>CM066032.1:363470383-364748507 GCA_033557465.1 Ichthyophis bannanicus | reverse complement strand
TTGGAGTACTTGATCAATTTAAGGTGTATTTTGTACATTTCAAGACAATTATCCAAGATTGTGTGATGATATCAAAGGCTTTTTTTTATAGTTGATCTATGCTATATTGTGATGTTTGGTTTTCTTAGCGCTGGCCATGATGCCTTATTCAACATTAGCTAGTCTTTCATTCCATATGCTCCCCTTCTATTGCCCTTCTGCTCTATTGCCATGATGTTGTTGGAATAGATATATTTGTATATTCTCTCAATACCTTTTGCAGTGAACAGCTTGTAGATTATAGGTAGACAAGTTGTTGGCCTGTAATTTTTAGGGATATTACTTGGATCTCCCTTTGGAAGGAGAAGTGCCTTCCTGTGAGTCATTGCTGTGTTAAGTCTGGCTACCCGACCAATTGATTTTTGCAGTTTGCCAGGTCTTGATGCAGTGCTTGAGTCAAAAAGTGGGCACTTCCATCTGAGCCAGGGGTCTACAGTTGGAGTACTTTTAAATCTGCTTTTCAACTCTTAGTTGATACGTCAGGACATTCCATTGCATTGATTTGCCTTTTCCAAATTTTTCCATTTGCTGAGTAACCATTTTGCTTCTCAATTGTACTTGTATAAGTTTCTCCAAAATGTTTGTTTCAGGTTTCACTGCTGGCAATTTCACCATACTAATTATCTTCCCTAGTGTCCTATAGCATTGTTCTGAATTCTTTGTTTACTTTGATATCTCTCTCTTCTGTTTCTTCTCTCTTGCAGTTTTTGAGCTTCTGCTTTTACCTTTCAAGTTGTCATTGGAACGTATGAATTTAAGGTCATCTTCTGTTAATACAGCATGCTCAATTTGGTGTGTTGGATCATTTTCATTATCTTTGATATTAATCCTTTGAGAGCCAGAGGAGAAAGGGTTAGCACAGCAACACAAAACAATAAAAAATAAAAATGTTGTCTGATGTTGGAATTGTACTGAGGTGCATACATGAAGCTTTCAGAGGTATGTGACATCATATGGAAAACATGTGAAAACACACTTATCAGTAAGTGGTGGTCAGAACGGGTGAAAGGCAACAATCAGATCTAAACATGCCAGCTTAGCATAAAGAAGAACAAATGGCCCCCAGTATAGTTGTCAGAAAACGGGGAGTTAAAGAGATATAGTTCTTGGGAACTGAGGAGTGGGAGAGAACCAAGTAAGAGAATCAGGTACTGAACCAAGTGAGGGTGTGGCGGGGGGGGGGGGGGCGCAGAGGTCAGATAACAATATAAATCTGACAAGGCCCAAGCTGATAATTGCAGGCATGGGCCCAAGAAAGGTCAATGGAGAGGGGTACAAATATGAGTAGAATAACATTGCAAATCACACAAGTGGGGGCCCTAGACAGCTGGAACAATAATTAGCTAATTATAGAGAAATACCCTGAATAGCAAGTATGGTCCTAAGCAAGGGTATATAATGTGACAGGACCAGATAGGTGATGAGTTCATCTCCTGCGCAGTGAAGGCTGTGTGGGGTATGGATTCCCTGGGTTCCCTACGGCCCCAGTATCCCTATTGTCATGTCTTGAGAGTTTTGTGTGTCTGCTAGTTAGTCTTGTGTAAATTGTTCTAGTGTCAACAGCATAGGGCTCCCCTACCTCATGCCTAACTGTTCAACTATAATGGCAACTGCCTGTGGTAAAGGAAAAAGAGCATCCCATTCCAATACTGGCAGCCAGGGCCAACAGCATGACCTGCAACTTGGTTACTGATGTTTGAGTGGGCAGAGGTTGCCTTGCAGTCGCCATTCCTGAAAGTAATTTTGAGCCAGGGTCAGCTGCTGCCTCATGGCTGGAGAGCTCCCACTTTGATTGCCTCACCTGTTACTTCTGGAAGTGGAAGGTGCTTCAGTGGCAAATGTGGACTGTATTCTGTCATTTGCCAATGCCATGCAGAGAAAGTGCTGCACATGCTTTGCACTGATGGTACGTGCAAAGCACGCACAACGCATGGAGACAAAGGTGCCAAATTGCCAGAGTATTGGTAAGAAAAAAAATTTGAAATTGTAACATAACATAGTAATGTAGGAGTTTATTTACTATGCAGCAGTAGCAGCTTCCATGTAATATTGGATCCTCAGCTCGGATATCACCCGGAAGATGCTACTGCTGCATAGTAAACATACCCCATAGTATATGATGGCAGATAAAGACCAGTATGGTCCATCTAGTCTTCCCAGTAAGGCAGCTAGGGTAGGTGTACCTGCTGCTCTGTGCAGGTCACCCTCTCTGAGGTATAAGAAATAGTTAAAATAAAAATAAAATTATCTTGTGACTTGTGAGTCGCATGACAGAGCAGGGCTGGGAATTTGAATGCCCTGACTGCTTGTCACTGGATAACAGACTAGCTTGCTGCAAATGAACCTTTCTCTTAAGTAGGTATGGAATTTTGTAGGGGTGTGTATTTGTTATGTACTGCACTCTAAATCAATTAGCAATTAATACATGTGATAAAGGTGTAACACATTTTAAAGCTTTTTATCTTAATAAAAATTTAATAAAAATATAATAAATGTCTGAAAATCAGGAAAAAAAGATGAAACAAACCAAAAATTAATTGAAAATTTTTGCTGGTGCATATCCCTAGTATTTTTGAGGATGTAACAATATTTTTGAAAGTTACATAGTAAATGATGACAGATAAACACCAGTATGGTCCATCTAGTCTGCCCAGTAAGATGGCAAGAGTAGGTGCACCTGCTGCTCTGTGCAGACCACCCCTCCCTATGCCTTTGTTTAGGGGTGAACCCACTGCTCCGTGTAGGACACCCCTGTTTGTTGAGAAATAGTTCAGTTTATTTTGATTTTATCCTATTGCTATAAAGGGATCGACTGTGTCTGTCCCATGTCATTTTGAATTCTGTCACTATATTTGCCTGCACCACTTCCAGCGGGAGGGTATGCCAAGCATTCACCACCCTTTCAGTGAAAAAGTATTTCCTGATTGCCTTTCAATTTACCCCCTTGAAGCTTCATGTTATGCCCTCTAGTTTTACAGCTTCCCTGTCTTTGAAAGTGATTTGTTTGTTCATTATTTCTCTTTCAGCATTTAAAGGTCTGAATCATATCTCCCCTATCCCTCATCTCCTCCAGAGTGTACATATTTAGGTCTTCAAGTCTCTTCTCATAAGGCTTCTGACACAGGCTCCAAATCATTTTGGTCACCTTCCTCTGAACAGTTTCCAGTCTTTTTACATCCTTTGCAAGATATGGTCTCCAAAACTGAACACGGTATTCCAAGTGAGGCCTCACCAGTGACTTGTACAGTGGCATTAGTACCTCTTCCTTTTTGCTGGTAATTCCTCTTTGTATGCAACCCAACATCCTCCTGGCTCTTGCCACTGCCTTGTCGCACTGTTTTGCCACCTTGAGATCCTCAGAAATAATCACACCAAGGTCCTTCTCCCGGTCTGTGCACACCAACTTCTCGCCCCCCTGTCGTGTACATTTCCCTTGGATTTCTGCTTCCCAAGTGCATGACACTGCACTTCTTTGCATTAAGTCTTAACTGCCAAGCATTAGACCATCCTTCCAGCTTTTGTAGATCTTTCCTCATGTTATCCACTCCCTCAGGGGAGTCCACTCTGTTGCAAATCACTAATGTTGAGAGCTATAAATTATGCCAGATGTAGAATTTTGTCCCATATTACCTTATAATATGAACAAAATAAAAGTTTACTTAGATAACATACATATTTACTACTATAATGGAACCAGGTATGAAGGTGGTAGTAGTAGAACTACTGTATGATCTTGTGTGTAGTGAAGATCCAAGGACATAGAGAAGTCTGTGCGCAAAAATAATAGAACCACATTTGGTGTTGCTTGCCTGCCTCAGCTCCCCCCCCCCCCCCACCAACTGCCCTTATCCTGTTGCCACCACTTTTCATGTCATCTTGGCAGTGGTGGTTGCAGCAGCGAAGAGTATCTCTCTAATTGAGGAAAAAACATGTGGGTCTTCCAGACTCCGCCTTTGCATGTTTGCCCGATCCCTCACTTCTCTGACGTAGACTCATGTCAGAAGAGGGAGAGACCAGACCAGCCATTCAAACGCAGGTCTTTGCAACTCCACGTTTGAATGGCTGGCCTGGTCTCTGACGTTAACCTACTTCAGAGGAGGAAGGTATCGAGCAAATGTAAACGCAGAGTCGGAAAGACCCGTGTGTTTGAGAAAAAAACAATTAGAGATGCTCGCTGCCGCTCTCAACACCAAGGAGACACAGAAAACGGCGGCGGCGGCAGGGTAAGTGCAGCGGCATGGACATGGAAGTGTGGGGGTAAGATGGGGAAATGCTAGCATAGGTAAATCACAAACCGGGGGGGGAGAGGGGAAGCACGCCACATGTGCAAGTCGCACAGCTCATTTAGGTTTGGTATGGCCCTGTGCAGAATAGAGTACGTATCCAAGTATAGGAACAAAGAAAGTATGCCTTATGCCTACAGCTCCCTTCACTTCTGGTTCAGTGCTTTAGTGTTGGCAGCCTGTAAGGCGCACTGGGGATAAAAACTAGAGTCTTGCAACTGACAACATATTGTAGATTAAGCCCAAGTTCCAAAAACATGAGCTACAGGTGCCAAAAGCAGAAGACCGTTCCCTATATTATCTTGTTTTATTTTATTAGTATTTAGCTCATGCCTTTTCAGTAGTAAGTAGTTCAAGGTGAGTTACAATCTGGTACAACAGGTATTTCCTCTGTCCCCAGAGGGTTTACAATTCATTGTCTTATTCATTAAATTTATTACAGTATTTTTCAGGCACTTTTCCCATGCTAGGCTTATTCTCTGATACAGAAAGCAAGCTACTGAGACAATTGCCATGAAAACCACTATGCTAACTGCATGCAAGGGCCTGCATATATTAATTGTGCTCAATGTAAATAAAATGCACTGAAACTTACTGCAGTGTGTTACATTATTTTTAATGCTAGATCTTTAAGCCAGCTTCAGGCAGGTGTAAAGATCCAGTCGGGAACAAATGGATCATCTCAGGTGAAGATTGAAACTTCATCTCAGATGATCCATGCACTGGGGAAGGCCCTGTCCAGGGGGAGCCAATGCCCATCCCTGGACACTGACCTCCCCCACCAGAAACAAAACCATTGCTGTACCCTGATCCTCCCTCCACTCCCACATCATAAAAATCATTGGTGGCCTGTGGGCCCTTATCTTCCCCCCCCCCCCTTCACTAAAATCATTGGTGGCATGTGGTACTCAAAACATTTCTCCTCCTAGTACCTTTTGTAGAACAGGGGGCAAGAGCAATGCCCACATGCTCCTGCAACCGCCCCCCCCCCCCCCATGCTGCTGTTTTCCAAAATGTCAGCACTTGACTCCATGCAGTGCATCCTAGGGATGCACCGCCTGGGGGGCAGACTCAGTCTGCCAAATAAGGAAGAAAATTTCCTTATTTAGCAGATTAACCTCTCCCCTCCCATGGTGCATTTTGGGACAGCACAAGGCCAGACTAACCCCACATTGTGTGTCTCAGGGTGCATTGGGGGGGGGGGGATTTAAATCTACCAATTTGTTCTTCTTTATTTGGCAGACCGAGTCCACCTTCTGTCTCCCGTTCCACAAAAGGTAGTGTAGTGGGAGGGTGAACTAATGGAGGCCATCAATGATTTTAATGAGGTGAAGGGAGATTGGATCAGGGCCCATGTGGTGCAAGGGTGGAGGTGTGTGTAGGTGGGGGGTGCGTGTTGGCGACCACATGTATGTGGTGTATGATGGGGGTAGTGTGTGAGTGTGCACATGTATGTGGTGTGATGTAATATAGAGGAATAATATAGCCTAGTGGTTGGGGCAAGGTACTTCAGGCCGGAAGGTCGGGGGTTCAAATCCCACTAGAGGACAGCAACCTTGGGCCGGAAGGACTGGGGTTTCTAGTCCCACAGATGCTCCTTGTGGTCTCGGGCAAGCCACTTAACCCTCCATAGCCCATGTTCCCTGTAAGTATTAGTGTATGTGTCTCATATCCCCGCATGTTAAAATGTATCCCCCAATTGTGTTGTGACTGCTTTGATTGAAGGATAAGGCAGTATACAAAAACTGTCTAAATAAAATAAATAAATCCATGCACATATATGTAGTGTGGGATAGGGTTAGGGTGTGTGACTACATGAGTATATGGTGCGGTAGTGGTGTGTGTGCCTCTTGGCATATAGACATTCTGTTCCCCTTTCACCTTGCACTCTCACTCTCTGCCCTTCATTCCTCTCACCTTTTCTGCTCACTCCCTTGCCATCTTTTACTCCCTCTGCTCATTCTCACTCCCCCCCCCCAACACACATCTCATCTCCCTAAACCTCCAACAATCTCTGCCCCAGAGGTGTCTTACCCTCTTCTTCCATTCAGAGATGGCCTCCCCATTGGCCGGCAGTTCACACCTAGGCTGTGACCGAAACCGCCTCTTCTGCCAATGGAGGGTAGGGTTCCCACTCACAGCAGCTGTCAAGCAGTGCTGCTGCAAAGTGTGTGTGTGTGTGTGTGGGGGGGGGGGGTTGTTGGGATGGGGGGGATAGGCATCTCTTTGTGCATACTTTGTGCATGTGCAAAAAAACAGATGCTATGGACAGGGAAAACTCAAACAAAAAAACCTTGGCATGAACTCTCCACAATAAGCACTTTTACTGATGTGAAACACATCTAAAACAGACCAATATCCACAGCATTTGAATGATCCCTAGAGAATGCCCTATATCTTACTAATTTACATTCAAGTAAGCCGAATCTGTGTGTGAGGATAACATAAAGCCACCAATTTAAGAATTCCAGGACGTACACTAACTCCAATATCATTTTGTCTGAATGTCACCTTTGCCTTCAGGGCAGGATATCTACACCATTCTGATCTGTGTTTAATAAGGAGTTTTCTAGCTCCTGCTTTTTGCTGTCTCTAACATAGTAACCTAGTAAATGACGGCAGATAAAGACCAGTATGGTCCATCTAGTCTGCCCAGTAAGATGGCAAGAGTAGGTGCACCTGCCGCTCCGTGCAGGCCACCCCTCCCCATGTCTGTTTTAGGGGTGAACTCACTGCTCTGTGTAAGATACCTCTGTATGTTGAGAAATTAGTTAAGTTTTTAGTTTGATTTTATCCTGTTGCTGTAAAGGGATCCACTGTGTCTGTCCCATGCCATTTTGAATTCTGTCACTGTATTTGCCCCCAACCTAATTCAAAATGGCATGGGACAGACACAGTGGATCCCTTTACAGCAACAGGCTAAAATCAAAATAAACGTACCTCACCTCTTCTCCTTAGCTGTGTTCTCAGCAGTGGTTTCTTTTTTTTTCCCCAGTTGAGGGTGGAAGGGAGAAATAAAAGCTCAACAAACAAGGAAAAACAAGTGGCAAATGCACAAATATAGTGGGAAATAAAAAGTGTTACTCCAGGAACCCTTAGTTGACCAAGAATGGAGATATGAATGATTAAGGAGAGGTGAACTGAAACCAAAGGATGAGAGGTTGATAGTTGCTGCCCAGGACAGCGGCTTACGGACAAGATGGTTTACAGCAAGCATTGAAAAAGCTGGCAAAACAGACACATGTCAATTCTGTGGGAAAGAGCTGGAAACAGCGACTCTCCTCATAGCTGGCTGTGAAGTTCTGATGGCAGAACATGTCTATACAGAGAGGCACAATAAAGTAACACGCCTCATCCATTTGAAACTCTATAAACACTATGACATCACTGTGACTGAAAAGCACTGGGATCATAACTCTAAAAGAGTTACAGAGAATGAGGAGGTTATGATCACCTGAGATACTCCCATTCTGACAGCTAAAAAGCTGGATATAGTGGTAAAGGAGAAAAATACTCGAATGGCATTGATTATAGAGGTGTCAGCTCCAAGTGACTACTCTATGAATCGCGTTGAGATGGAGACCAAGTACCAAGAAATGCAATCAAAGACTAAGAAAATGTGGCAAAAAGATAACAAGATATTTCTCATTGTGTTGGGTGCCACAGATTTGAATAAGAGGAATTTTTAAGCGCATTTTGACAAACTACCCATACATGTCACATCTTATAAACTCCAGAAGGAAACTCTCTTTGGCGCGATGCAAGTATTACACCAGCAGTAAATTTGAGAGATTGAGATCATACTTCACATACCCTGGCTTAGAAGTGAGATTCATGACTGTCATGGTAGGCACAAAACTCACCCCTTTGGAGAAACTGCCCCCAAAAGGTGTTATGTTGTGTCCGCTATGCCCTCTTGATTCTTCTGTGGGAATGGAAGGAGGGTGATATGATTTAATGTATCCTTTTTTATTTAACCACTTGGGGCTGCTATCATTCAGCCCAAAATGGTATGTTAGTTTTGAATGACATTACAAAGGGTACCAATATTTACAAATCTATTGAATCCCCTACTTTAAATGTCACTGCACGCCACTGCTATTATGTCAGTTTCTGTTAACTGTTCTTGCTGAGAGCATACTATTGAGCGCTCTCTGAATTTCTTGTAGTACAGCTAGATGGTGAAAGTGTTACTGAATTTTTGAGGTAGAATGAGCCATAATAATGTTTACAATGTCAAAATAAACCAGTATGATTTGTAAGTAAAATCAAATATTTCTGAGACCAGAAAATCATCTTTGTAAGCTTATGTTTTTTTTAAATAAAAACTAGAGTTCATTAAAATCAAATTCTAGTATATACTTGTAAAAGCTGAGATATTTGCAATAACTGGGCACCAGGAAAAATGTTACCAGAAAGTAAAGCAGGCAAATCTCTACCAATAACTTTTGCAAATAATACATGCAGCCCGATATTCAACTGCCACAGCTATAAAAAAAAATCTATATATTCTGGGTCAGTATCTAGATGCTGCATATCCAGATTGAGTAGTGACTGGTCACACTATCCAGATAGCATTGCTGAATATTGCAACTACAGCTATCAAAATAAGGCTGTCCTAAGTTATCTGGGTAGCGGTACTGAATATTGTTACTATGTGGAGAATTCGCCACTCTGCCCATAGACTGCCCTGGCATTATCTGGATAGTGCTGAGCGGCCTGTAAGATATTTGGTGGCATTATCCTCCTAGTGCCACTGAATAGCAATAGATAGCCCCTCTCTAAGCTACTTGTCTGAAGAGCAGCATCTGCCATCTGGATAACTTATTTTGAATATCAGGCCCTTACTTCCTAGTAGTGATCAGTAGAGGGCAGAAAGTTCAGATATTTGCACCTACATTTTACGTCATGATGATGAAGATGGCCACTCCATCGTTTTGTATCATATAAACCTTTTTAGCCGCACACAGGGGTGGCCCAAGGGTTTCTGTTGCCCCAAGCAGGAGCCTAGTCTATGCCATGCCCCATCCGCGCTGCCACTGATACCATCTTTGGGAGGGACGAGCAGCAGCTTTGTGGCCCTGCTTCAGTGCCCATGCTCTGGTGCTGACATGCATACTCTGAGCCTGCCACTCCTTCCCCCTCCAGCAGGAAGTTGTGCCAGATGGGGATCCGAAGTGGCAGGCCATGGTTTTGGCGCCATGGATGCCCAAGCACATGACTTGCCATGGGCACCAAAGTGGTGTCACAAAGCAGCTGTCCCACCGGCCTAGGCTGCCTAGTGAATTAAGTTGGCAGCATGTCTCCTCTTAAACTGACAAAAGCCTCTGTAAGTTTCCACTCAGAATTGTTGTGACTTTGTAAGGTGATGTGTCTTCAACTGTTTTGGGACAGCATGAGAATAACACTATGGCCTTGTGAGTATGCATATACTGAGAGTTCTCACAAGGATTGTTGACATATACTCTATTACAGTGGTCAGAATCTCCCCAACTTCTTTCAGCTCCCAGCTTTGTTCAGCTGTACTTTAGCATAAGATATGACCTGTATATACATGGAGACTAAGAGCCTGATTCACAAAGAGGCATGTCCGGGCCGTCTAGATGGCCTTGAACAAGATGGTCCCGTTAGGACCCAATTCTGGACCGTGGGAACAAAACGTTCCCATGGTGCACAGAATCGGACTCGTGGATGGCCTGGCGTGTCCCTGTTGTCTGCCCCCCTCTTCCCTGCCACCTGACCCATGGCAGGTCTGCTGGGGCCTGGATCAGGTGGCAGGGACCCCTCCTCCACACAAGAAGGAGCTGCTTATTCCACCTTCAAGGTGGAATAAGCAGTGTAGCCCCATTGACCCTTCAGGAAGTACAGGGCCATGACCTGAATTGGCCCTGTACGTCCTGATGGGCATTTATTTACATTCTCTTATATACCGCGCTATTCTGCATCAGTGCGGCTTACATTGAACAAACTGAAATTACATTGAACAGAGCATTATAACTTGGAGGATATCACAGGCGGATCTTGTGGAGAACAATGGTCTCTTTGACAGTGGCAGTCTCAGGTGGGACCAGACCAGTTTCTTCATGCTTAAATGTTGAATGGTAGAGCTAAGCTGCACTACAGAAGAGCAAGGAGCTCAGATGGTGTAACAGGAGACCTGAGGATGAATTTGGCAGCCGTCACAGGACAGAGAGAGAACTTGTGCCAAGACTACCAAGGAAGATCATCTACAGCAGGCATGTCCAACTTCAAACAGGTCGTGATCTACTTTTTCTGGCCGAAAGTGCCGGTGATCTACCACCATGAAAATTAAGTTTCAAATTAAATTTTAACACAATAAAGTTGGAGGATTCCCCCCCCCTCCATTTTTAATGAACCTTCTGTCATTTACTTGGATGTGGTCGGCTGTTAGGCAAATTAACACTAGAAGCCCCAAAGTGCATCAATTGACGCAAATGCATCTTCGAAGTTGTATACCAGCGCCACTGCTAGAATCATGTCAGTCATGTTCCATGACTTTGTTAGCAAGGTCAAGCTGTTCAAATATGTGCATCGAAAATTAATGACAGATGCACCACCTAGCGGGAAAATGAATTTATACCTAGAAGCCCCAAAGTACATCAATTGACGCACTCAATTGTCTTGGATGCGTCAATTGACGTACTTTGGGGCTTCTAGGAATAAATTCATGTTCCCACTACGTGGCGCATCTCAATCACTGTTTACAGTTTTATTCTGCCATTACAAACAACAAACACATGATGACATCATGTAATGATGTCACATACTGCACGTATTTAACAAATAAGTAACTTCACATTAATTCACATCAGCATTTCAGGCTAAATGCAGTCATCATGATAATGCGTCAATTGACGCACTTTGGGTTTTCTAGGTAAAATTCCTTTTGGGGCTTCTAGTGTTAAGCAAAAACAAAACAGAGAGATGAAGATCCAGTAAGAACTGCGAGGGGAAATGGAAAGTACATTTTTTCTTAAAGTTTTATTAAGTAATTTGTGTTAAATTTAGGCTGAGTATTGATCCAGGCTGATCTTGCACAATCTTTAATATTTCCCTCTTGCTTATTAATAACATAGTAACATAGTAGATGATTTATTTTATTTATTTATTTATTTAGTTTACACTTATATACCGCTACTTCCAGCGATCAGCAGCGGTTTGATTACCAATTTGGGAGATGTCAAATCAGGACAGGCAAATCGAGTCATATATACATAGATTTAGGGTTAGGCACAGCATGCAGGGTTAGACACTTCAAATGTTAGGTTTACAATAAAGACCAGCATGGTCCATCTAGTCTGCCCAGCAAGATGGCACGAGTAGGTGCAGGCCACCCCTCCCCATGTCTTTGTTTAGGGGTGAACCTACCACTCCATGTAGGACACCCCTATTTGTTGAGACGTTAGATGGTTCAGAAGTTATATATTTCAGATTATTTTGTTTTTATCCTGTTACTGTAAAGGGATCCACTGTGTTTGTCCATTGCTGTTTTGAATTCTTTCACTGTGTTTGCCCCCAACACTTCCATCGGGAGGGCATTCCAAGCATCTACCACCCCTCCCACATTAGGAACCACCACCCAGGAAAAAGATTTAGGCATCATTGTGGATAACATGTTAAAACCATCGGCCCAGTGTACAGCGGTGGCCAAGAGAGCAAATAGAATGCTAGGTATGATAAGGAAAGGAATGGAAAATAAAACAAAAGCTATTATAATGCCTCTATATCGTTCCATGGTGAGACCGCACCTTGAATATTGTGTGCAATTCTGGTCGCCGTATCTTAAAAAGCATATAGCGTGATTAGAAAAGGTTCAGAGAAGAGCCACCAAAATGGTAAAGGGGATGGAAGGATACTCCTATGAAGAAAGGCTAAAAAGGTTAGGGCTCTTTTACCTGGAAAAGAGACGGCTGAGGGAAGATATGATAGAAGTCTATAAATTAATGAACGGAGTGGAACGGGTAAACGTAGATCGATTGTTTATATTATCAGAATATAGCTACAGGGTAAACATTTAAGACTAATAAAAGAAAATATTTTTTCACTCAACGTGTAATCAAACTCTGGAATTTGTTACCAGAGGATGTAGTAAAGGCTGTTAGTGTAGCTGGGTTTAAAAAAGGTTTGGACAAGTTCATGGAGGAAAGGTCCATAAATCATTATTAAGGGACCCAGGATATCAATGCTTGACCCAGTAGAAGCATTGCGGAAGCTGTGTCTTTTGGGGAAACTGCTAGGTACGTATGACCTAGATTGGCCACTGTTGGAAACAGGATACTGGGCTTGATGGACCTTGGTCTGACCCAGTATGGCATATCTTATGTTCTTAAAATATTTCCTGACATTGCCTTTCAATTTACTACCTTGCAGCTTCATGTTATACCCTCTAGTTTTACAGCTTCCCCATCTTTGGAAGAGGTTTGTGCATCATTTCTCTTTAAATATTAAAGGTCTGAATCATATCTCCCCTGTCCCTCCTCTCCTCCAAAGTGTACATATTTAGGTCTTCAAGTCTCTTCTCATAAGGCTTCTGACGTAGACTTCAAATCATTTTGGTTGCCTTCCTCTGAACAGTTTCCAGTCTTTTTACATCTTTTCCGAAGATATGATCTCCAAAACTGAACACAGTATTCCAAGTGTGGCCTCACCAGTGACTTGTACAGTGGCAAAAGTACCTCTTCCTTTCTGCTGGTAATCCCTCTTTGTATGCAGCCCAACATCCTCCTGGCTTTTGCCACCGCCTTGTTGCACTGTTTTGCCACCTTGAGATCATCAGAGATAATCACACCAAGGTCTTTCTCTTGAACCGTGCCCCCTATTGCTTACATTTCCCTTGGATTTCTGCTACCCAAGTGCATGACAATGCACTTTTCCGCATTAAATCGTAGTTGCCAAGCATTAGACCATTCTTCCAGCTTTTGTAGATCTTTCCTCATGTTAACCACTCCCTCGGGAAGAGTCCACTCTGTTGCAAATTTTTGTGTCATCTGCCAAAAGACAGACTTTCACATTCAGTCCTTCAGCAATATCACTCACAATTACATTGCACAGTGCTGAGCCCAGGACTGAACCCGAGGGCACCCCGCTAATCACCTTCCTTTCATCCGAGTGAGCTCCATGTACCATCACCTTCTGTTGCCTGTCAGTCAACCAATTCCTAATCCAGTTTACCATCTTGGGACCCATCCCCAAGCTACTGAGTTTATTGACAAGCCTCCTATGAGGAACAGTATCAAAGGCTTTGCTGAAATCCAGGTAGATGACATCCATTGCATGCCCCTGATTAGTGAGACGTCTGAGCCTGCATTTCATCCACCAGCTTTTTGAAGTTGGGTGAATATTGTGTGAGGGCCAGTCTCAGGGAATCCTGGAGATGTTCATCTGTCATGTTGGAACGTTGTATACTCTTTGTCATTTTCAGATGGGAAAACACAGATTCACACAAATAAGTTGAACCGAAACAGGAGCTTCACTGCATTTTCTCAAGTTGAAAAATTTGTCTCTAGGCACTAGCTTCCAAAATGATTAATTTGTAAGGGTTAATATTTTGTTTTCAAGAGATGGCTTGTTCATTGAGTAATTTTTACTGATAGCAGCTGCAGTTTCTTTAATGTCCACATCTACGTTGAATAGGTATGACAAGTACTCCACAACTGTTCCAATTTTTTGAAAGTCACAGAATCTATTTTCAAATTCCTGGATAACAGAACAAATTTCTCTTACATACTTCTGGTTCTGAAAAACAGAATTTGATAATTTTCCTAATACACATGACCATCTGGGACAATATCCAAAAGTGTTGTTTGCAAGGTCAGTTATCATTATCTCAAACTTGCTCTTGTAGGATGAAACTACTCATCTCACCAATGCATTTGTTTTTACCTTGTAGTTCAAGGTTCATATCACTTAGTTCGCCTGTAAAGTCAGTGAGAAATGCCAGATCACATAACCACTCCTCATCTTCCAACTCTGCTTGGTCATCTCCCCTCTCCGTTAAAAAACTTCTTCTTTCATTCAGCAAATCACAAAATCTTTGCAGAAATTTGTGCCTACTTAGCCACCTTACATCTATGTGCAAAATGATTTCCGCTGCCCCTTCATCAAGAGTAAGAATGAAAAGCCGTCTTTGAAGTGATCTTCCATGAACTGAATTTACAATTTTGAAAGTGATGTCTATGACCAATGTTCCCTCTAAGCTGTGCTGGGTCCTCTGCCGGCATTACTGCCGGTGGGGGGAGGGGCAGAGCACCGATCGTGCTGCATCCCTCCCCCCCCCCCCCCCGGCAAGAATACCGGCAGAGGACCCAGTGCAGCTTAGAGGGAACATTATCCATGACAGTCTTTGTATTGAGTCTCTTGCTTGACAAAACCTGCTGGTGAATGATGCAGTGGTAAGAAAGGAAATCTGGGAAGTCGTCATGCTGTCTACAGAGGGCTATGAAACCATTAACCTCACCTGTCATTGCTCTTGCTCCATCAGTAGTGATGGAAACAAGTCTATGCAATGGAAGATTATACTTTGTCACAAAAGAATGGAAAGAACTGAATATTTCCAGACCGGTAGTTCTCCCTTTTAAATAAATCATTCCAAGTAGTAGTTCTTTAACACTGAAGTCTTCAAAAACCATCCAGATAAAGACTAGTAACTGGGCTATGTTTCGTATGTCTGTAGATTCATCCAGTTGGAGTGAGAAAGCAACACAATTTGAAACATCCTCCAACAATTGTTCAGTTGTGTCTCCACACATCTTTTCTATTCGCTGCACAACGGTGTTTCTTGACAATTGTACATCTTGAATAGCAGCTATGATCTCTTTCTTATTTTTAAATCCTTCAAAAAGATTGTCAGCTGCTTCAAGAAAACAATCTTTTACAAATTCCCCTTCAGTGAAAAGTTTGCATTTCTTTGTGATCAAGTTGCTGACCTTGAAGGATGCTATGGTTGCATTGACCGAATATGACCTTGGCTTCGCCATCAACTGTTGCTGAGTAGGCAATTTCGATTTAAGTTCTTTGAGCTTCAGTTTACGAATTTCACTTTTGGGTGGAAAATCATCATCAAACTTATTGCTAAGTAGAGCCTTATAGTGACGTTCCAGATTACCCTTTTTGGGCAAGGATGCTGGGGCATTACATATTAGACAACAACACTTTGTCTTTCACCATGATGAAGAAGTAGTCCATTTCCCATTCATCATGAAAGTGGTAGGTTTTGCTCTTCTTTGGAACACTCATTTTCGTTATACTGGGGTGGCTGGATGTAAAAAGTCCAAATCTGCTAAGTTAGTATTAACACTGGCTGAATCTGGTCCAAAACTGTCACTGTCCCAAAGTATTAAAGATCAACAGGAACTGAAGACCTCTGGATGATGTGCAATACAAGGACTGGAGATGCCAAAACCACACATGCAGTTCTAAAAGTAAAAATAAGAATTCATCATACTGGCACCAATAATGAAATACCACCAAACAATCATCAAAAAAACTCAAACATCTGTCCAGCAAACCAGATAAAATCAAATACCGCCAAACAAGTTCAAATACCACCACACACGATTTAATAAATTCTGCACACAGTGTAGAATCAATGCAAAGACAAGGCAAAATAAAATTGCAGAGGCAAGCAAAAGTCACAGTGGTTTGAACCAATTCGAAGGCAAGTTAGAACAAAATTGGAAAAGCCCGCCAAAATCACCAAATTCTTGACACTTTGTTGTGTCTGCCCGAAAACGTTTAATGAAAGCGAACTATAAAGCGACCAATGACCAGCACACGACACAATTAATAGGGTAAGAGTGTTCAGGTAAAGCCCAGGCAAATGTATATTGCCCAGTATATAACACACTTCTTATGGGGTGTTGGAACGGGGGCAGGAATGGGTGATTCTGAGAGGCAGGAGACCAGGTATGGTGCTGGGCCTGTGGCGTCTTGTTGCGGGGCGTGGGTGGTGGCCACCTGGGGTACCCACAAACTATTGGCACAAAAACAAGCCGCCCCCAATACACCCGCAGGCAAGATTCCCGCAAGCAGGGGAAAAAGACAGGCAAAGGATCAGCAGCGGCGGCAAGCCCTCGGAAGATGACCTGCTGGCACGAGCTCTCTCCTAGCGACGGGGTGAGCTGCTGGAGAGATGGAGCCAATTGGGGCTGGCGATCTACCTCTGACCCCTCCGCGATCTACTGGTAGATCGCGATCTACCTGTTGGACATGCCTGATCTACAGAATCCAACATCCGCTGTAGGAAAAAAAAATCTGAGGCCACCATAGAGGAAACTGCCTAATTTTGCTGCTGCTGATGATGATCTAATGTCCAAGATGGTGAGCGAGGAACTAATTAGGTGGCTTTTGAAGGAGTGGGAGAGTAAGAATGTAGATAGGGAAAGGATCATCCTGTCATACCATATATTTTATTGCAAGGCTGTACCGAGCCAGAATCATACGCTGTGCGATTTGCACATCGGGCATGCGTCCCCCTTCAGGGCAACAGCAGGCAGCCAAAATGCTCCCCCTAAAACTTTGCACCCTGTGCGACTGCATCGCTCACACAGGGCTAGATACTGTACTGTTTTACTTCCTACCAGCTATCTCTGCCCTCCAAAACGAACCTGTTTGAGTCCTAGAAGTAATTTTAATATTTGATTAGATGTATGTGAAATAGTTGTGATGTCAGATTTGATATTAACTGTGACAATAAAAGGAAATTATGCTGCTGTTTAATTTTTCCAGTTTAAAAATGAATCAGAAGTGAAGCCATATTAATCTAAAATGTAAAACTTCAATGAAATGGAATGATCTCTGAGTGAAAACATTGTTCTCCAGGACCAAGCAGGAAGTCAGTCCTCACATATGGGTGTCATCGGCGCCGATGAAGCCCCAGCGGAGCATTTCCCCAGCTTTCCATGAAAGCCTTTGGGAATGCTGGCACGCATGCACGGTTCCCTTCCCGCCTAAAGGTGCCATCTTACCTCAGTCTCTTTTTTTCCGAGAAGCCCACCGGACGTGTGTCCTGTTCTCCCGGATAAAAGTGATTTTTTTCTTCGGCGATTTTTCACTATTTTTCTCCGGTTCGACGCCGGTTCCCCTCCCGCCGGGTTCGGTACACCGGTATCGAGCCCGTTTATTTATTTATTTATTTATTTATTTAGTTATTTAGTGTACATTTGTATACCGCTACTTCCAGCGATCAGCAGCGGTTTACTTTACATAACATGGTTGGCTGTACAGGACAGAAATCAACAAAATATACATTTTGATTAAGAGGATAAACACACAACACAGCAGCTGGGTTACTAAATTTACACTTGATTGAAAGGGGGTGTCTTTACATATATACATATTAACAGGTCAGTGGTTGTAATTTCTCTTGTCCTGTTGTCGGGGCACAGTGAATCCATTTTGGCTAGGTGAGCGAGTAGGAATAGGGCTCGCTGACTAGGGTAGGTTGTAATAAGTCTGGAATAGGTGAGTCTTGAGCTTTTTTCTGAAGTCTTTCAAGTTGCTGCTTAAACGTAGCTCGAAAGGCAGCTGGTTCCAGAGAAGTGGAGCTGCGTATGAGTATGCTCTGTTGCTCGTATATGCTTTGACAGTTCTAATGCTATTTGGGACGCAGAGGGTATTGAGGTTTGTGGTTCTTCTGTTTCTGTTGAGTGGTTGTGTGGTGATTAGGTTGGTGAGGTATGAAGGTGCTATGTTGTGTATGAGTTTGAATGTGGTTACTAGTGTTTTGTATTTGATGCGGGCAGTAATGGGGAGCCAATGTAGCTCAATTAGTACTGGTGTGATGTGCTCGGCGAAGCCTTTTTTCATGATGATTCTGGCAGCAACGTTTTGTGCCATTTGCAGGATGTTTAGGGTTTTCTTTGGTAATCCTTGTAGTATGGCATTGCAGTAGTCCAAGTGGGGGGTGATGAGAGCTTGGGCCACTGTTCTGAAGTCAGTGTGTTCAATGATATTACGTAGTGGTTGTAGGACTTTTAGTTTATGGAATATGGCCCGGTTGGTTATCCGGAGGTGTTTGTCCATCTTTAGGTTGCTGTCAAGCATTACTCCTAGATATTTTATCTCGGTCTTTGTGTGATAGACGTTGTTGTTCAGGGTGATTGTTGAGGGAGGGTTGAAGCCCGGTTTTCTGGAGATATACATCACCTCCGTTTTTTTGTGGTTTATAGACATGTTGTTTTGTTGCAACCAGGTGTGCAGCTTGCTTAGGCATTCTTCTAGTTGGTTGTAATTTGGTTGATTTACGTCGAGTTGAGCATAAAGCATTAGATCATCTGCATAAATATGGTAACTGATCTTGTGGACCCGGAAGATTTTGCAGACTGGTTGTATGTATAAATTGAAAAGGAGGGAGGAAAGAGCAGAGCCTTGAGGAATGCCTTGGGTTTGGGGGAAAGCGTTTGACTTTTCATCATTGAAGTAGACCTGCTGCATTCTGTTTGTTATGTAGGAAGAGAACCATTTTAGTGGGGTTCCCGTTATTCCTATGGATGCAAGTCTGTTCATGAGTGTACTGTGGTGTACTGTATCGAATGCCACTGATATGTCTATAAATATAAGCATGAACATCTTGTTTTTATTTTCCAGGCCTTTGAGGAGATTGTCTAGCAGTGCTATGAGGAGGGTTTCAACTCCATGATGCTGTCGGAATCCGTATTGATGAACATCAAGGGATTTGCTGTCGTCGATGTGGTCTTGCAACTGTTGCTGAACTGCCTTTTCGATGATCTTGGCTAGGAAGGATATGCTTGATATTGGGCGGTAGGATGTTGGGTCGTCCTTGTTGAGAGTTTTGTTTTTTAGAATGGGTCTTATGAGGGATTATCTTCTTTTTCGGTTTTTGCCCTTCGTGGCTGGCGTTCGCACCCTTTTTTTGTTTTTCCCTGGAATGCCGGTCCTTTGACCTCGCAGGGGCTCTTTTTTCCCCGATGGCTTCCAGTGGTTTCAAAAAGTGTGATCGGTGTAAGAAACTTATGTCTCTCACCGACACACACGACTGCTGCCTTCGGTGCCTCGGCCCTGACCACGACCCCAAGTCGTGTGCGCCATGTGGGAAGATGTCTTCCAAGGCACTCAGAAGTCAACAGCATCAGAAGGAAAGGCTTTTCTCGGACTCAGCCTCCAGCCAAGCCCGGACCTCGTCTGAGGCCTCAACATCTCGGGATTCCGATCCCGAGCACCGTCGAAGCTCCTCGGACAGGGGGTCCCCCGACCGGGAACACAAGAGGAAGAAGTGGCTCGTGAGGACGGCGTCGGAGGAGGTCCCTGGTCCCTCGAGGGCCAGGTATAAGACCCCCGACCGCCGTCCCGGGCCCGTGGACCAAGAGAAGCCTGCCAAAGTTCCTCGCTTGGAGCCGGAGTCTGCTGGACACGTAAGCCCCGTAGTCCTCGTGGACTCTCCTCCCAGAGAGCCGACGTCGGGCCCGGCGCCACCGGGGCCCGAGTCGGTGGCTGCTGCATCTCCAAAGCTGAGTCTCAGGATGACAGCCTTGGAGAGCAGATTGTCTGTCTGCCTTCATGGAGCAGCAGCGGGCACTGATGGCCAGCCTGTCTGGTGCATCTGCCCCGACCACTGGGACGTCGACTTCAAAGTCAACCCCGGAGACCGAGCCGATACTCGAGACCCTCGTGGCTCGAAGTCGTCCTCGGTCGAGGTCTCCCTCGACTTCTTGTTCGGGACCGAGGGTGTCGACGCCCGTGCCCCCGGCGTCGGGGCGGGTGCCTCGGGGCCCCGCGGGGTCAGACCCTGACTCCTCCTTGGATGAATCCGCCTGGGAGATGGAGGACGAGAGTCTCCCAATACTTTTAAGACTCGGTGCATCCTGTCGGACTCACCGCAGTCTGAGCCCCGGAGTAGATCCCCTTCGGAGGACACCAGGTTCTCGGAGTTCGTCCGGGATATGGCCGCTGCCTTGGCTATCCCTGCCGACCCCGAGGAAGAGCCTCGAGCCGAGGAGCTCGATGCTCTACAGTAAGACTCTCCTCCGAAGGAGGCCTTTACTGTCTCGGTTCCTCCGATGCTGGAACGGCTCCTCTTCCGGATGTGGGAGGCACCGGCCTCAGCGCCGGTTCTGAGCAAGCGAGTCGATTCCATCTATCAACTCCACAAAAGCCCTGGTTTCCAGAAAGCACAGCTACCACACCATTCCATGGTTGTGGAATCGGCCATGCATCGTCTGAAGAGCCAGAAGATGCACTCCGCGGTGCCCCCTGGCAGGGAGGCCCGCAACCTTGATGGCGTTGGTAGAAAGTGCTTCCAGGGGTCTATGCTTGCTTGCCGTGTCCAGTCTTACCAGCTGTACATGTGCATGTACTTGCGAGACCTGGCCAAGGAATTGGCCGGATTCTCTGCTGGTCTCTCCGGGGAACCCTTGCAGAGATTTAAGACCTTGTCCTCGGGGATTCGGGAATGCTCAAAGTTCATTTCCCACGCTGCCTACGATGGCTTCGAGGCTTCGGCCCGAATTGCGGCTGCCGGCATCGCGGCTCGACGCCAGGCGTGGCTGCAGTCATTGGACCTCGAGCCATGGGTTCAGGACAAGTTGGTCGATGTCCCCTGCCGAGGTGAGAACCTTTTTGGCAAACCCGTGACCGAGAAGGCCGCTCAGCTCGAGACCGAGCACCTTACCCGGACAAGGCTGTCGAGGAAGACCTCTGCCCCTTCACACAAGAAGAAGGGCTTGGGTAAAAAGTCCTTTTACCCGAGGAAGGGCACTGCCTACAAACAGTACCCTCAGTATCAGGCTGCCCAAGCTGCCCCCCAGGGTCAGCAAGCCAAGGGCCAGGGTAATGGGCCCCGTAGGCAGAGGACCCCCAAGCCTTCTGCCCCTGCTTCCACTCAGCAGGGTGGGGGTTTTTGACTCCTTGAGCACAGCCACTCCGTCCCTGCTCTCCCAGCCCTGCACAGGCAGTCGCCTTGTACTCTTTGCCCACCAGTGGCCTCTCATTACCACCGACAGTTGGGTGCTGGACATAGTCCAAAAGGGCTATGCCCTGCATTTTCATCAACTGCCTCCTCCTTACTTCCCAGGAGAGCCCTTGAGGCCTCCCCTGCACACAGCCCTTCTCCTTCAGGAACTTCAGGGTCTGTTGGCAGACAGGGCGGTGGAGCCTGTGCCTCCTCCCTTCCAAGGTCACGGTTTCTACTCCAGGTATTTCCTGGTACCCAAAAGGACCGGTGGCCTTCGGCCCATTCTGTATCTCAGGAACCTCAACAAGTTCCTAGAGAAAGAAAAGTTCAAGATGCTTACTCTTGGGACACTTCTGCCCTACCTCCAGCAGGGAGATTGGCTATGCTCCTTAGATCTAAAGGATGCGTACACTCACATCCTCATTCATCCAGACCACAGAAAGTACCTCAGGTTCATTGTGGGAGGAAACCATTATCAGTACAGAGTACTACCTTTTGGCCTGACCTCCGCTCCCAGGGTCTTTACCAAGTGCCTGGCAGTGGTTGCGGCCTACCTGAGAAATCAAGGCATCTTTGTCTTTCCCTATCTGGACGACTGGCTCATCAGGGGTCAGACGTGCCTGGAGGCCA
Source organism: Ichthyophis bannanicus (assembly GCA_033557465.1). Classification (NCBI taxonomy): domain Eukaryota; kingdom Metazoa; phylum Chordata; class Amphibia; order Gymnophiona; family Ichthyophiidae; genus Ichthyophis; species Ichthyophis bannanicus. The sequence goes on along the minus strand of CM066032.1, from coordinate 364,726,625 downwards.
GACAAGCCACCCTCAGAACCATTGCTCTGCTTCAAAACGTGGGCTTTGTTATAAACTTCTCAAAGTCCACTTTGCTCCCCTCCCAGAACTTGGAGTTCATAGGGGCAAGGTTAGATTCTCAACTGGCAAAGACATTCTTGCCAGAGGACAGGGCCCAAAGACTGATGGACGTGGCCAAACAGTTCCTAAACAAGCCCCTGGTCTCCGCCAGACTCTGCCTCAGGCTTCGGGGCCACATGGCTTCGACAGTACATGTGACTCCCAATGCCAGGCTCGATATGAGGCCTGCACAGTGGTGCCTTCGGACTCAGTGGTCACAGGCCTCAGGCCGCCTAAGAGACAGGATAAGGGTGTCCAAACCCCTTTGGCCTCCCTCAGCTGGTGGCTACATCCACCCAATCTGCTGAAGGGGATGCCCTTCCAAATGCCAGAGTACTCGGTGGTCCTCACCACCGACGCCTCTCTGCGGGGCTGGGGTGCTCATTGTCTGGACAAGTGCACCCAAGGCCTCTGGTCTCCTTGGGAAGCAGCCCAACAGATCAATCTCCTGGAGCTTCGAGCTATCCGCTTAGCTCTCAAGGCTTTTTCTCCTGCCCTGGCTCAACGCTCAGTCTTGATTCAAACAGACAACCAGGTAGCCATGTTTTATGTGAACAAACAGGGCGGGACTGGGTCCAAGCTCCTTTGTCGGGAGACTCAAGACCTTTGTTCCTTTGCCCTAAAGCACAACATGCTTCTCAGGGCGGTGTACCTTCCAGGCCAGGAGAACTGCCTGGCCGACCGGTTGAGCAGAGTTCTGCAGCCCTACAAGTGGCAGCTGCATCCCTTGGTGGTTCAGAAGATCTTCCTGAAGTGGGGTCTCCCTTGGATAGATCTGTTTGCCAGTCCGCTAAACAAGCAACTGCCCAAGTTCTGCTCCAGGCAACCGCATCCTTTGAGGATAGCACTGGATGCTTTTCTGATGTCCTGGTCTCAGGGCCTCCTGTATGCGTTTCCTCCCACGCCCTTGGTGGCCCGGACTCTTTTCAAGACTCTTCAGGACAAGGCCTCGGTCCTGCTGGTAGCTCCCAGGTGGCCGAGACAGCCTTGGTTTCCACTTCTGCTTCAGCTGGCAGTGGATTTCCCACTACCTCCTGGGGTTGCAACCCGACCTTCTCTCACAGGAGCAGGGTTCCCTTTTGCACCCCAATCTCAAAGCTCTCAATTTGATGGCCTGGAGGCTGCAAGGATAGTTTTGGCTCCCTGGGGCCTACCTCAAGAGGTTGAGGAGGTTGTCCTAGCCTCTCGGAAACAGTTCACTAGGAAAACCTATGCTCTGAAGTGGAGGAGGTTTTCTGTGTTGTGTCAACTGCATACAGAAGATCCTTTCTCCTGTACGGTACCAGTATTTGCTTCAGTATTTGCTGCTCTTATCCAATCAGGGACTTAAGTCCAATTCTGTTCGGGTCCACCTCTCAGCTCTAGCAGCTCACCACTCACTGGTGGAAGGACATTCCCTGTCAGGGCACCCCTTGGTGTCCAGGTTTCTCAGAGGCTTGCTCTTGCTCAAGCCTCCCATCCGTCCTCCTGCTCCTGAGTGGGAGCTGAATGTGGTCTTGCAGCAACTGACTCGCCCACCTTTTGAGCCGATGGCTACTTGCCCTCTACGCTTCCTTTCCTGCAAGACTCTCTTCCTGATATCCCTCACCTCGGCTAGGCGAGTGAGTGAGCTTCAGGCCCTGGTCTGTGATAGGCCTTACACCAGCATTTATAGGAACAGGGTAGTCCTCAGGACTCATCCTAAGTTCCTCCCAAAGGTTGTCTCCTCTTTTCACCTCAATCAAGAGGTGGTTCTTCCAACATTCTTCCCTAGGCCTCATGCCAGCCCGGCTGAAGCAGTTCTGCATACCCTGGACTGTAGGAGGGCCTTATCCTTCTACCTTGACTGTATGCAAGGGCATCGACGGGCTACTCAGCTCTTCGTTTCCTTTGACCCCAATAAGTTGGGGTTGGCTTTGTCCAAGCATACCTTGTCCATCTGGGTGGCGGACTGTATCACCTGGGCTTACAAGGTGGCTGACCTTCCTTTGCATGGCCCATCGTGTCAGGGCAATGGCTGCCTCAGTGGCTCATCTCCACTCTGTGCCCTTGGTAGACATCTGCAGGGCTGCAACTTGGTCTTCAAGCAAGACGTTTACGACCCATTACTGTCTGGAGAGGGAGTCCCGTAGGGACAGTGCTTTTGGCCAAGCAGTACTCCGGAATCTCTTTGAGGTTTAGGCATCTCCTGCCTTCTGTTGGGCTACCGGTGGAGGTTGTGTCCTTGAAAAGCCTTTCTTTGCTACTGAGACTAGAGGGACTTCTCTTGTTCAGCCTGGGTTCCTGGTAGCCCAGAGCAAGGGAGTCACCCATATGTGAGGACTGACTTCCTGCTTGGTCCTGGAGAAAGAGTAGTTACTCACCTGTAACAGGTGTTCTCCAGGAGCAGCAGGAATCAGTCCTCACAACCCTCCCTCCTCCCCTTGGAGTTGCAGTTGTACATAGTTTAATTTTTTCATTTTTGTGTGCTGTTCTTAGCTATGTCATTTGACTGAGGTAAGATGGCACCTTTAGGCGGGAAGGGAACCGCGCATGTGTGCCAGCATTCCCAAAGGCTTTCATGGAAAGCTGGGGAAATGCTCCGCTGGGGCTTCATCGGCGCTGATGACACCCATATGTGAGGACTGATTCCTGCTGCTCCTGGAGAACACCTGTTACAGGTGAATAACTACTCTTTTTGTTGTTTACTTAAGATTCTGAAATAGTAGCATGAAATCTGATGACACCTGAAGTACTGTATACAACCTTTCATAGTATTTTTTGTTAAATACAAATATATTATTTTGTAATTTTTTCTTTATAGAATTTTAAAAGTTAACACTCAAGAAAAACATGAATGATATAGAGACTTAATGGGGGGGGGGGGGGGGACAAGGACGTATTAAATGAATACATTTTAGACTACCAAATCAAACTACCATACTGGACCAAAAAAATTCTATAAACAAACAAATATATTTCATTCAAAATATAAGGAGATGGCTGCAGTGACAGTGGCGGCCAGATATGTGCTACAACCCAGTGATGCCAAATCCAAGAACTTTAGACTCCTCTCTGAAGTTGATTAACTCTTCAGGCTGCTTAGGGTCCAGAAATAAAAGCTCACACCATACAAAGCAACACATTAAAAAGAAAATCTCAAAACAAAAGTACCCCCTAGAACCTGAACTCAGTTTCAAAACCAAGAACTCATGGTATCAAGATTGGGTAACCCTAAATAAATCAGGAAATAGAGTATACATATTTACAATTATAAAAATAGCTTAGTCATACATCAGAAGTAAAGTCAAAATACAGTATTGCAGTCAGGTCCCAGTACAAAGGAAACAAAAAGAGTAGTTATTCCAGTGACTACATCTAACAAGCTCTCCAGTGATCCTTTCAGATTCAGGGATCCCATTGAGCCCCTCTTTAACATTTAGAGGGGCCTACTGTCCCCAAACACATGGCTAGATAATAACCTGCTTCAGTATCTCTTCTTGCTGTCCGAAAACTGCATTCTGACCTTCAAATAAACCAAGAAATTATCAATTTGATAGGCAAGCTTTAAGTTCCATTCTTGAGGAAAGAGTCCAAGTACTGGATAGCATCCAATATAGAATCTGACAGTTGGTTTTAACAGTCCCCTGCTGTCCAGAGCAATAACCACTCTCTCCTGTCCTGGTCAATACCTTTTAAGATGTTAAACTTATTTCACCAAACCCTGTTCAAAGGGAGAGGACAACGCTGATGAAAGCCCCTTTAACCAGTTGCTATCTTTTTAGGTGCTCAATCCTCCCTGTACAGCATTCCATCCACTGAAAAAATTCACAAGATTGTGGAAGTAGAGGGGCTGCTCTTACTTTAGGACAGTAGTTCTCAACCTATTTTGTACCGTGACTCCTTTTACCATTGGTCAACTTATGGTGACCCCCAATGATAAAATCAAATGCGTCTCTCTTCCTTTACCGTTAACGCATTGTCACTGTAATCATTTGTTGAATTATTAATATATTATAGGCCTTTGCAATATGTTTCTATTTATAAAATTTACTTATTTAAACCACAATAATTAATCACAATAACAAGTAACAATATTTGATTTCAAAATTATGATGATTTTGTAGTCAAATCGCTAATATGAAATACAATTATTTTTTCTACCTTTGTTGTCTGACCAATTTATTCTCTGATCATGCTGGTCCCGATCTGAGGCTTCTGCTTTCCTGTCTTCTCTTAGCTCTCTTTCTGTGGTCTCTGGTCCATCTGCCATTTCTTATCTTTTCTTTCGTTTTCTTTACTTCTTTCCATCAGCCTGTTTCCAGTCCCAGTAACCCTCCCCAGTATCAGCTCCTTTCCAATCCTCACTCTCAGTACCTTTCAATGTCAACTTGCATTCCCATGACTGCCCCTGGTGTCCATTCCCTTCCAGTCCCCCTCCTTCCCCATTGACCAGTCCCTTCTAGTACAAATACCATGGTAGTCCCTCTCAGATCCACTCCCTTCCAGTTCCATTCTCCCATCCCCTTGTATCAGCCCATTTGTAGCCTTAGCCCCAAGTTTTCTTCCAGGGCCAGGAGCTCTATCCTCCGCTCCCCACAATCAGCCCATTCCCTGTGTGATACAGTAGCCGGTGTAGAGCCCATGATAATAGGTGAAAAGAGGAATTTACCTTGGAGTCTGTTAGGCAGCAAACACACTCAGCTCACAGGAGGCAAAAGAGCAATAGAATAAGTTTACCACACACTAGTCCTGACGTAGCAGGAAGGTTAAAAGCTAATCAGGATCACCTGTCCATGAAAGCACAGGCAGCGTGCAAAGGACATGAGGATAAAAGCTGATGGGTAAATCCAGGAGAGGCCAGAGGGGGCAGCGACCTGGGAGGAGTGAGCAACCAGGCTGAGAGCAGACGTTACACAGAAGGAAGCCTGCTCAATCAAGGAAGCAGTAGGTGTGGTCCGGTAGCAGGAAGCAGCCGGGGAAAAACTTCTCAGGAACGTGGCCATAGCACTGCTCAGACTGCTGGTAGCTGGAGGTCCCAGGAAGGAGCTGTCCGTAGCCCAGAGAGAGGAACCAGGACAACAGAGAGAAGGTGGGAACCTAACTTTTAAGAGAGAAAAAGCTAAGAACTCTGTTTTGTCTGGAGGTCCAGGGCATGGCATAAGAAGTAAAGTAAATGCTGGGAGTTATGACGTAATTCCACATTACTGGGGAGAAAAGGAAAGCCAGAGAGAAACTGCCACAATACCAGGTATTCAAAACCCTGCTTGCCTAGAGCAGTTTCCTGATAAGCTGACCAGTGCCTCACAGAGAGGGCTTTACAATGAAAACAGCTATGAGGATTTTAACCCACCTGCAGCACCGGAGGATTGTGAACTAATGCAGTGGGAAAATAATAGCTGTAACCTTGAACCCACACCAATGGACTGTACGTTATGTTTCTCTGATGATATTGAATCATTGTGCTAAACAAGTGGGCAGAAGCTCTGTAAAAATACCATAGGAAAAGAATATATTTTTCTTTGAAGAAGCTGTTTTTTTGTTCCTGGCTTTTGTTGTATAAAAGGAGATCCTTAGGGGAGGGGAAATAAAGCCCTATTCTTATTTTGCCTTAATTACTCGACTGCAGACTGTTATTGTGCTAGAAGGCAACTTGATCCTCAAGGCCCTAGGTGGATGCCTAATAGGGACTGGGAGAGGAGTCACACCTGTCAAAGCCCCCCAATCAGCTCGCTTCCAGTGCTAGTCCCTCCTCAACCCCATTACCAGTGCTAGGCTCCCCTAATCAGCCCATTACCAGTCCTACCCCCCATCAGCCCAATTCCATTCCTAACCTCCCCGATCAGCTCATTTCCAATGCTAGCCTCCCATCAGTCCATTACCAGTCCTACTCTATCAGCACATTACCAGTCCCAACCCCCCCTTGATCAGTCCATTCCCAGTCCTAGCTTTCCCTAATCAACCCATTACCAGTCCTTGCCCCCCCCCCAATCTGGCCATTATAACCTTAACCCGCACTGTCTCTCCCCTCTGTCCAGCATTTATCCCCTGTCTGTCCAGTATGTCCCCCTTTCTCTTCCCTTTATCCATGTCAGCCCCCCTCCCTTCCTCCATGATAGCCCCCCTCTGTCCATGTCATCCCCTTGCCCTCCCTCCAACCATCCATCCATGTCAGCCCCCCTCTCTCCATGTAAGCCCTCCCTCCCTCCATCCATCCCTCCATGTCAGCCCCCCTCCCTCCCTCCCTCCATGTTAGCCCCCCTCTGTCCATGTCAGCCCTCCATCCATCTATCAATGTCAGCCCCCCTCTGTCCATAGAAACATAGAAATATGACGACAGAAAAAGACCACATGGCCTATCTAGTCTGTCCTTCCATAACAACAACAGTCCACTTTTTGCCTTTAGAGATCCTCTGTGTTGGTCCCATGCTTTCTTGAATTCAGTTACTGTCCTCATCTCTACCACCTCCACTGGGAGACTATTCCACGGATCCACTACTCTTTCCGTAAAGAAATATTTCCGCATATCACTCCTGAATCTATCTCCCTTCACCCTCATCCCATGTCCCCTCGTAGCAGAACTTGCTTTCAATTGAAAGAGGCTCTCTCCCTGAACATTTATGCCACGGAGGTATTTAAACATCTCAATCATATCACCTCTATCCCGCCTTTCCTCTAAGGCAGGGGTCTCAAACACGCGGCCCGCGGGCCGCATGCGGCCCGCGAGAGAAGGTTGTGCGGCCCGCGACGGAGGGAAATAAAAAAAGCCTTGCTTCTGCTGTTGCCGCCGTGGCAGCGGCAGAATCGACTGTCAATTTTTTTTTTAAAACGGGCTTCTGCTGCTCAAGCAGCAAAATCAGCTGTGCTGCGGTACCTTCCTCTCTGCCCGGAGATCCTTCATTGGCAGGGGGGGTGTAGGACTGGAAATGGGCTATTGGCAAGGGGGGGTTATGACTGGAAATGGGCTATTGGCAGGGGGGGTTATGACTGGAAATGGGCTATTGGCCGGGGGGGGTGATGACTGGACATGGGCTATTGGCGGGGGGGGGGTGTAGGACTGGAAATGGGCTATTGGCAAGGGGGGGTTATGACTGGAAATGGGCTATTGGCAGGGGGGGTTATGACTGGAAATGGGCTATTGGCAGGGGGGGTTATGACTGGAAATGGGCTATTGGCAGGGGGGGTTATGACTGGAAATGGGCTATTGGCGGGGGGGGGGGGTTATGACTGGCAATGGGCTAATGGCAGGGGGGGTATGACAGGTAATGGGCAATGGTGGGGGCTAGGACTGGAAATGGGCAGGTTGGGGTTAGGAATGACTGGAAGTGGGCTGATGGGGGGAGTTAGGACTGGTAATGAGCTATGGAGGGGCTGACTGAAATGGGGTAATGGGGGTTAGGGCTGGAAGTGGGCTATTGGCAGGGGGGGGTTATGACTGGTAATGGGCTATGGTGGGGGCTAGGACTGGAAATGGGCAGACGGGGGTTAGGACTGGAGGTGGGCTGATTGGAAGGGGGGCTTGAACTGCAAATGGCTGATGGGGAGGGGGCTTGGAATGGAAATGGGCTGTGAGGGGAGGGAGCTAGGATTGGAAATGGGCTGATGGGGGGCTAGGATTGGAAATGGGCTGATGGGGGGCTAGGATTGGAAATGGGCTGATGCAGGGACTAGAAGGGAGCGTATGCTGGGTGGGGCTGGAACTAGAAGGGAGCTGATGTTGGGGGAGGATTAGAATGGGATGGAGCTGGGAAAGTGAAATGGAGAGGGGAAAAATATTTTGTCTGGGAGAGAAGACAAATCTACAATTGGCCAGGTATTGGGAGAGTAAGTGGGGATTGAGGATGGAGGGGTAAAATTTGAGTGGATGAAATAGGAATGAGGAAAGAGAAAAAGGAGAAAGATTAGTATGTTAAAGCAGATGTAGAGAGAGAATGGAAAAAAAACTAGGAGAGAAGAAAGGGCAAATGGACAGCAGACGATGGAGAGTTAGCAGAAGACATGAAGAAACCAGAAGAAAGTGGCTGGAACAATTGCAACTGAAAAAAAATGCACAAAAGGTAGAAAAATATCTCTTTATTTTGAATTTATTAACTGGAATATGTCAGCTCTGGGAAATGTGCATCATTAATGTTTGCGCTTTGTTTAGTACAAGAGGAAATTAATTTATAGTTTTATTTCTACAGTGTTGTTGTACATTCCAAGTTTGGCTTTTGGGGTTCCCAGTTTAATTATTGTCTTCCTGTTTCTAAATCTTTTAGTCTTTCTTTATCCATGCACTCATTAAAGAGGCATGTTTACTAAAAGTTAGTGCATGGTAACATTATGCAAATATTTATGCAAATGAGGCCCCTTATGCAAATGAGGCCCCGCGTCTTATGCGGCCCCCGGGTTACTTTACAAGTCCTCATTCGGCCCTCAAAGCAATTTGAGTTTGAGACCCCTGCTCTAAGGTGTACATATTAAGATCCTTAAGTCTGTCCTCATATGCTTTATAATGAAGCCCATTAATCATTTTGGTAGCAACCCTCTGCACCGACTCCATCCTGTTCACATCCTTTTGAAGGTGCGGTCTCCAGAATTGCACACCATACTCCAAATGAGGTCGCACCAAAGACTTATACAGAGGCATTATCACCTCCTTTTTTCTGCTAGCCATTCCTCTTCGTATGCACCCAAGCATCCTTCTAGCTTTTGCTGTCGCCTTTTCCACCTGTTTAGCTACTTTAAGATCATCAGACACAACCACGCCTAGGTCCCGCTCTTCTTTAGTGGACAAAAGTACTTCACCTCCTATACTGTATTGCTCCCTTGGATTGCTGCAGCCCAAATGCATGACCTTACATTTTTTAACATTAAATCCCAGCTGCCAAATTCTAGACCATTCTTCAAGCTTAGCTAGATCCCTCCTCATGTTATCTACCCCTTCCTGGGTGTCTACTCTATTGCAGATTTTGGTATCATCCGCAAAGAGGCAAACCTTACCCGACAGCCCTTCCGCTATATCACTAACAAAGATGTTAAAAAGAATCGGACCAAGGACAGATCCCTGGGGCACACCACTGGTAACATCCTTCTCCTCAGAGTGAGCTCCATTTACTTGTACTCTTTGTCGCCTCCCACCCAACCAATTTCTAACCCAAGCAGTAACTTTAGGGTCCATCCCTAGGGTGCTCAGTTTGTTTATAAGTCGCCTGTGAGGAACAGTGTCAAAGGCTTTACGGAAATCTAAATACACCACATCTAGAGCTCTCCCTCGGTCCAACTCCCTGGTCACCCAGTCAAAAAAATCAATCAGATTTGTCTGACAAGACCTGCCTCTGGTGAATCCATGCTGCCTCGGATCCTGTAATCCGCTGGACTCCAGAAACCTCACTATTTTCTCTTTCAGCAGCGTTTCCAATAATTTACTCACCACCGAAGTTAAACTAACCGGCCTGTAGTTTTCAACCACATCCTTACTTCCGCTTTTGTGTAAAGGCACCACATGAGCCTCTCTCCAGTCCTTTGGCACCACTCCTGACTCCAACGAGGCATTGAAAAGGTCAGTCAGTGGAGCTGCTAGAACGTCCCCAAGTTCCCTCAGTATTCTAGGGTGTATCCCATCCGGTCCCATCGCTTTGTCTACCTTAAGTTGAGCTAGTTTCTCACGAACACAGTCTTCTGAAAATAGTTCAAGATGTCCCTCGCTTCTGTTCTTATTTGTGGGTGTTTTCTGAGGTCCTGCTCCTGGTTCTTCATCTGTGAACACAGAACAAAAATATTTGTTAAGCAATTCCGCTTTATCCTTATCAGCTTCTACATATTCCCCCCCTGCACCCTTGAGTCTGACAATACCACTTTTGCTCTTCCTCTTCTCACTAATATATCTGAAAAATGTCTTATCCCCCCATTTTATTGCATTGGCTATTTCCTCCTCCTTTTGAATCTTTGCCTTCTTGACTACTTTGCTAGCTTCTCTAAGTTTTTCCAAATACAGATGCCTGTCTTCTGCTCTCTGTGATCTCTTGTATTTCATGAAGGCCTCCCTCTTTTTCTTCACTTTTTCAGCTACTTCCTTCGAAAACCATAGCGGTCTCCTGTTCCTTTTGCCTTTATTTACCATTTTAACAAAATGGTTGGTTGCCCTTAAAATACCCCCTTTCAGTTTTGCCCACTGTTTTTCTACATCCCCCAGCTGTTCCCATCCCACTAACAACTCCCTGAGGTATTGGCCCATCTTCGCAAAGTTAGTCTTCCTAAAGTCTAAGATCCTCACCTTGGAATGGATTCTAACAGCCCTAGTCCTAATACTGAACCACACCATCTGGTGATCACTGGATGCAAAATGATCTCCCACTACAACATCAGAAACACTTTCACCATTGTCAGTCTCCCTCCCCCATGTCAGCCCCATTGCAGGTTCCCTGCCCCTCCTCTCTTCTCCCTGTCTGCCTGCTACTGCCCTGTTCTTCTTCTGCAGCCGCGGCTCCCTGCCTCTTAAGGAACCGCGGCTGAGCCTGTGAAACAGTTGCGGAGCCTTTGGGCTCCGTGCAGCATTGTCCCGCCACCAAAGGAAGTAGTAAACAACTTCCTTTGGAGGCGGGACAATGCTGCATGCAGCCCGTCGAGAGACAGGAAGGCAGAGGCTCCACAATGGTTTCGCAGGCACAGCCACGGTCCCCTAAGAGGCAGGGAGCCGCGACTGCATTAGAAGGGAGGCAGTGAGTTTGCCACTGCCGAGAAGCGGACTCGGCAGCGACAAGAACTTGTGCTTTTTCTTTTTTTTTTTAAAAATGGCAGAGTGAGGCGACCCCCCCCCTAAATCCTGTGGCGACCTCCGTATTAAGAACTGCTGCTTTAGGACTAAACAAGCCTCCTTGGTGCTCCACTCCATTCCACAGCCAAATCTTTGGGGCAGTCCAAAGCCACTGGGAACTGCAAACTGAAGTGAACCCAACACTTCTCCAATGTCACCTGTACTTTCCAGAAAGATGCAATGGGTTCAAATGGGTAGATCTGATTCTTTCCCTTCCTCTTCCTCATTGTTGAAACAACAAATGAGCCACAGATATTGGTACAGGGAGGATAACATGGGGGTCAGCATACACTCATCTTCCTTTCAAACACCATCTCTCCCTTGTTGCTGGGACACATTTAGTCTGCTTCTTCAGTCTTGAAGGACTGCTGAGAGAGGAGATGCCACTGCTGTGAATTAATCTACACTTCTTTAAGTACAGTATTTACCTATTGGGAAATTTCAGATTCTTGGGGGAAAAGGGAATTCTTTGAGTTAAGTTGATAATCTATATCTATTCTGTGTTTATAAAGTCAGTTGGGATATAGTTTAACAGGCAATTCAGTTAGTATTTATTTCCAGCCCACTCACCCACCTACCCCAGGCACAATAAGAACATAAGAACATAAGATATGCCATACTAGATCAGACCAAGGTCCATCAAGCCCAGTATTCTGTTTCCAACAGTGGCCAATCTAGGTCATACGTACCTAGCAGTATCCCCAAGAGACACAGGTTCCTCAATGCTTGTACTGGGTCAAGCATTGATATCCTGGGTCCCTTCTTAATAATGGTTTATGGACCTTTCCTCCAGGAACTTGTCCAAACCTTTTTTAAACCCAGCTACACTAACAGCCTTTACTACATCCTTTCAATCTTTGATTTATGGCTCTTAAACCATTTAAGAGGAAAGGAGGCATTATTTTCACTTTCAGATTTAACTGGTTATCTTCATCAGCAAGTTATTAGGCCTTAGAACTAATTAATTCTAGATCCTTGTAGTTCATCTTGAGGTGAACTTTAAACAAAGTCCCTTAAAATTCTAGGGCCTGATTTTCAAAAGGCATTTACATGGTTTACAGCCCCATGTAAATGCCTTAAATCCGGATATTCAACGGCACTTACTCGATTAGTGCTATAGAATATCCCTTGCTAAGTCCTTCTACTCACCTTGATGTTATCCAGTTAGCATTGGGGTGTGTCAGGCGTATTCAGGGGCAGAGCAGAGGTGGCAGCGATATTGCATGCTGCGCAGTTAGTGATCTGTACCTTAAAGATAGGCGAGGAAAATCCTCGCCTATCTTTAAGGCGCAAGAGCTAACTGGGCATCATGCAATATTGCTGCTGCCCATTTAGGTTCAGCAGCTTCTTGTGTCTGTGGTGATCCCTGGATATCCCTGGATATTCAATGCCGTCACTGTGGCATTGAATATTCAGGTTAGAGGTCAGCAGGGAAGGCTATGTGCTGATAATATCGGACCATTAAGTATATTCGCACCAGTTCAAGTATCCCTATTCTCCTAGCAGCTTTAAATAACTTAAGAACTTTACATCGCTAAACAAATCATTAAAACTAAGATGCAGACAGCAGTCCGGTAGTGAAATGGAGGCTATCCAGTCTTTTCATCTGCGTATCACATGTATGATGATCTCCCAGTTGGTGAGAGGTCTTATATGCTCATTAAGTGCAAAGAGCTCTTTGCTCTCAGGGAATAAGTCTGATCTCTGGAGGCTAGAGTAGCAAACTTGGAGGACCTGAGGCAGACAGTGAGGTGTGTGTATATATAGAGGAGACCTTCAGGGACATAGTAGAGAAGACCCACCTCTAATCTGGTAGCCTCTGCTGCCATGGAGAAGAGGTCAACTGAAATTTGTATGCTCAGTGTGCAAGGGCAGTGAAGAAATCAAATAAAATACTGTGAATTATAAGGAAAGGAATGGAAAATAAAACCAAGGATATTATAAAGCCTCTGATTGCCATATCTTAAAAAGGATATAGTGGGATTAGGAATTAGTGCCCTTCTCTTCTATTGCTAACTCCAGACTTCACTCCTTTCACCTTCCTGCTCCTTATTTATACCTGGAACAAACTACCTGAGTCTGTACGTCGGACGCCTTCTCTGACCCTTTTGAAATCCAGGCTAAAATCACTTCTTTGCTGCCGCTTTCAGATCTTGATTCACCTGATCTCCTTTGTATTTCCCTACCATTTCCCCTAGCTGTATCCCATGTCTACAGCTACTGTGTTGTCTGTCTTGACTAAATTGTAAGCTCTGATGAGCAGGGACCATCTTTTGCATGTGTCTGTGCAGTGCTGCGTACGTCTTGTAGCACTATACAAACAGTAGAGTAGTAGTAGAAAAGGTAAAGTGATGAGTGATCAAAATAATAAAGGGGATGGGAGGATACCCCTATACAGAAATGCTCTTCAGCTTGGAAAAGAGATGGCTGAGGGGGAGATATGATAAAGGTCTATAAAATGAGCGGAACGAGTAAACATACTCGTGGAGTGGTGGTTTACTCCTTCAAATAGTAAAAAGACTAGGACATGCAAAAAAGCTACTATGTAGAACATTTAAAATGTAATCAAATTCTGAATTCATTGTCGTAGGATGTAGCAAAAGCTGTTAGTGTAGTTGGGTTTGAAAAAGGTTTGGACAAATTTCTGGAGGAAAAGTCTATAAACCATTATTATAGTGGAATGGGGAAATCCACTGCATACTCTTGAGATGGGCAGCATGTGATCTGAGCACCTTTTGGGAACCTAACAGGGGCTTGTGACCTGGATTGACCACTATTACAAACAGGATACTGAGCTTGATGGAATTTTTGGTCTGACCCAGTATGGCATCTCGTATATTCCTATGTCTGGCATGTGTATCCCTACTGGTAGTTTAACTTCTGCCAGCATAGCTCCTAGCATCCTCAGAGCATTCAAGTCCTCCACCATGTCAAGATAGTGCTCCATGCAATTATTCTTTAATGACCAAATTAAGTAATTTGTCAAAACATTTGTTACAGAAATAGAAAGTCATTTTAATCAGGTTCAGTGGAGATGGTGGAATTGTTGCCCTGCAGGAAGGGTTTTACACTGTAAAATTGCGTGGTAAATAACTTAATGGAACTATGGTTTTAATCCCCACATATATTAAAAGCAATTACTAAAGTATAATTTTGAAATTAATGGCTTTTATAAAATGTTAGAAAATAATAGTTGAATTGTGATAACTGTACTTTGTCAGCCATGAAATAATCATCATAGTATGAAAAATAGAAACTCAACTGCATTGTGCTGTTCTAATTGAGAGAAAATGTGTTATGAAAAAGAAAAACCATAGAGTAGCTATTTGTTCAATTTTATTTCATCTCTTTTTTTCTTGCTATGATGCCCTCTGAAATACTTCAGGAAATACTCCTCCATTGATTTATTTCAGTTTCACAGTGGGGCATGTTTATTAAGCTCTGCTAATGTTTTATAGGTATTGCTCGTTGCCACAGCAGTGCACTACCCTTTGAAGGCATGTACAGCATGTCCCCAGCAGATATACCACTGGTTTGATCTCGAATGCACTCCAGCAGCATCCACACTTGTGGAGGCCAATTCTGCACCTTGCACAGGCCTTTCCAGATGTGCAGAAAATGTACGCGGGCAAGTTTTACCAGATTCTGCAACCACGGGAGATGTACATTCGCACAGTTGCAGAATCAGGGCACTTGGATGGGCTGGCGTGCACTACATTCTGCCCTGGTCCCTGTCTAAGTGCCAGCCCGTTCCCACTGCACATTGCTTCTGCTGGAGTGCCGGTGCTGTGGCATCCCACCGCCATGGCACCAGGATGCCCAGCAGGAGCAAGCAAGGCCCGATTGCTGTCCTGAGCTTCTTTCCCCACCGCCCAACCCTCAGTTGGGGCAGCCAGGGCTGGGATCGGGCAGCGGGGGCCTGGCTGCAGCTGCTTCATGCCTTTGGGGGATCTGCATGCCCCGAACGTTGCCGTCACCAGGACTTATTCCACCTCTGAGTCATTGCTATTCTCAGAGTTACATGCATTGGACTGATGCCATGTACTTTCACGGAGAGTGTGTACAAGGGCAGAGTTTGGGTGCACATGTAAATTTTATAAAAAATAATTTTTACATATTCTTGCAAAATCTCTGTGCAGGCATTCAGACAAATATAGGGCTGCCATAAATGCTTGTGCCTAGTTTAATGTGTGCTTTTGACCATTTATGGCCCTATTTTATGAAGTACACACATTCCTTACCTTATAAAATAGGCATGAAAAGCAAGTGTTTAAATCTAGCTGATCCTTAAAAATTGTGTTCTTAGTGTACAGTAATGTCTCTTAGAAAATTATGCTCTCGGGGCATATTTACTAAAGTCTGCAGCAGTAACATGCATGTGAGCTGAATTACCAGCATGGGGGACCCACACAAACTTCAGGGGGCATGTGCATCTATTCCCCTCCAATTAGCATGGTACAAGATGCAACCCCTGTACAAAACCAGTATGTGGGCACACCTAACGTCACCCATTGAGGTGGCGTTAAGTTCACCCACACTAAGGGCAGCAAACATGGTTAGCTCAAGCTACTAATGTCTGGGCTAGCTGCGACTTGCCATCAATGCCTCTATTCCACCCCTGTCCTACCCAGCCCCCACCCCATCATGCAGTACCTAGTTTAATGTGGGATTTTTAGTGCAGAGCCCATGCTACTCTTTTTAGCGTAGCGCTCAAACTGTATGTTAACCCTGTGCTACCAGGTAGCGTACTTTAATAAACATGCCCCTTAGTGTACTATAATTCTAAGGTATGCCAATAAACAGAATGCATGCTAGCAAATGAATATTTGCTACCTTTTTACCTCGAGGCATATTTTCTGATATTGCTCCAAGATCTCATCCTTTGGAATCTCATACTCTGACCTTTTTATAGAATTTGCTTTCTACTGACAAATATTTTTCTTTTTTTGTATTATTTGTACCTATAAATTACTGAGAATTTTTCATATATACCCCATCTTTTTTTTACTTAAGGATATGCATGCACTGCCTTGTAAAAATCTTCCTATCCTTGTACATTGTTCAATTCCGCTGTATAAAATATTCAGTTCAAAATGTATTAAAATATGTTTCTTTTACTGATCTACACAATGGGAAAGAACATATTCATAAAGTAATTAGGAATATGAAACCATAAAGTCCTGATTTCATAAGTCTTGACACCCTTTGTCATAGATAAACCAGTTTAACTCTAACTCTGATTACAAAAATTATTTTAATTTGGCCAATAATAAGTTAAATAGATCCCACTTGTCTCTAGTAACAGGAGTTGAGCGGATTCAAATATTGCTAGATGAAAAATCAAGCTTTGTTTCTGTTGTATGAGATGCATTTGAAGTAAAAGTATAACAATGTTTATACAGACTGCTTGGATGCGACTGAGAGCAGTACCACCATCTAGTAGCCCTACTAAATGACTACAGGGGAGGTTTCTTGATGCCATTTACATCATGCTGGGTGGAGACTCCTCTGTGAGGGAAAATCCAAGTCATACAAACCAATCCCAAAGGCAGAACACTGTTACCATGCAGACATGATAGGAGTCTGCTCTCTGGAGCAGTTGAGATGTGGTTATTCCCTTAGGGTCTGATTCCATCCAGGACGTACAGGCCCTCTGTGCATCCGGTCAGAACTGGATGCACTAAGGGAATCGCGATTCTTATCCCGTGCGACCCATCTAGCCCCATGGGATCAGAATCGCGAACAGGCCTGTATGTGTAGGCGGGGACCACAATTCAGCCTGGCCTGCATGTACAGGCCTTGCCTGACTAACTCAGTCAGGGCTTTTAAATGGAGCTGCGGCACCATGGTGTTTGGTTGCCATGGCACCACAGCTCCATTTAAAAGTTGTGATCCCCGGCTTCCAGCCTCCAAATTGCTTTCCCCGCAACACGACCCCCGATCTTGCCTCCTAGGGCCAGGGTTGGGCTGCAGGGAATGCCCCTTCCCAGCCCCGGGCCCACCGATCCTGCCGCATTGGGGAAGTTATTCCACCTCAGAGATGGAATAACTTCCTCGTTCAAGTCGCCAGCCCCGGATGTACAGGACTGACATTAGAATCAGCCCTGGAGGGCCAGGGCTGGTGACCGCCCAATGCCTGCCCTAACGCCACCCCTGATCCTCCCCTTTCCCACCCTATCTAACTTCCCCGTACAATGTGGAGGGAAGGAGGATGGAGCCATCCCATTGGGATGCCCATCCCTGCTATTTGTTGCTCAGAATGACCCTGATAGCCTCTCATACTTTTCCAGAGGGAACTGTAGTCCCAGAGTAGTGGAAGAGAGCAGAAGGGAATTTGACTGGGCAAACCCTGCCAGCAACCCCACTGGCTCAGGAGAGAAGCTCTATCTAGCCAAGAAGAGGGAAGCCACTTACTCTAGAGGTGAAGGAGTGAAGATTCCAAGAATTATACCGAAGTGCAACTGACCATCAACTTCCGAGCCCAGATCACCTGCAGATCAGTATCGAGGACCTGCATCTACAGACACCACCACTCTAGAGACACAAGAAATCCAGAAGCTCATCAATATCCAATGACACCAGAGCCTTGTGTGAGAACCAGGAAACTATGCCTGCATCACCATCTGCTCAAGATGCACGGAGAAAATATAATTTAGGGAAAAGGGTACCTACTCAGGGAAACCACAAGAGATAATAAAAGAGTGAGAAAGAGAGTTGAATTTACATTTCCAGCCTAACAGAGTACTTACACCCTATAGAGTAAACTAAGACTGACAGAAGGAAATAAGCTTTATCTACTTGTAGCTATTTTGGAGGAAGGAGATAAGCTGACTGCTTGTAAAATAGTTATATTTTTCTGTCTTTACCAGCTGCTATTATTGTTTATTTACGTATTTAGTAATAGCGTTTAGCTCAAACCTTTCCAGGAGAAGATCCAGGCAAGTTACATTCAGGTACAGTATACATTTCCCTGTCCCAAAGTGCTTCACAATCTGCTTGTGCCTAAGGCCATGGAGTGTAAGTGACTTTGCCTAAGACTACAAAGCATGCTAGTGGGATTTAAACTTTGGTCTTTCTAGCTCTAGGCTGCTGCCTTAAGCACTAGGCCACTTATTGTTCAGTGACCCTAAAGTTCAAGTAAACTCTTGGTTCAGAACACAAATTCTGGACTGGACTCAGTTATTTGAGAAGGATGAAGTGTGAGTGTAGTTATGTACCAAGGGCCTCCCAGTGTGTGCTGTTCCCCATTGAACAAACCCTTATAACTAAATTCCAAGGGGAGAGATTGAAAAACTGCAAATTGCTCTTGGAAAAAGTATTCTCCCATTTCAGGGTAGCTGCGAGGACCATACATGTTGAAAGTAAAGCTCCTAAAAGAACCCTGAAATAAAGTTACAGGGTAGCCAATTTGGTTGAGAAGGTGGTAGCTGTTCAACATGGTTTTTCTTTTTATAAAATTCAAATTTTCCACACAAGAGAAACCAGTTGTCACTCAATTTTCATCATACTGAAACATTACATGGGCTTATAGATTTTTGTCTAATTTGTCCAGGATGGTAGAAATTCTGTTCTTTAGATTTATTTAGACCTCTCCCAGGGTTTGGATTTATTGGCTCATTTGTTGCTCCTGTCAAGCTGGGCTAGGTCTGAGAGATGTGATGAATTGGTTTTGTATCTACTTATCTACTGGATCATTTAAGGTAATTCTGTTTCTTCATACTATCCTCTTGTACTGTATATGGTTTCCCACAGGGATCAGTTTTGGGTTCAATTCTTCTTAACATCTGGCCCTATGATTGCTCATATACAATCTCTTGGTTTCACTAGTTTCATAAACTTTTATTTCCCATATATCCTTTTAAGACCCAAGCACTCCAGGATATTTCAAGTAAGCTATTAATTAACACTGACTTTATGACCATATGCTTAAGTTTAACTTGGATAAGAATGAAGCTCTGTTCTTTTCAAGAAATATCACTTTTTCTTTTGATAGCAATTCTGTATTAAAGGCTTTCCTATTGCACTGAAATCCAAGCTAAGATTTTGGGAGTTATCAATAATAAACTGATTTTTCCTTAATATGTCTCTCAAACTGTGATGAAATTTTTCTTTTTTTCTTTGGCCAATTTGTACAATTTTTCTGAGAAATGCACTGCAAATTCTTGTTGAGGCACTTGGATTGGTCACTGTTAGAAACAGGATACTGGGTCTGATGGACCTTTGGTCTGACTCAATATGGTAATGCTTCTCAACCCTCTCCTGAAGGCACACCTATCCAGTCAGGTTTTCAGGATTACCACCATGAATATGCATATGAGAGATTATGAGAGATTTGCATACAGTGGGTATCCATTATATGCCCATCAATCTCATGCCTATTCACGGTGGTAATCCTGAAAACCTGACTGGATAGGTGTTCCTCCAGGAGAGAGTTGAGAAGTACTGCAGTATGGCATATTTTATGTTCTTGTGTAAAGCATAGAGATTGTAACTCTTCACTTCATATCATCAAAACTACAAATATTCAGTGACATCAAGTAGTGCAGAACGTTGCACTGAAATTAATTTTAGGAGCTTATGAATATGGTCATGTAGCCTCTTTATTACAGGAATATCACTGATTGCCAGTTATAATGACAGCAAGCTAGATATTATGACTGAGTCGTGGTTCACCGATACCGACCAGGGACTTACAAATCAACTCATCACACCAGAGAAGGACCTACATAACTGCCCATGGATAAATAAGAGGAGGAGGAATACTCATCCTCCCCAGGAAAGACCTCAAATTCCAAGCATCCACTTCTTTAACACATGCCACCTTAAATGTCCTACAGATCCAAAACAACCAATATGCTTAGTTTACAGATCGCCAACATCAACAGCAGATGATCTCTTATCGCTAAGTGAACTAGCAAGCTCCCAATCAGCATCAGAGAAACCATTCATCGTGCTAGAAGACCTAACCCTACACTCGGCACCAATAAACCAAGTCACATCCTTTATGGAAGCAACAGATGCAATGGACCTTTCACAGATCACAAATGCCCCCAAGCATAATGGAGGAAACACCCTGGACTTGATATTCATACCTAAAATGATGACGGCACAAAATGTTCAGACCTCACCATTACCTTGGTCTAAGCACCACACGGTATCCTTCGACCTACTGCTGCTTTATGACTACCCAAAAACGGAAACCACAACCCCAGGGAATGTGCAGATTCTAGGATTTTGACATAAGGCCTCCTTGAACACCTCACCCCTCTCAAAAAATCACCCTTAACAGATGACACAAAACTAATTGATGACTGGAACAACTGAATAACTTCATTTGAAGTACTTCCCCCAAAGTGAGGTCAGAGGCAAAGTTTCTCAGCACCCTGGTACTCAAAAGATATAAAAGAAGCAAAATTTAAACTGAGACAACTTGAGCACAGATGGCAAAGAACACAAGACCCCAAACATCACAAAGAATATGCCTCCAAGCAAGACTACTGCAACAACCTGATAAGCCAACGAAAATGAGAGTACCATAGTAATATCATTTACAAATCACTCAGAGAGAATTGTTTGAAATTGCCAAGCCCCTCATATGAACCCCTACTGCCCCAAAAGGCCCCAGCCTGAACCTGCAAGACTATGGGGCTTGTTTACAAAGCCGCGGTAGTGGTTCGCGATCGCAACCGCGGCCCCATTGAAATCAATGGGGCCGCGGCTCCGATTACGATCGCAAACCGCTACCGCGGCTTTGTAAACAAGCCCCTATGTCTGCTACCTCCAGAACAAATTCCCTTGCAACAAAAAAAAACAAAAAACAATAGAACTAGATCAACTACCTACAAGCACATCTAGCAGCTCACCAAACTGGTCCTTGTTTACTTCAATATCAAGCACACAACTAGATCACCTTCTCTCAGCGATGAACACCACCACCACATCACCATTAAACCCATGTCCAACTGAATGGATCAAAACAGCCAGGAAAGAGCTAACCTCACCACTGCTCAAAATAATTAACTCTTCCCTCACCCTACTTTTGATGCCAACTAACCTGAAGAACGATACAGTTGGCCCTGCCTTACTCACATCTTCAGACCAATCTCCAGTATCCCTCTCCTAACAAAAATAATAGAGAAAGCCATCCAGCTCCAGCTGCAGGATTTTATAGACTCCAATGTACCTCTCAATAACCAGCAACATGGGTTGTGACAACATTACAGCACCAAAACACTTCTGGCTTCCCTCATTGACACACTGCTCAAGGGAATTGAAAGATCCAAACAGGCATTCATCCTAATATTCATAGATATCTCAGCAGCATTTGACTCCGTAAATCCCAGAAGACTCACCTGCCAGAAATCTGAGTGAATGGGATTCCCTTAAGATGGATTCATGCCTGCTTATCTGACCGCATGCAACAGGTAAAAGTACAAAATAGGACCTCAAAGCCGTTTCAAAATAACCAAGGACTGATACAAGGATCAGCTGTCTCAGCCCTCTTATTTAACTTATACATCCAGTCCATATGTAACATACTCTGGAAACACAGGATAATGTTTCATATCAATGCAGATGACATTATGCTGTACACCCCAATAGCAACAAGGAACCCTGACTTCTCAACCATCCTCTCTTGTCTCAAGGAAGTGACCCAGTGGCTATATGAACACTCGCTCATACTGAATTTAAGCAAAACAGAGGCACTGATGGTGAACAGACATCCCAACTATGTTCCAATAGAGAAACTTACCTTTAACAACCACGATATCCCCATCAAATCCAAAATCAAATACCTAGGTGTGACACTTGACCAGAAACTCAATTTCCAAGCACACATTAAAAAACAACTGCAGTGCCAAATCAAAGGATAAGAAATCTACATAACCTCTGCCCATTGCTGGACTATAACCTATTCCACACGGTCTGTCAAGGAATCATTACTCCAATCTGGGACTACTATAACTCAGTACTCCAAGGCCTACCAAAAGGTACACTCCTCCTACTCTAGATAGTCCAAAACTCTGCAGCTCACTTGATATCACAGATACCTAGACAAGAATACATTACTCCGGTATTAAAGGAACTACACTGGCTGCCCATCCAAGCATGAATACAATACAGATCAATCATGAACACCTTCAAGAGTATACATAACCTAACAAGCCCTCATACCCACACCTATGGACAACAGACCAAGAACAGACCAAACCAAGAACCTCCTCAAAATTCCCAGACAGAAAACAACCTGTACTCAAGAAACATGCCATCGTACCTTTTCCATATACAGACCTACCCTATGTAACTCCCTTCCAGCTAATCTCAGAGCAACCACTGACCTAAAGAACTTCAGGAAGATATTAAATAAGCATATATTCCAGAAATGTTATGGGACAGACTACTAAGCTCCCTCACTTCCAAGAAACTGAAACAAACTTAAATGACTGAAATACAAAAGTATGGACTCTGTACTATCATGTAAATAGTTATCAGCCCACTGATCAGATAGTAAATACTTTACTGTATATCCATTATGAGGGTTTGCCAGTTTTTCTAGCTAGTCTTCTGATCCCATACTCATTGTCTACAGTCAACCTAACAGAAGTGACTTGTGGTTCCTATATACCGCAGTATTTATTTTGAATCAACTAGATGATCAGCATTAGGGTACTAGCCATTTCACTGTGGAATTCACTTCCACTTGCATTAAGGAAAAGTTCATCTTTTGAAGAACTTTAAGATTGCTTTAAAAACCTTATTCAGGCAAACCTTTTAATTTAGGGGCTTGATTTATGTTTAGCATTTATCTTGCCATACTAATAACTGAGGTCGCAATGGAGACATATACATACCGAACCTCAAAATCAGGAAATCCTGTATCCCCCAGAAATATTTATCAAAACATTTGCAAATTTCACAAAACCAAAATCCTTCCTGATTCAATAAAGTGGGAGCAATGGCTCTGAGAAGAAGGAAGTTACCAGTGGTGTGCCCAAGGGATCTGTCCTTGGTCCGATTCTTTTTAACATCTTTGTTAGTGATATAGCGGAAGGGCTGTCAGGTAAGGTTTGCCTCTTTGCGGATGATACCAAAATCTGCAATAGAGTAGACACCCAGGAAGGTGAAGATAACATGAGGAGGGATCTAGCTAAGCTTGAAGAATGGTCTAGAATTTGACAGCTGGGATTTAATGTTAAAAAATGTAAGGTCATGCATTTAGGCTGCAGCAATCTAAGGGAGCAATACAGTATAGGGGGTGAAGTACTTTGCTCCATTAAAGAAGAGTGGGAGCTAGGCATGGTTGTGTGTGATGATCTTAAAGTAGCTAAACAGGTAGAAAAGGTGACAGCAAAAGCTAGAAAGATGCTTGGGTGCATACAGAGAGGAATGACTAGCAGAAAAAAGGAGGTGATAGTGCCTCTGTATAAGTCTTTGGTGCGACCTCATTTGGAGTATAGTGTGCAATTCTGGAGACCGCACCTTCAAAAGAATGTGAACAGGATGGAGTCGGTACAGAGGTTGGCTACTAAAATGGTTAGTGGTCTTCATTATAAAGCATATGAGGACAGACTTAAGGATCTTAATATGTACACCTTAAAGGAAAGGCGGGATAGAGGCGATATGATTGAGATGTTTAAATACCTCCGTGGCATAAATGTTCAGGGAGAGAGCCTCTTTCAATTGAAATCAAGTTCTGCTATGAGGGGACATGGGATGAGGGTGAAGGGGGATAGATTCAGGAGTGATATGCGGAGATATTTCTTTACGGAAAGAGTGGTGGATCCGTGGAATAGTCTCCCAGTGGAGGTGGTAGAGATGAGGACAGTAACTGAATTCAAAAAAGCATGGGACCAACACAGAGGATCTCTAAAGGTAAAAAGGGGACTGTTGTAGTTGTTGATATGAAAGGACAGACTAGATAGGCCATGTGGTCTTTTTCTGTCATCATATTTCTATGTTAACAGAATCATAAAGGTTTATTGTATGTCTCACATCATTGGTCATAAAAAAAACCCTCTTATTACAGTGCAATATCCCCTTGTGCTTTCAACAATCAAATATATGCTATAAAACCCCCAAAGGGGGATACTTCCCTTCTTAATCAATGATGCCAACTCCACTCTATAAACGTCATCAACTCCGATGCAAAAAGTGCTGCATCAGGGAGAAAGGAACAGAAAGAAAGAATAACAAAGAACATATTAAAATTTCAAAAGGGTAAAATGTAAAATCTCCTTAACTTGTGTAAAACTTGCAAGCTATATCTGCAGCAAACTATTGGAGTTGGGCTTCACCTACACACTCATTGTCACCTGACGTTGCTCTCACATCACCAAACATCAGATGGCCAAACAAACACATCCAACAAACTGGCATATCTATCCTGTTACTATCAGGGTATCTGGCTTACTAAATGCATAACACCAGAAGCTGACCACTAACACAGACTTCACAATCTCATCCAGCCCATCCCCCAGAATGAAACTGGCCATCATATCACTGCACATCCATACAAATGCATCTCTTGACCATAGATCTAAAGTACCGCATTGTCTCTACCAAGACCACAGACCATATAAATACACTATCGATCTCCAATAGTACTAACACCATAAACCTCATCTACAGAGCCCCAAATGCTCCAGCTGATGATCTCAATCATAATTGATCTTGTTACCAACCCCATTGAACTCAACAAACCTAACTGGCTCCTAGGAGATCTCAACCTTGCATCCACTCTGCCATCAGTATAAAACTCCTTCCTTGACGCCATGACCAACTTACACTACAGACAAATTGTAAAAGATCCAACTCATAAACAAGGAAATCTTCTTGATCTCATCTTCGCCCCATCATCATCCTGCGAACCACCAAATCAACTTGATTCCTCTTCAACCCCCGTCCCCTGGTCCGACCATAATCTTATAACATTCTCCATACCAGCTGAAGAGTTTCCAAGCAAAACACCGGATGTTTATCCACTCTCTCAAAACCAGCACGTTTTAAAACCATTCAACATTGACACTATTAACCTCTCAAACCATTCCAAAACTCTCTACAATACCTAACAACATTGATGAAACAGTAGCAAACTGGAACAGTGCCCTTGGACTATCAGCCCAGCCCACCGCCACAGTTAACCAAACCACTTCTACCTCCTCTTTCACCAAGAAACGTAACGCGCCATGGTTCTCCTCTGAACTGCGAACCTCCTTACAGCAATTAAGGAAACTAGAGAAGAAATGGAGACACTCCCTGAACCATTGTGACCAATGCAACTACTTAACTCACTTGAAATCCCATCGTCAACTAACCTGGGATAAGAGGAAAGAATACCATGCAAGGCTCCTCAGTTGCTCCCTTAACAAACCTAGAGTCCTCTTCCAACTGGTAAAATCCCTAACCAGTGAGCCTTCTCCACCACAACATGAATACATACAACCACAACTATATGCTGACTATATTCAATCCAAGATGATCAAGATCTCAACTACAATCACAAGCGAACCCACACAAACCTCCAACGTCCAGTTCATACTTAATAAATTCTCATCCCCAACCCCTAAGGCAATCGAAGAACTCATAACCTCCATCAATGCCACCACTGCCCCCAACGATCCATGTCCAGCCCACTGGATCAAATCACTAAGAACAGAACTCAGTCCTTACATAGCTGCCATAGCTGACCAGTCACTTAGCACAGGGATATTCCCAACAGCCCTCAAACAGACCTCCATTCGTCCACTACTGAAAAGCAATAAACTCGACCCAAAAAAAGAAGACTCCTACCGCCCAATATCAAGTATCCCTTTACTAGCCAAGATACTAGAAAAAGTCACTCTAAGGCAAATTCAACAACACATTGACTCCGAAGCTCCACTCGACCCAAATCAGCATGGCTTCAGAGAATCCCATGGAGTTGAAACCCTTCTAACTTCTCTAATGAACACGCTTATTACTACAACAGACAACATCAGAAATGGAGTTGCAATGATCTTCCTAGACATTGCAGCAGCTTTCGATTCTGTTGACCATGTTAAGCTGCTTAACCGACTACATGAAAAAGGGATTCAAGGAATTGCATGGAAGTGGTGCAAATCTTACCTTGAAGACCGCTGGCAGCAGGTCCGGACGGGTGACAATACATCTATGCCTTTCCAACAGAAGCAAGGTGTACCACAAGGTTCCTCCCTCTCGGCCCTGCTATTTAACATCTATATGCAGCCCATCTGTAACATCGCCCGGTCATTTGGAATATCTTGCCTCATCTACGCAGATGATGTGCTACTATTCACACCAGTCAACGTATTGAAACCTGATTATACCACACTAACTACCTGCTTCAATGCAATCTCAGACTGGCTGCTCTCACAAAACCTCCGAATTAAGTTTAAAAAACCGGAAGTTTTGATTATAACAAGGAACAAAGACTTCTTTCCCCCACCAACTCTAAGAACAAGAGATGCCGATCTCCAGGAACAAGCAGGAATACGTCATCACATATGGGTACGTCGGTACCGACGGAGCCCGCGCGGGAAAGCTCCCCAGCTTTTCAGATTAAAAGCTTTTGGGGCCTCCCACTGCACATGCGCGCTGCCTTCCCGCCTTCCTGACCAGCTCTCGTCAGTTTCTTTTTTTTCCGCGGAGCCAGCAGGTCGTGTTCCTGTCACCGCTGAAGAAATTGTTAATTTTATTGTTTTCTTTAGACCGCGTACCTGCCTTCCCCATTCTGAAACCGGTACTGCCGGTCTCTCTTTCTTTCTTTTAAAAAAAAAAAAAAAAAAATTTTTCTTTTCTTCAGCACAGCTTGGTACTTTGTTAGGCCTTCAGGCCTACACAATTTCTCCTCATGGAGAAGCCAGTTCTCCAGGACCAAGCAGGAAGTCAGTCCTCACTTACGGGTGACGTCGGCACCGACGGAGCCCTCGCGGAGCAATTTTCCCCAGCTTTCAAAGAAAGCCTTTGGGAATTGCAGCGCGCATGCGCGGTCGTCTTCCCGCCCGAGGGTGCCATCTTAGCCAGTCTTCTTTTTTCCGCAGAGCCCTACAGACGTCCCCGTCTTGTCCCCGCGAAAAAGTTGATTTTCTTCTTTATTTTATCCTTTTTTCCTTCGGCTCGACGCCGATCTTTTTCCCGCCCGGACTCGCGACGCCGGTCACGAGTCCTCTTCCTTTTTTTCGGTTTTTCTGACTTAGTCAGCTTTCGTTTTCGTTTTTCCCTGGCAGCCCGGTCCTTTGACCTCGCACGGGCCCTTTTTTCCCCCGATGGCTGCCAGTGGGTTTAAGCGGTGTGGTCGGTGTGACCGAAATATGTCACTAACCGACACACACGACTTTTGCCTCCGCTGCCTGGGCCCGGATCATGAGGAACTGATCTGTGGGCCCTGCAGCAAAATGTCCTCAAAGGCGTTGAGAAGTCGGCGGCATCAGCGTGAGAGAATCTTCGCTGACCCCAGCCGTACCCGGACCTCGTCGGAGGCCTCCGCGTCGAAAGGCTCCAGCTCGGACCGTCGCCGGAGTTCCTCCAACCGGGGTTCTCCCTCCGGGGACCATCGTCGGAAGGTGAAACCCGCGAGGGCGGCGTCGGTGGACGCTCCTGGTTTCCGCGAGGGCCAGGTCGCATAGCCCCGACAGCCGCCCCGGGTCCTTGGAGAAGGAACACATCCCGAAGCGACCTCGCCTGGAGTCGGAGATGCCTGCCCGGGTAAGTCCTGTGGTCCTTCTGGACTCGCCTCTGCGACAGCCGACGTCGGGCCCGACGCCGTCGGGGCCCGAGTCGGGGGCTGCTGGGTCACCTGAGCTCGGACTCAGGTTGACGGCCTTGGAGAGCAGACTGTCTGCCTTCATGGACCAGCAGAGGGCACTGCTCGCTGGCTTCGCTGGCGCCGCTGCCCCGACCGCCGGGACGTCGACGTCCAAGTCGACCCCGGAGACCGAGCCGATCCTCGAGTCGATGAGAACTCGAGTCAATCCTCGGTCGAGGTCACCCTCGGCCTCCCGTTCGGGACCGAGGTCGCCGACGCCGACTCCCTCGGCGTCGGGGCGGCTGGCGCCACGCCCTGCCCGGGCCGACCCCACCGAGTCCTCGTCGGAGTCGGTCTGGGAGTCTGAGGAGGAAGAGTCACCTGATTCTTTCCGGACTCGGTGTGTCCCATCGGACTCACCGGAGTCCGAGCCTCGGAAGCAGTCCCCCCCGGAGGATGCCCGGTTCTCGGACTTCGTTAGGGATATGGCCAAGGCTTTGGCCTTCCCTGCGGATCCCGAGGAGGAGCCTCGAGCCGAAGAGCTCGACGCCCTCCAGTATGACTCTCCCGCGAGGGAACACTTTACTGTACCGGTTCCTCCTATGCTGGAACGACTACTTTTCCGCATGTGGGAGAGTCCGGCCTCCTCGCCGGTCCTGAGCAAGCGGGTCGATTCTATCTATCGAGTCCGCAAGAGCCCTGGCTTTCAGAAGGCACAGCTGCCACACCATTCCATGGTAGTGGAATCGGCCATGCATCGTCTTAAGAGCCAGAAGATGCACTCCTCGGTGCCTCCTGGAAGGGAGGCCCGTAACCTGGATGGCCTTGGCAAGAAGTGTTTCCAGGGCTCTATGCTCGCATGTCGTGTCCAGACTTACCAGCTATACATGGGCATGTATCTCCGGGATCTGGCTAAAGAGCTAGCCGGATTCTCCGCTGGTCTGTCCGAGGAACCCTTGCGGAGGTTCCTAGCCTTGTCCACTGGCATTCGGGAATGCTCAAAGTTCATATCCCGAGCAGCCTATGATGGCTTTGAAGCATCGGCTCGAGTGGCCGCAGCCGGCATCGGTGCCCGCCGACAGGCTTGGCTTCAGTCGTCAGACCTTGATCCCTGGGTGCAGGACAAGTTGGTCGATGTCCCCTGCCGAGGCAAAAACCTCTTTGGCAAACCCATGGCGGAAAAGGCTGCGCAAATTGAGACTGAGACTCTCACCAGGACCAGGCTTTCTAGGAAGACCTCCGCCCCTTCCCAGAAAAAGAAGGGCTCGGGGAAAAAGTCCTTTTACCCGAGGAAGGCGGCTGCCTACAAACAATACCCCCATTATCAGGCCCCTGCAGCTCCCCAACAGGGCCAGCAGGCCAAGGGACGGGGTAACGGGTCCCGTAGGCAGCAAGCCCCCAAGCCTGCACCACCAGCCCCTGCTCAGCAGGGTGGGGGTTTTTGACTCACACAGCATAGCCTTTCCCCCCCGCTGGTTCCTCCCAGCACCGGTGGCCGGCTGGTTCACTTCGCCCACAGGTGGTCCAGCATCACCGCAGATGCCTGGGTGCTTCAAGTCGTGCGAGAAGGCTATCTTCTCCACTTCCACCAGGTTCCTCCCTCCTATTTTCCGGGAGAACCTCCACGACCCCCTCTGCACAGGGAGTTGCTCCTTCAGGAGTTAGCAGGTCTTCTGCAGGAACAGGCGGTGGAACCGGTGCCACACCACCTGAGAGGTCAAGGCTTTTATTCCAGGTATTTTCTGATACCAAAGAGAACAGGGGGCCTCAGACCCATCCTGGACTTGCGCAACCTCAACAAGTTCCTTGTGCGGGAGAAGTTCAAAATGCTTACCCTTGGAATCCTTCTGCCCTACCTCCAGCAGGGAGATTGGCTATGCTCCTTGGATCTAAAGGATGCCTACACACACATCCTCATCCACCCAAGCCACCGCCAATACCTGCGGTTTGTGGTGGCAGGAAATCATTACCAGTACAGAGTACTGCCCTTCGGCCTGTCCTCCGCACCGCGAGTCTTCACAAAATGCCTCGCGGTCGTGGCGGCCCATCTCAGGCTTCACGGCCTCTATGTCTTTCTGTACCTCGACGACTGGCTCATCAGAGCAGCGTCCGCTCGGGAGGTCACCGATGCCACGCGCCGCACGGTGACTCTTCTGCAGCACTTGGGCTTTGTTATAAACTTCGCAAAGTCCACTTTGCTCCCCTCACAGGATCTCGAGTTCATCGGCGCAAGGCTGCACACTCCTCAGGCGCGAGCGTACCTACCACTCGACAGGGCTCAACGGCTCATGGACCTAGCCGACCGCTTTCGCAGCCAGCCCCTGGTCTCCGCCAGGCGCTTCCTGAGACTACTCGGCCATATGGCTTCCACCGTCCATGTGACCCTCAATGCCCGCCTGAATATGCGGTCTGCTCAATGGTGTCTCCGCCAGCAGTGGCGACAAGCCACAGGCGGCCTAGCAGACCTAGTGCGCGTCTCCGAGCCGCTGATCTCGTCTCTCCGGTGGTGGCTCCGGCAGCCGAACCTAATATTCGGAATGCCTTTCCAGTCACCTCAGCCGACCCGGGTGCTGACCACCGATGCATCCCTCCTGGGCTGGGGAGCACATTGCCAAGAGGCACGTACTCAGGGCCTCTGGACCACGTGGGAGTCTGCTCAGCAGATCAACTTCCTGGAGCTCAGGGCGATCCGCCTAGCTCTCAAGGCCTTCTCCCACCTGACTTCCCACCAGTCCGTCCTTGTCCAGACGGACAATCAAGTTGCCATGTTCTACGTGAACAAGCAGGGGGGCACGGGCTCCTTCCTCCTCTGCCGGAGGCACAGAAGCTCTGCTCTTGGGCCGTCAGTCACGGCATTCTCCTAAAGGCGGTTTATCTCCCGGGCCAAGAAAACTGCCTTGCGGACAAACTCAGCAGGGTCCTCCAGCCGCACGAGTGGCGTCTGGATCCCTTGGTAGTTCAGAAGCTCTTCCTCCGGTGGGGCCTCCCCACGGTGGATCTCTTTGCCAGTCCTCACAACCGGCAGCTTCCTCGCTTCTGCTCTCGTCAGCCACACCCCCTTCGGGTTGCGGCGGACGCCTTTCTGATCTCATGGTCGGGGAGCCTTCTGTACGCTTTCCCTCCCATCCCGCTAGTCTCTCGACTCTTTTCAAAGTTCTCCGAGACAAAGCCTTCATGATCCTGGTGGCCCCTCGCTGGCCCAGGCAGCCGTGGTTTCCGCTCCTGCTACAACTGGCGGTAGAGGATCCAATCCCTCTGGGGGTACAACCGGATCTCCTCACTCAGGATCAGGGGTCCCTACTGCACCCCAACCTCAGGTCTCTCAACCTCATGGCCTGGCTGCTGAGAGGGTAGTCCCTTGCTCCCCTTCTCCTGCCGGCGGAGGTGGAGGAGGTCGTCTTGGCTTCGCGACGGCCCTCTACCCGCAAATGCTACGCCCTTAAATGGCGTCGCTTTGCAGTCTGGTGTACCCAACAGTCTCAGGATCCCTTCTCCTGCCCGGTGTCGGTGATCTTGCAGTACTTGCTGCACCTCTCTAATCTGGGACTTAAGTCCAACTCCGTCAAAGTTCACCTCAGTGCTCTTTCAGCACATCATGTGCCGGTGGACGGCAGACCTCTCTCAAACGACCCTCTCGTAGCGAGGTTTCTCCGAGGTCTCCTTCTACTTAAACCACCTCTGCGCCCGCCAGCGCCTGACTGGGACCTGAATGTGGTTTTGCAGCGGATCACCTGTCCGCCTTTTGAACCTATGGCTACCTGTTCTCTCTCTCCGTTTTCTGTCTTGGAAAACACTGTTCTTGATAGCCCTCACTTCCGCTAGACGCGTAAGTGAATTGCAGGCCCTCGTGTCTGATCCCCCTTACACTAGGTTCTACAAGAATAGGGTAGTCCTACGGACTCACCCAAAGTTTCTGCCTAAAGTGGTCTCCCCTTTTCACATCAATCAGGAGGTGGTACTTCCAACCTTCTTTCCCAGACCACACTCCAGCCGAGCTGAAACGGTCCTCCATACCCTGGACTGTAGAAGGGCATTGAACTTCTACCTTGACCGTACGCGGGAGCACCGTAAAGCTGCTCAGCTTTTTGTGTCTTTTGACCCCAATAAATTGGGGCTCCCGGTCTCCAAGCGTACTCTGTCCATCTGGGTTGCGGACTGTATCTCTTGGGCTTATGGGGCAGCCGGACTCTCCTTAGAAAGTCGAGTCACGGCTCATTGCGTTCGGGCAAAGGCTACGTCAGTGGCTTACCTCCGCTCTGTTCCGCTGGCAGACATCTGCCGGGCCGCTACTTGGTCTTCGAGCCAGACTTTTGCGGTCCATTACTGTCTCGAGAGGGAGTCCCGTAGGGACAGTGCTTTCGGACAGGCAGTCCTCCGTAATCTCTTTGAGGTCTGAGCAACTCCTACCCTCCATCCCGGATGTGGGCTACCGGTGGGTGATAATTCAGCGAAGATTCTATCCTTCTGTGCTGCTGAGCTAGAGGGAGCTCATTTTTGTGCTTAGGGTCTCCGGTAGCCTTGAGCTTGGGAGTCCCATAAGTGAGGACTGACTTCCTGCTTGGTCCTGGAGAAAGCGTAGTTACTCACCTGTAACAGGTGTTCTCCAGGAGCAGCAGGAATCAGTCCTCACTACCCTCCCTCCTCCCCTTGGAGTTGCAATCGTCTGCTTATGTTCTTTTTTGCAAATTTTTATGCTGTCTCTTTTAGCTATGTCATCTGACTGGCTAAGATGGCACCCTCGGGCGGGAAGACGACCGCGCATGCGCGCTGCAATTCCCAAAGGCTTTCTTTGAAAGCTGGGGAAAATTGCTCCGCGAGGGCTCCGTCGGCGCCGACGTCACCCGTAAGTGAGGACTGATTCCTGCTGCTCCTGGAGAACACCTGTTACAGGTGAGTAACTACGCTTTCCTGGTTTTAAAAAGTGTACCAAGTGCAGTGCTGTCATTCCTCTTACAGACACCCATGAATGGTGTCTTAAATGTTTAGGACCTGACCATTCCATACCGGACTGCCCATCCTGCTCCCAGATGTCGAAACGTGGATTGCAGAACCGGGCCAACAAGTTCCATGTGCTGTTTCCTTCAGAAGCATCACAGTCATCCAGGTCTTCCTCTCCGGATGGATCTCAGGTAACCAAAACTCCAGTGGGCAAATCCTCTAAAAGCAAATCTCTTTCTAAAGATCGAGAGGCTCTCAATTCTGAGTTCGAGGATTCTGCCCAGGCCAAAAAACCCCGGCGGGAGGCTCCGGCCTCCAAAGCATCATGGGGTCACAGGTTGACATCGATGGCGCGGCCTCGACAGATCACCTGTTGTACTGCTCTGGGGTACCGGCCCATACCGGTACCGACATCCAGGCAGCAGTGGCGTCTATGGGCAATACTGTCCAAGTCATGCAGCAGGCCATTCTGGCTTTTATTAATGCTGCTACGCCCTCGGTACCGCAGCCAGCGGTACCGGGTCCGGTTCCGGTAATGGCTTCCATACCGGAACCGAGGCCATCGTCTTCCAAACGCAGATCGGTTCCGCATGCCGGATCCGTGCTTTTGCCCGGTACCGATCCCATACCCGGTACGCCCGATGTCGATACCGAACGGTATGCGTATCGTGCGTTGGAAGCACATAGAGGATACTCTGCTTCTTCAGAGGATTTTAACTCCTCTGATGATTCTGATGAGTTCTCCCTTGATCTTCCTGAGGAGCCTTCTTCTCCTAACAGGAGAATGTCTCCACCAGAGGATTTGTCCTTTCAGGACTTCATCATAGAAATGGCTAAAGGTCTTTCTATTGCTTCATCCTCTGAAAAGGAACCCAGATCAAAGAAACTGGATATTTTAGGATACTCTAAGTCTCCTAAAGAGGCAGTCACCCTGCCTATCCATGAAATCCTTCAAGAACACTTGATGGACTTATGGGAGGCTCCTCTAACATTGTCTCCTTCTTCTCGCAGGTTGGACACCATGTACCGTGTCCCCCCTTCTCCTGGTTTCCAAAAAACCCAGTTGCCTCACCATTCTATTGTGGTGAAGTCTGCAATGAAGAAGATAAAGAGTACCAAAAGGCACTCTTCTACTCCTCCAGGGCGAGAATGTAAGACTCTAGACTCTTTTGGCAGGAAAATTTTCCAGGCTACTATGCTTATAGCCAGGATTAATTCCTATAGTCTTTACATGGGCATGTTTCTCAGTGAAATCGCTCTAAAAGTTCGGCATTTTGCCCCCTTTCTCCCTGAGGATAAGAGGGAGCAGTTCATTTCCTTGGTGAAACACCTTTTGGATATTTCAAAGTTCTCCAACAGGGCAGCTTTTGATTCCTTTGAGGGTGCTGGTAGGGCTTCGGGCATTGCTATAGCAGCCCGACGTCTTGCTTGGCTCCAGGCTTCTGATCTAGAACCTTGGGTCCTAGATGGCTTACAAAATCTGCCCTGTACAGGTGAGAACTTATTTGGTGAGGAGTGGCAAATTAAGGCCACTCAAATGGATGCAGAAAATGCCACCTTAGATAGACTTTCTAAGTCTACCTCCACTCCTGCCAAGAAGAAGTCTTTTAAGAGGCCTTATTACAAGAAGTCCAGATTTTTCTACAAATACTGGCCAACAATCCTCTCAGCCTCGTTTTGCTGCTAAACGTCAGCAACCTAAACAGGCAAGGTCAAAGCCTGCGGCGTCTGCTACGCCTCAGCAGGCTCCACCCCCTCAGGGGTTTTGACTTGCCCCTAGAGAACTTAACTTTTCTGGCTCTAGAACAACCAGAGCCCCTCACCATACCCGGAAGGTTAGCTCACTTTGCTCCCAGATGGGAGCAAATTACATCAGAGCAATGGACCCTCTCTATCATCAGAGAGGGTTACAAACTCCATTTTTCCGACCTTCCTTCTTATACTATGGTGAGGCAGTTCAATTCTCCCCCATCTCTCCTGGCCCTCTTGGGTCAGGAAGTCTCCTCCCTCCTTGCCCAGGGGACAATAGAGGAGGTCCCTCTTCTTCAACAGGGGACGGGATTCTACTCCCCTTATTTTCTAATACCAAAGAAGACAGAGGGCTTCAGACCAATTCTGGATCTGAGAGAATTGAACAAATTTCTTTTCAAGGAGAAATTCAAAATGCTTTCTCTGGGCATTCTCCTTCCATACCTTCAGAGTCAGGATTGGCTTTGTTCTCTAGATCTAAAGGATGCGTATACACACATACTCATCCACCCATCCCACAGAAAATACCTTCGATTTCTGTTTCAGGGAAAACATTTCCAGTACAGAGTACTCCCCTTCGGTCTAGCCTCTGCTCCAAGAGTGTTCACCAAATGCATGGCAGTCGTAGCTGCCTTTCTAAGAGGCCTGGGAATTTTCATATTCCCATACCTGGACGACTGGCTCTTCCGAGCTCCCTCTCAGTCCCAGGCCCAAATTTCCCTGGACCGCACAAGGCGTCTTCTGCAGTATCTAGGACTGGTAGTAAACCTTCCCAAGTCTCAACTAATCCCTACTCAGTCTCTCGAGTTCATAGGGGCCCAGTTAGACACCATCACTGCAAGGGCCTACCTGCCTCAGGTCAGGGCCCAACGCCTGCTGAGTTTGGCCTCCCAAGCTCAGTCCAGCAGTCATTTGACAGCCCGGGAAATGCTGCGACTTCTGGGCCACATGGCCTCCACGGTACAAGTGGTGCCCTACGCTCGTCTGCATATGAGAGCTGCTCAATGGACCTTGGCCACCCAGTGGACTCAAGCATCTGGAGCGCTCTCCGACCAAATACTCACCTCAAGCCGTCTATTTTGGTCCCTCCAATGGTGGGCATCCACCACGAATCTGTTGTTGGGGGCCCCCTTCCAACCTTTGTTGTCCCAAGCAACCCTCACAACAGATGCCTCCCAGACAGGGTGGGGAGCTCATCTTCAGAACCTCTCCACTCAGGGCACTTGGTCTCCACAGGAGGCCACCCTTCATATCAACCTCCTGGAACTGCGAGCAATTTACCTTGCCCTCAAGGTCTTCTATACCCTCCTTGTCAACCTGACTGTCCTAGTTCAGACAGACAATCAGGTAGCCATGTTCTATATAAACAAACAAGGAGGGACAGGCTCTCTGTCGCTTTGCAACGAAGCTCTCAGAATATGGGCCTTCGCCAGAGAGCATCAAATTCACCTTCTTGCAGTGTATC
Source organism: Ichthyophis bannanicus (assembly GCA_033557465.1). NCBI lineage: Eukaryota > Metazoa > Chordata > Amphibia > Gymnophiona > Ichthyophiidae > Ichthyophis > Ichthyophis bannanicus. The sequence goes on along the minus strand of CM066032.1, from coordinate 364,690,877 downwards.
TTCCAGGAGTTCAAAACTCTCGTGCAGACAGACTCAGTCGAGTTCTGCTTCCACACGAATGGTCCCTACATATGGACCAGATACGCAGAATCTTTCAGGAATGGGGGACCCCGGACATAGACCTCTTTGCAAGTCCATGGAATGCCAAACTTCCCCGGTTCTGTTCCAGAACTCAGTGTCAGGGAGCTCAGGCCCACGATGCCTTCCTCCTGCATTGGGGTCAGGAATTCCTCTATGCCTTTCCACCCATTCCTCTAATATCCAAGACTCTGTTCAAGCTCCAGAGGGATCACGGGACTATGATCCTCATAGCTCCCCGCTGGCCACGCCAGGTGTGGTTCCCTCTACTTCTGCATCTCTCCCAGGGATCCTCCCTGGACCTGGGAGCTGTGCCAGACCTTCTGTCTCAGGAGGAGGGGACTTTATGGCACCCAAACCCCAAATCCCTACATCTCAGAGCTTGGTTACTGAAGGCCTAAGTCTTCAAGACTTTAATCTTTCTCAACCTGTGACAGATATCCTTCATGCCTCTAGGAAACCTTCCACGAGGCGTTCTTATGCTTTCAAATGGAAACGTTTTTCCATTGGTGTGCTCAGCAGGGTCTTGACCCTCTAGCACTTCCTTTGAATTCCCTCTTGGACTATCTCCTGCATCTTTCAAATGCAGGCCTTAAGACGAATTCAGTAAGGGTCCATTTGAGTGCTATTGCAGCATCCTTAAAACCTATAAATGGACAACCTGTCTCCTCTCATCCTCTTGTTTCACGTTTCATGAGAGGCCTGACTCTAACTAAACCTCCCATCCGACCTCCTCCGGTAGCATGGGATTTGAACCTAGTTCTAGGTCAGCTTATGAAGCCACCTTTTGAGCCTTTGGACTCTACCTCCTTCAAATTTCTTTCCTGGAAGGTTGTTTTCCTTATTGCAGTCACTTCGGCTCGCCGCATCAGTGAACTGCAGGCTTTAGTGGCTCATCCACCTTATACTAGGTTTCATCATGATAAGGTGGTCCTTAGGACGAATCCCCACTTTATGCCCAAAGTGGTCTCGCCTTTTTCATCTTAATCAAGAGGTATATCTACCTGTCTTTTTCCCGGCTCCTCATGCATCCAGTGCAGAGAGGAACCTTCATACTCTGGATTGTAAAAGAGCTCTTGCCTTTTACCTCAACAGGACTCAACCACATCGAAAGTCTTCCCAACTTTTCGTGGCTTTTGATCCTTCTCATTTGGGACTTCCAGTCACCAAGCGTACACTTTCCAATTGGATCGCTCAGTGTATTTCTTTTGCTTACCAGAGTAAGAACATTTCTATGGAGGGCCATGTCACAGCTCACAATGTGAGGGCCATGGCCACTTCTATGGCTCATCTTCACTCTGTGTCCATAGATCAGATCTGTCGAGCAGCCACTTGGGCCTCGGTTCATACCTTCACAGCCCATTACTGCTTGGACAAGGACTCCCGCCGGGATGCCTTGTTTGGTCAGGCTGTCCTCAAACACCTGTTCCATACTTAAACAACTCCTGCCCACCTTCCCTGGATAGATGCCTGAGATCCATGCGAAGATGGTTTACCCTTGGAGGGGGATCTCCCAGGCATCTTAGCTAGGGAGTCCCCATATGTGATGACGTATTCCTGCTTGTTCCTGGAGATAGCACAGTTACTTACCTGTAACAGGTGATCTCTGGGAACAGCAGGAATTAGTCATCACAACCCACCCACCTCCCCTAGGAGTTGTATCTCTATCTATCTTCCTGTCCTCTCTCTCTATTGTCTCAGCTTTAAACTCGAACTGACGAGAGCTGGTCAGGAAGGCGGGAAGGCAGCGCGCATGTGCAATGGGAGGCCCCAAAAGCTTTTAATCTGAAAAGCTGGGGAGCTTTCCCGCGCGGGCTCCGTCGGTACCGACGTACCCATATGTGATGACTAATTCCTGCTGTTCCCAGAGATCACCTGTTACAGGTAAGTAACTGTGCTATTTACCACTCAAATCAACAATACGTTACCTAGGCGTTATACTCGACCAGCGACTTGAGTTCAAAGAACATATAAAAAATACAGTTAAAGCCATCTATCACAAGATCAGAATTCTACGACACCTCAGACCAATGCTTGATCCACACGACTTCCGAACAACCTTCCAAGCGTTGGTCACCCCACACTTCGACTACGCAAATATTGTGTTACAGGGCCTACCCAAGAGTACGCTTAATCCAATACAATTGGCCATGAATACGGCTGCCAGAGTTCTACACGGAGCCCCAAGGAGTCATCATATCACTCCCATCCTATTTGAACTTCACTGGCTCCCGATATCATATAGGATTTTATATAAAGCCCTCCTTATTACCTTCAAGGCAGTTCACCAAATCTCATCATCTTCATTATCTGACCTCCTGCATCACCCACAAAGCTCCAAATCCCGACGCTCCGCAACAGAAAACACACTAATGATCGCAGAATACCTAGCAAGACTCAACCAGACAACTACCACAAGAGCATTCTCATCCTTCGCCCCTAGATGTTGGAACATGCTGCCACGCAACATCAGATCACAAAAAGACCTTTCACAATTTAGAAAAGCTCTAAAAACACACCTCTTCCTACAACACTTCCCTCAGAGTATGAACTCCCCAAGCCATTCCCTCCCAACACGAACCAATGATCATGGTTAGTCCAGTAAACCCCTAACTTCATTTCTCACCCCATATCAAACCCTCTTAGATCCCCAAGCTTTAGAACCATAAACATATGATATTTTGCTGTAAATAGTTTGAATTCTTGTTATTTATTTAACCCCAGTTATCCATGTTCATTCCCTGTTATCTGTAAACTTAACATATGTTCATGCTTAAGTACAATTTGTTAAAATGTAAACCGCGCTGATGATGAAGAGTGCGGTATATAAAAACTGTTAAATAAATAAATAAATAAATACATACATAGCCGATAAAGATAAAACACCATTAGCCAACCTTTCTTCACAAGTCCACCAATGACACCTCTCAACTCTCCATTCATACCAAAACTGACACACTACATTAATTTCACTTGCAATCAACCCCATATATCCACTTCACCACCAGCACTTCCTGCTCACTCTGGACTTCTGGGCACTAGCGGCAATGCTACACAAACACACAGACATATAACATAACCACTTAAAACTCTTGTGTCCATCAATAACATCTAAAAGACCAAATTTATCTTTAACAATGACGTGGTGCAGGGAGTAAGCTGGTGAACCTGTTCAGTTAACCCTTAACCTTTTGTCTATATCTTAAGGACCCTCATACTAAATCCCATTAGGGTATTGCCTTAAGGCACATTTAGCATGAAAGCTAATGTGCATTAAGTGCAAAGCCTCTGCAGTAAATGTTGGGGGGCATCCCCTGCATGTTCCCGGCAGTTACTGCATGAAGGCATACCCTAATGTGCTATGCAGCTAACATGGGTGCCCCTAACAGCACCCATAGAGGTATCAATATCTGCACCCAAAGTAATTGCCACATTGACAGTACATGATATGTACTCCTGTGCTTACTGCAATGTGCTTTCCACACTCACATTATACTCATGCCCTGCTCATTCCCTGCCCCTTCACACAATGGGCAATTACTGTTCATCGGCTGGTAGCTGTCATACCCACTTGTTAACTCTCACTTTGGGCCTTTACTGCCCACTAAAATTCACATTAACCACTTACAGGCTTTTTCCGTCCCAGACGTAGATCCCCTCTGTACGTGTGGTCTGAATCGGACGTACAGATTGTATCGCAATTCTGATCCCGTGGGGCAAGTCTAGCCCTGCGGGATCAGAATCACAATCAGTCATATATGTACAGGCTGGGACTCAGTCAGGGCTTTTAAATAGAGCCGCGGTGCCATGGTGTCCGGTTGCCATGGTTCCATTTAAAAGTCGTGATGCCGGCTGCCAAAAAAAGGCTTATTCACCACAGCCTGACCCCCGATATGGCCCCCTAAGGCCAGGGTTAGGCTTTGGAGAATATCCCCTGGCCCCCTCTGCTTCATCCGTGCCACGGGCACAACAAAAAAAAAAAATCCAGGGAAGTTATTCCACCTCGGAGGTGGAATAACTTCCCCGCATAAGTCACCAGCCCTAGACATACATGGCCAACATTTAGAATTGGCTCTGTCCGCACAGGGCTGGCGACTGTACAGATTCCACTCAGACTCTGCCCCCGAGCCGCCCCTTCCCCACCCCCATCTAAGTTCCCCGCACAACCGGCAGGGAAGTTAGACATGGGCAGGAAAGGCACAAATATTCATGGCACAGAATCAGGCCCTTAGTGTTAATTAGGGTTTACAATAAAGTTTAAAAAACATTTTACCTCATGTGTCTGAATTGTTTCTATGATCAATTGTCTATTTCCCATTTTAATTTTATTTATTATTTGATTATGTTACTGTAGATCACCTAGTTAATTATTATAGGGCAGTATATCAAATACATTTGAACTGTAAAATTATAGAATGGGGAAAGGCTATAAAAACGTTTCATGTGTTTGAATATCCATTAGGGTACTGTTAGGTCCGTCATAGTAAAATGGAAATAGTTTGGCACCAAGATACTCATTGACTGGATCAGACCATCCCTGCAAATCCAGTAACAGTGGGTATAGGAAACTGCTGAGGAAGGCTTTTTTGAGGATGAAATAATTTTAAAAGGCTATAGAGATCTGTGGCTCAGTGCAAAATGTTGACTAATCAACAATTTCAAGATTACTCCATGAACAAGGCCTGTATGGGAGGAGCGAAAGAGAGAAGCTATTATTGAAGAACAGCCACAGTATATGGCACATAGGGTCAAAAGAACAATGGAATATTTTTATGCCCCAAGTCTTGCTGAATGCCTTCATGCTGTGGCCCCATTGTATAAAATCTATACCAAGGCAAACTATGATAAACGTATGGTAGGAAGGGAAAAGGAGAGATACTGGTTGCATGTTGCTCAGGATTGAAAAATGCCCACCTGTAGCTTATACATTGTGGGTAATGATGATGGCAGCCATAGTGCAGAACCTTCAGGAGAAGATAACATCCCTGATGTAGTTATAGGTCATGGTAAGCTTGTTGTGGACCCACTGACATAGGAGATAAATCACGGAAACGAATGAAAAACCAAAAGCACTGAAAACTGTTACATGGATTCCTGAAGTAAAAAGAGATAATGTACTTTTATGCCACAAAACCTGCATTTGATTACAGAGGATGTTAGAGAGCTCACAAAAAAATAGAAGAGAGGAAAAATTCCAAAAGAAAAACTAGAAGAGGCTACTGATGCAAATATAACATCTCAAATTGGACAAATTAAATACAACTATCTTAGTCAGGATGTGTTTAAAACAGTTGAGCAGTGCTGCAGAAAGAGAATTAGAGAGAGTTAACAGGCTTATAAAGGAGTGCAAAATGTACCAATCGGGCTAGGGGGAGGAGCCTTGATACCGTTAGGAGCTGCCACCGTCGGGATCGGACTGCCTGTTTGTCCTGCACAGCTGATTTAAGTATCATCAAGCAGCTCTTTGCCTCATCACATCTAAGGCATTCCCTTCCTTATCTACCAATCAGGGCTAGGGGGAGGAGCCTTCATACTGTTAGGAGCTGCCACAGTCAGGCGCGCCCACGCCTTGCAGGTCCGTGCCTGAGGGCCTTGCCAGAGGGCTCTTTGGTGTGGCCCTTAGGTGGGGACATGATAAGAAACACACAAAACTATCAACAACAAAAGTAAGAAAACTAATGGTAAGCTATTAAGTCACATCAATAGTTCATCAACCTACCCTAATAAGTCAATTTAAAAACCTACTTAATCTATTCTTCCTCCCAATTAAAACAAATGTTAGAAAGTTTAATGCATTGAATGTAATCATATGAAATTTTAAGCGTATATCTTCTTAATAATTAAAATAACTTGTATAGCTAACTATTTAAAAGTTCATATTAGTTTCTTGAACATGCATACAACTTATCAATTTATACTATTTTTTTTTTCAATTTATTGATAATCATAAAGAAACATACAAAATCACAAGGTAACAATAATTGGGAACAACATCCCTTCCACAAAATAAAAAAAAAAAATAATAATAATTAGACCACATTCAGGAGAAGCTAATATATTCAAGCAGATAATTATAATCTCTGATCATCACCTGGTTACCCCAAGCCACAAGAGAAAACAGAGAAAAAGGAAACCTAGAAGGAAGAAACCTAAAACCTAACCCTTCCCCTTCAAAAAATCTGAGACTTGGTCCACTTCAGAAAAAACATAACGCACCCCCTAGTATGTTATGACATTTGCATGGAAACTTTAAATAAATATAGTGCACCAAGGGCCAAAACACGAGGGCGAAGCTCCAAAAAGGCCTTCCGCCGTCGTTGTGTGGCCCTAGAGACATCCGGAAATATCTGAACACACTGGCCACAAAATTTCTCCAGCTTCCTCTTAAAATAGGCACGGAAAATCCTCTGTTTATCTAATTCAGAGGATACCGTGACTAACAGAGTCACCCTAGTAGGAATATCATCCTGTGAAGACTAAAAAATTAGAAATATTCAAAGAGGGCAAATCTTGAGGAGCGCCCTATGGCCCTCCCTCCTTAACTTTATCCTGTGACACTTTATCTCTAAAAGGAAGGTAATAGATATTAAGCAAAGGAATAGAGTCAGCATCAGAGAGCAACAATACATCTTTCATATATTTATAAAAAAGTATAGTGGGCGCAAGATAATGTGTTTTTGGAAAATTCAAGATATGAAGATTCCTTGAACGCAAGGAATTCTCAAGTAACTCATCTTGACGATATAAAGAAACCACATCACGAGCCAAAGTATCTACAACTGTCCGTTGAGAGGCAAAACGAACTTCAGTTGATTCAACAGATTTTTCAATAACGGACAGTCTAGATTCCTGGTTAGACAACTTTTCAACAGTTTCCTTTGTAAAAACCAAAACCTTTTGAAGGGAGGAGTCTAAAGCCAGCTCCAACCTAGATAACATGGTCCACAAATCTTTCAAGGTAACATCATCCGGGGGAGTCGGAGGTTCAACAGTCCCAGAAAATACTACCACAGAAGGGAGCGGTGGAGGCAATGTCACATTCACTGGTTCAATCCTCAAAAAAGAAGAAGAGAGTGCCAGTTCCCCAATAGCTAAATGTTTTAAGCCAACTTCAGCTGAAAGAAAAGCTTTCTCCTGATTAGCTTGGGGAGAATTCTTCACTAACGGGGAAGAGTCAGTAGAAGCCATACTCACAGTTGATTTTTCACACGAAGGAGTATCCAATAGTTGATTGACAGGCAACACTCTACTCACGGACACATGTGCATCCATGGGTCCCACAGTTTTAACTGCCTTCGGCTGGGCAACCGGCAGAAGGCGTTTCTTCCTCTTCCCCATCCGCGAGAACCTATCTCGCCGAAACTGCACCGAAGGGGCGCCAAAGGGGCAGGAACTGCCCCTTTGGTCACGCCCCTTCGGGCACGCACCATGGGCACGCGCCCGCTACGCATCCCGCATTGGGGGCAGAGTGTTATAGCCCCTGAAAATCGAGCAGCCCCAGTCAGAGAGCAGGAGCAGGAACTGGGCCAATCAAAGATCACAAGGCACACTGAACAGGAAACAAAGTAGCTCCTCCATCAATTTATACTTCTATATTTTAATATATTCTTCCTTACACAGCAAGCTTTACCAAACGCTGTAGTAATTAATCCTATTTGTCCAAACTATGCTACGTATAATAATAATTCTTTCAAACAACTTCATCATAATCAAAAACATAAGAAATTAAATAAAATTCATTCTTCATCATCTAAACATAGCACTAGAAATCCAATCCTTTATTCACCCCTTAAGTGTGTTTTAATATTTAAAAAAATTTTTTATTAGCACCCAACATAACATACAATGCTCAACATAAACCGTGGTCCCCCCCACAGACCCACCCATCAACATTTTTAAACATCCATAACATTAACCATTGGAAGAGGCCCCTGCTCCTAGTGCTTCCCCGTATGTTTTGCCATGAAACCCTACCCCCCCCCTTGCCCCCAGTATACAACTTATATAGAATACAATATACCCCCACGTAACACACAGTACCATAGCCCACAACTGCACTCTCAGCACCCTCCCACCCACATTCCCCGAACCCCACTGTCACCCCCCTAACAGAAATTCTCCCGAGATAACCCCTCCAGCAGAATGAACATTCATACCACCCTGCCCCCCCTCCCCCCCCTAGCCCATACTATCCCCCCCCCTCCACCCATCCCCCCACCAGGTTACTGCTGACCATTTCCTCCACCCAGACCCCCAGTCAGTGAGATCTCCCATCCGCATAGCCCTCAATGTAAACGTGTCATGTACTACCCTGACCAGCCTTTGCGCCCTTATGGGCGATATAGAATCTCCCCACCCATGATCTCTTCAAGAGAATATAATGGGACAGGATAGATCCCCTCTATGCCCCCCCCCCCATCAGTGAACAAAGCACTCCTACTCCCCCCCCCCTCCTCCCTCTGAATCCCCCCCCCCTCTCTCTGCCCTCCAACGTTCATAACTTTCCCACACCTTAGTATATCTTGAAACGGTATGTTTTTGGTGGGCTTCTATTGCACAATACTCCCAAAGCTGCTCCATTCGCCCCGCCACCTCCGCTAATGGGGGAACGTCTTGTTGCTTCCACCAGCGGAGGAGACACATCCGCCCTGCTATCACACAATACCCCTGCAGCCTCCCCCTGTCTCTCCCCCCTTCTCCCGTCCCCCCTTCATTCAATATCACCATACTAGGGGTAAAGCTGACCTTCACCCCTGTGATATCTCCCGTAAGTCTTTCCACCCCCCTCCAATACTCCTGAACTACCGGGCATCCCCACACCATGTGCAGCAAATCCCCTCTAGCCCCACACCCCTTCCAGCACTGATCCAAACTAGCAGGGTATAAGGCATGTAGCCACACCGGGGTCCAATACATTCTGAGCCGTAGTTTATAGCTGTTTTCCAGCATTGCTGTTCCCGGTGCTAATTTATGAGTTCTAATATAGATTCTATCCCACCTCTCACCGTCCCACTGCCCCTCCAGGTCTTCCTCCCACTGCTTCTGGCCCCGTATACCCCCTGGCGCAGACTCCCCCAGGATTTTATATAGCTTCGAAATAATCCTAGTGGGCATCCCTGTAGTCCCCATCATCTCCTCAAAGGGCGTAGGTTTAGCCAGCAGATCTCGCTTCACCTCCGGCCTCTGAAGCCAGTACCACAAACTAACATAAGCATATCTATCATGTCTCTCCAAACTGTACTTCTGCTGCAGCTCCTCAAAACCCCTAATCCTCCCCCCATCCCCCACTAGCTGTCCCAACTTCCACAACCCGGACTCCCCCCATCTCCGAAAAACCCCTGCCTCCTCCCCCATCTTACCCTTCATGGCAAGCTGAATTGGAGTTTCTCGGGAGTATTGCTTCCCCCCTAACAGGTGCATCTTCCATTTCAGCCAAACCTGTCGGGTAAGGTCCCTGTATGGATTCTCTGCTCCCAACCGCTTCCTTCCCCCCCCAGGGTCCCAGATCCATGCTCCCCCTTCCGTCCCCCCCTCCCCCTCCATTCCCACCCACCCAGGCCTCTCCACCCCCTCCTTCCAGGCAAATATGGCCCGAAGTTGCGCCGCTTCATAGTACCTGAGCAATGAGGGGACTCCCAACCCCCCCTCCATTTTAGGCTTATACATGGTCGCCCTGGCGACCTTTGGGCGTTTGCCGTCCCAAATAAATTGCAGTAATAGATTTTGTGTCCGAGCTATTTCCTTTCCGTCCAACCGGTACGGCAGGGACATATAAACAAACAATAACCTAGGTAGAACGTTCATTTTGACTACCGCGATTCGCCCCATCCAAGACAGATACAACCCCCTCCACCGTGATAGATCCTGCCTTATATTCTCAACCAACCCCTGATAGTTCCATTGTTTAATCCTAAATAGAGGGGTCCCCAACTGGATCCCCAAATACCGAAAACTCTCCTCCACCCACCTAAATTTAAAATGGTGCCGCAAGCTCTCCTCCACCCTGGGCGCCAAATTAAATCCCAGCAGTTCCGTTTTACCTTGGTTAATTTTATATCCCGCTAAGCGGCTGTACCGTTGTATAGCCCTCATTAGCACTGGTAGCGTGGTGAGCGGTTGCGTCAGGGTGAAGACAACATCATCCGCAAAGAGGCCAATCTTTTCCTCCCGCCCGCCTATCTGTACTCCCTTAATGTCCCCCATTCGCCTGATGTAGGCCGCCAACGGCTCGATAGCCAAGGCAAACAACAGGGGTGACAGCGGACATCCCTGTCTAGTGCCTCTATGCAGCTCAAAACTTTCCGAATACCCCCCGTTCACCCGAACTCGAGCACTCGGACCCTGATATAAAGCACGAAGCCAACTGACATACTTCCCTCCAAACCCCATTTTGTCCAAAACTTGAAACATAAAAGACCACTCCACCCGGTCAAAGGCCTTTTCCGCATCTACAGTGATTAACACTGCCTCTTCTTTAGAGCGCTGAAGTTGCCACATCATATTCAAAATCTTTCGCACATTATCGCTACCCTGACGCCCCTTCACGAAGCCCGTCTGGTCTGGGTGAATCAGGTGCGGCACTATGTCCTGGATACGGTTGGCCAAAATTTTCGCCAATAGCTTTGCATCCAAATTTATTAAAGAGATGGGCCTATATGAACCGCATACCCCCCTATCCTTGCCTGGTTTCGGAAAGACCGTTATACCGGCCTCCGCCATTGTGCGCGGAAGGCCCTCCCCCTGGAGCACCCTATTAACTACCCTGGTAAAAATGGGCGTAATCTGATCTGACAAGACCTTATAAAATTTTGCCTTGTACCCATCCAACCCTGGCGCCTTTCCCAATTTCAACGCTGAAATAGCCCTCCGCACCTCCTCCTCCTGAATCTCCCGCCCAAGATGCTCCCGTTCCTCCTCCGTCACCTGTGGCAGCCCACATTCTTCCAGGAATTCCGCAGTATCCCTCTCACCCCCCTCTAGTTCGCTTTCATACAAAGTCCTATAATACTCCCGAAACACCCCCCTAATTCCCTTGGAGTTTTGGACCCACTCCCCTTTATCGCCCCTAATACCCGCAACATGTCCCTCTTGTCTCCGCCCCTTCAAGCGACTGGCCAGCACCTTTCCTGCCCGATTCCCACCTTCAAAATGGGCCTGCTTCAAGACTGCCAGTTGAAATGCTATCTCCTGAGCTCGCAATTTACTCAACTCCCCTCTCACCCTTTGGATCTCCGTAAGGGTCCCCGAGTCTGCCACCCTCTGATGCACCCCCTCTAAGCGCCGCAACTGCTGCAATAATGCACTTTCCTGAGCCCCTTTTTCCCGCTTTACCCTCGCCCCCAGCCCTATCAGCTGTCCTCGAATCACCGCCTTTAAACCATCCCACAACACTCCCGCAGACACCACTCCGGTATCATTTAGCTGGAGATAGTCCTTTATATGAGCCTTAAGCAGCCCCACGTGTTTCTCCTCCTCCAGCAAGGAATTGTTAAGTCGCCAGAATTTTAAACTGTCGTCCTTCGCTCTTATATCAAAGCGAACACTCACCGGGGCATGATCTGACCAAGTGACCTGGCCATGTTCCACCTCCCGTACCCTATCTAACCAGATTCCACCCCCCCACAGCATGTCCAGCCTACTATAAGAGCTATGCACTGGTGAGTAGTAAGTATATTTCCGTTCCCCCGGATGCCAACTTCTCCACAAATCCACCAACCCCAAGCGCTCTCGCAATGCATGCAGGCTGCGTCTATCCCCCCTTCTGCCACCCCCCTGCCCCCCACTGGTATCCATTCTAGGGTTACACGTTAAGTTAAAGTCCCCCCCATGATTATTGGAGTATCCCCCAATCCTGCCAAGTCCTTCCCGAGTTGCTCATACATCTCCCCCTGCTTCTCATTGGGACCATATAGACTAATTACCCATACCTCCTCCTCTTCAATTTGCAATAACACCCCCACCCATCTCCCTCCTTTCCCCCGTCTAACTTCCTTCACTTTAGAGTGGTACTCTCCCCCCACCATGATGCCCACCCCCCCCTTTCCTAGAATTTATTCTCTGCCCCGCCAAAACAACTTTGGGAAATTGCCTAGATTCCAACAGATATTCCTGCCCCACCCGCAAGTGCGTTTCTTGTATACACATAATATCTACCCCCATTCTTTTACCCTCTCTCCCCACTAACTGGCGTTTCTGTCGTGTTCGCAGCCCTTTCACATTTAAGGTCATAACATTTAACATTCTACGGTTCCCACTCCCCCCTCCCTCCCCCCCTCCCCTACCCCCCCCTTCATCCCTCCCCCCATACCTCGGACCCCCTTCGACCTCCGCAAGCTCTCCTGCCCCCTCCCTCCCGCCCTCCCCAACCCAACCCCATCCTCCGTTACTTCCAGAGGATAACTCAGGAGTAGTGCGCCCCTTCCCTTCCCCAGCCTTACTCCTTACTCCTTAACCTGCCCCTACCCTCACCCACCTCCATCCCGCTCTCCCCCCTCCTTACATCCAGACCCTCTCCCCCCCTACCCCTCTCCTCAGGCCGACCTTCACCCGTCCATCCCTCCCCCTTCCGCCCCTCTAATGCCACCCTCCCGGTGTCCCCCCGCCTCACCCCCCTCCTCCCCCTCCCATCCACCTACCCCCTCCCCCTCCCCACCCGGTCTCCCCTTCCCCCTCCCTCCTAACCTCCAAATGCGTTACAAAATATCAGTATGTCGCATATAAAACATTCTTAAAGACAACACTTCTCCCCCTCCCTTCAACACTTATACCAGCATGTTATCAGTCCACAAGTTGCTTCAAGTATCTTCCATCCGCTGGTCCTCTTGCGGCTGCTGCCCCGGTCGTGTCGCTCCGGTTCTTCCGCTCTCTGGGCTACCTCCCCTCAACCTCTGCTGCCCACCGATGGAAGAACCCATCCCCAGTTCTGCCCCCTGGGTGCTCAGGCCCGCATCCCGAAGAGCCTTCAGTGCCTCCTCCGGTGTCTGTGCCCGCCATGTTCGCCCCTTGTAGGTAAAGGAGAGTCCAAAGGGGTGAAGCCAGCGGTATTTAATGTCCTCTCTCCGCAGCACTTGTGTAACGGGCTGCATGGCCTTCCGCCTCTGCAAGGTGCCTGCAGAGAGGTCTTCATATATGTGCACCGGATATCCCTGCCACATGAGAGTTCCTCCTCGTCTGGTTTTATTAACAATTTTTTCCTTAATTTTATACCGAGCCAGACAGATGACAATGTCTCGGGGTTTATTGCCCACGGGTTTCCCCAGTGCTCTGTGGGCCCTTTCAAGTTGTAGATCCGTAGCAGTCGCCTCCTCACCACCCAGTCGTAGGGCCTCCAAGCAAACAGAACGGGCCACCTTCTCGCTATCCCGGAACTCGGTCTCCTCCGGTATTCCCCTGATTCTCAGATTATTACGTCGAGAGCGATTTTCCAGATCCTCCAGCTTATATAACAAAGTCTCATATTGTGACCCCAACTGCGCCGATCGTTGTGTCTCTTCTTCCTGATGTAGTTCAATCTCTTGCAGCCTGTTCTCGTGGTCCTCCATTCTACACACCAGCTCTCCAACCTCTTCTTTCAGGGGGCCCAGCACGGCATTCAGCTCGCTCTTCACAGACTGCACTTCATTTTTAATATCCAGATACCAGTCTCTAAGCTCCGTTCTCGTGATAGTCTGTATAGAGTCCATTTCTGGGGCTTTTACAATCTCCATGGCTCCTACTCCGCCTGGCTCTCCTGGCCCCTCAGGGGGCTTTTTGTTCTCCAGCTGCCCGCCCTCACCTTTCCCTCCTTGCGTCCCTGTGTACGCATAGTCTCTGAGGTCGGCCGCTTTTCGTCTGGTGGTCATCTCCGTGCCAGACACCCCCTTCAAGGTCAGCTCAGATCTTCTTGTATGGGAGCTCACTTGCCGCTTTTTTGCTGGTTAGCACCGCTCTGGGATCCTCCCCTGCGCCTTTCCGTCCGAGCGCTGATGTCCGGCCTCCTCCAGCTCCTCTCAGAACCCGGCCACCAGGCCTAGCGCTCTTGCCAATAGCCCCCTGCTGGCCCGCAGCCGTCTCAGCCTGCCCGAATCTTCCGGGCTCTCTCCTCAGCCCTTGCGTCCCTCCAGCCGCACTGGACACACCAGACCTGCTCCTCTGCTGCCTTATATCTCCTCAGCCCCGCTCACCTCCAGCTCTCTGGTTCCTATGGGACTTTCACTTTGGAGAGCTGTGACTTCGTCGACAGTGCTGGCCCTTAGCTGCTGCCTGCTGCAAACGCCACCGCCACGCTGCCTCTGAGCGCCATTTTCGGCCCTCCGCTCTGCCGCGGCACTCTCCCGCTCGGGCACCGCACCGCCTGAATGATTTTACGCCCGCCGGCGTTTCAGCGGTCCCGTCAGCTCCCGCCTGCTGTCCGCGGCCGAATTCACCGCTTGCCGCCTCCGAGGGATTTATTTTGCGCTGCTTTTGGCTGGGTCAGTGCCGGAGCGGCTCCTTCAAGCCGCCATCAGCTCCGGTGACGTCACTTCCTCCTCCCCTTAAGTGTGTTTTAATGACTGCAAGGTCAATACGGAATAAATCAAACATTATCTATGATTATATTAAAGATCAAAAGCTTGATATTATTTGCATCACTGAAACCTGGTTAAAAGACACAGATCAAATTATTTTAAACCAAATTACCCCTTTAGATTATGATATATTTAATTGTCCTAGAGAACATAAAAAAGGAGGAGGAATCTTAATATTAACAAAAAACAAACTTTAAGTTTAAATCTATTACAACTAACAATTCAACTGAAACAACTTCAATTATTATATCACATCACCACCTCAATGTTTGCCTCACATATAGACCACCTAATGCTGCTAAGGATCACCTCTCAACAACTTTAGAATTAATTTGCACTTACAGCTCTCAAATTAAACCATTAATTGCATTAGGTGATTACAATCTATCATCATCACCTTCTAATGAGTACAGATCCTTCTTGAAAGCAGTGAAATCTTTAGGTCATCAACAGATAATTAACCAGCCTACACACCAACATGGTACCACTCCTGATCTAATTTTTTGCCCTGAGCAACTCTTTTCACAAAACCAAATTACAGTCCCAAAAACTACCCCAGTACCTTGGTCTGATCATTATATTATCTCATTTACCTTGCAACTACAAACAACTTAAAAGATGATTACAAGACTAGAAAATTTAGAGCTTTCCATAAAGAGGACTTTCTTAAGGACATTGTTCCACAATTGCAACAAAATTGCACTGAACTGGATAAAGCCATAGAAAATTGGAATAATATCATTTCAAATGCTGCGCTAGCCCCAAAAAATAATAAAGTACAAATGCGTAGGAAGAAGAACGCACCATGGTATTCTAATGAAATCAGAGATGCAAAGCGTTTGCTAAGAAAATTTGAGCGTAAATGGAGACTAACTAAATCTCAAGATGTAAAATTCCTATTTAATGTAAAACAAATGGAATATAATAAGTTAATAAATGACCATAAACAACAATACCATACAAATCTAATAATGAAAGCAACTAACAAACCAAGGGAACTATTCAACAACTTACAAAAGTGACCACTTTATATGGTGATCCTCAAATAGACCCCCAAAAATTTGCAAATTACCTGATAAGCAAGAATGCTATTTCATCAAACAACTTATCTACATCACAATTCCACCAGCTTTGGTTTAAACCTTGCACTGAATCCACAAAGGTCTGGAAGGATTTTTCTTTACCAACTTTAAAACAGATTGAAAATATAATCAGCACACTTAATACAACAACTTCACCAGCTGACCCATGTCAAGTAGAATGGATTAAAAGTACTAAAAATCATATTAGCTTTCACATTGTAAATTTTGTAAATAATTCCTTAAAACAAGGGGGCTTGTTTACAAAGCCGCGGTAGTGGTTCGCGATCGCGATCGCAGCCGCGGCCCCATTGAAATCAATGGGGCCGCGGCTCCGATTACGATCGCAAACCGCTACCGCGGCTTTGTAAACAAGCCCCAGGGTTACTTACCACCTATACTAAAGAGTGCTATAATTCGACCAGTCTATAAATGGAAATCACTGGACATCATACTGTCCTATTTTGAGTTTACCATTTATCTCAAAAATTATAGAAAAAGTGGTACAAAATCAGCTGTAAAATCACATTGACTCGTATGCCCCTTTAGGTTTAAATCCATGCTGATGTATATCCAATCACAATGAGGAAACTCTAGTTATTTCTCTCTTTGATAATCTTATAACAGACCTTGAAAAAAATAAGTTATTTCTGTTAATTTTCATCGATGTCTCAGCAGCATTTGATACTGTGTCTCACACAATAATGTTACAACATCTACACGATATTGGCTTATGCAACAATACATTAAAATGGTTTGCCTCCTATCTAACCAATAGTATGCAGTCAGTAAAATATGGTGACAGAAATCCTCTCAATTTTCGATTGGACAAGGCATACCTCAAGGTTCAGCTTTATCATCTATTCTCTTTAATATTTATATTCAACCCATATGTCAAATTATTAATCTTCATGAAATTAATTATCATTTATACTCTGCTGACATTATGGTTTATACTATAATTGACCAAAATACCTTTGATACAGCAAAAATTAATAACTGTTTGGCTGATATGAATGATTGGCTTAATAACAACAACTTAAAATCAAAGTCTGACAAAATAGAAGTAGTGTTCATATCTAAATGACAGTCCTTAAAACTACCAATTGAAATTAATTTATTAAATAGAGAAATAAAAATTAAAGATGAAGTAAGATATTTAGGTGTAACATTAGATATATATTTAAATTTAAAATCTCATATAAACAAAATTGCGTCAAAAGCATACCATTGTTTAAAGAGTATAAGAAGACTAAAACCATTACTAAATACAAATCACTTTCGCACGGTATGTCAGGCAGTCGTAACACCTCTACTTGATTTTGGAAACATCTTGTATCAAGGTCTTCCTAAACACTCTACACATCCTCTCCAATTAGTTCAGAACACCACTGTGCGTATTATAATTGGCTCTACAAAATTTGAACACATAACTCCTGTCCTTAAACAGTTACATTTCCTTCCGGTTATTGCAACAGCAAAATACAAAACCTAATGACTATAACCGAGGCAAGCGTACCCGGTGCTCCGGGCCCTGCCACAAACAACCCACTCCCCAGCCCCTTCTCTCCCCCCCCCCTCCACCGCCCCCCAAACCCTTCAATGTTCAAGAAAACGCCACACCATTTTATGGGAACGTAACTGGTCGCAGCTTTATTAATTATTGATATTAACAATATGCCAAACACAAACCATAACCAGGCCCGACAGCGGAGTAGTACCACACCAGCCATGCCTTAGCAAAGTGCCTACCACCGCTACGGCCCTACACTTGCCCCCGGCAAGTTTCCCTCCCTTTTCCCGACTTAGCCATGCCCATAGCAAAAGCCGGCCAGGGTTAATCCGGGTCAGGGGCACCCCAACCCCCGCCCAAGTGTACCTTGAGGCACTGGACCCCGGAACCTCCGGGATCCCGCCCCCCCCCCAAGCTGCAACACCCCCGCGCGAGCAAGCCCCAAACGTGTACCTAAGGGAGGGCGGGAGGGAAGCCGGCACGCCGCAGGACTCACCGCCGTGTGACCGCGTGCCGATGCCTCCCCTCTTAAGCTGCGCTCCCCCGGCAGCATCCCATTGGCTCCCGAGCGATTGCATTCGCCGGGAGCCAATGGGTTTGAATTATTCCCCCACCCACGCGCCTTCAGACGCAGCCGCGCGCATGGTCCCCGCACCGGTCTGCGCGCCCGGTTAACAACGGCCGCCGGGACCCTGCCCGCGGCCTCACTAATAACTGAGGCAAGCATACCCGGTGCTCCGGGCCCTGCCACAAACAACCCACTCCCCAGCCCCTTCTCTCCCCCCCCCCTCCACCGCCCCCCAAACCCTCCAACTTTCAAGAAAACGCTACACCATTTTATGGGAACGTAACTGGTCGCAGCTTTATTAATTATTGATATTAACAATATGCCAAACACAAACCATACTAACTAACCAAATGTATTCCCTCCACTGTATCAATAGGTTTTTGCAGACATATATAGCCCAGTGAATATAGGTCTCAGACTTACAGCTGCCACGTCGGGAATGTTATTCCCCGAACTGTGCGCCAGATCGCATCAATGACCTTCAAAACATTCACTGTTTTCTTATTTTGTTGTGCTTATCCTATAAATCTGACTCTTCCTGCTTTTAATAAAACTGTCATTCCACAGCATTTTGTAACTGAGAAACTGTGCTTAACTTAGCTGTATTTTCTTTGAAAAGCAGTCCCCGACGCCACCTGATAGGCACCTTAATGCGTTTCTGTAATTTCTTCAGGGGGAGTTCACATACAGCAGCATGTTCTGTGAATTGACAAGAGAGTTGATATTCAACTGCGAGCACCTCAATATTAATGACCTCTGTCATGCTGTTCAAAATCACAAAAAGATCGTAGCTCACCTCTTAAATGGCGGTGGATGAACCCTCATTCAAATCTTGTGTGTTTCACCATTGCAACTTCTAAAGAGTGCATCAAGCATCCGCGCATGCGCTATCCCGTTCCCAACATCTGTTTATAGTGGCGGGATTGCGTAGACCCAACCAATCAGGTGAAAGTTGCTTGTTAAAGGGACCAAGTAATGGCGATATAAATTATAAACATGCTCGCCATTCTATACAATTGTTAAGTCCCAAATCGCCAACTGTGCCCACGCTTTTACCTTGTACCTAAAATACACAAGGACGTTGAAAACCCCCCAGGAAGACCAATTGTCTCAATGAAAGGGTCAATTTTGGAACCATTGTCCATTTATGTGGACTCGTATTTACGACCTCTAATGCCCACAATTCCTACATATATTAGAGACACCTCGCACTTTTTAAAGATCTTGGATGAATATAGGACTTGGGCGTCAGTGGACACAACATTGCTCGTGACGTTGGATGTCAATTCGTTATGCACGAGTATTCCACAGACAGCAGCACATACAGCGATTATGAGGTCTTTACGAGAGAGGCAATGCTAGCTCCAGCACTGCTTGATTTTATCTCTGATCTAGCAGAACTAACTATATACTCTAATCACTTTGAATTCAATGGCCAAGTTTACCAACAGTTATCCGGGGTGGCCATGGGAGCCACATGCGCTCCTTCAGTAGCAAATCTATATATGCATCATTTTGAGCGCCAATGGTTGGAGACGTCCTGTTATAGTTCACATATAATTACATGGAAAAGGTACATTGATGATATTTTCTTGTTGTGGAATGGCTCTCTGATTGAATTTCAACATTTTGAGAAATGGCTCAATCAAGTTGATCCCAACATACAGTTTACGTCCACAACACATCGACGACAAATAACTTTTTTGGATGTCTTAGTGCATAAGACTTGTGGAGGCTGGTCAACAACTGTATATAAGAAGCCCACTGATCGGAACACCATTCTCCACTATGATAGCAATCATCCGAAACCATTACGTGATTCACTCCCCTTGTCGCAATTTTTCAGATATAGACGCAACTGTTCAGACATAAGGGAATACAAAAGACAAGCACAGAAATTAATGAATGATTTCCACATGCGAGGATATCCCCAGCCAATTATTAAGACAGCTTATAAAAGGGCCCTCTATAATAATAGGAGTCTCTTGTTGCAAACGAAACCCCGGGGCCCTATAATGGAGGATCATTGTATTAACTTCATCACTAAATATTCGCCGTATAGTGGACAGATAAAACGCATCATTAAAAAACACTTCAACGTGCTTAGCACTTTGCCTGGGGTGCAAAACAAGTATATTCGTTGCGTCTGGACCCGACAGTTTAATTTAAGGGACAATTTGAGTCCAGCGCGATTACGTCCTTTGCCAGGCACTAATGATTCAACAGCATTAGGACACAAAAAATGTGGAGACTGTAGCATTTGCATGATCACTGAAGAACTGACACAGTTTGAATATAATGGCAAACTTTACCGATTACGACAATTCACAACATGTTCCACTGATCATGTGGTATATGTTCTCAAATGCCCTGGTGGTTTATTTTATGTGGGAAAAACTGAACGCCAATTGAAAATCCGTATAGGGGAACATCGTAGCAGGCTAAAATGCAAGCAGCTCGAAGCTCCAATAGTTGCCCACTGTTTTAAGCATAGCCATAAGTTTTCAGATCTACGCTGTTTTGCGATCGAACAGGTACTTACAGGGAAAAATGGCCGGTCTCGCACACAGACGCTAACAATTCAAGAACAAAAATGGATCTTTCGTTTGGGCACAGTTGGCGATTTGGGACTTAACAATTGTATAGAATGGCGAGCATGTTTATAATTTATATCGCCATTACTTGGTCCCTTTAACAAGCAACTTTCACCTGATTGGTTGGGTCTACGCAATCCCGCCACTATAAACAGATGTTGGGAACGGGATAGCGCATGCGCGGATGCTTGATGCACTCTTTAGAAGTTGCAATGGTGAAACACACAAGATTTGAATGAGGGTTCATCCACCGCCATTTAAGAGGTGAGCTACGATCTTTTTGTGATTTTGAACAGCATGACAGAGGTCATTAATATTGAGGTGCTCGCAGTTGAATTTCAACTCTCTTGTCAATTCACAGAACATGCTGCTGTATGTGAACTCCCCCTGACGAAATTACAGAAACGCATTAAGGTGCCTATCAGGTGGCGTCGGGGACTGCTTTTCAAAGAAAATACAGCTAAGTTAAGCACAGTTTCTCAGTTACAAAATGCTGTGGAATGACAGTTTTATTAAAAGCAGGAAGAGTCAGATTTATAGGATAACCACAACAAAATAAGAAAACAGTGAATGTTTTGAAGGTCATTAATGCGATCTGGCGCACAGTTCGGGGAATAACATTCCCGACGTGGCAGCTGTAAGTCTGAGACCTATATTCACTGGGCTATATATGTCTGCAAAAACCTATTGATACAGTGGAGGGAATACATTTGGTTAGTTAGTTACATTTACCCTCTGGAAATTGACTGATAGTTAGTGTACAAACACAAACCATAACCAGGCCCAACAGCGGAGTAGTACCACACCAGCCATGCCTTAGCAAAGTGCCTACCACCGCTACGGCCCTACACTTGCCCCCGGCAAGTTTCCCTCCCTTTTCCCGACTTAGCCATGCCCATAGCAAAAGCCGGCCAGGGTTAATCCGGGTCAGGGGCACCCCAACCCCCGCCCAAGTGTACCTTGAGGCACCGGACCCCGGAACCTCCGGGATCCCGCCACCGGCACATGCGACAGGTCTGTCGATGCGCCGCCCCCCAAAACTTAAAGCTGCGACCAGCGGCTATCCCGCAAAACAACATACTCCAAAGCCTCCTGCCAGTCATTAAGGAGCAGGTCCATGCCAACTGGGGATAAATGGACGCCATCACTCCTATAAAGACCAGCGCAACCCACCTCAACCCATGAATGCATAATCTGATAACCCCCATGACCACAAATCCAACGACCAATCTGACGGTTTATCTTAGTCAATCCTCTCGACCAGCGCCGCTGGCTCCAGCACGCAGGCCGAGGGATAATGTCCGACCACAACAAAATGGTCCCAGGGAGCATGTCCAACACCACTGCCAAGTCGTCCTGCGCCGCTCTAATCAGCTGAAGACAGGACCAAGAGACAAGTTCATTGCCCCCTAAATGCAGAATCAGCACCGCCAGTTGCCGTGACGTCCTCATATGGTGCCGAAGCAAAGGTAGCAGCTGCAGCCAACGGAGTCCTCGCTGCCCCAGCCATGAGACCGACACCACTGCAGGATCCATCTGCAAATTCAGGCCCCCAGGCCGAATGGCAGCACGCTGACCAGCCCAATGGACAAACGAGTGCCCCACCACCCAGGCACCAGCAGGCTCGATATCCCCATCTGAAAAACAAATGAACAGTCAGTACACCCCCCACCCCAACCAAGCAAGCCCATCATAACCGTATGTAACCCTGGAAAGCCCGAGACCGCCACCGGCCGATACACCGGACTTCGTCAGCCGACATCCCGGCCCTCGCCGCACTAGTAGCCGCGCCAATACGAAAAGAGTGAGGGGCAAAGAAAAAAGGGGTCCTCTCCCAAGGAACCCATCGCCAGTCGAAGCACTGCCGCAACCTGAAAACGGGTCAATACCCGTTCATTCTCATGCAGAAAAAGAACTCCAGCCCGATCAGGACGCACCCCCAAGTACCCCCTCACCGCCCGCACAGGGCACGAAATAAGACCCGCGACCTCCCGCAAAACGACCCACAAACCAAAACCGCGCTGATCCGTCATGGATTTCTCTAAAAGGATCCGCAACCGGCCGCCCTCTAAATGCACATGATGTCTGAGTAAGCCTCCCCCAGCCCCCTGCCTGCCCGAGTTTGTCACCAGCTCCCCAATCCGAAAAGCTCCAAAAAAAGCGAGACACAACACAGCCCGGAACAGTACCACCTCCAAAGGCGAGGAAGCCACCTGAGGCAATACCGCCAGGAGGCGCACCAGCAGCTCATGCGTAATGGGCTTCCAGCGATCCGCAGAGGATGGTGAAGCCGCTCCCACCCCCGCAACAGGCGACAAGCCAAAACTTCCCCAGCCGCACATCCCCAGCCCACGGCGCCCGCAAAAAAGTTAAACCCCGCCAGCTGCGAACGAACCGCAGCTCTAGACAGCCCACAACCTCGGGCATACGCTATATAACTGCCAATGAGGGCATCAGGGGCCCTCCCCGCCAGCCACCCCCTCTCACCCAGGAACGCAACCACCTGTTCACAACCACGCTGGTACGCCAACCAAGTCCCGGTAGCCACCGAACTTCGCAGCAGGCTCAGCATCTCTCCAGGCCAATGCTCCACAATGTCTCAGGGACTCTGGACCCTTCTGTATCTGCCTCTGGGGCCAGAGCACGGAAACGCTCCCACTGAAAATGAGAAAGAGCGTCAGCGATCTGATTCTTGCAACCCGGAAGGTGCCGGGCCCGAACAGAGACATTCAAAGATAAGCATGCTAACACCACTTCGCGCATCAACCTAGTCACCCATAAGCATTTCGGGGAGAAACGATTAACAACGCTAACCACAGCCTCATTATCACACCACCAAACAATCCGCCTATCCCGCAACCGATCCGGCCATTAATTAAGAACAACCAAAATCGGAAACAACTCCAGGAAGGTGATGTTAGAGGTCAGTCCCGCATCGCACCAACTCGGGGGCCAACGATGCGCACACCAGGCCCCCCTGAAGTAAACCCCGAATCCAATACCTCCAGCCACATCAGTAAACAGCTCCAACTCATTAAAATCCTCCAAAAATCAGCTCCAAACCCGAAGATCTGCCCTCATAGGTGCCGTAACTCTAATCCGGTGGTGAGGCTTCCGCACCCCAGCCGTCGAAGCAGCTAAATGCCTGGAAAAAACTCTACCCATCGGGATTACCCGACAGGCAAAATTCAGCGAGCCCAGCAAGGCCTGCATCTCACGCAAGGAGATCTTAGAGGACACCAGAACGTTGGCGACCAACGCTCGAAGACTAGCCACCTTCTCCTGCGGCAACCGCGCGATCATATCAACTGAGTCCAATTCAACGCCCAGAAATGTAAGTCGGGTCGTAGGCCCTTCCGTCTTGTCTCCCGCCAACGGCACGCCCAACTCCAGCGACAACTCCTGGAACCCGGCTAACAACGACTGACACTCATCGGAATGGGTCGAACCAATGAACAGGAAATCGTCCAAGTAATGCACCACATTCCACAAGCCAGTCTTCTGACACAAAGCCCAGTGCAAAAAAGTACTGAACTTCTCGAAGTAAGAACAGGAAACAGAGCAGCCCATAGGCATACACTTATCAAAATAATACATCCCTAGAAAATGGAAACCCAACAACGGAAAAGAGGAAGGATGCACAGGCAACAATCGGAAGGCGGATTCAATATCCACCTTCGCCATCCACGCCCCCGGCCCAGCAGCCCTCATCAGCTCAGCCGCCCTGTCAAAAGATGCATATCGAACCGTGCACAGCTCCCGCGGGATGTGATCATTCACCGACGCACCCGACGGACAGGACAAATTGTGAATGAGCCGGAACTTACCCGGGGCCTTCTTAGGCACAATCCCCAAAGGAGAAACCACCATGTCCGGGAAAGACGGATCGAGAAAAGGACCCGCGATCCGACCCATCCTCAGCTCAGTCACCAATTTGTCCTGCACCACACCTGCAAACCGTCGCACCGAAGGAGAATTCCTGGCACTAGTAGCCCTCACTACACCCCTAACCAGGATAACAAAACCCGACTGAAAACCCGCCCGTAACACCTCCCTATCCCGCTTCCGCGGGTAGTGCTGCAGCCAACCCCGCAAAGATTCCGAACGCACCGAAGTCGGGGCCAAGCAGCTCCACTCACTGGGACTTGGGTCCCGACCCAGCGGCACTGTCGGGCCCCCTTCTGCTGCACTTAACAGCTGAGTGACCCCCGCCGCACGCTGAACAGAGGTGCTTGAATGTGCAGTCCGGAAATGGGCAGGTGGTCCTATTAAAACGCCAGCACACATCGCTGCCCCCACCCGACCCGACTTTCGGTTGCAAGCCCCCCCCGCCCGGCCAAAAGGAATGGCCCCCCCGGAAGGTCCCGCAGTCACCCCCCTCCCCCCAGCGGAGGAGCCCGCTCTAGCAGACATTTGAGTCAACCATAGGTTGATGTCTTGCGTACCCCATGACAAAAGTCTATTCTCTTCCATCTTATCCCGAACCTTTTCGTCATAGTTTAACCACCCCCAACCCTCGTGCGTTTGAGAAGCCTCCAAAATAGAATCAGCATACGCCAGCAACGTACCATAGTGTTCCGGCGAATAATGCCCCCACACGCTGGCCAGGTGCAGAAACGCCCGTGTCCAGTTCACCACAGTGCGCGCCACCTTCCGAATCCGACCCGCCTTCTCATCCTCCTTCTGCTTTTTACGACTCTCCCCGACCTCTTCCTGCCCTCCAGCAACCGAAAAATATCTATATACCGTCGCTTTCGAATTTTCTTTCGCAACTTCTTCGGAACCCCTTCCCACAACTCCAGAAACGCCACAACGGATGGGGCCCCCCCACCCAGCCGAGCCCCAGCCGCACCGCAACTGTCGACCTCCAGCCTTGCAACCGCACCCAAGGAAGACGAAGAAGAATCCTCCGACGAGGAAGAGGACAAGGAATCGGAGCTACGACGCCGCCGACAGGATCGACGCCTCTTCTTCCGCGCCCCGCGCCCCGCACGATCCAGCGCCAACGAGCACGACAATTCCCCATCCCACTCCCCAGACAACTCACCAGCGGCCTGCAGGGCCGGTACATCCAGCGCAGAAGGCGAAGCAGCATCGCGATCCCGTTGGCGACGCCTCCCATTACGCTGAGCTGCAGCATCCTGTACCCCAGCAGCCTCCACCTCCGCGGAACTCCTCGGCGCCGCCGCGCCACCATCTGCCGTCGTCAACCAACTCAGGCTGCCGGGACTGAGTCCCCACTGAGGCTGGGTCATCCCTTGAACCTGCGGGGACAAAAACGAAAAAACAGGGGGGGAACCTGCCGAAGGCCACATGGGGGGCCATGGCGCTCGCCAATCCGCTGATGAAGTGCCCTGCCCCCCACTCTCCCAGTGGTCCCAAGGCGAGAGCCCACCCACCGGCACAAAGCCCCCCCCCCTGCAGCGGGCCACACTGCTGCAGGAGGCACCCCCGGAAAGCCAGGAGCCCCACCACCCGGCAGCGCGCTGCTCTGCCCCTGCATCACCCTCCCAACAGCAGCTACTCCCCCAGTACCACCATCCCCCACATCTACCGCACTCCCCCTGACACCCACACCAAGAGTCTCCCCTCCCCCGGGCAATGCAATGCTAGCCCGGCGCGCCCCACGCGGTGTGCACCCCTTTCCCCTTGCTTTTTCTTTTTTGGCCCCCCCCCCGCTTGCCTCCCCCCACGCCCCTGCCCCGATCCACGGCCCCTCTAAACCCCCCTCCTAACCGGCACCCCCCCGCAACCCCCGTTCTCTAGCTGAACCCCCCACATCATCCACACCCTCCTCCATGCCCCCCCATCCCTGGCAGGGGCCACCCGACGCTCCGCAGACCTGCCCCGCCCCCTCACCCCACCCCCACGACCCCCACGCGGCGACATAAGCCCTGCAGAAGCCTCAGCAAGTTAAGAACACTTCAAACCACCTGCAACTATTGAAGCTGTCTTCTGTGGTTTGGTTTCTCTGCCTTTTTTTTTTTTTTTTTTTTGCAAGGTGGCGAGAGGTAGGCAAACAGTGAGGGGAAATAAGTCCCTGCTAGCCAGCAAGCTCCCCCAGCCAATCCGCAGGCCCGCACCCCCCGCACCACACCAACCACACTCCCCCAATATGACCCCACGTGGCCCGAACACCCGGCCTACTGTAACCCCGAAACGGCACCTGCCTTCACAGACGCGACACCAACCGCAGCCGCCGCCGAACCCGGGCCAAACCAGCGCAACAGGACCAGAGAGGAGGAAAAGCCGGCACGCCGCGGGACTCACCGCCGCGACTGACCGCGTGCCGATGCCTCCCCTCTTAAGCCGCGCTCCCCCGGCAGCATCCCATTGGCTCCCGAGCGATTGCATTCGCCGGGAGCCAATGGGTTTGAATTATTCCCCCACCCACGCGCCTTCAGATGCGGCCGCACGCAGGGTCCCCGCACCGGTCCGCGCGCCTGGTTAACAACGGCCGCCGGGACCCTGCCCGCGGCCTCACTAATTTTCAAACATTTTCACCAATCCTCAGTGGATATTCTACAATCTATAATTTCAAAAGACATGAGCATAAAACCAAGACGATCTCAGAATATAAACAAACTTAATACTCCTTTGAACTTCAACAAATCAAAACAAATTACTTCTAAAAGAGCATTTTCCTTTATGACACCAGAGTTATGGAATTCTAATTCTGAAGACTTAAGCACTCAGGAAGACATTAAAGACTTTCGCAAATCTTTAAAGACTTATTTATTTATAGAATCATTTGGTGAAATAACTTAAATTAACTATTATGTATATTTAATGTCACTATGATATAGTATTATAACATACTGTTTTGTTTTGTATTTATATTGTAATGTATTGTTTTTGTTTTCCCATACCCTCAGTATGTAAGCCTTTGTTGTCTTGTCAATCACTTTGATTGAAGGATAAGGTGGTATACAAAACTGGTTAAATAAATAAATAAAAAGAGATACCACAGCAATCAGAACTTTTATATGAGGCAATAGAGGATATCTGAGGAAGATAAGAGCATCAATCTGGAGAGGCAGAATGGCATGAGGCAGAGGAGGAAATGCAGGATGGCCCAGCGAATCGAGGAGCAGTTGGAAAACTTGAATAATGTGGAAAAGGCCGAGAGACAGAAGAAAAATAGAGACAGGAGAGAGATCAAGAGATTGAAGAATTGACTGTGGATCTCTTGGCCTTCATGGAGGTTGATAGGAATGCTGGGACTCAAGAGCGATCAACTGCCGAAGTTAGACCTTACCCTAAGGCAAAAAACATGATAAGTAAAATTAATAAGGCCATAATTTACATTAAGAAACCATCAATGGATACTACAAAGATAAGGTGAATCTAGTACTGTGCAGTGAAACTTGTTACCAAGACAATTCCACCAACAAAGACACAGGGCTAGAAGAAAAGGAGAAAGATAACAGCTCCTCCTTGGAAAAAAACCAACATATTGAAGAAAAAAATAAAATCACTGCATGTGGAGGTGTCACTGATAGATGGATATTGCAAAGAATCAAGATCAAAGATAATGTGAAAGATCCAAAACATCAAAATGTAACATGCTACATACATTAACAGAAGACCTTAAATGCATATTCTCCAATAATAAACAAAGTAACAGCAGAAGCACAAAAATTGCAGAGATAAGAAGAAAACAGGAATGAAAGATATCAAAACAAACTATTTAGAGAACCCAAAGCAGTTTTACAGGGAACTGGGAAAGAACATAAATGAGGTGAGAATACTACCTACTAAGGCTGACAACAAACCTCTGGAGAAATTTATTCAAAAACTCTAGTACACAACTGAAAAACAGAATCGCTACCCGTAATATGAGAGAATTTGGAAAAGATGAATATCGAAGCTATGGACTGGTCTGAGGTAACAGCTGGAAAATAGATTAAAACGAGCCCCAAAGTGCAAAAGCCCTGACCCATATGGAGTGACCAATCTTTGATACAGTTAACATCCCTTCACCACGACCCAGCAAAGTACAAAAATCATTTAATCAGGCATTCAGATTTACCATCACAATTGTTAATAATAGGAAAAATATTTCTCCTTCGAAAGGGAGACCCAAATAACATTACCAAAAATTATAGACCAATAACTTGACTGCCTACAATCTATAAACTGTCCACTGCAATAAATGCTGACAGCATATATGACCATCTCCAGGAACAAGCAGGAATGTAGTCCTCACATATGGGTATCGTCGGTACCGATGGAGCCTGCGCGGGAACGTTCCCCAGCGTCCAATAGGAATGCTTTTGGGAGCATCCCTCAGCACATGCACGCTGCCTTACCACCTTTCCAACTGTCCCTCTTCAGTTCTTCGTTTTCCGCGGAGCCGACAGGACCTATTCCCTTTCACCGCAGACAATTCCGTCTTTAAAATTCTTTCTTGTGGTCGCGTTTGCCTACCGCACGACGCCTACCGGTACCGCCGGTTCTTTTCTTTTCTTTTCATTAAAAAAAATAAAACCTTAAACTTAAGACTGTTTCTTTTCAGAAACTTTCCTCTTTGTTGCTAGGCGCCATTTTGGGCATTAGGCCCCATTTTTCCTAAATCATGGAAAAGCCAACTAGTGGTTTTAAAAAATGTACTAAGTGTGGCAGTACTATTTCCGTCACTGACATCCATGATTGGTGTCTAAAATGTTTAGGACCTGATCATTCCCCAACTGAATGTCTCTCCTGTATGGGGATGACCAAAAGAGGAAGACAGAACCGGGCCGCAAAGCTCGGTACCCTCTTTTCTTCAGATGCCAGATCCATTGCATCGACATTGTCAAGGGCCTCATCTTCCTCCCATGGATCTCAGGTAACTAAACATAAAAGCCAGCCCTCAAAGGGTAGCTCTCCTGCTAAGCATCGAGAGGCCATTGGCATTGCCCTTGAGGGAACCACAACGGCAAAACAGCCCCGGTGGAGGCTTCAGCTTCCAAAGCATCGATGGGGCTTCAGGATGTTCTCGAGACCTCAACCTCGCAAGAACTACCTGTGCCATGCTCGGGAGTTCCGGCCGTTCTTACCGGTACCGACACCCAGGCATTGGCAACGTCGATAGACCAAAGGTTTCTTGCTATCGAGCAGAGTATCACAGCTTTTCTTTCAGCTGCGGTACCGGTGGTCCCAAGGGCACCAGTGCCGACATCGACACAGATGCCGGTACAGACACCGGTACAGACACCGGTACTGACACCGATGATGCCGGTACCGATGGTACTGGCCCTGGTGGTAACTCTTCCCATGCCACCTCTGGCTGGAGTGGACAAAGCGGTACCGGGTCACCTCGGTACCGACTTCGATCGGTACCGGGATCATGCTTTGCAAGAGCATCGGGGTCAGGAATACTTTGATTCCTCCGATTCCGAAGACTCTGACAATTCTGCTGGCACTAGAGGGTTTCTCCTAGAAGATCCCTCTTCTCCCCAACGCAGAATGTCACCTCCAGAGGACATGTCCTTTCAGGATTTCATCTGTGATATGACCAAAGGTCTTTCAATCACAGTAGCTCCTGAAGAGGAACCCAGAGCAAAGGAATTGGAAATCCTCCAATATCCTAAAGCTCCTAAGGAGGCAGATACTCTGCCTATCCATGAAATTCTGCATAGCTTGATGCTCAGAATGTGGGAGACACCTCTGACTACTTCTCCTCACTCTAGGAGACTTGATACTATGTATCGAGTTCTACCATGTCCTGGATTTCAGAAAACTCAGCTGCCACACCATTCAATAGTAGTGGAATCAGCCATGCGTAGGATGAAAAGTGCAAAGAGGCATGCATCCAATCCTCCAGGTCGTGAATGCAGGACTCTGGATGCTTTTGGACGCAGAACATTTCAAGCTTCCATGCCTTCAGCTAGGATCATTTCATATATCCTATATATGGGAATGTTCCTCAAAGAAGTCACAGGAGATTTGCAACTTATGAGCCCATTTCTCCCAGATGATAAGAGACAAGATTTTCTTACTCTAGTTAAGCATGCTCAGGATGTCTCCAAGTTTGTCAATCATGCAGCCTTTGACTGCTTCGAATGCATCAGCAGAACTTCAGCTATTGCCATTGGTGCACGACGGATTGCATGGCTACAGGCATCAGACTTGGAGACTTGGGTACAGGACAAGTTAGGCAACATTCCTTGCACGGGAGAGAATCTCTTCGGCAAGAACTGGCAGGAGAAGGCTAATGAGTTAGATGCTGACAATTCTACCTTAGATAGATTGTCAAAGTCTACAGCCACTCCAGCCAAAAGGAAGCCATAATTATAAAAACCCCTCTTTTACCAAAAAGAGGAAGTTTTATCCTTCCTATACCCAGCAGAGTCAGACTCCAGGTCAGGTTGCCCAAAAGGGACAAACTAGACAGCAAAAGAAACCAAAAGGCCCGAGAGCCCAACCAGCTCTCCAGGTTCATCCCCCTCAAGTGCTTTGACTCCTTCCTAGAGAGCTTTGCCTTCCTGCCTCTGAGGGGTCCCCAACCCTCCAATATTCCGGGCAGGTTATGCCACTTTGTCAACAGATGGCATCAGATAACAGCAGAAGATTGAACTTTGTCCATTGTAGGAGAGGGGTACAAATTTCATTTTCACAGCTTACCCCCTCCTACAATTCTAAACCAATTCAATTCACAAACCTCTGCAGACAATCTGCTCGATCACGAGGTCTCCACACTTCTTGCCCAAGGGACAATAGAGGAAGTACCCATTCTTCAACAGGGCGCAGGGTTCTACTCCCCCTATTTTCTTATTCCAAAGAAAACAGGAGGACTCAGACCCATTCTAGACCTCAGAGAATTGAACAAATATCTGTTTCGAGAGAAATTCAAAATGATTTCTCTAGGAACTCTTCTGCCATACCTTCAAAACCAGGACTGGCTTTGCTCTCTAGACTTAAAGGATGCATACACTCACATTCTCATCCATCCAGATCACAGGAAATTTTTACGTTTCCTTTTCAGGGGAAGACATTTCCAGTACAGGGTTCTTCCTTTTTGTCTGGCTTCAGCACCAAGGGTATTCACGAAATGCATGGCAGTAGTAGCTGCATTTCTACGAACCCTGGGGATTTTCGTCTTCCCTTACTTAGATGACTGGCTCATTCGAGCCTCCACAATTGCAGAGGCCAACACTGCACTTTCCCGTACAATGCGAATCCTCCAATACATGGGATTGGTAATAAACTTCCCGAAATCTCAACTAGTTCCTTCCCAATGCCTAGAATTCATAGGAGCCTGTCTGGATACCAGACAGGCAAGGGCTTTCCTTCCACAAGCCCGGTGTCTTCGCATAATGCAGCTAGCTTCCCAAGCAGCGGGCAAATCCTCCCTCACTGCTCGGGAGCTACTGCAGTTACTGGGACACATGGCATCCACAGTTCATGTAGTCCCATATGCTCGCCTCCACATGCGAGCAGCTCAGTGGACCCTCTCCACACAGTGGACACAGGCCACGGGTCATTTGTCGGACAAAATAACAATCTCTCAATGACTAATTTTGTCCCTCCAATGGTGGCAATCACTAGAAAATTTGACAGTGGGGTCTCCTTTCCATCAACCCCTCTTTCAGGCCACCCTAACAACAGATGCATCACAGGTGGTTTGGGGAGCACACCTGAATCATCTCTCTACCCAGGGCACCTGGACTCCACAGGAGTTTGGTTTACACATAAACCTCCTGGAATTAAGAGCAATCTATTTAGCTCTTCGAGTGTTCCACGCCCAGCTCAGCTACAAGACAGTCCTAGTCCAGACAGACAATCAGGTAGCCATGTTCTATGTGAACAAGCAGGGTGGAACAGGCTATCTGTCATTATGCAACGAAGCTTTACGACTATGGGCCCTCGCCCGAGAGTATCAAATTCACCTTCTAGTGGTATATCTTCCAGGCATTCAAAACCTTCGGGCAGACAAACTCAGTCGAGTACTGCTACCTCACGAGTGGTCACTCCACCTAGACCAGGTGGCAAAGATATTTCATCTCTGGGGCACTCCAGACATAGACCTCTTTGCAAGTCCACTGAATGCCAAACTTCCCCGGTTCTGTTCCAGGATTCCGGCGCACAACAGTCAGGCAAGGGATGCCTTCCTCCTTCACTGGGGTCAGGACTTCCTTTATGCCTTCCCACCCATTCCCCTCATCCCCAAAACACTCTTCAAGCTTCAGAGAGACAGGGGTCGCATGATTCTCATAGCACCATGATGGCCACCCCAAACGTGGTATTCCCTACTTCTGCATCTCTCTCAAATGGCACCTCTGGAGTTAGAGCATGCTCCAGATCTCCTTTCCCAGGAGAATGGGACACTATGGCACCCGAATCCCCAGTCCGTGCACCTCACGGCCTGGTTGCTGAAGGCTTAGATCTCCAGGATTTCAACCTGTCCCAGCAGGTAAAAGATATCCTTCAGGCTTCTAGGAAACTTTCCACAAGAAGATCTTATGCCTTCAAGTGGAAACGTTTTACTCTATGGTGCTCCAAGAGGGGATTAAACCCCCTGGTCACACCCTTAGAATCGATATTAGAGTATCACCTTCACTTATCGAATTCTGGGTTAAAGACCAATTCGGTAAGCGTACATCTTAGTGCAATTGCAGCTTCTTATAAGCCTCTAAATGGACAACCAATTTCCTCTCATCCTATCAAGATTTATGAGAGGCCTTTTATTAACTAAACCTCCCATCAAGCCACCACCGGTGGCATGGGATCTAAATCTAGTTCTCGGGCAGCTCATGAAGCCACCTTTTGAACCTTTGGCCACTACAGCCCTTACGTTTTTGACTTGGAAGGTCATCTTCCTAATTGCAATCACCTCTGCCCGTCGCATTAGTGAAATGCAAGCTTTAGTGGCTGATCCTCCTTATATTAGATTTCGTCATGATAAGGTTGTTTTTCGAACTCACCCACACTTTATGCCAAAGGTGGTTTCGCCTTTTCTTTTAAGCCAATCAATTTATCTTCCTGTATTTTTTCCGAGGCCTCATGCCTCTAATGCAGAAAGAAACCTTGATACTTTGGATTGTAAAAGGGCCTTAGCCTTTTACATACAAAGAACACAGCAACATAGAAAGTCCTCCCAACTTTTTGTAGCTTTTGACCCTAGTCATTTGGGACTTCCAGTCTCCAAAAGAACTTTATCTAAATGGATTGCCCAATGCATATCCTTTGCTTATGAGCGTAAGGGTCTTCCTCTTCATGATCATGTCACAGCTCATAATGTGAGAGCCATGGCAGCTTCTATGGCTAATCTCCACTTGGCTAATCTCCACTCTGTGTCTATCGATGACATTTGTCGAGCAGCCACCTGGGCTTCGGTACACACCTTCACAGCCCACTACTGCCTAGATAAAGCCTCCCATCGGGATGCCTTCTTTGGCCAAGCTGTTCTTCCAAATCTCTTTCAAACTTAAACCAACTCCTACCCTCCAACCCTGGCGGGATGCCAGAGATCCATGGGAGGAAGGATTCTCACCTTCGACGATGGCACCTTCCTGGGGCTATCTCCCTGGCATCTTCAGCTAGGGAGTCCCCATATGTGAGGACTACATTCCTGCTTGTTCCTGGAGATAGCGTAGTTACTCACCTGTAACAGGTGATCTCCGGGAACAGCAGGAATTTAGTCCTCACAACCCACCCACCTCCTCTAGGAGTTGTCTCTCTCTCTCTTTGTCTCTTTTCTCTCTCCCTCTATCCTTTCACTCAGCTACAAGCTTAACTGAAGAGGGACAGTTGGAAAGGCGGGAAGGCAGCGCGCATGTTCTGAGGGATGCTCCCAAAAGCTTTCCTATTGGACGCTGGGGAGCGTTCCCGTACAGGCTCCATCGGTACCGACGATACCCATATGTGAGGCTAAATTCCTGCTGCTCTCGGAGATCACCCGTTACAGGTGAGTAACTATGCTATATTGATTCTAATAATATAACAGCAGAACAAAAGGGGAGATTACGAAATTAAAGACAAGCTACTATTAAACAAAGTTATCATGGCTAGTGCTAAGAGAAGCAGAAATCTCAGTGTAGCATGGATTGACTATAAGAACCTTTTGAAAATGTACTACACTCCGGGATAATAATTTATCTTGAAATGTACAAAATATATTCTAATTTGAGTACATTAAATTCACCATGAAAATGTACAAACCACACTCCACCTACAATATGCAGATGGACAGTTCACCATTCCTAATATTAAGATCCAGCAAGAAATATTTCAGGAACTTTATTTGTAACATAGCACATAAAGACCAGTATGGTCACCACTCCTGTTTTGTATAGCACTTATCTTTTTAGTGCATTTCTTAACTCATTGGGGTATGGATTTAGTTTCAGTCATATAGCTGGCAAAGTCCCAGAGGTGACATTATCCGTATTATTTGTAGATGACTTAAAGCTCTATAGCCCCAATGATCAATATTTAGTGGAACAACTTTGTTTAGTAAAAAGCTTCTTAGATGACATCAGGATGACTTTTGGTCTGGACAAATGTGCTAAGGCAAACTTCCTTGGAGGAAAATTGAGAACAACTGAAAACATCTATCTGATTACTGTAACAAAGAAACTTGAGTAGGAAGATGTATATAAACATCTAATAGTAGAAGAAGGGGCAACATTCCAGCAAAAAGTATTAAGAGAAAAGACCATCAACGAGTATTACAGGAGATTGAAGCTGATTCTGAAAAGTTCACTGCCATCAAAGACTAAGATACAAACCATCAATCAGCTCGCAGTTCCCATACTCTTGTAGTGCTTTGTAATTGTAAACTTCCCTCTGACATATCTTGAGAATCTATATATATGGATAAGAAAACTTCTCCGTGCCTACAAAATAGTTTATAAGAATCGATGTATATGAGACCGTTCCTCCCTAAAGCAGAAAGAGGTAGGGGCCTCATAGAAATTTATTGTGCATATACAGTGAGCATCATAGGCCTCCAGGCATCAACATATCTGTATAAATTAAAAGTGCTGCAGTATGAAAGTAAATGACCAGAATCCGTCTCCATTACTAAACTAGGACAGGCATCCTGACAAGCAGAAGGAATGAGTGAGAATCCACAAATATACACAGGAAAAGAAGCAACAGAATTTACAAAACAAGAGAAACTCAAAGAATTAGATCAGGAAACGAGGAACAAGAAGTAGTAAACGCATAAATACAGTGGGAAATGCACATTATTCCAGGAGCCATTTGTTGCTCAAACAAGGACACATGAGTGGTTAAGAAGAGCAAACTGGATAAGAGATTGATAGTTGCAACCTAGGACTGTGGATTATGGAAAAGATAATTCACAGTGAGCATAGAGAAGACTGGTAATATAGACATATGCAGATTCTTCAGGAAAGAGCTGAAAATGGTTACTCGCCTTGTAACTGGTTGTGCAATCCATTTGGCAGAAACTTTCTATACAGAAAATCACAACAAGGTGGCATGTCTCATTCATTCAAAACTTTCTAAGCATTGCAATACCTTGGTATCGGAAAAACACTGGGATCATGGCCCTATGAATTATGGAGAATGCATTCTCCATAATTCTCTTAGGGCCATGATCCCAGTGATTTTCCGATACAGAGGTATTGCAATGCTTAGATAACTTTTGATAACTTGGGACAGTCCCATTCTGATGGATAAGAAACTGGATGCAAGGAAATCTGACAGAGTGGTAAAAGAACAAAAACACCAAACTTCATTGATAATAGAGGTGTCAGTTATAAGTGATTATTCTATGAATCATGTGGAGAGACAGAAGATCCTAAGAACATAAGATATGCCATACTGGGTCAGACCAAGGTCCATCAAGCCCAGTATCCTGTTTCCAACAGTGGCCAATCTAGGTCATAAGTACCTAGCAGTCAGAGAGCAAGAAAATGTGGCAGAAAGATACAAAAATATTTCTCATTGTATTGGGAGCCACATGCCCTAATAAGAGGAATTTCCATTCACATTTGATAAATTATCCATACATGTTACATTTTATGAAGCTCTCTTTAGTACAATGCAAGTGTTAGCAATACATTTGAGAGATGAGATAATATTTCACATACCCTGACTTAGTAGTGAGGTTCATGTTGATCATTGTATGTGCAAAATTTAACCCATTTGGAGAAATTGCCCTGAGAGAAACCATCCGCAAAGAAACATTAAAAGGATACTGCATGCATATGAAAGAAGGCTTTGTGGTCTGATGAGACCAAATGCATCATTCTAGTCTCAGTTTTAAGTGATATGATGGTTATTTTTGTTGTTGTTGTTGTTAAGTGCCAACAAGTTGGTGTCAACTCATGGCGACCCTCTGGATAGTTGCCCTAAATTGTGTTTGGTCTTCAGTCAGGCAGCTCATTGTTGACAGACTGGCACCTGTAGCTGCTGTTATTGTATCAATCCATCTCATTGCTGGTCTTCCTCTTTTGCATTGACCTTCTACGTTGCCAAGCATGATGTCTTTCTCTAATGATCTCTCTCTTCGCATGATGTGTCCAAAGTATGGAAGTCGAAGTCTTGTCAACTGAGCTTCTAAAGAAAGCTTAGGTCTGATCTCCTCTAGTACTGACTGATTTGTTCTTCGGACAGTCCATGGTATACACAATATTTGTCGCCAGCACCATAGTTCAAAAGGAATAATTTTGCTGTAGAAGCAAAAATGTGTAATTAAGACCTTTTCAAGTACATTCATAGCAAAAAAACATGTGAGAGAGTCAGTTGGACCATTAAATGATAGAGGGGGAAAAGGGGCACTAAGAATAGAAAAGGCCATAGCGGAGAGACTGAATGAATTCTTTGCTTCGGTCTTTACTGAGGAAGATGTAGGGATGCTACCCATGACTGACATGGTATTTAAAGGTGATGCCGCAGAAGAATTGAAAGAAATATCCATAGACTGGGAAGATGTATTACAACTATTTGATAAACTAAACAGTAGGAAATCACCTGGACCAGATGGTATACATCCAAGGGTTTTGAAAGAACTGAAATATGAGATTGCAGACCTACTATTAGTAATCTGTGAGCTATCATTAAAATTATCTGTAATGCCTGAAGATTGGAGGATGGCCAATGTAACACCAATTTTTAAAAAGGGTTCCAGAGTTGATCTGGGAAACTACAGACTGGTGAGCCCGATGTCAGTACTAGGAAAAATGGTAGAAACCATTATAAAGAACAAAATTACTGAACATGTACACGTAGATAGTTCCCAGTTTGCAAATACCTGAGCATTCAAATTATATGCACCACCTCTCTGGAACTCTCCCCCCCCCCCCCCCCATCCGTGCCATCTCTGACCTAGCTACTTTCATAAAACTTCTAAAGAAACACCTGTTTCAACTATATTATGAACATGTAACATAGAACTTTGCACTTCACCAAATCCCACAGCCAGACCCTCAAACCAGCCTATGAAGTTCAAGGTATAAAAAGTACCCAACACTAAAATGTATATAGTTTGGCTAATATGACCCAAGTTACTCCCCACCGGATTTATAAATTGTTATATTTTAACCTCTAATGTTGTTGTTGTTGTTAAACTGTTCAATGTAATTTGTTGTTGTTCTCCAAACTTGTTCTCTTTAATCCTTTCTGAATTCTAAATAGCGTGGTATATAACCAAATAAATATAATCTCAGCATCATTCAGCATGGATCCTTGAGCATCTTGTAACATTCCAATTCAAGGCTGGAATTTTTTCTTTAACTCTCGCAGCTTTAGGAAAGCAGATCTTGTTCTTCCTCTAATAGTTTATGTTTCTATTTCCTTGCATGAATTATTGTAGTACTTTTGTCTTGCTGCACGTTGGAAATCTCTGAGTTCTGCAATTGCCTCTTACTCCTCTGGCTTTAACTTCTCTGTGTTTCTGGGCAATTTTCAGAGTTTCTTTGGCCGTCCATTTTGGCCGTTTTTGCTTTTTCACCTTTTGTAGAGATTTCTCATTTTCTTCCAACACAACCTTCTTGATGTCGTCCCATAACTCTTCTGAAGCTTTTTCAACTTTAGCTTGACTATAATAAAGTTGACTGTGAAGAACGGTGTCAAAGGCTTTACTGAAATCTAAATACACCACATCTAGGGCTCTCCCTCGGTCCAACTCCCTGGTCACCCAGTCAAAGAAACCAATCAGATTTGTCTGACAAGATCTGGTGAATCCATGCTGCCTCAGATCCTGTAATCTGCTGGACTCCTGAAACCTCACTATTTTCTCTTTCAGCAGCGCTTCCAATAATTTACTCACCACTGAAGTTAAACTAACCAGCCTGTAGTTTTCAACCACATCCTTACTTCCGCTTTTGTAAAGGGACCACATGTGCCTCTCTCCAGTCTTTTGGCACCACTCCCAACTCCAACGAGACATTGAAAAAGTCAGTCAGTGGAGCTACTAGAATGTCCCCAAGTTCCCTCAGTATTCTAGGGTGTATCCCATCCAGTCCCATCACTTTGTCTACTTTAAGTTTAGCTAGTTTCTTATGAACACAGTCTTCTGAAAATTGTTCAAGATGCCCCTTGCTTCTGTTCCTGTTTGTAGGTGTTTTCTGAGGTCCTGCTCCTGGTTCTTCAACTGTGAACACAGAACAGAAATATTTGTTAAGCAATTCCGCTTTATCCTCATCAGCTTCTACATATTCCTCCCCTTCACCCTTCACCCTGACAATACAACTTTTGCCCTTCTTCTTCTCATTAATATATCTGAAAAATGTCTTAGCCAATGCAGTAAAATAGGGGGATATTTCCTTCTCTTTTTGAATCTTTGCTTTCCTGATTACTTTGCTAGATTCTCTACGTTTTTCTAACTATAGATTGTTGGCCTTGCAGAATTCTATCAGCCTTTTTCCATCTTCATTTATGTTGCCAAGTCCATATTTTCCAACCACTTTGCCTTCTTCTTTGTTGCCAACTTTTGTGTTCCAGTCACCCATGACTATCAGGATATCCTGTTTGCAAGTTCTGTCATTTTCAGCTTGTACTTGTTTATAGAACTCATCAATTTCATCCTCTTCTGCAACTGTTGAGGCATATACTTGAATTATAGTTGTGTTGATAGGCATTCCTCGTAGACAAATGGAAATTAAGTGTTCACTGACTTCCTTTATATTTCATTACAGTTCTTGCAAGTTTCTTCTTAGTTACAAATGCAACACCGTTTCTTCTTTGTCTTTCATTTCCAGCATAGTAAACCTTGTGATCATCAGATGCAAAGTGTCTGATGCCAGTCCATTTCAGTTTGCTGACACCCAACAGATCAAATTGTACTCTTTCCATTTCATTCTTGACCATCTCCAACTTCCCTTGGTTCATGCATCTTTGCAGCTCCTTACTCTTATTTCATGCACAGCTATATCAGTAGTCAAACATCCCTAGGGCTTTGATCCATCCACATCATAAATTCTGGCTTTACTCTGAAATGTCTTAAGCTCCTCCCCAGTAACCAGTTGAGTGCCTTCTGTTTGTAATTATATATTTATTGATGTTTTGAAATTATACAACAAAACACAGAACAAAAGGAAAATCTCCATAAAGTACACATTAAAGCATGCCGAAAAGTAATAAATAAAGAAAAAAATGGAAGTTAGCCCACATCAAGGGAGCAATGACTAAATACAAGAAAAATACAAATGTAAAGGAAAACAAGAGACAATAGTCTCACAAAAGCTGCAAAACTAAATCTCCGAAAGAGACTGTGTAAAAACAAGGTCTCTAAAACCCCTCAACCTTCCTCAGCCACAGGGGCAATCATTTCCTTACTAACCAGAATTTTCTCCAAGTGAGAAGGGTCAAGAAATACATATTTCACCCCCAGCAGTGTAACAAGACACTTACAGGGAAATCTTAAATAAAAGGTACCAGAAAGACCCAGTACCTGAGACCTAAGAAGCAAAAAAGCCTTCCTTCTGACTTGGGTAACTCTGGAGACATCTGAGAAAATCTGAAATTTCCCACCACAGAAAATAACATTTTTATGTCGAAAATAACGCCTCATTATGAAAGCTTTATCACCATCATTCAAAAGGGAAACAACAAAGGTAGCTCTAGTAGTTATAATATCATGCGAATCCTCAAGAAAAGCTGAGAGAGAGAACTCTGGGCTAATCCCCAGGATTCCCTCCCCCTCCTGTTCCGAGGAAGACCACACTCTTTTATCGGAAATATAAAACAAACGTGAAATCACAATCTCATTAGCAACAGGTAATAACAGAATTTCTGTAAAATATTTTCTTAACAGGATCTCTGGTGATAACAAATGAGTCTGAGGAAAATTAATAAAACGCAAATTCTTACTACGAAAAGTATTCTCCAGAGATTCCATCTTCTGGTGTATCATCTGGCTATCCTTAATAAAGGAAGAGCCTGCTGAACTTAATGTAAGAAAGTGAGAATCCAGGCCGGAAACCTTTCTCTCCATGGTCTCAAGCCTGGCATCCACCTGTTGAAATTTTGCAGTAGTCTCCTGGGAAAATACACAAAATTGAGGTACTATAGTAGTAAGAAGGGCCTCAGGTGTGTGAGACAACCTGCCAAACATCTTGTAAAGAAACAGTAGAATTCACTACAGAAGAACAAACCTGATCCAAATTACATTGCACAGGAGTAGGGCAAGGAGTCAAATCACTGAGGCCACCAGAAAAAGAAAGCAGACCAACCCCATGAGGAGAGTCTTGTAAAATCGGCTGAGAAGGGGGGGGGGGGGGGGGGGCGGAGTCTGCTCCAGGGAGCTCAAAGAGACCCTCACCCGATGATAATGACTGCAGCCTGACTTGCTCTAAAACATCAGTCTTTACTATTACCTGTTTGTCCATAGGGCCCAGCCCTGACACAGCCTTGCTGCCTTTTGCTTTCCGCTTCCCAGGCACCCTGTTATAGCCTATACTTAAGATACTTACTACATACAACAACACACACTTTCTTAGCAAACTGGCATCCCATGCTCCTCAGTGCTCCTAAGGGGCTCACAAGGGGCATAACATGCCCCTTGTTACACACCCCTTAGGAGCGTGGCACTAGCCGCGCGCTAGAGAGAGACAGTTTTTATAAGTACCCATGGAGAGCAGTGTTAACCACTTCAATGCCAGGCTGCAGGCAGATACACACAGATGAGCTGAGTGCCTTCTGACGTAGGGGTCTCATCTTCCAGCACTATAGTGCAATTTGTTTTGTTGTGACTGTCCATTGGGTTTTCATGATATATGTGTCAGAAAAATACACAGCCTATTACTATGTTTAGCAGCATCCCTACAGTAAGGGATATGGATGAGTGTGCTGAAGGCAGGAGTGTTCTTTCTAATGTGTGTCTAAAGATGTACAAACTGTGTGAGATTTATGAGGAATGTATGCAGGCAGCATGTGTGTAAGTGTAGGGCTGTATGAGATATGGGAGGGGGGAGATATGGACTGTGAAATGCTGTATGTGAAGGTATTGGAATATATATGTAATACATTTCCTTTGGAAGTATGGAAGAAGTGGTTTTGAATGTAACTTCAGTTGCTTCAGTTATTTTTTCTCTTGTCCTTCTTTGTCTGTATTCCTCGGATACAACGAGCCACAGAGAGAGGGTTCTTAGAATGGTTACTCCTCCAGTAACTTTCCATAGAAAGCAAAGGGAATCTTTTGACGGTTAGATTCTCTAAAAATACTGATGTGTGATGCCCGTGGTTTTCAAACTTTTCCGAGATATTTCCATTTTTTTCCTGCATACTAAATTTAATGACTTTTCATCCCTTTTTTGGAAAGTTGTTATTCCTACAGATGGATGGATATCAGTCCCTTTTGTATAATTCTTTCCAATATTTTAGATGCTGGAAAACATGCAGAGACATGAGTTTGGGAATGCTTTCCAATATAGATCTGTAAAATCTGTAGGTGTGCTGGGTTTGTGATGGGGTTTGTGTATGTGTGTGTGGGTGGCTAGGGATGTATATGTAACTGTATGAGGAGTGTATTCGTAGGCAAAGGGTGAAATGTTTGTGCGGGAGTGTGTTTCATGGTGTGTAATGTATGTTGTGGTGCATTTTTGAGTACTTTGGAGGTTATGTCTTTAGGAGGGTTTGTTTATGGATTTCCAAAATATGGGGTCTAGGGTTTATATTTTTTGGAGTTTAGCTACATGTTGGTAGTAGGTGTGATTATGAAGGACTGTATGTTTGGGCTGTTTGAATGATAGGGGGTGGCTATGTGAAGGGCTTCTGTGTACTATTAAAAGAAACACAAGACTGCACAGGTATCAGTTGGTTGTAATTAATTTTTCATTGTTCCATTTTCATTTATTAGACTTAGGGGCATGTTTACTAAAAACCGCTAATTTGCGCGCCGCAAAATAGCGCACTAAAAGCGGTACTTAAGAGCACTTAAATGGCCCGTAAACGTGCGGGTCACCACCGCACGCGTGCGCGTCACACGAACGCGCCCCGCACAAGTACGGGCCCGCAAATGTCCGATAGAGGCGTGGAAAGGCTAACGGAGGGCGGAGGAAGGCTCCGGAGGGGCGGAGAGACGGGGCTTATGGGCAGGGAAGGGGAGGGGAGAGGCGCCCCGCACATTATCGGGGCTGAATTCGCAAGTAAAAAATAGCGCGAGTGAAACACTCGCGGTACAGGCCATGCAAAGGGAAGGGAAACCATTTTCGTCAGCAATGTACACCTAAACCGGGGAAACCTTCAAAACGTGAGCAGTGTGATACATGTGCACAGCACAAAAGTGCAATTACAAATATCAAATGACCACCACAGAAATAGTACAAAGAGGAGGTCAGCTGGGGAACAGTGATAGTAAAGGGCAAAACCAAAAAACACACCCAGGAAAGCACCAAAAATATAAATGAATTATGGAACGGTCTACGGAGCGGAGACCTTTCCCAACACACATTTCCTTGTTACGTACGTTCCCTGTGAGTGGTGTTTATGGTTGCCCATCAATAGCAAGGTTGCCCAGTTTGTTTATATATCAACCCTCGTCTGCGGTGGTCAGTTCCGGGGTTTAGTTGCACGTTTGTCACCAGACAGGGTGAATGAGCCCACAGTAAAAATGTGCAGAGCAGGGTTTGCGACTCCATCCTGCCAGGTTAACTATCTCCAGGGACTGCACTGTCTCTGTGGACACACTGTGGTGCAGCGGACAGAGCCACTACCTCTAGGACCATAAGGCATAGGATCAAATCCCAGCTGGGGCCCATGCCAGCCCAGTTCCTATGTTTTACCCACCACTAAACAAAGATAGCACAGACACCCCTGTATTGCAGGGAACATAAGCATGGTGCAAACACCCATATTTTGCCCTACCCCGCACACACCCCATAACAATGGGCATTACCCACAGCCCAGTCCCCCACATC
The DNA here is from genome assembly GCA_033557465.1 of Ichthyophis bannanicus. NCBI lineage: Eukaryota > Metazoa > Chordata > Amphibia > Gymnophiona > Ichthyophiidae > Ichthyophis > Ichthyophis bannanicus. Next base: position 364,647,184 of record CM066032.1, on the reverse strand, counting down.
CAGTCCCGGAGTGCCACAATGCAATCAGGGCATATGCATTCCCTGAGAGTAGGAATGCCATCATGTTGGCGGACGAGTACAGGTGGTGGAGGGGGCAGTGGCTGCTAGCCACAGAAGACAGTGGCCTAGCCATGTGCAGGCTGGCACCGTCCACTGCAACAGACAGGCCCTGTCGGATGTACAGTCATGGACTGCCCAGGGAATCAAGCACATCTGTGGCAACACAGTGGCGCACTGCACACAGACAGTGTGTGCAAGAACAGAAGGTCACAGGTTCAAAGCCCTGCCAATCCTCTCCACATATCTTTACCCACAACTAATCCGTGATAGTAAGGACAAACCATTATTGCTGGGGACATACGCATTGCTCATACGCCAATTTTACACCCCACTGATCACAGACACCATGATGAGGGGCAGTACCTAGAGCAGAGTCTCACAAATGCAGTCCCAGAGGACCACACACCATTCAGGTTCAATGCTGCCGCCCATACAAATGCCAGTGCTGTATATCTCTGCACCACCCCCATGGCATGTAGATGTAGCTAATGCATATTCATGAGGGACAGCAGGAAAACGCGAACATTGTGTTGCAACCCTGGGCTGGATTTGGGAACCTCAGCCGTAAAGCAGCAGCCAACAGGGGCAGACACACCCACACCCACACCCACAGGCCCCAAAGGCCAATGCCCCCTGGAGAGGCAGGACATCGGGCCTTGTGTGCATCTCACAATACTAGCATGTGAATACCTTAGCAATGTCACTCTACACCTGGGTATACGGTACACAGCTTCCAAACACTTGCTCTGAGTACTGGCAGATAGATATCCCTACGTCACGCACATTCTGCTCCTTGAGCTCCATCATGACAATCTGTCTGTTGACTGCAGTGGGTGCATCAGGTCTGGTCTCTGATAGCGTTTACCACCCTGGGGAGTGACACAAAACAGTATTGCTACCATATCCATCCCTGTACTGTGCCCAGGACTGGTGTGGTGGCTAATGCTGACAAACGCCTCTACAGTAGCACAATGCTGGCATACGTGTGGGAGTGTGTGTCTGTCTATACAGTGTGTGTTGGCTGCAAACACCCTCCACAGCCCACACTGCCAGCACTGTTGCCAGTATTGGCCTGCCAATGTGCATAATGAGCAGCAAGGTACCATGGGTATAGCTCTGACAGGGCGGGTTGGCCAGGATGCATCTGCACAGGGCAGAGGGCACTGACTGGGATAGTGTAGTGGTTGCCCACCACCTACACATACATGGTGGCCTCTGTATGTGCTGCTGGGGTTGCACTCCACCCTGACTGTGCAGTGAAGACAACATGGCTAGGCACCCCCATAGTGAATGATAGTATGTCTCCCATGTGATATATATGGGTTTTGTGTCGGGGCCCAGTCAATGACTTAACTGCTGGTGTGCACTGCCATCCCAGTTCTGGGTGCATGCATTTCCAACAGGACCAACTAGCAGACATATGTCAGCTGGTGTGTGTCCTGATGGAGCGCCGTGCAGTGGCTGATGGCTTGCTGTAGGCGAAGATCAGATAGGGGTGGGGTGCAACTTAGCATATCAAGGCCTAATGTCTGTCAGATATTGTGTTATGGATGTGTATGGAGTTGCTGTGACAGCGCTGTAGGGTGTCTCTCCCACAGCAGGACTGGGGTTGATGGTCCACCCTACTGCTACCATTGCAGGGAGGTAGCATGATGATAAGAGACCCTGCTTTCCAACCTGAGGGGGAAGAAATGGTGGTAAAGAGCCCACCTAGGTCTCACATAAGGGGTGCCCCTGACTCTGCCCGACAGAGATATCCAAGGTGTCTCTGCAGAAACAACCTATCTCACAGAGTAATAGTGCTGTGAAGCTCTGGCATGGCCTCATTCTGCCACGGAGGTTGTGGTGGACCTGGTCCTGGGTGCCTCCACGCACACTCAGGGTGAGCACAGTACCCGCACAATGTGACGGTGTGTAGCTACTCTGTGCCAGTACAACACCCACTCAGTACACCCTACCAGGCCGAGGTGCTGTGTGGGTGCACATGGACACTCCCTCCTACCAAGCTGTGGAGATGCCGGGGTGCATTCCCGATCCTGTGTCTATCTGTGGACAGTTGATTTGCATGTGCAGTGCATCATGGGTATGGGTGGACCAACCCTATCCTGGCTACCACAACAGACTGTCTGTGTGGTGACATGCAGGCTCTCTGCAGCCAGCCAGGGGCTTGCTGGCAGCTATAGAGCTGTAGGCCAATGGGTACCTCATTGCCTGTGAAGTCAGAGGTCATGGGTTCAAACCCACAGTGGTGTAATTTTGTAGGGCGGTGCATAGGTATTTAACATTTAATGTGCAGATGTTGCTGGCAGCAAATCAACCCACAGCGTACTATACCCACATGGTGCCCTTGAGTGTGGTTGATAGGGCACACAATAGGCCATCTTTTAGTTTAGGTCCATATGAGGTGCACTAGTCTCCATCCGGAGACACAACATATATGGTGCCCTATAGGGGACATGCAAGGGTGCCTTGGCGGACAGTGCACTCTAACATGTGCCTCATGAGCTGCCTCATGTCAACATGATGTGCGAGTGCGTTTGGTAGCTGTGCTAAATAAAGGAAAACTAAAAGCCACCCTACAGCACTACTCACCAAAAACACACTGCCTCAGCCAGCCCTGTGCACTGAGCACTGTGAGGGATTGAACCCCTGATCCGTGCACCATTGGTCAGTGTACCCAACATTGTGCTGTGTCCCTGTTACTGTGCTGACACATCAGTACGCCGCCTCATGGCCATCTGCGCGCGGCCCTAAGCTGCTCACAATGAACAGTTTGCCGCACACTGCCGCCCCAAAAAACAGTGCGCCGCTTCATGCCGCCAAGAATGAATAGTGCGCCGCCTGTTGCTGCAAAAGGTTAGCAGGGTTCCCCTTTCTGCCGTACAGGATTCATGTGCCTTCTAGTGCACCTTTAACCATTAATGTTATTGCCTCAAGCTGGCGTTTTTGTGGTGCACAATGGGGAATTGAACCCATGGCCCCTGCACCATTGGTTAGTATCTTCACCGTTGTGCTACGGCACTGTTCCTATATGTGCCCAGCAGCGCCCCACTTAGCCTTCCCACGCGCTAATGTGGACCCGCAAATGTGCGCGCCGCGCACAGGTACGGTCATTTTTATTCCTTTTTTCTGCCTGAACCGCCCACTCCTTATATGGCACAGGCACACTAACGGGGCCCCGCACAATTTCGGTGTTTCGTAAACATGCCCCTTAGTTGCCATTCATCCATACGTTCCTAAATAGAAACTTTTCTAAATTAAACTTTTCTAAATTCAAATAAAAAGATCTTGTTTACATATTGACACAAACAAGACTGAATGTGCCTGTAATCTTTGATTATGTTGATAATTCGGTCCAGGATAATTAGAAAGCTTCAGTGTTGAATTGCATGATTTATCTGGCTAATTTAACAGAGACATGAATATAAATGTCTCTCCCCTCCTACCTTCAATAGTCAATGGAGAATGTAAATTAGTTTCATGGAATTAAAAAAACTTGATCTAGAAAATGGATGATAGATGAACCTATAATTTTGACTGCTTTCAGAAAACATATTCTTATCTCTCATTGTTTTAACTTTATTTATATCTTTTAATGGGATAAATTGTCATTCCCATCAATCAAATAATGGGTGTTTAAAATACTATCTTGAAAGCCCAGACCAGCTGTATTCCACGCTTTAAGAAATGTGCAAGGAAGTCCAAAAAATTGCCACCATGGTTTAAGGTGAGGTCAGAGATGCTGTTGCCAAAAAAGCATCTTTCAGGTAATGGAAAAAGGATTCAAATGATGAAAACAGGAAACAACATAAACACTGGCAAGTTATATGCAAAACATTGATAAGTCAAGCAAAAAGAATTTGAGAAGAAGCTTGTTGTGGAAGCAAAAACCTTTAGATCATAGAGGGGTAAAAGGGGCACTAAGGGGGGACAAGGCCATAGCAGAGAGACAATGAATTCTTTGCTTCGGTTTTTAATGAGAAAGATGTAGGGTGTTGCCCATGACTGATATGGTCTTTAAAGGCGATGCCACAGAATATTGTGTGCAATTCTGGTCGCCATATCTTAAAAAGGATATGGTGTTATCAGAAAAGGTACAAAGAAGAGCCACCAGAATGGTTAAGTGGATGAAAGGTTATCCCTATGAAGAGAGGCTAAAAAGGTTAGGGCTCTTCAACCTGGAAAAGAGACAGTTGAGGGGAGATATGATACAGGTCTATAAATTAATGAATGGAGTGGAACAGGTAAACGTAGATTGATTGATTGATTGTTTACACCATCAAAATATAGAAAGACTAGGGAACATGCAATGAAGCTACAATATAACCTATTTATGACTAATAAATATGTTTTTCACTCAACGTGTAATCAAACTCTGAAATTCGTTATTGGAGGATGTAGTAAAAGCTGTAAGTGCAGCTGGGTTTAAAAAAGGTTTGGACAAGTTCCTGGAGGAAAGGTCCATAAACGATAAAGGGAACCATGTAAATCCACTGCTTGCCCCAGTAGAAGCATTGTGGAACCTGTGTCTTCTGGGGAAACTGCTAGGTACTTATGACCTAGATTAGCCATTGTTGGAAACAGGATATTGTGCTTGATGGACCTTGGTCTGACCCAGTATGGCATATCTTATGTTCTTTTTAATCTAGCCCAGTGCAGTATATTATTCAATTATTTTTGAAGCAGTAAAACATAATTGTATTTTTACTGATAGGTAATATAGCCATTGTATAATTCTGTATTACTGTTTTTAAGAAGCTGTGAAGAAGATATTTTGTCTTGATAGTCTACTCTTAGAAACAAAGATTCAGAAAAATGATAGCAGATAAAGACTAAATGGCCTATTCTGTCTACCCTTCCATACCAACTACTAAGCTCTACAGTCCTTTTTTAATTCTTAGAGATCTTCTGTGTTTGTCCCATGCCTTCTTGAATTCATATTGAATTCATACCTACGTCCGTTACTCGAACCAGATGATTTCCGCACCATTTACCAAGCCCTGATTATTCCCCATTTCGATTATTCAAACTCCATACTACAAGGGCTCCCCCGGTCCACCCTGAATCCCCTTCAACTTGCTATGAACAGTGCAGCGCGAGTACTCTTTGGCGCATCCAGGAGAGACCATGTGACACCACTCCTGAAGCAGTTACACTGGCTCCCCATTCAAGCCAGGATTTGTTTTAAGACCTTGCTGATGACTTTCAAAGCTGGCAATGAGCTCTCCTCCTCCTCTATCTGACCTCATCCAACCACTTGCACCTAACAGACCAAGAAGATCTGCAGAGTCCAACATGCTAGTAATTCCAAAAGAAGCAACTAAATGCACCAAAACAACAGCTAACAGAGCCTTCCAACTCTGTGCCCCAAGTCTATGGAATACCTTACCAGCACATATCAGAGCAATCCCCAACGTGAGCCAATTTAGAAAGGCCCTTAAACATTTCCTCCACCAAATATCTCACTGACATCTTCGATCCTCAGTCCCACTCGAATAACGAACACCTCAACAATAATAGTAGTCAATAGGCAAGCCCTCGCAACAGGCGTCCCCCACAATGTAAACACCAAACATTATCCTTTCTCAGTACACCTCATATGTATATAGTGTACCCTTTTTCCAAGTTGCATTTCCTGTTTAATGTAATGACCAGACATATTTAAGTTGTCGGATGTTTCTGTTCCATGTGAACCGCGCTGATTGCAAATAGTGCGGTATATAAGAAATATAAATAAATAAATAAAATAAATAAATATACAGTTCTCTTCTCTACTACCTTCACTGTGAGGCTATTTCATGCATCTTCCACTCTCTCCATAAAGAAATATTTCTTCAGATTACTCCTGAATCTATCCCTTTTTACCTTCACCCTATTCCCCCTCATTGCAAAGCCTTCTTTCATTTGAAAAAGATTCTTCTCTTGTGCATTTATGCTATGGAAGTATTTGAATGTCTCTGATATCCCCCCACTTTCACCTTTCTTCTGTGGAGGCACATTTCACAATAGGACATCAAAGTGCAATCTGGGACATGAAAACCAGAACGTCTGGAAAAAAAAAAGCAGGCACGTGGATATGCCCAATATGGATGTCTATCAACACTCTATATAGACGGTCCCAGAATAGTTTTTCAGAACCAAGACATCTAGTAGCATAAGAGTAGTGGCTTAAGAGAAGGGTGGGCAGAGTTCAAATCCCAGTGTGGACCTTTGATTTAAGGCTAGTCACTTAATTCTTCATCTTCTCTACCATTGCTGGATGTTTAAGGTGAAAATAAGCACTTTTCTGAGATCTATTCATGCCTGGAGTAGGTATAAACATGAACATTCCTGCAGTTGTTGCTGAGATTAAATGGGGGTGTGTAAATCCATTGCTCCACCCGAGACACAGCTACACCACACCCACTTGCCTACTTTGATGTCACTGTACCGGAGACATCTGCAAATGTTATTTGTGGAATGGCTACAGAGATGTCTCCATGATTTTGATGTTCACGTGCACATCTTCGGACATCCAAATCAAGACTAAAACCTTTAAAATGACTCTCTAAGTATACATATTGAAATCTTTAAATGTGTCCCTATAGGCCTTTTGACGAAGACCGTTTTAGAAGCCATGCTCTGTACTAATTGACTGCATGTTATTTATATCCTTTTGAAGGTGTGGTTTCCAGGATTGCACACAGTACTCCAAATGAAGTCTCACAAAAGACTTCTACAGAGGCACTATCACCTCTTTCTTTCTGCTGACCAGTCCTCTTCCTATGCACCCAAGCATCCTTCTAGCTTTCGCTATTACCTTTTCTACCTGTAACCACCTTAATAACATTGGAAACAATCACCCCCAGGTACCAGAAATAATCTCATTATGGCATATCAGAACATGCAATGGTTTTCTGAGTTTAGTGGCATTTTAGAAAGGGTATCTAGGAAAAATTGGGACAGCCAGAGCAAAACATCCAAAAATTGGGGGAGTGGCAGCCATGCCTTCTGAAATCACTATGTCTCCACCCTGAAAAATGAATATCACAATAACCAGTTCTAGATATGGCTCCTGTACAAGTGGTATGTGCACAGGTGTAGGCCATTTTACAAATGTGGCAATCCCCCAAAGTGCCCAACCGCAGAACCAGGTACTTCGATGCCCTGGCTTGGGTAGGTCTGAAGGGGAGCATCTTTGTTATGGGACTAACACTTCCTGCACTGTCCTGCCCTGCCATGTCAGATACTGAGGTGCAGTAGCAGGTCATTAATATGTTTGGAGTATGCATTTATGGACAGGTTTCTTTTGCCAGGAACTATTAACTGCTGTGATGTAAACACATTGTGCTCTCCCTCCTAGTAACATTGCAGCACTTTCTTGTACCTTATTCATCATCAAGAGCAGGTATAAGCATTGACATTTCAACAAACGGGGCCTGATGAGCTTGTCCATTCTGAAATCGTACCATGACATGCAACTGCCTTGTTCCACCCAGGACATGTCTCTACCATGCCCCTGAGCTACCTGGATGCTCTTACACCAGGGATGTCTATATACTTGGCTCTCTAAAATTATTCCTCCAGTGTCTTCATGATTTGCACATCTGTGTTCCCATTTTCAGAAATCTATCTCACAAATACAGCTACTAAGATACTCCCTTTGCATCTAAACACAGCTGTCTGAAGTTGTTGCTAAATTATTTTGTTGGATTTTTGTTTTAGTTTTTGTGGAGGCTGGAGGCTTGCAGCTGGAGCCACAGGAGCTGCACTGCCAAAATAGAAGCCAGTAAATAGCAGCAGAAGAAACATGCCTCTGGAAAAACCTATTGATTTCAAATGAAGGACACACCCCATGCTAGTCCAATGGGCTCTACTTGTGACTTGAAGAAAGCTATTCACTGGCTTGTAACTTGACTATGAAGCTTCTGTGAGTACGTCTCTAACCTCTGGCCCTGATGATAACAAATTTAATCCACAGAGTGTCAGACAACCAGAAAAGTAAAACCACTCCGTGAAAGGGGAAAAGAAGAACCAGGAGTTATTTGGTCTGTCGTGCTGAATTTTTGACAAGCAGCCAAAAAACACCTATCCCAGTTGTGCTTCCAAATCCCATGGCTGATAATATCATCATGAACCTGAGAACATCACATTCCTGCCATGTTTCTCTTCGAATTCAGAGGAAGAGTTTGTTTTGGGAAGCATAGACTTCAGGTGGAAGAGGGGCAAAAAATATCAGGCTTAGTGACAGAGAGAAAGCAAAGAACACACTTAGGGCTCAGATACAAAGGGGCTAGGTAATGACTCAAATCTGTTTATTAGAAAAAAAGTCAGGCTTTGTAGAACAGAGCTGAAAGCCCCAGAAGCACAAACAAACAATGATCTGATGAGAAGAGGCAGAGTTGGGGCAGGGATAAGAAATAGAGTAGTAGGAAAAAGGGAGGGGGAAATGTGTAAAGGGATGAGAAGTGGCAGTTTAGGCAGGGTCCAGGGCATATCAAGACTTGAGGAGGCAATAAAGGGAATTTGACCTCACCAATCCCACAGCTGAGACCTCCTGACAGTGGGAGAGGCATGTCATGGGACGAGCATCTAGCGGGGTCCCGGTCAAGTCGAGATGATACCAAGTAAGGAGAGAACAACAGAAAGCAAGGCAAGAAATAAAAACACAATTTCCAGGCGGATACATTTTTATTCACTGCTATAGCATGGGCTGGACTCCTTTATAGCTTACTAAGGGCAGATTCCACAATTGGGCATGGAGATGGCAAGGAGCTAGCATATGTCCTATGAAGAGGTGTGGTGGCTTCCAATGGCCATTAATTGCTGCATCCTACCTGAGGTATGCTGGTCATTCCATTTCCCCCCTTGACCATCATGGAATTCTACTGTACTTGGACCTGCCTTCTCATGTGGTGCCACATTCTGGAATTTGACTTGTTCTCTCTCTTTACAGCACCATGAGAGGGGAGAGTGGATGATAAGCTGTGACTGGGACCAAGCTTAGCATATCAGCCTGGGTAACTGCAGTGCTCTGCTTCTCTAGCACAGATCGGTGTGCTGGTAACTTCCCATCTTTCTATTCATGAGGTGGCACAGGAGTGAGTGTGAGGCTAGGAGAATCCACTCTGGTGATCAGGGGCACTGGAATGTGCACAAGCCAGACACCGGTCTCCCCTCAGGGTTCGCTTTTTATTCTTGAAGCAAATGAACATCAAAAGCTTGTTAAGCTTTTTCCTCATTTTTATAAGAATTTATGCAGTTATTTTGTTGGGGCATCGGGCAAGGAAAAAATCTGAAGGGTGGCGTTCACATTCAGCATGGTTTAATCAAAATTTATTAGTTAATAATATAGGCCTTTTTATGAATAGAGAATTTGGGCTTCAGTTATACAAAAATCCTTGTATAATCCGGCATGCATGGCAACTGAGTTAGAGTGGCATATGTGGCAATGGGCAGCCTTTTTTGCAAAGCTGAAATGAGGGCTAGGCAGCCATCCTGGTAGTCATGCAAAAGATAGCAGCCATATTGGGATTGGCAGTTGTCTGCCAGCCCAGAAATGAGATCCCAGTAGCCATATTAAGACTCAGTTGAAAACCCATTTGTTTGGTATTGCTTTTAGGTCATAATTGGTGGTACTTGTCAATCTGGAGCTTTCATGCTGGAGTCTAGCCTTCGCTGAAGGCAGCTTATGATGGTTTCTTCTGTATCTTTTTTACTTTTATTTTGTTTTCTTTCCTGTTTTATTGTAGTTAGTGTTTTTCTTTTTCCTTTTTGAAATTTTATTGTATACTACATTGTCATTCTTACTAAAGGCAGTATATTAAATAAAATAAATTGAAAACCATCTTGACGAGCATCATATAGTTCAGGGAAGAGTTAAAATTGAAGGCAACATCTTAAGGAATGTCAAATCAGCAGCCACCTTAAGACCATATGTCACAGCAGCCATCTTAAGGTTACCCAATCAGCAGACATAGCGGCAATGTTATGCTATACGGCAGCCATCTTAGGAGGCATACCTAGTTGGCAGCTATTTTTATGTGGTCAAAACTTTCCACTACAGCATTTTTCTCAGGACAGTGATACTTATTGTGCTTACTGCTTTAGCATAATGAGAACAGTGCCAAAACACAGTGATATACACACATGCATAGTAAGGGTGGACCTGCATCCCTTCGGTGTGTGGACCTGGTGAGGGCCTATCCCAAGCCATCTAAGGCATGTCTGTAAAGATGACCAGGGTGGGAATCACTGGGGCTACCTCTGAATGCAACATACCATGTGATGCAAGATATGGCCCGACATGCATGTTGACATTTACATTCTGGAGTGCCATTTAGGTCTACACTGGGCCTAGCTAGTGCCTCACAGGGCATGAGGGGGACTGATATATGGTCCAGACTGCTTCAGCTGTAATATCACATAGGTAGTAATGCCTACTGTACATTAACACACTACTGTCTGTGACAGGCAGACTAAGAGATGTACGTTCTACACGAGGTGTGTGGTGTCAGCGGGTACAGCGTGGGGACAGGCAGGTTCAGGCATGTATAACATCCCAGAATACGATGTGTGTGGGGATGTTCAATCTGAGGTATGGGGGGCGGGCGGGGCGGTGGCTGAATAGCACCTGTATGAGTCCTGCAGACACTGTCTCCGGGTCCGCAGGCATATGCAGACACGTGGAAGCGGGCCAGGTGCAAACGGTGCCTGTGTCCGACATAAACATGTCCGCAGTCCAGACGTGCATGTAATGCAAATATAGCATGATATGTGTCCAGAGGAACCCATATCTATAATGTGGTCCTGCCCAGGAAATCCCCTCAGACTGCCCACACCACTCCTCTAGGGAATGTTAAGGTGGTATGTCCCCTGACAGCAATGAGATGCTTAAGAGGGCACGTCCATGTGAAAGACAGTCCACACATTACTTCTGCTGTTGTGATATGGAAAAACCTCTGAAGAAACCTCCCAAATCTGTCAGCGAAGATGTGTGCTACCAATCATATATGCCAATGTCACAAATACATGGATAAAGAGCATGCACAGAGACCGAGATGTGCCCCATAACTGTGAATGTTGCCACTATAATCATGCTATCAAGTAAAATAGTCAATGGGGGTAGGCCACCAAATATGTATGCAAATGGCAGAGAGAGAGAGATTATGGGGATAGGTCACCTGAAAGCCGCAGTAGAATCATCTGCCCCAGACTGAAAGGAGACCTAATGTCTGTTGTTCCCCCAGATGGGATATGTTAATATCTAAAGCAAATGTGTCTTCCAGATGTAAAGTCACCCAGGCCATTGCAGGAAAGTCATGAAATATGTGTAAGTCAACTGGCAGTGGTGGAAGGACACCCAATGTTTAACATCCCAGCCATGTTGCCAGAGAATGATGCAGTCCAGAGCTGTGATATGGATAAGCAAGACTGCTGGAGTTTTCCAAGGTGTGACTGCCATATGTGAAGCCACACAGTAGAGGTTAGTAGGAGCGAACACCACCTATGCACCATCCAGATCATGTCATGGCGGTCAAATAGATTTGCAGGTGTAAGATATGTAATGTATGTGCCCTGAACACAACAATAGCCCCATGTGTATAACTCATACAGGCCAGGGTGAATGAGAACTGCGAATGTGGAGAGCTAGCACAGGGGCAGGCCTGACACAGCACATGCGTGACCAGACCCAACCCCGTTGACCCATGGAAACGCCAATGACTAGAGGTATGTGACTGGATGCCGTACAAGGTACCACAGCACCCACATACCTGTCCACGAGGGGTGATACTTGCCAACTATGAGCAGTGTGATGCTGGCAATGCAGGCTATAGTTACTGGCAGCTCTTCATATCACATAGTGGATATGTAATGTACTGGAAACAGCACTACCTGCGAACCAGACGGTCATGAAAGCAAATGTGTTAAGGACAGCCACCACTGGCCAGCAAGTAAGAAGGGAGGCCACAAATGGGTCACAGCACCACCAGTGCCCCAAGGCCTGTGGGAGCCCCAGGGCACACATACCTTGAGTACAAGCATCAGCCCCAGCACCCTGTGGAGGATGCAGAGGCAGGGTAACTGGCACACCCATCGCCCTAGCAAGTTCAGTTGTGGATAGAGCCCCAGGGCAAGCTCAAACCTTTTTGGCGGAGGATGTGGGTCCAAGCAGACCCACATGGGAGGAGGATGCGACAAATGTGACAGTGGTCATAGCACAGACATGTGCCCCATGCATGCAGTGATGCTGGTAAATTCCCCCAGCAGTGACCTCCAGAGGTGGCACAGAGGAGCACTGGCCAACAGACTGATGCCACACACACACCAGGAATCTGGGCTGCACAGTGTGTGGCTGGCACAGATATAGCAATGCGTGAGTCCCTCAGCAACACATGAACATATGTGTCCATTCCCTGCAGAACGCTGTGTCCCCTGCACCCACCCAAGGCCAGACCTATGAGGCAGCGCTATCCTGTGAACTCATCCACATCCCAACTACCCATGTCCACCCACATGCCATAATGTCAAACAGACAGCCCCGGAACATGACTGACACCCACCATACACACCCCTGGCCAAACCCACATCACCTGTGCATCACCATGGGCCACAATCCCACCTACCAAGCAGGCCTCTCCCCAACCCTGGTGCTAGACAACTCCCATGTGGCTCCTCCTTTGTGCCCGCCCCTTGCCTCTCCCTCTCCCTGAGGGCACATGCACCTGTTCCTCAGTCACCATGGGCTCAGGTGTGCATGGTGGTGAGTCCTCGGACCCAGAGGTGTCACAGCTCGTGTGGCCTGACTCCATGATACCTTTATGGAATGGCGGCCAGTGACCCATAGAACTGACCTAAGGAGAGGGAGTGCCTGGGTGTGGGTATGTGCTGGGGCCTGAGTGTGAAGGTACAGGTGTACATGCCACTGAGGAAGCTGCAGCTGTGGAAGCTGCCCTACCATGCCCTGCCCAGACCACACGGGAGGCACATTGGAGCATGCATGGGGCTGTGTAGGGACAGACCACCCAGGGACACAGCACAGCTCATCAGGATCTCTACCATGGTAGCCTACAGGGTACCGGTAGCCACGGTCAGCTGCTCTGTGGCCACAAAGTGCTGCTCTTGCAACACCATGGACTGGTTCAGCAGTTCCAGTTGTTGCTCGAACTGTGCCTACTGAGTGGTGCTGTAAGCAAGCAGCTGCTCAGCACACTGCCGCAGGTGTTGCTGTGCACCCCAGTGGATGCACCCCTCCCCCCACCGGTCTTCGCCATTGTCAATAGGCTGCTGTGGTGGAGGTAATAGGGAGGGGACATGGAGCTCCAGATCATCCAGGTAAGGGCTTTCAGGCAGCTGCTGCATAGTGTGGTAGGACCAGCAGTGCATGGCAGTGGGGCATCAGGCAGAGCCCCCCACTGTCCTTCATTATCCTTCATGGACATTGTTGGCAGAGCAGGCACCTCTGCCTGTGGAGCTACACAGGGGCACCTGTGAAGACAAAGACAACATCAAGGGCTCACATCTGCAACCGACAACGCAGAGCTGCCAGTAACTATAGCCCACATTGTCAGCATCACACTCTGCAGATGAGCCAGTAGGACACAGGCATAGAGGAGCTGCTTCCATGGTTTGCCACTACCCTGTCACCAAGTGAAGAGCCAGATGGCCACAGAGGCCTGTGCACAGACACCCACCCCGGTGCCCTGTGCAGTCAGTCCTGCCACATCAGCTGGCGGCCATGCTGCCAATGCCCCTGACACACAGACCAATATTGGAACAGTCACACGCAATGTGAGTGTGCTCGGCAGTGGCAGCATGGATGTGACAACATGGCAGCCAGTGGTGGTGGCTGCATGCACATGTGTGCATGCACACAGTGGGAGGGGGCATAAACAGGGTAAAGGGCGGGGATACAATGGCACACATATACCTTGTTCTTGGGATGCCTGTGATGTTTGAGGGGGCCTATACCCCCTGAGGTGGTGGGGTCAATTGTAGCAAGGATACGTTGTTCAAGTTCAGTGAGCTGCTTACCCCTGACCCCTTACTGTGTCTTCTCAGCAGTGCCGTAGAACACCTGCCACCACCTGCACTTCACATCCTTGATGTCCCGGTTCCAGCGATAGATGGCATTGATATGGCAGCACACATCAAGCCACTGCTGCTGCTTCTCATAGGCACCCACATGTGTGGATGCATCATCCACCAATGGTGTGCAGCCGCTGGAGGATCTTCTTCAGCATGAGTGTTACCTCACCCTCGGAGAACCTTGCTTTCTTGGTCATGACTTTCGGCATCATTACATAGACTATCTGTGACACACAGGCAGCACTGGAGGCCTGGGATGGGCCTGTCTTGGACGTAATGCTAGAACATGCCATTGCGTACGTCTCTGCATCGACGTGCCCATGGCCACATGCATACGTATCTGTGCCTGCACACCCACCTCAGTAATGCAGCCGCACAGAGTGGTAGGGCTGGCATGTGCATGGGAAGCAGAAGGTCAGTGATTCGCCTCCTGTAGCTGGTGCAATGGAGAGAAATGCCAGTGGATGAGCAGCAGTCTGCAGAGAGGAAGTGGCAAAAGTACATATAAAGGAGATAAAGGACATGGAGGGTGCTGGGTATATGCAGACTACCCGGATATATGCTGCATTGGTGTGCCTGCGTGTGTAAGCCTATGTACATGCACCTCTGCACATGTGCTTTGAACACATCAGTGCACCTTTGGGCCTGAACGGTTTTTTGCCATGACTGACACAGAGCAGGACAATGATGGTACCACCTGCAGCTCACCGAGCAATGCAACAATGTATGCAATGGGTGTCCAGCAGTTCACAGCCAGTTAGCTGGAATGGGATAACTTGCAGGACATCCAGGGATGGTAAGTGCTAGCCTTGATGTACAGCTGTGACCATGGTGGACAGGACATGGAATGGAGGTGCCCGCACACATGTGTCCCATGGCAGAGAATACAATAAATGGACATGAGCGATGTGACATGTGTGGCAAGGTACTGGTTTGACAGGACTGCCATACATAATTTCTGCAACCAGCTGGAGCCATGGCTCAAAAGTCCATGCAGAGGGGCCATCCCATACCAGTACACCTGAAGGTGATGATGGTGCTGGCATTCCTGGCAACAGGCTCATTCCAGATGGTGCCATCAACTGCCAGGAGATTTAGCCAGCCTGCAGTATCCAGGTGCCTCACACAGTTCCTGGGTGCCTACCTGCGGTCCATGGCACATGTACCAGCATGCTGTGCAGCCTATCTCCTGCTGCCTAGGGGTATGTCTGATGTGGGCCAGGCACAGGGCAGGAGCAACATATATTCCCATGGTGCCCAGACCACCTTAGCAGGGACCTTGCGCCCTTGGTTGTGCCCATGCATATGTGGTGGGCTGCAGACACACAGATGCCCCACTGGCACCCCTGGGACCATCCATACAATGGGCACAGCCAAGCATATACATAGTAAGCTGTCCTTAGTCCACAATATGTTGCTAACACATGACCTCCTCATTAGCACACCAGCTGATCAATGGTTTACTGTTCTGTCTCCCACTATAAGTGACCGGGGCTGCCCCCTACACAAGCGGCTGCTGACCCCTATACTCCACCCAGGCAGCCTGGCATAGCAGCGGTACAACAGTGTGCACTGGACCACATGGGGGATTATCAGGTGCACCTTCAGCCAGCTGAAGAGTCGGTTTCAGTGCCTGGACAGGTTCAGGGGGAGCTGCTCTATAGGGCTCATGCAGGCACACTTTGCTGACTGCAGCTGTACCACCACTTTGCTGACTGCAGCTGTACTGACTGCATGAGCCATGTTGTCTCCATACATACAACACGATGCACACACCATTGCCTGGGGAGGGGATGGGGAACGTACCACAGCCATAAGGGTCTCTTCATGTACACACCATGCAGACATGGCCTGTGTGGCTGTCTCATGCCTCTATGCAATGTGCACATTACTTGCCTGGGACATTGCTCACAGCAGTGTTCCACTGTGGGCTGCTGGTATGGGCACTGTCTCTGGGTCGTGGGTTCAGGGCCCACCCTGCTAATATTTTTGCTGACATGGCCCAGGGGTACAGTGTCCACCCAGCCATGTGCTATGTCCCAAGACCACATGTGTGCTGTGTGCTGTGACATGTGTCCAGTGGTATCCTCAGATGGTGCCCTGCATCTGGGCCAATGTACCTGGACATGTACGTCCCTGGCATGGCACTCACAGCTGCTGCAGCTGGGACACACACATCACACAGTCCATCTGTCCCCTGTGCAGCCGTCACCTGCCCATTGCCCACTGCCAGTATCGCATACGTGGCAGCTGCCATGAGGGGCAGGTTCATGTGCATGGTATGCTGCGTACACATGGCATCACAGTATGTCAGTGTCAAGCTACACAGGGCATGCATGACAGGAATGGGCCCGGGATTGCATCTGGTATACAATGGCAGTTATGGATCTGGCTCATCGCTGTCACCCTCAGCTGCCTCAGGCTCATCTGGTAAGTGGCTGCTGGCACCACAAGGCATAGTTGTGAAGCATGCAGCATGCCATGGCAATCTGGCACACCTTTTGAGGCCTATAGAGTAGCTCCCCCTGGACCTGTCCAGGCATTGAAACCGACTGTTCATCTGGCTGATGGTGTACCGGATGATCCCCCCATGTGGTCGCAGGTGTCTGTGGCAGCATGTGGCCCCTATCCCCAGCCCACCCATGCTGCCACTGGCTACGCTGTGCTGCAGTCAGCCCCTCTACGGCTCATTGATGCACACATTCCATATGTGTCACATTCCATATGTGTCCTGGCCTACCCATGCACCCTCCCGTCAACCCTCGCCATGCTTATTGTGCCACCAGCACTGGTGGGCTACCTCACTCCCCCCACCATCCCTTTTATCTGTTAGTCAATGCACAGCATGGCTGGGCAGCTGCAGGACCTGTCTTGCCCAACCATGCCTACCACATATGACACATCCTGCCCCACCCAGCTTCCATGTCCGGGCTACTGCTGCATGCAGCCCTGACTGTGCAGTCAGTCTGTCGTGCCTCCCTACCCTCCCTAACCTGTGTCACTCCACATCCCTCCTTGGGGGTGCTTGTACATCTGGGCTGTCCATGGGACCTTGCCCTATGACATCTCTGGTCTCCTCTGGCCCAATCCTCTCTCCCCACCCTGCCACCTCTGTATGGCACGTACTACTACCATCTGTGCTGCAGCCAGCCCCACTGCCCTGGGCTGCGGCATACCCATGGATTGCTGGCTGTTCTGCTGCCACATGTTCATTGCTCCCCTCCCCCTGTGGCACCACCCCCATCCCTCAGTGTTTGTCACATCCTGTGCTACAGTGGTTGTTAGCCTACTTGACTATTTTGCACAGTCATGCATGGGCTACTATGACTGTGTGGCATGCAGCATGGCAGCTAACTTGTAGCACTATACATCTGACCAGAGCCATTGTGGACCAGGGTTGCTGTGGGCGACAAACTCATAAGCACACAAGGCACACATGTTGAACAGCATAACACTTTATTTGCCCAGCAAACATGCATGGGACAGACACATAAAATGGGCATAAGAATATAAAAACATAAGATATGCCATACTGGGTCAGACCAATGTCCATCAAGCCCAGTATCCTGTCTCCAACAGTGGCCAATCTAGGTCACAGGTACCAAGCAGTGCCCACACATATTGGCAAACAGTTGTGATCCATGGCACCCAATCCATACCCCTGCTGCACCTACAGGGCCAATAACACTGCCTCCCAGTCCTCCCTGGTGGCTATCACTGTACCTGCAGTGACTGGTGTGGTTTATGCCCTTGGTGGTACAGCTGCCCCGTGTGTCTCACTGGTGGTGGGGGCCCCTCAGTGACCCACACGACTGCCTGCTGGGTGACTGGGGGGTGATGTGTGGGGCTGCAGGTGGGCCTCCAGCAGCAGTCACAGGGCCCTGAGCTCACCCCTCAGGCCCCACACATCACTCCTGAGGCCCTCCATATGGCAGGAGAGGTGGGAGAGGGGCCTGCACAGTCATTCAAGGCTGCATGCAAGCACATGCTCAAGTCAGCCCATGGCTGGCATAAATCTGGGGCCTCCACCTGCCTCTTGGACCTCTTCATTGGGCCTCACATCAGATAGGGGTGGACTTTGTGGGCCACCAACATGGGTGCCCCTCTCCCACATGCATCCGGCCTCAGGCACCTCTGCCACATCACCACCCTCATCACTGCCATGCCCTGGCACCACTGCATCCTTCTGGCATCCCCAGCTCCCATAACTTGGGCCCCAACCGTCTCCTCCCCATCCGTACCCCCCTTCAGCCACACTGTCACCTCCCACCCCACTCCCGCACTCGGAGCCCTCATCCACTCTGCACACCCACCCTCGCCCACACTCTCCTCCTGCATGCCCTCTGTCCTCTCTCCCTCACTCCCACCCTCCTGCCACTCAATCACACCCACATACTCACTCTACCTGCATACAGACCCCTCACCCTCGCTCCCGCCTTCCTGCCACTCACTCATCCCCACACCCTCACCCTGCATGCACATAGACCCCTCATCCTTGCTTACATTCTCCTGCCACTCACTCACCCCCACATTTACCCTGCATGCACACAGATCCATCGCTCTCACTCCCACCCTCCTGCAACTCACACAATCCCGCACATTCTCCCTGAATGTGCTACATCCTCTTGTCCTCAGCACCATCCTCACCATCCTCCAACCACTCATCCTCATCCTTGCACTCACAGGCTGCCCCCTCACCACCCAGGCCTGACCTCTCAGCCTGTGTTGGTTCAGCCTCCCCGCACCACTCCATGTGGTCCTCCTGGCTGCCCTCCCTGTCCCACCCCTCACCCCCTCCACCAGGAGCTGGGGGATGAGGGTCCAGAGGTCGCCCTGTCTCTGCAGTGCCTGCACATGGGACCTGGCCACTTACCAGCTGCACACCATCCCTTAGGTGCGCTGTTGAACATAGGACCCCCTGCCCACTGCCACTGGCTCTGCCCCCTTCAGGGGGGGTGAAGGGGTAGAATGCTGCCTCCCCTGCTGGGCCCTCATTTTCCTCCTCATCCTCTGCAGATGGGGTTGGACTGGACAGGAGGATGGGGCTTGCCAGTGCATTGGTGCTGCCCCCACTGGTGGTCATGCTGCTGTTCCTGCTGCACCAGCATCCTCCATGGTGTCAGGAGTGGAGTCCTCAGGAGACAGGGGTGGGGACTCCCCCTCCTGCTGTGCTGCCACTGTGGGGGAAAGAGGTCATGGTTAGCTTCACACTTGTGGTATATCTACTGCGTGTCTGGCAGGTCATCCATGGGCAGCTTAGTTCCTGGTGTGCCTGTGGCACAGAGTGCTATCATTCTAGGCCCATGGGAGGCCCATATCAGATATGTGTTTCCTGTGTCACACTCTGGATAGTACTTCTGGCACTGCCACTGTGGTGGGGCAGGCAGGCCACTTTGTATCACCTTATCATGCTCCGTGTCCATACCTCTCTGTGGGACATCATGGAGGCTGTGCCACACATGTCCTCTCCCTGCTCATCCTGTTGCTGCACTGCTGTGGTTGCTGGGGGGACAGATGCACATACAGAGTGTTCCAGCACATCCCAGCTCTGCAGGGGATGGGGCAGTGTGGGCCTGAACTATGTGTTGTGGGACCCTGGGATGGGGGCATGCTGTTTCTGTAGTGTCCATGTCACAGTGGTGTCTGCTCTTACATGTGCCCTGCCTCTGTGTTGAGGAGCCTGTTGGCTTACTGCTCATTCTGGGTATCTGCATGGCTACTCACCCTGCTCCTCCTGCAGCTGCTGCCGGATACTCCTTATAAGCCTTGGGCCCATATGGCGGATTGTGCAGTATCGCATTCGGTAGGCCTGTGTGTTGCACAGGATCTGGAAATGCCTGTGGGTTGAGACACATCTCATCATTCCCCCATGCTGGGGTGCAGGGGTGCCTATTTATTAGGGGGGTGCTGTGGCTAATGTTCTGGAACCACTCTCTGCTATGCATGTCCCTTCCATCTGTCTCTGTGTCCCCCTGTGCCTTCACTGTGGGCCTGCTTGCATCCTCTTTTCCCTTGTTTCATGTGCCCCCTGCTGTGGGGCTTCTCTGTCTGTCTGTGCTGTGCTGTCACTGTGCAGTCTGAACATTTTCTGCTCAGGGCACATCATGACTTTCCTTGCCCTTCCTCTCCACCTTGGTGCCAACGTGTATGATGCTCCTACCTGCCCACTTCTCTTTGATTCCATACTTGTATGTCTGTGTCATGATGTACTTACGGGGCAAGGATGGTCCTGATGTGTTCCCAGCCCCTGTGCGCTGCTGTGTGGGCTGGCTGCCTCTGCCCGGTCGGGAGGAGAGTATCCTCCTGCGCCAGGATCATGCTCACCAGCAGCCTTGTCTCCGTCTCACTGAAATTAGGCTTCCTGGTAGCCATGTTGATTTGTGCTTTATGATGGGGGGGGGCCTTCTTCCTGGTTCTGGTCACACGTAGTCTGCAGGACATGGAGTTGAGGACATTTTGGGGTTGCAGGTGCACGGGGTGGCTGGGGCAATGTGCACACAGCATACACATATGCGTGGCTCAAGATGGTGCGATAGGCCGCCAGTTAGGCCTGCTTCACCGGGAAGGGCTACATGCCAATTCTATATCTCCATATATACACGGTGTTCTGGAATCGGTGCTTTGCGTGCACGTCCTCTTTGGAGACATGCAGAGGGCCCAGACGTGCTCCTTTCTGAATTGGGCTCCTGATGTCCTGTTTTTGAACAGTTTGGAATAATAAAATAAAGGAAAATGGGAGGTTGGGAGATGTCTGACAAAAAAAAAAATGTGGACTGATTGTGTGTATAGGAATTAAGGTAGTACATGTAATGGATTCTCATAACTAATTCTAGCAAACCTATCCATAGTGACACTTGTATACTTCTTCATGCACCCCTCAAATGATCTAATTTCCAAACACAACTCTAACCTAATTCTCTGGGTGGTTGTTTGCCTCCCTGGCCCAGAGTACTTAAGGTCTTCACCAATTTCTATGCCACTTCACCCTTCTCCTAGTATCTTAGGGTGCTCTTGCCTTTTTTGGTGCTACTTTGCCCCTCTTACGGTGCCTTAGGGTTTTCAATGAAATGTTCATATTCCTTTGCTCCTCTTTCATTGCTGTAGAGTCTTCATGTGAGTTCCAGATCCTTGTAGTGCTGTTGTCTCTCTAGCAGATACCTGACAGTATATTTCATTAAAAATGGATGGAAAAGTTCATTGTAAGAGTTCAAAATTTCCTATCCTAATAAAATGAATGATTTGGAATTTGAAAATGAATGGATGATTGATCTGAAAATGAACTTAGAGATATAGACATATGATGGCAGATAAAGACCATATAGCCTATCCAGTCTACCCTTCCATACCAACTATTAAGCTCTAGAGTCCCTTTTTTTCCATAGAAATATTCTGTTTGTACCCTGCTTTCTTTGTCTCTACTACTTCCAGTGAAAGACTATTCTATGCATCTACCACTCTTTCCATAAAAAAATATTTTCTCAAATTACTCTTGAATCGATCTCCTTTCATCTTCATTTTATGCCCACATCCTGGCAGAGCTTTCTTTCAATTAAGAGGCTCTCTTCCTGTACATTTATGCCATGGAGGCATTTAAACATCTCTATCATATCTCCCCTTTCCCAGCTTTCTTCCAAAGTACAGTATACATATTGAGATCTTGAAGTCTATCCCTATACTATTTGTCTTATGACAAAGATCACTGACCATTTTGGTAGCCACCCTCTGCACCGACTCCATCCTGTTTATATTCTCAATTGAAAAACTTTCCCATGCACTTCCCTAATACATATTTTTGAAATTGTATGAAAAAAGTATTGTTTTGTTTTTATATTATGCATGTTTTTTAATCCACCATGGACAAAGATTTTTGACTTGACAGAATATACAATTTAAATATTTTTGGGTCTAAACTCTTGTTGATGACCATTGTGAACTTCACAGATGTTAAGTGGTATACGAATATAATAATAATAATAACATACCCATTGTACTAAACAGATTGGGGGTTATTCTGTTGCAAGAATAGCGGGGATATGTCCATCCCCGCTATTTGTGCCTTCCCCTGCCACGTCTAACCTCCCTGCCAGTTGTGCAGGGAAGTTAGACGGGGGAGAGGAAGGGGTAGCTCGGGGGCAGAGTCTGGGTGTACAGTGGGCGTTCGCCGGCCCTGGATGTACAGGACCAATTCTAATGTCGGCCCTGTATGTCCAGGGTCGGTGACTTGCGTGGAAAAGTTATTCCATCTCAGAGATGATTCTGTTTTTTCTTGTGCTAGGGGCGCGGAGCAGGGGGGGCCAGAGAACATTCCCTGCAGTCCGACCCTGGCCTTAGTAGGCCAGATTGGGGGTCAGGCTCCAGGAAATAAGCATTTTTTTCCAGCATCTGGCATCGTGGCTCTTCCATGGAGCCACGGTGCCATGGCAACATGACGCTATGGCTCCATTGAAGAGCCTTGACTAAGTTAGCTGGGAAGGTTCTGTACATGCAGGCCAGGCTGAATAGTAGTCCCGGCCCGCACATACAGGACTGATCACGATTTTGATCCCATGGCGCTAGACGTGCCCCATGGGATCAGAATCACAATCCCCTCTGTACATCTGACTCAGACCGGGCATACAGAGGGGATCTATGTCCGGGACAGAATGACTCCTATTGTGTTTAGATGTCATTTCTCACCTATTGAATTGGCTGGGGACAGGCTTGGTAAAATTGGTATATAAAATTCTGCCTTCCAGGTGCAGCACAGAGTATCAAGTCCTTCTGACTGAGCTGAGACTGGAACATACATAAGAACATACATAAGAAATGCCATACTGGGTCAGACCAAGGTCCATCAAGCCCAGTATTCTGTTTCCAACAGTGGCCAATCTAGGTCATATGTACCTAGCAGTTTCCCCAAGAGACACAAGTTCCACAATGCTTGTACTGGGTCAAGCATTGATATCTTCGGTCACTTCTTAATAATGGTTTATGGACCTTTCCTCCAGGAACTTGTCCAAACCTTTTTTAAACCCAGCTACACTAACAGCCTTTACTACATCCTCCGGTAACAAATTCCAGAGTTTGATTACACGTTGAGTGAAAAAATATTTTCTTTTATTAGTCTTAAATAGTTTACCCTGTAGCTTCATTGCATGTCCCCTAGTCTTTCTATATTCTGATAAGGTAAACAATCGATCTACGTTTACCCGTTCCACTCCGTTCATTAATTTATAGACTTCTATCATATCTCCCCTCAGCCGTCTCTTTTCCAGGTTAAAGAGCCCTAACCTTTTTAGCCTTTCTTCATAGGAGTATCCTTCCATCCCCTTTACCATTTTGGTGGCTCTTCTCTGTACCTCTTCTAAAATCGCTATATCCTTTTTAAGATACGGCGACCAGAATTGCACACAATATTCAAGGTGCGGTCTCACCATGGAACAATATAGAGGCATTATAATATCTTTTGTTTTATTTTCCATTCCTTTCCTTATCATACCTAGCATTCTATTTGCTCTCTTGGCTGCCGCTGCACACTGGGCCGAGGGTTTTAACATGGTATCCACAATGACGCCTAAATCTTTTTCCTGGGTGGTGGTTCCTAATGTGAAACCTTGCATCGTGTAACCATAGTTTGGGTTGTTCTTCCCTAGGTGCATAACCTTGCACTTGCCCACATTAAATTTCATCTGCCATTTTGATGCCCAGTCTTCCAATTTATCAAGATCCTCTTACAATTTTTCACAATCCTCTTGGGTTTTAACAACTTTAAATAGTTTTGTGTCATCTGCAAATTTGATAACCTCACTCGTTATTCCACTTTCCAGGTCATTTATGAATATGTCAAAAAGCAGCGGACCCAGCACAGATCCCTGGGGTACACCACTATTCACCTTTCTCCATTGGGAAAATTGGCCATTTAGCCCTACCCTCTGCTTTCTATCTTTTAACCAGTTCCTGATCCACAATAGTACACTGCCTCCTATCCCATGACTCTTTAGTTTTGCCAAAAGTCTCTGATGAGGGACCTTGTCAAAGGCTTTCTGAAAGTCCAGATACACAATATCAACCGACTCACTTTTGTCCACCTGTTTATTCACTCCTTCAAAAAGACATAACAGATTAGTAAGACAAGATCTTCCTTGTCTAAAGCCATGTTGGCTGTCTCCCATTAGGTTGTGACTATCTACATGCTGAGTAATTTTATTCTTTATGGAAGGTTAAGTTGCCAGTTGCAGCCCACCTCAGTGTAGAATTTAGTCTTCTATATGGGTTGAAAACCAAGAAAGGAAAATGCCAAATGTGATTCCAAAAGCCACATCATTAAGTCTGTTCGCTCCCAAGGACAGGACAAGTCTTTTTCCATGGGGAAGAGCAGTTCTGCCCATGAAAGTCTTCAAACTCATTCCTCCCTTTGAATACCTGGTGCTGTGCACTTATTGCATGGAATAAAAGCCTGACAAACTACTTCCGATAATACTTTGTCAGGAAAAGTTAGATGATAGGGACAACGATCCACAGGATCATCAAAAGTTAGCATTGACTCAATGGCACACAGATTCTCTCTCTCTTATATATATGTATATAAGTGCCATCGAGTCAGTTCCAACTCATGGCAACAGTCTGGATAGTTGTCCTTAATTGTGTTTGGCCTTCAGTTAAGTGGCAAATTGTTGATAGAGTGGCATCCATAGCTACTGTTATTGTATCCAGCCATCGCATTACTAGGTTTTCTCTTTTGTGTTGACATTCAATTTTGCCAAGCATGATGTCCTTCTCAAATGATCTTCACATGATGTGTTCAAAATAGGAAAATAAAAGTCTTTCCATCTGAGCTCCTAAAGAAAGCTTGTTTTAGCTCCTCTAGTACTGACTGATTTGTTTTTCGAGCAGTCCATGGTACCCACAGTATTCTTTGCCAACACTGTAATTCAAAGTATTCGATTTTCTTCCTGTCTTTCTACTTCACTCTCCAACTTTCACATCCTTATGATATTATTGAAAATACCATTGCTTGAACAAGTGGAATTGTTTGTATGCAGGTCTTTCATAGCTGTTCTGCCAACAGCAATGTGTTGTTGGATTTCTTGAGTGCTTGCTATTGCTTTATTGATTATTGATCCAAACAGGTTAAAGTTGTCTACTATTTCTATTTCTTCTCCATCACGGATGAAATTACTGATTGTGCCACAAGTAAGGCTCTTTGACTTCTTTGTGCTAAGGTGCAGGCCCATTTAAGATTGTGTTCCTTGATCTTGATAAGAAAATCCACTGTTGGCATCGGGACAAGCATTATGGAACCTGTGTGCCTTTTTGGGAACCTGTCAGGTACTTGTGACCTGGATTGGCCACTGTTGGAGACAAGATACTGGACTTGATGGACCTTAGTCTGACTCAGTATGGCAGTTCTTATGTTCTTAGATCATCTTCACTTTCAGCTAGTAACATGGTATTAGCATAGCAAAGGTTATTGAGTCTTCAACCAATCTTCACACCTCGGTTGTCTTCATATAGTCCTTCTCTGATGATTTGTTCGGCATATAAATTAAACAGGTTGGGGGAAAGTAGGCAATGTTGTCATACATCATTGCTGATTTTAAACTATTCTGTTTCTCGTTGTTCTGTTCTAACTGTTGCTTCTTGATCAATGTAAAGGTTCTTTATGAGAACTATCAGGTGTTCTAGTATACCCATGCTTCATAATGTGGCCCAGAGTTTCTCCTGATTTATACAATCAAAGATCTTGCTGTAGTCAATAAAACACATATAGATATCCTTTTGGTATTTTTTTTGTCTTTTCAAGGATCCATCTCACACTCACATTGATGTCTCTCATTCCACAGCCTTTCCTGAACACAGCTTACACTTCGGGCAGTTATCATTGTATGTATGATTGTAGTCTCCACTGAATGATCTTAAGTAGAATCTTGCTGGCATATGGGATTAGAGCAATTGTGTGAAAATTTTCACAGTCAGTCAAATTACTTTTCTTCAGTATTGGTATGTACACAGATCTTTTCTAGTCAGTTGGCCATGATGTTGTCTTCCAAATTTCCTGGCAGATCTTAGGAATGCCAAAAATTCCAGGTGCTTTGCTCTTTGGTAATGCTTTCAATGCTGCTTCAGCTTCTTTCACCCACCAATGGTTCCTGATCATAAGGTAAAGCATGAAATGGCTATTGGTCCACTTGGTCTTTAAGGTACAATGACTCTGTGTATTCTTTCCACCTTTCTTTGATCTCTGAATCATTCAACATGGATCCTTGAACATCTTTTAGCATTCCAGTTTGAGAAAGAAAAGTTTCTCTTTCACTCTCATAGCTTTAGGAAAGCTGATCTTTTTCTTCCTCTAATAATTTCTGATTCTATTTCCTTGCATGCGTCATTGTAGTACTTCTTGTCTTGTCTTGCTACATGTTGGGAAAACTCTGTTAAGGTCTGTGATTACCTCTTTCTCTTGTGGTTTTTGCTTCTCTGTGTTCCTGGACAATTTTTCACAGTTTAAATGGCCAAACTGGATGTCTGAATATATATATATATATATAATATACACTTAGGGGGCCATTCTGTGTCACAAATAGCGGGGATGTACATCCTGCCTTGATGTACATCCCTGCTATTCATCACCCTGCTGCTCCTGGTGCAACACTGTTTTCCTCAGAGCCTTAGATTGGGCAGGAGGGGGTGATCTGGAGGCAGAGCGAGGGTGGGGCATGGGCAGGCTGTAACCTCAGACATATAAGGCCATTCTGGGGTTGGCCCTGTACGTCTGGAGTCAGTCACGTAGACAGGGATGGATGTCAGAGCAAAACCAGAGCCAGGGGTGGGCGATGAGGTGAGGGGTGCAGGGGGATCCCCAAAGCCCGACCCTGGCCATGAGAGGCCAGATCAGGGGTCAGGCTGCAGAGAAAGGACATTGGGTTTTGTGGCCAGGGATTGTGGTAACGAGACACCATTGTACTGCGGCTCCATTACGGAGTCTGGATGAGTTAGCCGGTAATCTGCTGGATGTGTGGCCTATCAGAATCAGGGCCTGGCCTGCACATCAAGGCCGGTAGATCCAATTCTGGTTCCATGGATACGTCTAGCCCCCACAGGTTCAGAATCAGGTACTACTGCTGTATGCCCCATTTCTGAGGGGCCGTACAGGGGCTGGATGGCCACAATAGAATTGGCCTCAAATACATCTGCGGTTAGGATCAACTAAGATTCAGTTCTTAAAACCTTTTTGCCATATATTTTTCACAAGTACAAACAAAACATATCAATACTAATTCTAGTGGTCTTTAAGAACATAACATAACATAAGAACATAAGATATGCCATACTAGGTAAGACCAAGGTCCATCAAGCCCAATATCCTGTTTCCAACAGTGGCCAATCTAGGTCATACGTACCTAGCAGTTCCCCAAAAGACACAGGTTCCGCAATGCTTGTACTGGGTCAAGCATTGACATCCTGGGTCCCTTCTTAATAATGGTTTATGGACCTTTCCTCCAGGAACTTGTCCAAACCTTTTTTAAACCAGCTACACTAACAGCCTTTACTACATCCTCCGGTAACAAATTCCAGAGTTTGATTACACGTTGAGTGAAGAAATATTTTCTTTTATTAGTTTTAAATAGTTTACTCTGTAGCTTCATTGCATGTCCCCTAGTCTTTCTATATTCTGATAACGTAAACAATCGATCTACGTTTACCCGTTCCACTCCGTTCATTAATTTATAGACTTCTGCATAAAAAAAGTATAAATAGGTCCTACAGCATGAAACTGGTTTAATGAAGTAAGGAAAAGCAATGTTTACTACAGTATATATGTAATGCTATGCAAAAGTTGTTCTATTCCATCTTATGTTGTACGCAGAGCACCCAATTTTGACTTTGTGCATCCAAGTTCTGGTAAAGGTTAGAAGATTGTATGATCAGCAAAAATTAGCAATTTATTCCTTTACTTATTAATACTCAAAAAATGTTAAGGAATAGTTTAGAAAGGCCTTTTATGTGGTTGCAACAATGTCCAAGTGAAAACAACTGCAAATCTATCTCAATTTTAGAGCAGAGGCTGGGGATACATAAGTCCAATATAAAGTCAACATATTTGCACTCTCACCATGGGGGTGCAGTTCATATAAAAGAAGGAAGCACACCAGTGCACTGGGATGGGCGTCCACATGCAGCCAAAAGCAATTTGTCCAATATGTATCTTTGTGAAACCTGATAACTTATACATGCAAGTGCCAGCATCTTACAACTGACACATGTAAATATTGGCCTTTATATGTGTATCTTTACCACTTTGCAAATCCTGACATGTAGATGCAGGTAAGTAACTACAGAGGCCGTTATCTTTGTTCATTGCGATTAAGAGAGGGAAGTAAACATTGGAGATGAAGGGGGATATCCCCCTTAATCCCTCCTGTACAGCAAAGGGCAAAATAAATATTTTTTTCCTGTTCATGTCAGGGAGCAGGTGTAAATCAGATATGGAGAATTTTAGTCTCACATGTGCATCCATTATATGAAATCGGGCATACATGTGTAGATTTTGGTGCAGCTCTGGCCACGTCCCTAACATGTCCCCATGCAGCATGATATGGATATCTATGAGTAAATTGGGCCCTTTCTAAAATAACCCTTTACTTGTGGATTCAATTTACATGTGTAAGTGGTCGTATTTATATGTGAAAATCTTGAATGAGTTTTCTGAAATGACTCTTAATGTGTCACTCCTCCAGATATTTTCTTCTTTCAGTGCTTTACTAAAGGGTATCTTTTTTCCTGCAAGCAAATTACAAAGTTTTCAAAATGTTCTTGGAGGGAAAAAAACACTTAGATGCAGTGGGGTTTTGCAACTAACATGCATTTAGTGCAACAACTAAAGTCCACTCTTTACATTACAACCCTTAACCATGCCCTCATTTGATCTTTAATCCTCCACTTCTATAACACTGTACATAGTTTTTCCCCTGTTTTTCCAAGTTTGTATCCCATGTTTTATTGTAAACCCAATGTAACTGCTACATTGTTTTATGTTCTGTTCCACTGTAAACCGCACTGATTGTAATAGCGCGGTATATAAGAGATGCAAATAAATAAATAAAATAAATAAATAAATAAATAAAGTGCAGTAGTTGCAACCATTGTGTGCTAACTACTGGGGATATATCCAGCATGTTCCAGGCAATTACCCCATTGAATGCAGCGCCATACACAATCACCGTGTGTGCACTTAACTCCACCTACTGAGGTGGTGTTAGATGAACCCACACTAATTACAAGGGTCTCAGTGCACAGTGTTCATCATGTTCACTCTTCACCCCTAACCCGTCCACTTACCACATCAATGCACAATTCACAGTGCAGAAACTGGCCCACTCGAACCGTGTTGGCCCTATGCTAACAGTTATTGTAGGTCTCTGCACACACTTAACACATCTCAAAAACCCGTGTTACCTGCACAGTGTACTTTAGTACAAGGACCCCTTAAAAGAAAAACACTATCTATTAGCGTAGCTCAGCTACACTACCAAAATGGTCACTCTAAATTTTAAATTTCCATTCTTCAGACTGTGTGATTTACAAAGATTTTAAGTTTCTGAATTTCAAATATCCCTTTTCTCTTATGTATCTTTGAAACTTGAATTTAGAACCAGACTTTATCTAATGAAGGTCAGGAAAGGGTACAGTATAAACCAAAAGTAATTTAGCAGTCTCAGATGGCACAACAACACCTGTTTCTTGCAACTAACCTTATGAGTACTTACTGCTTTTTTATTATCAAGATAATGAACTGTGTTATTATTGAAATGTTATGGTTTCTTGCTGTAGAATATATTTGGTCAGCAAGTGCTTATAATGCTAACAAAACTATATAAAATAGAAAAGCACTGTATAAAAAACATATTTTATTATACTTTTCAACAACCATAGACTAAAAGCTATATGTTTACAAGCTGTGTTTACCACTATTTGAGGATTTCCTGTTGTTGAACTTCTATGCAACGCATTTATTTACTTTCATTCTCTTATATACCGTGCTATTCTGCATCAGTGTGGTTTACATTGAACAGGGCATTATAACTTGTAGATAACTATTTTACCGGGAACATGGGCTATGGAGAGTTAAGTGACTTGCCCAAGCCCACCTGTGGGACTAGAAACCCCAGTCCTTGTGGCCCAAGGTTGCTGTCCTTTAGTGGGATTTGAACCCCTGACCTTCTGGCCTGAAGTACCTTGCCCCAACCACTAGGCCACTCATCCACTCCTAGCATCTGTTTATTAATATGCTAACATAGGAAAAAACAGCAAGAAAAGACCATCCATTTCATCCCTTTCATTATTTTATTTTAAGTGTTAATTATATCACAAGTAAGTTCAAGAAAATACAGCCTTCTCCAAAACAAAATAGAAGAAAAATACAAAACCCTAAGAATATAGAGAATTCAGGGCCCTTTTTATTAAAATGCAGTAGGTTTTTGTCCTTACTGAGCTACGTTTATTACGTTATACCTATGGGCATGGTGACGGATAGAGCATACAAACGTTTAGAAAGCATGTCCACAGTTCATTAGGCAATTGTATGGCAGCTTTTAATTTGCATATATATGCATGATCACTTAAAAAAGAATAAAATGGATTTGAATGGAGGGAGCTTTTAATAGTAACATTGACATTTAGTCTGACAAAAAACATTGTGGGAGCATACTCTTCTGCATGGATTGTTTGACCATTCATTAGGAACAAAAATTAATGTGCTCTCAATGGCATGCCCAGCATGTTCCCGGCAGTTTATTTATTTATTTAGCAGGGGTTTTTTTATACTGCTTTATTATTTTAGTCAAAGCAGTTTACAGCGTAACTTAAACTTGATAATGTACATTAAACAGGGGAATAGATAGCTTGGATTCTTCTGAAGCAATGGCAGGTTAAGTGACTTGCCCAAGGCCACAAGGTGTGCTAGTGGTAATTGAACCCTGAGTTCTTGGTTCACAAGCCAGTGCTCTAACCATGAAAAGTCCCTTACCGCTGACCATACAGAAAGTCAGCTTAATCCTTAGGGGAGAGAAATAGAGGCTGAGACTACAAGACCTAACTCATCAAAATCATGCTTGATTGCTTAGATAAGGCTATCTATATCAGAAATTAGGTGATGTTGGCTCTTCGAAAGTGAAGTAGCTCATGAAATGGCTTTCCCAGTTAATAATAAAGCAGGCGTGAAGGCACATTTTATAAAAGATGTCCAAGTGCAATCTGGGACATCCAGAAAGAAAAGCAGGCATGTCCAAGTTCAGACATGATTTCAGAGACATGGATGTGCCTGATATGGATGACTACAGAAACATCTGCATAGACATTCCCAGAATAGTATTCCAGAAGGGGGACATTTAATAGCCTACTACTACTACTACTGATCATTTATATATCACTACACGGCATACGTAGCACTGTACAGATACATGTATAGACAGTCCCTGCTGATCAGAGCTTACATTCTAGCCATGACAGACAATACCATAGCTAAGGACAAGGAAACAACTAGGGAAGATAAGGAGACACATAGGAGACTAAGCGGATCAGGATCCAAAAGCAGCCTTAAAGAGATGAGCTTTAAGCATGGATTTGAAAAGATGCAGGGATGAAGCCTGATGTACAGACTCAGGTAGTTTGTGCCAGGCATAAGAAACAGCAAGTTGAAAGGATCAAAGTCTGGAGTTGGCAGTGGAAGAAAAGGGCATAGACAGAAGCAATCCACAGGTGTTCACAAGGAAGGGTGTAGGGAGCTATGAGAGAGGAAAGGTAGTGAAGAGCAATAGAATGAGTACATTTATAAGTCAGTAGGAGAATGTTGAACTGTATACAGAAACAGATGGGGAGCCAATGAAGTGACTTGAGAATAGGGGTTATATGAGCATATCGGAGCTGGCAGAAGATTAGTTGCGTAGATGAGTGCGAGCTGAGGAAACAGGGAGTAGAAGAGTGTTATCCTCAGAAATTGAGGAAGGGGGGATGTGTGTTTAGTAGGAAAAATAAGAAGCTTGATTTTGGCCATGTTCAATTTCAAAACATCCAGGCAGCGATGTCAGATAGGCAGGCAGAGATCCAGGCCTGGATTGCCAGAGAGATATCAGGTGTAGAGAAGTAGATCTGAGAGTCATCAGTGTAAAAGTGGTACTGAAAGCCATGAGAGGAAATGAGTGCACCAAGGGACTGGGTACAGAGAGAGAAAAGGAGTGGGCCCAAGACCGGCCCTTGGGGTACACCAATTGAGAGTGGAATGGTAGTAAAAGAGGATCCACCAGAATAAACACTGAAAGAGCGATGGGAGAGATAAGAAGAGAACCAGTATAGCACAGAGCCCTTAAAACCAAGCGAGGACAAGGTGTCGAGGAGAAGGTTGTGGTCAGCAGTGTCAAGAGCAGAAGAAAGGTCAAGAAGGATGAGAACCGAGTAAATGCCCTTGGGGTTTGCCAGGAAAAGGTCACTAGTTAGAGTAGTGGGCTAGGATCAGATAGATGTTCTGTTGGCCTCTAGGAGAGCTTTGATGAGTAGGCCTTATGCTTTAAAATGGAAGAGATTTGCTTCCTGGTGCACAGCACAGGTGCTGCATCCCTTTAATTGTTCCATCGACAAATTTCTTGAGCACTTTCTACACCTCTCTGCATCGGGTCTCAAATCCAACTCTCTCAGGGTCCACCTCAGTGCAATTGAGGTCTAACATGTCAACTCAGCCATTAGTGGTTCATTTCATATGAGGCTTGCTCCTCTCAAAACCTCCCTTTAAGCCTCTGATGGTGGCTTGGGACCTCAGTGTGGTTCTGGCACAGCTCCTGTTGGCTCAAGCCGCTCAACTTCTGCCCTTTGAGGTTCCTGATCTTGAAGGTCTTGTTCCTAGTGGCGGTTACCTCAGCATGCCATGTTAGTGAGCTCCAGTTTCTAGTGGCTCATCCATCATATACCAAGTTCCATCATAATAGAGTGGTCCTAGAAACATAGAAATATGACAACAAAAAAAGACGACATGGCCTATCTAGTCTGTCCTTCCATATCAATGACTACAACAGTCCCCTTTTTTCCTTTAGAGATTCTCTGTGTTTGTCTCATGCTTTTTTGAATTCAGATACTGTCCTCATCTCTACCATCTCCACTGAGAGACTATTCCACGGATCCACCACTCTTTCCGTAAAGAAATATTTCCGCATATCACTCCTGAATCTATCTCCTTTCACCCTCATCCCATGTCCCCTCATAGCAGAACTTGCTTTCAATTGAAAGAGGCTTTCCCCCTGCACATTTATGCCACAGAGGTATTTAAACATCTCAATCATATCACCTCTATCCCGCCTTTCCTCTAAGGTATACATATTAAGATCCTTAAGTCTGTCCTCATATGCTTTATAATCAAGACCACTAACCATTTTAGTAGCCACCCTCTGTACTGACTCCATCCTGTTTATATCCTTTTGAAGGTGCGGTATCCAGAATTGCACACTATACTCCAAATGAGGTTGCACCAAAGACCTATACAGAGGCACTATCACCTCCTTTTTTCTGCTAGCCATTCCTCTCCATATGCATCCAAGCATCCCTCTAGCTTTTGCCATCACCTTTTCTACCTGTTTAGCTACTTTAAGATCATCAGACACAACCATGCCTAGGTCCCGCTCTTCTTTAGTGGACAAAAGTACTTCACCCCCTATACTATATTGCTCCCTTAGATTGCTGCAGCCTAAATGCATGACCTTACATTGTTTAACATTAAATCCCAGCTGCCAAATTCTAGACCATTCTTCAAGCTTAGCTAGATCTCTCCTCATGTTATCTACACCTTCCTGGGTGTCTACTCTATTTCAGATTTTGGTATCATCCGCAAAGAGGCAAACCTTACCTGACAGCCCTTTTTCTATATCACTAACAAAGATGTTAAAGAATTGGACCAAGGACAGATCCCTGGGGCACACCACTGGTAACATCCTTCTCCTCAGAGTGAGCTCCATTTACCTGTACTCTTTGTCGCCTCCCACCCAATCAATTTCTTACCCAAGCAGTAACTTTAGGGTCCATACCTAGGGTGCTCAGTTTGTTATAAGTCGCCTGTGAGGAACAGTGTCAAAGGCTTTACTGAAATCTAAATACACCACATCTAGGGCTCTCCCTCGGTCCAACTCCCTGGTCACCTAATCAAAGAAATCAATCAGATTTGTCTGACAAGACCTGCCTCTGGTGAATCCATGCTGCCTCGGATCCTGTAATCCGCTGGACTCCAGAAACCTCACTATTTTCTCTTTAAGCATTGTTTCCAGTAATTTACTCACCACCGAAGTTAAACTAACTGGCCTGTAGTTTTCAACCACATCCTTACTTCTGCTTTTGTGTAAAGGAACCACTTGAGCCTATCTCCAGTCCTTTGGCACCACTCCTGACTCCATTGAAAAGGTCAGTCAGTGGAGCTGCTAGAACGTCCCCAAGTTCCCTCAGTATTCTAGGGTGTATCCCATCCAGTCCCATCACTTTGTCTACTTTAAGTTGAGCTAGTTTCTCATGAACACAGTCTTCTGAAAATTGTTCAAGATGTCCCTCGCTTCTGTTCCTATTTTATTTTTATTTATTTTATTTTAAAGGATTTCTATACCGCTTTATCCTTAAAGCGGTTTACAGTGAAACAAAGGTATTACATTAAACGAGGAAGGGGGAGCATCCTGGGGGGGGGGGTATTGCAATGAAGCTCTACGCATTGCAATATAACTTTATACAATAGAGTTATATACAATGTAGACATATGGGTGTAATTGCAGTGTAACTATATACAAAACAAAAATCTGCTCTATATACAGGGTGGTTGCTGAGGTAAATTAGAAGACAAATCTGAGGTACTGGGTACAGCTAGTTAAATGGGAGGAAGGGGGAGGGGTGGGCGGTAGGGAAAGTTCCAAGGGGGGGGGTGGGAGGAATGGTGGGGAGCGGAAGAGAGGAAGCCAATGTGAAACAATTGAAAGTATTTTGCTGTCATGTTATATGATGTGTCCATAGTGCTCCATATAGATTGTGGTTTTCAGTATCTTCCGTAAGGGTGTTTTCTGAGGTCCTGCTCCTGGTTCTTCATCTGTGAACACAGAACAGAAATACTTGTTAAGCAATTCCTGGGAACTCATCCTCAATTCCTCCCATAAGTGGTATCAGCTTTCCGTCTTAATCAGTCAACCGTTCTGCCAACTTTCTTTCTGAGGCCTCACACCCAAAGAGGGAAAGTGGTGCTGCACACATTGGACTGCAAGTGAGCCTTCGACTTCTACCTAGAGTGGACAAAGATCCGCCGAAGGTCCTTCAAGGTATTTGTCTTTTTTGACCCCAGCAAGGTAGAGGCTGCCATTTCCAAATGCATGCTCCCAATTTGTCTGGCAGACTGCTTCTCTTTCACTTATGCCCGAACTGCTGTGAGTCTTGATGGTCATGTCACAGTGTCCGAGCCATGGCTGTGTAAGTGGCCAACTTGCACTCGAGCTCCATGGAAGGGTTCTGCAGGGCTGCAGCCTGGTCTTCTGCCCAGACATTCACTTCTCACTACTGTCTGGATGGGGATTCCCAGTGTGACCGCAACTTCAGCCAATCTGTACTTCAGCATTTTGTTTGGGGATTAGAATTCAACTCCATCCCTCCGAGGCCTTTCTGTCCATCTAGGCTAACAAAAAAACAAACAAACAGAGCATGAATGATCACAAATGAAACTGTATGGTGAAGAAGTCCCCCCTTGAGGACTACCAGTGCTGTGCTTAGTTGATTCTCTAGTTCTTAGTTCACTTTAACATTGTTGGTCTTTTATTTATTTAACCAGTTTTCTGTGCCACCTTATCCTTCAATCAAAGTGGTTTACATTATGAAATCACTTCAAACAGGTACTGGATACATTCTCTTGCCCCCAAAGGGCTCACAATCTATGTGTACCTGAGGCAACATAGGGTTAAGTGGCTTGCCCAAGGCCACAAGGAGTGCCTATAGGACTAGAAATTCCAGTCCCTCCAGCCTGAGATTGCTGTCCCTAGGTGGGAATTGAGCCCCCAGCCCTTCAGCCTGAGGTACCATGGCCTAACCACTAGGCCACTCCTCCCTTTTCTGTCTCCTTGGTTTTTTCGCAGCCTGTATCTTGGGAGTCCCATGCATGAGGACTTAATTCCTGCTTGTCCACGGAGAAAAGGTAGTTACTCATCTGTAACATGTGTTCTCCATGGACAGCAGGAATAAGTCCTCACAACCCTCCCATCTCCCCAAGGAGTTATATTCTGCTCCAGCTTTGTTATCATACTGGAGAAGATGGCACTGTGTTAGGTGCAAAAACAGGCATGCAGGTGCGGTGAAGCCTCCCAAATGCTTTCAATAGAAGCTGGGGAGTGTTCCCGCCGGGGCTCCGTCCATCACCCACCCATGAGGACTTATTCCTGTTGTCCATGGAGAACACCCGCTATGGGTGAGTAACTTCCTTTTCTGCCCTTGTCTCTGCATACTAGTACTTTCTGAAACAGTTTAAATCATTGAGGAGGATATTCAAAGGCATTCACATGGTTTGTAGACATGAAAACTGTGTAAATGACATTTTGTGGGATATACATTAGTGATTAGTGCCACCGGATATCCACAGGTACTGTTGCTACACTCCCTGATGCTATGCTGTTAACATCGGGGTGATCTGAGGCAGAGCAGAAGCGGCACCTATTGCTAACCGGGTAGCGGCGATATTGAGCCATTGCCTGGTAAGTGATAAGCAGATAAAGTCAGGCATGGCAAAGGCTGGCCTAACTTTGCCCACAGAAGCTAACCAGGCAGTGACCCAATATTGCCAGCTTCTGTGGTGACCTGGATATTCAATGCTGGTGGCCAGATATGGTTCTGGGACTGAATATCCTGAGTTAATTTTCAGCAGCAAAGGCTAGCTGCATCAGCAGTGCTAGCCACTGCTGATGAATATCCCCTCCATTATTATTAGTTAAGTTTTGGCAAGTCATTTGGACATCAGTGGAGACGGAGCAGGAGCGGAGGGGGATCACCAGGAAATCCCCTATAAGGTCCTGGGAGAGGGTTCAGGGGAGCCCTGCTAGCTGTCAAAGAAGATCATTGCCAGGTTAAGAGGGCAGGACAGCCAGACCCATGTGATTTAGTTCTGTCTGGAGTGGGGGTATGGGGGGACTGCGAGGGTGCCATGGATCTTCCTATCTGCAATATCGGCATCATGGTTGCATCAGTGGGGCTAAGTGGGGGCCACAGGGAGGTCTGATGCTACTGCTTCTGCCACTTCAATGGGCAGTGGCCATGCAGCAGCAATCCCAATAATTCAGCTGCCCTTAAAACCACTTATCTGCAGCTACGAGCACGAGCAATTGCTCATATGCTGACTGCCGCCTGTTGCCATACCTTCTCTATGCCTTGATCCCACCTCTCCCTGCATTTAACGTGTGAAACGCTGATAGTGCCAAAAATCATTGACCTATCTGCATTTTGCCTGTATTAACTGTCAGTGCTTCATAATGGTAGGGCTATCTGCCACATTAACAACTAATGTGGTTTAGTAAACATGTCTCTGTTTCAGATTGCCAATACTTACCTTTCCAATCCTGCTTCAGGACATCAATCCCACAGTTGCAATTGTTCACCATCCATTGTAAAGATCAGTCTAGCTCATTTTGTCTTTAGCATCTCAACTACTTCCATCCCTCAGTGTTCCTGTTTCATTGCCACAAGCTTAATAGTCTTCATACTTCCTTTTCTAATTTCAAAAACTGACAGCCTTTCTATTACCGGTGCCGCCTCCCAGTTGCAAGAGTAAATATCTTTTCCACATTACCATTTTAGAACACAATTAACTTGAAAAGATGGGATGATCAGATTATGAAGCACGTTCCTGGATGATATTTTTTTTCCTTTGGAGTGGAACTGAAGAGAGATTGCTCCTATTTTTTTTGAACGGCTCAATGATTAGAATCAGAATATTCAGTTTAAAATGTAAAGTACAACAGAACAAAATAGATTTTCTATTACTGAAGAAAAAGACTGGATTATTAAAACATTTTTTAGAAAGCCTGCAGAAAGAAATAGTTTGCTGTGATGTAATAATTACCATCCAGGAAGATTAAAGGCTGGACTAACCATGGGACAATTTCTATGATTACGATGAATTTGTTCATTTATAGCAGATTTTAAGGCACAAGCTGAAAATCTTAAAAGGAGACTACAGGCTTTTTTGTTCAATGTTCTCTTTTATTGTCTTACCCAACAGAAAGAGGATGAGGATAATTTTGAAAAGTGTATTCTCTTATTCTAATAAGACTTTACTGATGAAAGGAACTATTAATAAAATTATTGGACTACACTTTCCCTCCATTCTGTGTTTGAAGATCTACCTTTATTTGCATATACTAGAGGAAGAAATGTTGCTAATTGGGTAGTGAAAGCAGCCTACCCTAATGGTGATGCCGAGACAGAAATAGACATAAGGGACATTTCAAATGTCAAAAAATGTTTATATTGTGCACAAACTGTTCAGACCCATTGTGAGTCACAGTATTAAAATGATGGTCAATCTAGTTTGTTGTTTATGCCATCTTTTGCCCTTGTCCGAAGCTCTATATTGGTGAAAGCAGAAGAGCAGTGAAAACAACTTTCTGAACATAAATTAAGGTTGAAAACATCAAGTATGTCCACTTCTTTAGTGCTCCACTGTATAGATGTATTACAATGAAGAATTCTTAATTATGTTCCCACACACTAAAAAGAGGGCAATAAGCAGGAGGATAGAGCAACTTTTAAACTAGATAAAATGGGAAAGCTGACAGTCTCCCAAGTGTTTATAAATTGAAAGGATGTATCTGTGAAGGATACTAGCAAAAGAGGGAAGTCAGGGTATTCTGACAGAGAGGTTCCAATAAAGATAAAAGTAACCCAGATGCCTTTAAGTACAGAGCAGACGGAACTGAAAGATTCAGAATTGCCCCTGTCAACTGATAACCAGATTGATATGAATAAAATACAACTTCTAAAATACCTGTATGCAAATATTAGAAGTCTAAAAATAAGATGGGAGAGTTAGAATATATAGCACTAATGAAAAGTTAGCTATAATTGGCATCTCTAAGATCTGGTGTAAGGAGGACAACCAATGGGACACTGTCATACCTGTGTACAAACTATATTGCAATGATAGGGTAGATCAAATTATGGAGGGGTTGCGCTCTATGTTAGACTGCACTGAGTTACACAGGATTAAAGTTTTGCAGGAAACAAAATATACTGTAGAATCTCTATGGATAGAAATTCCATGTAAAAATAGGAAGGCAATGGCAGTGGGGGTGTACTACCAACCGCCTGGCCAGAATGAACAAATGGATGATGAAATGCTGAAAGAAATCAGGGAAACTAACAAAAGTTACACCACAGTAATAATGGGTGATTTCAATTACCCGGGAATCGACTGGGTCAGTGTCACAGCAAGTTTCTAGATTAAATAAATGACTGCTGCTTGGAGCAGCTGGTTCATGAACCTACAAGAGGGGAAACTATTCTGGACGCATCTTTAGTGGACTAAATCAACTCACAAGACTGGTTATCAACCTAATAACACCAATAAGTAAAAAGTAACCAATACAACTCTAAAGGTAAAAGACTTCTTATTACATTAATGTATTTTATATTAACTTCATGAGATGTAACAATTAATTAAAGAACATAAACAAATATTTTATAAACCAAGCACATACACACCCATTCATTCACATTCACACCTACAGCACTATGCATCTTCAGACAAAAATATTTCTACATATAAACCCCCTTAAATATGTTTACATAATGTTTTATATAGACCCTCTAATTGACCTCTAATTTTGATCATATTTTGCATGAACCTTCACATTCACTGCATATTAAATCTACAGTATTAAAAACTAATATCCTTTATATGCTCCTATTAATATATTCATGAAATATTCATTATTGAATGTTAAATATGCTCGTCATATAAAATGTAATGAAAAAACAAGGTCATACTAAAACATGTTAAGTATATAGTCAAACTAACTAATATGATGATGACAGTCCAATCCTCTGTTATGTTCAATATTTAATTTTACTTTCTCAAGTGGCAGTCACCACTAAATGAATTCATTTAAACATATACAGCAAGAGTTAAAACTACAAAAGCTTCACCAATCATGTAAAGTGTGTGCTGTGTCCACACCTCTAAACTCTGGACTCCGGATCCGGATTCATTTGGACATACATAACAGAAGGGGAAATCATCAAAGTCCATCAAACTCCTTCAAACTCCATCAAACATGTAGAGCATATGCTGTATTCACAACCAGATTGTACTTTCTAAATCCCGGCTATGGACCATGGTTTCGCCATTTTGGTTTTATCAGGGAAAACTAGAAAACAAAATCACAATCACTCAGATCAACCAATCCAAAATAGAAAAAAACATAACCATTTTTCACAAATTATCAAAACATCCCATTATGAAAATTCACTGACCTTAGTGGAAAACAGGATCTTGTGCAAGAGATAAGGGTGTTGGGGCAACTTGGCAATAGTGATCATAGCATGATTGCATTTGATTTAAAAAATGGAGGAAGGATGGTGAGAAAATCCATAGTACTTCCTTTTAACCTTCAAAAGGGAGCCTTTGATAAAATGAGGAAAATAATTAAGAAAAAACTAAGGAGCAGCTGCAAAAGTTAAAAATTTACATCAAGCATGGGAATTCTTTAAAAATACTATCTTGGAAGCCCAGACCAGATGTATACCATGCTTTAAGAAAAGTAGAAGAAAGGCCAAAAACCTGCCAGCATGGTTCAAAGGAGAGATCAAAGAGGATGTTGTAGCCAAAAAACATTTTTCAGGAAATGGAAAAAAGGAGCCAAATGAAGAAAGTGGGAAACAACATAAGCTCTGGCAAGTTAGATGCAAGGCATTGATAAGGCAGGCAAAGATAGAATTTGAAAAAAAGCTTGTTGTGGAAGCAAAAACGCATTATACAAACTTTTGGACCATTAGATGATAGGGGGTAAAAGGGGTGCTAAGGGAGGATAAGGCCATAGTGGAGAGACTGAATGAATTCTTTGCTTTGGTCTTTACTGAAGAAGACGTAGGGAAGTTACCCATGCCTAAAATGGTACTTAAAGGTGATTTATCAGAAGAATGAAAAGAAATATTGATAAACCGGGAAGATGCATTACAACTATTTGATATACTGAAGAGTAGCAAATCCCCTGGACTGGATGGTTTAGATCCAAGAGTACTGAAAGAACTGAAATATGAGATTGCAGACCTACTATTAGTAATCTGTAAACTATTGTTAAAATCATCTGGGGTACCTCAAGACTGAAGAATGGCCAATGTAACGCCAATTTTTAAAAAGGGTTCCAGAGGTTATCGAGGAAACTACAGACAGGTGAGCCTGACATCAGTACCAGGCAAAATGATAGAAACCATTACAAAGATTAAAATTACTGAACATGTAGATAGTTATGGTTTATTGGCAGAAAGGCAACATGGATTTAGACAAGCAAAGTCTTGTCTTACTAATCTGTTATATATATTTTTTGAAGGTCTGAATAAACAAGTAAACAAAGATGAGCTGGTCTATATAGTGTATCTGAATTTTAAAAAAACCTTTGATATGGTCCCTCATTAGAGACTTTTGGTGAAATTAAAAGGTTATGGGATAGGAGGCAGTGTACTATTGTGGATCAGAAACTGGTTAAAATACAGAAAGAAGAAAGTAGGGCTAAATGGCCAATTTTCTCAATGGAGAAAGGTGAATAGTGGAGTACTCCAGGGATCTGTTCTGGGTCCGCTGCTTTTTAACATATTCATAAATGACCCGGAAATGGGAATAACAAGTGAGGTGATCAAATTTGCAGATGACATAAAATTATTCAGTTATTAAAACACAAGAGGATTGTGAAAAATTGCAAGAGGACCTTGATGAACTGGAAGACTGGACAGCCAAATGGCTG
The DNA here is from genome assembly GCA_033557465.1 of Ichthyophis bannanicus. Taxonomy (NCBI): domain Eukaryota; kingdom Metazoa; phylum Chordata; class Amphibia; order Gymnophiona; family Ichthyophiidae; genus Ichthyophis; species Ichthyophis bannanicus. The sequence continues at coordinate 364,605,077 of CM066032.1, read as the reverse complement.
ATGAAATTTAATTTGGACAAGTGCAAATTTATGCACCTGGTAAAGAACAAACCAAACAATGGTTACACGATGCAAGGTTCCACATTAGGAACCACCATGCAGGAAAAGAATTTAGGCATCATCGTGGATAATACATTAAAACCCTTCTCCCAGTGTGCAGTGGCAGCCAAGAAAGCAAATAGAATGCTAGGAGTCATAAGGAAAGGAATGGAGAATAAATCCAGTGATATTACAATGACTGTATCATTGCATGGTACGACTGCACCTTGAATATTGTGCAGTTCTGGGCAACACATCAAAAAATTGATATAGCAGAATTAGAAAAGGTACAGAGAAGAGCCAACAAAATGGTAAAGGGGATGGAAGGATACCCCTATGAGGAAAGGCTTAAAAGGTTAGAGCACTTCAACTTGGAAAAGAGACGGCTGAGAGGAGATTGATAGAGGACTATAAATTAATGAATGGAGCAGAACGGGTAAACGTAGATAGGTTGTTTACTACATCAAAAAGTAGAAAGACTAGGGAATACGCAATGAAGCTACAATGTAACCCATTTAAGACTAATAAGAGAAAATATTTTTTCACTCAACACGTAATCAAACTCTGGAATTCACTACAGAAGGATCTAATACAAGCTGTTTGTATAGCTGGTTTTAAAAAAGGGCTGTACAGTTTCCTGGAGGAAAGGTCCATAAATTATTATTAAAGAGGACCCAGCAAATCCACTGCTTACTCCGAGACAAACTTTGTGGATCCTATGGGCCCAATTCTGGGATGCAGGTTGTGGGACTGCACGTTCTGGCGGTTTGTGCAGCAACCCAAGCCGTCTGGGCCCGATTTCCCTCTTTGGCTCTCCCCATATGTCCTGAGCAGCAGGACGGGAAAAGCCAGCAGGGGGTATGAGGGGGTGGGATTTGGGCGGAGTGAGGGTGGAGCGGGGGCAGCCAGCCCGGCAGGACATACAGGGACAGATCAAAGAGGAGATGCTGCTTATTCCACCTCGAAGGTTGAATAAGCAGTACCGACCCTGTGATTGGGCTCTGGGACCCCCCCCCCCCCAGGGACGGGTGTGGGGTGTCCCTGCCACCCAATTCAGGCCCCAGCAGGCCAGCCATAGTCAGGCAGCGGGGAAGAGGGGTCGAGCCATGGGAGTCGGGGCGCTTGTGAGGAGGACATCCCTGCAGGTGGCAGGGGCACACTGGGCCATCTATGGGCCCAATTCTGTGCACCTCAGGAGCATCTTCCTCGGAGATGTCCAGAAAGCTCGGACATCCCACTCCCTGAATCATGCTCCATGTATCTTTTGGGGAACCTGCCAGTACTTGTGACCTGGATTGGCAACTGTTGGAAACAGGATACTGGGCTTAATGGAGCTAATATGGCATATCTTACAATGGAGGAGTAGCCTAATGATTAGAGCACTGCTTGAAAACCAGGAGGCCAGGGTTTGATTCCCACTAGCACTTCTTTTGGTCTTGGGCAAGCCATTTAACCTTCCATTGCCTCAGAAGAATCCAAGTTATCAGTATCCCTGTTAAATGTACATTACCAAGTTTAAGTTACACTGTAAACCACTTTGACTAAAACGATAAAGAGGTATAAAAACCTGATAAATAAATCTTATGGACACAATTTTCGAAGGCATTTACACAGGTAAGTTCCCTAGTTACCTGTGTAAATGCCTTATCCGGGATTTTTGAAAGGCACCTACACAGGTACGGCCTTTCGAAAATTGCGGATAAGTCACTAATGTGCCCATATGCTATGCAGTTAGCATCAGGGCGTGTTGGTGGCGTTCTGGGGCAGTGGAAAGGGCTAAGCAGATATCAGTGACTTTCAATGCTACCCCTTAGCCCTCTGTGTCTTAAAGATGGCGATGTTTTTCCTCGCCTATTTTTCAGGCACAGGGGCTAGGTGGGTGGCATTGAAAATCAGTGCTACCCGCTTAGCCTCGGCAGCTGCTGGTGCATCCAGCGTAACCCAGAGTTTCACTTCCGTCATCGCAGAACAAAAAATCGGGCACTATGTTCTTATACACATGCACATATATACTCATATAGATTTGGAGTGGAGGAGTGGCCTAGTGGTTGGGGCAAGGTACTTCAGGCCGGAAGGTCGGGGGTTCAAATCCCACTAGAGGACAGCAACCTTGGGCAGGAAGGACTGGGGTTTCTAGTACCACAGGTCCTCCTTGTGGTCTTGGGCAAGCCACTTAACCCTCCATAGCCCATGTTCCCTGTAAAATAGTTATCTCCAAGTTATAATGACCTGTTAAATGTAATTTCAGTTTGTTCAATGTAAACTGCACTGATGCTGAATAGCATGGTATATAAGAGAATGTAAATAAATAAATATTCTATAACATATGGGGTCTATTCCATACCATGAATAGTGGGGACGTCCATCCCTGCTATTCACCCCCTTGCTGGCCCCAGCAAAAGCTTCCCCATATGAACAATGCATTTCTTACAGGGAGGCTTAGATGGGGCGGGAGGGGGCATTCCAGAGGCAGAGCGAGGGCAGGGCATAGGCAGTCTGTGACCCTGGACATACAGGGCCGATTCTGCGGGAGGCCCTGTATGTCCGGGACCATGAACTCAGACAGGGGACTTATTTCTCTGCAGAAGTGGAATATGTCCCATGGACATTGGGAGATCAAGCTGCCGGGCCAGGAGCAAAAGCTACGGGGGTGCAGGATATTTCCCACAGCCGGACCCTGGCCATGGGAGGCCGGATTGAGGGTCTGGCTGTGGGAAATGAAGAAATTCAGTGGTGGCTGGCATTCGCAGCTCCTGAATGAAGCCATGGTGCCATGGCAATGGGATGCCATGGCACTGCGTCTCCATTCAAGAGCCTGATTGAGGTAACTGGGCAATTTTCTGTGAGTGCAGGCTGATTGGAATTGGGGCACAGCCTGAACATTCAGGACCTAGACCCGATTCTGACCCCACGGGCATGTCTAGCTCCCGCAAGATCAGAATCGGTTCTACTTCTGGGCATCCCGATTCAGATCAGACACTCAGTGGCCTGGATGGTTACATTGGAATGTGTCTCCACCTGTGAAAATTCTAACTACTTGCCAAGCCCACCCTACAAATGCCTCTTCTAATTCCTGCTAAACCTATTCACATAGACCCTGTCTGCAAATATGTTTATGAAGTGAGGCCTGCCTTTGCCACGGATTTGAACTGTTACCCTTGGTGGGCTTGAATATAGAGATTGAGTGGGGCTCTTTAATTTAATTATTCCATCTTTTCAAGTGAAACGTAAAGCTGCGCTATGTCCTTCCAGTATGGCAAAAGTTTCTTCAGTTTACCTAGGAAGATATGAGATTGCAGACCTGCTATTAGTAATCTGTGAACGTTCATTAAAATAATAATACCTGAAGATTGGAGGATCGCCAATGTAATGCCAATTTTTAAAAAGAGTTCCAGGGGTGATCCGGGAAACTACAGACCAGTGAGCCTGACATCAGTACCGGGAAAAATTGTAGAAACCGTCATAAAGAATAAAATTACTCAGCATGTAGATAGTCATGGCCTAATGGGAGACAGCCAACATGGCTTTAGACAAGGACGATCTTGTCTTACTAATCTGTTACGTTTTTTTGAAGGTGTGAATAAACAGGTGGACAAAGGTGAGTCGGTTGATATAGTGTATCTGGACTTTCAGAAAGCCTTTGAAAAGGTCCCTCATCAGAGACTTTTGGCAAAACTAAAGAGTCATGGGATAGGAGTCAGTGCACTATTGTGGATCAGGAACTGGTTAAAAGATAGAAAGCAGAGGGTAGGGCTAAATGGCCAATTTTCCCAATGGAGAAAGGTGAATAGTGGTGTACCCCAGGGATTTGTGCTGAGTCCGCTGCTTTTTGACATATTCATAAATGACCTGGAAAAGGGAATAACGAGTGAGGTTATCAAATTTGAAGATGACACAAAACTATTTAAAGTTGTTAAAACCCAAGAGGATTGTGGAAAATTGCAAGAGGATCTTGATAAATTGAAAGATTGGGCATCAAACTGGCAGATGAAATTCAATGTGGACAAGTGCAAAGTTATGCAGCTAGGGAAGAACAACCCAAACTATGGTTACACGATGCAAGGTTCCACATTAGGAACCACCACCCAGGAAAAAGATTTAGGTGTCATTGTGGATAACATGTTAAAACCCTCGGCCCAGTGTGCAGCAGCAGCCAAGAGAGCAAATAGAATGCTAGGTATCATAAGGAAAGGAATGGAAATTAAAACAAAAGATATTATAATGCCTCTATATCGTTCCATGGTGAGACCACACCTCGAATATTGTGTGCAATTCTGATCGCCGTATCTTAAAAAGGATATAGCGTTATTAGAAAAGGTTCAGCGAAGAGCCACCAAAATGGTAAAGGGGATGGAAGGATACTCCTATGAAGAAAGGCTAAAAAGTTTAGGGCTCTTTAACCTGGAAAAGAGACGGCTGAGGGGAGATATGATAGAAGTCTATAAATTAATGAATGGAGTGGAACGGGTAAACGTAGATCGATTGTTTATGTTATCAGAATATATAAAGACTAGGGGACATGCATTGAAGCTACAGGGTAAACTGTTTAAGACTATTAAAAGAAAATATTTCTTCACTCAACGTGTAATCAAACTCTGGAATTTGTTACCGGAGGATTTGTTACCGGAGGATGTATTAAAGGTTGTTAGTATAGCTGGGTTTAAAAAAGGTTTGGACAAGTTCCTGGAGGAAAGGTCCATAAAACATTATTAAGAAGGGACCCAGGATATCAATGCTTGACCCACAACAAGCATTGTGGAGCCTGTGTCTTTTGGGGAAGCTGCTAGTTCTCCAGGACCAAGCAGGAAGTCAGTCCTTACATATGGGTGACATCGACGTCGATGGAGCCCCCATGCGGAGCATTTCCCCTGCTTTCTAAGAAAGCCTTTGGGAATACACCCACGCACGCGCGGTCCCTTCCCGCACAAAGGTGCCATCTTGCTCAGTCTTTCTTTTTCCGTGGAGCCCAACGGACGTCTGTCCTTGTCACCCGGAAAAGTTGGATTTTTTCTGCGATTCTCGCGCCTCTTTTTGTCCAGTTCGACGCCGGTTCCCCTTCCCGCCCGGGTTCGGTACGCCGGTATCGACCCGATCTCTGTTTTTCGTTTTTTTGCCCTTCGTGGCACGCGAGGGCCCTTTTTTCCCCGATGGCCTCCAGTGGTTTTAAAAAGTGTGATCGTTGTAAGAAACTCATGTCTCTTACCGACACACACGACTGCTGCCTGCGTTGCCTCGGGGCTGACCATGATACTAAGGTCTGTGTCCCATGTGGCAAAATGTCCACCAAGGCACTCAGGAGCGGGCAGCATCAGAAGGAGAGGAATTTCTCGGACTCGGCCTCCGGACGAGCTCGGACCTCATCAGAGGCCTCGACGTCTCGGGAGTCGGACCCCAAGCTTCATCGGGGTTCCTCTGAAAGGGGGTCCCCCAGTCGGGAGCATAAGAGGAAGAGAAAGCTCGTGAGGGTGGCGTCGGAGGAAGCTTCTGGTACCTCGAAGGCCAGATCTCGGACCCCTGACCGCCGCCCCGGGCCCTTTAGGCTGGAGAAGCCAACTAAGGTATCCCGTGTAGAGCCGGAGTCTGTCGAGCACGTAAGTCCTGTTGTCCTCAAGGACTCTCCTCTTAGGGAAGCGACATCGGGCCCGGTGCTGCCGGGGCCTGAGTCGGTGGCTTCTGAGTCTCCTGAGCTTGGACTCAGGCTGACAGCCTTGGAGTGCAGATTGTCTGCCTTCATGGATCAGCAGCGGGTGCTGATGGCCAGCCTGACTGGTGCATCTGCCCCGCCCACCGGGACGTCAACGTCTAAGTCGACCCCGGAGACAGAGCAGGTTCTCTAAGCCATGAAGTCCTGAGTCCGGTCTCGGTCACGGTCTCCCTCGACCTCCCATTCAGGACCGAGGGCGTCGAGGTGTTGCCAGAACCCACGCGGTCGGAGCCCCTTGACTCTTCTTCGGATGAGTCTGCATGGGAGACGGAGGACAAGGAGTCCCCCGATACATTTCGTACACGGTGTGTCCCTTCGGACTCACCGCAGTCCGAGCCCCGGAGTAGGTCACCTCCGGAGGATATCCGGTTCTTGGAGTTCGTTAAGGACATGGCCAAGGCCTTGAATAATCCTGCGGACACCGAGGAGGAGCCTCGAGCCGAAGATCTTGATGCCCTCCAGTATTACTCTCCCCCAAGGGAGGCCTTTACTGTGCCGGTTCCTCCAATGCTGGAACGGTTCCTCTTCGGCGCCGGTTTTGAGCAAGCAGATCGATTCCATGTATCGAGTCTGGAAGAGCCCTGGGTTTCAGAAGGCGCAGCTGCCGCACCATTCTATGGTTGTGGAATCGGCCATGCATCGTCTGAAGAGCCAGAAGATGCACTCCACAGTGCCCCCCGGCAGGGAGGCCCGAAGCCTAGATGTCATCGGAAGAAAGTGTGCAAGAAACTCTTTGCTCTCAGGGAATGAGTCTGTTCTCTAGAGGCTAAAGTAGCAGACTTGGAAAGCATAAGACAGACAGAGAGGTACATAGACGAGACCTAGAGGGATATAGTCCTGAAATCCCACCTCCAGTCTGGCAGCACCCCTGTTGCCATGGAGGAGAGAGGTCACGTGACAGGAGAGCATCACCCTGGTGTGGCAGGAAGTGATCCTGTAACTAGGACCTGTCCTCCAGGTGATGTAAAACCCTCTCGCACCGAGGAAGTTTCTCCAGGGCCATGTGCCCATGAGGGAAGGGTTAGGACAGCCGTTATAGTTGGTGATTCGATCATTAGGCATGTAGATAGCTGGGTGGCTGGTGGACGTGAGGATCGCCTGGTAACATGCCTGCCTGGTGTGAAGGTAGCGGACTTCACGCGCCACCTAGATAAGGTCTTAGATAGTGCTGGGGAGGAGTCTGCTGTCTTGGTACATGTCGGTACCAATGACATAGGAAAATGTGGTAGGGAGGTTCTGGAGGCTAAATTTAGACTTTTAGGTAGGAAGTTGAAATCCAGAACTTCCAGGGTAGCGTTCTCCGAAATGCTTTCTGTTCCACGCGCAGGACCCAAAAGACAGGCAGAGCTCCGGAGTCTCAACGTGTGGATGAGACAATGGTGCAGAGATGAGGGTTTTGGATTTGTTAGGAACTGGGGAACATTCTGGGGAAAGGAGGGGCTCTTCCGAAGGGATGGGCTTCACCTTAACCGGGATGGAACCAGGCTGCTGGCATTAACCTTTAAAAAGGAGATAGAGCAGCTTTTAAACTAGATATTAGGGGAAAGCCGACAGTCTCCCCAAGAGCGGATGGTTCGGAAGAATGTATCTTTGAAGGATACTACCAAAAGCAGAGAGGTTCCACAAAAGAGTAAACTAGCCCAAATGCCCTCAAGTATGGAGCAGACAGAGCTTAAAGATCCCAAATTACCCATGTCTAACAATAGCCAAATTAATATGAATAAAATACATTCTCTAAAATGCTTGTATGCAAATGCTAGAAGTCTAAAAAATAAGATGGGAGAGTTAGAATATATAGCACTAAATGAAAGGTTAGATATGATTGGAATATCAGAGACATGGTGGAAGGAGGACAACCAGTGGGACACTGTGATACCTGGGTACAAACTATATCATAATGATAGAGCTGATCAAATTGGTGGAGGGGTTGCTCTCTATGTTAGAGAGAGCATTGAGTCAGAAAGGATTAAAGTTTTGCAGGAAACGAAATCTGCTGTAGAATCTATATGGATTGAAATTCCATGTAAAAGTGGGAAGGCGATGGCAGTGGGGGTGTACTATCGACCGCCTGGCCAGAATGACCAAATGGATGATGAAATGTTCAAAGAAATCAAGGAAGCTAACAAAAGTTACAGCGCAGTAATAATAATGGGTGATTTCAACTACCCCGGTATCGACTGGGTCAGTGTCATGTCAGGGCATGCTAGGGAGATAAAGTTCCTAGATGAAATAAATGACTGCTTCTTGGAGCAGCTGGTTCATGAACCGACCAGAGGGGAAGCCATATTAGACCTAGTCCTTAGTGGAACACCAGATCTAGTGCAAGAGATAAGGTGTTGGGGCCACTTGGCAATAGTGATCATAGCATGATCGCCTTTGATTTAATTAGTGGAGGAGGGATAGTAAGGAAATCTACAATACTACCTTTTAACTTTCGAAAGGGAGACTATGATAAAATGAGGAAAACATTTAAGAAAAAACTAAAAGGAGCAGTTGCAAAGGTTAAAGACGTACATCAGGCTTGGCTGTTGTTGAAAAATACTATCTTGGAAGCCCAGACCAGCTGTATTCCACGCTTTAAGAAAAGTGGAAAGGTCCATAAACCATTATTAAGAAGGGACCCAGGATATCAGTGCTTGAACCAATACAAGCATTGTGGAGCCTGTGTCCCTTGGGGAAACTGCTAGGTACATATGACCTAGATTGGCCACTGTTGGAAACAGAATACTGGGATTGATGGACCTTGGTCTGACCCAGTATGGCATATCTTATGTTCTTATGTTCTTAGAAAGTGCTTCCAGGGCTCGATGCTTGCTTGCCGTGTCCAGGCCTACCAGCTGTACATGGGCATGTACTTGCGGGACCTGGCCAAAGAGGTAGCCGGGTTCTCGGCTGGTCTCTCCGGGGAACCTTTGCAGAGGTTCCAATCCTTGTCCTCGGGGGTACGGAAATGTTCCAAATTCATCTCCCGGGCGGCCTACGATGGCTTCGAGGCTTCGGCTACAGTTATCGGACCTCGAGCCATGGGTGCAGGACAAGTTGGTTGATGGCCCATGCGGGGGTGAAAGCCTCTTCGCAAGCCCATGGCCGAAAAGCCTGCTGAGCTCGAGACTGAGACTCTGACGAGGACAAGATTGTCTAGGAAAACTTCTGCCCCTTCTCATAAGAAGAAGGGCTCGGAGTAAAAAGGCCTTTTACCCGAGGAAGGCGCCTGCCTACAAACCTTTCCCTCATTATCAGGCCTTCTCAGCTCCCCAGCAGGGTCAGCAGGCCAAGGGACAGGGACATGGGCCCCGTAGGCATAAAGCCCCCAAGCCTCCAGCTCCTGCTCCTACTCAGCAGTGAGGGGGTTTTTGACTCCCTCTGCATAGCCTCTCCACCCCTGCTGGCCCACCTCAGCACGGGGGGGTCGCTTGGTCCTGTTTTCCCACCAGTGGCCACCCATCACAAGGGATGCTTGGGTACTGAGCATAGTCCAAAGGGCTATCTGTTCCATTTCAATCAGGTACCCCCTACCTACTTCCCAGGGGAGCCTCCAAGGCCTCCTCTGCATCAGGAACTCCTTCTCCAGGAACTGCTAGATCTGCTTCAAGACAGGGCGGTAGAGCCTGTACCTCCACACTTGTGGGGACAGGGCTTCTACTCCCGGTACTTTCTTGTGCCAAAGCAGACTGGAGGTCTCCGGCCCATTCTGGACCTGAGAAATCTCAGCAAGTTCTTGGAAAAAGAGAAGTTCAAGATGCTAACTCTTGGAACACTACTGCCCTGCCTCCAGCAGGGAGATTGGCTATGCTCCTTAGATCTGAAGGATGCGTACACTCACATCCTCATTCATCCAGACCACAGAAAGTACCTCAGGTTCGTGGTGGCAGGGAGCTATTTTCAGTACAGGGTACTGCCCTTTGGCCTAACCTCCGCCCCATGAGTTTTCACAAAGTGCCTAGCTGTGGTAGCGGCCTACTTGAGAAACCAGGGTATTTTTGTCTTCCCCTACCTGGACGACTGGCTCATCAGAGGTCAGACTCTCCAGGAGGCAAGGCAAGCCACCCTCTGTCCTGTCTCTCTTCTTCAGCGACTGGGGTTTGTCATAAACTTCGCAAAGTCCACTTTGCTCCCCTCTCAGAACCTGGAGTTCATAGGGGCAAGGTTGGACTCCCTGCAAGCGAAGGCTTACTTGCCAGAGGACAGGGCGGAAAGACTGATGAGCTTGGCCAGCCGGTTCATAAGCAACCCACTGGTTTCCGCCAGGCTTTGCCAACGGCTCCTAGGCCACATGGCATCGACAGTGCATGTGACCCCCAATGCTCGCCTGAATATGTGGCCTGCACAGTGGTGTCTCAGAACTCAGTGGAGGCAGGCCACAGGAAACCTCAGAGACTAAGGGTGTCCAGACCCTTCCTGAACTCCCTACAGTGGTGACCTGCTACATGGGATTCCTTTTCAGGTACCTGTTCCTACAGTGGTACTCACAACCGATGCCTCCTTGCAGGGCTGGGGTGCACATTGCCTGGACAAGTGCACATAGGGCCTGTGGTCCTCATGGGAGGCCACTCAGCAGATCAACCTGCTAGAACTCAGAGCGATACGTTTAGCCCTCAAGGCCTTCGCCCATACCCTGGCCCACCAGGCTGTCTCGGTGCAGACAGACAACCAAGTGGCAATGTTTTATATCAACAAGCAGGGGGGCACAGGGTCAAGGCTCCTGTGTTGAGAGACACAGGCCCTCTGCTCCTTTGCACTTCAACACAATATGCTGCTCAGGGCTGTCTATCTTACTGGCCAGGAAAACTTTCTAGCAGACAGATTGAGCAGGGTCCTACAACCTCACGAGTGGCAACTGCACCCTTTAGTGGTCCAGACCATTTTTCTGAGATGGGGACTTCCGTCTGTCGACCTCTTTGCCAGTTCCCTGAACCGGCATCTGCCCCAGTTCTGCTCCAGGCATCCGCATCCCAAAAGATTGGCGGCAGATGCCTTCCTGATCTTATGGTCCCAGGGCCTACTGTATGCGTTCCCTCCCACGCCCATGGTGGCTCGAGCCTTGTTCAAGATTCTAAGGGACAGGGCCTCGGTTATCCTGGTGGCCCCCAGATGGCCAAGGCAACCCTGGTTCCCCCTCCTGTTACAGCTGGCGGTGGACACCCCTCTTCCTCTGGGGTTGCAACCCGATCTTCTTTCTCAAGATCAGGGATCCCTTCTGCACCCCAATCTCAAAGCTCTCAATTTGATGGCCTGGAGGCTGCAAGGGTAGTGCTGGCTCCCTGGGGCTTGCCTCAGGAAGTAGAGGAGGTTGTCTTAGCTTCAAGGAAGCAATCCACCCGAAAGACCTATGCCTTGAAATGGAAGCGGTTCTCTCCTGTCCTGTGCCAGTGGTGCTTCAGTACCTGCTGCACTTGTCTAATCAGGGTCTTAAGTCCAATTCGGTTAGGGTACACCTCTCTGCTCTGGCAGCACACCACTCAATGGTGGAGGGGCGCTCTTTGTCGGTTCACCCCCTGGTGGCCAGGTTCCTCAGAGGCTTGCTCTTGCTAAAGCCTCCTCTCCATCCACCTGCCCCTGAGTGGGAGTTGAATGTGGTTTTGCAACAGCTTACTCACCCACCCTTTGAGCCGATAGCTACGTGCCCTTTTCGCTTCCTTTCTTGGAAGACTCTCTTCCTAGTGGCACTGACTTCAGCCAGGCAAGTGAGTGAACTTCAGGCCCTGGTTTGTGACAGGCCATACACCCGTTTCTAGAACAGGGTGGTCCTTAGGACTCATCCTAAGTTCCTCCCGAAGGTGGTCTCTTCCTTCCACCTCAACCAGGAGGTGGTTCTTCCAACATTCTTCCCTAGGCCCCATGCAAGCAGGGCTGAAGAAGTCCTCCACACCCTGGACTGTAGAAGGGCCTTGTCTTTCTACCTAGAGCGTACTAAGGGTCATAGAAGGGCTGCTCAGCTCTTTGTCTCCTTTGACCCAAACAACTTGGGGGTTCCTGTCTCCAAGCATACCTTGTCCTTATGGGTGGCGGACTGTATCACCTGGGCTTATAGGGCAGAAGACCTTCCCTTGTGGGGTCGAGTTACAGCCCACCATGTCCGGGCCATGGCTGCATCAGTAGCTCATCTCTGCTCTGTACCGTTGGCAGACATCTGTAGGGCTGCAACTTGGTCCTCAAGCCAGACTTTTGCAGCCCATTACTGCCTGGACAGGGAGTCCCGTAGGGACAGTGCTTTTGGTCAGGCAGTACTCCGGAATCTCTTTGAGGTTTAGGCAACTCCTACCCTCCTGCCCTCTTGTTGGGCTACCAAGGGGTTCTGGTCTCAGTGAAATTCTTTCCTTCATGCTACGGCTTCACAGAGGGAGTTTCTTTTTCAGCCTGGGTTCCTGGTAGCCCAGAGCTAGGGAGTCACCCATATGTGAGGACTGACTTCCTGCTTGGTCCTGGAGAAAGAGTAGTTACTCACCTGTAACAGGTGTTCTCCAGGAGCAGCAGGAATCAGTCCTCACAACCCTCCCTTCTCCCCTGGGAGTTGCAGTTGTACATAGTTCATTTTGTTTTTGTGCTGTCTTTTAGCTATGTCATCTGATGGAGCAAGATGGCACCTTTAGGCAGGAAGGGGACTGCGCATACGTGGGTGTATTCCCAAAGGCTTTCTTAGAAAGCTGGGGAAATGCTCCACATGGGGGCTCCATCGACGTCGATGTCACCCATATGTGAGGACTGATTCCTGCTGCTCCTGGAGAACACCTGTTACAGGTGAGTAACTACTCTGTACGTATGACCTAGATTGGCCACTGTTGGAAACAGGATACTGGGCTTGATGAACCTTGGTCTGATCCAATATGGCATATCTTATGTTCTTATATCTGAGAAATTATTGAACTGAGAGACTGTATACTTGTAGAACTTTACTTGTGTATGTTTCAAACTGAATTTAATTATTCTCTGCACAATAAAAGGGACTTAATTTAAACCATACCTAGAGTATGTTTAGTGAAATTGAGGTCCATGCAAAGTTTATTTTTTATATATATAAAGTATTAATGATTGATAGTTCCTGTGGGATCAATCCTTTTTGTTGGGATTAGTAGTGTTGACCCTGATTGATAAGGCACCATATATGAAAAATTCCATAAATGGCTCTGGAAACTAAAGAAAATGAAAGGTTTTTTAGCCTGAACATCCCTACTACTTGGCTGCATGGAAAAGCCACTCTGGTTGAGTAAAGGAAGAGAGAGCTGTGGATAGGTAATGGAGGAAAGCACAGTACAGGAGAAACAGACCATAGCTGACTGGGCTAGGAGGGAGAAGGGCTAAGAAGAGGTAGGAAGGGGTGATGGTTGAAGTCAGGGAAGAGAAGAATATGGAAAAGAAGGCTGTGGGAGCAGAGTGCTCGGGACAGGGACAAAGGAGGCTGGGTCTATATAGATATGCATTAAGTGAACATTGTTTTATAATGAGTCACTTACTTAATTTCTATAACTTTATTTTCAATTGTCTGCTTTTAAAATGCTGGTTTAATTGGTCAAGGCCTCTGATGTTATGCTATTTTGTGAGATTACGATTTTCATTGGAAGGAGGCTCACTGCTAGTATTGTACTCCACTCTGTACTTTCATTGATTGAAGACACACAATATCATGTTGATAATTAAATTAATTAAAATGAATAAAAATATAGCAGTAACTATTCAGCAGGATGGGGGTTATATAGCGATTCGTCGGTAAATCAATCATACATCTACATGAGTATATTTAGTCAACTTATATGCATAAGTTGAACCACTTAAGGGCATGTTTACTGAGCCGTATTAGGTTTTTGCAGCTAACATGGTATGATAGTGCAAATAGTGCTGCGTTAGGGTGTGCAAAGCGTCCCCCCAGTAGATACCACATCAAACATGCAGAGAGCTCAGTTGGACAGCAGCCGGGATGCATCCAACACTACCCATTGAGGTGGCATTAGTTGTATCAATTCTGCCTGCCAATCCAGTGACATACCCACTCTCCATTCTCACCTGCCCATGCACCAGCCAATGCACATTCTGAGATAGCACAGATAATTGCTGCACTATCTGCATTTAGACCGCATTAGCTGTTAATGTGACACACTTATTTTATTTTTTTGAGTGATTTTCTATACTGCCATTCTGGGTAATAATAGCAGTTTACATACAGAACAACTGAGATACATTGAACATTTAACAATATAACAAGTGCATGTGAACAAACAATCAAGTATATTTACATGATTCATACTAGTACAACTTATTTACAATTTGGATGAGAAAGTTCCTGGATTGTTGAGAGGGAAGTGAGGTAATTAATAGTGTGAGGTGGGTGTTTTGTAGAGAGAGGCTAGTAGGGTTGAGGGAGAGAATGCTTCCATTAGGGTGCGACTTGAAGTGTGTGCTATGTTGGGTCGACATTTGGTGTTAGATCATTATCTCCAAAATATTCAATGAACAGGAAAGTTTTAAGTTGAGTGTGGAACATAGATAGGTCTATGATGTTTCTAATTCTTTCTGGCAGGGAGTTCCAGAGCATTGGGGATAGCTACTCAAATGCTCTGTTGCTAGCGTATTGCTTTGTTTTTCGGTAGTCGGAAGGGGTTGATAGGGTATTATTCATTTGGCTGCTTCTTTGTTGGTCATTGGGTGTGACCTTAATTAGGTGTGATAAGATTATTGGTGCTATTTTTCTGATGATTTTGAATGTGGTCATAATTAACTTGTACTTTATCCTGCTCTGTACAGGTAACCAGTGCAGGGAATAAAGTACAGGTGCTATACGGTCCATGAGGCGTGCGTTATAGATAATGCATGCTGCCATGTGCTGTGCCTTTAGAAGAGGATGTATAGATTGTTTTGGCAGTCCGTGCAGTAGGCTATTACAATAGTCAATATGTGGGATTATTATAGCTTGCATAATGGTTCTGAAGTCGTTGCTATGGTAAGTTCTATATGTCACATTAACATGTGACGTAGTTTAGTAAACATGCCCCTAAATATCTTATCCCAACTTTATATGGAGAATTACATTTGAGATAATGTTTTGGATCTTTAAATATTTTAGAGCATTACGGCAGACTACAGTATCTGAAAGCTATGTTGCACCTTATAAGCCCATATGCATTCTGAGGTCCTCTGGAAAGACTTCTCTTAAGGAGCTATACCTTTGTATTTCCTAGGTCTTTGAGTCCAATATTATAGAACACATTGTCTGTAGAGCTCAATAGGCATTGTGGAGGTCATTTACTAAAGATGTCAGCTAAATTCAACAATAAGATCAGCACATGCTTACACCATCACGCATTATCTACCGCAGGGCACATTTTATTCCTTCAGTCCCTCTGGCAGAAAGAATGCATTAACATCATTAGCACAACTAATTTATTAAATGATCCACCTCCCTTGTGTTTTGCAAAAAAGGTGAAGGCATTCTATTTTATCGAGGCCTTTAATAATATTTGTTCCTGAGGTTTACTGCTGTATCAGATTGCACTTGCACTTTTATTTTTTTTTTTAGATCTTTCATTTATTTGTTGTGTATGATTTGCTAAATATAATTTAACCTGCATTCTATGAATTTGTGCCCTATTTTTAGCCAAACATAGCATCCTGAGTTTTCAGCTGAAAATTAATTTTAATTTAAGAGCTTAAAAGTTTAGGGAACAAATTCAGCAGCAATGGCTAGTGTGATTAAAGCAGCTGGTCATCACCACTTTAATTAATGTCCAGATGGGAGGACAGCTTACCCATTCAAGGCTGAGCAGGGGTCAGCAGGATTGTGTTGCTGGTGTGGGCACTCCCGGTATCGCTGTTGCAGCTGGTGGTGAGAGTGTACTGATGGAAGGAATAGTCCTTGCGCCAACATCATCAAGGAGAGCCTGACCCATCCTGATAAATTATAACAGTGCGCCATGCGGCCATGGCTGCATGACCAAAGGGGTGTGCCCCTTTGGTGCCGATTCAATGTTGATTCAGGATTTATAAGCATTCTCTTTTTTGTATTTGGGATGCCTAAAATGGACCAAGCGAAAGAACAAAGGAAAGGCTTTGCTATCTTTTGAGACAACTGCTTCAAAGCTCCGGGGCTCTGTGGGTAAATAGGTGCCTCCCACTTTGTTATGTAGACCATCGTTAAGCTCCATATCTAGGACTCCACTGCCTCACCCGATTGTCCAGTCAACATTAAAGTTGGGGTCTGTTCCTCACTCCTCAGTTGGGGTTGAAGAAGGGGGGGCCTACCTCTGAAGATGCAGTCTAAGATCACATTTGGACTGCTTTGCCTAAACCTGTCTGATTTTAATCCTCTACTGAATTGGTTGTGCCTCAATTGGCTGCGGATATTACCTTTATTGATATTTGAAATATAGTTTCTCAGAATAATTTATGCTTAGGGTACTATGCAGGTCCAGGGCAACATGGAAAGCAAGGTAAGCATGGCAGGGGGTGCCAGTGTATGGGGGGGAGTGCCAAAATGCTGAAAAACAAAAAATGATGAACTAAAAAATGAGAAAAATAAAACAGTAAAAAGTGAAACAAATATTAAACATTAAGGCCGATTCCATGCCTGGGCCATGGGCACGCACAAAATGTGGACAGGGCCGAGTTGGACCTGAATTTGCCACTGTGGGGTCTACACGCACCTGCAATGGCAGAATCAGGGAGATGGACAGGCTGGTGGATACTGTATTGCATACGGGTGTATGCAGCCGATCTGGCCCGTCCCCACACACCAGTGCAAACTGTGGAGCAAGTTTGCCATGGCGTCTCATTGCCATGGCAGGGCCCCATCCACCATGTGGCACAGAATCACCAGCCATCCTGATGCCCCTGCAAGCAAGTGCCCATTCGCTTCTGGTGGTCAGTAAAAGCTGGATCAGTCCCGTGTTCGTGGCTTCGCCCAGCCCTTATTCCACTGGTGGACAGGTATAACTTGTGCTTCCATAGGGGTGCGGGGAACATACAGAGGTCTTTCCTGAATAGGCTCTGTACGTTCAGGCAGCTGGCCACTCCCTCGCTCTGCCCCCGCATTGCCTTCTCCCACCCACTTACAGAGCTCCCCGCACAAACACTGTATACGTTCAGGGACACAAGGAAGTGAAATACGCATCGGGGGCTGTTCGCTGGTTGCACATTTGGCCTGCACATAAACAGCCATTATTCGCTGATCAGAATGCCCCTAAGGTGTTAGCAAATTAGTACTGCTAGAGCTCATTGGTTAATGAGAAAGGAGGGTGCCAATTAATTGGTTGCAGGGGGACACCAACTCTGGTACTATGGATCAAATATCACTTTCTCATAGGAACCTGTTAATGCTTTTGGCAGCTCATGAGACACAGTTTCAAGGAATACAAGCACAAATTGATAAATTACAAATTCAGATTACAACTCTACAAAATGTGTCTACCTCTGACATTAAGGATTATTACTATTCATTACCAGTTAGAGGCTTTGGAGAATAATGGTCATTCTAAGAACTTCAAAATCCAAATCAAACCCTGTACTATGCTTTACTCAAATAGTAACAACCAATATTAATCTTATTACAATAATTTCTTTTAGCAGGCACAGATGACCTCAGAATGGCTAGTATCCCTCATACAGTGACAAGTCACTATAGGAAAATAGCAGACGCTTCACATCACAGGTCAAATAGCCTATACCATCCAACCTAATAAATACAACCAATTTTACAAACTTAATACACCCCAAACAATTCACTCAGGAACCTATATCCAGTAATCTTCACAAACATTCACCACATAAATAACACACACCCATTAAAAGCGTCTAACTTGAATAATCATGGCAGTACATCTGGAGTTTGGGGTGTATTAAGTTTGTAAAATTGGTTGTATTTATTAGGTTGGATGGTATAGGCTATTTGACCTGTGATGTGAAGCGTCGCTATTTCCCTATAGTGACTTGTCACTGTATGAGGGATATTAGCCATTCTGAGGTCATCTTTGCCTGCTAAAAGAAATTATTGTAATAAGATTAATATTGGTTGTTACTATTTGAGTAAAGCATAGTACAGGGTTTGATTTGGATTTTGGATTATTGCTTCCCTGAGACAGCTTTGTGGTGTTCCATTCTAAGAACTTGCCATTTCTTAGCTTTCCAAAAACACATTATTTATCTCCTGTTATCGTGTTACAAAAGTGTTTCAAGGAAGTTTTTTGTATATTTCAAATTATGATAAAATTTCTATTATGAACTGTTATTATTTATCTTCTAAACATTTGGTGAAAGCTGAAACCGGAAATGCCCGAGAATTGATATAGGCTTGAGTTTCTTTGGAATTAACTAATGTTTTTGAGTCCTTTTCTGAGGAAATTTCTACCCAGGCAACTCTGGTTGTGACTTTCACTACAATAGGGGATAAACTTTCTATACTAAAGTTGTATTTTAAGAAGAAATATGTTTTGATTTCTTCATTTAAGCTTATGTTATTTTTACTGATGTATCTAAGGTTATCCAGATGTGGAGAAAGGCTTTTTTGTTATTGAAAGATAGGGTATTGGCAATAGGTGCTAGTTTGTTTTCCTAAGATTTCCATGTAAATGCCTAGTAACATATCGGGGAAATTAGTATGGGCCTGATTCTGATCCCGACGTCTTATCTCCTTTGTACGTCCGGGCTGAGCCGTACGTATAAAGGAGATCGCGATTCTGATCCCGCGGGGTACGTCTAGCCCCACAGGATCAGAATCACGAACAGGCCTGCACGTACAGCCATAGCCCGGCTAACTCAGCCAGGACTTTTAAATGGAGCCGTGGCACCATGGCGTCCTGTTGCCATGGCACCACGGCTCCATTTAAAAGCTGCAATGCCGGCTGCTTCTAAAAAAGTTAATTTTCCACAGCTCGACCCCCAATCCAGCCTCCTAAGGCAAGGATCGGGCTGCGGGGAATTAATGTTGCTCCCCCCCCCCCAGCCCCTTCCACACACCGGGCCGCTTAAGAAAACACGACCAGGGGAGTTATTCCACCTTGGAGGTGGAATAACTTCCCTGGCCATTTTGCCGGCCCTGGACGTACAGGGCTGACATTAGAATCGGTCCTGTACATGCAGGGCCGGCGACCACTCACTGCCCGCCCACTCTCCGCTCCTGGGCCGCCTCTTCCCCGCCCCTGACTAACTTCCCCGCACAACCGATGGGGAGGTTAGTCAGGGGCTTCCACTGGCACGAATAAAGCTATTCGTGTCTCAGAATAACGTTCCATGTGTTATCCTTACAGCTGGAAAATGTCCTTAAAGTTAAAGTTGCCTTATCTGTTTAGTAGGAATTTGGACAGGTTAGAGAGAGTTCTTGATTTTTGGCTTTGTCCGTCTCACTTATTGTGTTTGGTTCTTTTTCACTTGTTTCTAGGGTAGTTTAATTGCGCCTAGTATATTTGCTTTGTTTTGCTGAGCTGTTGTGATGGGCAACTTATTCTCCCTAGATGTGGGCTATTATTGTATCTATTTTGATTGTTCTTCTTTTGATTTATTGCTATTTTTCCTGCTTACTGTGTGTTAAGCTATTTTCAAAACTTAAAAAAAAGAACACTTGGATATTCAGGGCCGGGGCCATATCTAGTCAGTGACACTGAATATCTGGTTTGCCCAGTTAGCAATTTAGCTATCTGGTCAGTGACAATATTCAACCGCTAAACCGGCTAAAGTTAGGGCAGGTTTTTTTCTTCCTAACCAGTTTAGGTTAGCTGGTTAGCGCTCACTGTCATCACTGACCAGCCAACCATGGGTGCTATCCCCGGAACGCCCCCATGCTAAGTGGTTAGCATCAGGGCAATCAGCTTACTTGAGAGGAGATGTTTAGCAGCAGAAACCATGTATATGCTGCTGGATGTCCCTTTGAATATGCTCCCTGTGCTTATAAATATAGACCTGCTATTCCTTTGCATTGGTGTATTAGTCTAATTTATGAACCTAGTCCTGAAAATCACTACCCTAGATCTACCCCTGTTTTCACCCAATTTTATGCTCCTAAAGTTAGGAGTTTAGTGAAAAATTGAGAATAAATTTAGGCATTCAGCCCTAGTAAATTTTTAGTGGCCAATTTAGGAGCACAACTATCAGAGTTAGATGCATAAAACTTTTGAATATCTGGCTATATGTTGTGTGTTTGTGTGTGTAAGCTGCTATGGGATTACTCTATGGACTAGTGGGTTATAAATTCATAAAATAAATAAATAAATATATTGAAAGGATCATGTAGCTGTTTTGAGACTGCCCAATTCATAGTGGATATTGGATTGCCTGGTAATATTTAACACTGGTGATCTAATTCTACTGTTTTAATTTTCCTACAGATGTAAATGAATGTGAGACTGAGCCCTGCAAAAATGGTGGAATTTGTACAGATCTTGTTGCCAACTATTCATGTGAATGTCCTGGTGAATTTATGGGAAGGAACTGCCATTATAGTAAGTGCTAAAACTGTTTTGGAGACCTAACATCTTAATATTTTCAGCCACAACTATTATAGTATCATTATTATCTGTCAACCCCATAATGTGATATTGTAAATATACATCTATTAATAATGTAGTTCATTTGATATTGTTAAATATAGGACGAGTATTCAAACTCTACCTTTTGGGACAGAATCTGTATTATTTTTATAATAGTTTTCAAATTTCACAAAGTAAATTGTAGGAAAAGTAAGACAAATTGAAAGAAATACAAAATAACCACAGGCCTGTGGAAATAATATAAATTAATATGTTTGAAGTCCACATTATGGGGGAAATATCGAAATATATATAAACAAAAGTATGCTCATGTTGTATATTGCTTCAATCTCCCACAAACCATGTCTACCACCACCCAGGACTGTACCTAGCCCTGTGCGAGCAGTGCGGCCGCACAGGGCCCAAAGGCTTAAGGGGCGCATTTCAGCTGTCTGCTGTTGCCTGCCGCCACCACCTTTTCTTCTCTCAGCGGCGGCAGGCAACAGCAGACAGCTGAAATGCGCCCCTTAAGCCTTCTCGTGGCATGCTAAGCAGATCTGTCCCTCCCTGCTCTGACGCGATGTCAGAGCAGGGAGGGACAGATCTGCTTAGTGCGCCTCTTCTCTCCCGCCCCCATCCAGAAAGTGGCTAGAAGGAGGTGTGGTGGGGGGCTGTGCGCCTGATGTGCAAGTTGCACAGGGCACGATTCACGCTCAATATGGTCCTGCCACCACCTCAATAGAAATCAAAAGCACAATGAAAATTACATTAATATACCAAATCATTTATCCTGTAGAAACCTCACCAAATGTAGATGCTCAGAAAAACATATCTATTCCTTTTATATCTTATGACACATTTACAAGGGAATTGTAAGAAAAGGCTCCCACATTCAGTGGAGGAGTAGTCTAGTGTTTAGAGCAGCAGCCTGGTGACTAAAGAGACTATGATTTAAATCCCACTGGTACTCCTTGCAGCCTTGGGCACATCACTTAATCTTCCATTGCCTCAAGTACAAACTTAGATAGTAAGCCCTCCAGGAACAGGGATATGCCTTCTTTACCTGTCTATAACTCACCTTGAACTACTAGTAGAAAGGTGTGAGTTAAATACTATTAAATAAAAATAAATAAAATACTACTTCCTCTTCATCTGTGTTATCCTACTACCAGTTCAGAGTTCAAAGTCACCACCAACATGGCTCTAGTAGAGGCAACTCCCTGTGATGTTTCCAGGAAAACTGATAAATCTAAATAAACTGTTGACAAAACTGTGTACAGTCCACTGCCTTCTTCCACAATTCCCCTCTTATTCTATTAAACATAAAAAGAGTATTAATAAAGTCCCATAATCATTAAATATCTCAAATTATCAACACTGATACTTCAGCAGGACTAAAATTGCCCAAAAATGGTCTCGCTCTATAGATCCAATCTTAAAAAGCAAGGAAGATCAACCAGTCATGCACATCTCAGCATTTTCCTGAATGGGGAAAAAAGCCTCAGGACATTATCACATCCCTTTATGCGGCAAATCACAGCCATAGGGGACGCAGAACACTCAACATCGCTGGCTATAGTGTATAGATAATAATCTTTCTTTCTTTTTTAGATTGGATCTATAGAGCAGGACCCTTTTGGGGCAATTTTAGTCCTGTTGAAGTATCAGTGTTGATGGTTTGAGATACTGAATGATTTTGGGAGTGTATTAATACTCTTTTTGTGGTACTTCGCTCCCAGTGTGGTTATTTGGTTTAATATTCTATGAAGCATAATACATCAACATACAATGATGGACTCTAGATTCATACTTTTCAAACCATCCCTCAAAAATATTTTCCACAATTCTCCTGGTCATGCTCATCATTCCATTTCCAAGTTCTCCAACTTGCTGTGAACAATCTGTCTTTTGTATTCATTGTTCTCTCAGCTTGTAGAGAAACCACTTGTCCTCTCACCTGAATACCTTGCTTTTTAAGTCTAGCCAGCCTTCCTTTATTTTCCTCTACTTCTGGGAAACCCAATCCACTAGAAAATTTTCCGTATGAATAACAAGAAGACATCCTCCAAGACAACAGATTTATCAGATAAAACTGACTCCTTGGTCAATAGCCTTGATGCTAGAAGCACCACCATGGGGACTTTCATAGCTACCGCTGGGTAGTGATGAAGAACATAAGATATGCCATACTGCGTCAGACTAAGGTCCATCAAGCCCAGCATCCTGTTTCCAACAGTGGCCAATCTAGGTCATACGTACCTAGTAGTTTCCCCAAAAGACACAGGTTCCACAATGCTTGTATTGGATCAAACATTGATATTCTGGGTCTCTTCTTAATAATGGTTTATGGACCTTTCCTCCAGGAACTTGTCCAAATGATTTTTAAACCCAGCTACACTAACAGCCTTTACTACATCCTCCGGTAACAAATTCCAGAGTTTGATTACACGTTGAGTGAAAAAATATTTTCTTTTATTAGTCTTAAATAGTTTACCCTGTAGCTTCATTGCATGTCCCCTAGTCTTTCTAGATTCTGATAACGTAAACAATTGATCTACTCCGTTTATTAATTTATAGACTTCTATCATATCTCCCCTCAGCCGTCTCTTTTCCAGTTTAAAGAGCCTTAACCTTTTTAGCCTTTCTTCATAGGGGTATCCTTCCATCCCCTTTACCATTTTGGTGGCTCTTCTCTGAACCTTTTCTAATAACGCTATATCCTTTTTAAGATACGGCGACCAGAATTGCACACAGTATTCAAGGTGCGGTCTCACCATGGAACCATATAGAGGCATTATAATATCCTTTGTTTTATTTTCCATTCCTTTCCTTATGATACTTAGCATCCTATTTGCTCTCTTGGCCGCCGCTGCACACTGGGCCAAGGGTTTTAACATGTTATCCACAATGGGTGGTGGTTCCTAATGTGGAACCTTGCATCGTGTAACCATAGTTTGGGTTGTTCTTCCCTAGGTGCATAACTTTGCACTTGTCCACATTAAATTTCATCTGCCATTTTGATGCCCAGTCTTCCAATTTATCAAGATTGTCTTGCAATTTTCCACAATCCTCTTGGGTGATGAGAAGGAAGTAGCTAAATTGCTAGTTAACTCAGCCAGGTCTTCTTTTATCCTGCTGTTTGCCTGCATTATTCCCAGGCTACTCAACATGGCACCCTTCAGGCCTTTATCACCACTGCCAGCACCAACTCCTTCTGTGGTTTCTGGTGAAATTCCCTATGTGATGTTAGAGGAAGAACAACCTCCACTGCTCACATCATCAGGAGAGGAGAGGGAGGGGCCACTGGGGTTCAGTGTCAAATCTAATTCCCCTTCAGAGAGTGAAACTCGCTGTAGCCAAAATTTGAATAGTTTCCTGTGCCACTAGATAAACATTCATCAGGCCCTTTGCAACCACAGGCTTTGGATTTTATTTCTCCCTTAACCTTATTCTTTTAGGGCTCCATAGCTCTTACGTGGTACCACTAATCCCAGTGCCATCTTGACATGCTCACTTTCATTTTGAAACCTATTGTAAATCCAAAGAACGTGTGTAAATTTTTTTCTGATTATGTCTATAGTGCAAGTCCACATAGACAGAATTATATCAGATATTTCACAAGTTGTAAATTTTTAATAGTTATTTTGTAATTAATTTTTAAAAGTTATACTCCCAGTATTTGCTCTGAACTGAAGATTAAACACTGAAAAGCTGCTCACGACTGTATGTAGTTTGGTTAAAAGTATCAACTATAACATTGTTTGACCTTGGCTCTATATATCAAATGTAAATTATTTCTGATGCTCAGTTTGCATTTTTGTGTTATAAAAATTGATATGTCTCTAATAAAATAGGAGAACAATATTGAAAGCCATATCAGTAGATAAAATACAGTTTTACCTACAGAAGTGTGTTCTTGGAAAATTTCCCACTCTATGTAGGTAAAATTAAGCATGCTTCTGAACAATGTGGATAATTTTATCCATTTTGCTGGAAGATGTTCCTGTGGCAGGATCAGAACATTTTTTTTCAGGACGTACATGGTGGTACAGGGTATCGGCACTTTTTCCATTGCCTCCTTAAAACTGACCGATGGTCCCCAGACACACACATAGAAAATGCCTGTGGTGTCTCCAGCCAGTCCATTCAGGCCAACAGGGCAATGTACTGTAGAGGTGCCTGCTGTCACCAACACATAATAGTTCAACCCCTGCAAAATGTGGGAGATGCAGACTACAAAAGCTGAGTCGT
Organism: Ichthyophis bannanicus; assembly: GCA_033557465.1. Lineage (NCBI taxonomy): Eukaryota > Metazoa > Chordata > Amphibia > Gymnophiona > Ichthyophiidae > Ichthyophis > Ichthyophis bannanicus. The sequence goes on along the minus strand of CM066032.1, from coordinate 364,580,639 downwards.
CCAGGCGATAAAGATAGCAAAAAAATGTTTAGTGATGTGAATATGCCAGCATTGGGAATCTGAATGTACATCATTGCATTGTACAGGAGGAAATGCACTAATGTTTCTATTTCTTTGGTGCTGTTTTGCAAACGGAACCCAGCATCTTAGGGTTGTCAGGTCAGTTTGTATCTGCACATTTCTGTTTCTAATATTGACCATTTAGTCAGTATTTAGTGAGCTGTATCCATGTTTTACATATGCGAGCAAAGTAAGATATTTTGTGAGCATATTTCTGTGTAGGAATCTGTAGCAGTCTGGTTTGTTTTCTTCTCCCTGTGAGAAATGTGTTTTCGGGACTGGTATAATATTTGCAATGCTGCCTTTTCATAGACTTTGTGGCTGGTTGTGGATAGGGTGGAGGGGCTAGGCTGCTTATTGTAAGGGCAGGTCCCTGGCTGGTAATCCCACCTTTTAAGGATGGCACTGTATATAAGCACAGATACCTTCTTTACTGGGGAAAAAAAGCACGACGCAGGAGTAGTAACAACAGGCATGGTGTTGCATTTTTAAAACTGTGTTCTGGCAGAAAAAAGTTATTGTTAAGTGTTGACAAGTTGATGTTGACTCCTGGCGACACTGTGGATAGTCCTAAACTGTGTTCTGTCTTCCCTCAGGTGACTAATTTTGATAGAATGGCATCCATAGCTGCTGTTATTATATTGATCTATTGTATTGCCGGTCTTCCTCTTTTGCATTCACCTTCAACCTTGCCAAGCATGATGTCTTTCTCTAATGATGTTGCTCTTTGCAAGATGTGCCCAAAGTATGAAAGTTAAAGTCCTTTCATTTGAGCTTCTAAAGAAAGCTTAGGTTTGATCTCTTCTTATATCACTTGATTTTTTCTTCATGGTATATGCATTCCTCACTAGCACCATAATTCAAAGACATCAATTTTCTTCCTGTCTTTCTTCTTCACTGTTAAACACTTGCATCTATATGACATTATTGAAAATAAGATATCTTGGACATCTTATTTTCAATAAGGAGTAGAGGAGTGGCCTAGTGGTTGGGGCAAGGTACTTCAGGCCAGAAGGTTGGGCGTTCAAATCCCACTAGAGGACAGCAACTTTGGGTTGGAAGGACTGGGGTTTCTAGTCCCACAGGTGCTCCTTTTGGTCTTGGGCAAGCCACTTAACCCTCCATAGCCCATGTTCCCTGTAAAATACTTACCTCCAAGTTATAATGCCCTGTTCAATGTAATTTCAGTTTGTTCAATGTAAACCGCACTGATGCCAAATAGCATGGTATATAAGAGAATGTAAATAAATCCCTGCACTTTTTAAAATTCTTGTCTAGGTTCTTAGTAGCCATTCCGCAAAGAACAATACATCATCAAATTTTCTTGACTGCTTGCCATTTTGAGGCAGCCATGAGGTAGCTATAGGTAGCCCTTCCCCCAAGCCATGCTGCGAACTGTAGATAGCCCTTCCCCCAAGCCATGCTGCAAGCCATGAGGCTCTGATCAGCCTGACCCTTCCCCCGCAAGCCATGAGGTAATCAGCCTGCTAAGAGAGACATTGAGATTCCAGTAGGCACCCTTCCCCCACTCCAGGTCTGAGCACAGTATTTCCCTAGCCCTGAAACCAACAGACCAGAGCATACCGGTTTGGACAGGTCACCCAGGTACCTCCCCAGGGGCTGCTGATTGGTGGGCAGGAAATACCTGTGGCAAATGGGATTGTAGAATGAGTTTAAAACTGTACTGTATATAAGGCATTGTAGGCCGTCCCTCGGGGTTCAGACCCTTGTGGAGGTTGCTGGTATCTCTGTCTGATCCTGTGCACATTAAAGATCCTGTTTGCATTCCAGCCTGCCTGTGAGTTTTCCTTCTGTGGGTGAGTGATTGAATAAGAGCTTTTCACAGCGATTGCTGCAACATTTTGGTGCACTGGCCGGGAAATATTAAAAGAAAAGCCTCTCTCATCACACCCACGGTGGGAAGACTTCTGCTTTTGCAGCATCTGGGCCTCCACCAGTCAGGGACCAGCCCCTCCAGGTGATTAACGGTCCTTGGCGCCCCCGGGCCACTTTGTGCTTGGAAGGACACCTTGATTTGTCTGGACAGCTGGTCCCTGCGGTTGAATCCCCGATTGAAAAACCAGCTGGATAGACTGGCATCCAAACTTCCTGTCTGATCAGAGTTCTGGTGAGTACTGCTACCTTGTCTGGGGCTAGTTCTGTACTCTATCTGTGAGTCCTGGTAATTTCTGGGAACCTGTAGCAGCCTGATCAACTGCACGAGCAGTCCTAGTACGGGCCTTAGTGGCCCTGAAGCCATTGCTCGTCCTGTATCTGAATCTGAATACCGGTAAAATCTGAATATCTGAAACTGCAGTAATCTGAGATCTTTTAAAAGCGCTGCCGAAAGAAAAAATGTAACTAAATATAGCACTTGATAAGTTAAACATACCTGAGATAAAGAATAGATCGCTGCTTCTCTTCTTTCCGTTCTGCTTGTGGAGAGTTTTCTGAAGCGTGACTGCAAGGAGAGGGCTCTGATATGCTTCCGTTGTGTTCCGTTTCTAGTTTGTGTTAATTTCTGCTCCGATGTTGAATTCTGCCCTCCATGTGCTCCGGTGTGGTTTTACTGCCTTTCTCTGATAACCCGATGTTATTTCTGTGCTCCGATGTAAGTTTCTGTTCCCCCCATGCTGCTTCTGTGTGATTTCTGTGCTCCGATGTTGAATTCTGCCCTCCATGTGCTCCGGTGTGGATCTACTGCCTTTCCCTGAACCCCCGATGTAGTTTCTGTGCTCCAACGTAAATTTCTGTCCCCCCCCCCCCTATGCTGTCCGATGTTGAATCCATGCTCCCCATGTGCTCCCATGTGAATTACTACCTTCTCTTGGGCCTCCGCTGAGGTTTTGTGCCTCTCGGTGCTGTCCCGGTGCACAGCTGACCCCCGCTGAATTTTCCGGTGTTCCCTGAGCCCCCGCCAAGTTTCTCTGCCTTCCCTGGGCCCCCCCGCCGAATTTCTCTGCCTTCCCTGGGCCCCCGCCAAGTTTCTCTGCCTTCCCTGAGCCCCCGCCGAATTTCTCTGCCTTCCCTGAGCCCCCGCCGAATTTCTCTGCCTTCCCTGGGCCCCCGCCAAGTTTCTCTGCCTTCCCTGAGCCCCCGCCGAATTTCTCTGCCTTCCCTGAGCCCCCGCCGAATTTCTCTGCCTTCCCTGAGCCCCCGCCGAGTTTCTCTGCCTTCCCTGGGCCCCCGCCGAATTTCTCTGCCTTCCCTGGGCCCCCGCCGAATTTCTCTGCCTTCCCTGAGCCCCCGCCGAATTTCTCTGCCTTCCCTGGGCCCCCGCCAAGTTTCTCTGCCTTCCCTGAGCCCCCGCCGAATTTCTCTGCCTTCCCTGAGCCCCCGCCGAGTTTCTCTGCCTTCCCTGGGCCCCCGCCGAGTTTCTCTGCCTTCCCTGAGCCCCCGCCAAGTTTCTCTGCCTTCCCTGAGCCCCCGCCGAATTTCTCTGCCTTCCCTGAGCCCCCGCCGAGTTTCTCTGCCTTCCCTGGGCCCCCGCCGAATTTCTCTGCCTTCCCTGGGCCCCCGCCGAGTTTCTCTGCCTTCCCTGAGCCCCCGCTGGGTTTCCTGCCTTTAAAACCAAAAATAAATAAATAAAATGCTAACCTTTTGTTTTTTTTGGTTGATTGAAAGAGAGGTGATGCTTGGAAGTCCACCATTTCCCCTTTTTTTCCCATCTGTGGAGAGCCGGTGTGGAGGAGCACGAGGAGGTAGCAGCCATCTTGTGGACACCACGTGCGTTTCTCTGCAGAGGTATTGGGCTGCCCTGGAGTGATCCTGGAGCTCCATCTAGTGGTCATTTAAAAACTAGCTGTATTTTTATCCTTATGGTTAAAGTGATCCTGGAGCTCCATCTAGTGGACATTAGAAAATAGCTAGCTATATTTCTCATACTGTATTTCTAATATCCTCATGGTGAAAGTTAGATCCTATGATACAGCTAGAGAGAGTGTCTGTGATGTATTTGTAACAAGCTGCTGCTGGGGAAGGAGAGTGTGTGAGTATTCGCTGCTGAGACGTCTCTGTTTTCTGCTTTCCCTCTTTCTTTTTCCCTTTGTGGTCCTGTGTGTTTTGTGCAGCCAGACTCTGCCTGTTACCAGGATTATATTGTATGTTGTATTCCCAGAGGTGAGATTAGAAAATTTACACTGAACATTGTGATTTGTGAATTGTGATTGGAGCATGGGGTCCGGAGGCTGAATTGTGGTGAGGGAGTATCCGGACCAGCTTCCCTGTATGGATTCATGGCTGGCCCATATAGTTAATGTACTGTTATGTAAAAATTGCTAGTGGCTCTGTGTTTGTTAGTGGCTCTGTGTTTAGTTGTGACATTAGGGAAAGAAAGTTTTTGTCCAGACATTAGGTCTTTATATTTCAGGATTGATTTTGATACTCTATCAGTAAAAGGTGAAGTTATTAACAAATCGCCCCTGTGTCCCCAAACAGTGAAAAACACCAGGTCTACTGATTGCAGGGAAAGGGACAGTTTAGAAAGGGGGGTGGGGTTTGCTGTGTGTGGACTGTAGTACTGGTATATCAGTGAAGGAAGACAATTGCATTGTTTGATGCATATCCAATTTCATTGCTATGTTTCATGCATGATCAGTGGTCAGGGAACCAGGTGTTTTGGTCACACCTCTCAGCGGTGACTGGGGGATAGTTGGAACTGCTGAAATAGTTTGCATAGCTATAGAAAGATACTGGGAGGAGTTCCTTCTTCTAGCAGATGAATGGAGGCCCATTAGAGAGGACAAAAAAAAAAAATCATCTAGGAGTCTTTCTCCTAGAGGACAAAGAACCCCAATTCACCTAGCCTGCAAACAATCCTCTTGTCATCAATTTTAATTGTAGAGTTTGAGCTTCTAGAACCATGAGGTGCCTCCTTTGAGCATCCTCAAATGTCTGCTGGAAGCAAACAAAGGCTGGAGAAAAATCCTTATAAGATCATGAAGAAATGAAGATTTTTTTACTTGTCCTTTAAAGCCTGGATTTTCTCTGGTACATATATTCGGTTTTGACTGCACATACAAACTTAAGCAAGTAATACTTCTGCATGATATGCCATCTTTGGCAGTTTATTCTGCAGACAGTAAATGCTGTGCTGATGATTGCGTTCTTTCCTGCTTGGTACGTTAAACTGCCTTGATCAACTGTATTCATTTTTCTGATACTACAATGATATTGCATTCCAGATATCCACCAACCTTCTTATAAAGTATCAGTTTCATGCCTGTTTTGAACTATAAGATACAAGGTAGTCACTTTGCCTTGTTAAGCTCTGTGCTGATGAATGATGAACAGGACAGTAACATCATAGGTGCTATTTAGAATAAATTCACCTGTCCTGCTGTATTTGAATTTTACATGTTGGTGTCCAGAGTTCAGGAGCACAATATATTATAGCACTGTGAGATACAAATCTTTTTAGTTTATACATTTGTACTTTGTTACCAAATATACTGGTAGGAGTACATTATGTAGAGGTCCAGTATACACAGCAATAAGATGAGTAAATATTAAATTTTGGAAAGGGGCTGATCTGAAATCGCTTGGTTCCCAAGTATATAAAGCAAATTTAGTGGAAAGATGGAACTGTGATTCCCAGAAATATGGAAATATTTGTAAAAATATTATTTACAAATATAATGATAACATTAACTCGAGTTGATTGGATAAAACTAAATCTTACTTGTCAGCAATGATCCAGGAGAGCTTTGAGAAAATGAATGAGAGAGAGGGGCAGAAGGTGAGACGACAGCCTAGGAAAAAGGCAATAAAACGTGCTACTCCAAGTGTGATGATCTGGGCCACTGGAATTCTGACTGCTCTAAGACTCCTCGAGGACCCACAAGGCCTGAGAAAACACGAACCTTATACATTTATGCCTCTGAAGAGACATGAATAGGCAGGGGGGAATAGGCCAAGAAGAACCCGAGGAAGTATTGCCATGAGGCCTATTCACAAATGCCTTGCAGGCCAAGAAGAACCAGAAGGAGTATCGCCATGAGGCCCAACCACCAATGCCTTGTACCCTCTTAGTCTCTCACCTCAAGAGGATCTCTTTTGACACCATAATTAATGGATAGCTTACATAAATCTTTGTGGACCACTGCATTTTCAAGATCAGTCCAAGTATTTTTAAGTTTCCTACAGTACTCTCACTGGGAACCAGGTGTACAATAGACTCTAGTCATACATGAGAGATATGTGGCTGTCATGTTAGGAGCCATATTTCTTTCTATTGGAATTGATGTATCGTTTTATATTGAAGATTGTTTAGACAGTCGCTATTTAGAATGAGCACCCATGCCAATCTAGAACTGCACCAATTAAGTTAGTGGGAAATGGACACTGTTTACAACAAAACTATGTCTCTAACAATTGTTTTAGCAGCCTTGCCAGATAAGGATACATTAGTATGGTATAGAAAAAGAAAAAATTGAAGGACCTATGTATGTAGTTGGTGGAAAGTGTTGTGAGGGGTAAAGTGATATATTAAGAGGAAGGACTCTGATGGACAGTAAACTGATGAAGGTAATTAATGATGTGGAAGGACTCTGATGGACAGTAAACTGGTGAAGGCAATTTAATGATGTGAAGTGATGTATCTGGCTAATGAATATAAGAAATGATGAGCATTTTATTCAACTATGCCATCTCCAGTATCTTCAATTTAGGAAGTCATCTAGGCCCCACCACAATACTCAAAGATTGTAAGTAGGCACCTGGAGACAGGCTGGGTGCACCTTGCATCCTGATGAGCTTTGGAAAAACCCCGCACTGACCATGTGGTACTTCCAGATGTTTTTTTTTGCCTTACTTTTCCTGTGTGTCCTGGCCAGGCATGCAGAAGCAAAGGGGGATAAATTGATGACAAATTCTCACAGGCAAAAAAAATTGGTGTGATTCTAAAACTTGTCAGAATTACAGAACACGCGCGTGCACTTGTCTGATCTGTAAACATGTGGAGATCGGTCAAGGGCATAATGGAATATTTCCCACCAGCAAAGGAACCTCCAGTGATAATGGATCCAGGAGTGGAAGCAGGATCTGCTGACTCCCCAGTGGCGAGACCCGTATACTGTTCTGCGGACCACCCCCACGGCTGTCAAGGTGGCTGAAGTTGCTCCGAGGATCCATCACTCTCGTGTCAAGGCCGCTGCACCAGAAATTGTTCCAGCCTGGACTTCTGTCACAGTTCCAAACCAGCCCCTACGCTTTGACACTTCTGCCCAGTACGGGGTTCTAACAGACTGCCGACGAACTCTGGACCACCGGAGAGACTGATTTACAGACACCTTTCCTGGAACCGGGATCAGACTGAGAAAAGGTGCCTTAGCTGATATAGACTTGCTTTCAAACAAGTGCAGAGACTACTAACACAGCAGTATTACTTGCCCAAACTGCTCTGAACATGCAGACCTTTGTATACGTAACTCTCTACCTTAACTTGTCCCATTGCTGTACCGTACATTTTAACCAAGTGCCTTTTTCCTTACAGGTTGTTTCCACCCTTGGCACCCTGGTAGAACGCAAGGCGGCTGCCACGGTCATGGCCCTGACCCAATATACTCCTCTGCGGCTTGCCTCCAGTAATACAGCCCTCAACCGCCTCTAGCGGTTGAGGTCTTACTTAAAAAGGGGGGAATGAGGCAGCCATGAGGTAGCTATAGGTAGCCCTTCCCCCAAGCCATGCTGCGAACTGTAGATAGCCCTTCCCCCAAGCCATGCTGCAAGCCATGAGGCTCTGATCAGCCTGACCCTTCCCCCGCAAGCCATGAGGTAATCAGCCTGCTAAGAGAGACATTGAGATTCCAGTAGGCACCCTTCCCCCACTCCAGGTCTGAGCACAGTATTTCCCTAGCCCTGAAACCAACAGACCAGAGCATACCGGTTTGGACAGGTCACCCAGGTACCTCCCCAGGTGCTGCTGATTGGTGGGCAGGAAATACCTGTGGCAAATGGGATTGTAGAATGAGTTTAAAACTGTACTGTATATAAGGCATTGTAGGCCGTCCCTCGGGGTTCAGACCCTTGTGGAGGTTGCTGGTATCTCTGTCTGATCCTGTGCACATTAAAGATCCTGTTTGCATTCCAGCCTGCCTGTGAGTTTTCCTTCTGTGGGTGAGTGATTGAATAAGAGCTTTTCACAGCGATTGCTGCAACAATTTCATTACTAATTTTTGATCCAAGCAGGTTAAAGTTGTCTACTATTTCTATTTTTTCTCTATTCATCAAGAATGAAATCATTGATTTGCAGCTGTCAGTATCTTTATCATCTTCATGATAAGGTGCAGCTTCATTATCCTAAGAAAAATCAGGCATAAATCTCCATGAGTGATTTTTCCTGGGACTTTGATTATTGATACAAATCCAGGGACAAATATACTCAGTGAGTTTGCACCGTAACTGGCCATTTAATCATTGCCTCCTGAATATCTTTGTATAATAGTCTGCTGGTTTTTATTTATCTGTTGTAGAGTTAATGTAATACAAACCTTATGTTCCACAGTACTGGGTGGTGATCAGGGCTACCTTAACCCTTAGCAAACTAGGTGATTGACTAGCATGACAGCCTCTTTGGGGAGGGGGGAGGGAGCAGCTGCAAAGCAAAATAGATTCTGACAGGCACAAAATCAGCAGAGCACGATTTAACTCACTTACCCATGTAAATGTTTTTTGGAAATTGCCAAGACACATGAAAAACTACTTCCAGCAATTTGGTGCTATTCACAATACTCTAACAACAATTTTAGTCGAAAGTTTCACTACTGTTCTTAAGAAGAAAATCTCTCAGATGCAACTATCTTCATAGCTGATTGCAAGACATTGGTCTAAAAAGCTCCACTATGTAAGTGTATCCAATAAACACCTATTTTAATTTTCATTTTGCATCAGGGTTTTTTTTATTGGCATTCATTGGTTAAAAACTTAAATTCAGAAGCCCTAGTTATAAAATGCACATGTATACTTTACCCCTTCTCCCAAGCAGGATTTGTGCTAGTATTTTATAAAGACACATGGGCACATAGGCATCCACTTACCCTTTCAAACTAGATGACCTTTATAAATGTAAGGGTCCCATGGATGGAGACCTGCTGCGAAGTAGTTTCTGAGGATTGCATAAATTAATTTTAACATTTTCTTTGTTGTGGGTCCTTGTGCGGCAGGGACCAGCAGTCCTCCAAAGCCAGGCTTTGGACACAGCAAACCAGTATCCTTCAATGTGTTAGTCCCTTTTAGTCATGGGAATTACCCCAGTAAAGTCACTTCACTCCATAAGAAGTAATTGCAGTTTCACTTTGATGTGGACACAACAATCAACCATCTCAAACTGTACATCAATTAAAAAACTTTTCACAAAATATATGTATGAGGAAGGTGTTTGGCTCCATTAGTAGATACAGCAGATTAACTCTCCCCTTCTACCAAGTAGATAACGTGCTTCTCCTTCTCTCACACCACTACCTCACAACTGGAGCTTCACTTATAGGCTTATTCTCAAGGAACGAGAGGGCATCTGTTCTTTGAATCTGCCACATAGGTAAGGTTGCCATTGTGCATGCTAAAGAAATTTGAAAAGGTATTTCCCCTCCAAATGCAATGACACTTATAGTCCTAAAATGTTTACTTTTTACTTTCCCATCCTTCTTATGGAATGGGTTCTCTCTGCGCTGTCATCAAAAATTAGCAATCCATATTCTTATGCCTTTGTCCAGGGTAAAATCAACCACTGAACGTCTGTACTACAGAACAGCAAGAAGCAGAAAGGCGTAATGATGCTCGTCACCTAAAATTACCTCTTAATTTAGCATAAGACCTTGAAAAACCCTCACATCCTCATGAATAAAACTTTATGTAAACTATATCCTAAAATACCTCTCACCTTCTATGTATATGTCACAATGATGAAAAAAATGTAGATCCATACACCCTCATCACCCTTTCCAAATGCATATAGGAGACAGTGAAGTTAAAAATAATAAGATCTAGTTCCAGGTTCCCCTCATTACCAACCCTCTCTTTTCTGTGGAAAAAAATTAACAAGTAAACTCATCTGTACAAACCTCCTTCCACGAGATAGGACAGCATACAACTTGCCTTAATAGAAATAAGAAAGCTTAGGGTGATAGCTACTAAGGTATGCTAATGTTAATGTGTGTCAATTTATTATTAACACTTGTTATTTTAGCTCAGGTCCCATGATATTCAATGGGATCTGTTTACTAATAATGCACATTAATGATGTACTAACACGTTACCATTAGTGCACCTTAGTAACTAGCCTTCTTAATATCTAAGTAGGAAGAAGTCCACTCAAATTTTCAACCCTATGGGAGAAGATCCCATATACCAACAGAGAAATCCTATTCTGAGAGATTCTTCAAAGATTTTAATATGTTAGATCTGGTTCAATAGCTATGAAAGGTCAGATTCTTTCCCCGTGAATTAAGGTCAGAATCAAATTTAGCTCCGAAGTGCAGGGGCATTCCCTAATAACGATTCTTGCTTATTTTTCGCAATTCTACAAACCTTTCTCATTGATGGAGCATGCCATTTGGCTTGACTAGAATGAAGGGAACACCATGGGTAAATACTAGTGAACCCAACTTTGGGTGAACCTTCGGCCTTCTATGGCTTTAAAGAGCAGACACAGGATCTAAAAGATTTCTTAGCTCTATTGAGAAGGTGAGGTACAGCTAACAAGCAGGTGGCTCTTCCCACCTTATGCTTCCTGTTAAGACTTTAGCCAGAGCATTCTTCAGTATATGAAGTTAAGCTACTGTCTCTTTTGGGAATCCAAAATATACTACATTGCAGTGGTCAGATATCATCTGACGACTGCCTGCATCACTCTTCTGTGATTAGATTTACACAAACAGTGCCTCAGACTCAGTCTCATAATGGGGGTGGGGGCTCTCTTTAACTTAATGGCATGTCCTCTTAACCCACCAAAAATAACTGTTTCACTGTGGTTTAACTTGTATTTTGGTTTGCATTCCCTCTCTCACTGCTGAAAAACAATCATTGAGGCATTTTCAGTTCATCTCTGCTGATCCCTCAATGGCTAGCAAAATCTGGATGTTGTCAGCATAGATGTAGTAGGTGAGACAAAACTTTCTGATGATACCCCCAGTGATTTAACGAATAGATTGAATACGATTAAAGGAAAAAGGGGAAAGTTTTAGGGTTCAACATTGTGCTGTCCCTTAGAAGAAGCAGCACCTCAGCCAGAGCCAGCATCCAGTAATTAAACTAGGCATCTACCTGGAGCACTAGACTTCAAGGGTGGCATCATGGCTCCTAAAACGTCATGCTCCCAGTCCTCTTAATGATGGTTTATGGACTTTTCCTCCAGGAACGTGTCCAAACAAAACAGTTCTTACTAAATCCTCCGGCAACAAATTCTAGGATTTAATTACATGTTGAATGAAAAACATTTTCTCCTGTTACTCTTAACTGTACCACTTTTGTAGCTTCATTGCATGTCCTCTAGTCTTTGTACTTTATGAAGGAATAAACGGCTGATTCATGTTTACTTCTTCCACTCTATTCCATATTTTATACACCTCTATCTTATCGCCCCTCAGCCATCTGTTCTCTAAGCTGAAGAGTCCTAATTTTAAAGCCTTTCCTCATACTGTAGGGGTATCCTTCCATCCCCTTTATTATTTTGGTTGCTCTTTTCTGTAACTTTTTTATTCCACCATATATTTTTTTTTAGATGTAAAAACCAGAACTGCACAAATACTGAAGACGTGATTGCATCATGGAGCAATACAGAGGCAGTATGATATCCTTTATTTTAGTCTCCATTCCTTGTCTTATAAGTCATAGCATTCTATTAGCTTTCTTATCTGCCACTTCAGATGTATCAAGATAGTTGGCTCCTCTCCAGCACTGTCTAGAATCCAATCTAGGTGACACATGAGGCCCACCACCTTGGCACCAGGCATGCAAATGACCAAGCTATCCTCACACTCTCCAGCCTCCCAGCTATCTACATGCCTAATGATCAAATCACCAACTAAAACAACATCTTAAACTTTCCCTCCTGGGTAGAAGCCCCTGGAGAGCCATCCTTGATGTAAGAGGATATTGCATTCCTTGGAGAACATATCCTGACTACAGGATCTTATCCTGCCACACCAAGGTGATGCTCCTCTTCCAGGTGACCTCTGTCCTCCATGGTAGCATTGAAGCTGCCAGACTGAAGGTGGGACTTCTTTTACTATGTCCCTGTAGGTCTCTTCTATATACCTCTCTTTGTGCCTGAACTCCTCCAAGTCTGCAACTTTAACCTCCAGAGATCAGCTTCATTCTCTGAAAGCTAGAAGCTCTTTGCACAGAATGCGTACATGCATACATCTCACCAACTAAGAGATAATCATACATATGGCATTTGATACCGAAGAATGGATAACCTTCTGGACTGCTGTCTGCATTTTTGTATTAATGAGTTTAGTTGCTTGAGTTTTAAGGAAGTAGGAATACCTAAACTAATATAAAGGCCTTTAGAATTATTGTATTTTATACTATTATTTTATGTTCGCTTCCCAATGAACTGCTAATAATATGTTAAGAGTTAACCATTTGCTGATGAAAATAAATTTTATTCTTTCTTAATTGGCATAACTAACTATAAATTAAGGGATGTGCCTGGGGTGGGTGGGAGTTGGGGGAGGGGAACTAACCAGCTATTTGTTTTCTTATACGACTATAAGGGCCTATCTAAATTTAACAGAAATTAATTTTAAACTTCTAACGCAACTTGAGAACTGTTTTTGCTTTTCTAATGAAATCAATAAGACTTTTCCAAATTATCTCAAAATTTCTTCTCTATCCCAAGCTTTAATTCACCAAGTTTGCCAACAAAGTAATATTCACTTACTCACAGTGGCTTTGTCTATTCTTAGTTTTTACCAATTAAATTACCATATTAAAATATACAAGGAAGGTTTCTTTGTTATTGTACTAAGAATCGCTGAATTTAAGGAAGTAGGATAACAATCCTGAGACAGAGAAGAATTATTGAATATAATCAGCCAATTGAGCATATAGTTAGTGACATTCTGCAATAAATATGCAGGGCATAGGTCCAATTTGAAGATGCCTTTGTTAAACTCAGAAACCAGCCTCTTAATCTCTAGCTGAGTAACCTCACAAAAATGGTCCCAAATTACTATAAGGCCTTCAAGCAGCAGAGACCTCTAGTGATCCTGCTAATGTATGGCTATGTGACCTGTTCTCATGCCTATCTAATTTTCCAGAACGGGAGAGGTTACTCTTACCACATGACATAATACTAGTAGGAGACTTTCTTGGTGTGGAAAATATATTATATATATATATTTTTTTTAGTGCCATCAAGTCAGTGTCTCATAGCGACCCAGCTACCTCTGGGTTTTCTTGACAATGTATCATCGGAAGTAGAAAATATAGCTCATATAAAAAGCTAGCACAAATGTAGTTCCTCTGTCTTTGGCTGGCCTAATAATCAAGGAGTTTCTAACTAACTAAGCTTTAGCACTCTAGGGAACAGTGGGGTTCAAAGGTGACAAAGGTTGCTTAGGCCTCTGCATCTATTATTCTTAGGGCCCCTTTTACTAAAACTTAGCTGAAGCTATCTGTAGTATGGCCCATTTTATTCCTGTGGGCTGTGTAGCAGATAGTTCAAGCTAAGTGTTAGTAAAAAGGGCCCTTAGTGTCCTGGTAATAAAACCAGCACACTCATGTTAAAGAGAGTACGTAACAAGAAGATAAGGAGAGCCATGGTATATCAAAGGAGCATCAGGGAGCCATTGATCCAGGAAAAAAGGTGAGGATCCATAGGACACCCCAGGGGATAATCAACACAGACAACCAGGAGTTACCATGCCACTGCACCTGTGACCACATCAATGTTAGACTCCAGATCATAAGATATTCTGGAAGAAGCTAGTGCAGGAGAGAGATTTGCTAACTCTAGAGGGAATGTAACTGCTTGTATGATATTTTCTGTCACTTTCGCAGCTAATCTCCAGGAACAAGCAGGAATGTAGTCTTCATATATGGGTATCATCGGTACCGACAGAGGCAGTGCTGGAGCGCTCCCCAGCGTCCAATAGGAAAGCTTTTGGGAGCATCCCACAGCACCTGCATGCTGCCTTCCTGCCTTTCCAACTCTCCCTCCTCAGTTTTTCATTTTCCGTGGAGCCGATAGGACGCATACCCTGTCACTGCAGAAAAATGTATCCTTATTCTTTGTTTTTTGTGGTTGCGTCTGCCTTCATTCGACGCCTACCAGTACCGCCAGTTCTCTTTTCTTCTTTTTCAAAAAAACCCCCAAAAACCTAGCTTTCTAAAAGATTTTTTTTTCAGGGGTCTTTCCCCTCTCAGTGCTAGGTGCCATTTTGGGCATTAGGCCCACTTTTATTCAAACTTGTAGAAACCAGCTAGTGGTTTCAAGAAATGTTTTAAATGTGGCGGTACCATATCCGTCACCGACACCCATGAATGGTGTCTTAAGTGTTTAGGTCCTGACCATTCTCCATCGGAGTGTCTCTCCTGCAGAAAGATGACCAAAAGAGGCCTGCAGAATAGAGCTGCAAAACTGGATACCCTTTTTGCCGCAGATACAATGTCAGTTGCATCGACGTCTTCCAGGGCTTCATCTTCCTCCCACGGATCTCAGGTAACTAAACCTAAGTCTTCAAAGACTGGCTTTTCCTCAAAGGGTAGATCTCCTTCCAAGTATCGAGATGCCATTGGCGTTGCCCTCGAGGAAAGTTCACCGGTAAAATAGCCCCGGCGGGAGGCCTCAGTCTCCAAAGCATTAACGGGGCTCCACAATGTTCCAGAGGCTTCCACCTCTGCAGAACTACTGGTGCCATGTACTGGGGTCGTAGCCACTTCCACCGGTACCGAAAACTCAGGTATTGGCAGGAGCAATGGATCACAGAATCCTCACTATCAAACGCAGTCTAGCGGCCCTCTTAGCAGCTTCAGTACCGCTAAGACCACTACAGATGGTTCCATAGGTATCGGTACCGACACCGGTACCGGTACCAAGTGCCTTGGCGGGTATGCTTACCCTCCATGCCGAGCCTTGAGTCTATATCAAGTATCGATGGACCGGTACTGAGACACCCTGATACCAACCGAGCGGTACTGGTACTGTGCATTGCAGGAACACCCGCATAGAGATACTGTACTTCGAATCATCCGATTCCGATGACTCTGATGGTACCAGAGCTATTCTTCAGGAGGATCCATCTCCTTCTCCTCAACGCTGAATGCCTCCTCCAAAAGACATGTCCTTCCAGGATTTTATAGGTGATTTAGCTCGGGGTCTTGCAATCACGGTGACTCCAGAGAAGGAACCCAGAGCAGAAGAATTAGAAATTCTTCAGTACCGTAAGGCTCCTAAAGAGGCAGCTACCCTGCCCATTCACAGAATCTTGCATGATCTTATGCTAAGAATGTGGGAAACTCCTTTAACGGTGTCTCCACGCTCTCAATGACTCGATACCATGTACCGAGTTCCAAACTGTCCTGGCTTTCAAAAGACTCAGTTACCACACCATTCAATGGTAGTGGAATCGGTGATGCGTAGGATTAAGAGTGCTAAAACACATTCTTCCAATCCTCCGGGCCGTGAATCGTGGACGCTCGATGCCTTTGGGCGTCGATGTTTCCAATCCTTCATGTTGGCAGTCAGGATTAGCTCCTACATTCTCTATATGGGAATGTTCCTGAAAGAAGTTGCAGGTGACTTGGAGCTCATGAGCCCTCTTCTCCCTGAGGAAAAAGTGGAGAATTTCTTACACTGGTCAAACATGCCCAGGATGTCTCTTAAGTTTGTAAACCGTGCTACCTTTGATTGCTTTGAATGCATTAGCAGAACCTCTGCTATTTCCATCGGTGCACGTCGTATTGCCTGGCTTCAGGCATCAGACTTAGAACAATGGGTTTCAAGATAAACTGGGAAATATTCCTTGCACAGGAGAAAATCTCTTTGGCAAGGATTGGCAAGACAAGGCTAATCAGATTGAATCTGAAAATACTACCTTGAACAGACTATCAAAGTCTACAGCCAACCCAGCAAAGAAAAAGTCAATCAAGAAACCCTTTTTCAACAAGAAAAAGAGGTTTTACCCATCTTACACTCATCAGGGCCACTGTCCAGTTCATATTCCCCAAAAGGGGCAGCAACAGACCAGACAGCAGAGGAAGCCACAAGTTCCTAGAGCTCAACCGGCTCAGCAGATTCAGCTTCCTCAGGGGCTTTGACTCCTTCCTAGAGAACTTAGTCTTTCTGTCCTTGAAAAGTCCAGAACCCCTTACCATTCTGGGCAGATTATGCCATTTTGCCAGAAGATGGCAACAAATAACATCAGAAAACTGGACCCTGTCCATTGTACGAGAGGGGAACAGACTTCATTTTCACAGCATGTCCCCTCCTACAATCATAAGACAGTTCAATTCTCAGGTTCCTGCCACCAATCTCTTGGGTCAGGAGGTCGCATCACTTCTTGCTCAGGGAACAATAGAAGAGGTACCCGTATCCCAACAGGTACGGGGTTCTACTCCCCCTACTTTCTCATCCCAAAGAAAATGGGGGGACACAGGCCTATTCTGGACCTCAGAGAATTAAACACGTATCTGTTCCAGGAAAAATTCAAGATGATCTCCCTCAGAACACTCCTGCCATACCTTCAGAGTCAAGACTGGCTATGTTCTCTAGATCTAAAGGATGCATGTACGCATATTCTCATCCAT
The DNA here is from genome assembly GCA_033557465.1 of Ichthyophis bannanicus. Taxonomy (NCBI): domain Eukaryota; kingdom Metazoa; phylum Chordata; class Amphibia; order Gymnophiona; family Ichthyophiidae; genus Ichthyophis; species Ichthyophis bannanicus. Next base: position 364,563,827 of record CM066032.1, on the reverse strand, counting down.
GCAGATCACAGGAAATTCCTTCAATTCCTTTTCCAGGGAAGACACTTCCAATACATGGGTTCTTCCCTTCGGTCTGGCTTCTGCCCCAAGAGTGTTCACAAAATGCATGGCAGTAATAGCAGCATTCCTGAGAACTCTAGGAATATTCGTCTTCCCCTACTTAGACGACTGGCTCATTCGAACATCAACAGCTCCAGAAGCCAGCTTCGCTCTTTCTCGCACCATGCGAATCCTTCGGTACTTGGGACTGGTCATAAACCTCCCAAAATCTCATCTCATCCCTTCTCAGTCTTTAGAATTCATAAGGGTTCGTCTAGACACAAGGCAGTCAATGGCTTTCTTGCCACAGCCACGTTCTCTTCGTATAGTACAGTTGGCCTCCCAAGCAGCTATGAAAGTCTTCCTGACTGCTTGGGAGATGCTTCAGCTTCTGAGGCATATGGCATCCACTGTCCATGTGGTTCCCTATGCTCGCCTTCATATGCGAGCAGCCCAGTGGACCCTATCCTCTCAGTGGACACAGGCCTTGGGTCGGCTAATGGACAAAATCAGAAACTCCACACGTCTCATTTTGTCCCTGCAATGGTGGCAGTCACTTGAAAACCTTCTCGTGGGCTCTCCTTTCAAGCAGCCTCTATGCCAAACCACCCTAACAATAGATGTGTTCAAGTTGGGTTGGGGGGTTCACTTGCACGATCTATCAACTCAGGGTCTCTGGACCCCACAGGAGGCTTGTCTTCACATAAACCTCCTAGAACTCAGAGCCATTTTCCATGCTGTCCGAGTTTCTCAGGTCCATCTCAGCTACAAGATAGTTCTGGTCCAGACCGACAATCAAGTAGCCATGTTCTATATGAACAAGCAGGGTAGATCAGGCTCTCTGTTGTTATGCAATGAAGCTTTGCGACTGTGGGCCCTTGCCAGAGAGCTTCAAAGCCACCTTGTAGTGGTATATCTTCCAGGCATTCAAAATCCTTGGGCAGACAAACTCAGTCGAATACTGCTGCCACACGAATGGTCTCTGCACTTAGACCAGCTTGCTCGAGTGTTTCGAATCTGGGGAACGCCAGATATAGACCTCTTTGCAAGTCCACAGAATGCCAAACTTCCCCCATTCTGTTCCAGAATTCCGACTCAAAACTGTCAGGCAAGGGATGCTTTCCTCCTCCACTGGGGTCGGGACTTCCTCTATGCCTTCCCACCCATTCCCCTCATTCCCAAAACTTTGTTCAAGCTTCAGAAAGACAGAGGTCATATGATACTCATAGCTCCACATTGACCACGGCAGACGTGGTATCCTCTGCTTCTGTGTCTCTCTCAAGCCACACCTCTGGAGTTGGGATGTGCTCCAGATCTTCTTTCCCAGGAGAACGGGACACTATTACACTCGAATCCCCAGTCCCTGCACCTCAGGGCCTGGTTACTGAAAGCCTAGGATTCCCGGATATCAACCTGTCTCAACAGGTAAAAGATATCCTTGTGGCTTCCAGGAAGCCTTCCACAAGGCGATCCTACATTTTTAAGTGGAAGAGATTCTCTGTATGGTGTTCTCAAAGGGGACTTACTCCAGAAGCGATTCCACAGGTACTGTATGGGGGTTATCTCCTTCATTTATCAGATTCTGGCTATAAACCAATTCAGTAAGGGTCCATCTTAGTGCCATTGCTGCTTTTCGCAAACCTCTGAATGGACAACCTATTTCCTCTCATTCACTCATAACAAGATTTATGAGAGGTCTACTCTTAACAAAACCTCCCATTAAGCCACCGCCGGTGGCATGGGATCTAAATCTTGTTCTCGGGCAGCTCATGAAACCACCCTTTGAGCCCTTAGCCACTGCAGCTCTAAAATTTCTTTCATGGAAGGTCATCTTCCTAGTTGCCCTCACTTCTGCAAGACGCATCAGTGAGTTGCAAGCTTTAGTGGCGGATCCTCCTTATACAAGATTTCACCTTGATAAGTTAGTTCTTAGGACTCATCCTCACTTTATGCCAAAGGCGGTTTCGCCTTTTCATTTAAACCAAGCGGTTTACCTTCCTGTATTCTTCCCTAGGCCTCTAATGCAGAAAGGAACCTTCATACTTTAGATTGTAAAAGAGCCTTGGCTTTTTATCTTCAAAGAACTAAGCAACATAGAAAATCTTCTCAGCTTTTTGTTGCTTTTGATTCTAGTCATTTGGCACTTCCAGTTTCCAAAAGAACTCTCTCTAGGTGGATTGCAAATTGCATATCCTTTGCATATGAGAGTAAGGGACTTTCTCTCGAATGCCTTGTCACAGCTCACAATGTGAGAGCAATGGCAGCCTCAATGGCTAATCTTTCTTCAGTGTCCATTGATGACATCTGTAGAGTAGCCACTTGGGCTTCGGTACATACCTTTACAGCCCACTATTGCTTAGACAAGGACTCCTATCGGGATGCCTCATTTAGCCAGGCTATGCTCCAGCATCTCTTTTAGACTTAGTACGACTCCTACCCGCCGTCCCGGGTTTCGATGCCAGAGATCCATGGGAGGAAGCATGACCCATCTCACCTTGGGTTCGCAGCTTGCTGGGGTCATCCCCCTGGCATCTCTCAGCTGGGGAGTCCCCATATGTGAAGACTACATTCCTGCTTGTTCCTGGAGATAGCGTAGTTACTCACCTGTAGCAGGTGATCTTCGGGAAAAGCAGGAATAAGTCTTCACAACCCACCCACCTCCCCTAGGAGTTGTCTCTATCTATCTATCTCTCTCTTTGTCTACTTCTCTCCTTTGGTCTCAGCTATAAACTCAACTGAGCAGGGAGAGTTGGAAAGGCGGGAAGGCAGCACGCAGGCGCTGAGGGATGCTCCCAAAAGCTTTCCTATTGGACGCTGGGGAGCATTCCTGCACAGGCTCCGTCGTACTGACAATACCCATATGTGAAGACTTATTCCCGTTGTTCCCGGAGATCAGCTGTTACAGGTGAGTAACTACCCTTTATTTTGCTACTGTTCATGATTCTCCAATGTGTTCAATAAACCCTTTTGTTCAGAATACAACTTCTGGAGTGAATTATTGCAGTTTGTGAGAATTGGAGTGAATGGATCTAAGGTGCCTGAGAACTCAGTAAGTACTTGTCCCATCCAGGAACCCTCATATTTCCTGAGAGCTAAGCCTGCAAGGACCGTATTGACTCTCTGAAGTTGTGCCCCCAGTATGACAAATAGAAGCTAGGAGCCACCTCATGGTAGTCCCAAAATGACAGGGGTTGCATTAGCATTTGTCTAGAATTCTTGGTTGGAGAGGACAGGTAGAGGCTGATTCAGAGCGGGGCAAGTTCAAGCCATCCAGATGCACAAAAAATGTATGGACCCCAATTATACCCAATTCTGCAACCTCAGGAGCTGTACATTCCCACAGTTGCAGAATCAGGGCACTTAGACAGCCTGACATGCATGACATTCAGCTCCTAGAGACGCCCTGAGAGCTGCCCATCCATCCCGCACAGTGATCCAGCTGGCGTGCTTGTGCAATGGCGTCCTGTTGTCATGGCACCGGCACGGCCTGCTGGAGACACAATCTGGCACACATTGGCCCTGACATCCCTTCTCCCGACTCCTGGTGGGGTCCCCCAAGGCCAGGATTGGGCAGCAGGGGCACTCCACGGTAGCTCAGTGGTTTGAAGGGGATGCATGCCCTGATCGCCCCGGCGCCAGCACTTATTCCACCTCTGAGGTGGAATAAGCCGGGTGTCCAGCAGACAGCCGGTGGACGTACAGGGCCCTGAACTGAATAGGCCCTGTATGTCTGGATTCTTCGGCCTGCCCCGGTCCCACCCCCTCCGGCCTCCATCCAGTGCTCACCGCACAAACTCTCTGTATATGCAGGAAGCGCTGGGGCTGGAATACCCTCCAGGGTCTCTTCGGGGCTGTACATCCAAGCCAGATGTACAACCCCACTATTCACTCTACAGAATTTATCCCTTAATGTATTAATTCTCATAGGGACCTGATAGAAAGTGGCTTCTAGAAGATTGGCACCATATTGGTTGAAGCTGGAGAGTCTAAATGCACCAATGGCTGCTTAAATCTACATTCGGTGAAGATAATGTTCCTGGCCTCCTTTGGTCATATTTTGATGGGATGGAAACGATCAAACAAGAACACGTTAATTTGAAGGGCTGTGTACTGTATGCAAATGATAAATGTTATTTCCAATTTTTGGCTGAAAAATTGAGCAGACTCTTTATATTCAATAGTGTCTGCTTGTTACCACTGGTTTAGAGGAGGTTCCTTTCAAGTAACCATTGGAAATAAAGAACAATTCCTTAGCACTATTGTTGTCCAGTTAAAATATTTTGAGTAAAATGTTTTATTGTCTCCCCCCCCCCCAACTTCTTTTCTGTACTCTGAGAGGTTTTAACTTTGGATTTCTGGGAGGTATGTCAAAAGTTTCCCTGATACTTGCATTATATATTTTTAAGAAGAGCAGGTGGTTTAACACCACTAATATGACTGTGTTTGATTTTTAATGGGGCACCTGGCCACTTGATATGGTGAGCAGGGAGAAAACATGCTTTTGTTTTGCCCCGAGGCTCTCCCTTCTTCAACCCTTATGTTAATCAAATTGTTCCCCCAGTTTGGTATTGGTTCCTACCTCTCTATAGATAGTGCTGCTGAGTAGTGGAATATGAGTAACCTTCTCACAATTTGCACTATGTCTTCTAAACTACAAATGAAAGACAATGAGAAGTTGAGCTTTAAAGAATCTAAGATGACCAAATCTACATCTGCTCCGAGCCCTGCAACCTCAGACATCAGTGTGATTGTGGGGGAGGTAACAACAGCAGTGGTTCATGCTTTTCTGGCTAAATTTTGTGCTTCTATATAGTGAACTTGGCAGAGTCATTGAAATTGGGCTGAACTGTGGATTTTTCTGTTATCCAAGGGGAACTTGACATGTATCTGGACTTTGTTTTGCGGACTCTATATTGACTAAACTATGAGGATTGAATTTATGATGCTACTATATATATTGCTTTGCTCCCCACTCTTTTTCATATAATTTCTCCCCTTCTGACTTTGAGTGACTTCTTTTGTGTGTGTGTGTGTTGGGGGGATGTTGGATGTGAGAAGTAGGGGTTCTTGGAGAGTGGTGATGTGTAGGAGTATTTTGTGTAGGATGGGGGTAGGCCAAGCTGGGTTGTGGGTTTAAGCATGGGGTATGAATGGTATGTGCCCTGTCAGTGGGTGATAAGATGTATAGTAGAGGGGGAAGGGACCATTGGGTGAGTTTTGTTGTTGGCGAAAGGGAACTTAGGTTGGGCTGAATGTTTGTGGTGGCAACATGCATATGATGCATAACTTCTGTGGAAAGGAGCTTTGGGAGATAAATTGTATTTGGACATCAGGTGAGAACAGGAAGCGCAAACACTTCTAGCATTCCTTGCCTTATGCGACTTGAGCATGAGGGGGTGAGTTCATACTGGGATTTGGGCAGAAGGCGGAGATTAGGGAAGGAGGGGCAATGGAAGATTTAGTGTCTGGGAGGTCCATGGTCATTCTGGTATTGGATAAAAGCTTTTATTACAATATTGCACAAGTCAATGGAGGCCATAGACTGGGGCGGCCACCCTGAGCTTTACTTTAAGTACATTTCTTCACCCACTGTGAAGACAATAGTGCAGTGCATATCTTGAAATGCAACAGAATTTTCCTCCATGATTAAAAGGCAAAAAATACTCCAAGCTCTCATCCGAATACAGGTGGCAGTGTCTATGCGATAGGAAACTCATCCTAATCATATAGAGCATTCTAAATTGCAAAGGTGGTGGACCCCGAGAGTCACTTTGTTTTAATTCTGTGTTCCCTTGAGGGACAGAGTATATTGGTGGTAATATCTATGCACATAGTACTGTATTTATGATACCTCAAATATAAAAGGCTCATAGCTCTGTTAAGGACTTTTGAGGACTCTGCCTTTGTATTTGGGGGGAATTTTAATGGGTTCTATGACCCTCAGATGGACAGAACAAATGTTCCTATCAGTGAATTGGAGGAAGAGAGTCCCCTTGGTCTGTGAGCAATTGGACTTGATAGACTCCTGGTGGGTATTGGGGGTCTAGTCAATCCCCACTATTCATCTGCCTTTCCCGTCCCCGCCAAACCTCCCAGTATGAACAAGAAGTTTGTACAGGGAGGTTAGACAGGGGCAGGAAAGGGGAGGTGTGGAGACAGAGTTAGGGCAGGCAGTGGGCAGTCTGAGATGGAATAAGTTGCCCTAGACAGGGGGCGGGGGGATGGCATGCCTGGGACGTGTAAAAGGGTGGTTGGACCACAGGAGATTCCCTGCAATCTGACCCTGGCCTTAGGAGGCCAGACCGGGGGTCGGGCTGCGGGGAAAGGAAAAGGTCGGTCGCGGCCAGGGATTGCGGCTCCTGACTGGAGCTGTGGTGCCATGGCAACTGGACAACATGGCGCCATGGCTCCATTCAGGAGCCTTGACTGATTTAGCAGGGTAGGTGCCTGTATGTTCAGGCCTACCAGAATCTGGTCTGGGCCTGCACGTACAGGCTTAGATGGGATTCTGATCCTGCGGGGGCTAGATGTGCCCCGGGGATCAGAATCCCGTCTACCTCTGTGCTTCCAGTTCCGACCGGACGCAAGGCAGGCGCGACGTCCAAATTAGATTAGGCCTCCACTTCACTAAACTGATCGTGATTATGCTCTTCTGTCTAGTCCATCTTTTGCTTTCTCTGACCTTATTCCATCAGGTTCAGGAGCTGTTTATAGGTCTTCTAATGCTATGATTTAAGTAGATCTGGAGCTTTAAGAAGGGGCTCGAGGGGGGGGGGGGGGAGCCTGGAGATTCTCTTCCTATTGTTATAAGAGCACTGAGTTCAGGGATATTTTATGACAGAAATGGGGGGACTACAGTATGTTTAACCAGAAGCACAAGACTGTCCCAGGCTTGTTTTGGACTGCAGAAAAGCCATTCTGCGGGACAAGATTATTGTATTTGCCTCTGAAAGGCAGAAAGACCTTGAACGTCCTCTCTGGAAAAGACAAATTTGCAGGGACTTGGAGGGTCTACATGCTTTATTCCATAGTAGATAGGAAGGCACAGTTAATGCCAAGATAGTCAGCTCTTAACTCTTTTAGTCATCAAAAACTAAAATGTTTATGCTGTTTTATAGATACAAGCTTTCTTGGCATGGTAATAAATCCATGAAACTCTTAGTCGCAATAGCTCGAAAGTGGGGAGGGTTGCGCCAGATCATAGTGATAAGGAATAACCAGGGGAATATAGTTAACAATGAGACTGAAATCTGCAAGGTTTTTTATAATCTTTATACTGCAGAACTAGGTGGCTGTTCTGATTCAAGAAAGATTTTTTTAGAAGCTTGTTGTTTCTGCTGATGGTGGAGTAATCCCATGGATTGAATGTTCTGGTTACTAGAGAAGTGCACTGAGGGATTCGGAGGGCAGCAAGGGCTAAGGCTCCTGATGGATTAGAATGTGAATTTTAAAAAATCCTTAGCGAAGAAGTCACAGAGGCATTAATATTGGTCTTTAATACTATAATCTCAGGGGAGAGAACTCTGTCTGAATTAAACACTGCCTTAATTTGAGGAGGAGAGGGAGGAGTAGCCTAGTGGTTGGGGCAAGGTACTTCAGGCCAGAAGGTCAGGGGTTCAAATCCCACTAGAGGACAGCAACCTTGGGCCGGAAGGACTGGGGTTTCTAGTCCCACAGATGCTCCTTGTGGTCTTGGGCAAGCCACTTAACCCTCCATAGCCCATGTTCCCTGTAAGTATTAGTGTATGTGTCTCATATCACTGTGTGTTAAATGTATCCCCCCAATTGTGTTGTGACCGCTTTGAATGAAGGATAAGGCAGTATACAAAAACTGTCTAAATAAATAAATAAAATAAATTTATGCTTATCCCCAAACCTGGTAAGCACCTCCTGGAACAAGTCATATCAGCCTATTTCATTTATTAATTTTGATATGAAAATTTTGGCCAAAATCTTGGCTGATTGTTTGACCCTCTGGCTTCTAAATCTAGTACAATCTGACCAGATGGGGTTTGTTCATGGCTGCTACCTGGTGAAAAATCTGTTTCATTCTAACTGCTCTAGAGAAAAGTTTGTCCCAGGACCTTCCATTTTTGGTAAGCTTTGATACCAAAAAAGCTTTTGATTGGTTTGATTGGACATATGTTTCTTATTTTGGAACAGCTGGGTTTTGGGCAGTGCAGGCTCTTTTTACGAAGCCCAGGGCAGCATTACTAGTGAATGGGCAGATTTCAACTAGCTTCTCTCTAGAAAGAAGTATGAAAAAGGCTTGCCCCCTTTCTCCCCTCTTGTTTGTATTGAGGTTAGAACCTATCTTGAGTAGTTAAAGGGGAAACGAGATATTCGGGGTATGGATCTAGGTCCAGTGACATTCTCTTGGCTTTTGTTGTAGGTCCTGAGGTCTTGCTTCCATCACTGATTGTTAAGAACTGCTTCAGATTTTTCACTTGGTTGCAGCTGAACTTGGTGAAATTGGAGGTTCTGCTTACATATCCTAGGGTGAGACACTATTGGAGGGGTATCTTGAGTGTCTCAAGCAAGGCTTAAAAGCACTTACTGCTCTGCTTTTTTCTTTATGTGCCCTACTCTATGAAACTCTTTGCTCCTGCAACTTCAGTCTGAATTGTCATAAGCAGGTCTGGAAACATACTTGCTCAACCTGGCATTTGAGGGACAGTAGTGGTATGGCAATGGGTTGGAGATGGCTTGTGCTTGTGGAACATTCCTTTTTTCTTAATTTTTCTCTCCTTTTCCTAGTATGGTTTGATTTTGTCCATTGTAAACCACTTTGCTATTTTTAAATGAGTATAGTAAACATGAATACATCGTAAACCATCTTTCCTTTTCATTGGGTGGAGACCGTTTTTCAATAGTTAGAGATCAGTATTACAGCTAACCCCATAAGTTTATATAGTACCAACATAGAGCCCCTGGTGGAATACATGAGGAGCCTGATTCCATAAGGCTATGTCCGGGCTGTTTGGACGCCGCCGAACAGGACGGCCCTGTTAATACCTGATTCTGCACCATGGGAGCTAGACGTTCCCGTGGGTTCAGGATGGGGCACTGCGATGGCCTCTGGAGGGTTTGCCAGGGCTGGGATCGGGCAGCAGGATCGGGCCGGGATCGGGGCTTCACTTTCTGTGGATGCTGTGCTGCTGGGGGGGCTGCCGGGCCAGTCCACCGCCATTGCTGCTGCTTATTCAACCTCGAGGTGGAATAAGCAGCATGGTCATCTTCCGCTTTCCAGATGTACAGGGTCATGACCTGAATCGACCCTGTATGTCTGGGTGCCTGGTCCACCCTTGCTGTGCCCACTCTCTGCCCACCCTCGCTCTGCCCACTCTCCACCCCAGCCCCCGTCCATATCTCCCCACACTACAGCTGTGTGAGTGTAAGGAGACTGCATGCCAGAATACAGACCAGACAGCTAGTGGGGTTGCATGTCCCACTGGGGTGTACAGCACCACTATTCACTTGACTGAATCAGGCCCTAAGCTTATGCTTTGTACCTGGAGCCATTTACTCTTGTCCTTAAGTGGGAGAACTAACTATTAAAATGCCTTTATTCTGTAAATGCTCCCCCTGACACTACTAAGGAAAGGCTTATTACAATTTAATGGGCTGCTCTAGCAATTTTGTTGGGGAGGTAAGCAGCTGCTTATAGTATTAGTTAAGCTATATGGAGGGTGGGTTAGGGGAAGCCTTGGTATACTGGACTTGCAGAAATATAATTTAGCTTTTCTCTGCTGACACGTGAAGATTGGCTCTATGTTACTCAGGAATACACCTTTCTCCTGGTGAAGAAAGAGATGGTGAAACCCCTGACACTTTGCTATGTTTTGCATACTTCATTGCAGAAATAGTCTGGGGGGTCACAGAGTGTTTTGATTGTGACTATGTGAGCTGTTTGGTGCTGTTTATGACAGAGATTGGATCAAAATCCTGAAGTGTCACTTCTTTTGCCTATTCAGGGTAATGCTAGCTTTGAACTGGGGATGACAAAGAATGTGATCAGTATCTGAAAAATTAGCAGGGTTAACTAATCTAGCCCATGCTCTTAATGATAATGAGTTAATGACCTCAATGCCAGATCTTGCTTGACAGCTGTGCCAGCCATGCCTAGAATATTTCCCTTATTTCCAACTACATCATTATGTGACTTCCCTAGTGAAGGAATATTACAAAAGATGTTTGTATATATTTTATCAGAAATTTTTCAATTGGAGTTGACTAGTCTGAGGTCTGGGTTATACAGTAAAAACAGCTCTGCGCTTTGGAGAGCAGGGGACATTTGGCTGAGATAGGCTGAAATGGTCTAGAGAATTGGGGGACTGTTATAATGGTGGATATCTCAGTAAGTGCATTGCAAGGATCCTGCATTTGGTTACAGCCATTCTCCAGGACCAAGCAGGAAGTCAGTCCTCACATATGGGTGACGTCGGCACCGACGGAGCTCCTGTGCGGAGCATTTCCCCAGCCTTCAAAGAAAGCCTTTGGGAATGCAGTGTGCCTGTGCGGTCCCCTTCCCGCCCAAGGGTGCCATCTTGCCCAGTCTTTCTTTTTCCGCGGAGCCCGGCAGACGTGAGTTTGTTTCACCCAGGAAAAGTTGATTTTTTTCTGCTATTTTCACGTTATCTTATCTGGTTCGATGCCGGTTCCCCTTCCCGTCTGGGCTCAGTACACCGGTATCGGGTCCGGAGTTCTAATTTTCGTTTTTTGTCCTTCGTGACTAGCATTCGCGCTCTTTTTGTGTTTTCACTGGCAGCCCGGTCTTTTGACCTCGTAGGGGCCCTTTTTCCCCCGATGGCTGCCAGCGGGTTCAAAAAGTGTGATTGGTGTAAGAAACTTATGTCTCTCACCGACACACATGACTGCTGCCTCCGATGCCTCAGGCCCGACCATGACCCGCTGGCCTGTGGCCCGTGTGGCAAAATGTCGTCAAAGGCACTTCAGAGCCGTCAGCATCAACGTGAGAGAATTTTATTTATTTATTTAAAAGTTTTTATATACCGTCTTTCTGCGATTCAAAACGGTTTACAGAGAACACAACATGGCAGTATATTTCAACTGTTTACAATGAATATAGAAATGTATTTAGATATAACAATGAACTTTTTACAATAACCATCTTTTTAAATGGGTTTGTATATTTACAAAATCCAACTATTTACATAGGTTCGTACAGGTTACAAAATCCAACTATAGGTTCGTACAGGTTACAGAAGGTTGAAAGGAGGGAATTGGGTAGGGTGGAAGGAGAGGTTGGGTAAGGGAGGTGGGGTGTAGAATAGGGCTATAGTGGTAGGGAAAAATGCTCTTGGAAGAGGTGTGAATTTTCTCTGACTCCGTGTCTGGCTGGGCCCGGATTTTATCAGAGGCCTCGACATCTCCGGAGTCCGACCCCGAGCGCCGTCGGGGTTCCTCTGAAAGGGAGTCTCCCTCCCGGGAGCACCGAAGGAAGAAAAAGCTCGTGAGGGCGTCGTCGGTGGAGGCTCCTGGTTCCTCGAGGGCCAGGTCGCGTAGCCCTGACTACTGACCTGGGCTCTCGTAGTCGGAGAGGCCTTCCAAGCTACCTCGTGTGGAGCCAGAGTCCCTGAGTCACGTAAGTGCAGTTGTCCTCGTAGACTCTCCTCTGGGGGAGCCGACGTCAGGGCCCGAGTCGGCGACTGCTGAGTCTCCTGAGCTTGGACTCAGGTTGACGGCCTTGGAGAGCAGCTTGGCTGCCTTCATGGAGCAGCAATGGATGCTGATTGCCGGTCTGACCGGTGCATCTGCCCAGAACACCAGGACCTCAACATCTAAGTCGACTCTAGAGACCGAGCCAATCCTCGAGTCGATGAAGTCTCGAGTCGATCCTCGGTCAAGGTCCCCCTCGACCTTCCATGCAGGGCCGAGGTCATCGGCGCTGATACCCTTGGCGTCGGGGCAGGTGACACCGAGGCCTACACGGCCAGAGCAGCTCGATTCCTCCTCAGAGGAGTCGGAGTGGGAGACGGAGGACAAGGAGTCCCCGGACACCTTGTGTGTCCCTTCGGACTCATCGGAGTCTGAGCCTCGGAGAAGGTCCCCCCCAGAGGATGCCCGGTTCTCGGACTTCGTGAGGGACATGGCCAAGGCCTTGGCCTTCCCTGCGGATGCCGAGGAGGAGCCTTGATGCCCTCCAGTATGACTTTCCTCCGAAGGAAGCCTTTACTGTACAGGTTCCTCCGATGCTGGAACGGCTGCTCTTCCGTATGTGGGAGGCACCGGCCTCGACGCCGGTTCTTAGCAAATGGCTCGATTCCATTTATCTAGTCTGTAAGAGCCCTGGGTTCCAAAAGGCGCAGCTACCGCACCACTCCATGGTTGTGGAATCAGCCATGCACCGTCTGAAGAGGCAGAAGATGCACTCCTCAGTGACTCCCGGCCGGGAGGCCCGGAACCTGGATGCCCTCGGCAGAAAGTGCTTCCAGGGCTCTATGCTGTCTTGCCATGTCTAGACCTACCAGCTGTACATGGGCATGTACCTACGAGACCTTGCAAAGGAGATTGCCGGGTTCTCAGATGGCCTCTCTGAGGAACCTTTGCAGAGGTTCAAAGCTTTGTCAACAGGGATTTGAGAGTGCTCGAAGTTTATCTCTCAAGCAGCCTATGATGGCTTTGAGGCTTCGGCCCGGGTAGCCACGGCCGGCATCGGTGCACGCCGTCAGGCCTGGCTACAGTCATCAGACCTGGAGCCATGGGTGCAGGACAAGTTGGTCGATGTCCCTTGCCGAGGTGAAAACCTCTTTGGTAAGCCCATGACTGAAAAGGCTGCAGAAATCGAGACTGAGACTCTCACCAGGACAAGGCTGTCCAGGAAGACTTCTGCCCCTTCTCAGAAAAAGAAGGGCTCGGGGAAGAAGCCCTTTTTCCCCGAGGAAGGGTGCTGCCTACAAATCCTACCCTCAATATCAGGCCTCTCCAGCTCCCCAACAGGGCCAGCAGGTGCAGAGGTATGGGCCCCGTAGGCAGAAGACCCCCAAGCCGCCAGCTCCGGCTCCTGCACAGCAGGGAGCAGGGTTTTGACTCCCACAGCATAGCCTCTTCTCCACAGCTGGCTCCACTCAGCACAGGAGGTCGGCTGACCCTGTACGCCTACAGGTGGCAAGCCATCAAAGGGGATACCTGGGTCCTCAGCATAGTCCAAAAGGGCTACATGCACCACTTCCACCAGATACCCCCCTCCTACTTTCCAGGGGAGCCTCCAAGACTCCCTCTGCACAGAAACCTCCTCCTTCAGGAGTTGGCAAGTCTTCTAAAGGAACAGGCGGTGGAACCGGTGCCTCACCAACTGAAAGGGCAAGGCTTCTACTTCAGGTACTTTCTGGTACCAAAGAGGACAGGAGGGAAAAGTTCAAGATGCTTACCCTTGGAATACTGCTGCCTTACCTCCAGCAGGGAGATTGGCTATGCTCCTTAGACCGCATCATAGATGAGGTTTAACAAAGACTTGCCCAATCAATTTCCTTCTTCAATCCATGGGGGACCACAGTGTTAAGTCGAAAGATCCAGGATTGCTCACACCATTGTAGCAGGGCTACACGATCGCCCCCCCCCCCCCCCCCGAGGATTCAGGGGGACATGATCGATTATTATTGTCCAATGCAAGTGAGAAAACTCATGATTATACTGCAGGCAGTGTTCCACAATTGGGGCAGAGGATACTTGGTTCCGTACTCGAGAAGCGTGCTCCCCCAAACGAATCCTCATAACCTGGGATGTCCGCCCAACATACAATAAAGGGCACGGACATTGCAAGAAATATAGCACACGGGACGATCCACAATCCGTATTCCACTTTTGGTAGAAAGTCCGTCCTGTCCCTGGGTGGATCCATTCCTTCCCCTGTAAGGTTGAGGCACAGTATGCTCAAGCACTACAGCAGGTGTGTCCAACTCCCTGTACAGCGGGTACACAGGGTCGGTCCAATAAAGGGGTAGACCAAACCACCATATCCCTAAGCTTAGCACCACGGGTAAATGCTATACGTAAAGGTTTATTAAAACAGGGATGTAACCCCAAAATGTGCCAATGTTTCCTCATTATCCTGACAACATCAGGACTCAAAGTAGAATACGGCAATGTACCCACCACAGCCTCCAAAGATTCATCCGAACGCCCTCCTCCAGGTACCTCATCCATTAGCCAATCCCGATGCACATATAAGGCTCGAAGGTATGCTGTACGGATCACTTTATGTGGATAACCACGCTGTGCCAAGCGAGAACATAAATCCTTAGCATTATGTCAAAAATCCCCCAACGATGAACAGAGGCGACGGAGGCGGTGTGAGCAATCCTGGATCTTTCGACTTAACACTGTGGTCCCCCTCGGATTGAACAAGGAAATTGATTGGGCAAGTCTTTGTTAAACCTCATCTATGACGCGGTAGGGTTCCCCTGATTCTGTGGGGTTTCCCTGCTGATTGATTGGATCTTTGTTGTGAGTGATGGTTGCTTGTGGCCAATAGGAATATCTCTTCCAGTGAAATAACACAGGTCTGCAAAAAATTTTTTTTCGAGAGCTGTTTTGGTTATTCCACGTAATCATTATGTTTTTTGGTGCGGTGAATCCGAAAATGACCTCCATTTTGTCATAGGACATCACATTTCCTGACAATTTAGGTAACTATGTTAAATAAGGCAATACCTCAAAATAAATGGAGACTTATAAAATTAAAGTTTTATTACAATATTTTCATGAAAATCCTTTTTTGAACTGAAATGAGCTCACCTACACACACTAAACTCGATTCTTCTTCCTTGTGAGGCTCCTCTTGGTGCATTTACGCTTGTGAGTAGCATCTGGAATGTCTCTCTGAAGCATCCAACAGTAGTCTGCCATCATTGTAATGCTCCATTTTCCCTGGTATCTCCTTTCCATCTCTTTAATGTCTGGGTGGAATCGTTCACCTTGTTCCTTACTCACAGCTCCCAAATTTTCAGGAAAGTAGTCAAGGTGGGACTGGAGGAAATGCACTTTCAAACTCATTAGGCAACCTAAGGCTTGAAATGCTTTCAGCATTCGTCCGACAGTCTTTTTGTAGTGAGGATCTTTGTTATTGCCTAAAAATTTCTGTACGACTTCTTTAAATGCAATCCACCCTTCTTTTTGAGGATCTGTCATGCTATTGACAAACTCTTGATCAACTATATGCCTTCTAATGTCTGCTCCGACGAACACACCTTCCTTCAATTTTGCCTCCGACAGGCCTGGAAACTTGGTGACCAAGTATTTGAAGAATTCTCCATCTCTTGGAAGTGATTTTACGAACTGCTACATCAATCCCAATTTTATGTGGAGAGGTGGTAGAAGAACTTTATGGGAAGGTACCAAAGTTTCTCGGAGGACATTTTTTTCACCGACTGTTAGCACCCTCGGCTGCCAACTCTTCTTGGTCCAGTGATTTTGTCGGTCTCAACTGTCTCATAGACACAGAAAACAAGGATATTTGGTATACCCAGCTTGTTGCCCGAGCAGCATGCACAAGACCTTCAAGTCCCCACACACTTGCCAACCATGGTCTTCATATTTAAGTTTACGAAGAACCAATTCCAAGTTCTCATAGGTTTCCTTCAATTGTACGGAATGACCTACAGGTATGGAAGCGTAAAAACCGTTGTGGAGTAAAACTGCTTTGAGACTTCTTTTTTAAGAATCTATAAAAAGACACCATTGCTCTGAATCATATTGGATTTTAAATTGACCCATCAGACCTTTGACATCGATGCAATAAACCAACTTGTCTTCCTGGGCGAAGTAAGGAACAAACTCCTTTTCACGATGTCTGAACCATGAAGATGACACTCCTGGCAACAATAAATTCCTGCTTTTCAGCCTTGATCCGAGTAACTCAGCGGCATCTTTGGGAAGATTCAAGTCTCTTACCAAATCATTCACCTCCTCCTGAGAAAACAATTTTGGTCTTGTATCATCTTCAAAGTCAGAACTTGATTTGTCATCTGGTTCAGGTATGACTTCACCTTTATCGGAGCTAGGTATCTCTTCCAAGGTAGCAGGGGGCTTGGGTACTGGTATATCTGTGTCATAGGGGATGGGACGAATTGCCGAGTGAAGATAGGGGTATGAAATGGAATGCTTCCATTTGGAATTAAACCCTTTCACATCGCATGAACAAAAGTAACAGTCATCACTATGGTTCTTTTGCTCTCGCCATACCATAGGAATCCCATAACGGAAAGATTTTTTCTTACCCTTGAACCAGTTTCGGAGGTCCTCAACACATCGTTTGCACACTTTATGAGGCGCCCAGAATTTATCTTGATCTCCAATTTTTAGTCCAAAGTATGCAAAGTATACTTTTTTCACAAAGTCTGTAATATTCTGCTGTTGCTTCAACACTGTATATTCACCACGGATGAAACAGAAACTGTCTGGCAAATTAATACACTTTCGCGGAGCCATAACATAACGGTTGAAGAATGATGAGCTAACTCGAATTGCGATGAAAAAGTGTGAACAGCCTAGAACCAAGAACCTGATGATGATTCGTGCACAAGTGTGGCATGTAGGAGAGAGCAGCTCTGAGTCTGTACACGAGATGTCACAGTGCTGGCCACGCCCCCCTGCACTGACCGTAGCTGCTGCTATCTGCCCTGTGTCTCCCTCCCACTGGATTCTTCAGGAAAGATTAACCCCTTCTACCTTTAGAAACACGGACTTAAAACTTGCTTAGCTTATGTATATATTGCTGACCATCAGATTTACAGTGCTATATTGTTTTTTTACATAACTCGGACAACCCCTTTAAGGTTTTTTTGGCATTTTATATCTTAAATGCACTTATGTGAATTAATTAATAGTAATTTGAACTAATTAATATTAATTTGAAAAAATTTAATAAATTTGAAAACAGTTTTGCATGTTGTGGCAAATCATGACGTCTAGGAGTTTTTTCAATATTTTATTTGTTTTCAGCACACCAGAATACATGGAAATTAGATGAAAATAATCAAACAGCTTTTTTTTTTTATATACTTTATTTTATAACCACCAACAAATACAATACATCAGATATATACATTTCCAAGAGGGGTGGACTTTGATCCCCCCTCGGAGTAATAACAGAACAGAACAGAAGAGATGGAAGAGCATTTTTCCCCTTTTAGATTCCCCCAACCCCCTCCCCACCACCCCCCTCCCCCCACCCCCCTCCACCCTCAGCACACTCCCCATAACTTGGAGCTCCCAGTGGAACAACCACCCCCACATCTCCCACCAAGAGTTCAGCTACCAACTTGTAAGATCTCATTATGACTCCTGGCACTTAACTGTTGAATGTAGGGCTCCCATACACGCATGAAGGCTGTCCAACGTTTGACACTGCCCCGCGCCCCCCATCGTTCTGTTAACATCATTTGATGGAAGCAGTTACGCCACTCACCAAAGATAGGCGCGCTGCAATCCCTCCAAAGGTGAAGAATGGGACCCTTCCCCACCAAGCAGGCCTTGCGCACCAACAAGCGTTCCCCTTCTACCACCGGACAAGGGGGGTCAAGCCGATCCAGCACCACAAGGGCCCCGGACCAGCGCACCCGTCTCTGTAGCAAGCGATTTAGGAAGGCACATATCTTGGCCCAATAGGAGCGCAATACTCTACAACTCCACCACATATGTAACAAAGTCGCTAGTGGTTCGGCGCATTTAGGGCAACAGCCATCGGTGGTCAGTCAACTACGGAACGCCCTGCGCGGGGAGAAGTGCACTCTGGTTACACATTTAAATTGTATCTCCCACCAGCGCGTTTCCTGTGTCAGCCTCACAATCCCTTTTAAACCCTGCCTGACTGATCCGGGGGGTAAGACTTCGCCCAACTCCACTTCCCAGGCCACCTCGACCCCTCGATAGTCAAGGCCTGTACTAAACCGAGTCAAACGCTGCTTGAGATCTTTGATCGATGGGGGACTATCCCCCCCTAACCCAAAGAATTCCAGTATTCGGGCTGACATGTCAACGTGTAACTCCTCTCTTGGCAAAGAGGACACGTAATGAGCAATCTGCATATAAGCAAAGGAATGGCTAGTGGGCAAGTCATACTCCTTTCGCAAGGTCAAAAAAGATTTACACTGCCCTGACGGCTCCACTACATGTCCAATATTCCGTATTCCCCGATTACTCCAGTCCCGAAAGGTCTCCATGTCCGAACCAGGCGTGAAAGCAGCATTGCCCTGCAAGGGCAGCCAACTAGAAACCTTCCAGGCTGTATTCCATTGGACATTAAGTTGTTTCCAAGTCTTGATAACCGATCCAATCAACTCACTCCGCACTACCTGACTAGGAAGAACTTGCTGCGTCCCATGTAAGACTCCCAACAGCGTCAACGGCGCCACAAAACACTCCTCCAAAGCCCGGGGCGTATACACATCTGTCCCTCCCAACCAATCTCCAAGATGTCGAGCCTGGCAGGCCAGAGCATAACTGACAAGATCTGGAAGACCCATCCCCCCGTCACGCCACGTCCCCAACAGCCACGTCCAAGAGATACGCGCTTTCCCTCCCTTCCACAGAAAACGTCTAATAGCGGCTTCCAAGCGATGCACATCATGGCGCAATAACCAAACAGGTAGCGTCTGAAACCAATACAACAGCCGCGGTAGGAGCACCATTTTAACCGCCGCTATTCTCCCTGATAAGGAGAGAGGCAGGGGGTCCCAGGCTTTCAGCTGTACCTGCAGCCGTCGCAGTGTTCGCTCAAAGTTACGCACATAAAGGGCCCGGGAATTACGGGTCAGCACTATGCCGAGATAGATAAATCCATCACTCGCCCACTTAAGAGGAAAGGCTCCCACCCAACTCCCTCGCAGCTGGCCCGATACATCTAATGCTTCAGATTTATCCTTGTTGATCCGCAGCCCCGCAATATTACCAAATCTCATAAACTCCTCCAACAGCTTCGGCAGCGACTGATCCGGGGTAAGTAGGTGTACCAGAAGATCATCCGCAAAGGCGGAGAGTTTAAACATCTGGGTGCCCATGCGTATTCCCTGTATCTCACGAGAGGCTTCGATGGTCCGTATCAGGGGGTCAAGTGACAAGACAAACAATAAAGGCGAAAGGGGGCATCCCTGACGTGTACCCCGTTCCAGAGGAAAGTCTTCAGAGAGTACCCCATTACACAGGACCCCAGCTGTGGGCTGGGCGTAAAGGCTCTCCACCATTCTACAAAACTGAACACCCAACCCGTAACGTGGGAGAAGGTTACGTAGGTATTGCCAATCCGCCCTATCAAAGGCCTTTTCCGCATCAAAGCTGACAAGTAGGGACGGTAACCGATTAGCATTCACCCATTCCAGAGAAGCTAAGATCTTACGCAGGTTCCGAACCGCATAGCGCCCTCTGACAAACCCCACCTGCGACCCATGCACCAAATGCCCTAAAACGGCTGCCAGTCGGATTGCCAACACTTTTGCATTTAATTTGATATCAAAATTGAGCAAGGAGATAGGACTGTATGATCCTACTAGCAAAGGGTCCTTACCCGGTTTAGGGATCAGCGTAAGGTGGGCATGATTACGTCCCCAGCAAAAGGGCCCCCTGTTCCGCCCGCTTATTAAAGACCTCTGCCAGGACCGGGCTCACGGATTCGTCTAGAAGTTTATAAAACTCGGCCCCCAAACCATCTGGGCCAGGCGCTTTGTTACAATGAGCTGCCAGGATCATGGAGTGCACCTCTTGTGAGGTTATAGGCTGCTCTAACATCTCCCGCTGTTCAACAGTAAGCTGCGGCAAGTCCAACTCTTTCAAATAATCCCCCAGCTCTATGGTGGATGCAGATTGCGCCTTAGATAAACCTTGAAAAACCCCTGAAAGACCCGGGCAATTGCCACGGACTCCCGATGCAGTTGTCCCTGATCGTCTCGGACTGCCGCCACTAACGAGGATCCCCGCTGACCCTTCAGACAGCGGGCTAGCAATTTCCCAGGTTTATTCCCGTGGCAATGTAGCTGATATCTATAATAAAGAATAGATTTCTTAGCTCTCTGGTGTATCAGCTCATTGAGATCTACCTGAGCTTCCCAAAGCCTTTTCTTATTTGCGGGCGTCGGACAACGCGCACAGAGCTTGCACAACCTAGAAACCAGGCGCTCTAAACCAATTATTCGTTCTGCTATTAACTGACGTTTCCGGGCTGCAAATCCAATGATATCGCCCCTTAACACTACCTTTTCTGTCTCCCACACCAACTCAGGATCTTCACTATGGCACTGGTGATCGCTCATAAATTCCTTCCATCGCTGCCTCAGAAAATGCTGAAAACAAACATCCTGACACAGCCCCATGGGAAGCCTCGAAAGTCGTGCCCGGGCATTGTCTATCCCCCATTGCAGCTCCAGTCGGACCATCGCATGATCAGATATCTCTAGTGGGCCAATGTGCACCTCACTCACATGAGCAAACAGATTCCCCGACACCAAGATATAGTCAATTCGAGCACTGTAGCCGTGTGCCCGGGACTGGTGGGTAAAATCCCTTTCCGAAGGATGTAATAAGCGCCAGGGGT
The DNA here is from genome assembly GCA_033557465.1 of Ichthyophis bannanicus. Taxonomy (NCBI): domain Eukaryota; kingdom Metazoa; phylum Chordata; class Amphibia; order Gymnophiona; family Ichthyophiidae; genus Ichthyophis; species Ichthyophis bannanicus. The sequence goes on along the minus strand of CM066032.1, from coordinate 364,543,243 downwards.
CGACCAAATCTAATCTACAACGAAAGCGCTGCAACATCCGGGTCGTCAGGACCCTATCTCTCGCCTCCCCTCCTCTAGAAGTGTCAAGGTCCACATCGAGAACCCCATTAAAATCCCCGGCGAGAAGTAGCGGATATTCCGGGAGCTGTTCTATTTTGGAGGCCAGACCATGGTAAAAGCTAGGGTCCAGCACATTAGGACCGTAAAGATTCCCGATAATCACTGGTTTCCCCTCTAGCCTACCAGCCAGCAAAAGAAATCGCCCGTCCTCTGCAACAATAGTTTTTTCCAGGGCAAAACGGACTCGCCTGTGGAACAGGATTGCTACTCCTCCCTTCTTCCCTCGCGCAGGAGCCCCCCATACCTGCCCCACCCAGCCTCTATGGAGTTTACTATGTTCTTCTTCCGTCTGGTGTGTTTCCTGAAGAAGGGCAACATCGCACTGTTGTCGGGCCAGGGCCTGCAGGATTTTATATCGCTTTATGGGATTCCCCAACCCACAGACATTCCAAGTAATGATCTTCAGAGGCATGGGGCAGCGTCAAGATTCAGCCATGCAGAAACCTCTAAGCGCAATAGAGGAGCTCCCCCAGCCTGGAGCCCCCCCTCCCAACAGCCAACAGCAACAAAAAACAGAGCCACCTACAAACAGACAGCGAAGTGTGCACTATCCTATCCCCACGTCCCCCTCCCCCTCCCATCCCCTCACCCCCCCTCCACTTCCCCACCCCTAAACTATCAAGTCCATCCATCAGGCTGGACAACTTCCCTATGGCAGTCGGGTTCGCCCCATACTTCCCCGGATCCAACATTAAACCTAACTATCTGATAGAATACCAGCCTCTTTTAAACCACCCCAAGATGAAATTACAGTACTCCCCACCACTCCTCCTCTCCACTCATCCCTAAGGCCCCAGCACTCCCTGACCTATTCCAGTAGGTATTGGAACTGAGTACCACCAGGCCCCTCCCCCCATCCAATATCCCTACTGGCTTTTATCCCCCAGGTTTCCCATTCCCACCATTCCCCAATTCTAGGGCCTTGCACCTCCCCACCGTGTTGCCCCAACCCCCCATCTGATAGGTAATATATCCATATTTCACCTCTGAGGCATAATCAAAGGCCACCACATTGAATCTACCCATACCACACCCTCACTCCTCCATTTGGTAGGGCTGCCATCTTATTATTCACAAACTGACATGGGGGGGGGGGGTACCATGAAGCCTCTAAAGGCCACCATAAGAATTAAACTAAACACCTAGAAGATGTCATAGGTATAACAGAAACAACCCACTCATCCGCTCATCCCGCTCTTACGCCCATAACAACCCCCCCCCCTCCACACTCAGATCCTCAACCAGCCATACATCCAAAAATGCCATTCACCCAGCTTAAACAGTAGTAAACTGCACATACAATTGCTCAGCAAAACAATTGAAACATAGTAACAGTTCAGCAATGTTGCCATCTAGATAGCTTAGACAAAGGAGCAGTTAACACAATATGGCCAAATGTAACAAGGCACAACTTAAACAAATCAAGAAAGTAACAGTGCAACACTGGGAGCAGAGAAAAAAATAAAACTAGCAGCTCTAGTCCAGAGCTACATCAGGCCCTTGGGCCCCTCTCCATCAGCGAGACATCCAAATGCCATTCTTATTGGCCATCCAAGCTTCACGAGGGCGAAGCAGCAGCCTGGGCATTCAAAGTTTCTAAAAGAGCAGTGGCCGCTGCCGGTGTCGTCAGGTAGCGGGTCTGACCCTGGACCTCCACTCTAAGCCGGGCAGGGTATAACAGCGAGAATCGCACTCCTTTATTCAACAATTGCGTGCAGATCCACGAGAAGGCCCGGCGCTGCTGACTAACTAGGGCCGAGTAGTCTTGGAACACAAGTATCGGTTCCGAATCTTGTGGTCGCATCTTTCGACTCCGAGCAGCTTTTAACACAGCTTCCTTTTGTCGGTAGTCTAAAAAGCGTGCAATAACCGCTCGCGGCCTTCTCGCCTTCTCCCTCCACTGTCCAAGTCTATGTACGCGCTCCAACTTCATGGAATCACCATCCTGGTTGTGCAACAGGTTTTCAATCCAGGTTTGCAAATAATCGAAAAGGGCGCCATCCGCCACACTCTCCGGTATCCCAATGAAACGTAGGTTCTTGCGCCTCCCCCGGTTTTCAAGTTCGTCCAACTTGTCACCCTGCTGCTTTACCAGTCTCCAAGGCCTCCACTTTAGCTGTTAGGGAGTGCTGGGTGTCCTCCACATCTGAGACTTGGGTCTCTACTTGATCTAGCCTCCCGGTAAAGTCAGTAAACCATTGGCTGACAGTCTGTATCTGGTTTGCCAGGTCTTGGAAGCGGGCATCTAGCGCCTGGACCACCGCGGCACTCACCTCCGTGACCAGATCTGGAGTGCCACCAGATTTCGGGCTAGCTGGTGCTCCCTCCGCCATTTTCCCCTCCGTGGCACGCGGCTTCTCCCTTCGTGGCACTTTCGTCGCCATCCGGTTTCGTAGCAGGGGGGAAACTGCTTCCAGCACCAGATGAACTCCCCCTTTGACAAGGATCAGGAGATATGGAGTCAGAACCCACTCAGCAAGTATGGATATTGTGCAAGGGTAATCCACAGCACTTCCCACTGTTTGAGGTCGGCCTTAGATAATCCGCCCTCCGGCAAGATTCTCAAGCACGGACAGTCTCGCCTCAGCGTGCTTCCTCCAATGCACTGTTACCTACCCCAACTGGGCAGGGATAGCCGCAGGCCTATAGGCTCAATACCCCAGGAGGGGAAGGTTAAATGGGGCAGTAAAAGAAACGTCCGACCGCGCCTTGGCGCGCTTACTTTTGTGTGCAGTTGCCCGCTTCAGTTAGGCAGGAATGGCCGCATGTCTCCTCACCGCCGGAGGTACTTCACCAAATGGGGAGAGAGCTGAGGCTGGCGATAAAGGAAGTACCCGATCGCTCTTTCGTTTGTCGGCAGCTGCCTGCCCCAATCGGGCAGAGATGGTCACAGGCCCCTGCTCCACTGGAGGAACAATACCCCCTGAGGGAAGAACTAGTAGTAGCAGTGTAGGGAGGTGCTCGAACGCGTGCCGGTGCTCTTCCTCTCGTGTGCAATCATCAGTCCCGGCCGGATAAATCAGCCACAGGTCTCTTCACTGCTAGGGGTTCGGCACCTCGTGAATGCAGAGCTGATGATAGTGGCGGGGGAATGCCCGATCGCGCCCCGTCGCGCTTCTTGTTGTGTAGAGTTGCCTGCCCCGATTGGGCAGGGAGGGCCGCAGGCCTTTTCCTGCCGGAGGCACAACACCTCGTGAGGGTAAAACTGATGCTAGCAGTGGTGGGAATGTCCGATCGTGCCCAGACTCACTTGCTATACGTACAATGATCTTCTCCGATCGGGCGAAAATGGCTGCAGGTCCCTTCGCCGCTGAAGGCACAATACCCCGCGAGGGGAGAACTGATGGTGGCGGTGGGAGAAGTGCCCGATCGGCCCCAGCACGTCGTCTGTTGCACTTAATTATCTGCCCCGACTAGGCAAGGATGGCCACGGGTCTCTTCATCATTAGAGGCTTAAGACCCCGTGAGGGGAGAGTCAATGCAGGTGGTGTAAAGATGTTTTAAAGTGTTTTGTAGCCGTTTTGTGGGGCAAATTGCCCGGAGCTGATCGTGACCCGTCCGATCAGCTCATTGCCCAAACCGGAAGTCTCTCGAACAGCTTTTTAGTCGCAGACCTGTGTAATCAGAGTGAAAAACTCGGCGTTTTTTGGCAGTGTACACAGATTGAAGAGTATTGCACTTGATACAGGAATTGTTTCTGAAACATGCACGTCGTGCCTTATTCACAGAGACTGTGTTCTGCCACCTTACTGAATACGTTTTTCATCAATATTAAGTTAAGTCCTTTTAAATGCTAATACGCAGTTTTTTGAAACTTGAATAAAATGGATGTTGCCATCAGGTGTGGTTAGAGCAATTTTCTAATCTCCCTTGGTCCCATCCGACAAAAAGAAATTTACTTATATTTAGTTATTTTGGGAAGGGTTGGTGTTGGTAATTCAATAATACTTTGAACTTTTTTGGTATTACCGATAGTTGGGGTTTTGTTTGTGGAAAGGATAGTGCTAGCTCCCTTGCTTCTACCTAGGGAAGCTGAGGAGGTGGTCTTGGCCTCGAGGAGGCAATCCACCAGAAAGTCCTATGCACTCAAGTGGCGCAGGTTCTCAGTGTGTTGTGCTCAGCACAATGAAGATCTTTCTCCTGCCTGGTGCCAGTAGTGCTACAATACCTACTTCACCTGTCAGACCTAGGCCTTAAGTCCAAATCTGTTCGGGTCCACCTTAGTGCTCTTTCAGCACACCACTCACCGGTGGAGGGACAGTCACTGTCGGTTCACCCCTTGGTGTCCCACTTCCTCAGAGGCCTGCTTTTGCTCAAGCCTCCGATTCATCCACCTGCCACTGAGTGGGACTTGAACGTGGTCTTGCAACAACTTACTCGCCCACCGTTTGAGCCAATGGCTACTTGACGTTTACGCTTCCTTTCTTGGAAGGCGCTCTTTCTGGTAGCTCTTACCTCAGCCAGACATGTGAGTGAACTACAAGCTATGATTTCTGATAGACCATACACACAGTTCTATAGGAACAGGGTGGTCCTTCGGACTCATCTGAAGTTCCTTCCAAAATTTGTCTCCTCTTTCCACCTCAACCAGGAGGTGGTTCTTCTGACATTCTTTCCCAGGCTGCATACCAGCCGGGCTGAGACAGTCTTGCATACTCTGGACTGTAAGAGGGCATTGTCCTTTTACATTGAACGTGCGCGGGGGCATCGAAGGGCTACTCAGCTCTTCGTCTCCTTTGACCCTAATAAATTAGGGTTACCTGTCTCCAAGCATACGTTGTCCACTTGGGTAGCAGATTGTATCATCTGGGCGTACAAGGCAGCCGACCTTCCCTTGCAGGGTCGAGTCACGGCCCACCATGTCAGGGCGAAAGCCGCGTCAGTAGCTCATCTCCGCTTTGTTCTGTTGGCAGACATATGCCGGGCCGCTACTTGGTCTTCAAGCCAGACCTTTGCAGCCCACTAATGCCTCGAGAGAGTATCCCAAAGGGACAGTGCTTTCAGACAGGCGGTACTCCGTTATCTCTTTGAGGTTTAGGCAACTCCTACCCTGCAGGCCCTTGTGTTGGGCTACCGTACGGGGCGTTCTCAGAGGATATTCTTATCACGGATGCTGAGGCTCTTGAGAGGGAGCCATTTTTTCAGCTTTGGGTTCCCGGTAGCCTAGAGCTGGGGAGTCCCATATGTGAGGACTGACTTCCTGCTTGGTCCTGGAGAAAGAGTAGTTACTCACCTGTAACAGGTGTTCTCCAGGAGCAGCAGGAATCAGTCCTCACGACCCTCCCTCCTCCCCTGAAATTGCAGTCATATCCTTTATTTTGATTTTTGCTGTCTTTTAGCTATGTCATCAGACTGAGCAAGATGACACCCTTGGGCGGGAAGGGGACCGCTCAGGCGCGCTGCATTCCCAAAGGCTTTCTTTGAAAGCTGGGGAAATGCTCTGCACGGGGGCTCCATCGGCACTGACGTCACCCATATGTGAGGACTGATTCCTGCTGCTCCTGGAGAACACCTGTTACAGGTGAGTAACTACTCTTAACATTCTAGGAAATGCAAAATAAAAGTCTTCATAGGACCTACATTTCCCACGTGTAAGCTTATAGGAACAATGGAGACAATTCAGACCTTTGCCTTAAAGGGGGTGTGGGCACTTTGTTGCATCTGTTTTGGACTTGTCTGAAGATCTGGGAATACTGAGGGAGCATCTGGAGGTATCTACAGGACAGTTGGTCAGGGGTTACATTAACTGAAGATTGTATTATGTTTGATGCACCTAATGCCTTTTTTTGTTAAAGGAAGATTTTCCCAACTGTTTATTTGGAAAAACTCTATGTTTGAGGTTCAGAGGTAGAACCTTCCTTTTCGCCTTGGTGGAATGTACTGCACAATTTGATGATTAAGGATAATGAGAGGTGAAAATCTCTCCCTAAGAGAAAGCAGTCCTTGTCCATTTGTGGGTAACTACATTAACTCCTTGTCCTCGCTAGTATGGGCTGTGGAAATCTACTGCTTACCCTTAGGATAAGTAGCATGGAATCTGTCTACCTTTTGGGAACCTGTCAGGTACCTTTGACCTAGATTGGCCATTGTTGGAAAAAGAATACTGGACTTGATGGCCCTTTGGTCTGACCTAGTATGGCATATCTTATGTTCTTATGTAGAGTAGATCTTGCAATTTGGTGTTGAACACGTTTGGATGATAGAGGCTTGGGACTTCTGGGAGGCCCTTGTCTATAATTGTTTGGCTCCAATCTTAGAATCAAGGGAGGGTAGGGGAGGGTAAGAGTTACCCTCCCCTCCCCTCCCCTCCCCTCATTAAGACTGACTTGTTTGTTTAGCTCCCCTTAGGGGTTAAGGAACATGTACTTTGTGGGAAGTATACTTGTTTGCTGGATCTTGAGAGAGGGCAAGGAGGTTGGATGGGGTGGGAGTTAAGCTAAATTACAAAAAAACCCATAATGTTTGTAAATAGTCCCAGGGAAATTTTCCAAATGGGTTAGTTTTGTGCATTGATCAACAAAAAATACTACACTAAGTGGTACTATATCAATCTAAAAAAGAACAAAAAAACCCCTTAGAAAACCCTCGAAACTTAACAACACCTTTCAATATATTGCAACACACACCCACACCTACCATATAGGGCTACAACCAAATCAATATTGAATATACTTACTAAAGGGAGAAGGGCTGCTTCTTGAAATGATTGTTGTAGTATGATATAGTGCCTCTGAAGAAGCCTTGTACGGGAGAAACAAAGATCTTTTTTGGGCGACGATGGCTTATGAATGTTGTAAGTCTGGTGAAACCTCTGCAGATAAGTGAATTTGTTGGTTTAAGATCTGTGGTTTAAAACCAGAGTATAGTCACATGGCTATTTGTTCTGCTGCAGGGACAGATTCGAAGTCGGCTGACTGGAATGAAAACTGGTCTTTATACTTATGAAGGAGAAATGGCATTTTATTAATTGATTTGAAGATGTCAAACCTTTTTATTAAAATTAAATTATTAAGAAAAATGTATTGAGATAAATTATAAAGAAAATTCTAATGATTCTTTGAAAAGTACTTTTTTGAGATGAATATAATAAAGTAAGTAAGCTGTGTTGAGCTTTGTTTGGAAGAGTGTTTTTTGAGACCAGTGATGTACAAGCTTTGCATTTCCCTATGGTAATTAAGTTTGCCACATAGAGGGAGTATAGCCATCCTGAGGCCTTTTTCTCCCTTTAGTAAGTATATTCAATATTGATTTGGCTGTAGCCCTATATGGTAGGTGTGGGAGTGTGTTGCAATATATTGAAATGTGTGGTTAGTTTTGTGCATGCCATGAGAGTCAAGAACCTCACTCCTAAGCCCCAGGATATGTGGAGTATGATCTCAGTCTCTTAAATTTACTGCTAATATTTGGCATAGTACTTGAATCATAGATTTGTTCTTGTTTTAACTGGGAGATCTTTGCAAGAGGGCATTGCATGATTGATTTCTTGTATTATTGGTTGCTGAATAAAATAGCTTTAAACATAATGGGGCACCTGACTTTTAGGCATTTTTCAAGGCTTCATTTCAAAAATCCATTAAAGAATTTGCAGGGTTAGGGCAAAGAAAGAGAATCTCACTGAAAAACAAAGTTAGGCGCAATAGATAGAAACTTTGGTAACTTAATGGAAATTATATCATGTTCCCCTTGTGTTAAGATGATGCATTTTAAAAAATAACAGTACCAGATCAGGAGTATGATGTGAAACGCTGTTACTATGTTAACATCAGCGAAGAAAGACCAAGGCCATGGATACACAAATGAATATCATTTGTATGTCCTCAGCCTTGATTTTTCTCCGATTTGGTTCTTTCTTGCACTTGATCCCTTTCCCTTTCTCTTGACAATGTTAACTTCTTCACGCTTCTAGAAACTAGCACCAAGTCAGTAACGTGGCCTGATATAAATATTGGAGAGTAATTCTTCTGGCCAACACCTTAATTTGAACGTAATGACTTATGTACTATACCTAAGGAGTTGAACATCAAGCATATAGTGTTGGGTGGGGCAAAACTCCAGGCTGCAGATCCCTAGAGAGGTGTTGGGTGGGGAAGAATGAGCCCTCAAGGCCTTACTTATGTGTGTGTGTGTGTGTGGGGGGGGGGGGGTTGGACCTTAATTTATTTATTTAGCAAAAATTTTTATACCACAATTTCCAGGGATCAATTGCGGTTTACAGTTAACAATTCGAGCAGTGCAGGAACAAGTACATACTTATTTACATATAACAATTTTAACTATGTACATTTTGAGTAGAGAAACACCAAACTATATGAAAACTCATGCAAATGTGCCCTCGTAGTTAGCTTCACCAATCCATATACCCCTCAGGTACTCCATAATTTCCATTGTCCAAGTAACTCTCTGATATAGCACAATTTATTTAAGCGCAATCTTCATGTAAAAAGGAAAACACAAAATCTTTTTTCATAACACTGAAGGGTAGTATGAATTTCTTCCTTTATTTTCAATGACTGTGGGATGTAGTTGTTTATCTGTCGTCTCCTTGCTTCAGATTCCTCTAGTTTTCTTTGTCTTTCTTTCTGGTTTCTTGGATCTTTGTCATTTGGCAAATCGGGAAATATACAAATTGAAAAATCCATAAAAGGAATATTTATTTTCCTGAAGTATATCCTAACCAACCAATCCCTATCGGCAGATAGGGCAAACAATACCAACAAGGTAGCTGGAGTCACATTTTCCATCCCAGAGCTTTCCAAAATTTAGTAATATTCAACTAATCCATCTCCTGATTATTCCTCTATTGTGGGGACTCTGGCTGCTTTTTAGTTTTAAGACAAATAATAAATACAAGTCAGTGGCGGTAACAAATTTTCAGAAATATCCTGGAGTTCAAGCATTAATTTCCTAAACACGTCCTTCGGAAGTTAACAAAAGATCAAGGAAAGTTAATCAGCCTTAAATCTGACAAGCAAATAAGGCTCTCTAAACTTTCAGTCTTGGATTTAAGAAGAGTATTATCTTTCATTAAAGAATCATTTAGCTCTTATATCCTCTTAAACCTCAAATCCAAATCTTGAATAGTAATTTTTTAAGTAGAAATTATCTCAGGATTTTCCTCAATCTTATTACTATTCTTGTGAATTTTAAGGGATAAAGTCTGCATCTGAGACACTAAAGGGTATGTTTACCAAGCTGAGCTAATGGTTAACTAGTGCTATTTGCAATGAGATTCCATGTTATTTAATGGGACCTAGTTACAAATAGCACAGATTAACAGTTAGCTCGGCTTAATAAACATACCCTTAAGGCTGTGTCCAGCTGGGAAATCACTTCCTAAATCGTCTCCAATGAAAAATGTCAGGACAGGCAGTGGTGGCTCTATAATGAGGCCGAGTGAGGCGGTGGCCTCAAGCAGCAACTTTTTGGTGGCGGCAAAAATTGCCCCCAAAAAGCCCACCTCAGCCTTAAAAAAAAGAAAAAAAAAGAGGAGAGGAGCTACTGCCGATGAAGTGCCCCGCGGCCGCTCCAGCAGAGCCCTCCTCTCTCCACGGCTTTACAAAGCCACAAAAGGAGAGTTCCCCTTTCTCGTAGCTCTGTTAAGCCTGCCGGCGCTGATGGGAAACAGGCATTCCTGTTTCCCATCAGTGCCGGCGGGCTTAGCAGAGCCGTGAGAAAGGGGAACTCTCCCTTCGCAGCTCTGTAAAGCCGGTGCTGAGGGGAAACTCCAGCAGAGCCCTCCTCTCTCCACGGCTTTACAGAGCCGTGAAGGGAGAGTTCCCCTTTCTCGCAGTTCTGTTAAGCCCGCCGGCGCTGATGGGAAGCAGGCATTCCTGTTTCCAATCAGTGCCGATGGGCTTAGCAGAGCTACAAGAAAGGGAAACTCTCCCTTCGCGGCTCTGTAAAGCCGGCGCTGAGGGAGAGAGGAGGGCTCTGCCGGGGAGGCCACAGGGCACTTCCTTCTGCCGCTGCCGTGGCTTCAGCAGCTAGGTTTTGTTTTTTATTTCCCTGGGGGGTCAGGATTGGAAATGGGCTGATGGGGGGGGAGGGGGGTTTAGGACTGATAATGGGCTAGGACTGGAAATGGTCTGATGGGGAGTTTAGGACTGGAAGTGGGCTGATGGGGGGATTAAGACTGGTAATGGGCTGATGGGGGGCTACGACTGGAAATGGGATGATCAGGAGGGGGGCTAGAACTGTAAATGGGCTGATTAGGGGGGCTAGGATAGTAAATGGGCTGATTCGGGGGATAGGACTGGAAATGGACTTATTGGGAGGGGGTTAGGACTGGTAATGGGCAAATGGGGTCTAGCACTGGAAATGAGTTAGGACTGGTAATGGGCTGATTGGGGGGTCTAGGACTAGCATGGGCTGATAAGGGGGATAGGACTGGAAATGGACTGGGACTGTAAATGGGCTAATGAGGGAGGGGAGGAGAGTGCTGCTGGCCTTGGAAGAAAACTAGGGGCTAGGGCTACAAATGGGCTGATGTGGGAGGATAGTAGAATAGGACAGAAAGGGAGCGGATAATGAGAGGGTCTGCCAGGGGAAGGAGGGGGCACGAAGGGAGCTGACACGGAGGAAGGAGGGGGCTGGAAAGGAGCTGACACCTGGGATGTACTGAAGGGGGACTGGAAGGGAGCTGACACTTGGGGATAGGAGTGGTAGGTGGTTGGGTAATGGGGAGGAGGCTGGAAGGGAGCTGACATGCAAATGGCCCTGGAAGGGTGATTGACAGAGAGTAGGGCGACTGGAAGGGAGCTGACTGGGGGGGGGTGGCACTGAGAGTGGACGTGAACTGATATCTGGGATGGTATTTGGACTAGAAGGGGCTGGACAGTGGGGAAGGAGGGGGACTGTAAGGGAATGGACACCAGTTGCAGTCGTGGGAATGCAAGGCGGTTGGCATTGGAAGGTACTGGGAGGGAAGGACTGGAAAGGGGGCTTATACTTGGGGAGGGTTGCTGTAACTGGAAATGGGCTGAGTGAAGAAAACAAAAGAAGAGATAAGAAATGGCAGATGGACCATGGACCACAGAAAGAGAGCTAAGAGAAGACAGGAAAGCAGAAGCCTCAGATCGGGACCAGCATGATCAGAGAATAAAATGGTCAGACAACAAAGGTAGAAAAAATAATTTAATTTAATTTTAGTGAATGAACTTTGCGCTAGTTTTATATTTTACAGAGTATTGGGGAACTGCATCTCTTATTTATCTGATGTTGCACTGCATGTGGACTCTGGCTTCTTGGGGTTTCAATTTAAATTTAGTCTACATATTTTTATTTTTACTTTAGATTGTGGTTACTTATTCTGTACTTGGTGAGGGTCGATGTTGCGAGTGTGTGACTGAGGTCAGGTGTTCTGTTAACATGGAGTTTGTACATAAAGATCTATACTGTACTGTAGGAATATGACTTGTTCAGCTTTTGAAATAGGTGTACGGATGTTCCAGGGCCGATTGTAGCATTTACAGTGATGCTTTTTTGGATGGGCTCCTTATGTGAGTTTTGGACATTTGTGCTGATATGGTATGGTAGGTTTGCTCTTTGTTGTAGGGGTTTTTATTAGTTCACAATATGCCTGGTACTGGAGAATAGTGGTGGTTTTTGTTGTTGTTATTGAAATGATCAGAATCAGATTTCTTTTTTAAATATTGAGTTCTGTGGGTGAATGTCCTGGTTCTGCTCTGCACCTACTGTGGATGCAAAATATATGTTGAAAAAGAAAAAGCAAGAGCAAGAACCATAACGCAGTTTATAACAACAAAATAAAAATGAGTTATAATTTAGTTTTATAAACTGTGCTGTTGGTTCTTGCTGTCTTTTAGTTCCTTGGTATGCGTTTCCTCCCATGCCCTTGGTGGCCCGAACCCTGTTCAAGATTCTACAGGACAAGGCCTCGGTCCTGCTGGTAGCTCCCAGGTGGCCGAGACAGCCTTGGTTTCCACTTCTGCTTCAGCCTGCAGTGGATCCCCCACTGCCTCTGGGGTTGCAACCCGACCTTCTCTCTCATGATCAGGGTTCCCTTTTGCACTCCAATCTCAAAGCTCTCAATTTGATGGCCTGGAGGCTGCAAGGGTAGTTTTAGCTCCCTGGGGCCTAACTCAGGAAGTTGAAGAGGTTGTCCTAGCCTCTAGTAAACAGTCCACTAGGAAAACCTATGCTCTCAAATGGAAAAGGTTTTCTGTGTGGTGTCAGCTACATACAGAGGATCCCTTCTCCTGTACTGTACCAGTAGTGCTTCAGTACTTACTGCACTTATCAAATCAGGGACTTAAGTCCAATTCTGTTCGGGTCCACTTCTCAGCTCTAGCAGCTCACCACTCACTAGTGGAAGGACATTCTCTGTCGGTTCACCCCTTGGTGTCCTGCTTTCTCAGAGGCTTGCTTTTACTCAAGCCTCCAATCCGTCCTCCTGCTCCTGAGTGGGAGTTGAATGTGGTCTTGCAGCAACTGACTCGCCCACCTTTTGAGCTGATGGCTACTTGCCCTCTACGCTTCCTGTCCTGGAAGACACTCTTCTTGATAGCCCTAATCTCAGCCAGGCGAGTGAGTGAGCTTCAGGCCCTGGTCTGTGACAGGCCTTACAGCCGCTTCTGTAGGAACAGGGTAGTCCTTAGGACTCATCCAAAGTTCCTCCCTAAAGTTGTCTCCTCTTTCCACCTCAACCAGGAGGTGGTTCTTCCAACATTCTTCCCTAGGCCTCATGCAAGCCAGGCTGAAGCAGTTCTGCATACCCTGGACTGTAGGCGGGCCTTATCCTTCTACCTTGATCGTACGCAGGGGCACAGAAGGGCTACTCAGCTCTTCATATCTTTTGACCCTAATAATTTGGGGTTAGCTGTGTCCAAGCATACCTTGTCCACCTGGGTGGCTGACTGTATCATCTGGGCTTACAGGGCAGCTGACCTTCCTTTGCAGGGTCGGGTCACGGCCCATCGTGTCAGGGCAATGGCTGCCTCAGTGGCTCACCTCCGGTCTGTACCGTTGGTAGACATCTGCAGGGCTGCAACTTGGTCCTCAACCCAGACTTTTGCGGCCCATTACTGTCTGGAGAGGGAGTCCCGTAGGGACAGTGCTTTTGGCCAGGCAGTACTCCGCAATCTCTTTGAGGTTTAAGCAACTCCTGCCCTCCAGCCCTCCGTTGGGCTACCTGTGGAGGTTCTTTCAGTGAAAAGCCTTTCTTTGATGCTGGGACTAGAGGGAGTTCTCTTGTTCAGCCTGGGTTCCCTGGTAGCCCAGAGCTAGGGAGTCACCCATATGTGAGGACTGACTTCCTGCTTGGTCCTGGAGAAAGAGTAGTTACTCACCTGTAACAGGTGTTCTCCAGGAGCAGCAGGAATCAGTCCTCACAACCCTCCCTCCTCCCCTGGGAGTTGCAGTTGTATATAGTTTATTTTTACATTTTTTGTGTGCTGTTTTTAGCTATGTCATTTGACTGAGCAAGATGGCACCTTTAGGCGGGAAGGGAACCGCGCATGCTTGCCTGCATTCCCAAAGGCTTTCATGGAAAGCTGGGGAAATGCTCCGCAAGGGCTCCATCGACGTCGATGTCACCCATATGTGAGGACTGATTCCTGCTGCTCCTGGAGAACACCTGTTACAGGTGTGTAACTACACTTTACAGGTGAGTAACTACGCTTTACAAGCTCTGCTTGACACATTGAAACTGCTTGCTTTGTGAGTCCTGTCTGCCTCTCTTTATATTTTTATTTATTTATCATTGTTAATGTGCTCTTTTACCTCATTTGTACTTTTTGCAATTTTGTTCAGCTTTTATCAGTTCTCTCTCTTGTTCCTCCTCTGCTTTATTATCCCTCAGCCTGCCCACCCCTGGCTAGTATCCCCTTATAGCTATCCTGTGCTCATTACCACTATTACTGTCTATGCTGTACAGCGCTGCGTATGACTGGTAGCGCTATATAAATGCTGAGGAGTAGTAGTAGTAGTATTACTCATAGGTGAACCCTAAACTTCTGAGATCTCTCTCCTTCCTATACTTCCTATATTTCTACTACTGACTTCAGTTCTCCTCTCCATTTCTCTCTTATGGCTCCACCTCACTTTCTCTTCCTATTGTTAACACTCCCTAATTTCCCTTCGGACCAACAACCTCAAGCCTCCCTTCCTTATTATCTCCCTTTTACCATCTTCAGTTCTCCCAGCATATTATCACCTACCCCTTCATCAGTTCTTGAGCTTCACCGTTTTCTCCCTCTCATTCAGCCTTCACCTCTCTCTCTTAAACAACCTCATCCTCACTTACACTGTGCTACCTCCTCTTTGTCCTGCACTCTTCTACTCCTTCTCTTTCTGTGTTCTGGTGATATCAGTTCCAACCCTGACCCCCTAAACGTTTCTCACACTCCCATGATAGATCCTCATGCAGTTGCTCAAATCTTAATCATATCCCTCTCCTTTCCCACTCCTTGCTCCCTTTCTCATGTGCCTTGTGGAATGCACACTCCATCTCAAATAAGCTTGCCTTTATGATCTCTTTATCTCAAATGCTCTCCATCTTCTTGCTCTAACCGAGACCTAGCTCCTCCCAGAAGACTCGGCTTCAGTTGCTGCTCTCTGTCATGGTGGCTATCAGTTCTCCCACACACCTCATCCCACTGGCCATGTTGGTGGTATTAGGCTTCTACTCTCTCCCTCCTGCCAACTTCAACCCCTCCTTCTACATCTGTTTCACTCCTTTCCCCTTTGAAGCCCACTCCATCCACCTTTTTACTCTCCTACCTCTCTGGATAGCTGTTATTTTTCGACCTCCTGACAAGTCTATCTTTACTTTTCTCACTGACTTTGACTGGTAGCTTTCCTCCTTTTGGATTCTTCTTCCCCCTCCCTTATTCTTGGGGATTTTAACATTCATGTTGATAACCCCTCAGACCCTTACGCTTTAAAGTTCCTTTCCATTACCTCCTCATTCATCCTCCAGCTTTGCTGTAATGCCCCCACTCACCGGCACAGCCATTACCTCAACCCTGTCTTCTTCTCTAATTGCATACCCTCAAACCTCTGTACCTCAGTTCTTTCCTTATCTAACTATTACCTGCTAAGCTTCATTCTTCATCACCCCTCACCAAGTCTCCTCCACCCTCTTTAGAAATCTTCATGCTATTGACCCACAGCTCTCTCCACTACTGTCTCACCATCTCTTTCCTCCATTATATCATCTGAGTCTGTTGATGATGCAGTAGCTTCCTATAACACTGCACTCTCCTCTGCTCTGGATGTTCTTGCCCCACACATGGCAAGTACTGTGAGGCGTACTATAACCCAGCCCTGGCTGTCTTCCACTACTCATTATCTAGGTTCCTGTGCCCGCTCAGTTGAGCACACTTGGCTCAAATCCCGCACCCTTGCGGACTTTCTACACTTCAAATTCCTGCTTGCTTCCTTCCAGTCAGCCATAGCACTTGTCAAAAAAAGTCTACTATGTCCATCTGACTCTCTCACCTCTGACCCTCGCCATCTCTTAACTCTCTTCTCAAGGTGCTTCCACCTCTGACCCTGCCTTCCCTTTCTGCCCAAACCTTGGCCAACTATATCTATGACAAAGTCCACAAGATCACATTCCAAATCCCCACATGGTCAGTTCCATCCCCTCTTCCCCCCATTCACTCCCAACTTTTCCCTGCAACCTCTGTTACCCTTTCTTCCTTCTTTAAGATCTCTGATGAGGAAACCGCGCACCTTTTTTCCTCCTCCAAACTCACTGCCTGCTCCTCTGATCCTGTCTCCTAAGCTCCATCTCCTCCACTGTAATCCCTTCTATTTCTCATGTTCTCAAACTATCATTCTCTACTGCAACTGTTCCTGCAGACTTAAAGCATGCTGTGGTCACACCTCTCTATAAAAAACCTTCACCTGACCCTAGAAGAAGAGAAAAATCCAGAATACAAGGGAATCTACTAGCAACAACACAAATACCATAGGACAGAGTTATTTTAATATCAGGTTGTACCAAAGGCTGTGCGAGCAGTGCAACCGCACACAGCACAAGTACAGAAAGGGTGCTGCGATCATCGCTAGACTTCCAGGAAGCTCAAAAAGTGTGCATTACTACACATGGCTGGGGTGGAGTGAGGCACCGGGTTCATTAGTCACTCAGGGAGCATTTCTAGCTTTGTACGGACCTATTTAGAATCTCAAGTGGATCAAAACTCGATTCATGAATTATTTAAGGATGTCTGAATTTAAACCTAGAGATGAGAGACTGATTATTGCAGCCCAAATAGACGCAGATTTTGTAGTGCTGACCTATAAACATTCACACATCTCATTTGCTGGGTGTGATGTGCTGATGTCAGAACATTTTCTATACAGAAAGGCACAAGAAGAAAGCATGTCTCATCCACTGAAAGCAATTCTGTTCTGCCAAAAAACACTGGTATCATGACCCAGACAGAAATGTGGAGTATAAAAAAGTTGTGATTAGCTAGAGTGCACCTATTCCCAATGATCAAAAATTTGATGCAAGAACACTGGACATTATAATGAAGGAGAAAAACATAATATTAGTCAGTGCCAAGAGACTATTCTATCACGGGGCGAGAAAGTCAGATAGACATAGTACCTTTTCCAATTCTGCTATATCCTGTTTAAGATATGGCGACCAGAATTGCACTATTCTGTGTGGAGAAAGGGCCAGCCTATGGCTAAGTGATACCTTAGAGTTAGACAAACCTTCAACCATGTGCCCTCCTTCCCTAGGGTGACTCAAGGCCCTCCCCCACTTTCTTTCCCCTGCAGACCTGTATTTCTGGTCTTTACTGATAATGTACTTCCACCTGGCTGAGACTGCAGCAAAAGGAATTGTATGCAGGGCCATGAGCACAGGTCCTTACACAAGGCCTGCCATGGCCTGCCCCCTCCAACACTAACTTCCTATCTGAGGGGATGGACGTCGTAGGGCTTGACTGTGAGTGGGTGCTGAAAGGTCCTATGCTACGCTCACAGCAGCTTGTAAGTGTTGTTCTGCTGCCCTGTATGGATGCCTAGTCTGCTAGTGGTAGCCTGGTAGGGCCAGCCTTAGTAACAGAAATGGTGCGATTAGAGAAATGGAATTGTTTTCCCTCTTTTAGCACATACATTTCTCAGAAGCTGATATACTTGACTCTACACAGTCTAAGCATGCTGATTCTCCTGGTGACCTTAGGCAAGTATTTCACCTATCTTTGGTCGAGGTACAAGCTTAGGGCTAGAATTTACTAATGTGTGTCAGGGCCGGCCTGTCCATTGAGCAAGAATGTTGTTTGCAGAGGGCCCCGCATTTAAGGGGGCCCCGCACAAACAACATTCTGTATCAGCCCAGGTAGATTTAAAAAAAAAAAAAACAACCTGGCTGCCACTGCCGCCATGGCAGCGGCAGAATCAAGTGTCCCGCGGGCCCCCCCCCCCTGCCTGGCAGAGCCCTCCCTGCAGCATCAGCTCCCTCAGCGTCGGCTTTCAGAGCCGCGAAGAGAGAGTTTTTCTCTCGCAGCTCTGTTAAGCCCGCCTGGGCTGATGGGAAACCAGGTATCTCCAGGAACAAGCAGGAATGAGTCTTCACATATGGGTACGTCGGTACCGATGGAGCCTGCGCGGGAACGCTCCCCAGCTTCCCAAAAAGGAAAGCTTTTGGGAGCATCCCACAGTGCCTGCGCGCTGCCTTCCCGCCTTTCCTAACCAACTCTCCTCAGTTCTTTTTTGCCGCGGAGCCAGCAGGTTGAGCCCTGTCACCGCTGAAGAAGTTCTTTATTTTATTTTATTTCTTTGGTCGTGTGTCTGCCTTCCCCGACTCCGGACCGGTACCGCCGGTCTTTTCTTTCTTTCTTTAAAAAAAAAAATATATATATATATCGATATTTTTCCTCACTTGGTGTATTTTTCTTCTTAAGGCCTCAGGGCCCACAAGAAAATTTCCCCCATGGAAAAACCAACCTCCGGGTTCAAAAAATGCACTAAGTGTAGCGGTACTATTTCTGTTACAGATACCCATGAATGGTGTCTTAAATGTTTGAGTCCTGAACACTCCATTCCGGATTGTCCGTCCTGCTCCCTAATGTCTAAACGGGGGTTACAGAACCGAGCAGCTAAGCTCCATGTGCTGTTTCCCTCTGAGGCACCGGCAGTAGCATCGACATCTTCCAGGTCTTCTTCTCCTGAAGGCTCTCAGGTAACCAAACATAAACCTAGCAGGTCCTCGAAGGGTAGATCTCCCTCTAAGCATCGAGATGCCTCCGGGCTTGCCCTTGAGGATCCTGCACCAGCCAAACAACCCCGGCGGGAAGCTCCGGCTTCCAAAGCTCCTCCTATGGGGTTACAGGTTGACATCGATGGCACGGCCTCGACCGATCACCTGTTAGATTGCTCTGGGGTACCGGCACTTTCTCCCGGTACTGACTTCCAGGCTTTCATGGCGTCGATGGATCAGAATGTTCTGTCCATGCAGCAGGCTATACAGTCCTTCATTCAAGCTGCGACGCCGATGATACCGCAACGAGCTCCGTTGTCGGTATCGGCTCCGGTACCGGCACCAGCGCCGATGCCGGTACCGACTGCATCGACATCGACCAGGATACCGACTGCTGCGGTACCTTGTCCAGGGCTACTTCTCAGTACCGATCCGGTACCGGGGACGCCCGATGTCGATACCGCTCAATACGCGTATCGAGCGTTAGAAGAGCACCCTGACAGGCGATACTTCGATTCCTCTGATGATTCTGATACATCAGATAAGTCTCCTGAAGTATCCATAGCCCTTCCTGAGGAACCTTCTTCTCCAAAACGAAGAATGTCTCCTCCAGAGGACTTGTCCTTTCAAGACTTCATAAGAGAAGTAGCTAAAGGACTCTCTATTTCAGTAACCTCTGAATCAGAGCCTAGAGCAAAAAAGTTAGATATTTTAGGATACTCTAAGGCTCCTAAAGAGGCAGTCACCTTACCAATTCATGAGATTCTTCATGAACACATGATTGATTTATGGGAGACTCCTCTCACTCTCTCTCCTTATTCTCGCAGGTTGGACACTATGTATCGTGTCCCTCCTTGTCCTGGGTTCCAGAAAACTCAGCTTCCTCACCATTCCATTGTGGTGCAGTGAAGGAAGGCCTTCAGGTGAAGAGGATAAAGAGTACAAAGAAACACTCTTCTGCTCCTCCAGGAAGAGAATGCAGGACCTTGGATGCTTTTGGTAGGAAAATCTTCCAGGCCAGTATGCTTATTGCCAGAATCAACTCATATAGCCTTTATATGGGTATGTTTCTGAAAGAAGTGGCAGAAAAGCTGCACACTTTCCTCCCTTTTATTCCAGAAGATAAAAGGGAAGAATTCCGCATGTGGCTTAAGCATACTCAAGACATCTCCAAGTTTTCAAACAGGGCAGCCTTTGACTCCTTTGAAGGTGCCAGTAGAGCCTCAGGCATTGCCATAGCTGCTCGCAGAATTGCTTGGCTCCAGGCTTCTGATTTAGAGCCCTGGGTTCAAGATGGCTTAGGAAATCTGCCCTGTACAGGTGAAAATCTGTTTGGCAGAGAGTGGCAAATTAAAGCCACGCAAATGGATGCAGAGAATTCTGCTCTGGATAGACTTTCAAGGTCTACCTCCATTCCTGCCAAGAAAAAGATTTTTAAAAAGTCTTTTTTCAAAAAGGGCAGGTTTCCTTCCACTTCTGGCCAACAATCTTCTACAGGTCGCTTTACCGCTAAGCGTCAGCAACCTAAGCAGGCCAGGCCTAAGTCTACAGGCGCTGCTGTAACCCAGCAGTCCCAACCCCCCTCAGGGTTTTTGACTTGATGCTAGAGAACTTAGTCTTTCTGGCTTTAACACAGCCAGAACCTCTCACCATTCCAGGATTTCCTCCCCACACCATGGTGAGACACTTCAATTCTCCCACATCTCTTCTCGACCTTTTAGGTCAGGAGATAACTACCCTTCTTGCCCAAGGGGCAATAGAAGAAGTTCCTCTTCTTCAACAAGGGTCAGGGTTCTACTACCCCTATTTTCTCATTCCAAAGAAGACAGACCCATTCTAGATCTCAGAGAATTGAACAAATTTATATGCAAGGAGAAGTTCAAGATGCTTTCTCTGGGCACTCTCCTTCCATACCTTCAAAGTCAGGATTGGTTTTGTTCTCTAGATCTCAAGGATGCGTACACACATGTTCTCATCCATCCATCTCACAGAAGATTCCTGCGTTTTCTTTTCCAAGGAAAACATTACCAATACAGAATGCTTCCTTTCGGTCTGGCCTCTACTCCAAGAGTGTTCACCAAATGCATGGCAGTAGTTGCTGCATTTCTACGCACTCTGGGAATATTTGTCTTCCCATACCTGGACGACTGGCTCATCCGAGCTCCATCTCAGTCAGAGGCCCAGATTTCCCTGGACCGCACAAGGCGCATTCTGCAGTATCTGGGACTGGTGGTAAACCTCCCAAAGTCCCAGCTCATCCCAACTCAGTCCCTGGAATTCATAGGGGCCTGGTTGGATACCACCACTGCAAGGGCCTACCTTCCTCAGGCCCGTTGCCAATGTCTAGTGCAGTTAGCTTCCCAGATTCAGTCAAAGAGCCACTTAACTGCCAGGGAGATGCTACAACTGCTGGGCCACATGGCTTCCACAGTACATGTGGTACCCTATGCTCGCCTACACATGAGAGCAGCTCAATGGACTTTGTCCACCCAGTGGACTCAAGCTTCAGGAGCTCTCTCAGACCAAATAGCAACCTCCAAATGTCTCTTTTGGTCTCTCCAATGGTGGATGTCCACTCAAAATCTGTTGCTGGGGTCCCCCTTCCAACAGTTGTTGCCCCAAGCAACCCTCACAACAGATGCCTCCCAGACAGGTTGGGAAGCTCATCTACAGGACCTCTCCACTCAAGGCACTTGGTCCCCTCAGGAGACCTCTCTTCATATCAACCACTTGGAGCTTCGAGCAGTTTTTCTAGCTCTCAAGGTCTTCCATACCCTCCTCAGCTACAAGACAGTCCTCATCCATACGGACAATCAAGTAGCTATGTTTTATATAAACAAGCAAGGAGGAACTGGCTCTCTGTTGCTTTGCAACGAAGCTCTAAGATTGTGGGCCTTCGCCAGACAGCATCAAATCCATCTCCTGGCAGTATATCTCCCAGGAATCCAGAACTCTTGGGCAGACAGACTCAGTCGAGTTCTGCTTCCACACGAATGGTCCCTGCACATGGATCAGGTACTCAGAATCTTTCAAGAATGGGGAACCCCAGACATAGACCTCTTTGCAAGTCCATGGAATGCCAAACTTCCCCAGTTCTGTTCCAGAATTCTGTGTCAGGGAGTTCAGGCCAAGGATGCCTTCCTCCTTCATTGGGGTCAGGGCTTTCTGTATGCCTTTCCACCCATTCCCTTGATTCCTAAGACTCTGTTCAAACTCCAGAGGGATCAAGGATCTATGATCCTCATAGCTCCATGCTGGCCACGCCAAGTGTGGTACCCTCTGCTTCTGCATCTCTCCCAAGCCCCCTCTCTGGACTTGGGAGCTGCTCCAGACCTTCTGTCTCAGGAGGAAGGGACTTTGTGGCACCCAAACCCCAAGTCCCTTCACCTCAGAGCTTGGTTACTGAGGGCCTAGACCTTCAAGACTTGAATCTTTCTCAGCAGGTGAAGGATATCCTCCATGCTTCCAGGAAACCTTCCACCAGGCGTTCCTATGCTTTTAAGTGGAAACGATTTTCCATTTGGTGTGCTGGAAAGGGTCTTGACCCTCTGGCACTACCTTTGACTTCTTTGTAAGACTATCTCCTGCATCTCTCCAATGCAGGACTTAAGACAAATTCAGTAAGAGTCCATTTGAGTGCTATTGCAGCATCCCTTAAGCCCATCAATGGACAACCTATCTCCTCTCATCCTCTTATTTCAAGATTCATGAGAGGCCTAACTTTAACTAAACCTCCCATTAGGCCTCCTCCGGTGGCATGGGACTTAAATTTGGTTCTTGGTCAGCTTATGAAGCCACCCTTTGAACCCTTAGCCACTACCTCCTTGAAATTTCTTTCCTGGAAGGTTATTTTCCTCTTTGCAGTCACTTCTGCTCGCCGCATCAGTGAACTGCAGGCCTTAGTGGCTAATCCACCTTATACAAGGTTCCATCATGACAAGGTAGTCCTTAGGACGAATCCACACTTTATGCCTAAAGTGGTCTCACCTTTTCATCTTAATCAAGAGGTATATTTACCTGTCTTTTTTCCAGCTCCTCATGCATCCAGTGCAGAGAGGAATCTTCATACTCTGGATTGTAAAAGAGCTCTTGCTTTTTACTTACATAGGACACAGCAACATAGAAAGTCTTCCCAGCTTTTTGTTGCTTTTGATCCTTCTCACTTGGGACTTCCAGTCTCTAAGAGAACACTGTCCAATTGGATTGCTCCGTGTATTTCTTTTGCCTACCAGAGTAAGAACCTTTCTCTGGAGAGCCATGTCACAGCTCATAATGTGAGGGCCATGGCCACCTCTATGGCTCATCTAAATTCTGTGTCCATCGACCAGATCTGTCGAGCAGCCACCTGGGCCTCTGTTCATACCTTCACAGCCCATTACTGCTTGGACTAGGATTCCTGCCGGGATGCCTTGTTTGGTCAGGCTGTCCTCAGACACCTGTTCCATTCTTAAACAACTCCTGCCCTCCTTCCCTGGATGGATGCCTGAGATCCATAGGAGGACGCAGACCCCTTTCAGGGTCTCATATCCTTGGGGATCTCCCAGGCATCTCAGCTAGGGAGTCCCCATATGTGAAGACTCATTCCTGCTTGTTCCTGGAGATAGCACAGTTACTTACCTGTAACAGGTGATCTCTGGGATCAGCAGGAATAAGTCTTCACAACCCACCCACCTCCCCTAGGAGTTGTATCTCTTTTCTATCTTTCCTTTCCTCTCTCTCTCTATTGTCTCAGCTTTAAACTCGAACTGAGGAGAGTTGGTTAGGAAAGGCGGGAAGGCAGCGCGCAGGCGCTGTGGGATGCTCCCAAAAGCTTTCCTTTTTGGGAAGCTGGGGAGCGTTCCCGTGCAGGCTCCGTTGGTACTGACGTACCCATATGTGAAGACTTATTCCTGCTGTTCCCAGAGATCACCTGTTACAGGTAAGTAACTGTGCTTTCCCATCAGCCCCGGCGGGCTTAACAGAGCCACGAGAAAGGGAAACTGGGGACACTTGATTCTGCTGCTGCCACGGCGGCAGCAGCAGCAGCCAGTTTGCTTTTTTTTAATCTGCCTGGGCTGATGGGGGGGGGAGGGGGTTTAGGACTGGTAATGGACTATGGGGGGGGGGCTAAGACTGGAAGTGGGCTGATGGGGGGGTTAGGACTGGTAATGGGCTATGGGGGGGCTAAGACTGAAAATGGGGTGATGGGGGGCTTAGAACTGGAAGTGGGCTGATGGGGGGGAGGTTAGGACTGGTAATGGGCTATGGGGGGCTAAGACTGGTAATGGGCTATGGGGGGGCTAAGGCTGAAAATGGGGTGATGGGGGCTTAGGACTGGAAGTGGGCTGATGGGGGGTTAGGACTGGTAATGGGCTATGGGGGGGCTAAGACTGGTAATGGGCTATGGGGGGGCTAAGACTGAAAATGGGTGATGGGGGGCTTAGGACTGGAAGTGGGCTGATGGGGGATAGGACTGATAATGGGCTATGGGGGGGCTAAGACTGAAAATGGGGTGATGGGGTTAGGACTGGAAGTGCGCTGATGGGGGGCTTAGGACTGGTAATGGGCTATGGGGGGGCTAGGACTGGTAATGGTCTGGGGGGGTTGCTAGGACTGGAAATGGGCTGATGGAGGGGCTAGCTAGGACTGGAAATGGACTGAGTGGGGTGGAGCTAGGACAGGAAATGGGCTGATGGAGGGGCTAGGATAGGACTGGAAATGGGCTGTTGGGGGTGCTAAGATTGGAAATGGGCTGTGGTGGGGGCTTGGACTGAAATGGACTCATGGAGGGGCTAGAACTGGAATTAGGCTCATGGGGGGCTTAGATTGGAAATGGGCTGAGTGGAGGGGAGCTAGGATTTGACATGGACTGATGGTGGGGCTAGGAAAGGACTAGAAATGGGCTGATGGGAGGCTGGGATTGGAAATGAGCTGATGGAGGGACTCGGATAGGACTGGAAATGGATGGGGGAGCTCGGACTGGAAATGGGCTGATGGTGTGGCTAGGATAGTTTTGGAAATGGGCTGATGCGGGGACTAGAAGGGAGCGGATGCTGGGTGGAGCTGGAACTAGCAGGGAGCTGATGTTGGGGGAGGATTAGAATGGGCTGGAGCTGGGAGAGTGAAATGGAGAGGGGAAAAATATTTTGTGTGGGAGGGAAGACAAATCTACAATTGGCTGGGTATTGGGAGAGTAAGTGGGGATTGAGGATGGAGGGGTAAAATTTGAGTGGATGAAATAGGAATGAGTAAAGAGCAAAAGGAGAAAGATTAGTATGTTAAAGTAGATGTCGAGAGAGAATGGAAAAAAAACTAGAAGAAGGAAGAAAGGACAAATGGACAGCAGACGATGGAGAGTTAGCAGAAGACACGAAGAAACCAGAAGAAAGTGGCTGGAGCAATTGCAACTGAAAAAAAATGCACAAAAGGTAGAAAGATCTCTCTTTATTTTGAATTTATTAACTGAAATATGTCAGCTCTGGGAAATGTGCATCATTAATGTCTGTGCTTTGTTTAGTACAAGAGGAAATTAATTTATAATTTTATTTCTACAGTGTTGTTGTATATTTCAAGTTTGGCTTTTGGGGTTCCCAGTTTGTCTTCCTGTTTCTAAATTGTGATGCCTTGTTTGGTGATGGTCTATGTTCTACATGTGTAACTGAGCTGAGGTATTCTGTTTATATAATTCCTATTTGACATTGCCACTTGTTCTCTTTCCCCAGTAGGTCACGTATTGTTATTCTCTGAAATGTATTGGTTTAATATTTGCAGTGTTGCCTTCTGATAGTTAGGGTATGGTGCTTTGTGAGTCCTGGTAGTGCTGTTAGGATACGGCGGGTTTGCTATGGGTTCTAAATGGGCAGTTTGTAGTAGTTCCTAATGTGCCTGGCGGTTGGCACTGGATTATAGTAATGTAGAAATCTTTTAGTATTTCTTTATCCATACACTCATTAAGAGGCATGTTTACTAAATGTTAGTGTATGGTAACATTATGCAAATATTTATGCAAATGAGGTCCCTTATGCAAATGAGGCCCCGCATCGAGTCTCCGCACATGGCCCCGCACCCCCCTTGGGCCACCCCTGATGTGTGTTAACCCCTTCACCCACCTAATTGCAATTTAACATAAGCACCATCACAAGGACTGCTAGTAGGATTCAAACTCTGATTACCAGGCTGCTACTCTAACTATTAGGTTACTTCTCCACTGGAGAAGTAAGCTCTGGGAATAGAGAAATACCTAGTGTACCTGAATGTAATTCCTCTTGAGCTACAATGAAAAGGCTGAGCTAGGCTTAGGCAAGGTAAAGGCTGTTCTTTTGTATGGCTTTGAGGAAGCTTTGATTGCCAAATGCATGACCTGGTTCCTGGAGACAACAGGATCTGACCCCATCAGATGGAGACCTGCCTAAAGAAAATTTTGTGCCGCTATTGGTATTATAAATGCTAACTCATTTTCTGGTTGATGCAATGGAGAAATGATTGTTTTATGCTAAAAGACCAGAAGCAGGTAGAGTACCGTAGTATGACATGGAAAAAGGTGAGATTCAGCCTTGTGAGGATTTTCTGCTACCAAATCCTACTTTTAGGGACTGCAGCATGAGTCACTTCCATTGAATCATTCATCCCTAAAAAGCAGAAACCTTTGATACCAACCAAAATGTCACAATGCAATGCAATGTCCATTTATGCAGGCACGACATATCCTGCATGACAGCCTAGCATGGGTTTAAAAATTCTGCTTGCTAAACAATATTAAACCGGAAAAATAGACTGATTGATTGAAGGGGAAATGTCAGGAAGGAATGGAGGAGAAAATGTTTTAGAAAAATAATTAAAATCTCCCTTTTCCTGCTAACATAGCTGGCAATCTTCCCCCCCCCCCTTCCTACAAAAACACCCCTCCCAAACATCCCCCTGGCTGCTATATAGCTGGCAAAAAAACAACAACAACAAAAAAAAAACAGATAAGGAAAATCAGACATCCTAAACTCTGTCCAGAAAGACTGGCTCCTTGCACCATTTATTTTATAGCACTTTGTTTTCTGGGCCGTGTGTGTGTGTGTGTGTCCAGAGCCTACCATTATTTGTAACTCTACAGGAAAAGCCAAGAGCCCTCACAGCCTGCTCCACGTTCTCCAGTCTCCCAACAACCCTCATCTCTTCAGGCTGCAGCCACTGCTACCTGCACTTCAGATGAATCAGCCAATCAGCTTAAAGCTCTAATTCTCTCACTCACCCACCGAAGGAATACTCACAGACAGGCTGGTATGCAAACACAGGATCTTTAATGTGCACACAGGCCCAGACAGAGAAACCAGCAATCTCCACAAGAATCTGAGCCCCGAGGGACGTCCTACAATGCCTTATATACAGTACAATTTTAAACTCATTCTATAATCCCATTTGCCACAGGTATTTCCTGTCCACCAATCAGCAGCCCCTGGGGAAGGTACCTGGGTGACCTGTCCCAACCGGTGTGCTCTGGTCTGTTGATTTCTGGGCTAGGGGATATTGTACTCAGACCTGGAGTGGGGGAAGGGTGTCTACTGAAATAGCAGGCTGATTACTTTATGTAAGGGCCTCATGGCTTGGGGGAAGGGTCAGGCTGATCACTTGTGTAAGAGCCTCATGGCTTGGGGGAAGGGTCAGGCTGATCACTTGTGTAAGAGCCTCATGGCTTGGGGGAAGGGTCAGGCTGATCACTTGTGTAAGAGCCTCATGGCTGCCTCACTCCCCCCTTTTTAAGTGAGACCTCAACCGCTAGAGGCGGTAGAGGGCAGTATTACTGGAGGCAAGCCGCAGAGGAGTGTATTGGGTCAGGGCCATAACAGTGGTAGCAGCCTTGCGTTCTACCAGGGTGTCGAGGGTGGTGGTAATGGAGCGGTGGAGAATGGGGATACAACATGGTATGAGGGCACATACTAGGAAGAGAAGGAAAAATCCTATAGCTAGGGTTTTAAGGCCCCCCAACCTACCAAACAATTTGAAGAACCACCCCGTCCCCAGTCCCATGGACGGGTCTGAGATTTGCTTTGCTATGTCACGTAGGTCTTGGATTGAGCGTTCAATGGACACACTTTCATCTGTGAGGTTAAAACAACACATTCCTTCGAATTCCTCACACCCATGGTTGAGGCGTAACAGCAGGAAATCTATGGTCATTCTATTCTGTAGGATCGCTTTACGTAGGCTGGACAGCTCGTAATTTATGGAAGCTAGTATGGTTGAGGTGAGATTAATGGTCTTGGCTAGAGAACAAGCGAGTCGGCTTACCTCCAGGGAGTTGTGTAGGGCTAACCCAGGTGTCCCAAGGATTGACACTGACAGTCCAAGAGCTGTCTCATCACTGTAAGGCTCGACGTTTGAGTTACAGGTTGAGGGCATGGGGGCAGAGCGGGGATAACTGGGGGGCCGGACGAAGGCAGCAGTTGTAAGCCTAGCAAAAGTGCACGGACCACCAGTGGCATTTGCGGGGACGTAAGTATACGTCATTCTGCCACATACTAAAAACCAGCCTAAGGGAAGATACATTTCTGAATGTGAATAGGATACCTTTGTAACAGAGCTGCATGATAACACAGTATTTGATACATTGATCCCTCCCCTCTTGGCATTGACAAAAAAGAAACAATCAGTAGCATTTAGAGTGGAAACTACCTGTAAGGAAAAAGGCACTTGGTTGAAATGTGTAGAAGTCGGTCGGGTAACCCCAATATGGTAGAAAAATGTAGAAAATATATTCCAGGTTGTTTACAGTTTAAATTAGCAAGCATAGTGAAGTTCTGCATCTCACACAAACTAGACGGTACAGCAATAAGAGAGGTTGACAGGAACACCCCGGTTTGTAGAGAGTTACGTATACAAAAGTTTGTCATATTCAGAGCAGTTTGGGCAAGTAATACTGCTGTGTTAGTAGTCTCTGCACTTGTTTGAAAACGGGCCCATGTCAGGGAAAGGAGTAAGGCTAGGGCACCGCTTCTCATTCTGCTCCCGGCTCTGGAAAAGGGGGTCTCGTAGATCAGTCTCTCCGGTGGTCTCGTCAGCAGTCTGTTAGAGCCCCTTACTGGGCAGAAAAGTCCCTCTTCAGTTTCAAACACAGGGGTTGATCTGGAATCGGGACTGCGGTCCAGGCTGGAACAACTTGTGGTGCAGCGGCCTTGATACGAGAGTGATGGATCCACGGAGCGACTTCAGCCACCTTAACAGCTGTGGGGGTGGTCAGCAGAACGGTATACGGGCCTCGCCATTGGGGGGTCAATGGATCCTTCTTCCACTCCTTGACCCACACTTGGGAACCAGGCTGGTGCGTATGGAGCGCTTCAGTCAGGTTGATGGGGAGTCGCTCCTGGATCCACCGATGCAATTTCTGCAATAGAGAACTGAGAGCCGACAGTTCCTGCCGGGTTATTTCTGAACCTATCTGCATTAGATCTCCATGGACGCCCTGTATGAGGGGTGCAGGGCGACCATACACAGCTTCAAAGGGGGAAACACCGATACCCTTTCGTGGAGCTGACCGTATGCGGAGCAGAGCTATAGGAAGCAATTGGGGCCACTTCAATGAGGTTTCCTGACACAATTTTGCTAACTGGCTCTTTATGGTGCGATTCATGCGTTCTACTTTCCCTGAGCTCTGCGGGCGGTAATCTGTGTGTAGCTTCCAATCGATCTGTAAGGCCTTGGCTACCTGCTGTATCACTTGGGCCACAAATGCAGGTCCATTATCAGATCCCACTACTACTGGAAGCCCAAAACGGGGGATGATTTCATGCAGCAGCACCTTAGTCACTTCTCTGGCTTTTTCTGTGCGGACTGGGAAAGCCTCCACCCACCCCGTGAAAGTACAGACTAATACCAGCAGATACCGGTACCCATTTGCTCAGGGCATTTCTGAAAAGTCAACCTGGATGTTTCCCATAGGGGTGACCCCATAAGACTGGACCCCTGGGGGTTGGCTTGGACCTTGACGGGCATTGTTTTTAGCACATGTGGTGCATTGTCTAGCAATTGCAGCTGCCAATGAGGATAAGCGGGAAACAAAGAAATATGGGCGGAGGGTAGTTTCCATTGCTGTCTTACCCATATGAGTAGCCTGATGAAAGGATGATAGGAACGCTGGAGCAAGGCTGTCTGGGATGACTATCACTGGAGCTGTCCCTGTTCTAGGTAACCTTATCCAACCATCTGTGTGTAACACCCCACCCTCCTCCTGACAGAAAAAAATCTAGCTCTCGTGTAGTGTACCTCTTGGCCCATTGGCTTAGTGGGACCGGAAACAGGGGGGCTTGTAGATCCTGGGAGCTCTGCGGGAAGGACTGGGACAAAGATGTGGTTGCTACCCGCCGGGCTTCTACATCAGTCCGTCTATTTCCCTTAGCTATTCCACTGTTCCCTTTCTGGTGGCCTCTGCAGTGCATTACGGCTACTGTTTTTGGACGCCAGACTGCTTCTAACAGGGCCAATATCTGGGGGCCATTCTTTATCTCAGAGCCAGCTGCAGTAACTAACCCTCTTTCTTTGTACAGGGCCCCGTGGGCATGGAGAGTGGAAAAGGCATATCTGGAGTCTGTGTATATATTTACATGACGGTTACTCCCAAGGGTTAAGGCACGGGTAAGGGCAATGAGTTCCGCCTTCTGTGCGGAGGTTCCAGGGGGCAAAGGCTGTGCTTCAATTATTTCTTCCATCGTCACCACCGCGTACCCCGCACACCTGCGGCCCTCCAGTACCAGACTTCTTCCATCTACGTAGTAGGTCTCATCCGGATTGCTTAACGGCACATCCGTCAGATCAGGGCGACTGGAGAAGACTGTATCCATCACTTCCAGGCAGTCGTGATCAGGTGGTCCCGGGCCAACAGGCAGGAATGTAGCAGGGTTTAAGGCTTGGCTGGTAGTTATCTGCACCCTGGGATTTCCCCATAACATGCTCTGGTATTTCAACATTCGGGAGCTGGTGAACCAGAAACTTCCTTTATGCTCTAGCAATGTTTGGACTGAATGCGGGACGGTGACTAG
The DNA here is from genome assembly GCA_033557465.1 of Ichthyophis bannanicus. NCBI lineage: Eukaryota > Metazoa > Chordata > Amphibia > Gymnophiona > Ichthyophiidae > Ichthyophis > Ichthyophis bannanicus. The sequence continues at coordinate 364,512,946 of CM066032.1, read as the reverse complement.
AAGGCCTTGGCCAATGGACAGTTTATCAGATTCTTCCACCAACAAGGCTGTTGCTGTTATTGCTCTCAGGCAAGGTGGCCATCCCTTGGCCACTGGATCCAGCAGTTTAGACAGGTAGGCAACTGGTCGTGGCCAAGACCCCAGTTGTTGGGTCAAGACCCCCAAAGCTGTTCCTGCTGCCTCGTGCACATAGAGGGTGAAAGGCTTGGTGACATCCGGAAGGCCTAGGGCTGGTGATGACAGTAATGCCCTTTTCAAATGTTCGAAGGCCTCCTGTTGGTCACGACCCCATTCAAGGGGGCTCTTCTCTGGGCCCTTTGTAGACTCATAGAGGGGCTTTGCGATCTTTGCGAAGTTGGGAATCCAGATACGACAGTACCCAGCGGCCCCGAGAAAGGCACGTATTTGCTTGCGGGTTGTTGGCACTGGGATCCGGCACACCGCTTCCTTCCTCTCGCTCCCCAACCGTCGGCTTCCTTTTGACAGATGGAATCCCAGATACTTCACTTCCGACTGACATAACTGAGCCTTTTTTCTGGAGACTCGGTATCCCGCATCGTACAGAAGTTGGAGAAGCTCTGTGGTTGCTAGTACACATTCAGCCTCAGAGTCAGCAGCGATTAGCAGGTCATCAACGTACTGCAGAAGTACTCGTCTGCCGGGCTCCCCCGGAGGGAAACTAGCGAGATCTTGGGCCAATGCTGTGCTGAAAATGGTAGGGGAGTTCTTGAATCCCTGTGGTAAACGAGTCCAGGTAACTTGGGACTTTCTGCCAGTAGCAGGGTCCTCTTTCTCGAAAGCAAACAGGTGCTGGCTTGCAGTAGCCAGGCGTATACAAAAGAAGGCATCCTTTAGGTCCAGTACTGAGAAGTGAGAAGCAGTCGCCGGGATGAGGCCCAACAGTGCATAAGGGTTTGGTACTACTGGATGCAGAGTCACAGTGGCCTCATTGACACGACGGAGGTCCTGAACAGGTCGGTAGTCGGTGGTTCCAGGTTTTCGAACTGGCAGCAAAGGAGTGTTCCATGCCGATTGGCAGGGCCGCAGGATACCATGCTGTAGTAGCTGCACCAGATGATGATGAATTCCTTCCACAGCTGCCCGCGGCAGCGGGTATTGTCGCACATGTACCGGGGAAGCTCCCGGCTTCATTTCAATGCATACGGGAGGGATGTTAATGGCCATTACGGGGGGTTTCCTTCAGCCCATACTCCAGGGGACACTGATTCCCACATATCCAGGGTAGCCACATCAGATTTGGGCCTGTCCTCATATAACCGCCATTCTTCTTCTCGGGGGACGGACAGTACCAAAACTGTTGGGCCCAGGCTGGGTATTTCGAGCTCAGCCTGGCCGTCAGACCCGAATGAGATTTGGGCCTGGAGTTTTGCCAGAACATCCTGACCCAGCAAGGGTATGGGACATTCAGGCATATACAGGAACTGGTGAGTGATGGTCCGTCCCCCCAACTGGCACGTGCGGTTTTGCAGGAAAGATCTCTGGGCCCTCTCCCCCATAGCTCCCACAACAGTCACTGACTGGGAGGAGATCGGGGCCACTTGTTGGGTGACCACTGAGTGTGTTGCTCCGGTGTTGACCATGAATTGCATTTTCCGGTCCCCTAAATTCATGTTGACCATAGGCTCCTGGGGACCCAACAGAAACTTGGAGCCCGGTCTGGCCTAGTAGCCATCTGAGTCATAATGTTCTATAGCTGCAAGGCCTACGATAGCTGGAACCGGGGGAGGTGGGAAAGCATCATGCTGATCTTGCTCCCGTGTAGTTCGTACGGGAGCTCTTACACCCCTCGTGGATGGATATCTCCCTCGCCTTGTTTTACGATTTGGACAGTCATTCTTCCAATGTAACTCCTCTTTGCAGTAGGCACATTGAGTGGGACCTAGGGGAAACCTTGGCCCCCCATATCCACGGCCTCGTCCTCGTCCCCTATTTTCTTCTCTGGCCCAGGCTGGAACTGGTGGTCGCTCGGCTAGGGCGGCTGCTAGGAAGTCTGCCTTTTTCTTCATCCGACGCTCCGACTCTCGCTTCTGCTCCTGGTCACGATTTACATATACTTTTTGTGCCACTTCCATCAATTGTGTTGTATTCATGCCTGCAAACCCTTCCAGTTTCTGCAGCTTCCGCCGTATATCACCTTGTGCCTGTGCCACAAAGGCATTATTCACCATCTGAAGATTCTCAGGGGCCGCTGGATCATAGGGGGTGTATAATCGATATGCTTCAGTCAGACGCTCATAAAATACCGCCGGACTTTCATCAGGAAGCTGGAGAACTTCTGCGATTTTACTGATGTTCATAGCTCGTTGCCCCCCTTTCTTAAGGCCCTCAAGGAGCGCAGTCCGGAAATGGGTGAGAGCCACTGCTTCAACAGGGTTGTTCGGGTCCCAGCGGGGGTCTTCATTCGGGAAATCTGCCTCTGCCTGCTGCCGTGGATTTATAACTCCCTCACGGGCAGGATGTGTCTCCAGCCACTTGAGGGTGGCCCGTACAATGCATGCCCATTCTTCTGTATTGAATAAGGTGGAAAGCAATTGTTTAGTGTCCGACCAGGTAGGCTGGTGTGTTTGCATAATACTGGTCATAAGATCTGTCAGTTCTTGGGGCTTTTCAGTATATGAGGCATAGTGGGTTTTCCAGTTCAACAGGTCCGTAGTGGAGAAAGGCACATAAATCAGGCTGGATGGTCCCACTGCCACCTTTCCAGTAGCATCAATATACGGGAGCCCCTCTACTTGTCGTAGTGGCAATTGGAGATCATGCGACCGCAGGCGGTGGGCTACCGGGGTGGACGATTCAAGCTCAGCCTCTGTGCTCTCAGGGGAGGAGATGGTGGCACTGGGGGAAGTGTGAGGGGTATCTGAAGATGAGGGTCTGGAATCCGTAGAATCTTCCCTAAATCTGGCATCACCCACCCCGAGAGGAAGTCTTCCTGACCTTTCAGCTGTGGGCGGATCATGCAGTGGTGCGGATGGGACACGGGGTTGAAGTAGAGGGAGGGGACGTGGAGGAATATCAGGAGAGTCCTGTCCCTGCTAGATAGGGGCAGGTGTCTGTCCCTTTTGGCGACCGATGGCCGCCACCATTACTCTACACTGATCCTCGTGGCAGCGCTGGAGCCACCTTGGTCTGAGTTTGCATATGGTCAGCCATGAGTCAATATATGGGAACTGGTCAGGGTGCTCTTTTGCTACAATTTGATGGATCAAAGACACAGTGGCCAGGTCAATGGACCCCGGGGGAGGCCACTGCTTAACTAAGGCTGGCCATTCCCTCTCACACAGAAAAGATAATCTGGAAGCGGAGAGAGGTACCCCGTAATCCTCTCTAAACCCAGATTTAAAATTGTGAAGCATGCACTGTAGGGGCGTTTTCACTTTTGACTTTCCCGACCCCATGCTCTAATTCTAGTTCAATAACTAAGTGCAGTATACAATGTGGATCAGATCTTCTAACCTAATCTCAATTCAGAAAAAATGCAATTTACAGTACAGATCTTATCTAGTCTCAATTCAGGAAAAAATACAAGTTACAATACAGATCTTATCTAGTCTTAATTCAGGAAAAAATACAATTTACAATACAGATCTTATCTAGTCTCAATTCAGGAAAAATACAGATCTTATCTGATCTCAATTCAGGAGGGGAGAGAAAAAAACCCACAAAATTTTACAATATAGATCTTGGCAATTTACAAAATATACACTCAGATTTGATTTAGATAATAGAGTTAAAAAATATAAGCTAGCTATTCTTAAAATGTCCCCTAGATGGAGCTCCAGGATCACTTTAACCATGAGGAATAGTAGTATGGGAAATACAGCTAATGTCCTCTAGATGGAGCTCCAGAATCACTTTAAGTGTATCTCAGTGTAGCTTACACGTGGTCTTCACAAGATGGCTGCCTCCTCGTGCGTTTCACACAGGATTCAGCTCTGCACACCTCCAGGCACGACTCAGCTGTTCCTGAACTTTTAAGAAACAAGGGAACAGGCATCGGGTCAACTCTCTGCCACATGTGGGGAGGCTGTGCAAGGAGGGCACAACGGCGACATCTGGGCAACATGAAAACAAAAAGAAAAAGATCCCCTCGATACTCCCGCCGCATGCGCTGAGGTGCCCGGTCCACAACCCCCACCACCGGAGAGGAAACTGCGGACCCAGCGACCAGAGCACAAACAGCAGGAGGAAACACACAAACTTCGTTGGCACACAAGGGAACTCTCTCCTGCACTCCGCAGTGCCTACAGGGGGCAACATACACACACAAGGGAATTCAACGCACCGGAGCAACACCAAGAGCACACGGCAGCACAAAGGAAACCCCAATGCTCCCGATGCTCCCGTCCCGATGCGCTGCCCGGCTCCGACATTAAAATCATTCAGAAAGGAAAGAGAAGCAGCGATCGTCCGTCCTCCTTTTCCCCCCAGGTATGCTTCATTAGAAACAGCGTGTTTTGTGTTTTAAATCACTCCGATCGGAGAATAGCGGTCAGTACAAAAGCTTTTAGTAATCAGCTTGGCACACTTAAGGGAGTTAAATATTAATATCCCTAGGCAATTTTTCTTCAATAGCTTTGGCAGCACTGCACTTTAAATACCCTTTTAAGGGGCCCGAGGTGGCAAAGTTAATTCATACTGCAGTTATCTTACCGGTACTCGCAAGCGCCCCCCCCCCCCTTTTTCCCAATCAGATTTACCAGATACAGACAGGACGAGCAATGGTTTCAGGGCCACTAAGGCCCCTATTCGGACTGCTCGTTGCGGGTGATCGGGCCGCTACAGGTTCCTAGAAATTACCAGGATTTACAGATAGAGTACAGAACTAGCCAAAACAGTAATAAGGTAGCAGTACTCACCAGAACTCTGATCAGACAGGGAGTTTGGATGCCAGTCTATCCAGCCGGTTTTCAATCGGGGATTCAGTCGCAGGGACTGACTGACCAGACAAATCAAGGTGTCCTTCCGGAGCACAAAGTGGCCCGGGGCGCCAAGGACCGTTGATCACCTGGAGGAGCCGGTCCCTGACTGGTGGAGGCCCTGATCCTGCAAAAAGCAGTAGTCTTCCCACCGTGGGTGTGATGAGAGAGAGGCTTTTCTTTTAATTTAATTTAATTTAATTCTGTCCCATCTGGGTCGCCAGAATGAAGCAGCCAATCAGCTTAAAGCTCTAATTCTCTCACTCACCCACCGAAGGAATACTCACAGACAGGCTGGTATGCAAACACAGGATCTTTAATGTGCACACAGGCCCAGACAGAGAAACCAGCAATCTCCACAAGAATCTGAGCCCCGAGGGACGTCCTACAATGCCTTATATACAGTACAATTTTAAACTCATTCTATAATCCCATTTGCCACAGGTATTTCCTGTCCACCAATCAGCAGCCCCTGGGGAAGGTACCTGGGTGACCTGTCCTAACCGGTGTGCTCTGGTCTGTTGATTTCTGGGCTAGGGGATATTGTACTCAGACCTGGAGTGGGGGAAGGGTGTCTACTGAAATAGCAGGCTGATTACTTTATGTAAGGGCCTCATGGCTTGGGGGAAGGGTCAGGCTGATAACTTGTGTAAGAGCCTCATGGCTTGGGGGAAGGGTCAGGCTGATCACTTGTGTAAGAGCCTCATGGCTTGGGGGAAGGGTCAGGCTGATCACTTGTGTAAGAGCCTCATGGCTGCCTCACAGACACACACCAAATGAAAGTGGGAAAGGAAGAATACGCATGCAGCCATGCTTCAGACCCATTCTGTGGGTAACATCATTTCCTCTTCCTGTGGAGTAGGGTTGCCAACTTTTTGAAAGAGAAAAACCCACCACATTCTTGTTCTCTGCCCCACTTCTTGCACTGCTCTCAAAAATAACTGCAGTGAAGGCATCAGTGCAAGTTTCTGCACCTGCTGACTAATTTGGGGTGGAGGATGGTAGGGGGTACAAGAGACTGCACCATTCAACCCCCCGCTGAATCAAGTCCTCTCCTCAATCCCCCAACACACACATTTCCCCATACTAGATTAAATCCTTCAAAAACATTTCCCCCTTAGTTTAATCTCAGTAACAGCAATATAAACCCTCTCAATACCAGGCATATTGTGAAGTAAAACTCTACCAAAATGTTGCTCAGGACCTAGAGAAAATTTACCATGCCAACACTACTAACTTCCAAACCTCACACATCAAGGTAGGAAAAACACAGCACATTAAACACTGCAGTGAGCCCTAGAACATCAATACACCTACTGAGAAAACCAAACAAGCCGGATTGGTATGGATCACTAAACAGAAAATGCAAGTTAACAGAATACCTGGCCTCGGTCACACAAACTAAATGAAGAGAGACCTTCATCAAGTACAGAATAAGTGATACAAACTGAAAATAAAAATATGTAGACAAAAATTAAAATGAAGCCCTAGCTATATGAGTAAGATTACCAGATTTTGAGAGAGCAAATCTTGGTCACCTGGAAATGTCTGAGCTAGGGTCTGTCCTCATCGGGGTATATCTTCCCCATCTATTTCAAAATGACCAATCTAGGTAGAATTCAGTAATTTAAAAAGTTTTAAAAAGACAATATCAGTCCTTCTTGAGTTCTAAATGTGCATACATTCATATATGCTTAAACTTTATTTTACTCTCAATAAAGAAACCTTCTTTCCTTTAAATACTATTGAGGACAATATCCAATGATAAACCTATGAACTTCAGTTTTTTAAAAATGTTAAAGAGAGTGTGCAGAGCCATCAGAAATAGATATTTTTCTATTCCTCTGGTGTCACATTCCTGCATACGGATTACCAGATGTCCCCATTTTCGGGGATTGCCCATGATTTTGAGGTAATGTCCCCAACTCCATGGACTATCATCTCCTGTCCCCGATTTCAGTGGGGACAAAGGCAAAGGACACTGCTTCTCCTGCCTACCTCCCTGATGCAATCTTCTTGATCCCGGTAGGAGAAGATGTAAAATTAACTTTTTTCCATAAAAAAGAGGAAGAATTTTAGAAATATAAAGAATATTTATCTAAATGTATAATATTAGAGGAAAATAAGAGTGTAATAAGAACAGATGACTGAAAAGGGAGTGCTGAATAAGCATCATAAAAAATTGGTGGCAAATAAATCCTTAAGGCTCCATTTCCTCCTATCTGTGCAAAATACACAGACATGAGATGTTAGGACAAGCTTTGGGGAGTACAACTATATCAGCTGCCCTGGGCCTCCAGGCCGGAAAGGTCCTCAAGCCTACTTGAAAATGAAAAGCCTGTTAGTAGGCTTTGAGACTCCCTTCCCAAATTTCTGCCCTGGACCACAGCCATACTAGCCTTGGCAGAATACATTTAAAAAATGAACATATTCCAATCAATAAACAGAAATTAAAATAGATTTTTATGCATTTTTTGTCAGGACATTTTTTTAAAATTATTATGTTAATCCCATACTTCGGTTACTGCTTTCCTCTGTCTCCTCTTAACTGTTTCCTGAGTCGCCTATCCATTGGCCATTTCTCTCTCTTTCTGTCTTCTTCCCCTACATAGAAACATAGAAATATGACGACAGAAAAAGACCACATGGCCTATCTAGTCTGTCCTTCCATAACAACTACAACAGTCCCCTTTTTACCTTTAGAGATCCTCTGTGTTTGTCCCATGCTTTTTTGAACTGATCTTCAGAACTGATCTTTTTTGAACCCATCTTCAGAACTGATCTCTTCCCGTCTGCTTTCATTCTTTCATTCATTTTTTCCTTCTCTATCCAGATTCCACCACTTCTTACCAACCAATCTTCAATCTTCCTCTTTTTACTGCATTTACCTACAGTTTCCCATCTTTTTCCTTACCCCAGCCATTGCATGTCCCATTTGCTCTCACTTTCCCCAGTCTTTCACTAACTCCTCCTTCTCTCTCCTCTTCCCATTTGCTTAGCATCATCCCTTTTCTTCCTCCCTGGGTCTAGCATTATCTCTCTCTCTTTATCCAGTTTCTTACACCCAGCATCCTCTCTGTCCCCTATTACCTCCTCCCCAGATCTTCTGTCATCTACCCCCCATCTCCCTATTCCCCCTTCTCCATTATGTCCAGCATCTTTCCCATCCATCTCCTAATTCCTCTTTCCCCATCTATTGCTCTTTTCTCCCCTCTTCATCATGTCCAGCCGGCATCTGTCTCATGCTGTTTCTCTATGCCCCTCTCCCCAGACCTCATTATGTCCAATCTGTGTCCCTATTCCTTCTTTACCTAGACCCCATCTTGCCCAACTAGCACCTCTCCCATCCCATCGGTATCCCTATTCTTCCCTCCCCTCAGCCTGAACATCTGACCTTGGCCGCTGACTCATTCGTACAGTTTGTCTGGTGTCCGGTTCTCAATGTGACTGCATGGAGCTAGAGAGATAATCAGGACTGGAAGGAGAGTTGGAGAGAAGGCATTAGTTATGCTGTGTGCTGAGACAACTGACAGCGTCTGGCAGACCTCAGCACTAGTGAGTTATTTGTTGACTCACACAAGGCAGCGCAGCAGCAGCACAATTGTGTGGAGAGTCAAGAGAAGGTAAAGGGGCAGAGGGGACCTCCCCAGCTTTGGCACCTCACTGGGTGGCGGCAGGAGATGGTGCTCAATGACATGGGGGCTAGCCAGCAATGGTGGCTATGCAGTCAGTGCTCAAATGGCTTGATGTAGCAGTTTGCCTTGCATATTTACCCGTCTGTAAATGATTGCACTGGCCTGATTGGCTGGTGCTGGTGGCTTAACTCACCCATACTCGCCTGCCCAGTTTCACTCAGTTGCTTGCACAGCAAGACACAACAGCAATCGGTTATCGTGGCCAATGCCGGCTAAGTCACATACCCTTAAACAGCTATTTAAAAGTCACCTCTTTGCCTTGATAACTGTTTAGTGCTTGAGTTAACTTATTTATGGTGATGAATATTTATGAAGTAAAAATAGGATTAAGGGCTTCAGAGTTTCATCAAGATTTATTAGTAAGCCTTTGTCAAAATTATGCTTGGATCAATTTTGAAAGCTCATGGATTAAAGCAATACTGGTAAGCTGATTATTTTTAGTTTCCTCATTCCAAACCAAACAAAGGAATAAATACAGTGCTGACTAAAACTTCTCATAAAATTATTCACTAGCTGAAAGGTCTGCTTAAGAGCAACAAACCTTTTTGTTCGAAAGGTAAATAAATGTAAAAGGAAAAAGAGGCCACTATAGTCCTCAAAAGAAGTAGCTGAAAAGGTGAAGAAAAAGAGGGAGGCCTTCAGGAAGTACAAGAGATCACAGAGAGAGGAAGACACACATCTATATTTAGAAAAACTTAGAGAAGCTAGCAAAGATGCAAAAATAAAGAAGAAATAGCCATTGCAATAAAATGCGGGGGGGGGGGGGGCGGGCATTTTTTAGATATGTTAGTAAGAGGAGCAAGGGCAAAGGTGGTATTGTCAGACTCAAGGATGAAGAAGAGGAATATGTAGAAGCTGATGAGGATAAAGCAGAATTGCTTAACAAATATTTTTGCTCTGCGTTCACAGATGAAGGGCCAGGAACAGGACCTCAGAAAACACCCACAAATAGGAACAGAAGTGACAGGAAGCTCAAAAGATTTTCAGAACTAGCAAAACTAAAAGTAGATAAAGTGATGGGACTGGATGGAATACATCTGAGAATAGTGAAGGAGCTTGGGGACATTCTAACGGTTCCACTGACTGACCTTTTCAATGCTTCTTTGGAGTCGGGAGTGGTCCCAGAGGACTGGAGAAAGGCACATGTGGTCCCTTTACACAAAAGTGGAAGTAAGGATGAGGTTGAAAACTATAGGCCGGTTAGTCTAACCTCTCTGTTGAGTAAATTATTGGAAACGTTGCTAAAAGAGAGAATAGAGAGGTTTATGGTGTGGTGGCGAGAAAAGGTTAGAGCCCAAGGAAAGTGGGACAAAACAGTTTTTTTCCCCTGAGCACAGGACAGATTCAGGAAGTGTAAGGGTTAAAACTCTTACTAAAGGAAAAAACTCTATGCACCAAGAGGTAGAGAGGGAACCACGCCCTAGCTCCATGGTAACCAGGGGAGGTGATGAGGGAAGCCTAGGGGTGGAGTCAGAGGCTATAGGACAGCCTAAAACATATAAGCAAAGAGAAACTGCTAATGAGAGGCGAGGCAAGCGGGGCAGGCAAAGCAGGAGAGGAAGGTGGAGCAGGCAAGGCACACGAGGGAAGCAAGGAAGCCGGAGAGACGAAGGAGGCCAGAGAAGCTGGAGAGTCTTTCCAGGAGAAGGAGAAGTCCTTCCAGAGAGGTTTCCACAGAAGCTGCCCTGAAAGGAGATAAAGCAGAAAGAGGCAGGTGCTCCAGTAGAACCCTTAAAGGGGATTCTTATTGTAGGCAACGTTCAGAAAGCTCAAGCCTTGAATGCAGCTCAGCTGATAGAAAGAGGACAGCTGGCTGGAAACAGAGGGGAGTTGATTCTGAGGTAAACGCTGCTGAAAGGCATGGAACAGGAATCCAAGTGAGGGAGTCTCTGGAGAGAGTTTTACCTGTGGCACAGTCTGAGAGGAGACAGAGTGCTGGAAATAAGGTGAGCCCTTTACAAGCTTTTAAAAGTCTGCCGAGAAAGAAAATTCTCCTGGGTCCTTCCCCTGTAACTCAGCATAGTGAGGAGTCTCACTGGAGGCAGGTTCTGAAGTTGTTAGAACAATTGAAGCCTGACGTCAGAGACACTGAGGCCAGCCAGGTGTTATCTAGATCTGAGCAAGAGAGTATGGAAACCGAAGAATGCCTTTTTGAAAGCATGTCCTCAGATTTGGAAATGGATTGTTCTTACTGTAAAAGCCAGAAGCAGTAAAGCTATTTGAGTTTTAAAATAGTGGGAAAAGCCAGAAGCTTTGAAACTGTGTGACTTGAGGAAGAGTGTTAATTAAAGCCCTAAATTGAGCTAGCCAGATAAGCTCAAGGAAGCTGAGAGTGCTAGAAGTGAAAGAGCCAGTACTTGCAAAACTTGAATGTGGAAAGTACAATTGCTTTAAGGATTGATGTAAACGTTTAGCAGCTTGTTAAGGAAGCCAAGGTGCTATGCAAAGCCCTGAATGCCGTGAGAGTGTAATCCCTGCTGACAGAGGGGTTTGCTGCTCTGTTTAAACAAGCTAGCTGTGAAGACTAATGCATGGACTGTGCTGTATCGTTTGAGCTGTGTTTTTCTTTTGGAGAAAGCATCCTGTATTTTTATGTTTGTGCAATACCTGAACTGATGCCAAAGAATTTCAGTGGGCAGTAGAAAATAATTCCTGTGCAAAAATAAATTTTCCTGTTAACCTTGGAAACCCTCGGCTGTCTATTTGATTGACAACACAACTACAACATTGAGAAACTCTCAGCAATAAAAAGGGACATAAAGAGGTACGCCCTCTACGGTTAGGCAACCGCCTGACCAATAGGAGGCCTTACAATGGATTTCAATGGATTGCAGGATCTGAGGTAGCATGAGTTTACCAAAGACAGGTCTTGTCAGACGAATCTGATTGATTTCTTTGACTGGGTGACCAGGGAGTTGGACTGAGGGAGAGCCCTAGATGTGATATACTTATATTTCTACTCCCACAGGTGCTTCTTGTGGTCTTGGGCAAGCCACTTAACCCTCCATTGCCCATGTTCCCTGTAAGTATTAGTGTATGTGTCTCATATCCCCTCATGTTAAATGTATCCCCCAATTGTTTGTCGTGACCACTTTGATTGAAGGATAAGGTGGTATACAAAACTGTCTAAATAAAATAAAGCCTTTGACCATCCCGCACAGGTGACATAAATAAACTGAGCACCCAAGGGATGGACCCTAAATTACTAATTGGGTTAGAAATTGGTTGAGTGGGAGACAGCAAAGGGTACAGCTAAACGGAGCTCACTCTGTGGAGAAGGAGGTTACCAGTGGTGTGTTGCAGGGATCTGTCCTTGGTCCGATTCTTTTTAACATCTTTGTTTGTAGTATTACAGAAGGGCTGTCTGGTGAGGTTTGCCTGTTTGTGGATGATACCAAAATCTGCAATAGACACCTAGGAAAGAGTAGATAACAAAAGGAGGGATCTAGATGAGCTTGAAGAATGGTCTAGAATTTCGCAGCTGAGATTTAATGCTAAAAAATGCAGAGTCATGCATTTGGGCTGCAAAATTCCAAAGGAACAGTACAGTGTAGAGGGTGAAGTACTTCTGTCCACAAAAGAAGTTCGGGACCTGAATGTGATTGTGTCTGATCTTAAAGTAGCTGCACAGGTAGAAAAGGCAAGGGCAAAAGCTAGAAGGATGCTTGCGTGTATAGGCAGAGGAATGTGGACCTATTACCAACCCAACACAGGCCGTGTTTCACAAACATTCGTCAGGGGTTGATCAGGTAAGGTACTAAAACATAAAACATAAACAACAAATAAAAACATAATAATAATAATAATAATAATAAAACATTGTGTCAGAACAGATGACTAAATCTTGATCAATAAACCACATATATGTACATCAATAACATAAATATCATAAATAGTTAAAAGATACATATACAAATCATCATACAACCCATAAGAAGGATAGTGCTGATAACAGAACTAAATAAATAATAAAACTAATTCTTAATCAACTGATACAAAATTATTATATAAGATGACTACAAATTCAGAATAACATCAAATAAATAAATAAATAAATAATTAAAAACATTAAGAAAGTAAGGGGTGTGACAAGCAAACATGATAATAAATACCTCAATAGAGCAGAGAAAACACAGCAAGCAATGGTCCTTTATAGAAGGTAATACTTGTATGGCTAAAATAGATAATTAACAATTAGATGGATGAAACTTATAATAAATATCTATATTACTTATTAAAATCATAAAAAAACAACCTAATACGCAAGTAAAGAAAGCAGCAGGAGAGAAAAAGGAGAGTAGACACCTCGTACTTGGAGGGTGAAAAAAATCCTAAAAAACTGGATATACCAGCAGTATGAATTCACCTCCTCTTAAAAGACATATCTCACTCAATGGCTCATAAACTAACTGTTGTGATAAACTAAACAGTGAACTATATCGGATTAAAAATATATATACACATGATGTGCATGCCCCGATTCTAAAAACAATTATCTCAATGTGAGGAAATAAAAGCGCATCTAAAGCACCGGAGAAATTTAACAAATGAAACCTTTCAAACCATTCGTTAAAAATAAAACTACCTATTTAAATATTCTCTTGTCTGACCCTAAACAACATGAGCCAGAAGGCTGCCAGAAACAACCAAGTAAAAACTAAACTCCAAAGGACAGCACTGTGTATTCCTTGTCTATAAACCACCTGCATATTATAAAACCCTTCACTAATAAACATAAAAACCATACTAATGGTATTCAAACGTATAAGCATACCTTCATGACACGGGAGGCTATCAAAGAAAAAGGAATAACATCCAAAATACCGGGACCGTCACCGTGTGTACTTCGCCAAGGAAATCCAGATTCAAAAACGCCAGCCCATGCGCATATCTGTCTGGTCCTCGTGGTGGGAAACAATGGGGGCGGAACCAGGGGTGGAGTTACAGCCAAACGGGCCCAGGAGAGGCAGAACAGAGGAGGAGTTATGTCACTACTACATCCACAGTAAGGAACAGCCAGTCGAGCTTCAATAAAGATGTATGATAAGTGTAATGACCATACCATCTCTCCGTTCAGAAACAAATAAAAATAGCTAAAAACAGAGGGGTCGAAGATCAAAATAAAAATATCAGTGGTGTAAAGCTCACGGTGCACGTCATGTAACTTAATCGGTGAACCAGAAATATGTGGAAACTATCTATCCACGAAGAGGTGAAAAGAAAAATGGATCAAAGGGCAGAGCTATATCATTAAACATTGCAAAAATAAAAATTGTAGCAAAAAAACGCCTCATCATAAAACAATCTCCATAGTATGATACAATATCTGTAGCTATCTACCTCTAGTCATCTAATTATATTAATGGAAACAGGGAATATGACAAGAAACCATATCATCACAGGGGATACTGTATGAATGCCACCTCTTAGAGAAAGACAGAAAAATCTTTGTCTAAATTGAGGCCATTTGGAGTAAGTGAATCTAATAAAAATATATACCTCTGTTCCAGCCGCAGAATAGTCTTGTTAACATCACCACCCCTCCAATTAGATTTAACCTTCTTAATAACAAAAAATTTAAGATCAGTTATCTTGTGTTGGTGATCTTGCCTGACTGAACTTGAACAGGAAGGCAGATATAAATATCTAGGAGAGAAATGATCATTAAAGAATATTATAGGAGATTAAAATTGTTATTGAAAAGTTCTTTGACATCATGCAATAAGATACAAGCATTAATCAGCAGGCAATTCCTGTATTCTCATATAGCTTTGGGAATGCAGACTGGATTTTGACAAACTGAATGTATGAAGAAGGAAACTCTTCCAGGCCCATGGGACAATTTACAAAAATCAGTGTATGTTGAGACTGTATATCCCTAGAGCCAAAGAAGGACTGGTCCTTATGGAAATCAATTATACATTCAACTGCTATCATAGGCCTCCAGGCCTAACAACATCATCAGATCCAAATACACAAAAAGTGTTGAAATATGAAAGCAAACATACAGATTCAGTCTCTATTATCAAACTTGGACAAGCGATCTGATGATTACAAGGAATGAGTGAGAATTCACAAGCACACAGAGGAAAGGAAGCAGAAGAATATTCAAAACAAGAGAAAAACTCTTCAAAGAATTTGGTCAGTAAACAAGGAAAAATAAGTGGGGAAAATACACAAATACAGTGAAAAGTACAAAGTGCTACTCCAGGAACTCTTTGTTGATCAAGACCGGACACATGAATGGTTGAGGAGAGGGGTACTGAAATCAAAGGATGAGAGATTGATAGCTGAAGCCGAGGACAGTGGACTACACACAAGGTGGTTTATAGCAAGCATTAATTAAAAAAAAATGGCAAAACAGATATACGTAGATTCTGTAAGAATGAGCAAGAAACAATGACTTGCCTCATAATTGATTGTAAAGTTCTGAAGGCAGAAAATTTGTATATAGAAAGGCATAATAAAGTAGCATGTTTCATACATTGGAAACTCTGTACACTCTACAATATCACTCTACCAGAAAAGTATTTGGATTATGACCCTAAGAGAATTATGGAGAATAAAACGGTTATGATCACCCTGGAATACTCCAATTCTGATCAATATAAAGCTGGTTGCAAGGAGAAGAATGCCAGAATGGCATTGATTTTAGAGGTGCTGGTCCCAGGCAACTATTCTGTGAATCACATTGATAGAGAGAAGATATTCAAGTACCAAGAAATGGTGGAAGAAAAGCTTGGGTTTAGACCTTGCTTGCATGAGCCACTAAGGATATTTTTTTTATATGAGGTTAAAGGGAATATATTATAAGACACTATAGCCCCTTTAAATGATGACATAGTAGCACTGCCAGCCACCTTAGTCTGGGAATGTTTTGGAGAAAGGAGAGTTAGCTAAACTTCCTGAGATATAGCTACATTTTTCATGAGCATAGCTTAGTAAATATGCCCGCGTATCTGTAACACATTCTGTAAGCAGCTATTAGTCATGCCTTGGTCACTAATCACATCTATTACTGTAACTATTTATATACATTTATAATGCTTTCAATTCCTTCAGAACAATATAGCAAAACTATTAGTTGAAGGAACAGTTATGATCATGTTACACCAATTCTGGAGGAGTTGTATTGGCTGCCTATGGAAGAAAGGATAAAACTAAAGATTTTGAGGCCCTTTTACAGTAAATATACAATAAGTAGTTACCATATGTATTAGTCTGTGGTAACAGTGTGAGGTCGCAATTACTTAGTGCACTGGTATGACAGCATGCACTAATTCATATGCCAACTGCATACCCTGTTATGGAGCAGAAAATGGGCATGGACTGTGTCTTGCAGTTAGTGCAAAGTAACATACCACTTGCTGTCAGTCTTAAATAGGTGGTAATAAGAGCATCCGGGCTATCTGCCACTGAATTTAGCATGTGGTAAAAGTTATTTCTATGCAATAACTGTATGGGAAGATGCTGGGAATGCGCTCAATACTTACTGCAAAGGCTTTGTACTTACTACATGGTAATTTGGACATTTGCCCATGTGTTATGTTTAAAACATAACCATACTTTAGTAAAAGGGCTCCTTTATGTATAGTCCTTTAATTATTGAATTTGCTGGCCCTTGAATATCTGGCCATGTGTTTGTATAATTAGCAAATTTCCCAAAATCTTAGATACCTCTCAAATGAGTCAGAACATAGACGTAATACTCCTTACTGATGGTTTGGTCTTTTGGAGCATACCCATGATGAACAAAACCCTGGTAATCAAAGAAAACTGTGAGCATGACCTTGACATTGCTGCTCACCTGACGGGCTTTCTAGGGTCTGGGAGAGCCTGGAGTCTTCCATTGTGAGGACTGAACCTTAGTTTCCAGGTCATAACCATAAACCCATGATTCATCACCAGTAATAATCTTTTTGATGAAATCTTAGTCATTTTCAATGCATCCCAACAACTCCCTGGCTGCAGGCAATCTTTTTGGACAAGGGACAAGAGTTTTGGCATGAAATTTTGCAGACACATGTCTCATCCCCAAATCCATAGTAAGAATGGACTGTACCAACTAGAAACCGATGTCCATGTCCTCAGCAAGCAACTTGATAGTCAATTGACGATTTGAGTATATTGCGGCATGCACTGATTCAACTTTATCTCAATTCCTGCTCATGGATGGACTTACAGAATGTTCGTCACTGCCAACACTTTGGCGGCCCTCTTGGAAACATTTGTACCAGTCATAAACTCGAGCATGACTCATGCATTCATCGCCCTACACTTGCTGTAACTTGTCATAGGTCTCTGCACGAATCTCCAAGTTTCTGGCAGAATTTAATGCAAAATTTGATGTTCAATTTTTTCACTCAATGTAAATCTGGCAAACTGATTTTACATGATACTAAACATCATGTGATTTAAAAAAGTACAGGTGTGCTGCAGCAATGCTACATTCTGCACATGCAGAGCATATAACTAGGTCATTGCATGTTTAATAGTGCCGTGGTGCGATGTATTGTTATATAGCTACATAAGTCTCAATACTTTTTGATCACACCTCATATGGAGAATAAGCTGCTTTTATTTAGGAAAAGAATAGTTTTATGAACAAACATTCTGCTAAATGAAGATTCTATGTGAGAAATGTCTTTTTTTTTCTATTGCTATATATTTACATGTATATGATGCCCGGAGAATTTGTCTTTGGCCCGGAAGCAGTCTGAGTTTTCAGCAGCTGCCAAAAGGGGCTGATTTTTTTTTCCCACAGTGGAGATAGTTGTTTTGAATGGCTATGCAAGGTGTAATCTCCCCTTTATTTATTTATTTAGTTTATTTATTTAGCTGGATTTCTATACTGCTTTTCACTGGGTCAAAGCAGTGTACATGGAACAATTCAAACTGGGTTTACATAGAACTTGAACTTTGTACAAAAACATTAGGCAAACATAAATTTGAACTATTTACATGCGGGTGGATACAATTTGTTGTAGTTTTAATGGTTAAGTGACATTAGTGAAGTGTGGTTTTTAGCAGTTTTTTGCACATGGTAAGGTCGGAAGAGTTCCTGATGTCTTCCAGGAGGGAATTCCAGAGGGATGGAGCATAAAGTTTGAATGCTCTCAAGCATGCTTGCTGGTTGCTTCTTGTTTTTTTGGTTGGTATTGCTAGGGTGTTTATGGTGGATTTTCTCTTGAATCTGATTGACCAGTGGGTGTGAAGAAGTGTTCAGAGATAGGTGGAAGAGAGATTGTTAATGGTTTTGAAAGATAGTAGGAGAGCTTTGTATTGTATTCTGGATAAGAGAGGGAGCCAGTGGAGCTGTTTGAGGATGGGTGTGATGTAGTCGGTTTTGGTTGTACCTTGAATTGTGCGATTTGCAGTGTGGAGGGCTTTTTGCAGGGAGTGGAGGGTAGATTATGGGAGTCTACTGTATATTGAATTACAATAGTCCATGATGATGATGAGGGTTTGAAGGGCGGATCTGAAGTCGGTGGATTCTAGCAGTGGGCGGATACATTGCAAAGTGTGGATCTTGAAATAAACTGTTCTTATTGTTTTTGCAATTTGTGGTTTGAAAGTTAGAAGCTGTTTGAGGGTGACATTGAGGTATTTCATTTCATTCTTGACTTGGATGTTGTAGTTGTCCAGCATGATGGTCTTGGAGGGTGGGGGGGGGGGGGAATTTTGTCCTTGGTGATGAGTAAGTAGTATTTCTGTTTTTTTAAAGGTTTTTTGACAGATGCTTTTGTTCTAGCCATGTGGTGACATCTGTAAAACATTTTTGTAGGATGTGGTGTGATGGGTAAGTGGTGTTGAAGGGGGTATATAGCATAATCTCATCAGCATATATGTGGAAGAGGGTTTTGTGGGATTGAAGGATTTCACAGAGTGGTTGCATGTAGATGTTGAAAAGCATGGCAGAGAGTGTTGAGCCTTGTGGGACACCCTGTGTTTGGGTGTATGGCGCTGAGGTGCAGGTTCCAATCTTCACTAGTTGCTGCAAGTTTGTGAGGTAGAATTGAAACTAGTTGAGGACTGTGTCTTTTATTCTGATTGCTCATAGTCATTGAATTAGGATGTTGTGGTTGATGGTGTCGAAGGCTGCTGAAATGTCAAGGAATAAGAGGTTGAAGCCATGATGTGGTTTTTGGACCTCTTGTATGAGTTTGTTGAGGAAGGAAGTCAGAAGTGACTGCTCCATGATTGGGGCGGAAGCCATGTTGTTGGTCATCAAATATGTTGTGTTTGTCTAGATGGTCTTGGAGTTGATGTTCTATGGCTTTCTCAATTACTTTTACTATAAAAGGTAAGCTAGCTATGGGTCTGTAGGCTGAGGGGTTAAGGGGCTCTTGATGAAGTTTCTTGAGGATGGGACAGATTGAGGAGATTTTCAGGCAGTCGAGCATGATACCTTGTCTCATTGAGGTCAGCTTTGTGATGAGGGATGTGATTTGGTTGTTTATCAGTTTTAACCAGGTTGCAGTGCAGGGGTTATGGGGGGATGTACTTGTGTTGAGGTTTTTTTATGATGGACTATTGTTACATTACTTATGCTTTTAAAGGTATGCTGGGGGAAATGTGGTCATGAGTGGCTGATAGTTGGGGGGTGGGGGATGGTGCCGAACTCAGTAGTAGGTTGCTAATTGCTGTGAAGTGACTGGTGTGATGTTTGGGTCATTGGGTAGGGTTGTTGTGAGGACCTTCACTGAATTGAATAGTTCCCTTGGGCGACTGAGGGAGTTTTTTTTTATAAGGTTGTAGTAATATTCACTTGCACTGGTTGGTCTCGGTGTGGTATTCAGACATGCGGGTCATGTATGAGTGACAGTCTGTAGGTAGGTTTGTTCTTTGCCATTTGTGTTCAATTCTGCAGGGCTTCCTTTTATGTTATCTGAGTTTTGGGGTGTACCATGGTGTTTTGGGGTGTTTGATCAGTTTTGAGGGTGGTGATGCAGGTTTCATGGCTGCTTGGTGGGTTGTTGTGCTGTTCTATGATGAAAGGACGGTATTGAGGTTTTCCGGTTTGGCATTTAGTAAAGGTGAGAGGCTGTTGAGAAAGGCTTCTTTATTGAATTTCTGGAATCATCTTGAGGACTGGGGGGGGGGAGTGGAGGTTTTGTTAGGGATGTTGGGAGTAGGATGTAGAAGGTAATTAGGTCATATTCAGACCAGGGGACCGGCTGGATTTTGGTGGTTTGTGGGGGGTTAATGTTGCAGGGGTTGTTGTTGATGAAGATGAAGTCTAGCATGTTTCCTTTGTTGATCGTGGGTGATGATACGATTTGGGACATCCATTGAGTTCATGGCTTTAGTGAAGGCAGTTGCTTGTTTATGCTAGGCAGAATTGATGGTGTCTTTGTTCATGTTTGAGTTCTCTGTAATTTTCAGAAGTAGGACTGAGAAGTTGAAGGTGTGGGAGGATGGGGATCTGTAAATCAGACAGATTGTTAGGAGTTGGTTTGATATGGAGAGGAGGTCTAGGCTTTCTGAGCTCTCGGCTGATTGTGTGCAGAGGTGGAGGTCAGATTTTGCAATGATGAGGATTCCTCCTCTTTTATTGGTTCTTGAGCAGTGATGAAGGTTGCAGTTCGTTTGGTTGATTTGGTTCATGTCTGAGTCCATGAACCATGATTCGGTTTTGCAGAAAATGTCAGTCTTTTTTGAAATGAGATTGCGGGTGACTGGGATTTAGTTTTTTGTGGAACATGCATTTATGAGAGCACAGTTGATTGTGTGTGTGTGCTTGTTACTTGCGGGGGTGATTAGTGTGTGTGGTCAGTCCTGGAGGAGGGGTATGTATATGATGTATCTAGGATTTTGAGTTCTTGGGGGTGGGTAGTAGTGGTGTGTTTGGAGGTGTCAATGGGGGGCTGTATTGAAAGAATTGGAGTGGTGATGGGGGGGCTCAAGGAAAGAAGTCAGAAACAAGACTGCTAGGAGTGTGTATGTCATTATGAGGGGGGTTTCTGCTGGAACTGTGAGAGGGGCTTGCAGCTCTTCTTGGAGAGGGATTTGGGTGGGGTTCAGTTGTTTACACCATCAAAGAGTAGAAAGACTAGGGGACACACAATGAAACTACAAAGTAACCCTTTTAAGACTAAGAAAAAATATTTTTTCACTGTATGTGTAATCAAACTCTGGAATTCATTAACAGAAAATGTAGTAAAAGCTGTTAGTGTAGCTGGTTTTAAAAAAGGTTAGGACAAATTCCTAGGGGAAAGGTCAATAAACCATTATTAAAAAGGACCCGGGAAATCCACTGCTTACCCTAGGACAAGCATTGTGGAACCTGTATACCTTTTTGGGAACCTGCCAGGTATTTGTGATCTGGATTGGCCACTGTTGGAAACAGGGTACTGTGCTTAATGGACCTTGGTGTGACCCAGTATGGCATTTCTTATGTTCTTATCAAATATAATAAAATAAATAAAAGATCAGAATATTTCAAATGCTTAGGAAACTGCAGTATGGATGCTTGCATTTTAATAAGAGACATTTTTATGTAAATACATATCCCTCACAGTAGTTATAATTCATGTAGCAGCTAGGAGTTTAGTTCTGTAGAACCTTATACATTTTTGAATGTGGCATTTTGTGTGTTCCCTATCAAGAGCATATATTTTGTTAAAGCATGGAATGTGTTAATGCTGTTGATAGTTTTCAGCAAATCTGCAGAGCGTGTTGTGTACGTGGTAGCACTGTCATACTTTATAGGTGATAAGATTTTGTGCTTATGTGAAATATTGAGACTGATTCTGCTTTTCTACTTTATCCTATTTGGTAGGACCTAAGATAGAGATTGGCCCTAGCAGATAATTTTGCCATCCTAGTGTAATTTACCACATGCATATCAGAAACGTTTCTATCTATTAATATCAAGAATGTTGGTAGTTGATTGGAAAAAAAAATTGCAAACTTTTACCCCAACCACTTTCTGCAAAATCATTTGTCTGACTGGAATAGAGCATGCACAGATTCACAGAATTTGGTCACAGATTTAAATCATGTAGCATTTGCATGGGAAAGTGGTATTTTTGTTGATAGTCCACAATAAAGGTCATAATGTATTTTATTTCTGATAGCATTGAAAAAAAATTAGAAGACTGGTCAAATGCTTGGCAGTTAAGCTTTAAAGCAACAAATTGTGGAATGATGCCTTGGGTTTTTGGAATCCAAGGAAGTCATATGTAATAGCCAGAAATAGACGGTTATACATGGACCAGAAGAGAGATACCTCAAGGTAGTGAAGCAATGTGATAAGACAGGGGTCAAAGCCACTGGGATCTGAGATTGCATAGAGAGCCATAACCAGCAGAAAAAGTGGATGTGATATTGGAGTGGAGAAGTGGCCTAGTGGTTGGGGCAAGGTACTTCAGGCCAGAAGGTCAGGGGTTCAAATCCCACTAGAGGACAGCAACCTTGGGCTGGAAGGACTGGGGTTTCTAGTCCCACAGGTGCTCCGTGTGGTCTTGGGCAAGCCACTTAACCCTGCATAGCCCATGTTCCCTGTAAAATAGTTATCTTCAAGTTATAATGCCCTGTTCAATGTAATTTCAGTTTGTTCAATGTAAACTGCACTGATGCAGAATAGCATAGAATATAAATAAATATTGTTCCTGTACCGGAGGAGTAGCCTAGTGGTTAGGGAAGCAGCCTGGGACCAGAAAAAAACAAATCCCACTGGTACTCTTGTGGTCATGGGCAAGTCACTTAATTCTCCACTGTCTCAGGTTCAAACTTAGTTTATAAGCCCTCGGGACAGGGAAATGCCTACTATACCTGAATTTATCTCACCTTGAACTACTACTGGAAAGGTGTGAGCTGAATACTAATAAATAAAAGTTGTGTTAATATTTGGAGGCCATATTTCAATAAGGATATAAATTGTCTAGAAAGGCAGTCAAGAGTAGGGTCTACACCAAAAGACACATGATAGAAGACTTGTGGGAGTAATTACAAGAAACTCTTGGGGGAAACATCATGGGATAGGAGACAGTGTACTATTGTGGATTAGGAACTGGTTAAAAGATAGAAAACAGAGAGTAGGAATAAATGGCCAATTTTCTCAATGGAGAAAGGTGAATAGTGGAGTACCCCAGGAATCTTTTCTGGGCCTGTTTTTAACATATTCATAAATGACCTGGAAATGGGAATAATGAGTGAGGTGATCAAATATACAGATGAAACAAAATGGTTCAAGTTATTAAAAACAAAAGAGAATTGTGGAAAAACTGGGCGTCCAAATGGCAAATGAAATTAAATGTGGACAAGTTCCCTAAGTGCAAGGTTATGCACTTTAGGGAAGAACACCACAAAATACAGTTACATAAAGTTCCACATTAAGAAACACCACCCAGGAAAAGAATCTAGGTTTCATTATGAATAATATATTGGAACTCTGCCCAGTGCGCAGCAGTGGCCAAGAAATCATATAGAATGCTAGGAATCATAAGGAAAGGAAAGTAGAATAAAACCAAGGATATTAAAATGCCTTTGTATTGCTCCATGGTGCAACCACAACTTGAATATTGTTTGCAATTCCGGTTGCCATATCTTAAAAAGGAAGTAGCAGAATTAGAAAAGGTAGAGAAAAGAGCCACCAAAATGATAAAGGGAATGGAAGGATACCCCTGTGAGAAAAGGCTTAAAAGATTAGGGCTCTTCAACTTCGAAAAACATTGGCTGAAGGGAAATATGATAGTGGTTTATAGAAAAAAGAGTGGAGTGGAACGGGTAAACAGATTGGTTGTTTACTCCTTCAAAAAGTAGAAAGATTAGGGAACACTCAATGAAGTAGCAATGTAGCACATTTAAGATTAACTGGAGAAAATATTTTTTCACTCATCATGTAATCAAACCTTGGCATTCATTACCGGAGGATGTGGTAAAAGCTGTTAATAGAGCTGGGTTTAAAAGAGGTTTGAACAAGTTTCTGGAAGAAAAGTCCATAAACCATTATTAAAGACGTCCAGGGAAATCCACTGCTTACCTCATTATGCAAATTGAATAACGCAGCTTAAGATAAACTTTACAAGCTGCATAATTCATGGAAAGATAACACCAACTTTAAGTTTGCATTATTATTCCTCTTCAGAGCATCTGGTAGTCTGATGTTCCTGGGTACCATCTTAAAGGGGTTTCTGGTTAAGAGCCACATGGACTCCTTTTTCCCCATCCAAGACCCTCCACCCCTTCCTACCCCCAAGACATTCCCTGGAGTGGAGGAGTGGCCTAGTGGTTGGGGCAAGGTACTTCAGGCCAGAAGGTCAGGGGTTCAAATCCCACTAGAGGACAGCAACCTTGGGCCAGAAGGACTGGGGTTTCTAGTCCCACAGGTGCTCCTTGTGGTCTTGGGCAAGCCACTTAACCCTCCATAGCCCATGTTCCCTGTAAAATAGTTCTCCAAGTTATAATGCCCTGTTCAATGTAATTTCAGTTTGTTCATTGTAAACTGCACTGATGCAGAATAGCGTGGTATATAAGAGAATGTAAATAAATAAATAAATACCAATCCAATATCCTCAGAGTCTTGAAGACACTACCCCCAAACCCTTTCCTCTTTCTGGAAGCAATCCCCTTCTCCCCTGACAACACCAAAGAATACCTTCTACCACCCATAGATCTCCAGGACACACCTTCACAATCCCTGTGGTCCAACAGTATGGGACAGGAATGATCCCTACTCATTCCTGCACTGTCTACCTCTTGATTCAAAATGACATCATGACCCCCTAGTACCACCATTAGGGTTCAAGAGTACTAGGAGTTACTGACACATTTTGAACCCAGAACCAGGCAGAGCAGGAATGATGAGATTGCGCTTATCCTATGTCACTAGATATCAGGGATTACAGAGGTAGGCCCAGGGAGGAGTTACTGGAGAGTGGGGACATCTTTGGGGGGAGGTTGGAATATGGTGTGTTCTAGAATAGGTAAGGTTTGTGAATGGGGGGCATTGGCTGGGAAGCAGGGGAGTGTCTTGGGGGTGGGAGGTCTTGGCTGAGAGGGGTCCACATAGCACTTTATAATCAGCAGCTTCTTTAAGATATACCTGGGAACATCAGATTGTATGTTAGCAGCTTGATGAGAGGAAAAATAATTCAGCTTGCAAGGTTGCAAGTTGTGTTATTCATGTACCATAGGCGTTACTAGCCTGTAGTGCTGAATTAGCACAGGTTAGTGACTCCCAAAGTGAATAACTTCCTTCCTTAAAGACCTTAAATATACATAACTAGTGAGAGAGAAGGGATAAAGGAGATATGTGACAGACATTTAAATTCTTAAAAGAAACAAATATTTTCCAAAGGAAAGGAAGATGTAGAACTAAGAGTCATGTAATGAAGTTACATGGCAATAGACTCCGGAGCAACGTCATGAATATTTGTTTCACAGAAATGATGGTGGATGCCTGTGATGCCCTTCCAGAAGAAGTGGCGGAGACAAAAATGTTAATGGAATTCAAAAAGGCATGGGGTAAACACAATAGATCCCTTAACAGAAAAAAGGATGATAACCAAGCATTGTGTGCTTCAGTTCAGAACAGCAGTGAAATGAGTTTTAGAGCTTTTAAGAAGATCTAGAAGCAACCTACATGGCAGATAAAGATACGGATGAGCTTATCGACTATAGCCAATTTAACACACATTAATCTACACATTAATGTGCATAAAGTTGATCTGTGTGCATCAGAAAAATTACACTGGTCAACATTGAAATCATTACTGACTTTAAAAGGCCGTAATCTGTAGTATCTTGGTGAGCTGAACACGAAAATAACATTAAAAAAAATTTATTGGCTCTCGTTTTGAAGATATTTCATGTAGTTAATTTTTGACATTTCACCGTGTAAATTTATCCAGTAGGACATCAACAACATCCCAAATAAGCCTTGAATGACGTAATATTGCATCACATTGCATAATACCAGCATGCACACATTATCCAGAGTTGATTGCATCATTTTCTGATGCAATGCAATACTACTGCCAAATGGCTGCTGAAGCCATCTGACGTCGGCAGTGTACTATATGCAGTCGGAAAGGACAGTAATCCGGTATTCTGTTCCGATATTGAAAACCTCATGAATGCCTTAAAAATCACTCATAGTAACATAGTAAATGATGGCAGATAAAGACCAGCATGGTCCATCCATTCTCCAGGACCAAGCAGGAAGTCAGTCCTCACTTATGGGTGACGTCGGCGCCGACGGAGCCCTCGCGGAGCAATTTTCCCCAGCTTTCAAAGAAAGCCTTTGGGAATTGCAGCGCGCATGCGCGGTCCTCTTCCCGCCCAAGGGTGCCATCTTAGCCAGTCTTCTTTTTTCCGCGGAGCCCTACAGACGTCCCCGTCGTGTCCCCGCAAAAAAAAGTTGATATTTCTTCCTAATTTTATTTCTTTTCCTTCGGTTCGATGCCGGTCTTTTTCCCGCCCGGACTCGCGACGCCGGTCACGAGTCCTCTTCTTTTTTCGGTTTTTCTGACTTAGTCAGTTTTCGTTTTCGGTTTTTTCCCTGGCAGCCCGGTCCTTTGACCTCGCCGGGGCCCTTTTTCCCCCGATGGCTGCCAGTGGTTTTAAGCGGTGTGGTCAGTGTGACCGAAATATGTCACTAACTGACACACACGACTTTTGCCTCCGCTGCCTGGGCCCGGATCATGAAGAAATGATCTGTGGACCCTGCGGCAAAATATCCTCCAAAGCGTTGAGAAGTCGGCGGCATCAGCGGGATAGGATCTTCGCTGACCCCAGCCGTACCCGGACCTCGTCGGAGGCCTCCGCGTCCAAAGGTTCCAGCTCGGACCGTCGCCGGAGTTCCTCCGACAGGGGTTCTCCCTCCGGGGACCATCGACGTAAGGTGAAACCCGTGAGGGCGGCGTCGGTGGACGCTCCTGGCTCCGCGAGGGCCAGGTCGCATAGCCCCGATAGCCGCCCCGGGTCCTTGGAGAAGGAGCACCTCACGAAGCGACCTCGCCTGGAGTCGGAGCTGCCTGCTCGGGTAAGTCCTGTGGTCCTCCTGGACTCGCCTCCGCGACAGCCGACGTCGGGCCCGACGCCGTCGGGGCCCGAGTCGGGGGCTGCTGGGTCACCTGAGCTCGGACTCAGGTTGACGGCCTTGGAGAGCAGACTGTCTGCCTTCATGGACCAGCAGCGGGCACTGCTCGCTGGCTTCGCTGGCGTCGCTGCCCCGACCGCCGGGACGTCGACGTCCAAGTCGACCCCGGAGACCGAGCCGATCCTCGAGTCGATGCGAACTCGAGTCGATCCTCGGTCGAGGTCACCCTCGGCCTCCCGTTCGGGACCGAGGTCGCCGACGCCGACTCCCTCGGCGTCGGGGCGGCAGGCGCCGCACCCTGCCCGGGCCGACCCCACCGAGTCCTCGTCGGAGTCGGTCTGGGAGTCTGAAGAGGAAGAGTCGCCTGATTCTTTCCGGACTCGGTGTGTCCCCTCGGACTCACCGGAGTCCGAACCTCGGAAGCAGTCCCCCCCGGAGGATGCCCGGTTCTCGGACTTCGTCAGGGATATGGCCAAGGCTTTGGCCTTCCCTGCGGACCCCGAGGAGGAGCCTCGAGCCGAAGAGCTCGACGCCCTCCAGTATGACTCTCCCGCAAGGGAACACTTTACTGTGCCGGTTCCTCCTATGCTGGAACGCTTACTCTTCCGCATGTGGGAGAGTCCGGCCACCTCGCCGGTCCTGAGCAAGCGGGTCGATTCTATCTATCGAGTCCGCAAGAGCCCTGGCTTCCAAAAAGCACAGCTACCACACCATTCCATGGTAGTGGAATCGACCATGCATCGTCTTAAGAGCCAGAAGATGCACTCCTCGGTGCCTCCTGGCAGGGAGGCCCGTAACCTGGATGGCCTTGGTAAGAAGTGTTTCCAGGGCTCTATGCTTGCGTGTCGTGTCCAGACCTACCAGCTATACATGGGCATGTATCTCCGAGACCTGGCTAAAGAGCTAGCCGGATTCTCCGCTGGTTTGTCCGAGGAACCCTTGCGGAGGTTCCTGGCCTTGTCCACTGGCATTCGGGAATGCTCAAAGTTCATGTCCCGAGCAGCCTATGATGGCTTTGAAGCATCGGCTCGAGTGGCCGCAGCCGGCATCGGTGCCCGCCGACAGGCTTGGCTTCAGTCGTCAGACCTTGAGCCCTGGGTGCAGGACAAGTTGGTCGATGTCCCCTGCCGAGGCGAAAACCTCTTTGGCAAGCCCATGGCTGAAAAGGCTGCACAAATTGAGACTGAGACTCTCACCAGGACCAGGCTTTCTAGGAAGACCTCCGCCCCTTCCCAGAAAAAGAAGGGCTCGGGAAAAAAGTCCTTTTACCCGAGGAAGGCGGCTGCCTACAAACAATACCCCCATTATCAGGCCCCTGCAGCTCCCCAACAGGGCCAGCAGGCCAAGGGACGGGGTAACGGGTCCCGTAGGCAGCAAGCCCCCAAGCCTGCACCACCAGCCCCTGCTCAGCAGGGTGGGGGTTTTTGACTCACTAAGCATAGCCTCTCCCCCCCCGCTGGTTCCTCCCAGCACCGGAGGCCGGCTGGTTCACTTCGCCCACAGGTGGTCCAGCATCACCTCAGATGCCTGGGTGCTTCAAGTCGTGCGAGAAGGCTATCTTCTCCACTTCCATCAGGTCCCTCCCTCCTTTTTTCCGGGAGAACCTCCACGACCCCCTCTGCACAGGGAATTACTCCTTCAGGAGTTAGCAGGTCTTCTACAGGAACAGGCGGTGGAACCGGTGCCCCACCACCTGAAAGGTCAAGGCTTTTACTCCAGGTATTTTCTGATACCAAAGAGAACAGGAGGCCTCAGACCCATCCTGGACCTGCGCAACCTCAACAAGTTCCTCGTGCGAGAGAAGTTCAAGATGCTTACCCTTGGATTCCTTCTGCCCTACCTCCAGCAGGGAGATTGGCTATGCTCCTTGGATCTAAAGGATGCCTACACGCACATCCTCATCCACCCAAGCCACCGACAATACCTAAGGTTTGTGGTGGCAGGAAATCATTACCAGTACAGAGTACTGCCCTTTGGCCTGTCCTCCGCACCGCGAGTCTTCACAAAATGTCTCGCGGTGGTGGCGGCCCATCTCCGGCTTCACGGCCTCTATGTCTTTCCGTACCTCGACGACTGGCTCATCAGAGCAGCGTCCGCTCTGGAGGTCACCAACGCCACGCGCCGCACGGTGACTCTTCTGCAGCACTTGGGCTTTGTTATAAACTTCGCAAAGTCCACTTTGCTCCCCTCACAGGATCTCGAGTTCATCGGCGCAAGGCTGCACACTCCTCAGGCACGAGCATACCTACCGCTCGACAGGGCTCAACGGCTCATGGACCTAGCCGACCGTTTTCGCAGCCAGCCCCTGGTCTCCGCCAGGCGCTTCCTGAGACTACTCGGCCATATGGCTTCCACCGTCCATGTGACCCCCAATGCCCGCCTGAATATGCGGCCTGCTCAATGGTGTCTCCGCCAGCAGTGGCGACAAGCCACAGGCGGCCTAGCAGACCTAGTGCGCGTCTCCGAGCCGCTGATCTCGTCTCTCCAGTGGTGGCTTCAGCAGCCGAACCTGATATTCGGAATGCCTTTCCAGTCACCTCAGCCGGCCCGGGTGCTGACAACAGATGCATCCCTCCTGGGCTGGGGTGCGCATTGCCAAGGGGCACGTACTCAGGGCCTCTGGACCACGTGGGAGTCTGCTCAGCAGATCAACTTCCTGGAGCTCAGGGCGATCCGCCTGGCTCTCAAGGCTTTCTCCCACCTGACTTCTCACCAGTCCGTCCTTGTCCAGACGGACAATCAAGTTGCCATGTTCTACGTGAACAAGCAAGGGGGCACGGGCTCCTTCCTCCTCTGCCGGAAGGCACAGAAGCTCTGCTCTTGGGCCGTCAGTCACGACATTCTCCTCAAGGCAGTTTATCTCCCAGGCCAAGAGAATTACCTGGCGGACAAACTCAGCAGGATCCTCCAGCCGCACGAGTGGCGTCTGGATCCCTTGGTAGTTCAGAAGCTCTTTCTAAAGTGGGGCCTCCCCACGGTGGATCTCTTTGCCAGTCCTCACAACCGGCAACTTCCTCACTTCTGCTCTCGTCAGCCCTATCCCCTTCGGGTTGCGGAGGATGCTTTTCTACTCTCATGGTCGGGAAGCCTTCTGTACGCTTTCCCTCCCATCCCGCTAGTCTCTCGGACTCTTTTCAAGGTTCTCCGAGACAAAGCCTTCATGATCCTGGTGGCCCCTCGCTGGCCCAGACAGCCGTGGTTTCCCCTCCTGCTGCAATTAGCGGTGGAGGATCCATTCCCTCTGGGGTTTCAACCGGATCTCCTCACTCAGGATCAGGGGTCTCTGCTACACCCCAACCTCAGGTCTCTCAACCTAATGGCCTGGCTGCTGAGAGGGTAGTCCTTGCTCCCCTTCTCCTGCCGGCAGAGGTGGAGGAGGTCGTCTTGGCTTCGCGACGACCTTCTACCCGCAAATGCTACGCCCTTAAATGGCGTTGCTTTTCCGTTTGGTGTACCCAACAGTCT
This sequence comes from Ichthyophis bannanicus, assembly GCA_033557465.1. Lineage (NCBI taxonomy): Eukaryota > Metazoa > Chordata > Amphibia > Gymnophiona > Ichthyophiidae > Ichthyophis > Ichthyophis bannanicus. The sequence continues at coordinate 364,482,803 of CM066032.1, read as the reverse complement.
CAGGATCCCTTCTCCTGCCCGGTGTCGGTGATCTTGCAGTACTTGCTACACCTCTCTAATCTGGGACTTAAGTCCAACTCCGTCAAAGTTCACCTCAGTGCTCTTTCGGCACATCATGTGCCGGTGGACGGCAGACCTCTCTCCAGCGACCCTCTCGTAGCGAGGTTTCTCCGAGGTCTCCTTCTACTTAAACCACCTCTGCGCCCGCCAGCGCCTGACTGGGACCTGAATGTGGTTTTGCAGCGGATCACCTGTCCGCCTTTTGAACCTATGGCTACCTGTTCTCTCCGTTTTCTGTCTTGGAAAACACTGTTCTTGATAGCCCTCACTTCCGCTAGACGCGTAAGTGAATTGCAGGCCCTCGTGTCTGATCCCCCTTACACTCGGTTCTACAAAAATAGGGTAGTCCTACGGACTCACCCAAAATTTCTTCCAAAAGTGGTCTCCCCTTTTCACATCAATCAGGAGGTGGTACTTCCAACCTTCTTTCCCAGGCCACACTCCAGCCGAGCTGAAACGGTCCTCCATACCCTGGACTGTAGAAGGGCTTTGAACTTCTACCTTGACCGTACGCGGGAGCACCGTAAAGCTGCTCAGCTTTTTGTGTCTTTTGACCCCAATAAATTGGGGCTCCCGGTCTCCAAGCGTACTCTGTCCATCTGGGTTGCGGACTGTATCTCTTGGGCTTATGGGGCAGCCGGACTCTCCTTGGAAAGTCGAGTCACGGCTCATTGCGTTCGGGCAAAGGCTACGTCAGTGGCTTACCTCCGCTCTGTTCCGCTGGCAGACATCTGCCGGGCCGCTACTTGGTCTTCGAGCCAGACTTTTGCGGTCCATTACTGTCTCGAGAGGGAGTCCCGCAGGGACAGTGCTTTCGGACAGGCAGTCCTCCGTAATCTCTTTGAGGTCTGAGCAACTCCTACCCTCCATCCCGGATGTGGGCTACCGGTGGGTAATAATTCAGCGAAGATTCTTTCCTTCTGTGCTGCTGAGCTAGAGGGAGCTCATTTTTGTGCTTAGGGTCTCCGGTAGCCTTGAGCTTGGGAGTCCCATAAGTGAGGACTGACTTCCTGCTTGGTCCTGGAGAAAGCGTAGTTACTCACCTGTAACAGGTGTTCTCCAGGAGCAGCAGGAATCAGTCCTCACAACCCTCCCTCCTCCCCTTGGAGTTGCAATCGTCTGCTTTAGTTTTTTTGCAAATTTTTATGCTGTCTTTTTAGCTATGTCATCTGACTGGCTAAGATGGCACCCTTGGGCGGGAAGAGGACCGCGCATGCGCGCTGCAATTCCCAAAGGCTTTCTTTGAAAGCTGGGGAAAATTGCTCTGCGAGGGCTCCGTCGGCGCCGACGTCACCCATAAGTGAGGACTGATTCCTGCTGCTCCTGGAGAACACCTGTTACAGGTGAGTAACTACGCTGTCTGCCCAGCAATACGGCAAGAGTAGTTGCACCTGTCACTCTGTGCAGGCCACCCCTCCCCGTATCTTTGTTTAGGGGTGGACCCACCACTCCATGTACGACACCCCATTTGTTGAGAAGCTAGATGGTTCAGTTTATTTTGGTTTTATCCTGTTGCTGTAAAGGGATCCGCTGTGCTTGTCCCATGCTGTTTTGAATGGCCCACAAGACTGGAGACTATTTATAGACTCTTTGAAACTGAGTCTGAAGGCTGTGCTTTTGAACAATGGAAACCATCTTCCATCTATTCCAGTAGGCCATGCCCTCCACATGAAAGAGACATACGATAACTTAAAGTATCTACTGATTTCCATTAACTATAACAAGTACAGCTGTGGTGACTTGAAGGTGGTTGCCCTTTTAATGGGACTGCAGCAGGTATATATAAAATACATGTGTTTCTTATGTGAGTGGGATAGCCGAGCAAGGGATTGGCACTACTTGTGGAAGGAATGGAATCGCAGACAAAATGTAACAGTTGGAGAGAAGAATATCCAGCACCCAGCTCTGGTTAAGGCTCACAAAATCCTGCTACCACCCCATCACATCAAACTAGGTTTGATGAAAAACGTTGTGAAAGCCATGGACCGCACTTCGCCAGCTTTCCGATACCTGCATGAAAAATTCCCTCAACTCAGCGAAGCAAAGATTAAAGAGGAAGTTTTGTGGGTCCTCAGATTCAAGAGCTCTTCAAAGATGACCGGTTCAACAACTTGCTGCAGGGTGATGCGAAACAAGCATGGAATGCTTTTTGCCTAGTGTCAACAAACTTTCTCGGGAATGTTAGGGCAGAAAACCACAAGGAAGTAGAAGACATGCTGATGCAGTATCAGAAACTTGGCTGCAATATGTCTCTAAAGATCCATTTCCTTGATTCCCATCTCAATTTCTTTCCTGACAACTGTGGTATGGTTAGTGATGAACAGGGCAAGCATTTTCACCAGGATATCGCAACGATGGAGCAAAGATACCAGGGAAAATGATCTACTACAATGCTGGCTGACTACTGCTGGACACTCCCCAGAGAAGCTCCCGAACAGCTGTACAAGAGACAGGCGAAAAAATCTAAGAAGTAGTCTATGACTTGTTTTTTTACAGGTATTAACCGAAGGCCTATTATATTTACTATTGACATGCATTTTGTGATGTAAACCTTAATTCTTGTAGATTACAAAAAAACTAGAGCCAACTTTGCAATTTCACTGTCATATTCGTGTTCAGCATATAAAAATTGATAAGAAATGACTATTTTTATTTCAGTAACATGACTTTTGTAAAAATTTGTTGACCAGTGCTATTAAACGTTTGAAACGAACTGAAAAAAATGCCCGAAACCTGAAGAAACTTAAGAGAAACTTGGAATCGGAAAATGAAGTGAAAATTGTTTGCATGTTCAAGTCCCTATAGTGCATGGAGCAGTAGTTATAAGCCTAATCACCTTACTAGGCAAGGGGGCAGACTAGATGAGTCATACAGGTTTTTATCTGCCATTATCTATGTTGTTTAAAAAAAGTTATTTATATTGTCAGGCCAAAGCCATTGGCTCACTAATATTTTTCATCTGTAGCAGCTGTTGCAAAAATAGCCCCAAACCACAAAATTTGCCTCTGCTTCCTTTTTGATCTTTTTCCTAGAATTACTGTTGGCACTAGGTACAATGAATATACTGATCCATGCAGCTACTAAAGCCCACAAACCAGTTAATGCATGTTTTTAGCAAGTGATAACTGGTAGCCTGGAACATTAATACGTGGGCATAGCAGTTATCGTCCACTAGAATACAAGGCAATCAGCCATGGCATTCTAGTGTAAGAGTGGATAGGTTAGGAGCAGAGTGTGGGTGTGGAAAGCATATAACTGCTAGCGCAAGGGCAATTGTCATGCATTCAGTGACAATGTGGCAATTAGCACAAGGTACACTATAGGTGGCGTTAGATACTGTCACCGCCTCTGAGCCCAAGCGGTAGAAACTGGTATTGCTTGGCTCCTCGAGGGTGGTAGTTGTGCCTTCTCTTGTACAAAATCACAGAACAAACTTTAGTTCAAGTTTAGGGCTTTATTCCCCGTCCCTTGAGGTTTCTTTCTCTTTTGGGTAACACAAAACAAGAGCCCACTTTGGCTTATAACACAAATTAAATGGATAACAAAAATAGCTTCCTGCAGCTTCCAAACTTTAAACCAAAGAAAATAACAAACAGTCTTGCTGTCTCACACAAGCCTTCCCTTTACTGGCTAATAATACAGCTCACGTCTGTTTGTTGGAGAATGATTGAAAGTTAGCATACAGCTTTCAACACTGGAGCTATGGTCACAATTAAATATTTATCTCAGAGAAAACTCTGGTTCAGCCACAGTTAAAGAGCAGTCCATTAATTCAGGAATTACAGATACCTCTGAATTTTCATATTCCATTAATTCCGGCTCGTCGGCATTTACATTCTTAACATCAGCTGCTGAATGAGAGTATGGCTGGGTTGCTTCGTCAAACAGGAAGTTCCTCTCTGTATCTGAGCTAATGCCTCCCTGGGAACTACCATATGACTTTGAGTTGAGCTTTGCAAAGCTCTGCCCCTGCTGGTATCCTAGTAGATAGCTCAAATCTCTGTTTGCCTTGTTATTAGGATAATTACGGCAGTTTCTGTGCCTGTTCAAGTCTAGCTTTCTTAACTCAGCTGACCTGGATTGCAAAGTTTCTGACGGAACTTTGCCAGAAGCTGGGAGCTCACAATGACTGGGGAAATCTTCAGTTTCTTCTGGTAGGTAAAACTCTCTTCTCCTAGGTTTTCTGTAACTAGGGGAAAAGTTATTCTCAGCCTCTATATAGCTTGTGTTTGTGCGGCTATTTCTAGGACTCCAGGGTTTTACCCTCTCAGATAGCAAATAGCCTTTACTTTCATTCCTTGCACCGGTACCTGCTATTGCAGTCTTCCCACGTTTCTCTTCTCTTTCATGCACATATACGCTATCAGGCTGCTGACTTCCCACTGTTTCATACCGGTCTCTGGATTCTCTCATACCTTCACGCTGGCTCCCTCGTTGCTCCAATATTTCGCTCTCACTCTCATTCTCTCTTTCAGACCAACTCCATGCTCTCCACGGCTTCAACTGTGTTTGCCGCAGTCTCGCTGATTGTGACCTTTGTTGCTCCAACTCCTCTCCCCTTCTAACTGTTTGAGAGCCTATTTTATCCTCGTGTCTCCTGACTCCACCTCCACCCAGCTGATCCCTATTAGGCAAAGTGAATTCCCTTTCTTTGCTACCTGGGTGTGTCTGCATGGGTCTTGTGCACGTGTGCCTGGGTTGTCTATAGCAACCATCTGCCATTATTTTGTTTACCCTGTCATTTTTTCTCCGATCATTCGCGCTGATCTCCATTTTCTCGGGCTGCCCTAGGTCTACCCTGTGACACATTCCCCCCCTTAAAATATTACTTGCTGCCGTACTTTTAGGCGGACAGCATGTAATCCCTTGCGGGGTTCTATAGTGCTTTTCATGGTAGGCCAAATTAGCTGTGGCCACCCTTTCCTTCCACGGTTTCAGTACATTGACGTGGTATACTTGCCTACGTCCTTTTTCATTTTCAACTAGGTATGATACAAAACCTACTTTCTTTATTACAACGGCTGGACCTTTCCAGTGAGATTCGAACCTCGGACCTGGGTCCGCTACTTGTATGAGGACCTTGTCCCCTGCTACCAGCTCTCTGGCCTGTGTGTCCCTATCATAGTATCGTTTCTGGCGCTGTTGGCTACGATTCAGATTTTCCGCCGAGGCTTGGGATGTTTTCCTCAGGCGTGTTCTTAACTCTTTCAAAAACTGTGGAATCCCTATTTCTGGCACTTTAGGTTCCACCCACTCATCCTTTAGGATATCTAGTACTCCCCTTGGGGTCCTCCCGTATAAAAGCTCAAACGGGGATACTCCTAAGGAGGCTTGAGTACGCTCTCGGCAGGCGTACATTACAAATGGAAGTAATGTATCCCATTCCATCATTTCCTCCTTCCTTAGTCCTCTGCGTAACAAATGTTTTATTGATTGGTTGGTGCGCTCCACCAATCCATTGGTCTGGGGATGGTATGCTGATGTTTTTATATGGCGTATACCAAACGCCTCCCAGACCCTCGCAAGGTTCCTTGTGTGACAAGGCAGAGCTGTCAGAGCACAAGAAAAAGGCTTTTAAACAAACTTTTTCCTCTGAACCTGCCAGGAACACAGGGCAGCTGACGGTTAAAACCTCAGCGCACAGAGTTGCAGGGCAGGAGAGAAAAGAAAGGGAGCCACACCCTAGCTCTAGGCTGACAGGGAGAGCTAGCCAACCAGGGAAAGGGGTGGACTCTCACCTGATTGGACAAACCACTCCACTTAACCAGGAAGTGGTAGGTTCAAGGGGATCTGCAGGATCAGCCAGATCAGCCCGAGCTGCAGGATCTGCAAGATCAGCCAGATCAGCCCGAGCAGCAAGATCAGCAGGATCAGCTGGATCAGAGAGGAGATCACACGAGGAACGCAGAGAGCTACAGGAGGAAGGAAAAAGGCAAAATAGGAACTTACCTTTGGCAAAGCCAGGAAAAGGGGACTCCAGGAGTGCAGATACAGCCTTGGAGTCAGGCATTCTTGGCAGAGGAACAGAAACAGAATCCTTATCCAAAAGGGGCCGAGCTCAGAGCAAGCGTGACCAGCTGGGATCCAATTACCTGGACCATTGCCAGCCACCTTGCAGAGAGAGAGCCACGTCTCTGGGGAAACAGCCGAGAATCCTCCCAGGAAGGGATTGCCCTCAAGAAAAGCTGAACCAGGTCAGAAAAACTTATAAGCCTTTTAAACAGAACATAGAGCCTGTGTCTGAAAGAGACAGAAGTAGTTCCTCTGATAGTTTACCGTGCAATATTGGCAGTGAACGGGGTAGAACTTGTAAGCTAGAAGCCAGCACAGGTGCACGTCACCTAGCTCATAATTGGCAGCAGCGTGATTCAAGCACAGATACTGAGCTGGAGGAATGGGAGATAGGTAGAGTCCCTGAAAAGCCTAGTTACAAGAAACACGTAGTTCCTCAGCAGGGAATAAGGTACAGGAAAAAGGAAGAAGGAAGAAATCCTTATGCCCAGCTCTTTAAGAGGCTGAATAAACAGTTATCCTTACAAGACTGCAGGACAGGCAGTGAGAGGGGAGAAAAGCAGATACAAGATCTCCTCCACCATTTAAGAGCCCTAGACTCGAATAGGCCAGAGAGCCAAGGAGCTCAACTCAGCGACGAAGAATCCATGCAAACTGACATCCCATTGTCTGATCACAGTAGCTCTGAGATGGAATGCGGGATTTGCCAGTGTGACTTTTAAATGTACAGCTTAAACAGAAGCAATGTTTTAAGGCTGTTTTAAAAGCATGTAGAGAATAGAGTTTAAAGTACAGACAGGAAGTTGTCTGACTGCTGATACTAGTGAAGTGCATAATTCTAAGGCTTGAAGTGAATTATCCATGTGAAGGTGGAACAGGAAAACCACGCTTGTTGGAAGTTCTTTATTGAATGCCTTGAATGAGTATCGCTGTTAAGAAAGTCTACAGTTGTTTTGGACTACAGTAACCTGAGAAGTATCAGGGAACATTTGTACAGGACTTTATTTGCTTTATCCATGTTGTTATCCTTGAATATCTGTTCTGGGGTGAAGAAAACCTGCTGGGAACAATAAACCTATTGTTTACCTTCAAATTGCTTTGGCTGTGATCACTGGGCCTACAACTACAATTTTGCTCAACCCGAGAACAGCGATAACAAAGTAACATACACGACGCTGTCTCCCAAATGAACTGCGCCACAAGTTGGTGTAATTGGTAAGACGAGGCGTCACATTATTGGCGTAGTTTTGAGGATTTTTCAACACTCTGTCCAGAAAGGAGGATATACTAACCCCAACAGTTGAAGTCCTGAGGAGAGAATAAACCTCGTGCAAGCTTGAAAGAAAAAAAAAAAAAAAACAAAAAAAACAAAAAAAAAAAAACCCCAAATACAAAAGGAAAGTGCCTGAAGGAAGAGCTGACCGGATCTGCGAGAGCAGTTAGGAGCGCAAGAGCGGTGAAGCCGGACCAGAGTTCCTGTGCAAGCACCAGCGTATTCCTGATGAGCATGACTCTCCACTTGTAGCAGGTAACCAGTAGCTGGGAAGGCTTGTATAAGGATACTGCTACAAGGGGGGAGGGGAAAGCAGACATAAGCCGGGAGCGAGGCAGGTGCGAGTGTATTGGTGCCGCACTTGGTGTGTTTTCTTTTGTGTCATTTCAGCAACAACGGGATGGAGCCCGCACACCTGATGTCGTGGGTAGCGGAGAGGTTCCAACAGCAGGAGGCGAGAGCAGCGCAGACACAGGAACGCATGGCGGAGATGTTCCAGGCGCAGCAGAAGCCGGTGATGGAGCTGCTGACTACATGGATTGGAGAACAAAAGGAGACGACTCAAGTACTGAGAACTGTTTCTAGTTCATTAGGAACTAATGCAGGACTTGGACAGTGTGGTCAAGGAATGTGGTCATTAGGACCAATGTCTAAAGAAGTCGATATAGATGACCATATCGAAGTCTTTGAACGCATTGCTATCATGAGCGGATGGCCAAAAGAGCATTGGGTCATCAGATTCGCTACTTCCCTAACGGGAGAGGCATTAACAACATACAGAGAGATGCCCAATGATCTGGCTACTGATTATGACGCTGTGGTCAAAGCCATAAGAGAAAGGCTGGGCCTAACACCGGTGGTGTACCATCGCCGTTTAAGAGGGTGCAAATTAAACCCGGGCGAGTCACCACAGGCTTTATGCCATAGAATTAAAGCGTTAGTGCATAAATGGCTTTCACCAAGTAACAGGAGCCTTGACACTATTATGGATGATATTGTACTAGAACAATTTCTGGAGGCAGTCCCTAAAGAAGTACAATCTTTCTTGGTTCTACAGGACTGTAGAAGCACTAAAGATGCCATCACGCTAGCCGATCGCTTCTTTGCGGCAGAGGCAATAAGACAGCGGGGGATGGGTGTTTCAGAACAGTCAGTCCTGAGAATGCCAGTAACAAAGGGAAGAACTATGGTGGGAGAGTGTCCATCTAAGAAGCCCTTGTTTAAAACTGGGTGGGAAGAACGTAAATGTTTTTCTTGCGGTCAACAGGGACACCTGAGAAGGAATTGTAAGGCTAAGCTAGCACTAGTGACTACTCCTTCCAAAAAGGTGGGGGAGGGATTCTTATTAGCAGTCACGGTTAACAACGTCCAGATTGAAGCGCTGTTAGATTCTGGCGCTGACCAGTCAATGGTCTCAGAGGAATTCTGGAATGAGATAGGAACCCCGGAGGAGTGCCCAGAAAGACACCCTGAAGGAAAGATTAAAATTCGCTGTGTACACGGTGCGGATAGGCCTTATCCGGTGCACACAGTAGTGGTGGACGGTCTAGGGGTAAAGAAAGATATCCCAGTAGTGGTGGTGCCTAACTTACCCTATTCCTTAGTTCTAGGTAGGAATAGTCCACAGTTTAGGGAAGGCCTAGTACAAGCGTTAGCCGTCAAGGACGAAGCTGACCTTCTTATAAAACGTAAAAACCCAAGGGGACGTAAAGAGGATCAGGACATATCTCCCTCTAAAGAAAGAGGTGGTATAGGTCTAGTATCTACATGCGCCCAAAGTAAAGACAGTCACGAGGATCAAAATTCTGTAACAGATCCCTTAGCAGAATTACCCTCACATAGTGAGTTGATAACTCCCTCTCGGGAGCATGCAAAACTTAAGAAGGGGGAAAATCGCAGGGAGAAACAGTGCAGGTCCCGTACTCGGACGGAACTAAGGGCAGGACAGGAGTTACCCTGGGCTCCGGCCCAATTGGTAGCAAAATTCCCTTCATTCCCCGATGAACAAAGGCAGGATCCAGCCTTGACCTATGCTTTTGATAAGGCTAATAAGAGAGCACGGTCATTACCCTATTTTCACTTAGTTAGAAAGGTGTTATATAGGGAAACCTTGGATCCACATTCTAAAGGTACCAGGAGGCAATTAGTATTGCCCAATACCTTTAAAAATTGGATTTTGCGTTTAGCGCATATCCATCCCTTAGGGGGCCACGAAGGAGTAGAAGGCACCTTGAAACAGCTTTTGAGTCGTTTCTATTGGCCTGGCGTTTATCGCGAGACCGCAAAATATTGTAGAGCGTGTCCCGCATGCCAGAAGGGCACCCCCTATAGGCCAGTAAAACCACCCCAGAGATCTAAAAATCGATGGGTAGAACCCGCTACGGAAGAGATAGAGAGACCCCAGTTTCGAAGAAATTTAGGAGCCTGGGTACAGCGTACATCTCAGGTAGTAGGCGAAAATCTGACCTCCAGTCAAGGGAGGCAGAAAAAAGATTATAACCTCCGCACCAAACCTAAGCGTTTAGAAATTGGTGAAAAGGTCATGGTAGTGATACCGGGTCGCAAACCAAAGCTTGAAAGCACCTGGAGGGGACCCTGCCGGGTTATCAAACGAATAGGACCCACCACTTACACAGTAGAAACCAGGAGGGGGAAGCAACAAAACTTCCATGTGAACGTTTTAAGGCCCTGGCACGAACGGGTAGCATTAGCTCGTTTAGCTACAGTTCCTGATCACGAATTTAGCTACAGCCACCAGAGAAGGATTCCGGGCTGTTCTGAAAGTTTTCAGACAGCACGGAATATCTTAAATGGGGGGTTGTGTGACAAGGCAGAGCTGTCAGAGCACAAGAAAAAGGCTTTTAAACAAACTTTTTCCTCTGAACCTGCCAGGAACACAGGGCAGCTGACGGTTAAAACCTCAGCGCACAGAGTTGCAGGGCAGGAGAGAAAAGAAAGGGAGCCACACCCTAGCTCTAGGCTGACAGGGAGAGCTAGCCAACCAGGGAAAGGGGTGGACTCTCACCTGATTGGACAAACCACTCCACTTAACCAGGAAGTGGTAGGTTCAAGGGGATCTGCAGGATCAGCCAGATCAGCCCGATCAGCCCGAGCAGCAAGATCAGCAGGATCAGCTGGATCAGAGAGGAGATCACACGAGGAACGCAGAGAGCTACAGGAGGAAGGAAAAAGGCAAAATAGGAACTTACCTTTGGCAAAGCCAGGAAAAGGGGACTCCAGGAGTGCAGATACAGCCTTGGAGTCAGGCATTCTTGGCAGAGGAACAGAAACAGAATCCTTATCCAAAAGGGGCCGAGCTCAGAGCAAGCGTGACCAGCTGGGATCCAATTACCTGGACCATTGCCAGCCACCTTGCAGAGAGAGAGCCACGTCTCTGGGGAAACAGCCGAGAATCCTCCCAGGAAGGGATTGCCCTCAAGAAAAGCTGAACCAGGTCAGAAAAACTTATAAGCCTTTTAAACAGAACATAGAGCCTGTGTCTGAAAGAGACAGAAGTAGTTCCTCTGATAGTTTACCGTGCAATATTGGCAGTGAACGGGGTAGAACTTGTAAGCTAGAAGCCAGCACAGGTGCACGTCACCTAGCTCATAATTGGCAGCAGCGTGATTCAAGCACAGATACTGAGCTGGAGGAATGGGAGATAGGTAGAGTCCCTGAAAAGCCTAGTTACAAGAAACACGTAGTTCCTCAGCAGGGAATAAGGTACAGGAAAAAGGAAGAAGGAAGAAATCCTTATGCCCAGCTCTTTAAGAGGCTGAATAAACAGTTATCCTTACAAGACTGCAGGACAGGCAGTGAGAGGGGAGAAAAGCAGATACAAGATCTCCTCCACCATTTAAGAGCCCTAGACTCGAATAGGCCAGAGAGCCAAGGAGCTCAACTCAGCGACGAAGAATCCATGCAAACTGACATCCCATTGTCTGATCACAGTAGCTCTGAGATGGAATGCGGGATTTGCCAGTGTGACTTTTAAATGTACAGCTTAAACAGAAGCAATGTTTTAAGGCTGTTTTAAAAGCATGTAGAGAATAGAGTTTAAAGTACAGACAGGAAGTTGTCTGACTGCTGATACTAGTGAAGTGCATAATTCTAAGGCTTGAAGTGAATTATCCATGTGAAGGTGGAACAGGAAAACCACGCTTGTTGGAAGTTCTTTATTGAATGCCTTGAATGAGTATCGCTGTTAAGAAAGTCTACAGTTGTTTTGGACTACAGTAACCTGAGAAGTATCAGGGAACATTTGTACAGGACTTTATTTGCTTTATCCATGTTGTTATCCTTGAATATCTGTTCTGGGGTGAAGAAAACCTGCTGGGAACAATAAACCTATTGTTTACCTTCAAATTGCTTTGGCTGTGATCACTGGGCCTACAACTACAATTTTGCTCAACCCGAGAACAGCGATAACAAAGTAACATACACGACGCTGTCTCCCAAATGAACTGCGCCACAAGTTGGTGTAATTGGTAAGACGAGGCGTCACACTTGACACAAAGTTGCTACCTTGATCAGTCAGGATTTCTTGGGGAAACCCCACCTCGCAGAACAATTTTATTAGTTCCTGCGCTATGATTTTAGCTGAGATATTTCTAAGGGGTATAGCCCATGGGAATCGGGTTGCATGGTCTACAATAATCAAAAGGTATTGAAAACCCCTAGGCATTTTTATCAATGGGCCTACGATGTCCATTCCCATTCGCCGAATAGGTGTAGCTATTGTGGGTAAGGGTATCATAGGTGCGGCCTTGGGTCTAGATATAGAGACCCTCTGACATGCGGGGCAAGAATCACAGTAACGTTTTGTTTCCTGATACACCCCTGGCCAATAAAAACGTGCTAAAATCTGGTCAAGCGTTCCCTGAACGCCCTTATGTCCACCAACTGGGTGGTCATGTGCCAAGCGTAGAACTACTGCCTTAAAGGCTACTGGCACCACCAGTTGCTTTCTTACGGCCCCGGTATAGGGATCTAGGCCCTCTCTATATAAAATGTTTTCGTCCAGTAAGAATCGGGGTAATATATTACGATCCTTCTGGGCCCACTCGAAAGCTCTTTTGAGTGCCAAATCTGCTCTCTGCTCCATCGGAAAAGATGGGAATTTTTGGACGAGGGCAGCGGGGACCCAGGGTAACCCTTCCCCTGTTTCTAGTTCCCTTCTGCCTCGGGCTCTCTTATCTCTTTCTTGACGCTTTTTAGCCTTGGTTTTCTTTCCTTCCCCTACCGGGCTCTGAACTAGATCATCGTGGTTAGGCAGCGGATTCATCTCTTCTGCCTCTATTTCCTTCTCAGAAGCCTCCTTGACCTCCTCTTCTTTTTTCGGTGTTTCTATTTTCTCTACCGGGGATTCTCGGGATTCAACTACGGGGGTTTGGGATCGAGTAGAAACCAACCCTATTTTCATGGCTATTCCCTGACTTAATCCACCCGGAAAAGAAGGCCAGTCCCGTCCTAAAACTAGCTTTTGGGGCAGCTCAGGGACCACTGCTACCTGTAGTTTCCGTTCCACCCCTAGCGCTTTAACATTTACTTGGTGTAAGGGATAGGGGAGCCGTGCGCCATGTACGCACTTTATTTCTATTTGTTTTGGGGCTACCGGGCGAGACTGTTTCAAGGTTTCCCAAAACTCTTGGGCAATTAAGCTTTGTTCCGCCCCTGAATCAAGGATAGCCATAGCGTCCACCCCATCTACTTGCACCTGTAAACATATTCCTTTTGGGACTGGTTTTTCTGCCCCTACTATAAGAACTGTCTTAGTTCGACATTCTTTCATAATGTGACCGGGTCTGCCACATTTATAGCACCTCCTAGTGTTTCTACCTATCCCATCCTTACCAGGGTCATACTCATGCATTTTAACTCTTGCATACTTTTTGCATTCATTTATCCCAGTCACACCTGTGCCTTTTAAGAGGCTTACGTTAGAGGTATTTGCATGTTTGGCTTCTTTAAATACTTCAGCCATTTTGGCTGCTTCTTCTGTATTTGAACAATTTTGCAAGGTTAAGAATGATCTCATCTCAGATGGTATGGCTAACAAGAACTGTTCTAAAACAATTTCATCTAAGATAGACTCAAGTGTCTTAGCTTCAGGGTCTAACCATTTATAAGCTAGGCTTTTAAGCCTCTGGCATAAAGCTTTTGGAGTCTCATTCTCCAACATCAGTGCCTCTCTAAATAATCTTTTGTAATGCCTTGGGGTAAGACCAAGGCGATCTTTCACTGCCTTCTTAATTTCACTGTAATTATTTGCTAGGCTAGCTGGCATGGCCTTAAAGGCAGATAAAGCCTCGCCACTCAAAGTCATGGCGAACCGCATCGCCCACTGATCTGCAGGCCATTTTAAGTTCCCGGCTATGCGTTCAAACGCCTCTATAAAGTCATTGGGATTGTCCTCCTGCCTCAAATGTCTTAATGCAAGACCAGTGTTCATTTCTACTTGCGGTACTGCCGCTCCTTCTCCTCGAGACTTCTTCAGTAGCGCAGTCATCGCCTCCAGCAACGGTCGTTGCTGTTCTTGCATCGCCGTCATGTATTGCTCTTGCAGGTGTTGTAGCATCCTTGCTTGCTTCTCCTGCTGCTCGTTCATCCAGGCTAACATATCCTGGGGATCCATCTTTTCCCTCTCTCTGTACCTGCAAAAGACAAGAAGAGAGAGACCCACCAAGTGCGGTACAACAAAAGGTTTTTTTTTTTTCCTCCCTGTTATAGCGCCCTCTTTTCTCACGGTATCCTGTACCCGTCCACCCAGGCTACTAATACCTTAGTCTCCTGGCAGACTTCAGCATGTGAGAAAAGGTCTTTCCAGCCACTGGCCGCTCTGCCAGCCGAATCCTCTTCAGATAATGGCTTTAAATCCACAATTTCTCCTGCTTTTCAGCAGTGTCCTTTTTACTTTTTCAGGCAAATCCTTGTTATGCCCCCTGAAAAATTATCCTCATTTCTACGCCATTCATGTCACCGCCTCTGAGCCCAAGCGGTAGAAACTGGTATTGCTTGGCTCCTCGAGGGTGGTAGTTGTGCCTTCTCTTGTACAAAATCACAGAACAAACTTTAGTTCACGTTTAGGGCTTTATTCCCCGTCCCTTGAGGTTTCTTTCTCTTTTGGGTAACACAAAACAAGAGCCCACTTTGGCTTATAACACAAATTAAATGGATAACAAAAATAGCTTCCTGCAGCTTCCAAACTTTAAACCAAAGAAAATAACAAACAGTCTTGCTGTCTCACACAAGCCTTCCCTTTACTGGCTAATAATACAGCTCACGTCTGTTTATTGGAGAATGATTGAAAGTTAGCATACAGCTTTCAACACTGGAGCTATGGTCACAATTAAATATTTATCTCAGAGAAAACTCTGGTTCAGCCACAGTTAAAGAGCAGTCCATTAATTCAGGAATTACAGATACCTCTGAATTTTCATATTCCATTAATTCCGGCTCGTCGGCATTTACATTCTTAACATCAGCTGCTGAATGAGAGTATGGCTGGGTTGCTTCGTCAAACAGGAAGTTCCTCTCTGTATCTGAGCTAATGCCTCCCTGGGAACTACCATATGACTTTGAGTTGAGCTTTGCAAAGCTCTGCCCCTGCTGGTATCCTAGTAGAAAGCTCAAATCTCTGTTTGCCTTGTTATTAGGATAATTACGGCAGTTTCTGTGCCTGTTCAAGTCTAGCTTTCTTAACTCAGCTGACCTGGATTGCAAAGTTTCTGACGGAACTTTGCCAGAAGCTGGGAGCTCACAATGACTGGGGAAATCTTCAGTTTCTTCTGGTAGGTAAAACTCTCTTCTCCTAGGTTTTCTGTAACTAGGGGAAAAGTTATTCTCAGCCTTTATATAGCTTGTGTTTGTGCGGCTATTTCTAGGACTCCAGGGTTTTACCCTCTCAGATAGCAAATAGCCTTTACTTTCATTCCTTGCACCGGTACCTGCTATTGCAGTCTTCCCACGTTTCTCTTCTCTTTCATGCACATATACGCTATCAGGCTGCTGACTTCCCACTGTTTCATACCGGTCTCTGGATTCTCTCAGACCTTCACGCTGGCTCCCTCGTTGCTCCAATATTTCGCTCTCACTCTCATTCTCTCTTTCAGACCAACTCCATGCTCTCCACGGCTTCAACTGTGTTTGCCGCAGTCTCGCTGATTGTGACCTTTGTTGCTCCAACTCTTCTCCCCTTCTAACTGTTTGAGAGCCTATTTTATCCTCGTGTCTCCTGACTCCACCTCCACCCAGCTGATCCCTATTAGGCAAAGTGAATTCCCTTTCTTTGCTACCTGGGTGTGTCTGCATGGGTCTTGTGCACGTGTGCCTGGGTTGTCTATAGCAACCATCTGTCATTATTTTGTTTACCCTGTCATTTTTTCTCCGATCATTCGCGCTGATCTCCATTTTCTCGGGCTGCCCTAGGTCTACCCTGTGACAATACACCCATGTTAATAGCACCACATGTTAGTGTTCACAATCATAATCTAACTGCTGGCAACATGCCAGGCATGGTGTTGACAGCGCACGAGGGATGTATTGGTATTACGGCTGATCACGTGGTAAATGCACACCTTTAGTTAATGTGCCCTTTAGTAGGTACTTGCACCCTGGGGGAAGGGTGCAAACAGAAGGAAGAGAAAAGTGGCTAGGGAGTGATGAGTGAGGGATGGGGAAGAAATGAGAAAGGAGAGGGGAAGTGTATGATATGATGATAGAGGAAGCAGTAAGGAATAAAAGACTGTGGTTGAGGAAAAAAAATAAGAGGAGCGAAAGACTGGGGGGGCGGGAGGGAGACGGAGGGAGTAAGTGATGTAACACTGGGCAGGTAGAAGCTGTGATAAGAAAGAGGTGTATGAGAGTGGAAATGGCACCACTCGAAGGAGAGAGGCTGTACAAATTATGGTGGAGTAAAAAGTACTAAACAACGACAGAAAATAGATGAATGAACAACAAAAGAAAAGAGTACTAAAAGAGAAAGGAAAACATGAAATGATTCCTATCTACACAAGGGTTTGAAAACTATTCTAATCAATATTCAAAACCTGAAATATTTCACAAAAAGAGCATTTGTGCATATTGAGCAAATGCAGAAATAAATGCAAAATTGTATTCCTACAGGCAAAATATGTCATAAATGACACTAAAATTCCGGAAGTGTCAGTGAATTTTTCCGTCCTTCCTATGAAATCTTTCTGCAAACTGCCAAAGGCAACTTGAGACTTTGCTGCCAGTAAGGATTACATTTAGCTCATGGTTCCCTTTGGTATTCTGATCTTGAACTGCATAAAGATGCTAATATTTATAAGCTGCATAGCTCAGGTGTAAAGGAACTTACTGTGCATCAGTGGTATAATCAGCTTTAGCTGTGATGATAAGTTTTAATTTATTTAAGACAGAATTTATCATGGATGGCTAAGCTTTTTTTTTTTTTCTTCTGAATTTTAACAATACATCAAGCAAATTACATATACATGAAAGAAAAGGAGTAGCACATAGGAAATAGTACAATAGGTAACAATAAGCAAAACAAGCAAAAAAGGGACACTAAATATGTACTAAACACTGACAGTCCTGAAGATAGAAGGGGGGATCCAGAAAAAAAGGCTTGATTACATAAGGGGTTATTCTGAGCCATGAATAGTGGGGATGGAGGGCCCAATGGGACGTCCATCCCCGCTATTTGTGGCTTCACCTGCCCCCGAATAACTTCCTTTCTGGTTGTGTGGGGAAGTTAGATGGGGAGGAGGAGCAGTGGGCGGTCGCTGACCCTGGACATACAGGGCCGGTTTTAATGTCGGCCCTGTACGTCTGGGGCCAGTGAAATGTCCGGGGAAATTATTCCACCTCTGAGGTTGAACAACATCCCTGGACATTGCTTTTGTGTGCTGCCGGGGCGCGGATGGGGCAGGAGGGGCCAGAGGACATTCCTCGCAGCCCGACCCTGGCCTTAGGAGGCCATATTGGGGGTCGGGCTGTGGGGAATGAACTTTATTCTCTGGCGGCCGGCATCACGGCTCTTCAATGGAGCCGCGGTGCCATGGCAACACGACACAATGGCGCCGCGGCTCCATTGAAGAGCCTTGACTGAGTTAACCGGGTACAGTCCTGCATATTAAGGCCAGACAGAATCGCTGTCCCGGCCTGCACATGCAAGACTGTTCACAATTCTGATCCCATGGGGCTAGACGTGCCCCACAGTATTAGAATCACAATCCTCTCTGTCGTCCAGTTCAGATTGGACGCACAGAGGGGATCTACAGCTGCATCAGTATCGGGCCCATAGACTTATTCATTCTAACATAAAGGTAATATTATTATTCTAAAAGAGAAAGCAAGCCACATGGCTCTGAATAAATATTAAGCATCCTGGAGAAAGTCGAACTTAGGCCGATGCAACCGTAACCACCGTTGAACTTGGAGCATTACGAGTATCCAAGAAAGAATGCAACTGCTTAGGGTCATAAAAATCATACCTAAGGGAACAGTATATTTGATTGAAGGATAAGGCGGAATACAAAACTGTCTAAATAAATAAATATTTACATGGGTACCAGAGCAAACAAGAAAAGCCTGATGAGACTACCTCAGATTGCATTGACAAAAACTGATGCCTTTTAAACTCTGTTATAAATGAAATATCTGAGAAAACCAAAGAAAAGCTTCTCACAATTTCAAAAGTAAAGCTTAAGGCCATCATTATGAAAAACAAATAGCAGGGTTGGACGTCCAGGGTAGATAACCAACTTGTGCTCAGCCCCAGAACTCGATTCTGGTCCAAGCATTCCCCGCACGTGCACAGCGTTTGTGCAGGGAGCGCTGGACATTGCAGGAGGGGGCAGAATGGAGGCAGAACAGAGGCGGAACATGGGTGTGGCTAGCTGCGGGGACATACAGGTCCTATTCAGGTCAGGCCCCTGTATGTTCCCTGGCACTCGGCTGCACACCTGGCTTATTCCATACCGAAGGTGGAATAAGTCCCAGGTGCCCCCCACAGTGGACACCACACTCCCCCGCAACACAGGCATCTGGCCACGGTGTGCCCCTGCAGCCATGATTCAGTCCATGGGGGCCTCCGGTGTCAGTAGGATCACGGTCTGCAGTGGTGGACTTGGCCTATGGCATTCCGAGCCATCAAATGGACAGCTCATTGCCATGGCACCAGGACGCTACTGCTCACACGCCCCAGCAGTGGTGTTCTAGTGTTGGGATGAGCAGCTCCCAATACACCAATCTCATTGGCATAAAGGGAGTGCACGGATGTCTGTGTCCCTGATTCTGCAATCATGGGTACGTCTGGGCCCCGCGGTGGCAGAATTGGGTCCATCTCCCGCACGTCCAGTTTTTGCCCAGCTAATGCAGCAGACGTGCAGGAAACAAAATGTGCCGCCTGAGTCCAAGTCTGGTGTGGTTCAAGAACAAAGGTGACCAACAATGGAGCTCTCTACACATTCTGAGCAGTTGAATTTTCTAGCACTTGCATCAAGTTCAGGGTATCAAGAGAAGCATCCTTTCCAAAGGCAAACTACTCTAATGCTTCTTGACAGGGAGGTAATAAACTTTAGAGGTAGGGGATAAAGCATTTTCTGGTATCCCCAAAGTGTCCAACAGATATATTTTAACAAGTTCAACAGGAGAGATAGTAACAGATTTAATTTCTTGGAGAAATTCTCCAATTTCTCCAACTTGACATGAATTGTAGATCTGTTCCGAACAAAGGACACACTCTGCATTTGAAAAGATTGGGTAGACAAAGTTTCCACTGTAGTAATGATCCTGGAGCAGGCTTGCTCATGTAGTTCAATTCTTGTCTGAAGCTGCTGGGTAGCCCGCTCCAGAGTATTTAAACGACAGGATACTGATTTCTCCAAGGAAACAATCACAATCCAGATCGCATCAAGCGTTACTACCGGAGGTTTCACCAGTACGCTAGCACCCACTGGGAGATGGGGGCTCCTCTCAGACAGTGGTACTGACAGATCTTCAGGGCCCAACATCACTTCCAATGGCATAAGGCTCACCCACACACCGGTCACGGATAGAGCAGACTCCCCTCAAGGTTCCTCAACCCCTCCCAGGGATATACCCAACATTCCTGGATTTGTCAGCTCCCCCAAACACGGTGACACTTTCCCAGACCCAGACAGGGAGGGAGGAGGCCAGAACGATGCAGCACTTATCGGCAGGAGAGGCTCTCGGAGGGATGCACTGTTCTGGACAAAACTTGCATCTGCAACTGAAAAGACTGTCTTTACATCAGCTCCAGCACAAACCCCAGCAGACTCTCAGTTTCGATGGTCAAAAACTTGGTAATACGCTGCTGCTGAGGCGAAGGTCCATTCATGAGGTAAGTTTTAATCTTCTCCTTCCTCCTTCCTTCCTTGATAAAAAAGGAAAAAGAGCAATAAAAACCAGTTGAGAAAGAACATCAAAGCCTAGTAACATGCAAGGCTGCCAGAGTTGGCTAACATGTGGCCACCATCTTGTATCCCCATGGATAGCTAAGCTTTAAAGAAACGGACAGCAAATTTTAAAATTCATCTTGCATACACATGTAGAAACATGCGTGTGTCACCAATGGATGACAAGTCATTTCATGTTTGACAAGCAACACAATCAATCAATTAATCACTATCATCATCTTTCAATGGTTTTTATTGCTAGTAGAAAATTAGCAGTAAATTTTGGGTAAAAGGTTTCTGGAAATGAATGAACAAACAAGTTGTAGGTAATATCTTTTTATTGGATTAACTTTATGTATCTTTGACGAACTTTCAAGAGTTAACTTCTCTTCCTCAGGTCAATGAAGAATTTATCAGTAGTTATACTGAGTTTAAATAATACAAACTTATCCAGGCATTAGGCTGTCTGCATATGTAATTACAGCCACATCAAATGAAGATCTATAAAAGAAAATACCCTGATAGCATGGTGAGAGGAACCAAACTATAGATTCAGAGGCGAAAGAGAAACGGTACTGCATATACTCTGGGGAACTTAATGTGGATGCAGTTGCAAAACTGAAAACCTTTATTGTCAAAGAAAAAGAAAAATCAGCTTGCTACTACAGGGTGAGCAGCTGCCTGTCTGATATTGCTTCACATGTATGCATGTCTTCCTTTGAAGCAGCACAGTGCTTTGCCGAGAAGCTGTAGTGATGATTTCTTTTTTTTCTTGAAGATGTTTCACCGATGGTTTTCTACCTTTTTTGATTTAGGTGCCCTTTTACTAAGCAGCAGTAAGCAGATACCAGAGGTTTAGAATGCGTTAAACTCCTGCGGTAACCACTACTGCAGGACAAGTGCAAACAGCACGGTCCAAAAATAGTGCTGGCTACTCTTTCCAAAGATGAGCAGAATTGGGCTAAAAGGGGACATGTTGGCCAGTGACAGCTAGTGCGGGTCACAATGCCACATACTATATGTCATAACTGCTAATAGGGTAGCTGCAATCATCGCCACCCAAAGGGGTGGCATAAGTGCAACCGTCAGTGCAGTAGCTTAGTCACAGCCAATGCCCTGCTGCTGATTGGCGCCCCCCTGATATCACCCCCCAATGTGCCCCCCCCCAGTAACGTCATCCCCAAAATCCCTCCCCCCACCCCGATCGGTATCCCTTTTCAGGACAAGCATGGCTGGAAAGCTTTCCATTCATGGAGGCCCTGCAAAGAAACTCACCAATGGCAGGGACTTCAAGCTCCCATTCCCTAAAGTATCCTGAACTTCCCCCACCAGGTAGCTACCTGGTGCCCAACTGGGACATTCCTGGTGGTCTAGGGGTGATTGGGGCAGGAGTGGTCCCCCTCTGCTACTGCCCTGGCTCCAGAAGGCTTCAAAATGGCTCTGGGATCATCCTGTGCTAGTTTTGCGGCATTACAACTAGGGATCATGAGACACTGAATATCGCCACTGCCCAATTTGCTTCCGGGTTCTGTGGCCAACTCAGATATTCAATGCCAATGGCCAGATATGGCCCCAGCATTGAATATCCAGATCTAGGATTCAGCGCTAGCAGCTAGCCACTATAGGAAGGCTAGCTGCTGGTGCTGAATATTAGGCAAACTATCTTTAACCATTTCCAGGCCAAGCCCAAAACTCTCGGGATCCAAAATTCTGAATAAATATTCCTATCAAATGGTATATAATACATGACCATAGCAGAAGGAAAATCACTATCAAAACATATTGAATAAGACGGGTACAATTTTCCTGAAATATGCAAAAATTAACCCGGCTGCAGAATGTGGATTAAAAATTTAAAGTAGGCCTTCAATTAAGAATGTTGAAGTGTTTTTGTCTAGTCTTTCTTTCTCCTCAAGCTCAAATGCAGTTGGAGGTCATATTTACAGATGCTGAGTATGACACTCATCTCATCCAAATTGCATATGATGACTTTGAAGCCTCTTCCAGAATCTCTGACTCTACAATTGCAGCCAGGCACCTGGCATAGTCAAGAGCCTCCGGTTTGCACTAGGATGTTCATTTTAAGTTGATTGATGCCCCTTGTACTGGAGATTTTCTCTTTGGAGAATATGTAAGAGATTGGATAAAATTTAAAGATAATCTCTCCATACTTCCAACATCTTTTGACCATTGCATCTTCTTCAGCCAGGCATACTTCCTTCAACTAATGTTGAGGGTTTTATTACTGCAAAATATTTGATTATCAGAAATAGCCTCAACAGGTTGCAGAAGTCATGACGAGGAAAGAGCTCAAACTAAACCAGTAGCTCCTGTTCAGCAAAAATAACAACCTTTCTTTTGACTATCCTCCAATCTTCCATATTCAGAATATTCAACCTGCACCTTTCTGTAGGAGGTCAAATTCAGTATTTTTTTCCTTCTTAGCAGAAGATTGCCATAAGCTCTTGGGTCCTCAGTATAATTCAGGATGGCTACTACCTCAGGTTCATCAACCAGTCGCCAGACTAGACTCTGTCCTCCTTTCATGCAGTCCCCTACAAATGGAAATGTCTCTTCCACTACACTCCAATGACATAGAACCCCAGGAGCGGAACTGAATTTTCTATTTCAGGTAGTTTCTCATCCCAAAAAAAGACAGAGGGCTTGTGTCCCATCCTGAATCTCTGAGACCTCAACAACTTTCTGTTCCAGGAAAAATTCACATTTCCTTTCATCTTGTTTCTACTAAACAAAGGAGATTTGTAGTGTACTCTGGATCTCAAGGATGTATATATTCACATTTGAATTCTCTCATTACAAGAAGTATCTATGATTTGCACTTCAATCCATCTATTACCAGAACAAATTTTACCTTTCAGCCTGGCATCAGTCCCCAGGGTATTTACAAAGTCCCTTGTAATAGCGGTTGTATACCCTCACCAACAGGGTCATAAATGCCACTCTATCAACAATTAGCCTTCTAAATGAAGACTGGACATAGTTTAGGACAACTCTCAAAAGGGTCACCATGAATTGGCACCAACTTGATGGCACTTAACAAGAAGAAAGGATATTACTTGCCATCCTCACAAATGATTCAAAATTTGAAGAGTGAAAAAGGGAGATTAATTATTAGATGTCATTACTCCAAAATATTTGAAGTGAGATACCACTCAAACACCAAGAGAAATCAACAGAAAGTTTAGAACCACAAGATAAAAGAACTGACTTACTGAAAATTCAGATAAACTACCAAAGAAAGGCAATTTTCCATAATGATGGAAAAATATTCTATTGGGTTTGACAAATATAAAAGACTAACATCAGCATATAATGAAACAATATGATTCTCTCTACCCTCTTCAATATGATAATTTGAGTTCATATTCCTATTACAAACAAGGGATCTATTGCTAGGGCAGAAAGTAATAGGGACAAAGGCATCCTTCATAGGTTTCCCTATTAAGAAACCCCCACTGAAGCAATAGGGGAGAAGTATAAATATTTAATGATCTACAAAAATAAAAATTTTACATATTTACATTCTCTTATACCATATTAGGGTACACTGGGATTACCTAGCACTTTTCAGGGCATGAAAAGGTCTGGTATTTAGTCTAGGTTGCAGCAGCAGTTATATCTCATTGATATGGGAGGAGTGGCCTAGTGGTTAGGACAAGGTACTTCAAGCCAGAGGGCCGGGGGTTCAAGTCCCACCTGGGGACAGCAATCTCAGGCCGGAGGGACTGGGATTTCTAGTCCTATAGGTACTCCTTGTGGTCTTGGGCAAGCCACTTAACCCTCCATTGCCCATGTTCCCTGTAAGTATTAGCATATGTGTGTCATATCCCCTCGTGTTAAATGTATCTCCCAATTGACCGCTTTGACCCAGTGAAAAGCGGGATATAAATACAGCTAAATAAATAAAATATTTGTCTAGTTTGCATCAGAAAACTACTGTCAGTGTGAAGAGAAGCTTAGGGGATGCATGTTTTACCAAGGCGGCGTGGTGTCCATGGTTACATTGTGGAGACAGGTAGGATCCAAAACATGCCACTTTTCAGAATACAGTGAGCATAGGGAAGTCCAAAATGTTTATTCATGTCCCATAATATTGAATGGGGACGTGTTTCTCCATTATATCGTATGGCCTGTGCCTGCACCCGTGTGTGGGCCTCGCGCCGGATGCGTATACGAGCCAGGTGAAATCGCTTTGTCCATGCCACTCTGGACACATCTACCTCCTCAATTCTGGACCCGCATGCACATCTAGACCGGCAGATGTGGAATTAGGTTCAAACAGGGCCCATTTTTAATTTAGACATGTCTGCAGGCCGGATGTGCATGCTATGAAATCTGCCTCCGCGTCTCCAAAGTTTGTTACATGGAAAGTGCATGAAAAAAAGAGTCCTATCAAGTGAAAACAAGTTCTCTCTTCTTTGGGGAACTTTTCTCCTTCTTTTGCATTTCTACAGGAAACACCTCTCCAAATTGAAACACCTAAAATGAACAGGTGGTCAGACTGAGCAAGTGTATACTGCCTCTCCGAAATCTAATACATGAGGTGTAGCTATAGTAGTATACAAGACTTGTCTTCTTATGGCTGATGAAGTTGTTTCCGTTCTTAATGGTTGATATGTCATGTTGGTGGGATCTTTATTCTTGACACAAATTACTTTAATTAATGTTTATGCTCCCAACTCTGATGCAGCTATGTTTTTCATTATTTACTGTGCTTGTTCAAATCCAGTTGGACTAATTATGTAGAACTAAATCATACAGGGAAAGTAGATTGTTGTACTGCTTGGGATGCTGCTAAGCTGGTGATGAGAGGTTGTTTTATCTCCCAAATTACTGCCTTTAAGTGGTGCAACCAGGCTGAATTAATGCATTTACTGCAAGAATTATCTGAACTAGAACTGGTACACAAATATTATTGCTATACAGCATCTAACCAAACTAAGAAATAAAATTAATTCTATTCATTATGGCCGAGTTGCATACTATCTCCAGCTTGTCAGATGTAACTTATGAAAACGTGTATAAACCTACTAAACTTTTAGCCTGGCAAATGCATAAGCAAAGACTTAACAGATCTGTTCTGAACATCCAGAATCCAAATGGTGGTTCTTTTTATGGTGTTCTCTTAGACTGCAAATTCATTTGATAAATATTACCAGGAAATTTATACTTCACAATCTTTGCCTCCCCATCAAGAATATATAATTGCTTATGTTTACTTGATATTCCAAAACTAGATGAATCAGTCTTTAAATAAACCCATTGCCATTACTGAAATTTACAGTCTAGCAAATTAGCAGGTCCTGATGCAATGTCAGCTGAATTTTATAAGCCTTTGTAAGAGAATATGGCCCCTTTATTGTTGGAAGTGGTGAATAAAGTGACTACGAGGAGATCAGGCAAACATCCAGATTCCTTTTTGCACAGCTCTCATTTCTGTAATCACAAAGGACTGGAAAGATCCTACCCTTTGCTCCAGTTTCCGACCTATTCATTTATTAAATATGAACTATAAAATATTTACAACATTGCTATATGACTGTCCTGAAATATTCATTTTTGGGTTGATTGATATACACCAAACTGTTTTAAGGGCTGTTATGAAGCAGAAAATAAATGTGAATATATTTTCTTTGAGAAAACAGGGATTCTCTTTTGCTATTTTCTCTTTAGACACCGAAGTCATTTGATAAAATTGAATGGAGGTTTTGTTCTGCATTCTTGAGGGAATCTGGCATAGGAGACAACTTCATTACATAGTAACATATAGTAATATAACATACCATACGAGGTGTGATCAAAAACTAGCGAGACTTGTGTAACTATATAACACTACGTCGCACCACGATGCTATTAAGAATATGGGTGACCTAGATATGTGCTCTGCATGTGCAGAGTGTAGCGTGGCTGCAGCACACCTGTACTTTTTTAAATCATGTGATGTTTGGTATCGTGTAAAAGCAGTTTGTTAGATTTATGATGAGTGAAAAAAAATTGAACAGCGAATTTGCATTAAATTCTGCAAGAAATTTGGAAATTTGTGCAGAGATTTATGACAAGTTATAGCAAGTGTATGGTGAAGAATGCATGAGTTTAGCTTGAGTTTATGACTGGTAAAAACATTTCCAAGAAGGCCGCCAAAGTGTTGACAATGACGAACGTTCTAGAAGACCAACCATGAGCAGGAATGAAGACAAAGTTAAAGCAGTGCATGCCACAATATGCTCAAATCAGCGATTGACTATCAGGGAGCTTGCTGAGAACATGGACATCTGTTTTGGGTCAGTACAGTCCATTTTTACTGTTGATTTGGGAATGAGACATGTCTGCAAAATTTGTACTGAAACTCCTGTCCCCTGACAAAAAGAAGATAGACTGCAGTCAGGGAGTTGGAAGGCATTGAAAATGACTCAGATTTCATCAAGATTATTACTGGTGATAAATCATGGGTTTATGGTTATGACCCAGAAATTAGGGTTCAATCCTCACAATGGAAGACTCCAGACTCTCCCAGACCCAAGAAAGCCCGTTAGGTGAGAAGCAATGTCAAGGTCATGCTCAGTTTTCTTTGATTACCAGGGTATTGTTCATCATGAGTATGCTCCAAAAGGCCAAACTAAGAATAAGGAGTACTATGTCCATGTTTATTAAAAAAAAAAAAAAAATTTAAAAGCTTTTCTATACCGCGCTCTTTAATATCAGTGTGGTTAACAATTAACAATTCTTGTACAGGGTAGGAATGACCTGCCTTGTGCTTACATTGAACAGGAGCGGTAACTTGGAGTTGTAACTGGGGTAACTATATACATGTTAGACCATTGCACCCTTGGTGTATAACGGCATGGTTAGGTCTGGATCTTGTCAGTTATTTACAGTTTACAGTCTTAATACATTTACATTTGTCAGTTATTTACAGTTTACAGTCTTAATACGTTTCCATTTTTTTAAACATCCCATTCTTATTATAAATTACATTTGTATGATCTCGTTGACATATCTGGTAGTTGGGTTGGAGTCTAGCGTTATCCTGGTTTGCATGTGATGTTCTGGCTTGTTTGAGAGATGCAGTTCATCGTAAGAGGCCAGAGTTGCACAAGAATGGTGAATGGTTGCTTCATCACGATAACGCCCCAGCTCACGCATCACATCTTGTCCAGCAGTTCTTGGCCAAACACCAAATTGAGCAAGTCCGTCAATCTCCGTGTTCACCTGACCTCATACCCTATGACTTTTTCCTTTTTCCAAAACTGAAATTACCACAGAAGGGAAGGAGATTTGATGACTTGGAGACCATTTAGCAAAATTCAACACGACAGCTTCACAGCATTATAAAAGAGACATTTCAAAACTGTTTACAACAGTGACAGGAACGCTGGAGGAAGTGTGTTTTATCATAAGGGGAACTACTTTGAAGGAGATTGAGTGCAAGAGCTGTCAGTATTATACTTGTGTTATTGTGCAAGTCTCGATACTTTTTGATCGCAACTCGTATAGTTGATGATGGCAGATAAAAATCAGTATGGCCCATCTAATCTACCCAGCAAGGTGTTTGCATTATATAAATGATAAGTAGTAGTAGTAGAAACCTAAATTGAGTAACAGTTACAACCTTAATCTATGCTTGTTACTTTGGGTTATAACTGCTGCTCTATAACAGTTACCCCTAAAGCATAAAAGACATTTAAAGTTAGACTGCATAGGGATTTTCTAGGCTTATCACATGCCTTTTTGAGTTATGTCACCAGTTTTGTTCTCACCCCCTCCAGTGAGATGACATTCTAAGCATCTACCACCCTTTCCATAAAATTTTTTTTTCCTGATGTTGCTTTTAAATTTTCCTCGTTTCAACTTCATTTCACATCTTCTAGTTGAATAGCTTTCCTTCTTTGGAAACAATTTTGTTTGCTCATTAATACCTTTCAAGTATTTAAATGCTTCTATCTTATCTCCCCTGTTGATTCTTTCCTCTAAGATAAACATACAATATTTAAGTCTTCAAGTCTCTTCTCATATGACTTCTGGCACAAACCCCTTACCGTTTTGGTTGCTCTCCTCTGAACTGCTTCAAGTCTTTTTATATCCTCAGTGAGATTCAGCTTCCAAAACTGAACAAAGTACTCCAAGTGAGGCCTCACCAACATTCCTATACATGGGCATGATCTCCTCCTCCTTTCCCATGGTTATGCCCATATCTATGCAGTCTAGCATCCTTCTAGTTTTGGCCACTGCCTTATCACATTGTTTCACAACCTTGAGGTCTTCGGATACCAATACCCCAAGGTCTTTCTCCTGGCCCATGCACATCATCCTCTATCGCAAACTGCTTTTTTGGATTTCTATATTCCCAAGTGCATCAGTTTGCATTTCACATTAAATCCTTACTGCCAAGCATTAGACCATTCTAATTTTTGTAGATCATTAAATATTTCTACTTTTTTATTTTTGTAGATCATTAAATGTAAATATGAACATGTCTGTCAGGACATACCGTGCATCTAATGGTACTTGGCATTAGAAAACGGCCCTAGTGATGCCTGTCGTGGTCATCTCTACAAATATGCTTTAAACTGCTAAGGATGGACCGTTACCAAGTGCACAAAACCTGAAATTAACATTGCAGTTCCCCAAAGGATGCATAATATTGCTGAGCCCCTCAAAATGAACCCTCTACGTTTGGCAACAATATATACTAATATCTAAAAAATTACCAAACCATGCAAACCCTTTTTTTACAATCTTTTGTCGGAAGAAGCCGGAGGAGGAAGGGAAAAAATATCCAACCACACCAGGAGGCTCATTCCATTTCAATCATTTTCTACTTTTTATATATAAACTATCAGAGTTTTCATCCAGGCCCATTGCGAAGGGGGCTCCCATTTGGGCAGTTTCTCAGTTTAAGATGGATTTGCTGTACTCTGGCTGATTTCAAGATCCATGCTATGGACCTTATTAGGCGATTGCGAGAGAGAGGATACCCGGAACGGGTGATTAAACAAGCTTACCGTCGGTCCCTCTATGTTCATCATGAATGGCTAATGGCTGAATCATTGGAGCCTACACAACCAATTACACCGCCTGAGTTTTTTGTGGGGGTTCTTCCGTATACTATCTATAGTGCGCAAGTAGTGCGAATACTTAGAAAATACTGGGCTATCCTG
This sequence comes from Ichthyophis bannanicus, assembly GCA_033557465.1. Classification (NCBI taxonomy): domain Eukaryota; kingdom Metazoa; phylum Chordata; class Amphibia; order Gymnophiona; family Ichthyophiidae; genus Ichthyophis; species Ichthyophis bannanicus. Next base: position 364,453,875 of record CM066032.1, on the reverse strand, counting down.
GAACTGCATTCATGTTTTCAAAAACCTCTTCAAATAGATTTTTCAAGGGGTTCTAATCTACAAGACAGATTGGTACAGTCAACTGCTGCGATTGATCGACTGATTTCTTCGTTCACATCTGATCGAGGTCATTCAGTTTGTGTCTCTTGTAGTTACTGCGCCACCTCTATGACTGGCGTAACTTGGACTCATCCAAAAACAGGGCAAGTTTTCACATGTCGTTGGGCAACGACATGTGAATCTACTTTTGAGATCTACTCCCTTCAATGTTCCTGTTCGCTGGTATATATATAGGTAGGACATCGCGGAAGATTAAGACCAGATTGAGTGAGCATGCTTCTTGTATTAGACAACAAGTGACCATTGCACCGATTGTTGAACATCATTTGGCCTTCCATCATAGGTTTGAGGATATATCTTGGACAGTTTTAGATCACATCCCCCGAGACCTATGGGAGGTGACCGTGTTGCATTATTACAACAATGAGAACAAAGTTTGATTTTTAAATTCAACACGGTTCACCCATCAGGGCTCAATAAAGAGATTGAATGGTCGAGCTTACTCTGATGTCATCAATGACGCGAAGGGATTCCCCGGTGAATGTGGGGTTTCTCTGGCGTGCGATTGGTGTTCCCATTTGAGTGACAAATCCCTTAGCCAATCAATCTAGGTTGCCCTTGATAACCGGCGATGGAGTTTAGCTGGGAGTTCATAGCTGTTTTGGTGACTGCAGGAAGAAGGCACTTGAAACAGGGCAACAGTCCCGAAACTTGCACGTCAAAAGTGTATTTGCTTGATGATCTTGCCGCGAGGATGTATGAAATATGGTTAACAGCAAAATTCACTGATACAGATAAGTTTTGGAAGTTTATATATAAAAAGTAGAAAATGTTTAAAATGGAATGAGCCGTCTGGTGTGGTTTGATATTTTTTTCCTTCCTCCTCCGGATTCTTCCGACAAAAGATTGTAATAGAAAGGGTTTACATGGTTTGGTAATTTTTTAGATATTAATATTGCTGAGCAACAAATGTATGCCCTTTTCATGCCTATAAGTGCATTTATGCTGCTGCTCCACACTACCTTTCCTCTTATCTGCTCTTCTAGCAGATCGCTTCTATCTGTGCCCTTCTCTTCTACTGCCAAATCCAGAATTCGCTCCTTTCACCTTGCTGCTCCCTATGCCTGGAACAAACTACCTGAGTCTGTACATCAGGCTTCATCTCTAGCCCTTCTCAAATCCAGGTTGAATGCTCACCTCTTCGTTGCTGCTTTTGGATCTGATCCATCTACAGTAATCTCCCTTGTGTTTCCTTACCATTCCCCCTGGATGTATCCTGTCCATAGCTGCTGTGTTGTCTGTCTTGACTAGATTGAAAGCTCTGCTGAGCAGTTACCATCTTTTATGTATGTCTGTGCAGTGCTGCGTATGCCATGTAGCGCTGTACAAATGATCAGTAGTAATAATAGTATGGATTTCTGGCAATGGCATCTGGTTTCCACATATCTGGCATTTCTCACAGCAGCTATTTCCCTGTATATACATTTAATATTGCCACCTGTTATTACTTGTTACTTACTGTTACTTGTTTCTAGTTCAATATAAACTGTTCTATGTAAACTGTTTTATTGTTTTTGTTATATGTAAACCACACTGATTTCAAAGAGCACAGTATATAAAAGCAAATAAATAAACCTGTCCCATTGTGGCGTATTTTGGTCTGTATACATTCGCTATCTGTGGGGCAACCCTGCCTGCCTTCCCAGTCTGCTTTGTGGCTCTGCTTCCCTGGTCAGGCCTATGTGGGCATGGGAGATGGGATCCCTGTGCCATCATATCCAGGTAGCCAGCCTCCAGATATATCACCACTCTTGCAGTTTGCAAAGATCCTGGACTGGGGAAAAATGTAGGCCTCCTGACACAATCTGGGGGATGTTGGCACATCAGTCATGTCTCCAAGTGCCTGGCACAGCTGATGTATGGCTGCCCTATCACACTGGCATCTAGTGACAGTGGCCATCCTTATGGTTCAGGTACCAGCCAGCCATCATGGCCTCCCTGAATTGCAGATCAGCACACCAGATCTTCCCGCACACTTGTTGAACAATAGTGCATGCTATTCAGACAGGCAAGAATAATATGCTCTTTTGCTCATTAGTGTGCACTATGGCTCAATAGTGCGTACTATTAACAAAAAAACAGTAAGTTATGAAAAAAATTCATAAATTTCGATTGCATTCCATTAGAAAATTATGGGCAATTTTATTGACATTTCCCATTTGTTTCAAATGATGCACGTCCCTAATGACTTCCAGGCCCCGCTTCCAATCTATGCATTCTAACTGATGCACTTCGGGTGACACATTGAAATCGAGCCACAGCAAGATCACTGCATTAAGAAGGGACTGCTGATCTGGAAAAAAAATTAGCAAAAATAAGAAGCTCTGGCACCACAACAACAAATAACTTGATCCCATTCACTAAATAGCCACCAGCTCTCTTCATGCTTCGGGCACCTCCAAATCATTCATGCCACTCTTATCAATTAGGTACCCTGCCTCGAGCATGGTAACAGCAGCGTCATTGAGCTGCAGTGTTTCTTCATAGCTTATCACTATGGCATGGAACAACTGGAGTGCCAGAAGTAAAACGCCATCATCACAACAAAATTAAAGAAAAACACCACCCTAGCTCGGGGGGGGGGGGGGGTGAGAAAACAACAAAAAGTTGTTGTTGTTGTTAAGTGCCGTTGAGTCGGAGTCGACTCATGGCGACCCTATGAATAGCTATCCTAAATTGTGTTCGGTCTTCAGTCAGGCGGCTCATTGTTGACAGACTGGTACCCGTAGCTGCTGTTATTGTATCCATCCATCTCATTGCTGACCTTCCTCTTTTGCGCTGACCTTCTATCTTGCCAACAAAAAGTAAGCAAAAGGAAACTTAAAGAGGGATTCAGGAGATAAGCACAAAGACTGAGCCACCATCTTGATTTAGGCTTGCTAGTTTCCCCCCCCCCTCCCCCTACCACCACCACCATTAAAAAAAAAACCAACAGACTTCCGCACTTTGGCACACAGCAAGGCAGAAAAAAAGTTCATCTCTCGAACCCTCACAAATAAATTACAATAACTGAAATAACTGAAAGATGGCACCTAAAGGTTACTTTCAAAGATCCCTCTCCTGCACTTCTAGTCCAGTTGGGGGTTATGTTTCTTAAAATTTCCTTGCTTCAGTCTGTAAATTTTGTTTTCCTTGATGCGTCTCATTTGGTTGCACTTATCAGTGATTGTACTTCTACTGTTTCTCAGGCTGTTGGTTAATATTCACAGTATATGTTTATGCTAGCTGATTTAGACTGACTTATTCTTTTATGTTTGTAATTTAATCATTTTTCCTTTCTTGATGATATTTTACTGGTGAAGGGCTAGAGAGATAAGGGACTCTATTGTGTAATTTTACTTTATTTTTCCTTGGATATTTCTTTTTGTATTTTCAATGCTTTTACTATTTCTGTTACAAGTGTTTATGCTTGGCATATATTGTAAACTGATAAAAATAAAATACAAATAAAAAAAGTCATACATACACAACCACCCTATCCACAATTACATCATCATCACCCACATATATTCTCATATCTACATGCATGTTTAACTCATACCCACAGCATGCCTCCCAAAAACACACACTTTCTGCTTGCCAGTCATCCACACATATCCCGTACCTACATATTCCAAATCACTCAACCCCTCACACACATCCTTGCACCTACTGGCCCAACTGCACTCCACAGACAAATGCAAACAGATCTACTCAAAACGTCATTTCCCCCAAAGTGCACACACACAAAACAGATAAGTAACTGGCTTGGCTTTTTAATTTACACCTTTCGGCACGCATCATAACCCCCCCCCCCCCATGTGCACCCACACCTGTCCTACCACACTTCTACATTCTCCCAATCATAATCCCTCCACACAGCCATACTCTCAAAAAAATCCTACTTTCCTGCCACAAAGGACCCCTACTAACATACATAAACCTGTCCAAGAAAAATCCAAGTTATCAATGTCCCTGTTTAATGTACATTACCAAGTTTAAGTTTCAATGTAAACCGCTTTGATTGGAATGATAAAGCGGTATATAAAACCAGTTAAATAAAAATAAATAAAAAATTCCAAATGTACACATCTGTCCCCAGTGCATGCCTACACTCTTGCACACCTCTATGTATATCCTCATATATATATCTATACACATACATACATACATACATAAACACACACACACACATGCTCATACCCTCTCAATTAGATACCCCACACATATCCAACAAATAAAAATCTCATTCATACATACCTACAAAATGCAACCCCCATATACATGCCCTCACAACCACATTTACTACCTAAAGACACCCGGTTATACCCCCCAAAATACATACTACAGAACTGATATACACACATGGCTCCTTCACAAACTCATCCCACCAACTCACCCTCTACCGTCTCCAAAACAAACATATACCCCACACATCAATTTCCTAAGATTCACCACCAGAGACACATCTTTGACAGTGGCAAGCATAAGGTAATGCATTAACGGTGCATTCTGACTAACATCCATTAAGTAAATGGCTCCCTTTTGTGATTTTTCCAATATATACCAAAAACAAATATGGGAACAGGAAAAAATGTGGAAGGAAAACTATCAAGTCTAGAAAAAAGAAGATAGTAGGGTCAAGGCCAGAACCAAAAGATGAAAAAAAATCAAAATATCAACATATGTATTTATGTGATGTTATATACCGCTTTTCGTTAATCAAAGCAGTTTGCAATGAACCAAAAATGCAAGTAAACAATTACATGTAACATACAACATATGCCCAGAATTCATAATCTCATAGGGAACCCTCAAACCAAATCCAGTTTAAGCCCTGCAGAACAGATAAAATTAAACAGTTGACATTGATGTATGTTTCCTCGTGAAGTTACAGCTCATAAAAGCCCTTGCCCCATCACTTCTCTTTTTCAGATTTGTGCAAGCTGCCATATAACTGATGGCCATTTCAAAAACAGAAGCATTGAGGCAGGGTTCTCTTCTGTCTGATTTACACGCTCAGATGTGGTAGGAAGGAGTTGGAGGGGTTTAGAGGGATCATGAGTGACTGAGAGGCAATTAATTTTGTCGAGGTGAGCATGTAGCAGAGGCCCAGGCCCAGACATTATTTCATTTCATTTTTTAAATTTCATTTTGTATAAATAAACAAAATTAGAAACCGAATTTAAAAAAACATTTCTTTAAACACCCACTTATTGGGAGGTACTGGGAAATAGGCGTGCTCCATAGCCAACTGACAGTTTGCAGTGGTTGTAGTAACTTTTCTTCTTACCCTTAAATGGCCTGGGTCTAGGGGTCTGAAGTGGATTTATCATTATTGTTCTTGTTGCACTTCAGCAGTGATTTAGTGTTGTAGCCATCATGAAGGTAGGTGTCAATATGTGATTTCAGCCAGCCTAAAAGTCTTGCTCAGTGTTTGACTTTTAGGTGGAGGCTGCAAGGGGAGGTGTTTCTGTGTTCCGAATGGCAAAGTCTTTACCCCTCTAGCAGAAGAATATAATATCAAGATAACTGCAGGGCCAAATATCAATGTTTTAGATCATCTGATATAGAATCAAATCTTAAGTGTAATGCATGTTAATTTCATGATAATATCATCACTCTCTAGGACATTTCTTTTGAGGCGCCGTCAGTTGTACATCATAGCTCTGTTTTCCTGACCATGCTTTGCTTCATTCATCCAGGATATATTAATGTGAAGAGAGATTAGCAGTTATCTTTAGAGATTCTTTGACTCTTGAAAAGTTAAACTGGGAAATTTTTAGACGGTGAGTGTATATTGCTAAATCTAGTGGGGCCTTTATGCTTCAGGATCCCAGAGACGCTCAACTTTGGGCGGCAGCAGCAAAGAGCAGCTGCACTTAAAGCAAAACAATAGATCCTGACAACTAGGCATCTAAAGAAAACATCAACAGATACATTTATGAGCAGGGAGAGTGGATGATTTTCAAATAATCCATTTACATGGATATGTAGATATTTACATTTGTTTGCTGCTGCTTTAGGTTCAGGTTTAGGTTTATTTATATTTGCTATATCACTTTTCATAAGAACAGCAAAGTGGTAAGACCACATGTTGTTCCTCAATTCATTACGGTGCCACTATCCTTTTTTGAAATTTGTCTCTTATGTTTTTTATACTGTTCTGTTTTTATTTAGGACGACGTTTCTCTTTATTTATTTATTTATTTATGGTTTTATTTTTTGACATATTTATAGTTTTACACATTTACTCATTTATAAATGTTTGTTTTATAGCTATATGTTATTTTATTTATTTATTTTATTTATTTATCTATTTCTTCTATACCGCCCCTTCCAGAGATCAGGGGCGGTTTACATGGAACAATTGCATACATATATATATGATCTCTGTGTAGGCCAATCTCCTAAAGAAGGCAGTGCCGAAACACGGCCATGTCTGAAGGCCTCTAGCAGCTCCTTGGGGTGAAGCGAATCAAAGTTTGTATCACACTCTGCTCCAGCCTAGTGGTTGGTGCCAAACTAACCAGATGCCCCCAGCCCCCCTGAGGTGTTGCCAGACTTAGATGATAGCTGCTTCCTCTCATTCCTCCATAAAATTCACCAAAAATTATCCCCCCCTCAAATGTTTGCCATTAGTAATGCCATTACCACTCCCCCATCCTGGCTGCAGCGAGTCCACCCCTATAACAAACCTCCAACCAGTCCTGTATCAGCTTAGGAATATATATGTTCCAATCTCCAGGAACAAGCAGGAATGTAGTCTTCACATATGGGTATCGTCAGTACCGACGGAGTCTGTGCGGGAACGCTCCCCAGCGTCCAATAGGAACACTTTTGGGAGCATCGCTCAGCACATGCATGCTGCCTTCCCGCCTTTCCAACTGTCTCTCTTCAGTTCTTCGTTTTCTGCGGCGCTGACAGGTCACATACCCTGTCACTGCAGAAAATTTCTTCTTTAAACTTGTTTTCTTATGGTCACCCCTGCCTCCGCTCGATGCTACCAGTACCGCTGGTTCTCTTTTCTTCTTTAAAAAAAAAAAAATATATATATATACACACACACTATATATATTATGATGATGAGAGCTGTGCTGAGCCGATAGAAACAGAAGAAAACAGTGAATATGCCTTTAAGGTGAGAGACAGGCAAGGTATTCACAGGGTTCAGACTGCAGGCAAAGGAAAGAAGCATGTAGTTGCTGAAGCCAAGCCACACCCAAGCTCTAGCATAAGTGCAGGCTTGGAGGGTAATGATAATCACCTGTGCAGAGACAGGGAAGTGTTAGTTAGGAAACAGCTTTACAAGCCCTGTTCAGAGGAAAGGAAAAGGAGAAGTGGGAAGTTTGACTTCGAGTTGGAGAACGGCTCCAGCAAGAAAGGAAGCAGCAACAGAGGAAGCAGTCCTTGTAAGAGAGGTACTCTTAATCCAGAAACCAGCAGATGGGTGGTTGGGAGAGTTGCTGACAACGAGGATCAGACTGCAGTGCAGAGTGTTTGTGAACCAGCTCAGAGAATTCAAGCTGCCAGAAGGTGGGTGAATGCGGTTACAACTGGAAGTGACCAGAACCCAGCCAAGGGCAGAGAACCAGAGTTGAACACGATTGAAGCATTGAGGCAATTGATCCAAGGGAAGAAGCCCCACTCTCAAGGTACAAATATTCCATATCAGGGAGAGCAGCTGTGGAAGGAAATTCAGAAGTTCCTACAGAACAGTAAGCTTGAAGGAGTTAATGAAAACCCAGAGACAGACTAGCTTTTTGTAGCACAGGAAGAAATGCAAATTGACTCTTTTGGGCAGGATTCTGTTACTGAGGAGTCTCCTATGGACTGTTCTTTGTGTAAGAAGGAAGTTTGAAAATTGGTGATAAAAAGTGTTAACAGAAGAAGCTTTTGAGAAGCAGGGTTTTACCTAGCCATGTGAATGCCAGGAACGTCTTCAAAGGTAAAGAACCCTTGCTTAACCTAGAGTTTGATAACCAAAGCAGCACATGATAAATGAAGAAATTAAGCTGTGCTGGACGAACAAAGGAAGCTGTGATTTACTTGCTGAAATGTTTTTGCTGAAAACAGCTGCACATGTTTAAAGGTTCTTTCAGTTTCTTCAGTTCCAGTTGCATATGTTTCCTGTTATTATTTACTTGGAGAATAATCCTTATGTCTGCGTTGAACCTTAGTGCTTATGGGAACCTAAATAAAAATTCTTGTTTTGCCTTAAAAACCAACGGTCTCACACTACTTTGTCTTTGAGTAAAAGAATCAACTACAAGTCCCAGAATTCCCTGCTGGAGAAAAGGATAGCAACTCTTTATTTAAGGACAAACATTGGCAGCCCATGCCTGTAAGCCTTTGGCCCAGGCAAGGGTCAAGACAATAGATATATATATATATAACAATAATGTGTGCCTTCGAGTCAGTCCTGACTCCTGGCGACCCAGAAGCTTCTGGGTTTTCTTGGCAGTGTCACCAGAAGTAGATTGCCAGGCCTTTATTCCGAGGCAATGGAGGGTTAAGTGACTTTCCCAAGGCTACAAGGAGTGCTAGTGGGAATTGAACCCTGGTTGCTTGATTACTAAGCCAGTGCTCTTAACCACTAGGCTACTCCTCCACTCCATACATATATATTTATCACACACTTCTGAAGTGTTTCTCTTTAGAGACTTTTTCTTTTTGGTGCTAGGCACCATTTTGGGCATTAGGCCCCATTTTCCTGCAAAATGGAAAAAACAGCTAGTGGTTTTAAAAAAGTGTGGCGGTACCATTTCCGTCACCGACACCCATGACTGGTGTCTCAAATATTTAGGCCCTGACCATTCTCCTTCGGAGTGTTCCTCTTGTATGGGGATGACTAAAAGAGGAAGACAGAACTGAGATGCAAAGCTTGGTGCCCTTTTTTCTTCAAATGCCATGTCATTGCATCAACATCTTCCAGAATCTCATCTTCCTCCCATGGATCTCAGGTAACTAAACATAAGAACCGGTCCTCAAAGGGTAGATCTCCTTCTAAGCATCAAGAAGCCATGGCATTGCCCTTGAGGAAACTACACCGGCAAAACAGCCCCGGTGGGAGACTTCAGCCTCCAAAGCACTAACGGGGCTCCAGGATGTTTGAGGCCTCGACTTCGGCAGAACTACTGATGCCATGCTCAGGGATTCTGGCCGCTTCTACCGGTACCGACATCCAGGCATTGGCAGCGTCGACAGACCAGAGATTCCTCGTTATCGAACTCAGTCTTGCAGATCTCCTTACAGCTGCAGTACTGTTGACACCTCTACCGACGGTTCAACGGGCACCGGTACTGATACCGGTACCAGCACCGACGGTACTGGCCCCGGTGGGAATTCTACCCATGCTGACTTTTTCAGGCATCGACAGATCCGTACCGGACCAACTCAGTGCCGACTTCGATCAATAGTGATACAGTGCTTTGCATGAACATCGGGATCAGAGATACTTCAAATTTTCTGATTCCGATGATTCAGATAACTCTGCTGGTACCAGAGTACTTCTTTCGGAAGACTCCTCTTCTCCTCAATGCAGAATGTCTCCTCCGGAGGACATGTCTTTTCAGGATTTTAATCACGGTAGCTCCTGAAAAAGAACCTAGAGCAAAGGAATTGGAAATCCTCCAATACCCTGAGGCAGCTACTCTGCCCATTCATGAAATTCTTCATGATTTGATGCTCAGAATGTGGGAAACACCTTTGACCACATCTCCTCATTCTAGGAGACTCAATACCACGTATCGAGTTCCACCATGTCCTGGGTTTCAAAAGACTCAGCTGCCACATGATTCAATGGTAGTGGAATCAGCCATGCGTAGGATGAAAAGTGCAAAAAGACATGCATACAATCCTCCAGGTCATGAATGCAGGACTCTTGACGCCTTTGGGCATCAAATATTTCAGGTTTCCATGCTTTCAGCTAGGATCAGCTCATATATTTTATATATGGGAATGTTCCTCAAAGAGGTCACAGGAGATTTGGAGCTTATGAGCCCCCTTCTCCCTGGTGACAAACGACAAGACTTCCTTACTCTTGTCAAGCATGCTCAAGACGTTTCCAAGTTTGTAAATCGTGCAGCCTTTGACTGCTTTGAATGCATCAGCAGAACTTCTGTTATTGCCATTGGTGCACGTCGGATTGCCTGGCTTCAGGCATCAGACTTGGAAATTTCAGTACAAGACAAATTAGGAAACATCCCTTGCACAGGAGAAAACCTCTTTGGCAAGAACTGGCAGGAAAAGGCTAATGAGATAGATGCTGACAATATCACTTTAGACAGATTGTCAAAATCTACAGCCACTCCAGCCAAAAAGAAACCCTATAAAAAACCCTTTTTCAGCAAAAAGAGGAAGTTTTATCCATCTTATACCCTGCAAGGGCAACGTCAGGGTCAAGTTGCCCAAAAGGGCCAGCAGCAACAATTCAGACAGCAGAATAAGCCAAAAGGCCCGAGAGCTCAACCAGCTCCACAGGCTCAGCCCCCACAAGGGCTTTGACTTCTTCCTACCTTTCCTGCCTCTGAAGGGTCCAAAACCCCCTAAACATTCCATGCAGGTTGTGTCATTTTGTCAACAGATGGCACCAGATAACAGCAGAAAATTGGACTCTATTGTAGGGGAGGGATACAAGCTTCATTTTCACAGCATACCCCCTCCTACAATCGTAAGACAGTTCAATTCCCAAATCTCTCCAGACAATCTACTGGATCAAGAGGTCTCAACACTCCATGCTCAAGAAGCAATAGAGGAAGTACCCATTCCCCAACAGGGTACAGGGTTCTACTCCCCCTACTTTCTTACTCCAAAGAAAAGAGGAGGACACAGACCCATTCTAGACCTCAGAGAATTGAACAAATATCTGTTCCGAGAAAAGTTCAAAATGATTTCTCTGGGAACTCTGCTGCCATACCTTCAAAGTCAGGATTAGCTTTGCTCTCTAGATCTAAAAGATGCATATACTCACATTCTGATCCATCCAGATCACAGGAAATTATTATGATTCCTTTTCAAGGGAAAACACTTCCAATACAGGGTTCTTCCTTTTGGTCTGGCTTCGGCACCAAGAGTATTCACGAAATGGATGGCAATAGTAGCTGCATTCCTGCAAACCCTAGGGATATTCGTCTTCCCTTACTTGGATGACTGGCTCATTCGAGCCCCCATGATTCCAGAAGCCAGCTCTGCACTGTCTCGTACAATGCAAATCCTCCAATACTTGGGATTGGTCATAAACTTCCCAAAATACCAACTTGCTCCTTCTCAGACCCTAGAGTTCATAGGAGCTTGTTTAGACACCAGACAGTCGAGGGCTTTCCTTCCAATAGTGCAACTAGCTTCTCAAGCAGCTGGAAAGTCCTCCCTAACTGCTCGAGAGCTCCTGCAATTACAGGGGCAATTACTGGCATCCACAGTTCATGTAGTTCCCTTTGCTCACCTCCACATGCGAGCAGCCCAGTGGACCCTATCCACACAGTGGACACAGGCTACAGGACGTCTGTCGGACAAGATATCAAACTCACAACGACTGATCTTGTCCCTACAATGGTGGAAACCACTGGATAATCTGTTAGTGGGGTCTCCTTTTCAACAACCCCTATTCCAAGCCACCCTAACAGATGCATCACAGGTGGGATGGGGAGCACACCTGCACTATCTCTCCACCCAGGGTACCTGGACGCCACAGGAGGCTTGCCTTCACATAAACCTCCTGGAACTCAGAGCAATCTAGCTCTTTGAGTATTCCATGCCCAGCTCAGCTACAAGACAGTCCTAGTCCAAATGGACAATCAAGTAGCCATGTTCTACGTGAACAAGCAAGACGGAACAGGCTCTCTGTCATTATGCAATGAAGCTTTACTACTTTGGGCCCTCACCAGAGAGCATCAAATTCATCTTCTCGTGGTATATCTTCCAGGCATTCAAAACCTTTGCGCAGACATACTCAGCAGAGTATTGCTGCCTCACGAATGGTCTCTACACCTAGACCAGGTGACAAGGATATTTCAGATCTGGGGAACCCCAGACATAGACCTCTTTGCAAGTCCACTGAACGCCAAACTTCCCCGGTTCTGTTCCAGGATTCTGGCTCACGATTCCAGGCAAGGGATGCCTTCCTCCTTCACTGGGGTCAGGACTTCCTCTATGCCTTCCCACCAATTCCCCTCATTCCCAAAACACTCTTCAAGCTTCAAAGAGACAAAAGTCGTATGTTCCTCATAGCGCCACGGTGGCCACGACAAAGGTGGTATCCTCTGCTTCTACATCTCTCTCAAGCTGCACCTCTGGAGCACCCGAATCCCCAATCCCTGCATCTCAGGGCCTGGTTGCTGAAAGCCTAGACCTGCAGGATCTTAACCTTTCCCGACGGCAGGAGGGCAGCGTCGGCAGCATCGCCCAATCCGGGCTCTTCAGCGGCCTTAAAAGGACGCGCCAGTCGGGCGCGTGGTCTCTCCACCTCCTGCCACCATCCTCAGCTCTCCCCAGCCCGGGGATCGAGCCTCCGACGGCAGGAGGGCAGCGTTGGCAGCATCGCCCAATCCGGGCTCTTCAGCGGCCTTAAAAGGACGCGCCAGTCGGGCGCGTGGTCTCTCCACCTCCTGCCACCATCCTCAGCTCTCCCCAGCCCGGGGATCGAGCCTCCGACGGCAGGAGGGCAGCGTCGGCAGCATCGCCCAATCCGGGCTCTTCAGCGGCCTTAAAAGGACGCGCCAGTAGGGCGCGACCACGCCTGGCGGGCCCGCGCCTGAGGGCCTCGCCAGAGGGCCCTTTGGCTTGGCCCTTAGGCGTGGGCCCTAGAAGCAACACTGAATTGTGGCTCCCTTGTACTTCAGCAACAACCCTCTATTGCCTGCAGAGACAACTCTCTATGGACCGTTTACCTAGCATCTCAGGTACCCTATAATATCCCTAATAGTATGTTTTATCCCTCATAGTCTGCAAGTATTCACACGTTGTAACACTTCCTATCTGTGCTACAGCCCCCTAGCCGATAGAGAGGTGTGCACATGACCTCCCCTATTATGATGCCTGCAGCAGTTAATTGTAATATCAGCACATGCACACCTTTATAATATGCTCTGTACAACACCATACTAAAAAAAAAAATAATCTCAAGCAGAGCGATATAGCCCAATATCCCTTAGGGCACACTGCTACTGTTAGGATCACCTCATTCACATTATTGCTACTGTTTAATTTGCTACTGTCCAGCCATTTGCTTAGTTATTACTTAGCTTTGTAACACTGTAACCTGATTTAACCTCAAGTAGTGCATACAGTCTAATTTGTGACACACTGTTACTGTTATTGTCAGTAATATCCTATGCCTATCATAGCCACTGTCTAGTTTACAGTTTTCCCTGCCAATGCTACTGGGTGTTTCACTGTATCATTACCATTGCTAGCAGATCTCTACTATTGTTAGTAGATTTTCTTCCCTTGCTATTACCTGCAAACAGGAGAGGACACCCACCCTCCCGTCTTGTATCACAGCAGAAACTACCGCGTGTGCAAAACATCCTCAACCAGCGGCCATCCCAATGATCGCTGCTCACACAAACCTCCCACCTCCTCTGTACTGGCTCAGAAAGTCTCATAATGGAGCGCATAATCTTCACCCTAATGAGTCTCTACCTTCTGCTCACAATTTTGCCCTCCAGTTCACTGGCATTACTTACAACACAAAATCACATCCCAACAGTCTCAACCAGTGGAAGAAGATGGTCTGGTGACTCCCACAACCTTTATCATGGATCTAGCGATATACATCGCCACCATCTCATCCATATCCCACTACAAAGCTCTTCGAAAACCAAGCAAAGAAAAAGCCCATATACCAGCAGCTTGAAGTGCGCACTCATTAACTCTCGCTCACTTCGCAATAAATGGCCGGCAATCACTGAAACAATAACATTATTTTATTTATTATTTATTTATTTATTTATTTAACAGTTGCTTATATACCGCTACCTTCCACAGATCAGGTGCGGTTTACAATGAACAAGAATGAACAGATTTACAAGTCTGTTTTACATAGAACATTTGTTAACTTGGTACAAATCATATCATAAATATCATAAATTAGACATTATCATGATCACCGAGACCTGGCTCTCACCGGAAGACAACATCATACTCAATCAGCTACTACCACCTAACTTTGTGGCATTCACCAGCCACAGGCAGAACAGACGAGGAGGAGGAGTTGCCGTCTTCACTAGATCCGACCTTCAGTTCAAGATGATAGAATCCAACAGCATCGATACCCTTGAAACAATAACTATATCCAACAACACTTGCTCCATAAACCTGATTTACAGAGCGCCTTCTGCAGATCCAGACAACCTCTCCAAAATCATAAACATAGCATCTAACACCCACGAACTAAATAAACCAAATTGGATCCTAGGTGACTTCAACCTGCCATCCTTACAAGACAATCAAGCAGCTACTTTCATTGAAGCCCTAGATATCTTGGGATATTCCCAACTGGTACAAAAACCAACACACATAAAAGGCAACATTCTCGACCTCATATTCGCCCCACAAACAGTGTTTCAACAAGCACAAAATTTCATGTTATCACTAACAGCAGTACCTTGGTCCGATCACAAGCTCATCACCTTCCAGATTCCGACCCCTATCAAGCCAAAAAGAACCACTGTGGACACCAGTATGACCTCGAGCTCAACCACCAGAAGCTTTCACTCGTGCAACAAAGAACGCATCCTAGCCGAAACGAACAAACTCCTCGATAAGGATACACAAAACCTAGAGGACCTAATCACCACATGGAACAGCAAGCTCAGCGCAATCGCAATCCGTACACCAACAACTAAAGCCCCAAATAAAAGATCAACTGCACCATGGTTCACAGCTGACTTAAGGACATCTCTAATCCAATTACGGAGATTGGAAAAGCGCTGGAGGAAGTCACGCACCACCAATGACCAAGTAGCATACACCCAGCACTTACACACACATCGCAGGGCTGTCATAGACAGGATGAAACAATACCATACAGACACCCTGAAACGGTCATTAAACAAGCCGCATGACCTCTTCAACCTGATCAAATCTCTTGCCAAAGAACCCACCCTGGAACACCCTGGAACCATACACCCTCAGGACTACGCCAGCTTTATGCAATCTAAACTGTGCAAGACTGATAAAGTGATGTCACCGGACCTCTCCAACGAACAAGAGTTCTCAGTATCCCTAACAACCTTTGTCACACCATCAAAAAAATCTATTGAAGATACCATCGCAACCTGTCCAGCATTCTGGATAAAAGATCTGCGTTGTGACCTTGCCCCGATCTTAGCAAAGATGATAGACCTTTCATTCAGCACTGGGTCGTTCCCTTCCACGCTCAAGCAGACCTCCGTTAGACCGCTCCTGAAGAACGCCAAATTAGACCCTCAAAAAGTGGAGTCATACAGACCCATTTCCAGCATCCCGATGCTTGCTAAAATCATCGAAAAGACAGTCTACAAACAGTTACAAGATCACATTGATACCAATGCCCCCCTAGACTCATCTCAACACGGATTCAGAGAGTCACACGGAGTCAAAACTCTACTCACAACGCTTTTTGACACCATAATCTCAGGCATTGACAACCTACGCCAAGGTTATGCACTCGTATTTTTGGATATAGCGGCGGCGTTCGACTCTGTCTGCCACGAAATTCTCCTAGGTCGGCTAAGAGAGAAAGGCATTGGTGGAAGAGCTCTTGAATGGTGTAGATCCTACCTGTCAGGCAGATGGCAATACGTACGTGCAAATGGGTCTACTTCCGAGCCATTCTTACAAAGCCAAGGAGTTCCTCAAGGATCTTCCCTATCATCACTTATGTTTAACATCTATATCCAACCCATCTGTAATATTATCAGATCATTCAATGTGAGTTGTATGATATACGCAGACGATGTCTTACTGTACCTTCCAATATCCCTGGATTGCCCAGACCTTACCCCCTTGACTGAGTGCTTCAACACCATATCCGAATGGCTCCTCTCTCAGAATCTGCGCATCCAACACAAGAAGACGGAGGTCTTATTCATCTCCAGAAATCCTGAGTTTACACCACCCAGCTACCTAGAAGTGGACAACGCTGAATTACAAGTAAAATCAGCTATTCGTTACCTCGGAGTAACATTGGATCAGAACCTCAACATGAAGCAACACATAACCAACACTGTAAGAGCGATTTACTTCAAGATTAAATCTCTTAGACACTTACGCCCCCTACTTGAACCAAGCGACTTCCGCACCATTTATCAAGCCCTCATCATCCCCCATTTGGACTACTCAAACGCCATCCTGCAAGGACTCCCTCAGGCCACCTTACAGCCCCTGCAACTTGCCATGAACAGTGCAGCGCGGATTCTCCTCGGCACACCAAGAAGAGAGCATATCACACCCCTCCTGAGACAGCTTCACTGGCTCCCCATTCAAGCCAGGCTAAGTTTCAAAACCCTAGTGATGACATTCAAGGCCATCAAGGGACTCTCCTCCTCCTCCTCACTATGTGACCTCATCCAACCACCCATACCCAACAGGCTAAGAAGAACCTCAGTAGCTAACATGCTAGTGATACCGAGAGACACTACAAAATGCTCCAAAGCAACATCGAACAGAGCCTTTAGACTATACGCCCCAAGTCTCTGGAACTCCCTACCACCACACATCAGAGCAATCCCTAACCTGAGCCAGTTCAGAAAGGCCTTAAAACATTTCCTCTTTATCAAGCATCTCACTTACTGCCCGAACCCCAGCCACTAAGCATGTCCAATACCCAATAACTCCCTCTGACATGTATATAGTTACCCATTCATGGTTATGCATATGTATATAGTTTACCCTGTTTTCCAAGTTACTTGTTCCTGTTCAATGTAATGACCTGACTTTTGTTCATTGTCGGTTACCTTTTTGTTTTATGTAAACCGCGCTGATCGCAAATAGTGCGGTATATAAGAAATGTAAATAAATAAATAAATAAAATAAATAAATAAATATCCTTCTGGCTTCTACAAAACCTTCCACAAGATGCTCTTACACCTTTAAGTGGAAACGTTTTATTATATAGTGTTCTCAAAAGGGCTTAAACCCCCTTGTGATACCTTTGGAATCGGTACTAGAGTGCCTACTTCATTTATCAAATTCTGGGGTAAGGACCAATTCAGTAAGAGTCCATCTTAGTGCAATTGCAGCTTCCTATAAGCTTCTAAATGGACAGCCAATTTCCTCTCATCCACTCATAGCAAGATTTATGAGAGGTCTTCTCTTAACAAAGCCTCCCATCAGGCCACCACCGGTGGCATGGGATTTAAATCTAGTTCTCGAACAGCTCATGAATCCGCCCTTTGAACCTTTAGCCGCAAAAACCCTAAAGTTTTTATCCTGGAAGGTCATCTTCCTAATTGCAATCACCTCCATACATAGCATTAGTGAATTGCAAGCTTTAGTGGCTGATCCCCCTTATACAAGGTTTCACCATGATAAAGTTGTTCTCAGAACTCATCCACATTTTATGCCAAAGGTGGTTTCACCTTTTCATCTAAATTAATCGATTTACCTTCCTGTATTCTTTCCGAGGCCTCATGCCTCTAATGCAGAAAGGAACCTTCATACTTTGGACTGTAAAAGAGCCTTGGCTTTTTACCTACAACGAACACAGCGACATAGAAAGTCTTCTCAACTTTTTGTTTCTTTTGATTCTAGTCATTTGGTACTTTCAGTCTTCAAAAGAACTCTATCTAAATGGATTGCACAATGCATATCCTTTACTTATGAGAGTAAGGGTCTTCCTCTTCAAGGCCATGTCACAGCACATAATGTGAGAGCCATGGCAGTCTCTATGGCAAACCTTCACTCTGTGTCTATCGATGACATCTGCCGAGCAGCCACCTGGACTTCGATGCACAACTTCACAGCCCACTACTGCCTAGATAAAGCCTCCCGTCGGGATGCCTTCTTTGGCCAGGCTGTTCTTCAACATCTCTTTCAGACTTAATTCAACTCCTACCCACCAACCCTGGTAGGATGCTGAGATCCATGGTAGGAAGCATAGCCCATCTAACTATAGGTGGCAGCTTCCTGGGGCCATCTCCCCGGCATCTTCAGCTAGGGAGTCCCCATATGTGAAGACTACATTCCTGCTTGTTCCTGGAGATAGCGTAGTTACTCACCTGTAACAGGTGATCTCCGGGAACAGCAGGAATTTAGTCTTCACAACCCACCCACCTCCCCTAGGAGTGGTCTCTATCTCTCTGTCTCTTTCCTCTCTCCCTCTATCCTTTCACTCAGCTACAAACTTAACTGAAGAGGGACAGTTGGAAAGGTGGGAAGGCAGCGCGCATGTGCTGAGGAATGCTCCCAAAAGCGTTCCTATTGGATGCTGGGGAGCATTCCCGCGCACTGACGATACCCATATGTGGTGGTACTGACGATACCCATATGTGAAGACTAAATTTCTGCTGTTCCCGGAGATCACCTGTTACAGACTGATAAAGTCCTGGGCTGTCAGTCTTCCACAATTCATGAGACAAAACTAAACCCCCCCAACAAAACCTAAGAAAAGTTTGCATTAACTCTACTGCAAAGTCTGTTCAGTGACTTGGTATCCCGGACATCCCTCCAAAACAGTCTGGGGGATTATTTGTGACCAGATCAGACATACATAAGGGAAACAGCATCACTTCATCAGCAAATCAGTCTTCATCTGCCTAATCAGTTCAGCCCCTTTCACCATACAGATATCATTTCTCCTAAATGAATTAACAACATTGGAAGAGAAAATAAACATGTGGAGGGGAATTTTTGAAGATCTGTCCAAGTGCAGTCTAGTACAGAAAAAGGCAAGTCACACCATGCCTTAGGATGTCACAGTGAGCTTTATTGGTATCCTTGAGGTCACTCTACACGTGTTTTGGTCCAAAGCCTTCTTCAGGGGATGTTGACCTCTATACAACAAAACATTATGTAAAAACATAAAAATACGTTAACCTTAATATAAAATTTCAAAATTTGCAAGAAAAATCATAATCAATTTATATAAAAAGGTAAATAAATCATTATGAATAAAACCAGAATAAACAAAGATGTTTAAGAGTTATAAACTAGTAAAAGAACATTAAGAAACTCTCATAAAACATAATATAGATATGCCATAAATTATTAAATGTTAATCATAAAGCAATAGTAAAACAAAGTTAAAGCAAAATTAAAACAAAAAATAGAAGACAAAAAATGCAGAGCTAGATATTAAAGTATAATTACAAGACATAAAAGTACATGGCTTAAATGGCTCAAATAAAAAAATCAGAAATGACTAAGAGGACAGTTACAATTGTAACAAATGCATGACTCGCCCACTTGACTGTAAACATGCAATGCTGAAAATCTACAGTTGAAATGGATGTATCCAGTTAGCCAATAAACATTGTATAACCACAAACAGGAGTAACACTAGGAAATCATGTATAATTCGACAAAAGGCTTATGAGTTTATAATTAGATACCCAATTATGTATGTAGAGAAAATGGAAGTGATAGTTGAGCTGCAAAATTTTCATTCCTATATAAGGCATATATGTAGGAGGAAACAAGCACAATAAAAAAGAAATCAGCAGTATAAACCCACTTCTTGTACTACTACCTAACATATGTAGCTTCTCACCATAAAAAATGCATATAGGGTCATTCTGAGGTGTTAATAGCCGTTGGGACATCCATCCCCGCTATTTGGCCCCTCTGCTGACCCTGACCAGATGAGGGGGGAAGGGGCATTGCGGGGGCACAGTTAGGATGGGCAGTCAGCGGTCGTTAGACCCGGATGTACAGGGCTGGCAGGCTGAATGGGGAGCTTATTCCACCTCTGAGGTAGAATAAGTTACCCTAGATAATGGGGGATGGCAGGCCCGGGGCACAGAACAGGCGGGAGGGATTCCCTGCAGCCCAACCCTGGCCTTAGGAGGCCAGATTGGGGAACGGGCTGCAGGGAATCAAGCTTTCTGTCCGGCGGCCAGGGATTGCTCCTCCTGAATGGAGCCGCGGTGCCATGGCATCTGGTTGCATGGTACTGCAGCTCCATTCAGGAGCCTTGGTTGAGTTAGCCAGGCTAGGCCTGTATGTGCAGGCTAACCAGAATTGGAGTCCCAGCCTGAACATACAGGCCTGGACGCAGTTCTGATCCCGCGGGGCTAGACCGGGCCCACAGAGGGCCGGGAAGTCCGGGACAGAATCAGGCCCATAATCTCTCAACGATGTTTATGATGAATAGAATGTACAATGGTAGGAGTATCTTATGTATACCTTATCTATGAATGGGAACAGTCTAAACCTAAAGCGCTTGTTTTGGGAAAACTTACAACATCAGAAAGCCATTTGGCCTTATGTCGCTACACTAAGTTAGAAGGAGACGCATCTCTCTATCTCAGCCATAGCATTGTGTGAATGCAAGCAAACTGTGAGATGAAATAAAAGATAAAAGAAATAAATAGAGGTATGCCCTTTGGTGAATCCTCCTAGGCTGGTTCGGATGAATATATGCAGGTACTCATGTTAAAAACTGTACTGTAATGAAATGGACATGCTGTAAAGCAAGGGTGTATATTTTTGCAGATTTGTGCTCAACTCAAAACCAAAAATGGAGACAAGGTAAGATCACAAAAATTGTGAAGTGAGACCCAGTAGCAGACTGAGACTCATAAAAATATGTGTGGAATGTAATAAAGGATAAAATGAAAACCTGTTGCTAATGGAAGGGGTAAAAATACAAAGAAAATACTCATAATGATTGCTCAAAATAAAGGGGAGGCTGTTTGATTTTACTTCTTGATAAGTTTTCTTAAACGTTAATAAAAAATAAAAATAGTGAATCTACCTTCCCTTGTATCATGTCACAAGCTTCCCTCGATTATAATGAACTATCCCTGCCATGAACTTCCTATCCCTGCCATGGCATTATGAAAATACAATAAAACAAAATACAGGATAAAAAGAATAAAGGATAAAGAGTTGCCATTCTGGTGAATCCACCTAAAATAGTCTTAAATAAAGCTTTTGGATAACATGCATATGTATTTTGGCAGGCTTGTGATAAGCTCATAGGTCTGGGCTATAGGATAAGTTAAAATAACCATGAATGTTGGACAAGACCCACCTTATCTACATGGGAGATTGTAGAAAACCCCAAAGAGTTTTTGTATAAAATCTGAATGAAATAAAAACAAAATAAGGGGAATAATAATGGACTATAAAATGGCAATAAATAGATAATTAAAAGATCAACTACATAAATATGCATAGTGAAACAATAAAAAATAAATAAATAGATAAATAAATAAACCAGGGTGATATGTTGGCATGCTTGTAACCAGGGTGATATGTTGGCATGCAGGGGAGGGAAGGGAGGGGGAAGGAGGAAAGGGGAAGTGAGGGAGGGAAGGGGAAGTGAGGGAGGGAAGGGAAAAGGGGAGGAGGAAAGGAGGAGAGAGTACAATATGGAACATTTAAGCTAGAACGTCTGAAAAAAATGCAGATGTGATTTAGCAAACCTGGCTAGGAACAGGGCAGCCAGGGTTTGGATCCTGGTGTTGCTGTTGTTGATATTGTACTAAATACTGGGGATGAGTGAGTGCTTTCTTCTCTATACCTTCTGGATGTTTTTCAAACTAAAACAAGCATTGTTCAGATGATTGTTCATTGCTGCCTCAGAGCAGGCCTAAGGTTAGATGTGATGTTGGAAGTCCATGACGTTTATGTGATCAGGTGGGGACGTCCTGGTTCCTTGGAATGCCCTACCACGAATCCAGGTTCCTGGGAATGCCTTCTCTATGCCCCAGTTCAGATTCAGATGAATTCAGGCTGAGGATGTCCCCAGAGCCGGCTTCTAAAATGGCTCTGTAGATATCTCAAGTCGATAATCACAGTCCCACAGATAGAGCTTTCAAGTGCCCATCTTGGGAATTTCTCTGTTTAAGCTAAGTGGTTCTTAAATTTTTACATGCATTTAAAAATTTGAAAAAAAACTAAGTTAACTTATACAGATTGGGACTGCTGAAAGATGGTGAGAGAACCTTAGCCTGACTATGAATTGAGTGGCAGGTCTCCCTCTACTGAGGTCCCTTACTGTATTTCCCAACTCAAGAGTGTATTTTATGTGACTCATGGGGAAATTTTTAATTCATTATGAATCATCTTGGTAGCAGCAAGATGAAGTCCTTCCATTGTCGATCACATTATGAAATATAAAACTGCTTAAAAACCCCATTCAGCACACACTTAAGAAAACTGCTTTATCAAATCAGCACTTAATTCTCAAACAACCTTCCAAACCAACATAGTAACATAGGGGCTTGTTTACAAAGGCATGGTAGCATTTTCTGCCCGATATCGGAGCCGCGGCCCCATTTAATTCAATGGGGCCGCGGCTCCGATATCGGGAGGAAACTGCTACCGTGGTTTGTAAACAAGCCCCATAGTATATGATGGCAGATAAAGACCAGTATGGTCCATCTAGTCTGCCCAGCAAGACAGCAAGAGTAGGTGCTCTTGCTGCTCCGTGCAGGTCACCTCTCCCCATGCCTTTCTTTAGGGGTGTACCCACTGCTCCATGAAGGTCACCCCTATTTGTTCAGATATAAGAGATAGTTATGCTTATTTTGATTTTATCCATTATGTCTGTTCCATGCCTTTTGAATTCTATCACTGTGTTTGCCCCCATCACTTCCATCAGGAGGGCATTCCAAGCATCTGCCACCCTTTCAGTGAAAAACGTATTTCCTGACATTGCCTTTCAGTTTATCCCCTTGCAGCTTCATGTTATGCCCTCTAGTTTTACAGCTTCCCTGTCTTTGAAAGACGTTTGTTTGTTCATTAATACTCTTAAGTATTTAAAGGTCTGAATCATATCTTCCCTATCCCTCCTCTCCTCCAAAGTGTACATACTTAGGCATATTTAGGTCTTCAAGTCTCTTCTCATAAGTCTTCTAATGCAGGCTCCAAATCATTTTGGTTGCCTTTCTCTGAACCGGTTCCAGCCTTTTTTATATCCTTTGCGAGATGTGATGTCCAAAACTGAACAGAATGTTACAAGTGAGGCCTCACCAGCGACTTGTACAGTGGCATTAGTACCTCTTCCTTTCTACTAGTAATTCCTCTCTGTATGCAACCCAGCATCCTTCTGGCTTTTACCACTGCCTTGTCACACTGTTTCGCCACCTTGAGATTGTCAGAAACAATCACACCGAGGTCTTTTTCCTGGTCCGTACACATCAATCTCTCGCCCACTATCACATACAATTCCCTTGGATTTCTGCTTCCCAACTGCATTACACTGCACTTCTTCACATTAAATCTTAACTGCCAAGTATTAGACCATTCTTCCAGCTTTAGTAGATCTTTCCTCATGTTCCCCACTCCCTGAGGGGAGTCCACTCTGTTGCAAATATTTGGTGTCCTCTGCAAAAAGACAGACTTTTCCATTCAGCCCTTTGGCAATATTACTCACGAATATATTGAACAGTATCGGTCCCACTAATCACCTTCCTTTCATCGGAGTGAGTTCTGTTTACCGTCGCCTTCTATCGTCTGTCAGTCAACCAATTTCTGATCCAGTTCACCATCTTGGGACCTATCCCCAAGCTGTTGAGTTTATTGATAAGCCTCCTATGAGGAGTCAGCACTGCAAATATTATACCTAGCCCTCGGATACCAAATCACCATCTATCATAAAAACAGAACGAGCCAAACTGCTATGGTTCCCTATACAGACATTACAGGCTAGCAAAATCTTTCATCTCACTTACACATGCAGAACATAGACAGACCTTCACCATATTCAGAATAAGGGATCTCAAGTTTGAAATGTATAGATAAAAACAGAAGGCAGATTCTGCATGCAATGCAAAGCTGGATAAACACAAACAGAAATGAATTTTCTCCTGTAATGAGTGCAGTGTAGTATTTAAAAAGTTTTGATGATATTTATATCCAATATACAATCATTGCAAATATTAATTACAAATTCACAAAATTGGGAATACTATTTTTTTCTACCTTTGTGTTCTTCTCGACATGCTGTTTTCACCTTGCCACTCTCTCCCCCATCCCTGCTCTGATCCCTCTTACTGGGTCTCCTCTTCTTGTCTGTCTCTTCTCCTATGTCCATCTCTCCCTCTCCTATATTTTCTGTCTCCTACATCTATATTCTTTAATTTCACTTCTTGCCATCTTTTTCCTTTCTCTTCCTCTATCCTGATCATCCCACTTTTTTCCTTTCTCTGTATTTCACTATTGTAACTAACATTGTTTTATTCCTCCATCTCTCCCTTTTCATCTCGCATCCTCACAATTTCTCAGTAAGTTAGCCCACACAAGCTTCTATTGTCCCTATTATATCAGTATTACTATTGCAGTGCTTCCTCTTGCTTCTCTATCCAGTGCCCGCTGCCTCTTTGTGCCCTCTAGCACACCATCTAGCTGGGGCATCTCTTTCTAATCATAATCTAGTGCTTCTTCTCTTCCCTTCCTCCCAATTCCACCTCTCCCCCCTATTTCTAGGGCTTCTAGCTGTCATTTATTTATTTATTTTATTTTATTTATTTACATTCTCTTATATACCGTGCTATTCTGCATCAGTGCGGTTTACATTGAACAAACTGAAATTACATTGAACAGGGCATTATAACTTGGAGATAACTATTTTACAGGGAACTGCCGAGGGCTTGCCACTGCTGCTGATCCTTTGCCTGTCTTTTTTCCCTGCCTGCAGGAATTTTGCCTGCGGGTGTATTGGGAGCGCTTGTTGTTTTTGTGCCAATAGTTTGTGGGTACCCCAGGGGGCCGCCGTCTGTGCCCCGTGATGAGACGCCACAGGCCCGGCGTCATACCTGGTCTCCAGCCTCTCAGAATCACCCATTCCTGCCCCTGCCCAAACACCCTTTAGAAGTGTGTTATATACTGGGTGATATCCATTCGCCTGGGCTTTACCTGAATACACTTACCGTATTACAGTAGTTGTGTCGTGTGCTGGTCGTTGGTCACTTTATAGTTCGCTTTCATTAAACGTTTTCGGGCAGACACAACAAAGTGTCAAGAATTTGGTGATTTTGGCAGGCTTTTCCAATTTTGTTCTAACTTGCCTATTCCTTGCCTTCAAATTGGTTCAAACCACTGTGACTTTTGCTTGCCTCTGCAATTTTTATTTTGCCTAGCCTTTGCATTGATTCTATACTGCAATTTTATTTCACCTTGCCTTTGCGTTGATTCTACACTGTGTGCAGAATTTATTAAATCGCGTGTGGTGGTATTTGAACTTGTTTGGCGGTATTTGATTTTATCTGGTTTGCTGGACAGGTGTTTGAGTTTTTTTGATGATTGTTTGGTGGTATTTGTTTATTGGTGCCAACATGATGAATTCTTATTTTTTACTTTTAGAACTGCATGTGTGGTTTTGGCATCTCTGGTTCTTGTATTGCACATCATCCAGAGGTCTTCAGTTCCTGTTGATCTTTAATACTTTGGGACAGTGACAGTTTTGGACCAGATTCAGCCAGTGTTTATACTAACTTAGCAGATTTGGCCTTCTTACATCCAGCCACCCCAGTATAACGAAGATGAGTGTTCCAAAGAAGAGCAAAATCTACCACTTTCATTATGAATGGGAAATGGACTACTTCATCATGGTGAAAGACAAGTGTTGTTGTCCAATTTGTAACGCCCCAGTATCCTTGCCCAAAAGGGGTAATCTGGAACGTCATTATAAGGCTTTGCATAGCAATAAGTTTGATGCTGATTTTCAACCCAAAAGTGAAATTTGTAAACTGAAGCTCAAAGAACTTAAATCGAAATTGGCTACTCAGCAAAAGTTGATGGCGAAGCCAAGGTCACATTCGGTCAATGCAACCATAGCATCCTTCAAGGTCAGCAACCTGATCGCAAAGAAATGCAAACCTTTCACTGAAGGGGAATTTGTAAAAGATTGTTTTCTTGAAGCAGCTAACAATCTTTTTGAAGGATTTAAAAATAAGAAAGATCATAGCTGCTATTCAAGATGTACAATTGTCAAAAAACACCATCGTGCGGCGAATAGAAAAGATGTGTGGAGACACAATTGAACAATTGTTGGAGGATGTTTCAAATTGTGTTGCTTTCTCACTCCAACTGGATGAATCTACAAACATAAGAGACATAGCCCACTTACTAGTCTTTATTCGGATGGTTTTTAAAGACTTCAGTGTTAAAGAAGAACTACTTGGAATGATTTCTTTAAAAGGGAGAACTACTGGTCAGGAAATATTCAGTTCTTTCCATTCTTTTGTGACAAAGTGTAATCTTCCATTGCATAAACTTGTTTCCATCACTACTGATGGGAGCAAGAGCAATGACAGGTGAAGTTAACATAGCCCTCTGTAGACAGCATGACGACTTCCCAGATTTCCTTTACCACTGTAGCATTCACCAGCAAGTTTTGGCAAGCAAGAGACTCAATACAAAGACTGTCATGGACATCACTTTCAAAATTGTAAATTCAGTTCGTGGAAGATCACTTCAAAGATGGCTTTTCAATCTTATTCTTGATGAAGGGGCAGCGGAAATCATTTTGCACACAGATGTAAGGTGGCTAAGTAGGCACAAATTTCTGCAAAGATTTTGTGATTTGCTGAATGAAATAAGTTTTTTGAAGGAGAGGGGAGATGACCAAGCAGAATTGGAAGATGAGGAGTGGTTATGAGGAGTGGTTATGTAATCTGGCATTTCTCGCTGACTGTACAGGCGAACTAAGTGATATGAACCTTGAACTACAAGGTAAAAACAAATGCATTGGCGAGATGAGTACAGTTTCATCCTACAAGAGCAAATTTGAGCTAACACTTTTGATCATTTTCCTAATACGCAGGACCATCTGGGACAATATCCAAATTTTGTTTTTCAGAACGAGAAGTATGTGACAGAAATCTGTTCTGTTATTCAGGAATTTGAAAACAGATTCTGTGACTTCCAAAAAATTGGAACAGTTGTGGAGTACTTGTCATACCCATTCAAAGTAGATGTGGACATTAAAGAAACTGCAGCTGCTATCAGTAAAAATTACTCATTGAACAAGCCATCTCTTGAAAACTAAATATTAACCTTTAAAAATGACATTTTTCTCAAGACCCATTTTAAGCATTAATCATTTTGGAAACTAGTGCCTAGAGACAAATTTCCCAACTTGAGAAGATGCAGTGAAGCTGTACACTCTTGTTTCGGTTCAACTTATTTGTGTGAATCTGTGTTTTCCCATCTGAAAATGACAGAGTACACAACATTCCAGCATGACAGATGAACATCTCTAGGATTCCCTGAGACTGGCCCTCACGCAATATTCACCCAACTTCAAAAAGCTGGTGGATGGAATGCAGGCTCAGATGTCTCACTAATGAGCAAGAGCGAAATATTAAAGATTGTGCAAGATCAGCCTGGATCAATACTCGACCTAAATTTAACACAAATTACTCAATAAAACTTTAAGAAAAAATATACTTTCCATTTCCCCTCACAGTTCTTACTGGATCTTCATCTCTCTGTTTTGTGTTTTCTTAATTTGCTTAACAGCTGATCACATCCAAGTAAATGACAGAAGGTTCATTAAAAATGGGGGGGGGGGGGGGGAAATCCTCCAACTTTATTGGGTTAAAATTTAATTTGAAACTTAATTTTCATGGTGGTAGATCACCGGCACTTTTGGCCGGAAAAAGCAGATCACGACCTGTTCGAAGTTGGACATGCCTGCTCTAAATAAAGAACAATTAGAGATGGTTGCTGTTGTCATTGCCCTCCTTTTTCTAGGGGTGATTCAGCATCCTGGACAGGGTGTATGTGGAGTCAAGCCATCTTTACCCTACCTTTTATGTAAGAAGTGGGGCTTTGGTGGGGGGGGGGGGGAGAGGAAGGGGGAGGACCTTTCCCCATTTATCCCCATATCAGGTCCAATCAGGAGCTAACAGCAACAGAAATATAAGACACAGCTAAGAAAAGGTTTACTAGAGCCCATCTCCCAGGAAACATGTTCCCTGTAAATAGTTATTTCCAAGTTATAATGCCCTGTTCAGTGTAAGTTCAGTTTGTTCAATGTAAACCGCACTGATGCAGAATAGCGCGGTATATAAGATAATATAAATAAATAAATAATAAATAATAGCTCCGTCTGAAAGACCAGTGTATTCCAATCCAAAGAACACAGGTTTAAGGCCAATCCATGACAACTATCAAATGGGAAAAAGAAACCATAAAAGTTTGGGTTTATTTGCCTAGAAAGCTCTAGTAATGTTTCAGCCATTTTTTTTCTTTGGGCAGTAGCCACAGCCACCTCTTAACACAATTACTCTAAAATGAAAATTGATAAAATCAAAACAAAGTACAATTTTAAAAACCTGCGAAAAACATAGGAAACTAAACAAAATTAAATTGTTTTGCCTGCCTTCCCTTAGCCTACCATGTAGACATGGGGAATTCAGATCTATTAAAAAATGATAGACATATACATTTACAGCTTCCCCAAGGCACATACAAAGTACTTTCTGGAAGGAGAAACTGTCATTGTCAAGGCTGGCCCCTCTTACCATTCCCCTAAATTGATCTCCCACCAGCAAACCCCCTGACCTTGATCTCCCTCACCCACATCCGATTCATCCTCACCTAACCATCCTCTGGCAGCAAGAAATCACCCCAAGGCCTTTCCCAGAAGACCTCCCCATTCCCCACACCTGATCTCTATCCTTGGCCTTACCGGGATCCCTGATGGCTAGTGGGAGCAGGAGCAATGCCCAGTCACGTCTGCTCTTAAAGTGTTGTGCTACAAAATAGAAGTGATAGCTCCCTAGCATTAATCTCATGTTACTGCATGTGAATTCCTCTCTCCACATCCTAAAGTATGCCTTCACACATAGTTAATGATGGCTGATAAACATCAACATGGTCTAGATAGTGTATCCACTTAAGATTCAACTACTTTTGTTAGATAATACATATAAATGCATATATGCAATCCAACCCCCAAATATTTTAGAGGTCATTTTTTGAAGTATGTGCTTTAGGAAACAGTTTGTGAGCACTTTTTAGGACATTTACTTTTGAGACTGCATAAGATCTTTTAGCATCTTATCAACTATAAAATATTTCTTATCTTGGTTAAATGAAATGTATTACAACCTACTACAGTTACAGTTTATTAAATTTGATAGATGAGGGGGCTGATAAGTCTCGGGCCTTGTAATGAAACAGAAAGCTGTAATCTTCTGAACTGTAATCTTCCGCCGCTGCTCTCCATTTTTGGCTACGCTCCATTTGGTCCTGGGTTCATTTCACAGAGACAGCAGGGTAAGCAGCACAAATAAGACAACCAAAACTGGTGTGGCTTGGAAAAAGAGTTTTATATCGAAATAGGCTTATTACATAGGTACAGAACAGAGTTATAGTGGTTGTTACAGAGCTGCTTCAGTGTGAATCAATGAATCTGTGTGTGTGTGTGCATGTGTGAAGTGTGAGAGAGAATACGAGTATATGAAAGACTCTATGTGTGTGCATGTGTGTGTGAGAGGAGAGAGGGGGGAGGGGTAAAGAGATGTGATTGTCAGAGCCTCCTGTCCTTCATGTCCGATGAACAGAGAGAGAGAGAGAGAAAGAGGAAGTATTTCTGTCCTTTATAGTGAGTTTTCTCCAGCACCTCCCTTTGAGGTCTGCTATTGTTTCCAGCACCTCCCTTTGAGGTCTCGCTCTGACAATCACCAGGGGGTCAGAGCTAATCTCATCTTGTAAACTACCCTCATTAAGTTTGGAGACTGACATCACCAGAGTAACAAAGCTGCTTGAAATCCAAGGTCTGGGAAAAAGCCATGACACCTATGCTAGGCATAATGTCATGCTGATGTATGCTGACAAAAGCTACGGGCACACTTCAGTTCCAGAGGTTCGGATGATCTCCCTGCAGTTTTGTTTTATAAAATTGAAATGCAGAGACATCATTTGGACCTGCAGAACTGAAGTGTGCTTGTAGCTTTCTGTTTCATTATAAGGCTCGAGACTTATCAGCCCCCCTTTGTACTGCCACTCATGAGACATAACTAAGGCAGTGTACAGTAAAAATTATAAATATATAAATAAATAAAAATAAGCAAACACAGACAGAAGACAATAACAGGACGAAAGACAGGAAGGGAATAGGGGTATAGGAAGTAAGAAACCGAGACAAAAATGAAGGAGTACCATAATAGAATGCCTTAAAAAGCAAGGATAAGAAACTTATGGGAAATCTGAGAGTCTATCGGCAGCCAGTGCTCAGAGAGGAAAAAGAGGGTGACAGCATCAAACTGACGAATACTGTGAAGAAGTTTAATGGAAGTGTTCTGTATCAGTTGAAGACAGGCAATCTGATAGCAGGAACGACCAGAAATAAGGGAGGTGGCGTCATCCATTCAGGCAATGACAAAGGAGAGAATCATGAAGAGGGTTGAGGGGACAAGGAACTTATGAATGGAGAGTATTTGCTCAAGAGGAAAAAACACTGTGGGAGATGAGGAAAGAAAACAAAAGAGAACAAAGTGAACCCTAAGAATCCTAACAGTGTCTTGTAAGGCTTGAAAGCACCATGGATGGTGGGGAGCACAGGAAGAGTTGGCAAAAGAGCGTGGGGAAAAGATCATGGCCACAGTCTTAAACAAATTGAGCTTTAGGTCGTGAGATGAAAGCTAGTCAGCAATCTGAGAAAGCTTTGTGGAAGCCTGAGAAACAGTGGCAATGGACCAGGTGGGAAGGTGGAAAAGAGGTTGGATATTACAGCATACAGGAAAAAGGGACTCAAAGAAGCCAAGAGGACATGAAAGATTTAAATGAAGATAGGCCCTAAAACTGATTCCTGAGGCACACCACAGTTTAAAGGCTGGGGGGTAGACAGCAGTGAAGACCAAGAGATCTGGAAAGTGTGGCTTTGCAAATAAGAGCAGAACCACTGTAAAGCAGAGATGGAAACGCCAAAGGAGTGCACTTGAGAAAGAAGAATAGTGATTCACCAAGTCAAAAAACACAGTAAGGTCTAAAGAGACAAGAAGGACCTTATGATTAGAATTCAGTGCTATGCCAATCAGAGCCCTGCTTAACAGTGAAGAAACCGCCACTACTGAGGCTCAGAAGTGCGATCGGGAAAACCGGTGAGCATCAGCTGTTTAGCTTTAAAGTGCATTGCACGTCAGAGATCAGGCTGCCAGAGCCCTGCTTAACAGTGAAGAAACCGCCACTACTGAGGCGCGCCCGCTCCTTGCGGGCCTGCGCCTGAGGGCCTCGCAAGAGGGCCCTTTGGCGTGGCCCTTTGGAGGGGCACGAGAGGAGAATATACTATCGGACAAGAAATAACCGAAGCTAAAAGATAAAGTGAGTAAAGTTAAAAATTAGAACTCTCCCGTACAGTGGACTTTGCTCTAGCAGAGAAAGTACACATGTGTTGCACATGAAGTAGATAAATTGTTATTGCCTTCTCTTAGTAATGGTTATGTTCTTATTAGTCACCCTACTGTACAAATCCTTTTTAAAGTTAGCACTGACAGACATTAATTGCTAAAGATTAAATCCATTTATGTTTAACGATCAACTACTATGGCTACTCCTGCCTACCATCCTGTCTTTCTTTTACCTACTCAATTTTACACTCTTCAAGGTGGAGCTCCTTTTTCACAACCCCTTTATATTTGGTTACCTACTCTCATGCCAATATACCATATACTCCTCAACTCACTAAGTTCACATATAGTATCCAAATACAAATACAATGACTTTAATCAACACCAGCAAATAAATCGTATGTTTCATCACAAGAGGTCTTACACTCCAAACACAATTTCCATTGAACTAATGAACACAAGGTCAGTAAGAAACAAAATTCACACAATCAGAGACCATATCATTGACCAACAGCCAGATATCCTATGCATCACTGAATCTTGGCTAACTCCCAACTGACAGCATCCTCCTCAACCAATTGGTCCCACCTTCATATTCTGCCTTTAACAACCCTCGCACTCAGAGAAGAGGAGGCGGAGTTCTGATCATCGCAAAAAAATCTTTACACCTACAAACTATAGCTTCTAATTCCTCTGACCAATCCAGCGCTGTCACAGTGGGTAACAAACACTTAGCCATCAGCCTCCTATATAGAGCACCTCATGCCCCAGCTGAAGAGCTAACCTCCATTTTAGAAACTGTCTGTGCGGTCAACTCTCACCATAAACCCCTAATTTTACTAGGTGACTTCAACCTCAACTCCTCTTCCAATATAGATAAGGAAACCTTGCAAGCTATGGACTCCTTACAATATACCCAATTAATAAATGCTCCCACGCACAAATACGGATCCATGCCAGATCTCTTCTTTGCCCCCAACCACGTCATAAATAATGGCAACTTCTCCTTACCCATAATTACCCCAGTTCCATGGTCAGATCACCATAGAATTAAAATAGAATTCTCAAGCAAGTTTGACAAGCTCGATAAGATAAAAACTACTACGTTTACTCCAAGAAGGTTCAAAGCTTTCAATAGAGAACAATTCTTACTAGACACAATACCTCACCTTAACTCAGCTGAACTTGATTTGAACAAACAAGTGAACAATTGGTATGACACCATCAGCACTGCAGCCAAGGCTATAACAGACTCAAAAAAGATCAAAAGGAGACATCACGCACCATGGTATTCTAAAAACATACGCAATGCTAAGAGAGAATTAAGGAAGTTAGAACGCCACTGGAGACGATCCAAATCTCCCACCTCTCAGGATTTATACTTAATTCAGCAAGAGAATTATAATGATCTCATCAACAAATCAAAAAAAGACCACACAAACACTATCCAGAAAGCATATAACAAACCTAGAGAACTTTTTGAGATAGTAAAATACCTAGTTAATGAACTGTGCTCTGATAAAGACATCCAGATCAGTCCTCAAGTGTATGCAGATTATCTTCGAGAAAAAATAGGCCAAACTCCACCTTTAAAACAATCTGAAAACAGCAATTTTATTTTACCAAGTACAATTTGGAACAAGTTTCATATTCCCTCAACTAAGCAGCTTTCAGACATCATCGCTGCACTTAACACAAGTACTGCACCCACAGATCCTTGCCCAGTACCTTGGGTCAAAGCTACTAAGTCAAACTTCATTAATTTTATACACCACCTCGTAACCAACTCTCTAAATCAAGGAATCATGCCAGAACAGCTGAAATTAGCCACAATTAGGCCTATCCCTAAGAAAACCAACCTTGAAAAAAACAATCCAGCTGCATATAGACCAATTTCCAGCTTACCACTCCT
Source organism: Ichthyophis bannanicus (assembly GCA_033557465.1). Classification (NCBI taxonomy): domain Eukaryota; kingdom Metazoa; phylum Chordata; class Amphibia; order Gymnophiona; family Ichthyophiidae; genus Ichthyophis; species Ichthyophis bannanicus. The sequence goes on along the minus strand of CM066032.1, from coordinate 364,420,416 downwards.
GGCAAAAATTATTGAGAAGGCAGTACAATTACAGCTCCAAGACCATATTGATGAGCATGCGCCACTTGACATACATCAGCATGGCTTCCGCCCGAACCATGGAGTTGAGACGCTGCTACTTTATTTATTCAATGACATCACTCAAACCATAGACAATTACAATAGAGGAACATTAATGATTTTCTTAGATATTTCAGCGGCCTTTGATTCAGTGGACCATACAATCCTATTAATCAGACTAAAGAGCATCGGTTTAACTGGCACTGTCCTAAACTGGTTTGAGTCCTACCTAATTGATAGACAGTTCCAAGTTAAAATTGGTCTAAACACTTCACGTCATACAGTAATCAAACAAGGCGTACCGCAAGGATCTGCACTCTCATCACTTCTTTTTAACCTCTTTATCCAACCAATCTGTCACATAATAGCAACTCATCAAATAGACTACACAATTTATGCGGATGATATTATGATTTACACTCCAATTGATATCAACTGCCTAGACTACAACAAGATTTCAAACTGCATTACCAGTATTTCCATTTGGCTCTCAAATAACAACCTTGCAATAAACTTAAACAAGACTGAAGCACTTATTGTAACTAGAAACACCAACTTTAATCCCCCACCATACATCACATGCAACAATACAAAGATTCCAATTAAGGACGAAGTAAGGTACCTCGGGGTAACCCTCGATAAGAAGCTAGACCTACGATCTCACATAAAAAAAAACTGTTAAAAGCGCTTATTACCGTATGAAAATAATTAGACGCCTCAAGCCTTTTATCTCATATGAACATTTTCGTACAGTCTGCCAGGCACTTATTACTCCCATTCTGGATTTTTGCAACCCTATCTACAATGGGCTATCAAAACATGCTCTCAAGCCGCTCCAAATGGCACAGAATACAGCAGCCAGAATAATTAATGGATCTACAAATCATGACCACATTACCCCCATCCTTAAAGAACTCCACTGGCTACCGATAGCCCTTCGCATAAAGTATAAGTTAATCATAAACATCTTCAAAATGAAACACAAGAGTTCTGCAACCAGCCTCCATGCCCTCTTACTCCATGATATCAGCAACAGACCAAAAAGATTATCCACTTCAAACACCCTCAATACCCCAAGAAATTACTCTAAATCATGCAAATGTACGTCACAAAGAGCAATTTCTTTGGCTGCCCCTTTAATTTGGAACTCTCTCCCTCCTGACTTACGTTCAATTGATGTTTTAAGTGACTTTCGTAAGCAATTAAAAACTACACTTTTCATTGAACATTATGAATCAACAATTTGACTAGATATCATCTATTGTATATATTATATAAATAATTTACTATATTGTTAACCCTTGTTATTTTTCCTACATTACCATGTGCTGTTATGTCTACTGTATATGTTTCCCTTGCTTATACCTTTGTATTTCTTGTAACCGCTTTGATTGAAGGAAAAGGCGGTATAAAAACTTGTTAAATAAATAAAATAAATAAATGTGAAAAAAGTCCATGATAGCTAGAAGAGAGTGTTCAATAGAAAGCTTAGGGCGAAAGCCCATCTGAGAAGGATGAAGGGCAATGGACCAAAGAAGAAAGGTCTGCAGCTGTTCTGCAACCAGCCGCTCAGTAACTTTGGATAGAAAGGGCAGGAGAGAAATGGGGCAGTAGTTGAGAGAACTGTGGGTGTCTGCATTGCTGGATTTAAGAATGGGGAGAACAGTGACCTGATTCCAAAAAGCAGGGAAGGAACCAGAAGAGAAGGAGACGGTGAGGATAGAATGCAGGGGAGAAAGGAAAGAATACCCAACCAACTAGAATAGATGGGAAGGCATCGGATCAGAAGGGGCAGTAGTGGGCCACAACTGTGAAAGAGCATGGGAAAGCTCACAATAGGTGGGGACCTCAAGAGTAAAAAATCCAGAGGGGGAGGAATAGGAAAAAGCAGAAGGAGAGAAGGGGAGAGAAGGTAGGAGGGGGCAAAGTAGACTGAATGTCTGGCATCTTCTGACAAGGTGGTGGCAAAGTCCTGGCAACTGAGGGAAGATGGGACAATGTAATCAGAGGGTGAAGCGGTGAACTGATGGAGAAGATGGTATAACTTGGAAGAAGTAGGGTCCTGAGTGAAGAGCGCCAAATAATAGGATCTCTTAGCAAAAACTATAGCAGTCCTGTAATGGAGGGAAGCAGAATGATACTGAGAGAGAGACTCGATGGAATGGGATTTACACCAGCGGCGTTCCAGGTGGCGCAGATGGTTCTTAAGAAGATAGAGACCAGGGTGATACCATGGATTACAAGGGTGAACCACAAGGGAAAGAGCGAAAAGGGGCAACGGCATCCAGAGCAACAGAGAGAGTGGAGTTTAGGAGGTGCACTTGGTCAAAGGGGAAATGAGTCACAAAGTCAGTGGGAAAAGGTGAACAGTGGGAAACAAAGGCATCAGTGGTAAACCGCTGAAGGGAAGCGCTGACATGTCAGGGACTGTGGGGTGGGATGAGGTGTGGGGGACATTTAAGGTGAAGATGAAAGAATGATCAGACCACGGGACCAGGCTGACCACCGGAGAAGAAAATGACAATGATGAGGTAGTAGAAAGAAGATTGGGTGTCTGATCGGCAGTATGAGTGGGAACTTGGACATGCTGGTACAAGCCATAAGTGTTCAAAAATACACATAAGTCCTTAGCTACAGCATCAAAGAGTGAATGCGAATATTAAAAACACCGAGAACAAAGAGGGGAGAAGGGGTGAGAGTAAGTAAGGGATGATAACAATAGCAGTCCTGGAGGGTAGCCCTGGAGACAAAGTGGAAAGTACATTAAAACAAGCAGGAATGGTGAGGCTGCAAATACTCGGGAAACAAGGACCTCTAGAGATGGTGAAACGTAGGAAGCCAGATGGGTAACAAACAATGAAGAGGAGTAAAGAACCACAATGAAGAGGAGTAAAGAACCACAAGGCCACCATCATGGCGCTGCGGGCAATTGAGATGTAAATATTTATTTATTTTTATTTTATTTATTTAAAAGCTTTTCTATATTGCCCCTTCCAAAGATCAAGGGCGGTTTATAGTTAACATTGAACAGGGAAGTTACATTATAACTTGAAACAATGTATAACGCATAAACAGGTTAACTATATACAGGTAACGTATTTATTATCAACTTATGTACATATTAGCTGTGGCCAATATCATTGGAGCTCTTGTATAATATATGTCAAGGAAAGAGGGGAAGGTGATCCTCAGTTAATTTTATTTGACAATATGTATAAATGACTATGTATGTTATGTAGTTATGTTTGGAGGCAATCATATGTGAGATATCTGAGGTGGCGGATGGACTAGGAAGGATGTAGTTAATAAGTCCTAAGTTAATATACTTGCTATGTTAGGTATATTTCTTTATTGTCTTATTGGTAGTCTAAAGGGACGTAGTGGTGAAGATAGTCCAGACAGGCATCAGAAAGTCAAGTTTCAACTAGGCACAGGAGATCCAGGCACTGAGACATGAGCAGATCAAAGACTAGATGCGATTTACGCTTTTGAGACCAGACTTTTAAGAGGTCGAGGGACCAGAAGCAAGGGTTTAAGAAGCAGGGCGAAGGCATGACCGAGGATGGGGGAAGAGAGGAACCGAAATGAAAAGTCCTGGACCATAACTGAAGTACAGCACGAGGAGCCAGAAATTGATTGCTCTGGAATACAGGAATAGGCAGCGCAGGCATCTAGAAAAAGGGCCAAAACAAAGAGGCAGCCAAACAATATCGAGAATGCCAGAATGGGCGGGGCACAGGGAAGAAGCCTGGAAAGCATCAAGTGGAACAAAGGTTGCATGAAGGAGCACACAAGGGAGCACAGCATGCTCCTTTGCTGTGCGCCTCTAAGGCAGTAACATAGTAACATTGTAGATTTATTTATTTATTTATTTATTTAACAATTCTTATATACCGCACTATTTGTTATCAGTGCGGTTTACATTTGACAAAGAATACTCAGATCAGAGAAGACTGATTGAGTTTACATTATAACAGGGAATAGAACTTGGAGAACATGGGTAACTATTTACATATTGACATATTTCAGGATAGATGCAGAATACATGAAACTATATACATAAAGATATGTCATAATGGATGATACTTGATCTGAAAGTACATAAGAAGGTTCAGGCTGGCGAGAGAATGCTTGGGGCTTGAACGGTATGTTGTGTAGGGGGCTCTAGTAGGGGATGGGGATGGTTTCTCAGAGTCGGGGAAGCATCTTGAGAGAAAAGGAGTAGAAAGAGGTGGTGTTTTATTGCTTTACAGAATTGTAGAAGGTCTCGGATCGCTCTGATTTCTGGAGGTAGGTCATTCCAACATTTTGGTGCGTAGTGGGCAAAGGTTCTTCTCCTGGTTGTTTGTGAGCACTTTATGGAGTCATTAGGGATAGACAGAGTGTTGTCTGTTGCTGTCCTTCTGGATCTGGTTTTTGGAGTAGGTGTGATGAGATCGTTGAGAGAATTGGGAGCGATGTTGTTGATAATCTTGAATGTTATTAGAAGAAACTTATATGTTAGCCTGGAGTATATCGGTAACCAATGGAGATCCTTAAGTATTGGTGTGATATGGTCTGATCTGGCTCGACCGCAGAGGACACGGGCAACGGCGTTCATAGCTTGTTGGAGAGGATTGAGAGTGCACTTTGGTAGGCCATACAAGATTAAGTTTGCGTAATCTAAATGTGGTAGTATGAGGGCCTGGAAGATGGTTCGGAAGCCCTCAACAGGTAGCATAGGTTTGAGATGTCTCAGTGTTCTAATTTTGTTATAGATGGACCTGGTGATGTTTTTTATGTGTTCCTTGAAATCGAGATGCTGGTCCAGGGTAATGCCGAGATAGCGTATGGCGTTACGGCTTGGAAGCTCCGCATCTCTTACTCTTAGGATGGAGGGAGGAGAGAAGCTTTTGTTCCTTGATATGAAGAGTACCTCTGTTTTTGACGGCAGATAAAGACCAGCATGGTCCATCTAGTCTGCCCAGCAAGATGGCAAGAGTAGGTGCAGGCCACCCCTCCCCATGTCTTTGTTTAGGGGTGAACCCACCACTCCATGTAGGACACCCCTATCTGTTGAGACGTTAGATGGTTCAGAAGTTATGTTTCAGTTTATTTTGTTTTTATCCTGTTGCTGTAAAGGGATCCACTGTGTTTGTCCCATGCCGTTTTGAATTCTGTCACCATGTTTGCACCCACCACTTCCATCGGGAGAGCATTCCAAGCATCTACCACCCCTTCAGTGAAAAAATATTTCCTGACATTGCCTTTCAATTTACCACCTTGCAGCTTCATGTTATGCCCTCTAGTTTTACAGCTTCCCCGTATTTGGAAGAGGTTTGTTTGTTCATCATTTCTCCTTAAGTATTTAAAGGTCTGAATCATATCTCCCCTGTTCCTCCTCTCCTCCAAAGTGTACATATTTAGGTCTTCAAGTCTCTTCTCATAAGGCTTCTGACGTAGGCTCCAAATCATTTTGGTCACCTTCCTCTGAACAGTTTCCAGTCTTTTTACATCTTTTGCAAGATACGGTCTCCAAAACTGAACACAGTATTCCAAGTGAGGCCTCACCAGTGACTTGTACAGTAGCATAAGTACCTCTTCCTTTCTGCTGGTAATCCCTCTTTGTATGCAGCCCAACATCCTCCTGGCTTTTGCCACCGCCTTGTCGCACTGTTTTGCCACCTTGAGATCATCAGAGATAATCACACCAAGGTCTTTCTCCTGAATCGTGCACACCAACCTCTTGCCCCCTATCGCGTACATTTCCCTTGGATTTCTACTACCCAAGTACATGACACTGCACTTTTCCGCATTAAATCGTAGTTTCCAAGCATTAGACCATTCTTCCAGCTTTTGTAGATCTTTCCTCATGTTAACCTCTCCCTCGAGGGAGTCCACTCTGTTGCAAATTTTTGTGTCATCTGCAAAAAGACAGATTTTCCATTCAGTCCTTCAGCAATATCACTCACAAATACATTGAACAGTGCCGTGCCCAGGACCGAACCCTGGGGCACCCCGCTAATCACCTTCCTTTCATCCGAGTGAGCTCCATGTACCATCACCTTCTGTTGTCTGTCAGTCAACCAATTTCTAATCCAGTTTACCTTCTTATTTATTTATTTTATTTATTTAACACTCATTTTTATACCGCATCTTCCAGAGATCAGTTGCGGTGTACAAATAACAACAATTAACAAAGCGAAGTTTGTTTTACATAGAACATCTTAATTTTACATAGAACATCTTAAAATATCATAGAACATAGAACATCTTAAAATATCATAAATTAAACAAAGTTAAGTCTAGGAAACTAAACAGTGAATTTAAACTGGAACCATGTTAAAACAATTAATTAACAAAATGTAGTGTCTATATACATAAGATAGTACATAACAGATACAACTATATACATGAGGGGGTATTAGGGCATAAGAGATTGGATCGTCATTTCGTTTGAGTTATGTGTGTTGTCCATTTAGGTGGGAGGGTTGTGCTTTGTGTGGTCAGTTACCTGTTTAGCCTTTATCTAAGTTGAGTGCAAGGTTTTCCATAGTGTTGTAGTTCTTGGGACCCATCCCCAAGCTACTGAGTTTATTGTCAAGCCTCCTATGAGGAACAGTATCAAAGGCTTTGCTGAAATCCAGGTAGATGACATCCATTGCATGCCCCTGATCTAGTTCCTTGGTCACCCAGTCAAAGAACTCAATCAGATTTGTTTGGCAAGACCGTCCTTTGGTAAAACCATGTTGCCTCGGATCTTGCAACCTGTTGGTTTTAAGAAAGTTCACTATTCGCTCTCTTTCAGGAGCGCCTCCATTACTTTTCCCGCCACCGAGGTAAGGCTCACGGGCCTGTAGTTTGACACTTCTTCCCTGTCACCACTTTTGTGTAGAGGTACGACATCAGCTGTGGTAGGCCATGGCCTATATAATAGCCTGTACATGTATGAGAGGCCTGCAAGCTAGGCCTGAGTCCCCACCCCTACTTAGAAATAGTAGTGCTGAGAAAGATCAAAGTCAGTGAAGGTCTGAGGATCTGCCTTAAACCACTCTAAACTGCTTTTGATAAGTTTGTGTTAATCCTTATTCAATTCTTTTATGCTGATGATAGATATGTTCCAGTGTTTTGCATTCTCACATTCTCTGAGCCTAGAAATGACCTTGTAGTAGGGATGTGTTTATGTCTAGAAACTGAGCCTTTGTTAGAATAGCCTGAGAAGGGGGAACAGGGTGTTAGGCCCAGAGAGGGTCCCCGATTGGATAGATGCAGGGGGCGTTGGGACCAATAGAAAGTTTGCCTGTATCAAACTGTGAAACTTGTATATAAGGAAGTTGTTCCTGTTCTCCATTGCTCAGTCCTTTTTGAAGCTTGACTCTCTGAGCCTTGTGCACAATAAATTGGCTTGGATCTTTGAACTGACTCCTGGTATTATTTATTGCATGCTTATCAGCTGCTACATATTCTTGGAGCGTTGGCCGGGAATGTGTGAGTGGGGGATGGTATGCAAGTGAATATACCACGACTTCTTGCCTCAAGAGGTTTGGTCCGGCTGGTGCCGCACCTGACTGATCACAGGGGAGCCTCTGGCGCCACCCGAACCTCGGGGAGGGCTCCTCCTTGCCTTCGCAGGTTGATGGTTCTGGCTGACCAACACCTCCGAACCCGAGGGGAGTCCAGGATCCAACCCATGTACTGGTTTGGTATCGGGAACCGGATCCGTTGAGTAGAACTTTTCTGCTAATCAGTCAGTCTGTCAGCCAGTCGGGATTCTGGAATAAGCGCTTGAGAGTCTGATCACCTCTCAGGGCGGTCCTAGTAAGTCTCAGAAGTCTTAAAGGTATAAGCAGAGACTGAACCCACCAAACCCTCAGCCATTCAGTCAGTCAGGTTTTTTGGGAACGTCTGGATTTATTCTGTCTTGAATGTCTGCTTGTGTGAATGAGAGGTCTTGAATACAGACCAAGCGAGGTGCATTTCCAGGTCGCAAAAAGGAGAAAGTGTTTGGTGTTTGTCTGTTGTTTGTATTTGGTTTTGTTATCTGTTGAAACCGCTGGTTTCCCTTCTAATGTAAGATTATTCTGTCGGGTAATTCATGAAACAGTTTACCGATTGAGAAATGGTACTGAAAAAGGATGAGAAGAAATAAAACAACAAAACAACTCAGGAGTCTCTTCTAAGCACAAAGACAGCTGTCTCACTGAGTTTATTTTGTTTCCAGCACAAGCCGAGAGACTGTATCGTTAGCAGGAGTGTGTCTTTCACACAGCCCGTAGAAAGGAATGTTAGTATTCTTTAACCTTTACATTCCACATTCTGCAGCTGGGTTAATTTGTGCTTATTTCAGGAAAATTGTACCTGTTTTATTAAATTTTTCTAATAGTGACATTCCTTCTGCTATGGTTATGTATTTAATAGGAATGTTTAGTCAGAATTTTGGATCCCAACAGTTTTGGCTCAGCCTGGAAAGGGTTAAGTTCTTATTAACCCCTTTTTAGCTCCTCAACTGTTCTTGTAAATGAAAGAGAAATTAAGGAAACTGCTTTTGTTTTTCCTTTGACCTACGAAGTAGAGGTTAAGAGCCCTGACAGGACAATGAAGCATCCTGAGCCAGTAGTTACCAGATTGCAACTTAAAAATGATTGAAATTTTGTCTCTGATATATTTGGTTTTGACTGCATATGCTATCGAGTAAGACGGGATCTTTTTATATATTATAGCAAGCACCTCATAGAGGACATAATTATTGTTCAGAAATTACGGGAACAACAAAAAGAGCTGTAACTATATTTATTTAGGATTTAACATTCTCAAACAATGTTTTATTTTAACCCTTAGTGTTTACAGCTGCTCTGTCTAGTAATTTACGGCTGCTTTGAAAGTCAGAAAAGAGACCTACTGTTTATTTTGTTAAGATAATTTTCAAGGCTGGCTGTAACGCTGAGTAATTTGTTTAAAGTATCAGTTTCAAATGCCTGTCTTTCCCGAACTGTAAGATGTGTTGGTGTCCAGGGAAACAATGTACTGTGTTTTTTGAAAGGTCTTTTAAATCTTAGTTTCAGAAGTACAGTCTTAGTTTAAAGCCTTTAGACAGGTTTAGACAGTTGCTATTTAGAATGAGCACATACATCTATTATGCTTATTTATTTATTTATTTACATTCTCTTATATACCGCGCTATTCTGCATCAGTGCGGTTTACATTGAACAAACTGAAATTACATTGAACAGGGTATTGTAACTTGGAGATAACTATTTTACAGGGAACATGGGCTATGGGCTAATCTAAGCTTATGTTTTCTGCCTACCCTTTGTTTAATATTGTTGCACAGTTCTGACTCGTAGTCCTCCGGAAAATGCAGCCTGACTGCCCGCCCCCTCTGTCTGTTGTCAAGTATGTCACCATGGGGGGGGGGGAGGTCAGAGTCCACGCAGATTCTGTTGAAATGTATGTCTAGGAATTTTAGCAAGGGATTTGCTGGAGACTACGGAATTAAAATGTCTCCGTCCCTATTAGAAATGCTCTGTGACAGGGAGTGGTCAGTATTAGCTACTTCATGGCCCCATGAGGGCACCTTTGATATTAATGTAGTTTCCCGTGTTCATCAGATTGTGCAAAAATTGTTCCCTGACCAGTTCCCCTACATAGACTCCTGGTTAAATGTTTGTGGAAAAAAAAAGAAGAGAAAAAAAAAGCCCTCCTGGATAAAGCGTTGCTATGAAGAACAGTGTAGGAGATTAGTAGCAGCCACAAAGGGGGGGGGGGGGAGGGCCTGGAAGTCTGGAAAAAAAAAAGGCTGCCTGTTTATTCTGCCCCAGAATCTCCAGACATTCCACTCTGTCTGTCCCAATATCTTTATAGGCCAGTCCCCTCAGCTCTGCCACCACCCCGGGCAGAGCCTAGGGCAGGGGGGGGGGGGACACCTCCCTGCAGATGTACCTCAAGTAGTTCACCAGCCACCTCCGCAGCAGGAGGACGCGCACCCCCTCTTGACCGGAAGCCCCGGCTCAGTTCAAAGTACTCCGAGTGGGCCACAGTCCACCGATGATACTACAAGCAGGGATTCATTTGCCAGTTCAGGGTCACTCACAGCCAGCGCCCAAGAACATGAAGTGGAACCCAGACAGTCCCGATTGCCGTATGCCTTCAGAAGTACAACTACCAGTAAAAGGGATGGTCACGTTATACCATTGTGCCAGGTCCAGGGTCTACCCACCCTTAATACCGAAGGCCAGCCGACCAGCCTTGTTTCTGTGCCTTTTCCACCACTGATTTAATGAACTGAAAGACGCATTATGCCTCCTACACTGAGAAGCCTTAGGGGTCTGTTTACTAAAGGCCGGTGTTGTGCGGTCCGCGGTACCGAGCGGGTGCCGTATAAGGAGTGGGCGTTCCGTCGTGAAGAACAGAAGCTGTGATTGACAGATGCGCTAAGGTGCGCGGCGCCCGTGTGGTTAGTGCCCTGTGACATTACGGCGTTTGATCTGTGCACATAGATCACACTGCTCACGGTTTTTGGGCTTCCACTATTGTGCTGCACATTGCTGACGGAAACGGTTTCTTTTCCCTGCACAGCACCTCTAACGCGAGTGTTTCACTGGCGGTAAATTTCTTTGCAGATTCGGGCACGCTCCTGTGCGGCGAGTCTCTCCCCTCCCACATTCCGCCCACTGACCCCGTCTCTCCGCCCCTAGGGGGCCTTCCTCCGCCCTCATTTCGCCTTGGCACGCCTCTTTCGCACATTACCGCCCCGCAAATGTGCGCGTTGTCGGCGCACGCTTGCGGGACCCGTTAATGTGCCGCGCACTCGTACGGGGCGCTTAAGAGCACTTAAATACATCTTTTAGAGCGCTCATGTGCGCCCCGTACAAGTGCGCCGTTTAGTAAACAGACCCCTTAGGATTTGATTGAACTAATGACCAGTATTATGCAGACCCATCAGCCTTGATGGCCCCAAGAGGGATCCAAATAGTGCAGGCAGCCCTCACTATATACCCCATGCGATCCAGCAGCCCAGGAGAATTTGCGTATGGTAAACGCAGCTTTTGTCAGTCAGTCCCAGAGAGATATAAAACAAAAATTACAGAAATTGGATGGATTTGCGGGCATGAATACAGCCCAGTTAATGGAAGTTGCTCAGAAAGTATTTGTGAATCGTGAAAATGAACGTGACAGAGAAAGTAAACGTAAAATGAAGAAGAAAGCAGATCTTCTTGCTGCTGCTTTAGTTGAACAACGTGGAGGAGGTTTTCCTGATTGAAGGAGCAGAGGACGTGGAAGGGGTCGTGAAAATGATCGGCCCCCACTGAGTGCGAATCAGTGCGCCCATTGCAGAGAAGAAGGACATTAGAGAAGTGAATGCACGCATCTTGACTCCACCCCCAGGAGGGGAGGAGGGAGTACTTGGAGAACAGGAGGTTGATTTCAGAGTCGTGGAAAAATAAACCGAGCACAGTTTCAGCGAGAAAGGGAAGAAGCTATTAAGGGAGTGGCAGTTGCAACAGGCTATGACATGAAGCAAGACTAGGCCAGACCGGGCTCCAAGTTCACCCTGGGTCCCCAGGAGCCCTGGGTCAGTTTGAAATAGGGGACCAATATATGGACTTTATGGTGGATACAGGAGCCAAACATTCAGTAGTGACAAAGCCCGTGGCTCCTCTTTCCTCACGATCTGTCACCATTATTGGGGCCACTGGAGCTAGGGCCACCAAGCCTTTCCTGCAGAACCGCATGTGTGAACTAGGGGGACAGAAAATAACGCACCAGTTCCTGTATATGCCTGAATGCCCTATTCCACTTTTGAGCCAAGATATGCTTGCCAAGCTTCAGGCACAAATATCTTTCGCTGAAGGAGGAGAAATGCAAATGATTGCGAATTCAAAACCCGCTGGACTGATGGTGCTGACTGTCCCCCAAGAAGGCGAGTAGCGGTTCTATAGTGCATCTCCAACCAAGCCATCTAGTTCCTGTATACCTCCTAACCTATAGCCCCGCCTGAAGTATGGGCAGAAGATAATCCACCTGGCCTAGCGAAGAACATAGCCCCTGTCATTGTCACCCTCAAGCCAGGAGCGGAACCAGGTCATGTGAAGCAGTATCCTCTTCCCCGACCAGCCATTGAAGGAATCCACTGCCATCTGATGAAACTGTTGAAGTATGGACTTCTCAAGGAGTGCCAGTCACCTTGGAACACCCCCCTTCTCCCAGTCAAGAAACCTGGGACAGGGGATTGCCGCCCAGTACAAGATCTGAGGCGAGTGAATGCTGCAGCTGAAACTATAGACCCAGTGCTACCCAAATCCTTATACTCTCTTGGGACTGATCCCCGCTGAGGCTACTCATTTCACCATCCTGGACCTGAAAGAGGCCTTCTTCTGTATACACCTAGCCCCCACCAGTCAACTTTTGTTTGCTTTTGAATAGCAAGACCCCACAACAGGAAGGCAGGGCCAACTCACCTGAACTCGATTACCTCAAGGATTCAAGAATTCACCTACTCTCTTTAGTGCTGCCCTGAATCAAGATCTTTCAAGTTATTCAGTGAACCCAGGACAAAGGGTTCTTCTTCAGTATGTGGACAACTTGCTCATAGCCACAAATTCAGAAAGTGAATGTCTACAAGCCACCAGTGAACTCTTGCACCTTTTAAATGAGGCTGGATACAAAGTCTCAAGAGCCAAGGCGCAATTATGTCAAACAAGTTAAATACCTAGGATTCCAGTTGTCCAGTGGAATAAGACTCTTGGGACCAGAATGCAAAGAAGCTGTATGCAGTATTCCTACTCCAACCACCAGGAGGCAAGTGAGAGCCTTCTTGGGGACTGCAGGGTACTGTCATATATGGATCCCCAATTTCGCTCTGTTGGCAAAACCATTGTATCAAGCTACCAAAGGAATGGAAAAGTCTCCAATGGAATGGGGACCTGAACAGGATGCAGCCGCTCTGATGTCATCACCAGTTCTGGGCCTGCCAGATGTCCAGAAACCTTTTTGCCTCTATATTCATGAGGTTTGTTTGAGAGCTGTTGCAGCTACAGCCCTCCTAGTGAGCAAAGCAGACAAGCTCACTCTGGGACAGAATCTTCAAGTGATTGTGCCGCACTCTGTCCTGACCCTCATGGAACACAAAGGAAGTTTCTGGCTAACGAATTCACGAATGTTGAAATATCAGAGTATGCTGTGCGAAACCCCCCAAATACAGTTAAAAGTCAGTCAAGCTCTGAATCCTGCTACATTGTTCCCAGTTGGTCCTGGCCCCCCTGATCATGACTGTTTAGAAATTATGGACACTGTATTCTCAAGTCACCCGGATTTGACTGATGTCCCTTTGGAGAACCCAGAACTGACTTTCTTTATGGATGGAAGTAGTCTCATCAATGGACATCGTTGTGCAGGGTATGCAGTGGTGACCCTTGATCTGGTAGTTGAGTCCTCAGCTCTGGCCCCAGAAACTTCAGCACAGAAAGCTGAACTGATAGCTCTTACTAGAGCACTGACAATAAGAAAAGGGCTCTGTCTAAATGTGTATCCAGATTCCAAGTATGCCCTTACAACCTTGCATGCACATGGGGCCCTGTACAAAGAATGAGGGTTGATAACCTCAGGAAGCAAGTCCATTAAGAATGGCCCCGAGATATTTACATTATCAGATGCATACTGCCTACAGACCTCAGAATTTAGGAAAAGTAGAACGTATGAATAGAACCCTGAAATCTCAGTTGTCTAAACTTTGTCAAGAAATTCACCTGAAGTGGCCCCAGGTTCTTCCTATAGCCCAGTGATGGCTAACCTTTTTGAGCCCGAGTGCCCAAACTGCCGCACAAAACCAAAGAATTTCCTCAAAGTGCCAGCACGTCAATTAAACCTCAGCTCAGTTACACATGCAGAACATAGACCATCACCAAACAAGGAATCACAATTTAGAAACAGGAAGGCAATAATTAAACTGGGAACCCCAAAAGCCAAACTTGGAATGTACAACACTGTAGAAATAAAACTATAAATTAATTTCCTCTTGTACCAAACAAAGCACAGACGTTAATGATGCACATTTCCCAGAGGTTTCATATTCCAGTTAATAAATTCAAAATAAAGAGATATCTTTCTACCTTTTGTGTATTTTTTTTCAGTTGCAATTGCTCCAGCCACTTTCTTCTGGTTTCTTCATGTTTTCTGCTAACTCTCCATCGTCTGCTGTCCATTTGTTCTTTCTTCTCTCTTCTAGTCTTTTTTTCCATTCTCTCTCTCTACATCTGCTTTAACATACTAATCTTTCTCCTTTTGCTCTTTCCTCATTCCTATTTCATCCACACAAATTTTACCGCTCCATCCTCAATCCCCACTTACTCTCCCAATACCCGGCCAATTGTAGATTTTTCATTCCTCCCACACAAAATATTTTTCCCCTCTCCATTTTACTCTCCCAGCCCCATCCCATTCTAATCCTCCCTCAACATCAGCTCCCTTCTAGTTCCAGTCTCACCCAGCATCCATTCCTTTCTAGTCCCTGCATCAGCCCATTTCCAGTCCTAGCCCCCCATCAACCCATTTCCAGTCCTAGCTCCCCCATCCATTTTCAGTCTGAGTCCCTTCATCAGCTCATTTCCAATCCTAGCCCCCCATCAGCCCATTTCTAGTCATTTCCTAGCCCCACCATCAGCCATGTCAAATCATAGCTCCCCTCCACTCAGTCCAATTCCAGTCCAAGCCCCCCCCCATGAGCCTACTTCCAGTTCTAGCCCCTCCATGAGTCCATTTCAATTCAAGCCCCCACCACAGCCCATTTCCAATCTTAGCTCCCCCAACAGCCCATTTCCAGTCCTATCCTAGCTGCTCCATCAGCCCATTTTCAGTCCTAGCTCCCTTCCCTCACAGCCCATTTCCATTCCAAGCTCCCTCCCCATCAGCTATTTGCAGTTCAAGCCTCCCATCCATGTAAAGTGAGTAAATTAATGGAAACGCTGTTGAAAGAGAAAATAGTGAGGTTTCTGGAGTCCAGCGGATTACAGGATCCAAGGCAGCATGGATTCACCAGAGGCAGGTCTTGTCAGACAAATCTGATTGATTTCTTTGACTGGGTGACCAGGGAGTTGGACCGAGGGAGAGCTCTAGATGTGGTGTATTTAGATTTCAGTAAAGCCTTTGACACTGTTCCTCACAGGCGACTTATAAACAAACTGAGCACCCTAGGGATGGACCCTAAAGTTACTGCTTGGGTTAGAAATTGGTTGGGTGGGAGGCGACAAAGAGTAAAAGTAAATGGAGCTCACTCTGAGGAGAAGGATGTTACCAGTGGTGTGCCCCAGGGATCTGTCCTTGGTCCGATTCTTTTTAACATCTTTGTTAGTGATATAGCGGAAGGGCTGTCTGGTAAGGTTTGCCTCTTTGCAGATGATACCAAAATCTGCAATAAAGTAGACACCCAGGAAGGTGTAGATAACATGAGGAGGGATCTAGCTAAGCTTGAAGAATGGTCTAGAATTTGGCAGCTGGGATTTAATGTTAAAAAATGTAAGGTCATGCATTTGGG
This sequence comes from Ichthyophis bannanicus, assembly GCA_033557465.1. Taxonomy (NCBI): domain Eukaryota; kingdom Metazoa; phylum Chordata; class Amphibia; order Gymnophiona; family Ichthyophiidae; genus Ichthyophis; species Ichthyophis bannanicus. The sequence goes on along the minus strand of CM066032.1, from coordinate 364,404,848 downwards.
CTGCAGCAATCCAAGGGAGCAATACAGCATAGGAGGTGAAGTACTTTTGTCCACTAAAGAAGAGCGGGACCTAGGCGTCGTTGTGTCCGATGATCTTAAAGTAGCTAAACAGGTAGAAAAGGCGACGGCAAAAGCTAGAAGGATGCTTGGGTGCATACGGAGAGGAATGGCTAGCAGAAAAAAGGAGGTGATAATGCCTCTGTATAAGTCTTTGGTGCGACCTCATTTGGAGTATGGTGTGCAATTCTGGAGACCGCACCTTCAAAAGGATGTGAACAGGATGGAGTCGGTGCAGAGGGTGGCTACTAAAATGATTAGTAGTCTTCATTATAAAGCATATGAGGACAGACTTAAGGATCTTAATATGTACACCTTAGAGGAAAGGCGAGAGAGAGGTGATATGATTGAGATGTTTAAATACCTCCGTGGCATAAATGTTCAGGGAGAGAGCCTCTTTCAATTGAAAGCAAGTTCTGCGACGAGGGGGACATGGGATGAGGGTGAAGGGAGATAGATTCAGGAGTGATATGCGGAAATATTTCTTTACGGAAAGAGTAGTGGATCCGTGGAATAGTCTCCCAGTGGAGGTGGTAGAGATGAGGACAGTAACTGAATTCAAAAAAGCATGGGACCAACACAGAGGATCTCTAAAGGTAAAAAGTGGACTGTTGTAGTTGTTGTTATGGAAGGACAGACTAGATGGGCCTTGTGGTCTTTTTCTGTCATCATGTTTCTATGTTTCCCCTTCCACTCAGCCCATTTCCAGTCATAGCAACCCCCCAACCCATTACCAGTCCTAGCCCCCCATCAACCCACTTCCAGTCCTAAACCCCCATCACCCCATTTTCAGTTTAAGCCCCCCCTATAACCCATTACCAGTCCTAACCCCCATCACCCCATTTCCAGACATCCCCATCAGCCCAAAGCCCATTACCAGTCTTAACCCCCCCATAGCCCATTATCAGTCCTAACCCCCCCATAGCCCATTACCAGTCCTAACCCCCCATCAGCCCACTTCCAGTCTTAACCCCATCAGCCCATTTCCAGTCAGCCCCCCACAGCCCATTGCCAGTCCTAAACCCCCCCCCCATCAGCCCACAGCCCATTACCAGTCCTAACCACGTCAGCCCACCTCAAGTCCTAACCCCTCCCCATCAGTCCATTTCCTGTCCTAGCCCCCCCCCTTAGCCCATTATCAGTCCTAACCCCCCCCCATAGCCCATTAGCAGTTCTAACCCCCCATCACCTCATTTCCAGACAGCCCCCATCAGCCCACAGCCCATTACCAGTCTTAACCCCCCCATAGCCCATTACTAGTCCTAACCCCCCCAACAGCCCACAGCCCACAGCCCATCCAGTCCTAACCCCTCCCCATCAGCCCATTTCCTGTCCTAGCCCCCCCATAGCCCATTATCAGTCCTAACCCCCATCACCCCATTTCCAGACAGCCCCCATCAGCCCAAAGCCCATTAGCAGTCTTAACCCCCCCATAGCCCATTACCAGTCCTAACCCCCCATCACCCCATTTCCAGACAGCCCCCATCAGCCCACAGCCCATTAGCAGTCCTACCCCCCCTAGCCCATTAGCAGTCCTACCCCCCTTAGCCCATTAGCAGTCCTACCCCCCCAGCCCATTAGCAGTCCTACCCGCTACCCCCCCCCTAGCCCATTAGCAGTCCTACCCCCCCTAGCCCATTCGCAGTCCTAACCCCCCCCCCCCATGGCATATTAAAAAAAAAAAAAAAAAGCTGGCTTTGGCTGCTGCCGCTGCTGCGGCAGCGGCAGAATGCAATGTCCCGCGGGGCCCCCTCCGCCCGCTAAGCCCCTCTGCAAGGGCTTTCAGATTCGCGAGGGAGAGCTTCTCCCTCGCGTCTCTGTTAAGCCCGCAGGGGCTAATGGGAAATTTCCCATCAGTCCCTCGCGTCTAAAGGGGCTGATGGGAAATTTCCCATTAGCCCCTGCGGGCTTAACAGAGACGCGAGGGAGACGCTCTCCCTCGCGAATCTGAAAGCCCTTGCAGAGGGGCTTAGCGGGCGGAGGGGGCCCCGCAGGACACTGCACTCTGCCACTGCCGCGTCCGCGTCAGCAGCCAGAGCCAGCTTTTTCTTTTTTGCGGACCTACCCGCGTGCCAGCTGCAAGGCCTTCGCGTGCCACAGCTGGCACGCGTGCCATAGGTTCGCCATCGCTGCTATAGCCCTTCTTAGGATGTACTTAGCCCCTACCAAGTCTTTAGGAGTTTCCCCTTTTGAGATTCTGTATGGGCGACCCCCGCCTATTGTATAGGGAATAAAGGGAGATATAGAACAGATTAGATCTGAAATTACTAGACAAGAACTATTGGTTTTAAGTTCTGTTTTGCAGAGTCTTCATACGTGGGTACAAGATCAGCTGCCCATCCATCTAACAGAACCCCTGCATCCTCTCAAGCCTGGAGTCTCGGTGTGGATCAAAGAGTGGAGAAAAACACCGTTGGCACCGCATTGGAAGGGACCTTATGTTGTCATTGGTGGTTCAGTGGTAGAATTCTCGCCTGCAATGTGGTAGGCCATGGCCTATATAATAGCCTGTACATGTATGAGAGGCCTGCAAGCTAGGCCTGAGTCCCCGTCCCCACTTAGAAATAGTAGTGTTGAGAAAGATCAAAGTCAGTGAAGGTCTGTATCAAACTGTGAAACTTGTATATAAGGAAGTTGTTCCTGTTCTCCATTGCTCAGTCCTTTTTGAAGTTTGACTCTCTGAGCCTTGTGCACAATAAATTGGCTTGGATCTTTGAACTGACTCCTGGTATTATTTATTGCATGCTTATCAGCTGCTACACAGCCATTCTCCAGTCCTGAGGAACCTCTCCTGTTTCCAAGGATCTGTTGAAGACATCCTTTAACGGTCCTGCAAGCACCTTTCTGAGCTCTTTCAGTATCCTGGGATGTATCCCATCCGGTTCCATGGCTTTGTCTACTTTCAGTTTAGCAAGTTTTTCTAACACCTCATCTTCTGTGAATGGTGTGGTATCTACTTCATTCCCATTTTTATATTTGGGAGTCACAGTTGATCCATCACTAGGATTTTCTTTAGTAAAAAAAGAGCAGAAGTATTTGTTTAGCAATTTCGCTTTTTCAATGTCACTTTCCATGAGTCCTTTCCCAGCACTTCTGAGTCCTGCAATTCCAACTCTGATCTTCTTCCTTTCTCGAATATACCTGAAGAAAGTTTTGTCGCCGCCCTTAACATCTTTAGTCATCTTTTCCTCTGCCTTTGATTTTGCTTTGCTTATTTCTCTTTTTGACTCTTTGAGTTTGATCCTGTATTCATTTCTGTGTTCTTCTGTTTGCAAGCTTTTGAATTTTGCGAAAGCTGTGGTTTTTGCCTTTATTTGAGCAGCCACTTCTTTGGAAAACAAATAGGTTTCCTTCTCCTCTTGTTTTTATTTACTTTTCTTACATATTTATCTGTTGCCCCTTTTATTGCCACCTTTAGTTTAGCCCATTGCAATTCCACTTCCCTTATCTCCTTCCACCCTGTCATCTCCTCCATTAGGTACTCGGCCATTTTATTGAAGTCAGTGTTTTTGAAGTTTAGGACTCTGAGCTTGCTATGATTGGCCTGTACCATGGCATTTATCTCAAACCACACCGTGTGATGATCACGTTTAAAGTTGTTAAGCGATGACACTGAACACGTCACTTTCTTACTGCGGACTGAATGTGCGAGACTGACAGTCGCGACACGGCCACGAATCAGAAGCACTGGCAGGCACAACAGATTACTGGGAGCGGCTAACGGCCTGTCTTTTTTTCTTCAGAATTCTAAGCATAGGCACCCAGTGCTCAGAAACAGATCTAGCCTTGTTGACAGCTTCAATGGTCTCTAAGCAGAAAGCAGCCAAAAAGCCCAAATTTGTTTCATAATAGATGGTTTCTTAACATCCACATTTTTGTGCACATGCCTAGCTGCCTCCTCCTAATTAATGGGACATAACTTGGTACTCTGTTTCTCCAAGCATGAAAGAATAATGGAAAACATTTTTTTTCTGTATGTTATGGGATTAATAAATTATTTACTGTATGTTTGTAGTCCCAATTTATCTTTGTAATGTGGCAGCTACTGAATTTAAAGTTTTACTTCACAGTTGAGGTGCTTGGAAAAAACAGTATGTCTTACAATTCAAGTATAAATGTGTGTAAAATCAGGGATATTCAATTCTTGTTCTAAACATGTCATACAACAGGTGAAGGCAAAACTCGGTAAATAAAGTTTTGAGATGAGAAATTCCTCATGGCTATCTGATAATATAACCTCCTACCAAGCCTGAATTCTTTTTATCCAAACAGGAAGACAGTGCAAGACAAATCTTATAGTATTTGGGTTATTAATGTTGCTGCAAAGTTTAGGCTATAACACTGGAGTATTAATTAAATGCTTTCCTTATACTGGAATTAAACATGCAATCATTGTCATAACAAGTTGACTGACACATGTTGTTATTGATTTTCCTTTGTGTGTTTGTTCTTAGAATGTTCTGGACCATTGGGGATGGAAGGAGGAATTATATCAAATCAACAAATTACGGCATCATCCACACATCGTGCTCTCTTTGGATTACAAAAATGGTACCCATATTATGCACGACTTAATAAGAAGGGTCTCGTAAATGCATGGACTGCTGCAGAAAATGACAGGTGGCCATGGATTCAGGTACTAGATAGCATTCTAATAACCAATTTGATAAATTCACTTTAAGCCTAATGGAAGTCATTGAAGATTTATAATGAAGTAAAAATGAAAACCTTGTTTAGTGTCGATACAACTTAAATTTAGGAAGTTTGGAATTCTCTGGGGAGGATATTCAGTGGTGGTGGCTAGCCTTTGTAAAGTGACTAGCAATCACTGCTGAACTTTAAATCTGGATATTCAATGTCAAGGCCATATCTAGCCACCGGCATTGAATATCTGGGTTAGCCGGATAGCAACGAAATTAATCAGACAGCAGCAATATTGAGTCGCTTCTCGGTTACCTTCTAGGGTGAACGTTAAGCCAGCATTTAAGATGCATTACTTTACTTTAGGTGCCTAGAGTTAATTGGCAGCAGTTGAATATTGCTGTTGCCCATTTATTCCTGGGTGCCACCTCCACCCTGCCCCCTGAATGCCCTGATGCTAGCCAGCTAGAATCAGGGCATTTAGCAGTGATTAACAGATCTGCTAACCACGTTAATCACTCTGAATACAGCCCCTCTATTTTTAAGACCATTTTGCATCATTTAGGGGTACGTTTACTAAAGTGCATTAGTAGTTAATGTGTACTTTAGCATGCACTAAGCTGTTAGTCGATACAATAACAGCAGCTATGGATGCCACTCTATCAACAATGAGCCGCCTAACTGAAGACCGAACACAGTTTAGGACAGCTAGCCAGAGGATCGCCACGAGTCGACACTGACTTGATGGCACTTAATAACAACAACAAGCTGTTAGTGTGGGAGCATGGTAATGACTAACATGAGCTATAAACAGCCTGCATGGTAAAAATCCTATGTTAACTGCCTAGCACATGATAGGGAGGTTAGAGGTGGTGAATGGGTGTTGACTTCAAATTGCAGTTAGTCCATGGATAGTTAGTGCACACTGATTGTCAATGTTGCAGTTAGTGTGGGTGCATGTAAAGCAATATGGATGGCATAAGTGCTCATGTGTTAAATGGAAATGCTATTGCTGCTTGTAAGAGAATATCTCCAGGAACAAGCAGGAATGTAGTCTTCACATATGGGTATCATTGGTACCGATGGAGCCTGCGCAGGAATGCTCCCCAGCGTCCAATAGGAAAGCTTTTGGGAGCATCCTACAGCGCCTGCGTGCTGCCTTCCCGCTTTTCCCAACTGCTCTTCTCCAGTTCTTCATTTTCTGCGGAGCCGGCAGGTCGCACTTCCTGTCACCGCAGAAAATATCCCATTTATTCTTCTTTTTTGTGTGGTCGCGTCTGCCTTCCTTCGACACTACACCGGTACCGCCGGTTCTTTCTTTCTTTTCATTGTAAAAAAAACAAAAAATAAATAAATAATAATTTTTTCCTGGAGTCTTGCAGCTTTTTTCTCTTCTGGTGCCACGCGCCATTTTGGGCACTAGGCCCAACTTTCCTCTACAATGGAAAAACCCGCTTCGGGTTTTAAAAAGTGTTCCAAGTGTGGCGGTACCATCTCCATCACCGACACCCATGAGTGGTGCCTCAAATGTTTAGGTCCTGACCACTTTATCTCCGAGTGTGTTGCCTGTGGGATGATGTTGAAGAGGGGTCGGCAAAACTGAGCTGCTAAACTTAGCACCCTTTTTCCCTCCGATGCAGCATCTGTGGCATCAACATCTTCCAGGGCTTCGTCTTCCTCCCATGGATCTCAGGTAACTAAACATAAGTCTAGCCTGTCCACAAAGGGTAGATCTCCTTCTAAGTATTGAGATGCCTCTGGCGTTGCCCTTGAGGGACTCACACCGGCAAAATTGCCCCGGCGGGAGGCTTCGGCTTCCAAAGCATCATCGGGGTTCCAGGATGTTCGAGGCCCCAACCTCAGCAGAACTACTGTGCCATGCTCTGGGGTACCGGCTGCTTTGTCCGGTACTGATACCCAGGCATCGGCGGCATCGATAGACCAGAGATTCCTGGCTATTGAATGCAGTCTGGCGGCTCTTCTCTCGGCATCGATACCCCCGAAACCGCTTCAGACAACTCAACCGGTACCAGCACCAATTGCATCGACGTCGGCAGGTGAACTACCGATACGGACACATGCTGTGCCCTCCGGTACTGACAAGTCGGTACCGGACCCTGTCGATACCGACTTCGATTGGTACCGGTATCTTGCACTGCACGATTACCCGGACAGGAGATACTTTGAATCCTCCGACGAGTCTGAAGACTGACAGCTCTGTCGATACCAGAGTACTTCTTCCTGAGGATTCTTCCTCTCCTAAACGTAGGATGTCTCCTCCAGAGGATATATCCTTCCAGGATTTTATCTGGGATGTGGCTCGAGGTCTTTCCATCACAGTGGCTCCTGAAACAGAGCCTAGGGCAAAGGAATTGGAGATTTTACAGTATCCTAAAGCTCCCAAAGAGGCAGCTACTTTGCCTATTCATGAGATCTTGCATGATCTCATGCTAAGGATGTGGGAAACACCTCTCACCGCTTCTCCTCATTCTCGTAGGCTCGATACTATGTATCGAGTTCCTCCCTGTCCTGGATTTCAAAAAACTCAGCTGCCCCACCATTCCATGGTGGTGGAATCAGCTATGAGAAGGATCAAGAGTGCAAAAAAGACATGCATCTAATCCTCCAGGACGTGAATGTAGAACTCTTGATGCCTTTGGCTGTCGAACCTTCCAGGCCTCTATGCTTTCTGCCAGGATTATTTCCTACATTTTATATATGGGAATGTTCCTTAAGGAAGTTACAGGAGAGCTTATGAACCCTCTCCTTCCTGATGATAAGAGACAAGATTATCTTGCACTTATCAAACATGCTCAGGATGTTTCCAAATTCATAAATCGTGCAGCTTTTGATGGTTCTCAGTGCATAAGCAGAACTTCTGCTTTTGCCATAGGCGCACGTAGGATTGCCTGGCTCCAGGCATCTGCCTTGGAACTTTGGGTACAGGACAAACTGGGGAATATTCCTTGCACAGGAGAAAATCTCTTTGGCAAAAATTGGCAAGATAAAGCTAATGAGCTAGATGCTGATAATCTCACCTTGGATAGATTATCAAAATCTACAGCTGATCCTGCAAGGAAAAAGTCCTACAAAGAACCATTCTTCACTAGAAAGAAGCTCTACCCTCCTATACCCAGCTAGGACATCGTTCACGTCACTCTGCCCAAAAGGGTCAGCAACAACCTAAACAAAGAAAAACAAAGGCTGCTAAGCCTCAACCGGCTCAGCAGACTCAGCCTCTACAGGGGCTTTGACTTCCATCTAGAGAACTTTGTCTTCCTGGCCCTGAACGGGTCAGAGCCTTCCACCATTCCAGGAAGATTATGTTATTTTGCCCCCAGATGGGGGCAGAGAACAGCAGAAAGTTGGACTCTGTCCATTGTAAGAGAGGGATACAAGCTTCACTTTCTCAGCATGCCCCCTCCTACAATGGTAAGACAGTTCAATTCTCAGACCTCTCTCAGCTCCCAGTTAGATCACGAGGTCAGTCTGCTTCTTGCCCAAAGGGCAATAGAAGAAGTACCTATTCATCAACAAGGTGCATGGTTCTATTCCCCCTTTTTCCTTATTCCAAAGAAAACAGGAGGGCACAGACCCATTTTGGACCTCAGAGAATTGAACAAATTCCTGTTCAAAGAGAAATTCAAAATGATTTTTCTGGGAACTCTACTGCCATACCGTCAGAGTTAGGACTGGCTTTGTTCTCTAGATCTCAAGGATGCGTACACTCATGTTCTCATCCATCCAACTCACTGAAGGTTTCTTCACTTTCTATTTCAGGGGAAGCACTACCAATACAGAGTTCTTCCTTTTGGCCTGGCCTCGGCACCAAGGGTGTTCACAAAATGCATGGCTGTGGTGGCAGCATTTCTCCGCACCCTAAAAATTTGTCTTCCCTTACTTGGACGACTGGCTCATTCGAGCCCCATCAGAGCCAGCGACCAGGTTTTCTCTATCTCTCACAATGCGTATCCTTCAATATTTGGGACTTGTTATAAACTTCCCAAAATCCAACCTAGCTCCCACTCAGTCTCTAGAATTCATAGGAGCCTTACTGGATACCAGGCAGACAAGGGCCTATCTTCTACAGTCCCGCTGCCTTCGCATTGTGCAGTTACATTTCCCGAGCAGTGAGGTGAGACTTTAGCATTGCTTGGGAAGCTTACAATTGCTAGGCCACATGGCATCCACCGTTCATGTGGTCCCTTATGCCCGCCTCCATATTAGGGCAGTCCAATGGACTCTATCCACTCAGTGGACTCAGGCGTCAGGTTGCCTGTCAGACAAAATAGCAACCTCAGATCGTCTTATTTTGTCTCTCCAATGGTGGCAGTCACCCCAAAATCTGTTGGTGGGGTCTCCTTTTCAGCAACCCCCACCCCAAGTAACTCTAACAGATGCCTCACAGGTGGGTTGGGGAGCCCATTTGCAAGGCCTCTCTACTCAGGGCTCCTGGACTCCACAGGAGACCAATCTGCACATCAATCTCCTAGAGCTCAGAGCAATCTTTCTTGCTCTTCGAGTGTTTCACACCCAGCTCAGCTACAAAACTGTCCTAATTCAAACGGACAACCAGGTAGCCATGTTCTATCTGAACAAGCAAGGCGGAACAGGCTCTCCATCACTCTGCAACGAAGCTTTGCGACTTTGGGCCCTCACCAGAGAGCATCAGATTCATCTCCTTGCAGTGTATCTTCCAGGCATTCAAAACTCTTGGGCAGACAGACTCAGTCGAGTTCTGCTTCCACACGAATGGTCTCTCCATGCAGACCAGGTGGCCAAAATTTTCCAATTTTGGGGAACCCCGGACATAGACCTCTTTGCAAGTCCGCTGAATGCCAAACTTCCCTGATTCTGTTCCAGAATTCCAGCTCAGGGGTGTCAGGCCAGGGATGCCTTCCTCCTCCATTGGGGTCGGGACTTCCTGTATGCCTTCCCACCCATTCCCCTAATTCCCAGAACCCTCTTCAAGCTTCAGAGAGACAGAGGCCGTATGATTCTCATAGCCCCACATTGGCCACGACAAGTGTGGTACCCTCTGCTCTTACATCTCTCTCAAGCTCCATTTCTGGAGTTAGGATCTGCTCTGAATCTCCTATCCCAGGAGGACGGGATGCTGTGACATCCCAATCCCCAGTCTCTACATCTCAGGGCCTGGTTGCTGAAGGCCTAGAACTTCACGGTCTTAACCTTTCTCAGCAAGTAAAGGATATCCTTTATGCTTCCAGAAAACCATCCACAAGACGCTCTTATGCTTTCAAGTGGAAAAGGTTTACCATATGGTGTTCTCAGAAGGGTCTTAACCCTCTTGTGATACCTCTGGAATCATTACTGGAATATCTCCTTCATTTATCTAATGCAGGGCTTAAGACCAATTCAGTGAGAGTTCATTTAAGTGCTATTGCAGCTTCCCTCAAACCTTTAAATGGACAACCTATTTCCTCTCATCCTATCATAGCGAGATTTATGAGAGGACTTCTTCTAACTAAGCCTCCCCTTAAGCCACCACCGGTGGCATGGGATTTAAATCTGGTTCTTGGCCAGCTCATGAAGCCGCCTTTTGAACCATTAGCTACTACCTCACTAAAATTCCTTTCCTGGAAGATTATTTTTCTTATTGCAAACACATCAGCACGTCGCATTAGTGAGTTGCAAGCATTGGTGGCTGATCCCCCTTATACAAGTTCCATCACGATAAGGTAGTCCTTAGGACTCATCCTCACTTTATGCCAAAGGTGGTTTCACCTTTTCATTTAAACCAAGCTGTTTACCTTCCTGTTTTTTCCCAAAAAAACATTATACTCATCCTGATATCCCCCCTTATTTCTCACACACCCCCACTATATCAAACAGCCGCTATATGAGGCAAAACTATACTATGTAGTCATATCTAACATGTAATCTAACTGAATTGTACATAGTTTCCCAAGTTTATGTATATAGACTTGGATTGTAGATAGTTTCCCCAAGCTTATCTCCATGTTAAACCCCCTGTTCTATGTAAACGACGGCCAATGTATCTGACCAAGTGTTATATTGTTTTAATGTAAACCGCACTGATGACAAATAGCGCGGTATATAAGAAATGTTAAATAAATAAAAAATAAATAAATAAATAAAGGCCTCATGCCTCTAAGTCAGAAAGGAATCTTCATACTTTGGACTGTAAAAGGGCTTTGGCTTTTTACTTGCAAAGAACGCAGCAACATAGAAAGTCCTCTAAACTCTTTGTTGCTTTTGATCCTAGTCATTTAGGACTTCCAGTCTCCAAAAGGACTCTGTCCAACTGGATTGCACAGTGTATATCTTTCGCCTATCGGAGTAAGAACCTTCCTCTTGAAGGCTATGTCACAGCGCACAATGTCAGAGCCATGGCAGCCTCTGTGGCTCATCTTCACTCTGTGTCTATCGACGACATCTGTCGAGCAGCTACCTGGGCCTCGGTTCATACCTTCACAGCCCATTACTGCTTGGACAAGGACTCCCGCCGGGATGCCTTGTTTGGTCAGGATGTTCTTCAACACCTGTTCCATACTTAATTAACTCCTACCCACCATCCCTGATAGGATGCCAGAGATCCATGGGGGGAAGTGGAGCCCTTTCAAAATGGCACACAACTTCTGGGGCTTCTCCCTGGCATCTGTAGCTAGGGAGTCCCCATATGTGAAGACTATATTCCTGCTTGTTCCTGGAGATAGCATAGTTACTCACCTGTAACAGGCGATCTCCGGGAACAGCAGGAATTTAGTCTTCACAACCCACCCACCACCCCTAGGAGTTGTATCTCTCTCTTTCTCTCTTTGTCTCAGCTTTAAACTCAGCTGGAGAGAGACAGTTGGGAAAGGTGGGAAGGCAGCACACATTCGCTGTGGGATGCTCCCAAAAGCTTTCCTATTGGACACTGGGGAGCGTTCCCGCGCAGGCTCCGTCAGTACCGATATGTGAAGACTAAATTCCTGCTGTTCCCAGAGATCACCTGTTACAGGTGAGTAACCATGCTTTTTCAGACCAGCAGTGTCGGTAACATGCTGAGAACAGCCCAACAGTGCGTGGCCTTTACAGGCACTGCACTTTAGGCATAAAAATGTAATGCACTATGTAAACATGTAGAAGCCAAGAGAGGATAAAACTAAGGGACATCATTTATTTGGGGCTTCCAAAGTCAAAAGTGAGGGAGATACAAATAGTAAAAAATTGTGCTGTGATACTGATGAAAGGGGTTAGTATAAGGGATCATATATTTACTACATTGTGTGCATTGCACTGATGGCAAGTTGAATGGCGGATTAAGTTTAAGCTGATCTGTTTAACTTTTAAGAATATTTATTCCTGCTCTCAGCTGTCTTATCAATCTGGACATATGCTTCGTTCCCAAGAGAGTCATGTGTTTAATGTACCCTTCTTGCTGATTGCCTGGTGGGTGAACACACGGACACACATGTTTTCAGTTGCAGCTCTGAGCAATGAAACACTTTGCCACTGCTCTGCAAGGGCACAAGGAGAAGGGCTTCTTTGGGAGTTGAGCCCAGGACCTCTTTCAACCAAAGGGAGAATCATACCCCTAGACCAGTGAGCCACTGCTCCAGTGCTCCATTCCATTACTATCCCATACTATGAAAATCTGGCATCACGCTTAACTGCTAACTCTGCAGTTATAGCCATCAAAACTGTCAAACCATGCCATTGCCTCACTCACATGACTGCTTTCAAGTAAACTGGCAATAGGAAATTTATTTATCTCTAACCCCATTCCTTCACCATATATTACAAGTATGTCCTCCGAAGTTACTACAACTGCGAGAGCCCTCGCTTGCTGACTGGCTCCCCCTACTTAAATTTTTACTGAAGCTATCTTTGAACAGTAAAACGTTTGAAACATCTTGTATATCTTTATTAAATATGTCCAGACCCACCACAGAGAGGTGCACTCTCTCTCTATGACATGTTCCCAGGCAACTTCCATTCATTAAATCATGTGTAATGCACAGATCCTGCATGGCAGATATAAATGTACATACCCATTTATCATTTTTTCCTGTTTTTCTATAGGTTGATGGGATCTCTATTATTGCCATATCCTTTTTTGGACAATGTAGGACCAGACAATGTGCACAGGGGAAAATAAACCCATAATTTCCATGCATTCCCTTTACATCTTCTGCACAATATTTACATTGTCTGTTCATGCACTAAGATTACCCCTCCTTCCCCAAGGGTGTAATAATCACCCATGGGAAAGCCCTTGCAATTCTTTTATGCATTAGTGGAATTAAATTGACCTCACTGCATGCCTCAATGTCCCAACCACAATAGTGTCAAACCTTTGCTAGCCAGGCCCAAGTGTTTATACAGTGGCCAAACTAAAGATGTTTTGCGTGCCCAATGAATATACGAGACTATAATCTATTCAGGAAGGACAGGGGAGTAGTGGTATTAAATGAAAGAAATAATATTAAAGCAACAGAATTGTAGGTTTAAGAGGTAAAGAGGAAGAACTATGGGTTAATCTGGAAAGAAGAAATGGAACATCCATTTACATTGGGGTAATATATAGACATCTTTCACAGGCAAATGAGGTGGACAAAGATTTCATGAAGACCTTCATAAAATTGCTGTGAAAAGAGACGCCATGCTGCTAAATAGGGAATGCTCCTATATGAGAAGTCTAAAAGCACCTAGTTTAAGCCCTTTTTAAAAATGCATTTATTTTAAGTGCCATCAAGTCAATGCTGACTACTGGCAACACAACCACCCCTGGATTTTCTGGGCAAAATATGAAATAGATTGCCAGGCCTTTTCTTCCAGGGCAATGGAGGGTGGAGTGATATGCCCAAGGAGCGTCTATGGGAATCAAACTCTGATCTCCTGGGTGTTACACTGTTGCTCTAACTACTAGGCTACTCCTCTTAAGCCTATTTTAAGCCTATGTGCCTTTATAAAATGCAGCACCAACAGTGCACAAATGCTGACACAAATTTACATATGCTTAAAAGAAGGTATACATTTCTGTGTGTATTCTACGCATGTAACATAGTATATGAAGGCAGATAAAGACCAGTACAGTCCATCTAGTCTGCCCAGCAAAATGGCAAGAATAGGTGCATCTGCTGCTCTGTTCAGGTACCCCTCCCCATGCCTTTGTTTAGGAGTATACCCACTGCTCCATGCAGGTCACCCCTATTTGTTGAGATATGAGATAGTTAAGTTTATTTTGATTTTATCTTGTTGCTATAAAAGGATCCACTGTGTCTGTCCCATAGCATTTTGAATTCTGTCACTATGGGACGTCGGCTATGGGGGTTTCTTGGCTTGGGTCCAAATAATATCTGACTGCTGGGTGCTGGAAGTCATTCGGGAGGGCTATACCCTCGAGTTCGTTCGTCCAGTAACTGACTCATTCATTCTCTCCCCCTGCAAGGCATGGGCCAAGGCAGTGGTGGTGGAAGAGACACTGGCTCGCCTGCTTCAGCTGGGAGTGGTGGTTCCAGTTCCATGAGACCTGTGTGGTTTTGGTCGATACTCCATTTATTTCGTGGTTCCCAAAAAGGATGGGTCTTTTTGCCCAGTTCTGGATCTCAAAGGGGTCAACCGTTGTCTCCGGGTGCCACATTTTCGCATGGAAACCTTGCGGTCTGTTATCGTGGTGGTGCGCAAGGGGGAGTTTCTGACGTCTCTCGATCTCACTGAAGCATATCTGAATATTCCGATCAGGCCGGATCATCAACGCTTAAGGTTTGCAATCCCACAAGGACATTTTCAATTCCAGGCTCTACTTTTCGGTCTTGCAACGGTGCCCCGTATCTTCACCAAGGTTATGGTGGTGGTGGCGGTGGCCCTTTGCAGGGAGAGTGTGTTAGTACATCCCTATCTTGACTGGTTGATCCGAGCAAAGTCCAGAGTCAAAAGTGTACAGGTCACGTCAAGAGTGGTACAGCTTCTAGAGAGCCTTGGTTGGGTGGTCAATGGGGCCAAGAGACGATTAGTACCCTCTCAGGTTCTGGAATATTTGGGAGTCCATTTCGACACGCGAGTGGGGTCGGTGTTTCTGCCGGACCACCGAGCTCAAGGTCTCCGTATCCTGGTGCGCACCTTCTTAAAGTGCGTGGCGCCAATGGCCTGGCAGTATCTGCAGGTGCTGGGGACGATGGCAGCAACTCTGGAAGTGGTGCCATGGGTGAGGGCTCACATGAGACCTCTGCAGAGGTCCTTGCTCCATTGTTGATCCCATCAGGAGGATTCTCTTTCCAAACGTCTTCCCTGCCTAAAGGGGATCAGGGAGTCTCTTCGATGGTGGCTTCTTCCAGGGAATTTGGAGGCAGGCATGCCATTTGAACAGCCGCAAGGGGTTCCGGTCTTAACTGATGCCAGTTTGGCGGGATGGGGAGCTCATTGCGGGGATCTCTTCGCACAAGGAAGTTGGAACGAACAGGAGGTTCAGTGGTCGATCAACCAGCTGGAATTGAGAGTGGTAGCGCTAACATTTCGCACCTTCGAGCCCAATCTTCAGGGTCAAGCGGTCCGAGTTCTGTCAGACAATGCCTCACTAGTGGCGTATCTCAACAAACAAGGGGGTATGGGCAACACAGCTTTGGAGGAGGAAGCGGCAGCCTTGTTCGGTTGGATAGAGTTGCGTCTTCAGACCCTGTCAGTGGCGCACATTGCGGGAGTAGACAATCTCAGTCAGATTCGAGTAGACAATCTTAGTCGGATTCGAGTAGACCCCGGGGAGTGGGAGCTACATCTGGAAGTCTTTGCTCAGATAATCCATTAATGTGGAACTCCTATAATGGATCTGATGATGACATTCTCGTCAGCCAAGGCAAGCCGTTTCTTCAGCCGGAGAAGAAAAAGAATGTCTGAAGGGATCGATGCGCTGTTACAAGAATGGCCCACGGAAGGGTTTCTGTATGTCTTTCTGCCTTGGGTGCTCATAGGTCAGGTGGTTCAGCACATAGAGGCCAGTCAGGGAAGGATTCTTCTAGTAACACCGGATTGGCCCCAACGACCGTGGTATGCTGATTTGGTATGCCTCCTTGACCGGTTACTTTGGTGGCTCCTGATGTGAGGAGATCTCCAGCAGCAGGAACCTCTCAGAATGCCGCAAGTGGATCGGTTCTCGCTTACAGTTTGGCCATTGAGAGGGAGAGGGTAAGGAAGAAGGGTTACTCAGGGGCAGTAATCTCTACATTGCTCTTGGCAGGAAGAGGTCCACGTCGCTTGCTTACATTTGCGTGTGGCGTATCTTTGAGGATTGGTGCACAGTACAGAAAGTGCGTCCTGCCTTGACGGTGGTTCCAGAGGTATTGAGTTTTTTGCAGGATGGTTTTGGTAAAGGATTGGCAGCCAGTTCCTTAAGAGTTCAGTTGGCAGCTATTTCTTCCTATCAAGGAAAGGTTCAGGGGTTCGCGTTGGGATCCCACCCTGATATCTTACGTTTAAGGGTGGTGTCTCGTCTGCATCCACCCAGGAGAGTGGTGGTTCCACCTTGGGATCTCAACTTGGTTTTAAGCACGTTAACTAGAGAGCCCTTCAAACCATTGCACCAGGCGTCACTAAAGGACTTGACTTTGAAGGTTGTCTTTTTGGTGGCAATCTGTTCGGCGCACCGATTTTCGAATTGAAGGCTTTGTCTTGTCGAGAGCCTTTTCTGACCTTTTTTCGAGATAAGGTAGTTTTGAGGCCCGTTCCGTCCTTCTTACCTAAGATGCTTTCAGAATTTCATGTGAATCAGATGGTATCATTACCGGTCTTGAGAGCATCAGGGAAGAAGTCATCTGATGGTTGTTTGCATCTGCTTGACATAAAGAGAGTACTTCGTCTTTATTTGAAGCTTTCCGAGCCTTTTCATAAGACTGATCATTTGTTTGTTCTGTTTGGGGGACCACGTAAGGGCGAGGCAGCGGCCAAATCTTCCATTACCCGGATGGATTTGAGAGGCAATTGCTTCGGCATATATTCTGCAAGGTCGTCAGGTTCCTGCGGGGTTTTGGGCTCATTCTACCAGGGCTCAAGCAGCTCCGTGGGTGGAGTATACGTTGGTTCCTCCACTGGAAATTTGCAAGGAAGCAACATGGTCTTCTTTGCAAACCTTCAGTAGACATTATCATCTGGATGTCCAGGCGGCAGGAGATGTCTGTTTTGGCTTGGCGGTGTTGCGGGCTGGTTTGGCAGGTCTCTCCCATTAATTTACTGCTCTTGTACATCCCAGAGGTGAGGGACTGGACTGGAGGGATGATAAGGAAAGAGAAATTAGATTTACCTGCTAATTGTTGTTCCTTGAGGAACTCCAGTCCAGTCTCGAATCCCACCCGGGGTTTCTCTCAGTATTCTGATGCAGAATTGGTATAATTCGTTCACTAGAGTCTATGTGAAGGATAGCCACGAGCCTTGGGTAATTAGTCTCAGGCTAACTTTTTCCTACTATACTTTCTTCAGTTTGCTCTCTCTCTCACGCCTGGTGGCGGTCTCTCTTGTTCTTTACCCATGTCTCCTTCGGCAGTGGAATGGGAATTTTCCTGTGATGGTGGGGGGAATATTTGTGGGTCAGGTTTATAGTTATCTGTTGGGTTAAATGTTCATTTAATGAAATTACATAGTTTTGTAGCTACTTATCTGTTGCTCCTCTGAGTTTGCTTTGTCAATAGGTCACTGGGAGCTGGTTGGAGGTGCCAGCAGTATATATCCAAGTGGCTTCAAGATTTGACATGCCCAGTCTCCAAGCTGAGAGAGGAGATGCACTACCCAGAGGTGCAGGACTGGACTGGAGTTCCTCAAGGAACAACAATTAATATGTAAATCTAATTTCTCTTTATGCTTATTTTGAATTTATCCTGTTGCTATAAAGGAATCCACTATGTCTATCCCATGCCATTTTGAATTCTGTCACTGTGTTTGCCCCCATCACTTCCATCGGGAGGGCATTCCAAGCATCCACCATCCTTTCAGTGAGAAAGTATTTCCTTTTTTTTTTAGTGAAATATATTTATTAATTTTTCCACCAAATATAAAGATCAAATAGCAAAAACAAAGAAAAATCATAAACCACCGATCGAGATACCTCGATCTAAGTAATACAACAGGTAATTAAACACAAATGATACAGTCCACATTATGGGAGCAAAATTTAGAAAATTAAACAAAGTATAATCAATCAGAAACCAGGGTCAATACTTGCCCACTCAATAAAGGGGATTATAATCTATCTGCCTTATCCCTCACCGAACCCTGTCTATCTGTCAAAAATTTCTCCAAATGCGTCACGTCCACAAAAATAAAGGAAGCACCGTCATAATTGACAACGCACTTGCAGGGAAACCTCAAGAAGAACGTGGCACCCATTGCAATCACACGAGGCTTCAAAGATAAAAACTGCCTACGCCGCAATTGGGTGGTACGTGATACATCTGGGAAAACATTGACAACCTGCCCACAAAACTTCACAGCTTTAACACGAAAATACGCTTTGAGTATACGCTGCTTAGCCACCACCGAAGGAAAGGTGACCAGTAGGGTAGACCGCAAAGAAATGATCTCAAAGGAATCTTCAATAAAGGCAGTAAGGTTAAAAATAGAGGGAACTACCTCATCCAGTTCACCTTCCACCAAGTTGACCTTTTTTGAGGATGAGGGGATATAATAAATCTGAGTAACATCGATAACATCAGAAATGGCCAATATTTCTTTAAGATACTTATCCAGCAAAATCCTGGCAGAAAGCAATGGAGACTGAGGAAAATGTAAAAAACCTAAGGTTACACATCCTCAACGAATTTTCAAGCGATTCCACTTTGGAATGTAAAAACAAGGAATCTTTAATACCGGCTGCACTAGCCAAATGAAGAGGAGCCACCTGAGATTCCATTTTAGAAAAGGCCAAATCATTAGTTGATACTCTCTCCTCAAGATGCTGTAGAGCCACCACAGCATCTTGAGTAAAGGTACAAAGGGAATTAAATTTAGAAGACACTTTCAAGTCAATACACTTTAAGGCGTCCCACAAATCCTTTAAGGTTACTTCTGAGTCGGGTGTTAACTCCGGAAGCTCTAAACAGACCTCCGAAGTTAAACAATGAACCGGCGTGGGTAAATTCATCCTCCGTTTCAATTCCCTATCTGCCGAAGCAAACAAACTAGAAGAGGCAGAAAGAGCTGACCCAGGGCAAGGGGGAGGAAATCTCCCGTTGGGGCTCAAAGAAACCCCTTTGGGAGAAGACTGAGCTAAGGGAGGGGGGAAAGTAATTAAGTGTTTGTCCATGGGACCGACTGGTTTAGATCCCCCAGAGTCGGTCCCAGCACTCTTATTGCCTGCTTTAGCTTTCCGTTTCCCCATATCACTCAATACAGGAAAGAAACTACAAAGTAAAATTACTTAACTGGGACAAGGAATCACACAGCAAACAGCAAACACATCAACCAACACGCTGCTGCACAAAACAATGATAACCTAAATTAAGGCGTCAAAATGGCATCGAAGGGGCGTCTAAGGGGGCAGTACCTGCCCCTTTAGACACGCCCCTTCAGACACGCTCTTCGGACACGCTCCGCGGTGACAGATACTGAAAAATATAACTCCCTGAAGGCCCCTCAGGGGGGAAAGACTGTCCCGGGCGCGCCTGCCCGATTTCAAGCCGCACTGTCACCTCCACAGGCTCAGACCGATAGTCTCAGGTCACAGTCTCTACTGCGAGCTCCCCTCACTCCACTCTCCAATCTCACTCCGAGAAAGTATTTCCTGATGTTGCCTTTCAGTTTACTTCTTTGCAGCTTCATGTTATGCCCTCTAGTTTTACAGCTTTCTCGTCTTTGGAAGAGGTTTGTTTGTCCATTAATACTCTAAGTATTTAAAGGTCTGAATCATATCTCCCCTGTTCCTCCTCTCCTCCAGAGCGTACATATTTAGTTCTTCAAGTCTCTTCTCATAAGTCTTCTGATGCAGGCTCCAAATCATTTTGGTCGCCTTCCTCTGAACTGCTTCCAGCCTTTTTATATCCTTTGCGAGGTATGGTCTCCAAAACTGAACACAATATTCCAAGTGAGGCTGCACCTGTGATTTGTACAGTGGCATTAGTACCTCTTTCTTTCTGCTGGTAATTCCTCTCTGTATGCAACCCAGCATCCTTCTGGCTTTTGCCACTGTCTTGTCACACTGCTTCGCCACCTTGAGAGCATCAGAAACAATCACACCGAGGTCTTTCTCCTGGTCCGTTCACATCAATCTCTTGCTCTCTATCGCGTACAATTCCCTTGGATTTCTGCTTCCCAAGTGCATGACATTGCACTTCACATTAAATCTTAACTGTCAAGCATTAGACCATTCTTCTAGCTTTTGTAGATCTTTCCTCGTGTTCCCCACTCCCTGAGGCGAGTCCACTCTTGCAAATTTTGGTGTCATCTGCAAAAAGACATACTTTTCCATTCAGCCTTTTGGCAATTTCACTCACGAATATATTGAACAGTACTGGTCCCAAGACTGAACCCTGGGGCACACCGCTAATCACCTTCCTTTCATCCGAGTTCCATTTACCATCACCCGCTGTTGTCTGTCAGTCAACCAATTTCTGATCCAGTTCATCATCTTGGGAGTTTATTGATAAGCCTCCTATGAGGAACAGTATCAAAGACTTTGCTGAAATCTAGGTAGATCTCATCCATCGCATGCCCTTGATCTAGTTCTCTGGTCATCCAGTCAAAGAACTCAGATTTGTTTGGCAAGATCGTCCTTTGGTAAAACCATGTTGCCTTGCATCATGCAACCTGTTGGTTACAAGGAAGTCCACTATTTGCTCTTTCAGAAGCGCCTCCATTACTTTTCTCACCACCGAGGTAAGGCTTACTTGCCTGTAGTTTGTCACTTCTTCCCTATTACCACTTTTCTGGAGAGGTACCACATCAGCCCTTCTCCAATCCTGTGGAACTTCTCTTGTCTGCATTAAAGACATCCTTTAAAGGTCCTGCAAGAACATCTCTGAGCTCTTTCAGTATCCTGGGGTATATTCCATCTGTTCCCATAGACTTGTCCACTTTCAGTTTTGCAAGCTGTTTTAACACATCATCTTTTGTGAATGGTGTGGTATCTACTCCATTCCCATTTGTATATTTGTCAATCACAGGTGGTCCCTCTCCAGGATTTTCTCTAGTAGAAACAGAGCAGAAGTATTTGTTTAGCATTAGAACATAAGAACATAAGATATGCCATACTGGGTCAGACCAAGGTCCATCAAGCCCAGTATCCTGTTTCCAACAGTGGCCAATCTAGGACATATGTACCTAGCAGTTCCCCAAAAAGACACAGGTCCCGCAATGCTTGTACTGGGTCAAACATTGATATCCTGGGTCCCTTCTTAATAATGGTTTATGGACCTTAACTCCAGGAACTTGTCCAAACCTTTTTTAAACCCAGCTACACTAACAGCCTTTATTACATCCTCCGGTAACAAATTCCAGAGTTTGATTATATGTTGAGTGAAAAAATATTTTCTTTTATTAGTCTTAAATAGTTTACCCTGTAGCTTCATTGCATGTCTCATAGTCTTTCTATATTCTGATAACGTAAACAATCAATATGCATTTACCCGTTCCACTCTGTTCATTAATTTATAGACTTTGTCCATTGTCGCTTTTTCAGTGTCACTTTCCACAAATCCATTCCCAGCACTTTTGAGTCCTGCGATTCTACTTCTGATTTTCCTCTTCCCGAATATACCTGAAAGAAGTCTTGTTGGTACATTTCTCATTTTTAAATATCTTTTCTTCTGTCTGATTTTGCTATCCTTATTTCTCTTTTTGTCTCTTTTAGTTTGATCTTGTATTCTTTTCTATGTTTCTCTGTTTACAAGCTTCTGAATTTTGTGAAAGCTGTGTTTTTTGCCTTTATTTGTGCAGCCACTTCTTTGGAGAACCAAATAGGTTTCCTTTTCCTCTTGTTTTTGTTTCCTTCCTTACCTATGTATCTGTTGCACCTTTTATTGCTTTCTTTAGTTTAGCCCATTGCAATTCCACTTCCCTTAATCCCTCCCACCCTGCCTACTCCACATAAGAACATAAGATATGCCATACTGGGTCAGACCAAGGTCCATCAAGCCCAGTATTCTATTTCCAACAGTGGCCAATCTAGGTCATATGTACCTAGCAGTTTCCCCAAGGGACACAGGTTCCACAATGCTTGTATTGGTTCAAGCATTGATATCCTGGGTCCCTTCTTAATAATGGTTTATGGACCTTTCCTCCAGGAACTTGTCCAAACCTTTTTTAAACCCAGCTACACTAACAGTCTTTACTACATCCTCCGGTAACAAATTCCAGAGTTTGATTACACGTTGAGTGAAAAAATATTTTCTTTTATTAGTCTTAAATAGTTTACCCTGTAGCTTCATTGCATGTCCCCTAGTCTTTCTATATTCTGATAAGGTAAACAATCGATCTACGTTTACCCGTTCCACTCCGTTCATTAATTTATAGACTTCTATCATATCTCCCCTCAGCCGTCTCTTTTCCAGGTTAAAGAGCCCTAACCTTTTTAGCCTTTCTTCATAGGAGTATCCTTCCATCCCCTTTACCATTTTGGTGGCTCTTCTCTGAACCTTTTCTAAAATCGCTATATCCTTTTTAAGATACGGCGACCAGAATTGCATACAATATTCAAGGTGCGATCTCACCATGGAACGATATAGAGGCATTATAATATCTTTTGTTTTATTTTCCATTCCTTTCCTTATCATACCTAGCATTCTATTTGCTCTCTTGGCCGCTGCTGCACACTGGGCTGAGGGTTTTAACATGGTATCCACAATGACGCCTAAATCTTTTTCCTGGGTGTTGGTTCCTAATGTGGAACCTTGCATCGTGTAACCATAGTTTGGGTTGTTCTTCCCTAGGTGCATTACCTTGCACTTGTCCACATTAAATTTCATCTGCCATTTTGATGCCCAGTAGTTTTGTGTCATCTGCAAATTTGATAACCTCACTCGTTATTTCCAGGTCATTTATGAATATGTCAAAAAGCAGCAGACCCAGCACAGATCCCTAGGGTACACCACTATTCACCTTTCTCCATTGGGAAAATTGGCCATTTAGCCCTACCCTCTGCTTTCTACCTTTTAACCAGTTCCTGATCCACAATAGTACACTGCCTCCTATCCCATGACTCTTTAGTTTTGCCAAAAGTCTCTCATGAGGGACCTTGTCAAAGGCTTTCTGAAAGTCCAGATACACAATATCAACCGACTCACCTTTGTCCACCTGATTATTCACTCCTTCAAAAAAACATAACAGATTAGTAAGACAAGATCTTCCTTGTCTAAAGCCATGTTGGCTGTCTCCCATTAGGTCATGACTATCTACATGCTGAGTAATTTTATTCTTTATGATGGTTTCTACCATTTTTCCCGGTACTGATGTCAGGCTCACCGGTCTGTAGTTTCCCGGATAACCCCTGGAACCCTTTTTAAAAATTGGTGTTACATTGGCGACCCTCCAATCTTCAGGTATTAGAGATGATTTTAATGATAGTTCACAGATTACTAATAGCAGGTCTGCAATCTCGTATTTCAGTTCTTTCAACACCCTTGGATGTATACCATCCGGCCCAGGTGATTTGCTACTCTTCAGCTTATCTAATAGTTGTAATACATCTTCCCGATGTATCGATATTTCCTTCAATTCTTCCGCACCTTTAAATACCACTTCAGTCATGGGTAACATCCCTACATCTTCCTCAGTAAAGACTGAAGCAAAGAATTCATTCAGTCTCTCCGCTATCGCCTTGTCGCCTCTTAGTGCTCCTTTAACCCCTTTATCATCTAATGGACCAACTGACTCTCTCACAGGTTTTTTGCTACGAATGTACTTGAAAAGGTCTTTACTTCACGTTTTTGCTTCTGCAGCAAGCTTCTTCTCAAATTCTCCCTTTGCCTGCCTTATCAATGCCTTGCATTTGACTTGCCAGTGCTTGTGCTGTTTCCAGGTTTCGTCGTTTGGCTCATTTTTCCATTTCCTGAAAGATGCTTTTTTGGCAACAACAGCCTCTCTGACATCACCTTTAAACCATGCTGGCAGTTTTTTGGACTTTCTTCCACTTTTCTTAAAGCGTGGAATACAGCTGGTCTGGGCTTCCAAGATAGTATTTTTCAACAACAGCCAAGCCTGATGTACGTCTTTAACCTTTGCAACTACTCCTTTTAGTTTTTTCTTAACTGTTTTCCTCATTTTATCATAGTTTCCCTTTCGAAAATTAAAAGGTAGTACTGTGGATTTCCTTACTATCCCTCCTCCACTAATTAAATCAAAGGCGATCATGCTATGATCACTATTGCCAAGGGTCCCAAACAACCTTATCTCTTGCACTAGATCTGGTGTTCCACTAAGGATTAGGTCTAATATGGCTTCCCCTCTGGTCGGTTCATGAACCAGCTCCTCCAAGAAGCAGTCATTTATTTCATCTAGGAACTTTATCTCCCTAGCATGTCCTGACGTGACACTGACCCAGTCGATACCGGGGTAGTTGAAATCACCCATTATTATTACTGTGCTGTAACTTTTGTTAGCTTCCTTGATTTCTTTGAGCATTTCATCGTCCATTTGGTCATTCTGGCCAGGAGGTCGATAGTACACCCCCACTGCCATTGCCTTCCCCCTTTTACGTGGAATTTCAATCCATATAGATTCTACAGCAGATTTTGTTTCCTGCAAAACCTTAATCCTTTCTGACTCAATGCCCTCTCTAACATAGAGAGCAATCCCTCCACCAATTTGATCAACTCTATCATTACGATATAGTTTGTACCCAGGTATCACAGTGTCCCACTGGTTGTCGTCCTTCCACCATGTCTCTGATATTCCAATCATATCTAACCTTTCATTTAGTGCTATATATTCTAACTCTCCCATCTTATTTTTTAGACTTCTAGCATTTGCATACAAGCATTTTAGAGAATGTATTTTATTCATATTAATTTGGCTGTTGTTAGACATGGGTAATTTGGGATCTTTAAGCTCTGTCTGCTCCATACTTGAGGGCATTTGGGCTACTTTACTCTTTTGTGGAACCTCTCTGCTTTTGGTAGTATCCTTCAAAGATACATTCTTCCGAACCATCTGCTCTTGGGCGACTGTCGGCTTTCCCCTAATATCTAGTTTAAAAGCTGCTCTATCTCCTTTTTAAAGGTTAATGCCAACAGCCTGATTCCATCCCGGTTAAGGTGAAGCCCATCCCTTCGGAAGAGCCCCTCCTTTCCCCAGAATGTTCCCCAGTTCCTAACAAATCCAAAACCCTCATCTCTGCACCCTTGTCTCATCCACGCATTGAGACTCCGGAGCTCTGCCTGCCTTTTGGGTCCTGCGCGTGGAACAGGAAGCATTTCGGAGAAGGCTACCCTGGAAGTTCTGGATTTCAACTTCCTACCTAAAAGCCTAAATTTAGCCTCAAGAACCTCCCTACCACATTTTCCTATGTCATTGGTACCAATATGTACCAAGACAGCAGACTCCTCCCCAGCACTATCTAAGACCTTATCTAGGTGGCGCGTGAGGTCCGCTACCTTCGCACCAGGCAGGCATGTTACCAGGCGATCCTCACGTCCACCAGCCACCCAGCTATCTACATGCCTAATGATCGAATCACCAACTATAATGGCTGTCCTAACCCTTCCCTCATGGGCACATGGCCCTGGAGAAACTTCCTCGGTGCGAGAGGGTTTTACATCACCTGGAGGACAGGTCCTCATTACAGGATCACTTCCTGCCACACCAGGGTGATGCTCTCCTGTCACATGACCTCTCTCCTCCATGGCAACAGGGGTGTTGCCAGACTGGAGGTGGGACTTCAGGACTATATCCCTGTAGGTCTTGTGCTCTCTGTCTGTCTTATGCTTTCCAAGTCTACTGCTTTAGCCGCTAGAGAACGGACTCATTCCCTGATAGCAAAGAGCTCCTTGCACCTAGTGCACACGTAAGACCTCTCACCAACTGGGAGAAAATCATACATGTGACACTCAATGCAGAAGACTGGAAAGCCCCCATCCCGCTGCTGGACTGCTGTCTGCATCTTAGTTTTAAGTCTGTGTTTAGATCTAAGTTCTTTACTTACTAAGGGTTGCTATGGATATTTATACTAATAAAACTGTACCTAATACGTGTAATATACCTTGTTCACCTGAAGCTTAACTAATCTCAGGTCCTTAGTGTATGACTGATTTGGGTAATGAGCTTCACCTGAGAGCACCTTCTGTCTTTTAAGATGGGTAAGTACCTATAAAGCTACGATTATCCCAGGGGAGGGAGGGAGGGAGGGAAATAACACTTATTAAAAGAGTGCTGCTACACAGTACCCTGTCTTGTGCTGCTGAGGTAAGCTATATTCTGATTTGATTTAAATTATAGCTCTTAGCTGCTGCTAGGCTCTAACTTCTTATGAAATTTAAACTACAAGCTCTCTGCTGGGTTCTAAATTTAACCAGAAAGCTCTTTTCTGTGTTTTAAATTTAAGCTTAAAGAACTTTGCTGATGCTAGGCCCTGAGTGACTATTAAATATAAACTACAAGCTCTCTGCTGGGTTCCAGATGTAACCAGAAAGCTCTCTTCTGTGTTCTAAATTTAAGCTAAAAGAACTTTTCTGATGCTAGGCCCTGAGTGACTATTAAATGTAAACTACAAGCTCTCTGCTGGGTTCCAAATGTAACCAGAAAGCTCTCTTCTGTGTTTTAAATTTAAACTAAAAGTACTTTGCTGTTACTAGGCCCTGAGTGACTATTAAATTTAAACTACAAGCTCTCTGCTGGGTATGAAATGTAACCAGAAAGTTCTCCTCTGTGTTTTAAATTTAAACTTAAACTGCTGCTACTAGGCCCTGTCTGATTTAACAAAAATAGTGGATTCACAGATTAATTAGCTTTAATACAAAGAATTCCTTTTAGTAAATTACCAGAAGTATATACTCACAGTTGCAGATCTCTCTCCAGAAGTAACAGTCCCTTTTTCTAGTCCTTCAAGTCCTCCTTCAGGTACTTGGCCATTTTACTGAAGTCAGCATTTTTTAATTCTAAGACTGAGTTTGCTGTGATTGGATTCCACCTTGGCTTTTATCTCAAACCCTACCATGTGCTGCTCACATGGGCACCCACCTGGATATTGTTGACCACTTTGATTGAAGGATAAGGTGGTATATAAAACTGATTAAATAAATAAATAAATATTTGACACGCTCTCTCCATTGGTGAGCAGTAAATCCAGCTTGGAGCTCTCCCTAGTCGGTTCCATCCCCATTTGTTTAAGTAACGCATCTTAGAAGGCATCAAATTTTTTACTTCTTTCCAGATTTGCAGAAGGAACGCTCCAATCCACATCAGGTAGATTAAAGTCACCCAATGTGATCACTTCCCTCTTCATGCCTATCTTTGCAATATCAACAATCAATTCGCTATCCATTTCTTTGGTTTGAGTTGGAGGCCTGTAGATCATACCAGTTTCCACTAATTGGGCACTCATTTTCCAAGGCAGAAAGGCATTTTGCAGGGATATTTATTTATTTAGCCAATTTTATATACCGCAAATCTAAGCATCTAAGCGGTTGACATAAAACATCAAGGCCACGATATCTCTTGATGGAGAGGGTGTCTCCATTTTACAGGTCGCAACCTACCAGAGCCCACTGTGATCCATTTGTTCCTGGGCTACTTGAATCTTTCTGGGAGCGGCGGTGGATTTTTTCAATTTTTACCCTAGAGGAGGCGTGTTTAATTGCAGCTAATTCTTCCCTTAATAGAATCAATTCTTTATAAACTCAGGCTGAGTTATGCTAGATAAATTATTAATAGAATGCAGAGTTCAAGTACTTTTGCCTTTCCTGGCACCTCTACTTCTACTTCTCTTTCTTTTTCATTTATTTTTTATATGAATGTTTTCAGTGTCCTAGTGGATGAATTTGCTAACTGATTTCTAATTGCAGGTTGTTGTTCTCCGTAATCTCTCAGATGGATGATACATGCAAGCTAATTAGTATTCACTCTCATTTTCTTTCCTTCTCTTGATGAAATTAAAATTGAAAGTGCATTTTAGATTTACACTCCAGCATATAATTAGTTATGGTGTTACATTGCTTAAAATTGGTTTGTGGTTTTCAAGGGTCACTGAATATGTTTTTAGAAATAAATTAGAAAGAACATTTAGATATTATTCTTACTTTAGAATTTAGAATTTCTGGTGCTACTTCTTGAAATTTGGTTATACTACATGTTTTTTAAAGAAAAAAACATAAGGGTTTATGACCTAAGGAGATCATTCCAGAACACAAATAAGGGGTTTGTACATGCGGTGGGGATGTGTATCTGCCGAAACGTCCCCGACCGTATTCTGAAACACTACTGCCATGCACATCCATGGCGCTAACACAGGGATATCAGAACATGCCCATAAGGGGCGGTATGGGGGCATGGTCAGCCACGGAAATATGCATTGCCTATTCTAGAAAGGCCCATGTACGTTCTGCGATATCCTACTACTAGTACTACTACTATTACTACTGCACATTTTTATAATGCTACAAGATGTACGCAGTGCTGCACAGACACATGTAAAAGACGGTCCCTGATCATCAGAGCTTACAATCTAGTCAAGGCAGATAGTACAGTAGTTGTAGACATGGGATACATCTAGGGGGAATGATAAGGAAACAGAAAGAAGACCAGATGTGTCAAGATCCGAACGCAGCAACAAAGAGGTGAGTTTTCAGTCTGGATTTGAAAAGGACCAGAGAAGGTGCCTTACGTACAGATTCAGGAAGTTTGTTGCAGGCATAAGGGGTATCAAGGTGAAAGGAGCGAAGTCTGGAGTTGAGAGTAGATGAGAAGGGCACAAATAGAAGTGATTTGCCAGAAGAGCGGAGTTCCCGAGGAGGGGTATATTTATTTATTTTTTATTTATTTATTTATCTATTTCTTCTATACCGCCCCTTCCAGAGATCAGGGGCGGTTTACATGGAACAAGTAAACATTTGTATACTGCTGTATACATTACATGGAACAGAGATTTTTAACTTTATACAGATAATAGATACTATTTTACATGGAACAGAGATTTCTAACTTTATACAGAGTAACAGTGCATTAAACTGTCGGAACTATTTACATTTTGTATACTTTTATAAATTCCTGTGTTATAATATTGAGCAGAAATTTTCTAATTTTTTTTACAGGTAGTGAGGCGAGGGACTACCGAAACTATTACAATGATTATTTACCAAAAGGTTATATACAATGAATTACAGGGTGAAGCATTCGTTATTCATGTGTGAGTGGTGGAATTTATTTCCTTTTTTTTTTTTTTTTTTTTTAAATTCGTGTGTTTTTTGGGGTGTCTGTGGTGGGTGTCTGTGTGTGGTTGGTTGAGTGAGATTTTAGGGCTTTGTGTTTGTGAGTCTGGGGATGCTGTGTGGGTGGAGTTGGGGGTAGGGGATTTCAAAGTGTTTGGAGAATAGGTATGTTTTGAGTTCCTTCCTAAATTGAGTGAGGTCTTTTATGATACGAAGGTCTATTGGGAGGTCATTCCAGAGTATGGGGGCAGTGAATGTGAAGGCCCTGGTGCTGGTGGATTTTTTAGTTTTCTTGAATGATTTTGGTATTTCAAGTGAGTGTGCTGCATTTAGTCTGCGAGCTCTTGATTCAGATGGTGCGTGTAATAGTGTGGTTAGATATGAGGGGGCGATGTCGTTTAGGAGCTTGAATGTGGTTAGGAGAATTTTGTATCTGATTCTGCTGTTTATAGGGAGCCAATGCAGTTCTAGCATTATAGGGGTTACATGGTCTTCTAGGTGGGCTTTAGTGACTACTTTTGCACAGATGTTCTGGGCTCTTTGAAGTAGGTATGTACTTTTTTGTGGTAGGCCAATTAGGAGACTATTACAATAGTCAAAGTGGGGGGTGATGAGTGTGTTAACAACTGATCTAAAGTCATGGGTGTCAAGAAGGGGCCTTAGGTGTTGTATGGTTTTGAGTTTGTAGAATATGGTTTTGACTGTCTGTTTTATGTGTGGTAGCATGGTGAGTGTATGGTCGATTATTACACCTAGGTATTTTACCTTTTTTTTGACAGGTATAGTCGTATTGTTGATTGAGATTGATGTTGGGTAAGTGTCCTCAGTCATGGGTGATCTTGTTACGAACATCGCTTCGGTTTTTTTGAGGTTGATGCTGAGGTAGTTAGTTTCCATCCAAGAGGTGGTCTCGGCCATGCATTCGGATAGGGTATCGTAAGTAGGGTTTTTGGTGGTTATGGGGAGAGCAAGCATGATGTCGTCAGCATAGATAAAGTGACTAATCCTGTGTTTTCTGAATATTTTTGTAATGGGTTGGAGGTACAGGTTGAAAAGGAGGGCAGAAAGGGCAGATCCCTGGGGTATTCCTTGTCCTTGGCGGAAGGTTTCTGATACTTCCTGGTCTATTTGAACACGTATTAGTCTGTGTGTGATGTAAGACTTAAACCATTTGAGGACAGTCCCACCTATTCCTAGGTTTTCTAGTCTATTGATCAGAGTAAGGTGGTTGATGTTGTCAAAGGCGGCAGAAATGTCTATGAAAAGGAGTAGGAAGCCTTGACTGTTGTCATCAGTGCCTTTGATGAGGAAGTCTATCAGTGTAATTAGGAGGGTTTCTACACCGTGGAAGGGGCGGAAACCAAACTGGTGTGAGTCTAGGGGTTTGTGCTCATCAATATGGTCTTGTAATTGTAATTGGACGGTTTTTTTCTATTATTTTAGCTATAAATGGAATGCTGGCTATCGGTCTGTAAGAGTTTGGGTCTTTTGGGTCAAGTTTATTGTTTTTTATTATTGGGCGGAGCGTAGTGAGTTTTAGGGCATTGGGCATGGTGCCCTGATCAAGGGATTGATTCACCATGTGTTGAATGTTTTCAGCGAGTTCTTCCTTTGTACATTTGATCCATGATACAGGACATGGATCGAGTGGGGAAGTTGTGGTGTTGATAAGTGTTATGATTTTGAGGAGGTGTTTTTGATCTATCGTGTGGAAGGAAGTCCAGGTGTTATTAGATTCAGTGTTTGGAGGTAGTATCGTTGGTATGGTGTTAAGTTTGCACTTTAGTTTTTCTGAAAAGTGGGTTGCTAAGGTTTGTATGCTTATTGCTGATTGTTTTGGCTCTTGGTTTTTAGTTTTTGTCAAAGTTTTTACGATTGCGAATAGTTCTCTGGGGCGGTTGATAGCCATATTTATTACTTTGGAGTGGTAGTCCCTCTTTGACTTGTTAATTGCATTTTTGTAATTGTTGAGGGTGTTCATATATTGGGATTTATTTTCGTCAGATTTAGTTTTCCTCCATTTCTTTTCTTGTTTCCTCAGTTGTTTTTTTTAGGTTTGTTAGTTCTTTCGTGAACCATTTTTCTGTCTTTTTTGTTTGTTTATGCATGGCGTGTGTGGGGGCAGCTGCTTTCTGGACTGTTAGATTCCAATGGTTTACAGTGGAGTCGATGTCTGGGAGGTTTGTGTTGAGTATGGGTAATACTTTGTCAAGGAAATTATCTTTGTCAAAGCGTGCAAAGCGTGATATATGGGGTGAGGAGTTTGTCGTATTCGGTGTTGCTTGGGCTGGGAGGTGGAGTGTAATAAGGTGATGGTCGGACCATGGTACTTCTGTTATAGTTGGAGGGGTATGTTGATGGTGGTTATTAAGAGAGGAGGAGAGAAAGATGAGATCTATAGTGTTGCCTTTTATGTGGGTAGGGGCATGTATTATCTGAGTGTAACCCATTTGGGTCATAGCGTCCATGAAGTTGTCTGATTGGGAACTGTTCAGAGAAGGGAGATTCAAATCACCTAGGATTATGAGTGGTTTGTTTGGTGATGCTGTGCATGCAAGTTCAAGGATGGGGGAGAGGTTTTTTTGGTCAGTTGAAGGAGGTCTATATATGAGTGTGAGTGCAAGGGCTCTATTTTCTATATTGATAATGTCTATTCCATCTATATTATTTAAGCATGTTAAGGTGAATTGTAGGTCTTTTTTGGTGAATATGAGAGCGCCACCTCCTCTTTTTGCATCCCGATGGCAGCTGAATGTATCATATTGATGTGTGTTTAGCTGGTTTAGTAGTACAGTGTCTGTGGGAGTGAGCCATGTCTCAGTAATGCAGATGATGTCAGGGTTTTTGTCTTTTATCATGTCGTTGATGATTGGTATTTTATTACGTATGGATCTCACGTTTATTAAGATGAGCTTTGTTTGGGTGTCTATGTTGGTTGTGTTGTTATTTAAACCACTGTGTGGCTGGTGTTTTATTTGGATGAGTCTGCGATGGTGTCTGTCTGAGTCATGGCGTGAATAATTATTGTGGGTGTGTGTAAGAGTTGAACAGTGTGGTGTGTTTTGGTGAGGATTGTGGATAGTGATGATGTTGTTATATAGATTTCGGTAATGATTATGTATGATTGGGATATTATTGTATGGGTTATGATTGGTTTTGTATGAGTAGATGTGTTGAGATAGGAGAGTTATTAGAATGAGAATGAGTGTGAGGTTTATCTGTCTTGTGGGAGATATTGTGTATATATTTTGAGGGGGGGGAACTCTGAGAATGGGGGACTAGTGGATGAGTCTGTGTATTGAAGGTTACAGGCAGTAATATAATAGCGTATGAGGGGTGTGTGAGAGAATTAATATATAGCTGTCTGCAACGGTTCTCAATGGTCTGGGTGGCTGCTGGCAACAGTAGATGACTACCGGGTTGCGCTCAACAGTGTAATGGCTACTGGGTTACAGATAACAATATGGCAGTATATGGGTTACGGACAACAATGTAACTGTGTTACAGACAACAATATAACCGTTATTACTGGCAACAGTATAAAGTTTAATTACTGGTAACAGTATAAAGAACTAATTACTAGCAACAGTATGATGAGGGATTATTACTGGCAACAGTATAAAGGCTAATTACTGGTAACAGTATAAAGAACTAATTACTGGCAACAGTATGATGAGAGATTATTACTGGCAACAGTAGAAAGGCTAATACTGGCATCAGTGTAATGAGTTTCTGAGATCTATTTCTGAGATCAGTACAGATAAGATGTGGTTACTATTATATAGTAGAATTAAAATTGGATACAATGTTGTTCGCTGAGGTAAGTTTAACGCTAGTTATCGTCAATAGAACAGTTGTACTTGCTGCGATCTGGGGCTTTGGTCGTGTTACTGAAGGAGTGATCACGGTTCACCAGGAGCTCTGGTTGTTAGGTACTTGTAGTTAATTGCTGTGAGACCCGTTCTGTCGCTGTAATGATGTGCGTTGATGGGCGCGAGCTCAACCCAAAGGGGAGTTCTAGCTACTTCTTGCTTGTAAGGTAGAGTCAAGGTGGCTCCGTCTGAGGTTAATCGGGTGTTTTGTTGTTGTAGGGCTCTGCTTATGGGCCATGCGCTTGTTCGGCGCTCCTTTAGGTGTGCCGCCGTCTGCTCTACTTGGGCAATGCTTCCTGGTGAGGGTGGTTTGAAGTTCTTGCCTGCTCGATCCCCGTTGGGAGAGCTGCTGGAGAGGCTGGAGTGTTGAATAGGGAGGGTTTAGTGACTTCCCGGTTACAGCGACTGGTAGGAGGAGGTCTTGGGTGGGGGCCTTCTGGGGCCGCTTCCTAAGGGCCATGCCAAAGGGCCCTCTGGCGAGGCCCTCAGGCGCGGGCCCGACCAGGCGCGGGCCCGCCTGGCGGCGGCTTGCTTTATATGCCGCCTGCTGCTTCTCCCCCCTCCCACAGCCCCGATTGGGCCGGAGGTGCTGCTTGGGAGTGCAGGCTGGCCGGGTCAGGCGTCCCCGATCAGGGGTTGAAAATGGCGCTTCTCCCGCTGGCGGCGGCTTGCTTTATATGCCGCCTGCTGCTTCTCCCCCCTCCCACAGCCCCGATTGGGCCGGAGGTGCTGCTTGGGAGTGCAGGCTGGCCGGGTCAGGCGTCCCCGATCAGGGGTTGAAAATGGCGCTTCTCCCGCCGGCGGCGGCTTGCTTTATATGCCGCCTGCTGCTTCTCCCCCCTCCCACAGCCCCAATTGGGCCGGAGGTGCTGCTTGGGAGTGCAGGCTGGCCGGGTCAGGCGTCCCCGATCAGGGGTTGAAAATGGCGCTTCTCCCGCCGCCGGCGGCTTGCTTTATATGCCGCCTGCTGCTTCTCCCCCCTCCCACAGCCCCGATTGGGCCGGAGGTGCTGCTGCTTGGGAGTGCAGGTATAGGGAGAGATAAGAGAAGAAAGGTAGTGAGGAGCTGCAAAGCGAATGCACTTAGAGGTCAGCAAGTTTGAACTGGATGCAGAAATGGATAAGGAGCCAATGAAGTGACTTGAGAAGAGGAGTAATGTGAGCATGACAAGGCTGGCAACAGATTAACTGTGCAGCAGAGTATTGAACAGATTGAAGGGGAGAGAGATGATTCAGAGGGAGACCAGCAAAGAGTAGGTTATAATAGTCTAGATGGATAACTGTCTTAATAGCATGTTCAGAAAGGAATAGGTGAATCTTGTTGATGTTATAGAGAAAGAAGTGGCAGGTATTAGCTATCAGTTGGATGTGTGTGGAGAAAGAGAGAGAGAAGTCAAAGATAACCCCAAGAATTCGAGCTAATGAAACAGGGAGGAGTTGAGAGTTATCTACAGAGACTAAGAAAGGAGAAAGGGGAGAGTACGATTTAGGGGAAAAATAAGAAGCTCAGTTTTAACCATATTCAATTTCAAATGGCGGTGAGACATCCAAGCAGCAATGTCAGAAAGTCAGGCAGAGATCCGGGCCTGGATTGCAGGAGAGATTTCAGGTATAGAGAAGTAGATCTGGAAGTCATCACCGTAAAGATGGTACTGAAAGCTATGGGAAGAGATGAATGCACCAAGAGACTGGATATATAGAAAGAAAAGGAGTGAACCCAAGACAAACCCTTGGGGTATACCAACTGAGAGCGGGATAGTAGTAGAGGAGCCGCCACCAGAACAAACACTGAAAGAGTGATGGGAGAGATAAGAAGAGAACCAGGATAACAGAGCCCTTAAAACCAAGAGAGGACAAGGTATTGAGGAGAAGGTGGTGGTCAACAGTGTCAAAAGCAGCAGAAAGGTTAAAAAGGATTAGGATCAAATAAAGGCCCTTGGATTTTGCCAGGAACAGATCACTGGAGACTTTGGCAAGAGCAATTTCAGTAGAATATAAAGGACAAAAGCCAGATTGCAAGGGTTCCAGAAGGAATTGAGAGGAGAAAAAGTCAAGGTAATGGTAGTAAACCGCACATTCAAGTAGTTTAGAAATGAAGGAGAGGACAGAGATGGGTTGATAGAAGGACAGGTAAGGTCTAGTGAGAGTTTCTTGAGGAGAGATGTGACCACAGTATGCTTGAAGGCTGCAGAGACAGTTGTAGTGGAGAGCGATAGTTTGAGAATAAGAGAGATGGAAAATCATCTGTAATACCTGAAGATTGAAGGATCGCCAATGTAACGCCAATTTTTAAAAAGAGTTCCAGGGGTGATCCGGGAAACTACAGACCGATGAGCCTGATGTCAGTACCGGGAAAAATGGTAGAAACCATCATAAAGAACAAAATTACTCAGCATGTAGATAGTCATGGCCTAATGGGAGACAGCCAACATGGCTTTAGACAAGGAAGATCTTGTCTTACTGTTATGTTTTTTTGATGGTGTGAATAAACAGGTGGACAAAGGTGAGCCAGTTGATATAGTGTATCTGGACTTTCAGAAAGCCTTTGACAAGGTCCCTCATGAGAGACTTTTGGCAAAACTAGAGTCATGGGATAGGAGGCAGTGTACTATTGTGGATCAGGAACTGGTTAAAAGATAGAAAGCAGAGGGTAGGGCTAAATGGCCAATTTTCCCAATGGAGAAAGGTGAATAGTGGTGTACCCCAGGGATCTGTGCTGGGTCCGCTGCTTTTTGACATATTCATAAATGACCTGGAAAGTGGAATAACGAGTGAGGTTATCAAATTTGCAGATGACACAAAACTATTTAAAGTTGTTAAAACCCGGAGGCGGAGCCAGCACGAAACCGGCATGGAGGTGTAAGTCCTCTTCTCCTAGGCCTTACTTTCGACATTGGCGATTTACCCGATAACAAGCTTACCCCGGTGGCTGAATTTACTAGGGCAGCAGTAGGAGAATGTCGGGGACCAAACAAACGCGCCTCGATTTTCCTCCACCACCGACAGCGTCTGGGTCTAAAAGATCTAAATCCGACCCATTGTCCCCGCACAAGCCAGGGCCTCCGCATGAGTCAGCGGAGGACTTCAGGCAGCTCTTGCAGGAAGTACGGGCTATAAGGAGCCGGGTAGATTCCAACGGAGATACCTTATCAGCCCTTCAAGAAGACATAAAAGATCTGGGCTCACAATTTCAATCTCTCTCAGTTCGAGTAGAGAAAGTGGAGAAAACGTTGGTGGAGCATGAGGACAAGATCCAGAGCGTCTCAACATGGGAGCGCAAGATTAATCGGCTCGAGCAAAGCATGGATGACCTCAACAACAGGGCCCGGAGAAATAACATTAGAGTCATCGGCCTGGGTGAAGGCGCTGAGGGAACGGATCCTATTCATTTTATGGAGACATTCCTGCCTAAGATCCTAAACATAAATTTTGATCCCCCGCTAGAAATAGAGCGGGCTCATAGGATCCCAGTGTCCCCTTCGATTTCCCGTACCCAAGGCACGCGGCCTCGCCCTTTCATTATGTGCCTTTTAAGGCACCAACAGGTCATGCAGATATTTGCTGCGGCCAAAGCGGGGCAGTTGCTTCAACACGAAGGACGGAAAATCTTTTTTTATCCGGATTACTGTAAGCGCACTGTGGAGAAGCGGAGATTGTTTTTGGAACTTAGGCCTAGACTACGTAGTCTGCAGGCTCGTTTCGGCCTATTCAGCCCAGCGCGTTTCAAAGTTACCTTGGACAATCATACTAGATCCTTCGAAGATCCGAATGAACTGCGCCAATATATTGAAGAGCATGAGGAGCTCCAAATGCAGCAACGCTGATTTAGCATCCTGTCTGGTGAATTCTGTTCTTGGACAGAGGCCTGTAATGGGAAGCTGACGCCCAATGCTGCATTCAAGTGTTGGCTTCCTCTGATCCCGGGGGATGTTATAATATTGTTATTGTTATCTTGGCGGGTGGTCGTGGTATGATTAGTTATGTCAGCTAAAAGGGGCTGCTTCATGTAGTTAATGTGTTTCTGCTGTCTTACCCTGCATGATTTTTTTTGTTTGTTTGGGGGGGGGGTTTGGCTCACAGAGAACCTAGTATTGGGGATTAACTGGGAAGGTCTCATTGAGATATGTTTGTTTACAGTGGTAGATGATGGCTAATAAATTGAAAATTTTATCTCTTAATGTGAAGGGGCTCCGATCCCCGATTAAGAGAAAGAAAATCTTATTGTATTGCAAACGCCAATCTGCTGATATCATTTTGCTTCAGGAGACGCATCTTTCAGCGTTAGAGGCAAATAAGTTAGCAGACAGACAGTATGCGGTGGTTGGATGTTCCCCTGCTGTGCATAAAAAAAATGGTGTCGTTACTTTAATAAGGACTGCCCTAGGTATTCAATCGATTAGTTCATCCCATGATGATGCTGGGAGATGGGCTAAATCCTTAATAAAACTTGGGGGAGGCCTATTGTCCCTGATAAACATTTATGGTCCCAATGTCGATGATCCTGTTTTTTTTTTCGATCTTGTTGGGATCCTACATGAAGAACCTGGGGCTATGAGAATAGTTGGTGGGGACTTTAATTTGGTCATTGAGCCTTTACTGGATAGGAGCCCTGGCAGGGTTGAACGTCCCTCTCGTGCGCGGCTTGCGCTTTCTTCTCTGCTTGATTCCTGCGATTTAGTGGACGTATGGCGTCTGTTGCATCCTAGAGAAAAAGATTTCTCTTTCTTTTCTCCTGTCCATGGCTCTCTTTCTCGCATAGATTATTTCCTGATCTCTAAGTCTCTGGTCTCTGGGTGTTGTGACTCCTCTATTCTTGGCAGATCGGTCTCGGACCATGCAGCCATAACGATTGATGTGGTTCTAGAGGATGCTGCGTGTCCTAATCAGATGTGGTCTTTCAATCGGTCATGGCTGGCGGATCCTGCTTTCCAGGAGGTTATACGGAGAACTATAACTTCCTTTTTCGCGTGGAATAAAAGGGGAGACACTGCAGATTGGGCTTGGTGGGAGGCTTTTAAGGCCGCTATCCGTGCAGAGATCACTAGCTATCAAATAAAGGAAGCTAGAAGGCGGAAGTCTCAACTATGTGCCTTGGAAGCACAAATTCGCGCCGGAGAGCGACTCTGGACTACCCAACCAAAGCCGGAGGTACTTCTCCGTTTGCAACGCCTCCGGTTTCAGTATAACGATGTGTTGAGCTCCGCAGTTGAGCAACTTATGTTGAAGCAGTCTGCCCGGTTTCACGTAGAAAAGAACAGAGCCGGTAGGCTATTAGCCCATACGGTCAGGGGACAGCAGTGCAAGCCCAGAATAGCCTCTATTTTATCCAGTCAACAGGAAAGTTTGTTTCAGGATGCGCAGATAGCAGATGAATTTTCTAAATTCTATAGCTCACTCTATGCTTCCGAGATCTCTGCCGACCTTAGCTCTTTTGCTGGCTTTGTCAAAGACCTCGACCACCCTGTCCTAGAGGCAGAGCAGGCCTCTGAACTTGGCAAGCCCTTCTCTAGGGACGAGCTTCTCTCAGCTATCCAAGCTATGCCTTCCGGCAAGGCGGTGGGCCCTGATGGCCTTCCTGCCGAATTCTATAAAGTTTTTAGCACTGAGCTGGCTCCGTTTCTGTTAGAGTATTTTGATGGGCTTGCTAGGGAGGGGGCCCCACTGGTAGGTTCTCTGAAGCTACTATTGTGGTTTTGGAGAAACCTGGCAGGGATCCTACTCTTGTCGCGAATTATCGGCCTATCTCTCTCCTAAATGCCGACTACAAACTATACGCGAGTATTTTAGCGCATCGACTTGCGTCGGTGGTCGGGGACTTGGTCCATCCGGACCAATGTGGCTTCGTCCCCGGGAGGTCAACCTTCGATAACGCTCGTCTTTTATGTAACTTAATTGAGAAGGTCTCCTCAGCTACTTACCCGTATATCGCTCTGGCTTTAGACGCTGAAAAAGCGTTCGACAGGCTGGAGTGGCCGTTTATGTTTTTTATTCTGCAATGGTTCGGCCTTGGGGAAGATTTTATCCATAAAGTCAGGGCGCTCTATGCTAATGCTTCTGCCAATATCTTAGTGAATGGTATTCTTTCGCGCCCTTTCTCTCTCCATCGTGGGACTAGACAAGGCTGCCCCCTTTCTCCTCTCCTATTTAATCTAGCTCTGGAGCCTTTGGTCATAGCACTCCGAGGGCGGCTTGATCTCGAAGGGGTCCGGATCGGGACTTCACAAGTGAAGTTATCTGCTTATGCGGATGATCTGCTTCTTTTTACGCAGCCGGGGGAAGTTCGGTCTATACTGGCTTTATTCGATAGTTATTCATCTGTATCGGGGTATAAGATCAATTGGTCTAAGTCTGTGGTGTTCCCTCTCAATCGTGTCGCAACCTCAGCAGAGATGGCAGAGTTCCCATTTAAGTGGGAGGCGGGTAGCATTAAATATTTAGGGGCTTGGTATAATGCGTCGGTGGATGACATGATCGCGAAAAACATGGAGGATCTTCTTCTCTTTTTGCGGACTAAAATGGTAGCGTGGTCTTTTCTTCATCTTTCGTGGTGGGGCCGTTTGGAGGTAATTAAGATGACTCTCACCCCTAAGGTTAACTATATCCTCGGTATGCTCCCTTTTTCCATCCCGTTGGCATGGTATCAGAAGATAGAGCGTATCCTTATCTCTTTTTTGTGGAACGGGAAGCAGCCGCGTATCGCCACCAAAAATTGAAAGCTGCCAAGGATAGGGGAGGGGTCCACTTCCCTGATTTCTATCATTATCATCAAGCTCTTTTGATCAAGCAGGGTTCTTTCTGGTTAGCCGCGGATGACAGCGAGCAACGGCCAACTTGGCTCGCGGTCGAATCCAGTCTGGCTGCTCCCAGTCCTCTTCGATATTTGCTGGGGGCGCTGCATCCCGAGTGGTCCCCGGTGGGGAGAGTTATCAGGTCCACGCAGGCCGCCTATCTTGAGTTGGCCAGACTCATTGGTCAGGATGTTGTCTCCCCGGAACAGACTCCAGTGTGGTGGAACCCTCGATTTCGGATTCGTGGGCACAGATTCGCTTGGAGAACATGGCAAGATAAGGGGATCTGGTCTCTGGGACAGTTAGTTGATCCCAGTGGATGGAAAGATTTTGCAGTGTTGCAGAGGGCGTTCTCCCTGCCAGACTCCTATCTATTTGGATGGCTCCAGTTGAAACATAGTATCACTGCTTCTGGTTTTTCATTCAGAGCAAACGAGTTGGATGAGGGTGATGCGTTGCTCCGTTGGCTGCGGGCCACGACGGCCCAGTCAGGGGCTACCTCTAAGATTTATGCCCTTTGGAGGGGGAGTGTCTCTCAAGTACCTCTTGGGCTGGCTCGGGTCTGGGCAACTGATATATCTCAGGATGTTACTTTGCCTGAATGGAAAATCCTATGGGGCCCAGTGTCTTGTGTTTCCAGGTCAGCGGCTCTTACTCAGTCCCTATTTTTTTTTATGCACAGGGCCTTTATTACTCCGGCGAAGCTGGCCAGATGGGATTCTGATCAATCGGGATTATGCTGGTCTTGCTCTGCAGCTAAAGGAACTTATATACATATGTTTTTTGAGTGTTCCCTAGTCCAAAAATTTTGGAAGCATGTGTGGGCCAAGATGCAGTCCATCTTGGGCTTTGCTGCGGAGCTGGACTGGCGAAGGATCCTTTTGCGGTCCTCCAATTTATTTTCTGCACAGTCCCAGGATCATTCCTTTTTATTTAATTTTATGATGGCTATCGCCTTAAAGATGATCCTCTGGAAATGGAAGAATTTCAGCAGCCTCAGCCTGGATGGATGGTGGAATTTGGTTTGTCATTACTCGAAGTTGGAGAAAACTTACAGCAAACTCCACCATCCAGACAGGGCCGACCTCAATGTTCGTCGGTGGGCACCTTTGGACTCATATGTAGCTCGTTCTCAGGTCAGTTAAACCGATATGGGCACCTTTCCTACTCTTACCTTGTTTGTGTTGATTCTCTGTGAGCCAGGGAGGGGGTGGGTTGGGTTCTGTTGGGAGGGGGGAGGTTGTTTTGTTGGTTTAATTCAATTTCAATTTTATTTTATTCTTGTATTTTGTATTGTATGGAGTATTTGTGTTGGGGGGGCTTGTGTTGTAGGTGTTTTGTAAAAGGTTAAATAAAGATTTATAAAAAAAAAAAAAGTTGTTAAAACCCAAGAGGATTGTGGAAAATTGCAAGAGGATCTTGATAAATTGGAAGACTGGGCATCAAAATGGCAGAATAAATTTAATGTGGACAAGTGCAAAGTTAGGGACACATTCCTACAGGACACGATACAACATCTGACCATAGAAACAGACGACCTAGAGACTCAAATCACCAACTGGAACAACACCCTATCTAACGCCGCCAAAGCAACGGATGATAGACCCAAGAAACACCGTCACAACAAGATACAACACAAACCGTGGTACTCAAAAACCATACAACAAGAAAAGAGGGAACTCAGAAAAATAGAACGGAGATGGAGAAAGACCAAGACATCAGATAACCAGCAACTATACCTAACAAAGCAAAAACAATACAATGAACACATCAACCAATCAAAGAGTGAATACCATACAAACATGATAAACACCTCCATCAACAAACCCAGAGAGCTATTCGAAATCGTGAAAATCCTCACAAAAGAGCAAAGGACAGAAGACGAGGTACAAATAGACCCGCAAAAATTTGCTGACCACATCAAGGAAAAATTTCACTCAGCAGAGCGAACAAGACCCAGCGCACCCAGCAGGGCTAACTCACACCCCAAGACCTGGGACACATTCTCCTCACCTTCAACGGAGCAGCTATCCCTCTTCATCTCCACAATCAATACAAGCACCGCCCCTACAGACCCTTGCCCACTGTCATGGATCAAAGCCACCAAATCAAGTTTCATCCACATCATACACAACATGGTGCACAACTCCCTCACTCAAGGACTCATGCCAAATCAACTAAAGCTCGCCACAGTAAGACCGATTCCAAAGAAAACAACTCTCGACAAGCACAACCCAGCAGCATACCGACCAATATCCAGCATACCCTTTCTGGCAAAAATCATCGAAAAAACAGTACAACAACAACTACAAGAACATATCGACAACCATGCACCACTGGATGACAACCAACACGGCTTTCGCCCCAACCATGGAGTAGAAACATTACTGATTTACCTCTTCGACAGCATTCTCCGAATCATAGACAACATCAATAATAGAATCATAATGATCTTCATTGACATCTCTTCAGCATTCGACACAGTAGACCACAAAACTCTCCTGGAAAGACTAAAAAGCATTGGGCTACATGGAACCATCTTAAAATGGTTCCACTCATACCTAACCGACAGGCGGATACAGGTAAAGGTAGGCCACAACACCTCTCGACCCATAACAGCCCTCCAAGGAGTTCCACAAGGATCCGCACTCTCAGCACTACTGTTTAACATCTACATCCAGCCAATATGCGACATCCTGAAAGAGAACAACATTCAATATACAACTATGCAGATGACATCATGATATACACACCTATCTCAGTCCACAACCCGGACTACTCTAAAATAATAAACTGCCTCACACAAATGACAAGATAGTGTCAAAACAACAACCTCACAATCAACTACAGCAAGACTGAGGCACTAATAATCACTCGTAACCCAGACTTCATCCACCCACCGGACATCAAGATACAAAATACAACCATACCAATAAAATCAGAAGTAAAATACCTCGGAGTGACTCTGGACAATGAACTGAATCTCAAGACACACGTAAGCAAAACAATCAAAAATGCATACTACAAGATGAGAATCATCAGAAGACTGAAACCCCTCCTCGCCACTGAGCACTTCCGTACCATATGCCAAGCACTAATAACCCCCTTACTGGACTTCTGCAACCCAATCTACCTTGGTCTGGCAAAACAAACACTCAAACCACTACAACTAGCACAAAACACGGCGGCCCACATAATATCTGGATCAACAAGACATGAATACATCACACCTATTCTGAAAGACTTACACTGACTCCCAATCAATTCACGCATCAAATACAAAACAATCATAAACATATTTAAGATCAAACAACACATCTCAGCTAACAGCCTGCACACCCTCATACAACCAGACACCAGCAAACGGCCAAGAAGAAAAGGTACTCCAACCGAGTCAGCACCCCAAGAGAATTCAGAAACACACGCAAGGACACCACAGAAAGAGCACTCTCTCTGGCTGCACCAACAATCTGGAACTCACTCCCAGACGATCTGAGATCAACAACGGACCTCAAAGACTTTCGCAAACAGCTGAAGACAATGCTGTTCATAGAACATTATGGACACGTCACATAATCTAACTACCAGGAGCAACCTACATACCTCCCTCCAACGCACTGATAAGAGAATGTATAAAGGCACATGATGTTTTGTAACACTAAATGTATAAAAGATTGTATTATAGAACATGATGTATTATAGCGCACAATGTACATAGCTCAACATAATCAAACACACAACACAACACACACACAAGTCACGATATATCCTTCACTGCATGAAAAACACTATCACTCCTTTTGATTGATTGCTGTGATACCGCCTTGATTGTAAGATAAAGCGGTATAGAAATACTATTAAATAAATAAATGCACCTAGGGAAGAACAACCCAAACTATGGTTACACGATGCAAGGTTCCAGATTAGGAACCACCACCCAGGAAAAAGGTTTAGGCATCATTGTGGATAACATGTTAAAACCCTCAGCCCAGTGTGCAGCGGCAGCCAAGAGAGCAAATAGAATGCTAGGTATCATAAGGAAAGGAATGTAAAATAAAACAAAAGATATCATAATGCCTCCATATCATTCCATGGTGAGACCACTTATTGAATATTGTGTGCAATTCTGGTCACCGTATCTTAAAAAGGATATAGCGTTATTAGAAAAGGTTCAGAGAAGAGCCACCAAAATGGTAAAGGGGATGGAAGGATACTCCTATGAAGAAAGGCTAAAAAGGTTAGGGCTCTTTAACCTGGAAAAGAGACGGCTGAGGGGAGATATGATAGAAGTCTATAAATTAATGAACGGAGTGGCACGGGTAAACGTAGATCAATTGTTTACATTATCAGAATATAGAAAGACTAGGAGACATGCAATGAAGCTACAGGGTAAACTATTTAAGACTAATAAAAAAATATATTTTTTCACTCAACGTGTAATCAAACTCTGAAATTTGTTACCGGAGGATGTAGTAAAGGTTGTTAGTGTAGCTGGGTTTAAAAAAGGTTTGGACAAGTTCCTGGAGGAAAGGTCCATAAACCATTATTAAGATGGGACCCAGGATTTCAATGCTTGAAAGCATTGTGGAACCTGTGTCTTTTGGGGAAACTGCTAGGTACATATGAGCTAGATTGGCCACTGTTGGAAACAGGATACTAGGCTTGATGGACATTGGTCTGACCCAGTATGGCATATCTTATGTTCTTATAGACAACAGTGGAGGAGATGGAGCTTAGGAGATGGTTGGGAATAGGATCAGAGAAGCAGATAGTGAATTTGGAAGAGGAAAGAAGGTGTGTGGTTTCTTCCTCAGGGTTCATAGAAAAAGAAGAAAGGGTAGCAGAGATAGGCGGGGAAGTTGGGAGTGAAGAAGGGGAGGAGGAGAATTAGTTGACTTCATGGGGAACTGGAGTGTGATCTTGTGGCTTTTGTCAGTCAGGGTTCAGGCAGAAAGGGAAGGAGGGGTCGAAGACAG
Organism: Ichthyophis bannanicus; assembly: GCA_033557465.1. NCBI lineage: Eukaryota > Metazoa > Chordata > Amphibia > Gymnophiona > Ichthyophiidae > Ichthyophis > Ichthyophis bannanicus. The sequence goes on along the minus strand of CM066032.1, from coordinate 364,360,213 downwards.
AGGCACCTTGAGGAGAGAGTTGAAAGTTGTAAAGAGACGGAGAGGTCAGAAGCAATAGAGTTAGTCAGATGGACTTAATAGTCTTTTTTTGGTGAGTGCTATGGCTAATTGGAAAGAGACAAGCATGAATTTTAAGTGTAGGAAGTCTGCAAGAGTGTGGAATTTGAGCCAAGCACACTCAGCTGAATAGACACAGGAATGTAGATACAGTGCCTTGCAAAAGTATTCATCCCCTTGGTTTTTGTCCTGTTTTGTCATATTACGCACAACCTGGAATGAAAATGGAGGTTCATTTGGATGTTTGGTAATGGACCTAACAATATAGTCCAAATTGGTGAAATGAAATGACAATATAATACCTTGTATATATAACGAAACAAGTAAAAACAGAAAAGTTGTGAGTGCATATGTATTCATCCCTTTTGCTATGAAACCCTTAAACAAGATCTGGCCTAACCAATTAACCTCAGAAGTCACATAATTAATTGATTAGGGTCCACCTGTGTGAAATCAGTGTCACATGATCTATCACATGATGCCTGTATAAATATACCTGTTCTGAAAAGCCCCTGACTCTGCAACACCACTAAGCAAGCAACATGAAGACCAAGGAGCACTCCAAACAGGTCAGAGACAAAGTTGTGGAGAAGTATCGATCAGGGTTGGGTTATAAAAAAAAATCCCAAATTCTAAATATCCCACAGAGTACCATTGAATCTGTAACAAAATAGAAAGAATATGCATCACTACATACCTGACAAGAGAAGGCTGCCCACCAAAACTCACAGACCAGGCAAGGAGGGCATTAATCAGAGATGCTACAAAGACATAAGAACATAAGATATGCCATACTGGGTCAGACCAAGGTCCATCAAGCCCAGTATTCTGTTTCCAACAGTGGCCAATCTAGGTCATATGTACCTAGCAGTTTCCCCAAGAGACACAAGTTCCACAATGCTTGTACTGGGTCAAGCATTGATATCTTCAGTCACTTCTTAATAATGGTTTATGGACCTTTCCTCCAGGAACTTATCCAAACCTTTTTTAAACCCAGCTACACTAACAACCTTTACTACATCCTCCGGTAACAAATTCCAGAGTTTGATTACACGTTGAGTGAAAAAATATTTTCTTTTATTAGTCTTAAATAGTTTACCCTGTAGCTTCATTGCATGTCCCCTAGTCTTTCTATATTCTGATAAGGTAAACAATTGATCTATGTTTACCCGTTCCACTCTGTTCATTAATTTATAGACTTCTATCATATCTCCCCTCAGCTGTCTCTTTTCCAGGTTAAAGAGCCCTAACCTTTTTAGCCTTTCTTCATAGGAGTATCCTTCCATCCCCTTTACCATTTTGGTGGCTCTTCTCTGTACCTTTTCTAAAATCGCTATATCCTTTTTAAGATACGGCGACCAGAATTTTATTTATTTATTTATTTAACAGTTATTTATATACCGCTCTTTCCCTAGTATCAAGTGCGGTTTACATGGAACAGTATGTTAATTGGTATGTAATATACCAAGTCAGTTTACATAGAACAGATAATTATAATTTACAAGGAATGTTGTAACATTACAGATATAACATATTAGAAGATATATACATTGTTAGTTTAAATCTATAATCATCATGTGAATGAGAGTGTGGTATGGTAAATAGTGTATTAGTGACATTTATTTTGAAAATAGAGTATGTAATAATAATGTATAAATGTTAGCCTGTATCTATTTGAGTATTCTGTTCTGAGGGTGTATTGTAGTGTAATATGAATAAGTGAGTTTTTAATTTTTTTCTAAATTCTTTTATATCAGACAGCAGCAGGCGAATGTTGTCAGGTAGATTGTTCCAAAGAATTGGAGCAGAGTGTGAGAAAGCTCTCTTATTTGTTTGTTTTCTGGCTTTTGTGAAATCTTTTGGTATTGTTAAGGTATTTAAGTTTCTGCTTCTTTGAGATCGTTTATCGATGTCTATATTAATCAGTGTATTGAGTGCCGATGGTGCAAGATTATTTATAAGTTTAAATGTAGTGACAAGAATTTTATATTTGATTCGGGAGTAAATAGGTAGCCAATGAAGTTCAGCCAAAATTGGTGTAACATGTTCAAGTGGGCTTATATTCATAATCATCCTAGCAGCTATGTTCTGAGTTATTTGTATCTTTTTAATATTTTGTTTTGAAATGCCATTAAGTATTGTGTTTGCAAAATCAAAATGTGGGGTGATGATAGCATGAATTATATTAATAAAGTCTTGTAGATGAATCAATGGTCTTAATTGTTTTAGAGTTTTGAGTTTGAAATGTATTTTTTTAGTTAGATATTTTATATTATATTGCACACAATATTCAAGGTGCGGTCTCACCATGGAACGATATAGAGGCATTATAATATCTTTTGTTTTATTTTCCATTCCTTTCCTTATCATACCTAGCATTCTATTTGCTCTCTTGGCCGCTGCTGCACACTGGGCCGAGGGTTTTAACATGGTATCCACAATGACGCCTAAATCTTTTTCCTGGGTGGTGGTTCCTAATGTGGAACCTTGCATCGTGTAACCATAGTTTGGGTTGTTCTTCCCTAGGTGCATAACCTTGCACTTGTCCACATTAAATTTCATCTGCCATTTTGATGCCCAGTCTTCCAATTTATCAAGATCCTCTTGCAATTTTTCACAATCCTCTTGGGTTTTAACAACTTTAAATAGTTTTGTGTCATCTGCAAATTTGATAACCTCACTCGTTATTCCACTTTCCAGGTCATTTATGAATATGTCAAAAAGCAGCGCACCCAGCACAGATCCCTGGGGTACACCACTATTCACCTTTCTCCATTGGGAAAATTGGCCACCAAGGATAACACTGAAGGAGCTGCAAAGATCCACAACAGAGATGGGAGTATCTGTCCATAGGACCGCTTTAAGCCATACACTTCACAGAGTGGGGCTTTATGGAAGAGTGGCCAGAAAAAAGCCATTGTTTAAAGAAATAAATAAGAAAACACATATGGAGTTTGCACAGCAGCATGTGGCGGATCCCCCAAACACATGGAAGAAGGTTTTCTGGTCAGATGAGACGAAAATTGAACTTTTTGGCCATCATGAGAAATGCTATGTGTGGCACAAACACAACGCTTCCCATCACCCCGGGAACATCATTCCCACAGTGAAACATTGTGGTGGCAGCATCATGTTGTGGAGATGTTTTTCATTGGCAGGGACAGGAAAACTGGTCAGGATTGAAGGAACAATGGATGGCACTAAATACAGGGAAATTCTTGAGGAAAACCTGTTTCAGTCTACCAGAGATTTGAGACTAGGACGACAGTTCACCTTCCAGCATTTTCACCCTAAACATATTGCTAAAGCTGGTTTAAAGGGAAACATTTAAATGTCTTGGAATGGCAGAGTCAAAGCCCAGACCTCAATCCAATTGAAAATCTGTGGCATTACTTGAAGATTACTGTACACCAGCATGACCCATCTAACTTGAAGAAGTTGGAGCATTTTGCCTTAAGGAATGGGTGAAAATCCCAGAGGCTAGATATGCTAAACTAATAGAGACATACTCCAATAGACTTGCAGCTGCAATTGCAGCAAAAGGTGGCTCTACAACGTATTGACTTTGGGGGGTGAATACATATGCACACTCCTGCTTTCAGTTTTTTTTGTCTTAATTATTGTTTGTGTGACAATAAAGGATATTTTGCACCTTCAAAGTCGTAGGCATGTTGTGTATATCACATGGTGCTAACCCCCAAAACTCTATTTTAATTCCAGGTTGTAATGTGACAGAACAGGACAAACACAGAGGGGATGTATACTTTAGCAATGCACTGTAGTGAGTAGTGAAAGACAGCCATAGCTGGGGTATAGTACCCCTCACAGGACATGGCAATGATGGAGTAAGAACATCCAGAGCAGAGTACAGCATTATAGGAAGTTATTTATTTAACAGGTTTTATATACTGCTTTATCATTTCAATCAAAGTGGTTTACATTGAAACTTAAACAGGGACATTAATAACTTGGATTTTTCTGAGGCAATGGAGGGTTAAGTGACTTGCCTAAGGCCACAAGGAGTGCTAGTGGGAATCAAACCCTGGTTTCTGGGTTCCCAAGCCAGTATTCTTAACCATTAAGCTACTCCTCCACGCCAAGTTACTGCCTCATCAACAGACTCAGAAAACATAGTGGAGGAAAGAGGTGATGAGACAGTGGATGAGAGAGCCAAAGGGTCCATAGCATTAAAATTTCTAAAGAGGTTGTAGAAGACAGGGCAAGGATGAGTTGGCAGGTGATAAACAGTGAAGCTTAGCAGCTGATAGTCCAGTAAGTAAAGAACTGAGGTACAGAAGCTTAAGGGTAAGCAATTAGAGAAGAATACATGGTCAAGGCAGTGGCCATGTTGATGAGTGGGGGCAGTAGAGCAAAGCTGGAGGTGGAATGAAGAGCTAAGGGAAAGGAGCTTTAAAGCATAAGGATCAGAGGGGTTATTAACATGCATGTTAAAATCCCTAAGAATAAAGGAAGGGGGATTTGAATACAGAAATAAGGAAAGTCACAAGTCAAAGTCAGTGAGAAAAGTAGAGGTGTACTTGTCAGGAAGTCGATAAATAACAGCTAACCAGAGAGGCAGTGGAGTAAAAAGGCAGATGGAGTGCACTTCAAAGGAGGAAAAGGAATGAGACTGAGGCAGCAGGAGGGGTTGGAAATGGCAGAAAGGAGAGAGTAGAAGCACAACACCACCACCACCACCATGACCAGTTGGACAAGGCATGTGGGAGAACTGATAGTCACCATGACAGAGAGCAGCGACTGACACTGAGTCTTCTGGGAGGACCCAGGTCTCAGTTTGAGCAAGAAAATGAAAAGCATTAGATATGAAGAGATCATCAGTAAAGGCAAGTTTATTTAAGATGGAGTGTGTGTTCCACAAGGCACATGAGAAAGGGAGAGAGGAAGGGGAATTGAGAGGGATATAAATGATTTTTAAGTTGCTGCATGAAGATCTGAGGTACAGAAGTTTAAGGGTGAGTTTAAGAGAATACGATTTGAATTGTTGCATGAAGAACTGAAGTACAGAAGTGTGGAGGTACTGAGATGGAGTGTGTGTTCCACAAGACACATGAGAAAGGGAGAGAGGAAGGGGAAAGAAGAGGGATATGATAAGATTTGAGTTGTTGCGTGAAGATCTGTTCTGGAAGCATGACAAAAGTCTAGTGGGACCAGGGTTGGAGTTGATATCTCTGGAAGAGAGAAGAAAAAGTAGTAGAAGAGTGCGGGGAAGAGAGGAGACAGCATGGAGGTAACAAGGCTGAGCAGTATGAGGAATAGGAAGAGAAAGTGATGAGCAGCCATAAAAGTAAGAGATGGAAAGGAGAACAGAAGCCAGAATACATAAGGATAGGTAGGAGAGAGATCAGAGGGGATTAGGTGCATCTGTGAATAATTGTGGTAATGAGCACAAGATGGCTTTAAGAGACTGTATGTTGCCTTTTGATAGGTAGGGTCTGGTGCTTTGTGAGCCCTGGTAATGCTGTCAGGATATGGCGGGTTTGCTATGGGTTCTAAATGGGCAGTGTTTGTAGTAGTTTCTAATGTGCCTGGCGGTTGGCACTGGATTATAGCAATGTAGAAATCTTGTAGTTTTTCTTTATCCATACACTCATTAAGAGACATGTTTACTAAAAGTTTCTGTATGGTAACATTATGCAAATATGCATGCAAATGAGGTCTCTTATGCAAATGAGGCCCCGCACCGAGTCTCCACACATGGCCCCGCACCCCCCCCCCTTGGGCCGCCCCTGAATCTGGTCATAAATTATTATCTGTACTTTTCCACTTTTATTGGAATCATTTTTAATAGTCTTTTCATATGTTTGTTATACAATTTTTAATATACTCATTTTTTTTAATGATTCAGATGTTCACACCCCTTGAGCATAAGGATCCCAGGATACATGAGGTTAACCTCATAAAGTGGATACTGAGCTCTTTTTTAAAACCATTTTGTGGATTTTTTATGGAGAATGTTTACTAAAGTGCAGTAGCAGTTACCATAGGCTTTAGCATGCACTAAGGTCCCACAGTAATTCTTATCATGCTCTAAAAGCAGCCAGTGTGATAAAAATCCCATGTTAACTGCTTTTAGCAAGATGGGGTGTGATTGGGGTGGGATATGGGCAGGCAATAGTGTCTAGAGACAACAAGTGCATGGGATGACACCACGTGCTAGCAGTCATGACTGCTAAGAGCATGGTTCAGACACACTACTAACAGTTTAGTAGCATAGCCACTCCCTGAAAAAATAACAAGACAGTTCTATTGCACTGGTGTTCTACCCCCTTGCCCCCCCCCAAACTCTCTGATCCACTTTCCAAGTATCAGTATGGGCCTCTCACCCTCTTCCCCCTCCCCAAGTCTTCAGGATGACCACATACCCTCCAAGTCCCCTTCAAGAGTCCAATATGACACCTCCACACATCATCTGATTCCCTCATATAGCAGTAACATCCCATCCTCTGATTCCCCCTCCCAAGCTACCAGTGTTGACCCCTCCCCCCATAACCACAGAGACAGTCAACTTCCCCCAACATCCCTAATACCTACCAGAGCTTTCATGGCAGTATCGCAGTGGAACAGTAGTGATCTCCATTGCTTTCCTCATTCAGAGTGTCAGCTCTTACCTCAGCGGTATTTTTGCAGAGCTACCATTTTATTTCAAGTGTCAAGTAAGTTTGAAATGACTTGAAACATATATGAAAATAGAGGAAAAAGTTCAAAAAAGGATCTATAACTGAAAGGAATTTTTTTCAGACACATACCCAGTGATTGTAATTAATTGGTCTGTGGGAATCCTTTAAAGTATCAAGATTTTATTTTCCATGATAATGTTTGTGAAAAATACTTAAAAAATGTGTGATTCAATAATGTCCAGTCTGGCTTCTAAGGGTTTTTTCAGTGGTTTATATATTTCTGCATTGTTTGACCATGCAATTTACACTAATACTCAACATAAAAGTACAATTATTAAAACATAAAGTAAATAATTAGACAATACCTGAGAACAGAACAAGAACCACCTCAAATAACATTCTGAACATCCCCACACACAAGATGAAAACCATGCAAACGCCCTGTAAGAGAGCATTCTCCTTATAAGCTCCTCCCTTATGGAATGACTTACCTAACTCAATAAGAGCCATCAAGGATTTATTAGACTACAGAAAAACAATAAAGACCATCTATTTAATGAATACTACGGGAACACCCCATGAACAGAAGATACATACTGAAATACCACAGTCTACAGACCAAATTCCTCCCATCTGTCTGCCTGGCATTCCCTCCCCAACCCAACCTAACCCCCCTCTCACCCAGCAGGCTCCATCCTCCCAAGAACATATCCCCCCCATACTTTCCCTCACAATTAGTATCACTGATATGATCCTCCAAAGACTAAATATCCTTCAACTTTCTCCCTAATAAATACTTCATGCTGTAATATGTCACCCACAACACTTATGCATGTGAATTATCTGTAACCCCATATAATCATCCAAGTTTAACACCCATGCTCAATATAAACTTTTCTTCTGGTTCATGTTATATGTAAACTGCTCTGAATCTTATGACAGGGTGGTATGAAAAACGTATCATAGAAACATAGAAATTTAATGACAGAAAAAGACCACATGGCCTATCTAGTCTGTCCTTCCATATCAACAACTACAACAGTCCCCTTTTTACCTTTAGAGATCCTCTGTGTTTGTCCCATGCTTTTTTGAATTCAGTTACTGTCCTCATCTCTACCACCTCCACTGGGAGACTATTCCACGGATCGACTACTCTTTCCGTATCACTCCTGAATCTATCTCCCTTCACCCTCATCCCATGTCCCCTCGTAGCAGAACTTGCTTTCAATTGAAAGAGGCTCTCTCCCTGAACATTTATGCCATGGAGGTATTTAAACATCTCAATCATATCACCTCTATCCCGCCTTTCCTCTAAGGTGTACATATTAAGATCCTTCAGTCTGTCCTCATATGCTTTATAATGAAGACCACTAATCATTTTAGTAGCCACCCTCGACACCGACTCCATCCTGTTCACATCCTTTTGAAGGTGTGGTCTCCAGAATTGCACACTATACTTCAAATGAGGTCGCACCAAAGACTTATACAGAGGCATTATCACCTCCTTTTTTCTGCTAGCCATTCCTCTCCGTATGCACCCAAGCATCCTTCTAGCTTTTGCCGTCACCTTTTCTACCTGTTTAGCTACTTTAAGATCATCAGACACAACCACGCCTAGGTCCCGCTCTTCTTTAGTGGACAGAAGTACTTCACCCCCTATACTATACTGCTCCCTTGGATTGCTGCAGCCCAAATGCATGACCTTATACAGCAAGAGTATCAAATAAATACATAGGTAAATAAAATAATATTAGGTAACTTCAACAATTTTAATATAGGCATACTGTAGACGAGACTTACAGGGACATAGTACTGAAGTCCCACCTCCAGTCTAGCATCCTCTCTGTTACCATGGAAGAGAGAAGTCACATGAAAGGAGAGACTGAATGAATTCTTTGCTTCAGTCTTTACTGAGGAAGATGTAGGGATGTTACCCATGACTGAAGTGGTATTTAAAGGTGTGGAAGAATTGAAAGAAATATTGATACATCGGGAAGATGTAATCTGTTATGTTTTTTTGAAGGTGTGAATAAACAGGTGGACAAAGGTGAGTCGGTTGATATAGTGTATCTGGACTTTCAGAAAGCCTTTGACAAAGTCCCTCATGAGAGACTTTTGGCAAAACTAAAGAGTCATGGGATAGAATGCAGTGTACTATTGTGGATCAGGAACTGGTTAAAAGATAGAAAGCAGAGGGTAGGGCTAAATGGCCAATTTTCCCAATGGAGAAAGGTGAATAGTGGTGTACCCCAGGGATCTGTGCTGGGTCCGCTGCTTTTTGACATATTCATTAATGACCTGGAAAGTGGAATAACGAGTGAGGTTATCAAATTTGCAGATGACACAAAACTATTTAAAGTTGTTAAAACCCAAGAGGATTGTGGAAAATTGCAAGAGGATCTTGATAAATTGGAAGACTGGGCATCAAAATGGCAGATGAAATTTAATGTGGACAAGTGCAAGGTTATGCACCTAGGGAAGAACAACCCAAACTATGGTTACACGATGGAAGGTTCCACATTAGGAACCACCACCCAGGAAAAAGATTTAGGCGTCATTGTGGATACCATGTTAAAACCCTCGGCCCAGTGTGCAGCGGCGGCCAAGAGAGCAAATAGAATGCTAGGTATGATAAGGAAAGGAATGGAAAATAAAACAAAGATATTATAATGCCTCTATATCGTTCCATGGTGAGACCGTACCTTGAATATTGTGTGCAGTTCTGGTCGCCGTATCTTAAAAAGGATATTCAGTGATTTTCTGAAAATTGGTGACAAACAAATCATAGACATCATCTCAAATCTCAACACAACTACCTCCCCTCTAGACCCATGCCCAGCAGCATGGCTCAAGGCAATAAAGCAAGAGGTTGCACAGTATATAGTCCACATTGCGAACCAATCACTTCTACAAGGAATTATGCCAACTCAACTTAAGAAATCACTCATAAGGCCTATCTTAAAAAACAAAATACTCGACAAAAGCATCCCAGCCTCATACCGACCTATATCCAGCATATCCTTCCTGGCCAAAATCATTGAAAAGGCGGTACTGCAACAGCTCCAAGACCACGTCGACGACTCAAGAGCCTTAGATGACCATCAATACGGTTTTCGTCAGCATCATGGAGTGGAAACGCTACTCATAACACTCATTAACAACCTTCTCACCGGACTAGAAAACAAAAAGAAGATGTTCGTACTCATTTTTATTGACATAGCAGCCGCTTTTGATACAGTTCACCACAAAACACTCATTGATAGGCTTGAAACCATTGGAATATGTGGAACCCCCCTGAAATGGTTCACATCCTACATAACAAGCAGAATGCAGCAGGTGCTCTTTAACAACGAAACAGCTGAACCATTCCCGCAAAGCCAAGGAATACCCCAAGGCTCGGCGCTTTCCGCCCTACTATTTAACCTATACATAAGACCAATTTGTACAAGCTTTCAGAAATACAAGATCAGTTACCACTTGTATGCAGATGATGTAATGCTTTATACCCAACTGGACGAAAACAAGCCAAATTACAATCAACTAGAAGACTGTTTATGTGAATTGCAAGCCTGGCTAAAGCGAAGCAACATGTCCATAAACCATACAAAAACAGAGGTAATGTACATCTCCAGTAAAGCAGACTTCAACCCTCCGCCAACAGTCACCCTGAACAACATCATCTACAACACAAAGAATGAAATAAAATACCTCGGAGTCACGTTCGACAACAAACTAAAGATGGATAAACACCTCCAGAATACCAATAGAGCCATATTCCATAAACTAAGAATCCTCCAGCCACTCCGCAACATCATTGATCAACACGACTTCAGAACAGTGGCACAAGCACTCATCACGCCCCACTGGGATTACTGTAACGCCATATTACAGGGGCTACCAAAGAAAACCCTGAATATACTACAAATGGCACAAAATGTTACAGCCAGGATCATCATGAAAAAAAGCCTCACAGAACACATCACACCAGTCCTAATTGAGCTTCACTGGCTCCCAATTACCGCCCGCATAAAATATAAACTCCTAGTAACCACATTTAAACTTTTACACAACATAGCGCCGTCATTCCTAACCAATCTCATCAGCGCTCAAACTCACAATAGAAGCAGAAGAATTGCCAACTTAAACACTCTCAGTGTCCCAAAGAGTATAAGAACGGCCAAGATACACACCAGCAACAGAGCATTCTCTTACATTGCACCCATGCTATGGAATCAACTGCCACATGACATGCGTACAATCAACAACCTAACAGACTTTAGGAAAAAGCTCAAAACCCACCTGTTTATAACTCACTATAATCTAACAGAGTAAATAATAACTGGAACACAAAGGGTCAACCGTATCCATGACACTAGAGTGTCTTTACAATATGACTTTAAGGGATTTGAACACCATGTAATGCATCTAGGTTAGTGCATCTCCCCCCAGTTTAGTTGTATTTAGTGTAACAGATTGTATATATACAACTGCAAGTTGTAAATATTGTAACAATATGTATATATGTAATTGCACCTGTAAATATTGTATCTGATTTTTATTCAGTGTGAACCCAGTGTGAATCTTAGCATGCAATCATTCTGTATTAACTGTTGTTTACCCCTCCTGACATGTATAGTCAACCGCTGCTGATCGCTGGAAGCAGCGGTATACAAATGTTCCCTAAATAAATAAAAATAAATAAATATAGCGATTTTAGAAAAGGTTCAGAGAAGAGCCACCAAAATGGTAAAAGGGATGGAAGGATACTCCTATGAAGAAAGGCTAAAAAGGTTAGGGCTCTTTAACCTGGAAAAGAGACGGCTGAGGGGAAATATGATAGAAGTCTATAAATTAATGACCCGAGTGGAACGGGTAAGCGTAGATCGATTGTTTACCTTATCAGAATATAGAAAGACTAGGGGACATGCAATGAAGCTACAGGGTAAACTATTTAAGACTAATAAAAGAAAATATTTTTTCACTCAACGTGTAATCAAACTCTGGAATTTGTTACCGGAGGATGTAGTAAAGGCAGTTAGTGTATCTGGGTTTAAAAAAGGTTTGGACAAGTTCCAGGAGGAAAGGTCCATAAACCATTATTAAGAAGGGACCCAATACAAGCATCTTGGAACCTGTGTCCCTTGGGGAAACTGCTAGGTACATATGACCTAGATTGGCCACTGTTGGAAACAGAATACTGGGCTTGATGGACCTTGGTCTGACCCAGTATGGCATATCTTATGTTCTTATGTTCTTAAGATGTATTACAACTATTAGATAAACTGAAGAGCAGCAAATCACCTGGGCCGGATGGTATACATCCAAGGGTGTTGAAAGAACTAAAATATGAGATTGCAGACCTGCTATTAGTAATCTGTGAATTTTCATTAAAATCATCTGTAATACCTGAAGACTGGAGGATCGCCAATGTAACGCCAATTTTTAAAAAGGGTTCCAGATGTGATCCGGGAAACTACAGACCGGTGAGCCTGACGTCAGTACTGGGAAAAATGGTAGAAACCATCATAAAGAACAAAATTACTCAGCATGTAGATAGTCATTGCCTAATGGGAGACATCCAACATTGGCTTTAGACAAGGAAGATCTTGTCTTACTAATCTGTTATGTTTTTTGAAGGTATGAATAAACAGTTGGACAAAGGCGAGTTGGTTGATATAGTGTATCTAGACTTTCAGAAAGCCTTTGACAAGGTCCCTCATTAGAGACTTTTGGCAAAACTAAGGAGTCATGGGATAGGAGGCAGTGTACTACTGTGGATCAGGAACTGGTTAAAAGATAGAAAGCAGAGGGTTGGGCTAAATGGCCAATTTTCCCAATGGAGAAAGGTGAATAGTGGTGTACCCCAGGGATCTGTGCTGGGTCCACTACTTTTTGACATATTGATAAATGACCTGGAAAGGGGCATAACGAGGATTTGCAGATGACACAAAACTATTTAAAGTTGCTAAAACCCAAGAGGATTGTGGAAAATTGCAAGAGGACCTTGATAAATTGGAAGGCTGTGCATCAAAATGGCAGATGAAATTTAATGTAGACAAGTGCAAAGTTATGCACCTAGGAAAGAACAAACCAAACTATGGTTACACGATGGAAGGTTCCACATTAGGAACCACCACCCAGGAAAAAGATTTAGGTGTCATTGTGGATAACATGTTAAAACCCTCAGCCCAGTGTGCAGCGGAGTCCAAGAGAGCAAATAGAAAGCTAGGTATCATAAGGAAAGGAATGGAAAATAAAACAAAAGATATTATAAGGCCTCTATATCGTTCCATGGTGAGACCGCACCTTGAATATTGTGTGCAATTCTGGTCACCATATCTTAAAAAGGATATAGCATTATTAGAAAAGGTTCAGAGAAGAGCCACCAAAATGGTAAAGGGGATGGAATGATACTCCTATGAAGAAAGGCTAAAAAGGTTAGGGCTCTTTAACCTGGAAAAGAGACGGCTGAGGGGAGATATGATAGAAGTCTATAAATTAATGAACAGAGTGGAATGGGTAAATGTAGATCGATTGTTCACGTTATCAGAATATAGAAAGACTAGGGGACATGCAATGAAGCTACAGGGTAAACTATTTAAGACTAATAAAAGAAAATATTTTTTCATGCAACGTGTAATGAAACTCTGGAATTTGTTACCGGAGGATGTAGTAAAGGCTATTAGTGTAGCTGGGTTTAAAAAAAGGTTTGGACAAGTTCCTGGAGGAAAGGTCCTATACCATTATTAAGAAGGGACCCAGGATATCAATGCTTGACCCAGTACAAGCATTGTGGAACCTGTGTCTTTTGGGGAAACTGCTAGGTACATATGACCTAGATTGGCCACTGTGGAAACAGGATACTGGGCTTGATGGACCTTGGTCTGACCCAGTATGGCATATCTTATGTTCTTATCTTATGTTCTTATGTTACCTTGGTGTGGCAGGAAGTGATCCTCTAGCTAGGACCTGTCCTCCAGGTGATGTAAAACCTTCACACACTGAGGAGGTTTCTCCAAGGAGATGCACCATGATAGAAAGGTGCATTATAGTTGGCAGTTCAATCATTAGGCATGTACTGTAGATAGCTGGCTGGCTGGTGGACATGAGGATCACCTGGTAACATGCCTGCCTCATGAGAAGATAGCGGACCTCACGTGCCACCTAGACGAGGTTTTAGATAGTACTGACGAGGAACCTGCTATCTTGCTACATGTTGGTACCCATGGCATAGGAAACTGTGGGAGGAAGGTTCTGGAGGCTAAATTTAGGCTTTAGATAGGAAGTTGAAATCCAGAACTTCCAGGATAGCATTCTCTGAAATGCTTCTCGCTCCATGTGCAGGACCAAAAAGGCAGGCAGAGCTCTGGAGTCTCAATACATGGATAACACAATGGTGCAAGGAAACGAGTTTTGGATTTGTTAGGAACTGGGTAACATTCTGGGGAAGGGAGGGGCTTTACTGAAAGGATGATTTGGGTGAATCCATAATTTCTCCAGGACCAAGCAGGAAGTCAGTCCTCACTTATGGGTGACGTCGGCGCCGACGGAGCCCTCGCGGAGCAATTTTCCCCAGCTTTCAAAGAAAGCCTTTGGGAATTGCAGCGCGCATGCGCGGTCATCTTCCCGCCCGAGGGTGCCATCTTAGCCAGTCTTCTTTTTTCCGCGGAGCCCTACAGACGTCCCCGTCTTGTCCCCGCGAAAAAGTTGATTTTCTTCTTTATTTTATCCTTTTTTCCTTCGGTTCGACGCCGATCTTTTTCCCGCCCGGACTCGCGACGCCGGTCACGAGTCCTCTTCCTTTTTTCGGTTTTTTCTGACTTAGTCAGCTTTCGTTTTCGTTTTCCCTGGCAGCCCGGTCCTTTGACCTCGCAGGGGCCCTTTTTCCCCCGATGGCTGCCAGCGGCTTTAAGCGGTGTGGTCGGTGTGACCGAAATATGTCACTAACCGACACACACGACTTTTGCCTCCGCTGCCTGGGCCCGGATCATGAGGAACTGATCTGTGGGCCCTGCAGCAAACTGTCCTCAAAGGCGTTGAGAAGTTGGCGGCATCAGCGCGAGAGAATCTTCGCTGACCCCAGCCGTACCCGGACCTCGTTGGAGGCCTCCGCGTCGAAAGGCTCCAGTTCGGACCGTCGCCGGAGCTCCTACGACCGGGGTTCTCCCTCCGGGGACCATCGTCGGAAGGTGAAACCCGCGAGGGCGGCGTCGGTGGACGCTCCTGGTTCCGCGAGGGCCAGGTCGCATAGCCCCGACAGCCGCCCCGGGTCCTTGGAGAAGGAACACATCCCGAAGCGACCTCGCCTGGAGTCGGAGATGCCTGCCCGGGTAAGTCCTGTGGTCCTTCTGGACTCGCCTCCGCGACAGCCGACGTCGGGCCCGACGCCGTCGGGGCCCGAGTCGGGGGCTGCTGGGTCACCTGAGCTCGGACTCAGGTTGACGGCCTTGGAGAGCAGACTGTCTGCCTTCATGGACCAGCAGAGGGCACTGCTTGCTGGCTTCGCTGGCGCCGCTGCCCCGACCGCCGGGACGTCGACGTCCAAGTCGACCCCGGAGACCGAGCCGATCCTCGAGTCAATGAGAACTCGAGTCGATCCTCGGTCGAGGTCACCCTCGGCCTCCCGTTCGGGACCGAGGTCGCCGACGCCGACTCCCTCGGCATCGGGGCGGCTGGCGCCGCACCCTGCCCGGGCCGACCCCACCGAGTCCTCGTCGGAGTCGGTCTGGGAGTCTGAGGAGGAAGAGTCACCTGATTCTTTCCGGACTCGGTGTGTCCCATCGGACTCACCGGAGTCCGAGCCTCGGAAGCAGTCCCCCCCGGAGGATGCCCGGTTCTCGGACTTCGTTAGGGATATGGCCAAGGCTTTGGCCTTCCCTGCGGATCCCGAGGAGGAGCCTCGAGCCGAAGAGCTCAACGCCCTCCAGTATGACTCTCCCGCGAGGGAACACTTTACTGTGCCGGTTTCTCCTATGCTGGAACGACTACTCTTCCGCATGTGGGAGAGTCCGGCCTCCTCGCCGGTCCTGAGCAAGCGGGTCGATTCTATCTATCGAGTCCGCAAGAGCCCTGGCTTTCAAAAGGCACAGCTGCCACACCATTCCATGGTAGTGGAATCGGCCATGCATCGTCTTAAGAGCCAGAAGATGCACTCCTCGGTGCCTCCTGGAAGGGAGGCCCGTAACCTGGATGGCCTTGGCAAGAAGTGCTTCCAGGGCTCTATGCTCGCATGTCGTGTCCAGACTTACCAGCTATACATGGGCATGTATCTCCGGGATCTGGCTAAAGAACTAGCCGGATTCTCCGCTGGTCTCTCCGAGGAGCCCTTGCGGAGGTTCCTAGCCTTGTCCACTGGCATTCGGGAATGCTCAAAGTTCATGTCCCGAGCAGCCTATGATGGCTTTGAAGCCTCGGCTCGAGCGGCCGCAGCCGGCATCGGTGCCCGCCGACAGGCTTGGCTTCAGTCGTCAGACCTTGAACCCTGGGTGCAGGACAAGTTGGTCGATGTCCCCTGCCGAGGCGAAAACCTATTTGGCAAGCCCATGGCGGAAAAGGCTGCGCAAATTGAGACTGAGACTCTCACCCGGACCAGGCTTTCTAGGAAGACCTCCGCCCCTTCCCAGAAAAAGAAGGTCTCGGGGAAAAAGTCCTTTTACCCGAGGAAGGCGGCTGCCTACAAACAATACCCCCATTATCAGGCCCCTGCAGCTCCCCAACAGGGCCAGCAGGCCAAGGGACGGGGTAACGGGTCCCGTAGGCAGCAAGCCCCCAAGCCTGCACCACCAGCCCCTGCTCAGCAGGGTGGGGGTTTTTGACTCGCTAAGCATAGCCTCTCCCCCCCCGCTGGTTCCTCCCAGCACCAGAGGCCGGCTGGTTCACTTCGCCCACAGGTGGTCCAGCATCACCGCAGATGCCTGGGTGCTTCAGGTCGTGCGAGAAGGCTATCTTCTCCACTTCCATCAGGTCCCTCCCTCCTATTTTCCGGGAGAACCTCCGCGACCCCCTCTGCACAGGGAATTACTCCTTCAGGAGTTAGCAGGTCTTCTGCAGGAACAGGCGGTGGAACCGGTGCCACACCACCTGAGAGGTCAAGGCTTTTACTCCAGGTATTTTCTGATACCAAAGAGAACAGGGGGCCTCAGACCCATCCTGGACTTGCGCAACCTCAACAAGTTCCTTGTGCGGGAGAAGTTCAAAATGCTTACCCTTGGAATCCTTCTGCCCTACCTCCAGCAGGGAGATTGGCTATGCTCCTTGGATCTAAAGGATGCCTACACGCACATCCTCATCCACCCAAGCCACCGCCAATACCTAAGGTTTGTGGTGGCAGGAAATCATTACCAGTACAGGGTACTGCCCTTTGGCCTGTCCTCCGCACCGCGAGTCTTCACAAAATGTCTCGCGGTCGTGGCGGCCCATCTCCGGCTTCACGGCCTCTATGTCTTTCCGTACCTCGACGACTGGCTCATCAGAGCAGCGTCCGCTCAGGAGGTCACCAACGCCACGTGCCGCACGGTGACTCTGCTGCAGCACTTGGGCTTTGTTATAAACTTCGCAAAGTCCACTTTGCTCCCCTCACAGGATCTCGAGTTCATCGGCGCAAGGCTGCACACTCCTCAGGCGCGAGCATACCTACCGCTCGACAGGGCTCAACGGCTCATGGACCTAGCCGACCGCTTTCGCAGCCAGCCCCTGGTCTCCGCCAGGCGCTTCCTGAGACTGCTCGGCCATATGGCTTCCACCGTCCATGTGACCCCCAATGCCCGCCCTGAATATGCGGTCTGCTCAATGGTGTCTCCGCCAGCAGTGGCGACAAGCCACGGGCGGCCTAGCAGACCTAGTGCGCGTCTCCGAACCGCTGATCTCGTCTCTCCGGTGGTGGCTCCGGCTGCCGAACCTGATATTCGGAATGCCTTTCCAGTCACCTCAGCCGACCCGGGTGCTGACCACCGATGCATCCCTCCTGGGCTGGGGAGCACATTGCCAAGAGGCACGTACTCAGGGCCTCTGGACCACGTGGGAGTCTGCTCAGCAGATCAACTTCCTGGAGCTCAGGGCGATCCGCCTAGCTCTCAAGGCCTTCTCCCACCTGACTTCCCAACAGTCCGTCCTTGTCCAGACGGACAATCAAGTTGCCATGTTCTACGTGAACAAACAGGGGGGCACGGGCTCCTTCCTCCTCTGCCGGGAGGCACAGAAGCTCTGCTCTTGGGCCGTCAGTCACGGCATTCTCCTCAAGGCAGTTTATCTCCCGGGCCAGGAAAATTGCCTTGCAGACAAACTCAGCAGGGTCCTCCAGCCGCACGAGTGGCGTCTGGATCCCTTGGTAGTTCAGAAGCTCTTCCTCCAGTGGGGCCTCCCCACGGTGGATCTCTTTGCCAGTCCTCACAACCGGCAGCTTCCTCGCTTCTGCTCTCGTCAGCCACACCCCCTTCGGGTTGCGGCGGACGCCTTTCTGATCTCATGGTCGGGGAGCCTTCTGTACGCTTTCCCTCCCATCCCGCTAGTCTCTCGGACTCTTTTCAAGGTTCTCCGAGACAAAGCCTTCATGATCCTGGTGGCCCCTCGCTGGCCCAGGCAGCCGTGGTTTCCGCTCCTGCTGCAACTGGCGATGGAGGATCCAATCCCTCTGGGGGTACAACCGGATCTCCTCACTCAGGATCAGGGGTCCCTACTGCACCCCAACCTCAGGTCTCTCAACCTCATGGCCTGGCTGCTGAGAGGGTAGTCCTTGCTCCCCTTCTCCTGCCGACGGAGGTGGAGGAGGTCGTCTTGGCTTCGCGACGGCCTTCTACCCGCAAATGCTACGCCCTTAAATGGCGTCGCTTTGCAGTCTGGTGTACCCAACAGTCTCAGGATCCCTTCTCCTGCCCGGTGTCGGTGATCTTGCAGTACTTGCTGCACCTCTCTAATCTGGGGCTTAAGTCCAACTCCGTCAAAGTTCACCTCAGTGCTCTTTCAGCACATCATGTGCCGGTGGACGGCAGACCTCTCTCCAACGACCCTCTCGTAGCGAGGTTTCTCCGAGGTCTCCTTCTACTTAAACCACCTCTGCGCCCGCCAGCGCCTGACTGGGACCTGAATGTGGTTTTGCAGCGGATCACCTGTCCGCCTTTTGAACCTATGGCTACCTGTTCTCTCCGTCCGTTTTCTGTCTTGGAAAACACTGTTCTTGATAGCCCTCACTTCCGCTAGACGCTTAAGTGAATTGCAGGCCCTCGTGTCTGATCCCCCTTACACTAGGTTCTACAAGAATAGGGTGGTCCTACGGACTCATCCGAAATTTCTGCCTAAAGTGGTCTCCCCTTTCCACATCAATCAGGAGGTGGTACTTCCAACCTTCTTTCCCAGACCACACTCCAGCCGAGCTGAGACGGTCCTCCATACCCTGGACTGTAGAAGGGCTCTGAACTTCTACCTTGACCGTACGCGGGAGCACCGTAAAGCTGCTCAGCTTTTTGTGTCTTTTGACCCCAATCGATTGGGGCTCCCGGTCTCCAAGCGTACTCTGTCCATCTGGGTTGCGGACTGTATCTCTTGGGCTTATGGGGCAGCCGGACTCTCCTTAGAAAGTCGAGTCACGGCTCATTGCGTTCGGGCAAAGGCCATGTCAGTGGCTTACCTCCGCTCTGTTCCGCTGGCAGACATCTGCCGGGCCGCTACTTGGTCTTCGAGCCAGACTTTTGCGGTCCATTACTGTCTCGAGAGGGAGTCCCGTAGGGACAGTGCTTTCGGACAGGCAGTCCTCCGTAATCTCTTTGAGGTCTGAGCAACTCCTACCCTCCATCCCGGATGTGGGCTACCGGTGGGTGATATTTCAGCGAAGATTCTATCCTTCTGTGCTGCTGAGCTAGAGGGAGCTCATTTTTGTGCTTAGGGTCTCCGGTAGCCTTGAGCTTGGGAGTCCCATAAGTGAGGACTGACTTCCTGCTTGGTCCTGGAGAAAGCGTAGTTACTCACCTGTAACGGGTGTTCTCCAGGAGCAGCAGGAATCAGTCCTCACTACCCTCCCTCCTCCCCTTGGAGTTGCAATCGTCTGCTTATGTTCTTTTTGCAAATTTTTATGCTGTCTTTTTTAGCTATGTCATCTGACTGGCTAAGATGGCACCCTCGGGCGGGAAGACGACCGCGCATGCGCGCTGCAATTCCCAAAGGCTTTCTTTGAAAGCTGGGGAAAATTGCTCCGCGAGGGCTCCGTCGGCGCCGACGTCACCCATAAGTGAGGACTGATTCCTGCTGCTCCTGGAGAACACCTGTTACAGGTGAGTAACTACGCTATTTATTCATGAACTGCTAAATTTACATGATACACTATGTTAAGCAGTGTTAAATCTGTATTAGTGATAAAGTGGAACAGCTTACTAAAATATATTAAATATTGCAAATGTTAAGACATATTTAATATGCATTAATGATAACACATGTTAGTACATAAATACCTTAATCACCTGATTAAGTCATGTCAAGAAAGTGCTATAGACTAGAGACAAGAGAGGGTAAACTGTGTTAAGAGTTAATTTGTTGGTTTACAAACAATACAGCATATTTTTGCTTTTAGAAACAGCTGCCTGTGGCTTTTCAACTAATTAGTGAGCTGAATTATCTCTAAGTAGTAGGAACAAGTTTGTACTGCTTATAGGTGGAGGATATTTTGAGACAATCAAATCTTCAATCCAAATGCAAGCTGCTATCCCCAAGGCCACATAGCTGATGCATTAATGCACTGCTTAGTCTAATTATCCCTTTTAAGTGATCCCTTGTGGAAAATTACAATTTTCATTGGTACTAAGATTAAAAATGTACTTTACCAGACAGTTATTTAGGGAGCCTTAAAACTTGTGTTGATTTTAAAAGATGAATAAAGAGCACTTAGTATTTATTTAAAATGAGTTGGCACCTCTATTTGATCAGTAATAATTATGCCATTCCATCTAATTACCATAAAGTTAGTGCACATTTGGTTGACTGTTAGTTTAAAAAAGATATTTCTTACTTGATAGCACCAGCAACTGACAGCTACAGAGTAAGAGACGTGAAGCAGAACATTTTAGTACCAAATTTAATAAATTATATACTTCTGAGAGCTAGTATTCATGTTCAGTATACATTTCTGTGTACAATTTCCTTACATGTTTATTTTAGTTAGCATTTTTACAGATTTATTTCTTTTTTTAATCATTTTGAGCATTACATTGAAGCAACGCAATAATTCATAAATGAAGAAAAAGCACTACAGGGTATGTTTACTAAAGGGCAGTAAAGGAGCAAAAGTGCCATTAACGGGCGTTATTGGTGCCCATGAGCGGTTAATGCTACGGAAAGTACAGCTAGTGCTGGTTTAACGTGTGGAAGCCGGGCCCATACTGTTAAGAGGAAAGGAGGTGGAGAGTGAGTGTAAATGGGGCGGAGAATGGGTGGGGATAGTGTGTGCTCCCTTAATGCCAGGTTGTTTTACCATACGTTACAGATCGCAATTCTGGGAACCCTAACGACATCTGAAAGCACTCAGTAAGGGCTATTTCTGAGGTGAGAGAGCCTATTTAAATGTCAGCAATGAGCTCCACCCACCGGAGTTCCCAAAGTAGTGATAGCAGTGCTCCATTGGCAGCAGCAGCAGCATGGTGCCCTGTTACGAAAGAGTTGTTGGTGTCAAATTGGCAAAGGAGGTGTCACATGGGCAATGCGGTGGGGCTGATTGATTCACTAGGCTGACCAGGCCACTGCATAGGATGTATGTCTGTGATGTCTGGTATGACTTCACTGTGATAGTGGCTGCACACAGACATGCTGCCGCAGTCAAAATGAAGTTGTGCCACCTCCACTGCTGCCATGTTGCCAAGTCAGCACTGTGTGAGGGTGAGGGTGAGGGTGTCTGTCACAGTGGCTGCAGGCTGCTGTGGACAAAATCTTTGTCCTGGCCCTATGTGCCCAGTGCAATGCTGCAGTTGCCACTGTCATTGGAATCAGACAAACAACACTAGGCCTAATCGGAGTTTAGCAATGATATTTCATAAACACAGAAAACAACTCCATAAATTAACCACTCGTAGTATTGGTTACTATGCACTATAAAAAACTTTTTGCACCGTGACAACGGGGAGCACAGACCTCAGAAATATCTCCAAATGTTCATTGAAAACTTCAAAACCGGAAACCCGGATTTCAGTAATCTAAACAAAAGGATTTTTACATCAACGGTCTGTTACCAACCCTCGCCGTCCATCCAACAGTGCAAAAAAGCTTTTATCACACAACAGCAAACTGATGGGAAAACTGAAAGTTGCTTTGGAGAATCATTACTCATTACTCGAAAACTTTATAACTTTATAACCATTATATAACTTAAAGCACCACAGCAACTTAACAGGGGAACCCTCTGCAGTGAACATACAAAATTAAGCTCATACACAGTTAACAAATTCTTAACACAGAGAGCACTCCTAAAGAACAGAAAAAAACCATCAGCAAAACACAGCAATCCTCAGCTTTCAAGATGGTCATTGTAGTATCGACCCCGATGCCACAATCAGACGTCCTTCTTAGTGTTTCGCAGACGCTGCTTCAGGGGGGTATACTATAAAAACAAATAAAACAATAAAAAAGTGCCAAATATTCCTACTACAAACATATACCTACTCCCCCATCAGAGCAGAACAGAACCCGAGGCACTCACCTTGCTCGCTCTAACACACTAACTCAGCACA
Source organism: Ichthyophis bannanicus (assembly GCA_033557465.1). NCBI lineage: Eukaryota > Metazoa > Chordata > Amphibia > Gymnophiona > Ichthyophiidae > Ichthyophis > Ichthyophis bannanicus. Next base: position 364,337,814 of record CM066032.1, on the reverse strand, counting down.
CAACTTTAGAGGACACTCCTATCCCCAAAACTAACCACAAGCAAAATATCCAAAACCGGCGTCTGACATCACAACCACGTCACGACCGGAAAAGCCACCCAATCTCCTACTCAAAACATCAATCAGATGCAAGCCTGCCAATCAATATTAAAATTTAGCTCACCCGGAACCACGGAGCGGAGCAAAAATATCCACCGTTGCTCACGATGTAACAGAAATTGCTCACGGGACCAATAACCCGAACCCTGCACTACCTGTTCTATCCCAAAGCATTGCAAATCGGTAAATACATGCCCCAACTCCAAACAATGGCCAACCAACGGCGCCTCCCGTTCCCTGTTATTGGAATGGCAAGCATGTCAGCAGCAGGTACAGTGAAGCACATGATGATCCCTTCCTAATGAGATCTAAGGCAGCTACACGTGTGCCCACATCCCCTGGTGGAAGGGGCCAGGAGCGGAAAGGTGTGCTGAGCTGCATATGTGCAACTTCATTAAGGTTGCCTGCAGCACTGAAGTGGTGGCTCTGCCACAATGGCAGGGAGTGAGGGAACAACTAGTTTTCTGAGTGGATGGGCTGGCCCTGGGATCAGGATGCTGTTTGCCCACACATATTGAGCGGATATGTGCATGTGTGTGGGGGGGGGGGGGAGGAAAATATGCCACTGAGGCAGGAATAGTATGCAATATGATGACAACCTATATCAGATGAAAAACGCCCACTCTGCCCCCTCACCTGCCATATGACAACCATAATCTGTGCGTGAACCGCTCCATAAGTAAATATGGAATCCACATAAACTATGTACATCTGCGAGATATGAAATTATTCCATAACTGGCCCACAAGCACACACACCAGGAAATGGGTATGTTGGTCATTCTGCTAGTACGCCCATGGTCTGCAATGCGTGTGGTCCAAAAAAGGGAGCAAGAATGTACCCGCAGGGTAGTAGAAGAAACAAACAGAGCCTGTGCAGTAGATGGCGGTCAACAGACTTTATTAAAAGCCCCTATGCATTTCGGCTATCTCAGCCTTTCTCAGGGGGTATGAGCCTCAAAGATAAAACAAATCCAAATTGAGTAAATGAAAAGTAATAAAGCATAAGCTGAAATTAAATAATTCAAAAAATTGTATACATATAAAAGAAATAAAATTAGTGGAGGAGTGGCCTAGTGGTTGGGGCAAGGTACTTCAGGCCAGAAGGTCGGGGGTTCAAATCCCACTAGAGGACAGCAACCTTGGGCCGGAAGGACTGGGGTTTCTAGTCCCACAGGTGCTCCTTGTGGTCTTGGGCAAGCCACTTAACCCTCCATAGCCCATGTTCCCTGTAAAATAGTTATCTCCAAGTTATAATGCCCTGTTCAATGTAATTTCAGTTTGTTCAATGTAAACTGCACTGATGCAGAATAGCGCGGTATATAAGAGAATGTAAATAAATAAATAATAAATAAACACAACATGCATTCTCACCTAATATATATTAAAAAATAATAAAAAACATATGCATAAGAAGAAGACACTGAAAAGAATGGAAAATATATAGAAGCAAAGGGAACCTTAAAACATATCAAAGCAATCATAAGAATACCCATCAGTGGGCTGAAACCAAACCTATTGTTAGCACCACATGATGAGTGTCACTCAGAATATCTTAAAAAGCATTATAGTTGATGAACTAATCATGTGGCATATATACCATTGTCAAAACAACAGAAACAAAAGTGCCAAAAAGAGATGAGGAGGACATACAAATAAGACGCAGCTTCTTAATAACATGACACGTTTAATGTGAAAATTGAATGCTCAATTATGTATCTACTTGTGAAAGAGTACTGCTAACGTAAGACAGAGAAAGGTCAAAACTAAAGGATACCTGTTTGCTAGAGTCTTATAATTGACGCTAGATTGAGTGCTCTAAAAACTCATTATACTCCTATGTAGAAAAGATAAAATAACCCAATTAAAATCTATCACTGCCTGCTATATTGAATAAAAAGATGGAGAGGCTAAAAGAGACAAAACTTGCCTTCAAACAGTCTCACAATGCTGCAGATGTTGAAAACAAAGCACAAGGCATCAGCGGGTCCTTTTAACCATGCGCTGAAATTTTGTGCCAAAAAGGTTCATTAGAAGCATGGTATCCCCTTTCATATACTTTAAATAAAAGTAGACATATATAACCTATTAAAAGTCCCCACCAATGAGCTGTGTGGTCCCGAGATACATGCTATATCCCAGGCAATGGCTAGCAGTGCGGCGTTCCAAATCCTAAAAATGTACACAGAGTTATCTAACAGAGCATCATAACCCATTTTCCTAATTAATCGTATACAGATTAGAGCAAAGCGATTAAATATATAGTCAGAGTCATATATTTTCTTGGAAGTAGTGCGGCATTGTAAAAGTGGTGTCTCATGAATAAATAAATAAAACACTGCATAGACTTAGAATCAATACATAAAAACCATCACTAATGGTATATTACTAAGACCAGAAGAACCATGGGCAAGTAAAACTGATCCAATGAGAGTACCCCTAATAAATACAGTAGGATAAATATAACAAAAATGAAGTAAAAATCACCTTAACAAAGATTATATAGATGATGGCAATCCCCCTTATATTAGTGCATAAAGATGATGTTGCGTAGCCTGGAGCCTAAACCAGCACCTGACCCATAAAATAAAGAAATCGGTGCCAACCTCAAAACAATTAAAAGGCAGAATGTGCAGAGGAGGTTAACTTAAATAAACGAACATGAGACAAAAACTGATGATGATCCTAAAAAGGTGGCAGTAAAAAATAAAAAATAAAAGATATAAATAAAGGTAAAATCAAAGGGATCCTGTCAAAATAACCAAATTCATATGCAATAAGGGACTATGATAAACATGCCAAATAAATAAATAATTAAAACCGTTTACTACTTTAAAAACAAAAACCAGCATGTGATGTCCTAAAAAAACAAATAAAACCGCACATGCAAAGTAAAGTAGTAAAAATAATATACTTCTTTAAAATCCATACAATATGTAGTGGCTTAAAAAGCAATAAAACTGCACATGCAATAATAAAAGAAAAAAACTAAAAAAAAAAATCAGGGTGGCACCTCAAAGAGGACAAATCAAATATTGCATATATTGTGGGAAACTATTACTAAATAAAGAGTAAACGAGTGAAAAAAGTATGTGGGTATCACTAATTTATTTTATTTATTTATTTTATTTAACAGTTCTTCTATACCGCTCTATTTTAGATCAGAGCGGTTTACATTTAACATCAACTATACAACACAAGGAACTTTGAGTTGTATTTACAATAAACAGGGAGATCAACTTGGAAGTAACTGGGGGAAACTATGTACATTCTTAACTCTATACATTGTATCACACTGATATAATGATATAATACAGCTGTAAGAGCTGTAACAGAACCAGCCATAAGCACCATCCCTATAGAATGTGGACAAGAAATTATTGTATATTGTTGTGCCACAGTGACCCATACGCCCCTAATCGACTATATTGAATAAAAAAATAAAAGAAATAACTCTTAAAAGGCTTAAAAACATCTCAGTGGCCACATTAACCATGTCAATGAGAACAAACCTATCCAAACCAGTAAAAAAAAGGTGGGGGGGGGAAGAAAAAAATAAAAAACTGAATAAAAAACTCTCCAGGTGGTAGCCATGAGTCCTGCTATGAAGGGGGGAAAGGGTGCGAGGGAAGAAGAAAGGGGGAGGAGGTGAATGGTGAAAGGTGGACGATTGGTAGGCGAGATAAGGGGGCGTGAGAGGGAGAGTGGCGAAAGGAGGGGAGGAGGGAAAAAGGAGGGGAAGAGGGGTGAAGAGGAGGGAAAAAGGAGGAGAGAGAAGAAGAAGGGGGCGAGGAGGAAAGGGGGAAGGAGAGGGAGTGGTGAGGGGAGGAGCGGAGTGGGAAAGAGGGCATGGAGGGTGGGGAGATGAAGGGGGAAGGAGAGGGGGTGAGGAGGGGAGGAGGGGAGGGGGAGGGAAAGGGGGAGAGAAGGGAGAAGGAGGAAGGGGAAGGAAACATGCAGATACAAAAAAAATGGCAATTTAAAGGAACACAGAGAGATCATAATCATAGTTCAATCCCAAAGTCTTTAAATCATATATGAATCTTTGTTCAAGTTGAAGAAGATTGTCCACATCACCAGCTCTCCAATGTGTATGGAGTATTTTTAAAACAACAAACTGCAAATCTGAAACTTTATGATTCTCTTTGATCCAATGTTTATTAAGGGGTTTATCTGCAATCTTCTTTTTTAAACAACTCTTATGTTCACTGATCCTTGTTTCTATACTCCTCTTGGTTTTGCCAATATAACAAAGTTTGCATGGGCACATGATGAGATAGACCACTTGCTGTGTTTCACAATTGGGAAAGTCTTGTAGGACAACTTTCCGGGACTTGACAGGATGGATAAAAACCTCCCTAGTAACAAGTGAATTTTCGCAGACAGCACATCGTCCACAGCAGAAATGACCTCGCAATTTAGGAACAGCTCAAGGTCTAGTAAGAGCTGAAGGCACCAGGATATTAATAAGATTTGGATTCCTTTTGTATGCAATTGTTAGCTTCTTGTCTTTTAATGTTGTTACTGATTCCAAAAGATGCCATTCTTCCTTAATGATATGTACAATATTTCTAGAGATGTCAGAAAAAGTTAGGGCTCAGACAATCCGGTCTTCATCCTGATGGGAACGACCTTGGAGCAATGTAGCACATTCAGACAATTTAGCCCTATAATAAGCCTCCTGAATGAATACTTGTAGATATCCTCAATCTATGAAGCGTTGTTTCATACCCTATGCATGGACTTCGCATGCCTCATCAGTGGTACAAAGTCTTCTAATTCTTAAAAATTGATGCACAGATAATTTTTTCTTAAGGGCCCGATTGTGAAAGCTACAGAAGTGTAAGAGCAAGTTTCTTTCAGTGGATTTCCTATACACGGTGGTGGTGAACCCCTATATGCTTTTTTTAATCATTATATTCAGATATGTGACTTGCTGGAAGCTGTATTGATGTTCAAATTGCAGGTTAACATCAAGAGAGTTAAGCTAAGTAAAGAAACTTAAAAGTTCTGCCTGTGATCCTTCCCAAATGAAAAACACGTCATCTAGGTACCTTTTCCACGTATGTGCATGTCTCTGAAAGGGGTGTCTCATGAGAAATTTCTTTTCAAAATGTGCAACGTACAGGTTGGCAACATCTGGTGCCATAGGGGATCCCATGGCAACTCCTTTTATCTGTTTGTAATAAAGCTCACAAAAGCAAAAAAAGTTCTCTGTCATTGTTAATGTGGCCAACTGAATTAAAAAAACAAGAAGGGGTTCGTATGGATCTGGCTCTTGTAATAAGTGTGTCCTCTAGGATGCTCAAGGCAGCTTCTTGTGAGTTGTTAGTATATAATGACTTAATGTTTAGAGTGACTAATATAGTTTCCTCATGAAGGCAAGTAAATTCTTCCAATAATTGCAACATATGTGACGAATCACACACATATGATGGTGCTTCTTGTACAACTGGTCTAAGCCAGGTATACATCAAGAAACTTAGAAACAGGTTTGAAAAATGAACCAATGGCTGATATGATATGTCATCCAGGTGGATGTTCCAAAGACTTATGTATTTTAAGAAGAACATAGATTGTAGGAGTTACTGGATGCTGTACTGTTAAAAAATCACATTTCTTCTGTGTCAAGCAATCGGCCTGTTGGCCCAAAAAAATAAGTGTCTCTAGCTTACTCTTGAGAGCAGAGGTGGGGTCCTTGTATAATCTAACATAAAATGTTGTATCTTTTATCTGGCAATATACTTCTTGTACGTAATCAGTATGATTTTTAATAACCAGTGCCCCTCCATTATCTACTGGTTTTATCACAATGTCATAATTATTATTCAGATTTGATAGAGACCTAGCTGGCTGGATTATCAGCGGCCAGGCATGAGGGCAGGGGTCACAGGCATAGGTTAATGTGTGGTGGGGGCAGGCTATGGCCAGTCTTAAGAGGTGCCTACAGGCCATGGGCCGCCCTCTTGCCCTGACAGAGAAGGACCTTGCTTTTTCTTTTTTCTCCTGCCTGGCACCCCTGCCCTAGGAATCGCTCTACTTACTGGCTTTCCGGTTAAGGGCATGGGCACATGGTTTTGCTGCTTCTGAGACTGTGAGTTCTTGCTTCAGGTCCTTATTTATGGCCAGGGGGAGGACAGGGCAAGAGAACACATGACTGGCCTGCAGCAAGGGGTCAAGCAGGAATATGCAGTTCTTGCAAGCCTATGCTCAAATCTGCAGCTAGGCAAGGCATGGGAGGAGTGAGAGCTGGAGCAGGGAAGGCTGATAAGGCCAGCATTGGCTCTTGCTTTCAGTGTTATTTGCTGGTACTGATTCCCGCCCCCCTCCCTCCCATATTGCCAGGTGGTCCCAAGTACTTTTCCAGTTGTAATGGATGTCCTTAGAGGGGGAGTCTGCCAGACAGTGTGGTCTCCTTTGAATCTGTGCATGGGTAAGAGGCAACTCACAGTGGCTGGGATGAAAAGGGGCAATGTGAACATCCATCTGGTTTGTGGGGGGTGGTTAGGTAGCACTTGTGGAAGCACAGTAGGCACTGGTGGCAGTACAGGTTTTGGCTATTCAGTGTTGGGGATTTACTACCATATATATATGACCCATGAAACATTGCTTTCAAACTCGTGTTGACTTTCATTTTCTCATGACTCCTTCCCATCCATCTCAATAGGAATCTTCCTTTTAAAATGGGACTAAATAATTTAACTGATCCCAGAGTTGTCCTGTGGACTTACTTTCGCAGAAAGCTTTCAGATCCAGTCTTGTTTATGAATGTTCATTTCACTGCATTCTGGGATAGGTTAATTTTAAAAAAAAATTCTCTAGCAATGGTTTGGTGTGATCCTACCCTCCGGTGGCTGTAATAGCACATGTCAGTACTGTGGCTCAACACCCTGAGGCACTGTGCATATGATGAGGCTCACAGGTTTTAGACCTGACTGTAGATCATGTATCTATATGACAGTTCACATTAGTGCAAGGGGCCTTCATATTCTATCAAGTGGGCCTGCTGGGGGTATATTATATGGTTCTGGTGCGCAATAGATTAATGGCAGGACTCCTGGGCCCAGATGGAGAATAGGTAACCCAGTTGAGGGATTTGGATTTTGCAGCTGTTTTAGAGAGAACGTTGATGGCAGACAGTGATCATTTGGTGACTTAAAGTTCGGAAAGAGGTGAGATCTTGGGTTTAATTGTTGATTTTTAAAAAAAGCGCAAAACAGTTCTCTTTGCTTTAGAGGTTATAAATTAACTTAAGAATTTAAGAAATGCCAAACTGGGTCCATCAAGCCCAGAATCCTGTTTCCAACAGTGGCCAATCCAGGTCACAAGAACCTGGCCGGTTCCCAAAGGTCACAGATTCCACTATCTCGTCCAGAGGTAAGCAGTGGATTTCCCAGGTCCTTTTTAATAATGGTTTATGGACCTTCCCAAACCAGATACACTAACAGCTTTTACTACATCCTTCGGTAATGAATCCCAGTGTTTGATTATGCGTTGCAGGTAAAATGTTTCTCTTATTAGTCTTAAATGTGTTACGTTGTGGCTTCATTGCATATCCTCTAGTCTTTCAACTTTTGGATGCTGTAAACAGCTTATCTGCTTTGTCCCATTCCACTCCATCCATAAATTTATAGACCTCTATCATATCTCCCCTCAGCCTTCTCTTTTCCCAAGTTGAAGAGCCCTAATCATTTAAGCCTTTCCCCGTAGGGGTATCCTTCCATCCCCTTTACCATTTTGCTGGCTGTTCGCCATACCTTTTCTAATTCCACTATATCCTTTCTAAGATCTGGCGACCAGATGGGCAACATTCAGGACCGGCATCAGGGTGGCGATACTGCTCCTAGTATATATACCAGCAGCTGCACATGGAACTCATGTAAGTCCCAGCATGCATGTTCAGTCTGTGGAGCTAGCCACTCAACTTCCATGTAGATCCACCAGTAAGGGAAAGCCTTTTAAGATACTGCCCCAATTACCCATCAAAGAACAAGACTCCTTGCACATCATGCTTGAGAGCATGCATCCGTAGCCATGGTCCTACCCTCACCAGGACTGGGCATGCATCATTATTGGATGGCTTTGTAGAAGGTTTCCCTATTATATCCTCCACTCCCACTTCCTTGGGTACCATACACAGCTCCCCTAACTTCCTTCAGCATCTTCAAGTGGTGCGAAAAAAATGCCAAGGAAAACATCTTGGAAAGGGTGGTGGGGATCCCTACTGAGACACCCCCCCCCCCCTTCCCAGGTTGGTGTCGTCCCCATTGGGAATAGTGTCAAAGAAGGAGCCAGGCAAATTCTGTTTGATACACAACCTGTTCTGTCCCACGGGCGAGTCAGTTGATGACCATATCAATCTTTCTTTGTGCTCTTTGAGATATTCGTCTATCATCCAGGCCATAGCAATCATTTGGAATTTTGGCCACAGGCCCAACTGACTAAGGCGAATATAGAGTCAGTGTTCCGACTACTCCTGGTGCATCCAGAGTCTTTTTTGTCTACTTGGTTTTCACCTTCGAGGGCGGAGACTACTATGACAAATGTATGTCCGTGGGCTGCTCAATTCCTGTTCATATTTTGAGCAGTTCAGTGCATTCCTGCCTTGGCTGGTTGAAGAAATAGCTGGGCATGGCTTATCTGTTCATTACTGATATGATTTTCTGTGCATGGGGGCCGGGTTCGAGGATTGCAAAAGTATCTTGGATTCCTGTGAGCCCATCGCACAGCGGTTCGGAGTACCTCTGGCAGCAGAAAAGACCATGGAACCTGCAGGACACATTCCCCAGAATTGAGCTAGATATACAAGTCCAAGTGTCTAGACTGTCCAGGGATAAGTTGGAGAAATTAAAAACCACCATTGGGCAAATGAGAAACTTGCAAAAAGCTAGATTAGAACAGAAAGCTAAATTAGAGTAGTTTCAATTTCTGCTCCGTTTATTATGTTTCACTTATAAGGTGATCCTGATGGGATGGGTTTTCTGTCACCGACTGGCTCTTGTGACAAGGGAGGTCAAGCAGAGGCACCACCGCATCAGGGTTGAAAAAGCATATGCGAAGACCTACAAGTCTGGGGAACATTTCCTAAAGGCCTTTAATGGCTCAGCGGACTCCCCCTTTTGCAACTGCAGCCTGGAATTGTTCACAGATGCATCAGGGGGGCTGGTTTTGGGATATACTTCTGGGGGGTCTGAGGCTCAGAGTCTTGGCCGTGCTAATGGCACTCCTTCAGCGCTAATGAGGATATCACATCCCTGGAGTTATTTTCTGTCTATCTGGGCCCCTCAATTGGCTAGCAGGGAGATTACGTTCCACACCGATAATATGGCGGTGGTCTAAGCAGTACACGAGATGTATACCTGGACGCTAGGGGTGGTAGTGCTGCCCCGGGAAATTGGTATGCTTTTCATTCTATATAATATAACCATTCAGGCAGAGCATATTATGGGATTCTACAGTAACATTACTGATGCCCTTTTTCATTGTTCCATGCAATCAGAATGTCCATACAGCAGCAGTTTGGGCATTTAGCCCGCCAAAATGTTGGAGCTATTGACAGGTTTCCTTGGCCAAACGCACCAGCCGGAAATATTTTGGAAGCCTGGGAGCATTTCTGTGAGTTCTATAGCTTTAATGGGATCAGAGACAGTGACATTGGATACTATCATTCAAGGGCAGCAGCATGATGAAATCTGCGGTACAGATATACCTAGAGGCAGTGACTTTCTTCTCCTGGGCAAAGGAGAAAAAGAGCCCTTTGGCCGATTTTGTCATTGCTAAAGGATGATGGGCGGGACGACTGTCCATTGCCATGCTCTGGACCACAGGCGCCCAATCACCCATGAGGTGTTAAGGAAGCTGCTCACTGTCACGGATGGCAGTCTGCTAGGACACCTTTGAGACCCATTTTTTTCAGATGCTCCTTCTCCTTAGCATGCTCCAGGGCACTCAGGGTAGGAGAACTTCTTTAATCCTTATATTCCTGGTTCCATAACACAATTGCTGATGCCCTTTCTTGTTTTAATATGGCAGCATTCTGGGCCAGTGCTCCTGGGGAAGATGCAGTCAAGACATTCATTCCAGAGGCAGACTGTGTGTTGCCCCGCCGAAGTCTGGAGCCTGGGAAATGGCTCTTGATGGGTTTCCTGGTAGAGCGTACCAGGCCGACATGCTTGAAGGCCCAGGATCACTTCTGGGAATTTTGTGTGCAGGACGGCATCAGGAAGGGTGACTGCTTTAAGGCCAGCACCATTTTTCACTGGATATTCTGTTGCAGGGACAGGGGCAGGAGTAAATCTGTGGTAAGAATGCACTTAACGGCCATCATTCCTTTTGCCAAAGCAACGGGAGAACAGAGCCCTTTGGCTGATTTTGTCATTGCAAGGATAATGAAAGGATGGTCAACTGAGCATTGCCGCATGCCTGACCGCAGACCTGTAGCTTTAGAACAGACCCCACAAAAAGAGGGGGTGGGGGGTCAAATTGTCATGGTCGTCCCTGCCAGGAGACCGCACATGTCTGGTGTGCTATTTTGAATATTGAAGATGATTATGCCCAAAAAGTAGCTTCCCACAGAGTGGAAGACCTCTGTAAGAAAAAGTCCCATACTTTTTTCAATTTGAGTAATAGAAACATGACGACAGAAAAAGATCACATGGCCTATCTAGTCTGTCCTTCCATATCAACCATTACAACATTCCCCATTTTTTCCTTTAGAGATCCTCTGTGTTTGTCCCATGCTTCTTTGAATTCAGATACTATCCTCATCTATACCACCTCCACTGGAAGACTATTCCACGGATCCACCACTCTTTCCATAAAGAAATATTTCCACATATCACTCCTGAATCTATCCCCTTTCACCCTCATCCCATGTTCCCTCGTAGCAGAGCTTGCTTTCAATTGAAAGAGACTCTCCTCCTGTGCATTTATGCCACAGAGGTATTTAAATGTCTCAATCATATCACCTCTTTCCCGACTTTCCTCTAAGGTGTACAGATTAAGATCCTTATATCTGTCTTTATGTGCTAATGAAGACCACTAACCATTTTAGTAGCCACCCTCTGTATGGACTCCATCCTGTTTATATCCTTTTGAAGGTGCGGTCTCCAGAATTGCACACAATTGCTCCAATGAGGTCGCATCAAATACTTATACAGGGGCACTATCACCTCCTTTCTTCTGCTGGCCATTCCTCTCCCTATACAACCAAGAATCCTTCTAGCTTTTGCCATCACCTTTTCTACCTGTTTAGCTACTTTAAGATCATCAGACACACTCACGCCTAGGTCCCGCTCTTCTTTAGTGGACAAAAGTATTTCACTCCCTATAACTATATTGCTCCCTTGGATTGCTGCAGCCCAAATGCATGACCTTGCATTTTTTAACATTAAATCTCAGCTGCCAAATTCTAGACCATTCTTCAAGCTTAGCTAGATCCCTCCTCATGTTATCTATACCTTCCTGGGTGTCTATTCTATTGCAGATTTTGGTATCATCCGCAAAGAGGCAAACCTTACCCGACAGCCCTTCCTCTATATCACTAACAAAGATGTTAAAAAGAATTGGACCAAGGACAGATCTTTGGGGCACACCACTGGTAACCACCTTCTCCTCAGAGTGAGCTCCATTTACCTGTACCCTTTGTCGCCTCCCACTCAACCAATTTCTAACCCAAGCAGTAACTTTAGGGTCCATCCCTAGGGTGCTCAGTTTGTTTATAAGTCGCCTGTGTGAAAGGGTGTCAAAGGCTTTACTGAAATCTAAATACACCACATCTAGGGCTCTCCCTCGGTCCAACTCCCTGGTCACCCAGTCAAAAGAAATCAATCAGATTTGTCTGACAAGACCTTCCTCTGGTGATCCATGCAGCCTCAGATGCAGTAATCCACTGCAGAAACCTCACTAGTTTCTCTTTCAGCAGCGCTTCCAATAATTTACTCACCACCGAAGTTAAACTAACTGGCCTGTAGTTTTCAACCACATCCTTACTTCCGCTTTTGTGTAAAGGGACCACATGTGCCTCATTCCAGTCCTCTTCTCACTAACATATCTGAAAAATGTTGTATCCCCCCATTTAACTGCATTGGCTATTTCCTCTTCTTTTTGAATCTTTGCTTTCCTGACTACTTTGCTAGCTTCTCTAAGTTTTTCCAAATATAGATGCCTGTCTTCCTCTCTCCATGATCTCTTGTATTTCATGAAGGCCTCCCTCTTTCTCTTCACTTTTTCAGCTACTTCTTTCGAAAACCATTGCAGTCTCCTTTTTCTTTTACCTTTATTTACCATTTAAAAAAATGTTGATTGCCCTTAAAATATCCCTTTTCAGTTTTGCCTACTGTTTTCTGCATCCCCCAGCTGTTCCCATCCTGCTAATGACTCCCTGAAGTATTGGCCCATCTTGGCATAGTTAGTTTTCCTAAAGTCTAAAACCCTTGCTTTTGAATGGATTTTAACAGCCCTAGTCCTAATACTGAACCACACCATCTGGTGATCACTGGATACAAAATGATCTCCCACTATAACATTAGAAACACTTTCACCACTGGTAAGCACCAAGTCTAGTATGGCCCCTTCACGTGTGGGTTCTGTTACCAATTGCCTGAATATTTCTCCCTGTCGAGAGTCCAGGATCTTCTTACTTCTAGATGATTCTACAGCAGGAATGTGCCAATCAACATCTGGCATATTGAAATCCCCTATCAGTAGCACTTCCCCTTTAATAGCAATGCTCTGTATGTCTTCATTTAACTCTCCGCTACCTCCTCCTCCTGTGAGGGAAGTCTGTATATCACACTAATGCAAATAGATTTCTTTTTCCCTATTTCTAGTTTAACCCACAGTGCCTCCTCTCTCCCTTTTAAGCTCTCTAGTTCCAAAGCTTTAATATGATTTTTTACATATAGTGCCACTTCTGCTCTCCTTCTTCCTATCCTGTCTTTTCTGAATAAAGTACAGCCTGTTATAGTTACATCCCAGTCATGGTTTTCTTTGAACCATGTTTCTGTAACTGCCACTAAATCCAAGTCAGCCTCCCCCATTAAAGTTTCACCATCTGGGATCTTATCTCCCATGCTACAGGCATTTATACACACCGCTTTCCATATGTTGTTCCTTTTACCCATTTCTATTAAGGTATTTAATGTTTCACTTACCTGGGGAGCTTTCTTCACCCATCCCCAATTAATCTAGTTTAAAGCACTCTTCAGTAGATTAGCCAGTCTGCTACTGAAGTCATGTCGACCTTTCTTGGACAGATGGACACTGTCTCTGTTCTGCAACCCTTGGAATAGCATCCCATGGTCCAGGAAACCAAAACGCTCTTGATGACACCATTCATGCAGCCATGCATTCATCTCCAGGATGCAAGCTTCTTTGCCTTGGCCTTTACTCTCAACAGGGAGGATTGAAGAGAACACCATCTGCACCCCTATCTTATTTGCCCTCTGTCCCAGAGCCATGAAGTCACTTTTGATAACCTCAGAGGGATACCTGGCAGTATGATTTGTGGTTATTTTATGGTTTCCCAGCTGTCCTTTCAGAGAAAAAGCAGTTAAATCTCTAAGTGTGTTCAAAATGTGCTGTTCCAAGTCCCTGTGTGTAGGTAATTGGGGAGGTACCCTATAAAACAAGACTGCTCATTAGGGGTGGGTGGAAGTTGGGGGGAGGTAGGGAGGGAAATAACACCTGATGAAATATCAGTAGCTTCAAAGAGCTGAGAAAGATACTAAAGCAGAGTTTTAAACCTAACCCACTCAGGGGCGGCCCAAGGGGGGTGCGGGGCCATGTGCGGAGACTCGGTGCGGGGCCTCATTTGCATAAGTGGTCTTATTTGCATAAATATTTGCATAATGTTACCATTCACTAACTTTTAGTAAACATGTCTCTTAATGAGTGTATGGATAAAGAAAGACTAAAAGATTTCTACATTACTATAATCCAGTGCCAACCGCCAGGCACATTAGGAACTACTACAAACGCTGCCCATTTAGAACCCATAGCAAACCCGCTGTATCCTGACAGCATTACCAGGACTCACAAAGCACCAGACCCTACCTATCAAAAGGAAACACTGCAAATATTAAACCAGTACATTTCAGAGAATACTGGGGAAAGAGAACAAGTGGCAATGTCAAATAGGAATTACATAAACAGAATACCTCAGCTCAGTTACACATGCAGAACATAGACCATCACCAAACAAGGAATCGCAATTTAGAAACAGGAAGGCAATAATTAAACTGGGAACCCCAAAAGCCAAACTTGGAATGTACAACAACACTGTAGAAATAAAACTATAAATCAATTTCCTCTTGTACCAAACAAAGCGCAGACGTTAATGATGCACATTTCCCAGAGCTTTCATATTCCAGTTAATAAATTCAAAATAAAGAGATATCTTTCTACCTTTTGTGCATTTTTTTTCAGTTGCAATTGCTCCAGCCACTTTCTTCTGGTTTCTTTCATGTTTTCTGCTAACTCTCCATCTACTGCTGTCCATTTGTCCTTTCTTCTCTCTTCTAGTTTTCTTTCCATCCTCTCTCTCTACATCTGCTTTAACATACTAATCTTTCTCCTTTTGCTCTTTCCTCATTCTTATTTCATCCACACAAATTATACCCCTCCATCCTCAATCCCCACTTACTCTCCCAATACCCGGCCAATTGTAGATTTTTCATCCCTCCCACACCAAATATTTTTCCCCTCTCCATTTTACTCTCCCAGCCCCATCCCATTCTAATCCTCCCCCAACATCAGCTCCCTTCTAGTTCCAGTCTCACCCAGCATCCATTCCCTTCTAGTCCCTGCATCAGCCCATTTCCAGTCCTAGCCCCCCATCAACCCATTTCCAGTCCTAGCTCCCCCATCCATTTTCAGTCTGAATCCCTTCATCAGCTCATTTCCAATCCTAGCCCCCCATCAGCCCAATTTCTAGTCATTTCCTAGCCCCACCATCAGCCCATGTCAAATCCTAGCTCCCCTCCACTCAGCCCAATTCCAGTCCAAGCCCCCCCATGAGCCTACTTCCAGTTCTAGCCCCTCAATGAGTCCATTTCAATTCAAGCCCCCACCACAGCCCATTTCCAATCTTAGCTCCCCCCCAACAGCCCATTTCCAGTCCTATCCTAGCTGCTCCATCAGCCCATTTTCAGTCCTAGCTCCCTTCCCTCATTGCCCATTTCCATTCCAAGCTCCCTCCCCATCAGCTATTTGCAGTTCAAGCCTCCCCGTCCACTCAGTCCATTTCCAGTCATAGCAATCCCCCAACCCATTACCAGTCCTAGCCCCCCATCAACCCATTTTCTGTTTAAGCCCCCTATAACCCATTACCAGTCCTAACCCCCCCCCCCATCAGCCCACTTCCAGTCTTAACCCCATCAGCCCATTTCCAGTCAGCCCCCCATAGCCCATTGCCAGTCCTAACCCCCCCATCAGCCCACAGCCCCTTACCAATCCTAACCACATCAGCCCTCCTCTGGTCCTAACCCCTCCCCATCAGCCCAGTTCCTGTCCTGTCCTAGCGCCCCCATAGCCCATTAGCAGTCCTAACCCCCCATAGCCCATTAGCAATCCTAACCCCCCATCACCCTATTTCCAGACAGCCCCCATCAGCCCACAGCCCATTACCAGTCTTAAACCCCCCCCAGCCCATTTCCAGTCCTAACCCCCCATCACCCCATTTCCAGTCAGCCTCCATCAACCCCCAGCCCATTACCAGTCATAACCCCCCCTAGCCCATTTCCAGTCCTAACCCCCCCCCACCCACCCCATTTCCAGTCAGCCTCCATCAGCCCCAGCCCATTAGCAGTCTTAACCCCCCCCAGCACATTTCCAGTCCTACCCCCCCCCCCAGCACATTTCCAGTCTTAACCCCCCCAGCACATTTCCAGTCCTAACCCCCCCCCCCACCAACCCCATTTCCAGTCAGCCTCCATCAGCCCCAGCCCATTAGCAGTCTTAACCCCCCCCAGCACATTTCCAGTCCTAACCCCCCCAGCACATTTCCAGTCCTAACCCCCCCCCCCCCCCCATTTCCAGTCAGCCTCCATCAGCCCCAGCCCATTAGCAGTCTTAACCCCCCCCCAGCACATTTCCAGTCCTAACCCCCCCAGCAGCACATTTCCAGTCCTAACCCCCCCCCCCCACCCACCCCATTTCCAGTCAGCCTCCATCAGCCCCAGCCCATTAGCAGTATTAACCCCCCCAGCCCACTTCCAGTCCCAACCCCCCCCAGCCCATTTCCAGTCCTAACCCCCCCAGCACATTTCCAGTCCTAACCCCCCCCCCCGCACATTTCCAGTCCTAACCCCCCATCACCCCATTTCCAGACAGCCTCCATCAGCCCCCCAGCCCATTACCAGTCTTAACCCCCCCCTTCCCTTCCCTTCCCGCCCCGCAAATTAAAAACAAAAAAAACCTGGCTCTAGCTGCTGCCGCTGCCGCGTCCGTCGCAGCAGCGGCAGAATGGAGTGTCCCGCGGGGCCCCCTTCTCCTCGTTGAGCCCTCTGCAAGGGCTTTCAGATTCGCGAAGGGAGAGTGCTCCCTCGCGTCTCTGTAAAGCCCGCAGGGGCTAATGGGAAATTTCCCATCAGCCCCTCGCGTCTAAAGGGGCAGATGGGAAATTTCCCATTAGCCCCTGCGGGCTTTACAGAGACGCGAGGGAGCACTCTCCCTTCGCGAATCTGAAAGCCCTTGCAGAGGGCTCAACGAGGAGAGGGTGCCCTGCGGGACACTCCATTCTGCCGCTGCTGCGACGGACGCGGCAGCGGCAGCAGCCAGAGACAGGTTTTTTTTAAAAATGTAATTTAAAAAAAAAAAAAGCAGAATGTTCTTTGCGCGGGGCCCCCTGAAACGCGGGGCCCTGTGCAAAAAACATTCTTGCTCAATGGACGGGCCGGCCCTGACCCCACTAAAGAAAAGATTTCCCCTTTTAAACTAAAGTACCAAAAAGAATGTAACTTTGTTTTAAAAATGTACTAAAACCAGCTGATAAGACTTTACATCCTTTGGAATTGAACCAGGGTTATGATCTCTCTGTCTTCCTTTAAATTGTCAATTTTTTTATATTGGCACTTTTCCTTCCTCTTCCTCCTTTCACCTACCCTCCTCCTTCCCTCCCCATCCACTCATCTTCCCCTTCCTTTCCCCCTTCTTTCCCACACACTCCATGAATCTTTTCCCCTCCCACTTCCCCCCTTTCCCACCTCCCCCAACCTCCCCTCTTCCCCCTCCCCCTCTCTCCCCTCTTCCCCTTCCCCCTACTTCCCCTCTTCCCCCTCCCCCTACTTCCTCCTCTCCCCCTCCTTCCCCTTCCCTTCATCTCTCTCCCTCTTTTTTCCTCCCCCTCCCCCTATCCTTTTGCTCTTTCCCCCTTCCCCCTCCCTCCTCCCCTCCATCTTTCCCCTCAAACCCTTCACCCTTCTCCCCCCCCCTTTTCTTTCTCTTCCGCCCCTCCCCCCTTCACAGCAGAACTCATGGCAACCACCCGGGGAGTTTTTTATTCAGTTTTTTATGTTTTTCCTCCCCCCCCCCCTTTTTTTTTACTGGTTTGGATAGGTTTGTTCTCATTGCCATTGTTAATGTGGCCATTGAGATGTTTTTTATGCCTTTTAAGAGTTATTTATTATTTTATTTTTTATTTGATATAGTTGGTTGGGACAGATTGATCCCTGTGAAATAACAATATACAATAATTTCTTGTCCACACTCTATAGGGTCGGTGCTTATGACTGGTTCTTTTACAGCTCTTACATCTAATATTATATCATTAGCAATACACACATACGTTTTTCACTTGTTTACTCTTTATTCAGTAATAGTTTCCCACAATATATGCAATATTTGATTCATCCTCTTTGAGTTGTCACCCTGATGGGGATTTTATTGCTTTTTAAGCCACTATATGTTGCATGGATTTTAAAGAAGTATATGGATTTTACTACTTTACTTTGCATTTGCGGTTTTATTTATTTGTAGGACACCACATACTGTTTTTTTTTAAGAAGTAAATAGTTTTAATTATTTATGTATTTATTTGGCATGTTTATCACTATGAAGTCCTTTATATGTATTTGGTTCCTTTGACGGGGTCCCTTTGATTTTACTTTTATTTATATGTTTTATTTTTTAGTGCCACCTTTTTAGGATCATCGTCAGTTTTTGTCTCATGTTTGTTTATTTAAGTTAACCACCTCTGCACATTTTGCCTTTTAATTGTTTTGAGGTTGGCACCGATTTCTTCATTTTTATTTATTTTATTTATTTATTTATTTAATGTCTCTTCTATACCGTGCTATTTGATATCAGTGCGGTTCACATACAACAGTATCGTATACAGTGCAGACAGAGCTGCTCTGTATTTACAGAGAACAGGTACTATAACTTGGACAACGCTGGGGTAACTATTTACAGAGTATATATAGATCTTTACAGAGTGTGAGAGTATATACATGCTGCTATTTACAAGGAGCGCATAATCAAGGCTGGCACCACTTTTACCAGGGAAGGGGTATATACATGCTGCTATTTACAAGTAGGCATAGTCGATGATGGCGCCAATGGGTGTGGATGCCTCATCACGTGCTGTGTGTGTTAGTGTGGCGGGCCTGGTGGTGGAGGGTGGCTGTGCGCTGTCATCCGCATAGTGTTTGAGGAAGAGGTGGTGCTTCAATGCCTTTCTAAATTGGGCCAGGTCGAAGATTGCCCGTATGTTGGGCAGTAGGGCGTTCCATAAGAACATAAGATATGCCATACTGGGTCAGACCAAGGTCCATCAAGCCCAGTATCCTGTTTCCAACAGTGGCCAATCTAGGTCATACGTACCTAGCAGTTTCCCCAAAAGACACAGGTTCCACAATGCTTGTCCTGGGTCAAGCATTGATATCCTGGGTCCCTTCTTAATAATGGTTTATGGACCTTTCCTCCAGGAACTTGTCCAAACCTTTTTTAAACCCAGCTACACTAACAGCCTTTACTACATCCTCCGGTAACAAATTCCAGAGTTTGATTGCACATTGAGTGAAAAAATATTTTCTTTTATTAGTCTTAAATAGTTTACCCTGTAGCTTCATTGTATGTCCCCTAGTCTTTTTATATTCTGATAACGTAAACAATCGATCTACGTTTACCCGTTCCACTCCGTTCATTAATTTATAGACTTCTATCATATCTCCCCTCAGCCGTCTCTTTTCCAGGTTAAAGAGCCCTAACCTTTTTAGCCTTTCTTCATAGGAGTATCCTTCCATCCCCTTTACCATTTTGGTGGCTCTTCTCTGAACCTTTTCTAATAATGCTATATCCTTTTTAAGATACGGCGACCAGAATTGCATACAATATTCAAGGTGCGGTCTCACCATGGAACGGTATAGAGGCATTATAATATCTTTTGTTTTATTTTCCATTCCTTTCCTTATGATACCTAGCATTCTATTTGCTCTCTTGGCTGCCGCTGCACATTGGGCCGAGGGTTTTAACATGTTATCCACAATCACGCCTAAATATTTTTCCTGGGTGGTGGTTCCTAATGTGGAACCTTGCATTGTGTAACCGTAGTTTGGGTTGTTCTTCCCTAGGTGCATAACTTTGCACTTGTCCACATTAAATTTCATCTGCCATTTTGATGCCCAGTCTTCCAATTTATCAAGATCCTCTTGCAATTGTCCAAATCCTCTTGGGTTTTAACAACTTTAAATAGTTTTGTGTCATCTGCAAATTTGATAACCTCACTCGTTATTCCTCTTTCCAGGTCATTTATGAATATGTAAAAAGCAGCAGACCCACCACAGATCCCTGGGGTACACCACTATTCACCTTTCTCCATTGGGAAAATTGGCCATTTAGCCCAACCCTCTGCTTTCTATCTTTTAACCAGTTTCTGATCCACAGTAGTACACTGCCTCCTATCCCATGACTCCTTAGTTTTGCCAAAAGTCTCTAATGAGGGACCTTGTCAAAGGCTTTCTGAAAGTCTAGATATACTATATCAACTGACTCACCTTTGTCCACCTGTTTATTCACACTTTCAAAAAAACATAACAGATTAGTAAGACAAGATCTTCCTTGTCTAAAGCCATGTTGGCTGTCTCCCATTAGGCCATGACTATCTACATGCTGAGTAATTTTATTCTTTATGATGGTTTCTACCATTTTTCCCGGTACTGACGTGAGGCTCACCGGTCTGTAGATTCCTGGATCACCCCTGGAACCCTTTTTAAAAATTGGTGTTACATTGGCGATCCTCCAATCTTCAGGTATTAGCGATGATTTTAATGATAGTTCACAAATTACTAATAGCAGGTCTGCAATCTCATATTTCAGTTCTTTCAACACTCTTGGATGTATACCATCCGGCCCAGGTGATTTGCTACTCTTCAGTTTATCTAATAGTTGTAATACATCTTCCCGATGTATCGATATTTCCTTCAATTCTTCCGCACCTTTAAATACCACTTCAGTCATGGGTAACATCCCTACATCTTCCT
Organism: Ichthyophis bannanicus; assembly: GCA_033557465.1. Classification (NCBI taxonomy): domain Eukaryota; kingdom Metazoa; phylum Chordata; class Amphibia; order Gymnophiona; family Ichthyophiidae; genus Ichthyophis; species Ichthyophis bannanicus. Next base: position 364,317,236 of record CM066032.1, on the reverse strand, counting down.
CAGTAAAGACCGAAGCAAAGAATTCATTCAGTCTCTCCGCTATCGCCTTGTCACCTCTTAGTGCCCCTTTAACTCCTCTATCATCTAATGGACCAACTGACTCTGTCACAGGTTTTTTGCTACGAATGTACTTGAAACAAATCTTTATTTCGCGTTTTTGCTTCTGAAGCAAGCTTCTTCTCAAATTCTCCCTTTGCCTGCTTTATCAATGCCTTGCATTTGAACTGCCAGTGCTTGTGCTGTTTCCTGGTTTCGTCGTTTGGCTCTTTTTTCCATTTCCTGAAAGATGCTTTTTTGACAACAACAGCCTCTCTGACCTCACCTTTAAACCATGCTGGAAGTTTTTTGGACTTCCTTCCACTCATGAACTAGCTGCTCCAAGAAGCAGTCATTTATTTCATCTAGGAACTTTATCTCCCTAGCATGTCCTGATGTGACACTGACCCAGTCGATACCGGGGTAATTGAAATCACCCATTATTATTACCACGCTGTAACTTTTGTTTGCTTCCTTGATTTCTTTGAGCATTTCATCATCCATTTGTTCATTCTGGCCAAGCGGTCGATAGTACATCCCCTCCGCCATCGCCTTCCCCTTTTTACATGGAATTTCAATCCATAGAGATTCTACAGCAAATTTTGTTTCCTGCAAAACTTTAATCCTTTCTGACTCAATGCCCTCTCTAACTTAGAGCGCAACCCCTCCACCAATTTGATCAGCTCTATCATTACGATATAGTTTGTACCCAGGTATCACAGTGTCCCACTGGTTGTCCTCCTTCCACCATGTCTCTGATATTCCAATCATATCTAACCTCTCATTTAGTGCTATATATTCTAACTCTCCAATCTTATTTTTTAGACATCTAGCATTTGCATACAAGCATTTTAGAGACTGTATTTTATTCATATTAATTTGGCTATTGGTAGACATGGGTAATTTGGGATCTTTAAGCTCTGTCTGCTCCATACTCGAGGGCATTTGGGCTACTTTACTCTTTTTTGGAACCTCTCTGCTTTTGGTAGTATCCTTCAAGGATACATTCTTCTGAACCATCCGCTCTTGGGCGACTGTCGGCTTTCCCCTATTATCTAGTTTAAAAGCTGCTCTATCTCCTTTTTAAAGGTTAATGCCAGCAGCCTGGTTCCATCCTGGTTAAGGTGAAGCCCATCCCTTTGGAAGAGCCCCTCCTTTCCCCAGAATGTTCCCCAGTTCCTAACAAATCCAAACCCCTCATCTCTGCACCATTGTCTCATGCACGCATTGAGACTCCGGAGCTCTGCCTGCCTTTTGGGCCCTGCACGTGGAACGGGAAGCATTTCGGAGAACGCTACCCTGGAAGTTCTGGATTTCAACTTCCTACCTAAAAGTCTAAATTTAGCCTCCAGAACCTCCCTACCACATTTTCCTATGTCATTGGTACCGACATATACCAAGACAGCAGACTCCTCCCCAGCACTATCTAAGACCTTATCAAGGTGGCGCATGAGGTCCGCTACCTTCGCACCAGGCAGTCATGTTACCAGGCGATCCTCACGTCCACCAGCCACCCAGCTATCTATATGCCTAATGATCGAATCACCAACTATAACGGCTTTCCTAACCCTTCCCTCATGGGCACATGGCCCTGGAGAAACCTCCTCGGTGTGAGAGGGTTTTACATCAACTGGAGGACAGGTCCTAGTTACAGCATCACTTCCTGCCACACCAGGGTGATGCTCTCCTGTCACGTGACCTCTCTTCTCCATGGCAACAGGGATGCTGCCAGACTTGAGGTGGGACTTCAAGACTATATCCCTGTAGGTCTCGTCTATGTACCTCTCTGTCTTTCTTATGTTTTCCAAGTCTGCTACTCTAGCCTCTAGAGAACGGACTTGTTCCCTGAGAGCAAAGAGCTCCTTGCACCTAGTGCACGCTTAAGACCTCTCACCAACTGGGAGAAAATCATATATGTGACACTCAATGCAAAAGACTGGAAAGCCCCTATCTCGCTGCTGGACTGCTGTCTGCATCTTAGTTTTTAGTTTTTGTTTAGATCTTTAAGTTCTTTACTTACTAAGGGTTGCTATGGATATTTATACCAATAAAACGGTACCTAATACGTTTAATATACTTTGTTCACCTGAAGCTTAATTGATCTCAGGTCCTTAGTGTATGACTGATTTGGGTAATGAGCTTCACCTGAGAGCACCCCCTGTCTTTTAAGATGTGTAAGTACCTATAAAGCTACGATTATCCCAGGGGAGGGTGGGTGTGGGGAGGGAGGGAGGGAAATAACACTTATTAAAAGAGGGCTGCTACCCAGTACCCTGTCCTGTGCTGCTGAGGTAAGCTATATTCTTATTTGATTTAAATTATAGCTCTTTGCTGCTGCTAGGCTTTAACTTATTATGAAATTTAAACTACAAGCTCTCTGCTGGGTTCTAAATTTAACCAGAAAGCTCTCTTCTGTGTTTTAAATTTAAACTAAAAGTACTTTGCTGATGCTAGGCCCTGAGTGACTATTAAATGTAAACTACAGCTCTCTGCTGGGTTCCAAATTTAACCAGAAAGCTCTCTTCTGTGTTTTTAAATTTAAACTAAAAGTACTTTGCTGATACTAGGCCCTGAGTGACTATTAATTAAAACTACAAGCTCTCTGCTGGGTATTTAATGTAACCAGAAAGTTCTCATCTGTGTTTTAAATTTAAACTTAAGCTGCTGCTACTAGGCCCTGTCTGATTTAACAAAAAATAGTGGGTTCACAGATTAAATAGCTTTAATAGAAAGAATTCCTTTCAGAAAATTCCAAGAAATATATACTCACAATTGCAGATCTCTCTCCAGAAGTAACAGTTCCCTTTTCTAGTCTTTCAAGACTGAGGATCACAGAGCTCTGGTTGAGCTATTTATGCCTGTGCTGCTGAGGTAAGCTGTGACCAACTTCCTGGATGATTAACAGTCCTTGCTTGGATAGAAGGAGTCTTTCAAAATGGCCTTTTGTACTGCCACGTGGTGTTAACACCTATTGAAAAACGTTTCACAGGTCTCTTGCCCCCTAGGTAGAAGACCTCTTTGTAAAGGTCTCTAGAAGACTTTATTTGCTGCTCAAAGAGTACTGACCCTGTTTTGCCTTTTATGCTAATCTATATTCTTATTTGATTTAAATTATAGCTCTTTGCTGCTGCTAGGCTTTAACTTATTATGACATTTAAACTACAAGCTCTCTGCTGGGTTCTAAATTTAACCAGAAAGCTTTCTTCTGTGCTTTAAATTTAAACTAAAAGTACTTTGCTGATGCTAGGCCCTGAGTAACTATTAAATGTAAACTACAGCTCTCTGCTGGGTTCCATATTTAACCAGAAAGCTCTCTTCTGTGTTTTTAAATTTAAACTAAAAGTACTTTGCTGATACTAGGCCCTGAGTGACTATTAAATTAAAACTACAAGCTCTCTGTTGGGTATTTGATGTAACCAGAAAGTTCTCTTCTGTGTTTTAAATTTAAAATTAAACTGCTGCTACTAGGCCCTGACTGATTTAACAAAAAATAGTGGGTTCACAGATTAAATATCTTTAATAGAAAGAATTCATTTCAGAAAATTCCCAGAAATATATACTCACAATTGCAGATCTCTCTCCAGCAGTAACAGTTCCCTTTTCTAGTCTTTCAAGCATCTGGGCACATAGAACCTAAATGCCCTGTTTGTCGTTGCCTGCGTGCATTGTGTTATTTCCTTCGGACTTACCAGCATGTTCACTGCTGTGGATCTTCTGGATCTGTTAGAGGGCGTAGGATGGATAAGCTCCATGAGGGAGGTGGAGAAGAGCCTGTTGATGGCCTTGAAAGTCAGTAGTAGGGATTTAAACGAGAATCTGCCGTGTATGGGGAGCCAATGGAGATGTTTCAAGATGGGTGTCACATGATCCTTCCTGGAAGCACCATGTAGAACTCTGGCCGCAGCGTTCATTGCGAGCTGGAGTGGATTAAGGGTGGATTGTGGGAGCCCTTGTACAATTGCATTTGCGTAATCGAAATGCGGGATCACCAGTGCTTGGTAGATTGTCTGGAAGTCAAGCAGGGGGCGTAGGTGCCTGAGTGTCTGAATCTTGTGGTAAACTGTTCTTACTGTGTTGCTTATGTGGGCCTTCATGTCAAGGCATTGATCTAATGTGACTCCTAAGTATCGGATTGTGGATTTGGTTGTTAGTTGCGCTTCCTTGACCTCTAAGGAGGCTGGAGGGGTGAAGCTTTGGTTCCTCGTGATGAAGAGGACTTCTGTCTTCTTGTGCTGTATTCAAAGATTTTGAGTCTGGAGCCAGCTGGATACGGCGTCAAAACAGCTTGTCAGTGGAGAGAGGTCCAGCTGGTCGGTTGAGAATGGCTTGTAGAGCAGTACGTCATCGGCATATATCAAACAGTCGACATTGAAAGATCGGATAAGGGTGCAGATGGGCTGCACGTATATGTTGAACATCAGGGCGGAGAGGGAGGATCCCTGCGGTACACCCTGCCATTGGTGGAATGGTTCTGATGTTGTAGCACTGGATCGTACGTGCTGCCATCTGTCAGACAGGTATGATTTGCACCAGCTTAGGGCTGCGTCGTGAATACCCTTCTCCTTAAATCGCACCAGGAGGAGCTCGTGGCTTACTGAGTCGAATGCAGCGGCTATATCCATAAAGATGAGGGCAAACCCTTGTCGGGTGTTGTTGATTCCAGCAATTATGTTATTGAAGAGGGTGGTGAGGAGTGTTTGGACACCAGTGAGAATCCCTAAATCCATGTTGGCAGGGGTCCAGCAGAGCGGCGGTCTCGATGTGGTATTGTATTTGGCGTTGAACTTCTTTTTCAATTATCTTGGCAAGTAGTAGTATGCTTGATATAGGCCTTTTTATGGGTCAGGTGCTGGTTTATTCTCCAGGATACACAACATCTTTATGCACTAATATTAGATGGGGGATTACCATCATCTATATGATCTTTGTTAGGATGATTTTTACTACATTTTTATTATATTTTTCCTACCGTGTTACTTGCCTATAGTTCTACTGCGGGTTAGCACTAGTTTATACTACACATTTGTCCCTTCTAGCATACTTTATGGAGTGATAATATTCAGGTCCCACCGGTACTACCCCAGGGCACACAACCTTATATAGAGGTTCTTCTGGTCTTAGTAATATTGATTTTATGTCTATGCACTGTTTTATTTATTTATTCATATATGTGCGTATTTGTTTGTTGTTAAGCTTTTACATGCTGCACTGCTTCCAAGAGAGTATATGACTCTGACTTTATATTTAATTGATCTGCCTCTATCTGTATGTGATTAATTAGGAACATGGGTTATGATGCTCTTCTAGATAGCTATAACCTCAAATGTGGGCTTCACTGCCATTTCTGAACTCTTTGTACATTTTCAGGATTTGGAACACCGCACTGCTAGCCAGTGCTCAGGATATAGCATGTATCTCTGGACCAAACAGCTCATCGGTGTGGATTTTTATTAGGTTATATATGTCCACTTTTATAGTGGTATATTTTTATTGAAAATATGTGAAAGAGGATACCATGCTTCTATGTTTAGTGGGTTTAATAATGAACTTTGATCTTTTTGGCACAAAATTTCAGCACATGGTTAAAAGGACCCGCTGATTCCTTGTGCTTTCTGCAGCATTGTGAGACTGTTGTTCGATGGCAAGTTTTGTCTCTTTTAATCTCTTTATTTTTTTTATTCAATATAGTAGCTAGTGATAGCTTTTAATTGGGTTATTATATCTTTTCTACATAGGAGTGTAATGAGTTTTTAGAGCACTCACTCTAGTGTCAATTATAAGAATCTAGCAAACAGGTACCCTTTAGTTTTGATCTTTCTCTGTCTTATGATAGCAGTACTCTTTCACAAATAGATAGATAATTGAGCTTCCAATTTTGACATTATACATGTCATGTTATTAAGAGACTGCTTCTTATTTGTATGTCCTCATCCCTTTTTGGCACCATTGTTTCTGTTGTTTTGACAATGGTATGTATACCACATGATTAGTTCATCAACTATAATGCTTTTTAAGATATTCTGAGTGACACTCATCGTGTGGTGCTAACAATAGCTTTGTTTTCTGCACATTGATTGATTGTTTTGATATGTTTTAAGGTTCCCTTTGCTTGTATATATTTTCCATTCTTTTTAGTGTCTTGCTTTTATGCATCAGTTTTTACTACTTTTTAATATATTTTAGGTGAGAGTGCATGCTCTGTTAATTTTATTTATTTTATATATATATATATATATATATATATATATATACACAATTGTTTGAACTATTATTTAATTTTCATTTGTTTTATTATTTTTCATTTACTCAATTTGGATTTGTTTTATCTTTGAGGTTTGCACCCACTGAGGAAGACGGTGATGGCTGAAACATGTTGAGGTTTTTAATAAAGTCTCTTGACTGCCATCTACTGCACTGGCTCAGTTTGTTTCCGCAATATGTGTGTACATGTATCATGGTCTGCCCCTCGGACTGCACAGATCCAATATGTAAGACATGAATGTCAGTTGAACCAGCAGCATAGCAAGGCAGCATACAGATATAACAAGATGTCCCTCTCTCACACCTGGTGAACATACCTTGTCAGACAAGTATGGCAGAGAGTCTGCAGAGATCTAAGCAGACATAGGCATCCCCAACACATGTCTGTATGTATCCTGACAATAACCACATATCTACCCATGGATTGATGAACTCACACCCAACATTTCGTCCAGCATGAGTCCACACACTTAGCTGCCACACTGAGAAGCACGCTAATAGCACTGGCACAATGAGAAGGCGTTTACAATAGTGGAGCATCAAAGGAGGCCTAAGGGGCATATAAGAATGCCAGCCTACACCACTTTTGGACTGTGGGGTTGTATGTGTGTCTCCAGAGTAGTGTGAGCCTCAACAATTCATTTTGCATGCATGTGGTGCCCAGGTCTTATGGCTGTGTATACAACATGATGCAGGTCAGCTATACAGCAACCCCACATACCCCATTTACAAGTAGGAAGTTAGTTTTCAGTAATTAATTGCAACCTGTGGCTGTGACGCTGTAGTGCATTCCTAGTTACACCATCGTCAAGGCCTATCCCCACAGCATTAGCCTACAGTTACCTCCCAACATGACACTGTTGTGCAGCTCCCAAATTGTCTGCTGGTTTGACTGGAGTAAGCAGGGGAGACGTGTGTGTTGCAACCCTCACCTCTGACTGAGCCTCCAGGCCTCAGGACATACCAATTTGCACAGGTGAGAGGCCAGATTAGTGGCAACTGCCATAACAGCTGTATCCGTGGCAACAGTGTCAGCCCAGCTGGCGCAGCTGCAGCCTATAGGGAACTAAGCTGAGGGGGAGGGCAGGCCTCTGTGAATGTCCAAACCATTCACTTAGTTGGTGACACTGGCAGGAATCTGCGATTGACCTGCGTGATGTTGCTCTTATTCCATGCTGCATTCGCAGAGTGCAAGCGAGGGGACTCTTTGCTCCATGCAGTGTATGCACATACAAAGTGTTACATATCAGACACATTCGTACACAAGAAATACTGAACACTGTCATTGGTCAAAGCATTCAGCAGTACATTACCTATTACCCCAAATGAGAGCACAAATGCACCTGTGTGCCTGAATGTGACAGTGGACTCTGACCTCTGAATGGTGCATGCACACTTCCAGCTGCCAAAATGTGGCACAGGGTGTCATGTTGGTCTTTGCATCGCCCGCCACCATATGGGAAGGCAATGCCCGGAGGTGCATGTTTGGGTGAAGTAGGGGTGCGGGGAACAGTACCATACATGTTTAGAATTTGCCTTTCATAGGTGGCATTGCTGGTCAAAGTCAATGTTCAAATGGCCAGATGTTATGTGGGCCTACTCAGTGTCTGCATGTGTTACATCAGAGAGCATGCATGACAGCCTCACTGGCTCCCCAAGGGTACTGAGGGTGACAGTCACAAGGATGGCGTAAGAGTACAAAGAGGCAGAGTATGGTGGCATATGTGTTGCCAACAACTGTTCCAACCTCCGACCCCATGTTCAATAGGGCATGTCAATTTTAGGGGTAGATTTTTATTTTTCCAAACTACAAGTGACCAAATTATGCAGTTTTGTATGCTGAATCCAAAACTGTCTTCAGAAACTGCTTAAAGTGAGTCTTACCTACATCAAATCACAGTTGAAATATGTGAAAATTAAGTAATATTTATTTGAATGTACAAATAGCCTGTAGCCACATAATTGTCTTTAAAATGCCATTTAGGCGGTTAATTTAATGTTATTTAACAAAATCCAGCAAAGAAGCCATATCTTGTTTGCTTCTGTTTCGGCTCGTGAGCTCCCTGCTGACCATCTGACACCTAATATAATGTTCTCTCCTCTTCTGATTATATACATAACCAGCAGTCTCAGCTGTCATTTTTGCACACCTTTTTATGGACTAGGTGTGTGATGGCCAGTCTGGAAACATCATGGGTTTGGCTCAGAAATGACTTGATCTCTGCTGTTGTGATGATACAGGTAAGAGGAGGCTCAGAGACTCCGGAGCCCCAGTCAAGTAATTGGGTGAGAGTAGTTGCCTCAGTGTTGATGGATGGTGTTTTCCTGGGTCTCACTCTGCTGTCTCCAAGCTGAGTCTTTTCATCTCTGATCTTCAATATTTTCTCCACTGCATCTCCTCTCTCCTGTTCCTCTTCACAGCACAACATAGCTTGCAGAACAGACTCGCTGTAACCATACCAAGTTGACCTTCTCTCTGTAGGCATGACTGTCTTCCTTATCTCTTCACAGTATTCTTTCAACTGTTGCAGCTGGAAAAGGAGATGCCTGGGACCTTGTGTCCAATTGCTATTTATTTTTACATTGAACCAGTTCACTATGTAAACCCCATCACAGAAATAAGTAAGATTAATTGATAATTGAGGCACAAAAGGCATTAATATGCAATGCAAACACAAAAACTATTATCAGAGCGCTTAAACATATTTCAGTAATTTGCGTATTTTTGCGTAATTTCCTAGAAATTACAGGTAGGTAAATAACATATTACACAAAATTTAAAGCTAGTTGTTGATTTACCACATGAAATTGTATCATTTTTTCACTAGTGCATTTTAAAATTATGATATCTCCAAAATTGATGCACCCTAGTGTCCAACCTGCCATGCTTCCACGTGCTCTTAAGGGGGGGGGGAATGCGTCTGCAGTCTGGGAGAGTGCATGTGCTGCACTGGTCAGGTTCGGAGTGTCCATGGCTAGGGACATGATATTATATGTGAGTATAGGCATGGAACAAGGTCCAATGCTCACTGTCTAGAGCTGTGTAGGGGGATACCGTATTTGAATATATGACAGATGTATGCATACTGTACAACCGCAGTGGGCTACATCCTCAGTGCTTGAGCTTAAAGGTAAGTACTGTGGGACTATTGCTGCCATTGCCGCTATTGTAGATCTCAGAGGGGGGCAACAGCATGGCAATGGGTGCCCCTGGAGGCCAGTGCTTAGGCAACTGCCTAGTTCACCTAATGGTTATGTTGGCCCTGGGTGAGGAGGTAGAAATGATACTGGTACTGCTAGAATAAAGAACACTCAACAGGAAGAGTAGAGAGTAGGAAAGATGCCCTTAGCCTTTCATCCTCTCCTCCATCCTCAGCCCCTGGTCCAGCAGCAACAGCAATAGCAACACCCCTTCCCCTCTAAGGAATTTAGATGAAGACTCATAAAATCTTATAACTGTGAAGGCATTTTAAAGTATTCAGGGTCTATGGTCTGCAGAATGCTATTGCTGTAGAAAGGCCAATATAGAGGGAAGCCAATAGACCATCTTACTAACAGTAACACTTACCATCATTTGTAGCACTCTATCCAGCTACACATTGCATTGCATTGCATTTTCAGCTAAGTTCAAGGGAAGTCATTGATTCTAGGCTAAGGACTTCATCTATCAGTGAAAATAGCAGCGGCAGGAATACAATAAATCCTCTTTCCCAAGTGGAGCTCCCAGTCTCTTCTCTCAATGATGTACCACGGTGACATGCTAGCAGCCCTGAAACACATCTAAGCAAGTCAGCATGGAGAAGATGTGTCAGTATTTGGCAGCAGTGTTGCACAGCAAACATCAGGCATCATCAAAGGTGACGATGATAAGATGCATCAGGAAAATGTTTTCCCAGGATGACCAGTACCTGCAGGTGTTTGAGAATCTGGGGTTTCAGAGGATGTTGCATCTCTTAATCTTCAATTACCAAGTGCCGTGCAGACAGTTTTTAGTGGGAGGGTGATGCCCAGCCTATACAATCAGTAGCCTGTTCAGTTTCAGACCAAGCTTGCAAAAGCAGAAGATAGCAGTGTGCATATCACCAGGACACAGCAACATCTGGACTAGTCAGAACGCTAGGGGTCTGGAAGATCTTTTACTAGGGGGAATAATTCTCTTGGTCAGTTGAGTGAATGCTGGATTAGTTTCATGTGGTAGTCTTGTTTGGAGTGATTTGTGGTGCGGTTATATTCTCTTAGTAGGGTCATGTGAATTGACTGATCTGGGGGAAGTTGGGATTTCCTCCATTTGCATTCCTGTTTTTTTAATTGTGATTTCAGCTCCCGAAGGTCTGCTCTGTACCTTGGGGTCTGTTTGTGGGCTGTAGTCAGTAAGGGGGCTGAGGTTGAGGCTGTCTCACTGATGGTTTGGTTCCAGGATGTCATGGTTGTGTCCAGGTCTTGTATTTTGGTATTGAGAAATGGGAAGATGTGGGAGAGGAATAATTTCTTGTTGAAGAGTTTGAAGCATCTCGTATGTTGGTTGAATGGTATGGTTGGCTTTTGGGATGCATTGATGAGAAGGTGGAAGCTTATGAGGCAGTGGTCAGACCAGGGTACTGGGAGAATCTGAACTGATAGGGAGGAGTTTATGCAGATGGAGTTGTTGCTTTGAAGATGAGATCCAGGATGTTACCTTTGTTGTGAGTTGAAGAGTTTAAGCTTTATGAGAAATCAAGTGCTGTCATGGGACCAACTGGAGGCTGAGGTTTCCCAATATTATGATGTTGTTGTTTTTCTTATTGTTTTCTAGGATGATGTAGAGAGGTCATTGGTTAGTGTGAATGGCGAGTGATAGGCTAAGCAAATGGTCAATTGCTTGCTAGCTATGATGAATGCATCCAAGGATGCAGAGCTTTGTGCGGCAAGCTTGCAGAGGTTGAGGGTTGTTTTGGTGAGGATGAGAACACCCCTTCCTTTATGGTGAGTGCATGAGCAGTGCAAGAGACTGTAGTTAGGGGGTCTCATTTGGTTGAGGAAGACTGTCAGTTTCCGAGAGCCAGGACTCCATTATGCATAGGATGTTCAAGTTTTGCATGAGTAGGAGATATCCTATGGTGGGGCCTTTGTTCCTTGCAGAGCATGTGTTTGAGTGTGCATTTGAGGGTTGTTTTGTTGGCTGTTGGGTTGGTGTGGATGTGTGGGTCATTATTTATATGGATATGAATGAGGTGATTGTGGTTGCACAAGCAGGGGGGGGAGGAAGGTGAATGTGTTGAGGGTGGGGTGTGTCGGGGTGTTGTAAGTGTTGAGAAAGGGGGGAAAGGGCAAAGGTATGCTTTGGGTTGGAATCAGGAGAGAGTCTGTGGTGGTGATGATGAGTAGTGCAAGGGTGAAGTAGAGGATAGAAGCATGTTCCTGGGTCTTTTGCATGTTCTGGTAGTAGAAGATGCCGACAAGCTGTTTGGGGTTCTGGTGGGATGAGACCATTGTTGTGGTCCCTGCTTAAGGTGTGTAGGGGACTCTTGCTGTTGTGGTGGGATGTAGCATACTCTTTTGCTGTCTGTTGTCATTGTCTGGTGGAGCTCTCGCTGTGAAGATGTTCAGGGGCGGACTTTCATGAGAGCTAATTAAGTCAGCAGGGCTGTGCCCTTCCCTCGGAGGTGTCCATCTGGTTGGTGAGGCTGGATGAAGTGCAGCAACAACCTGGTGCAGTTCTATATAGTGGCTTTGGTGAAGTGGTCTTGTTGGCCACTGGTCGTGAGTTGGGCCCGCACCAAAGGACCCTCTGATGAGGACCGCTAGGCATGGGTGCACCTGATCACACTCAGAATTTGAAAGCTCACAATGGCGGGCCCAATTGGCCTTGGTGGTGGGGAGTGGGGGGGGAGCTTACCTGCCCGCTCTCTGCTGCAGACGCCAATCGGGTCCAAGGAGGTCTGTTGGCTGCTGATCACACTCAGACTTTAGAAGTTCACAGCTGCAGGCCCGATTAGCCTTAGCAATGGGGAGCAGGAAGGAGCTTACCTGGCCGCTCCCTGCTGCAGATACCGATTGGGTCCCAGGGGGGACATTTATACATTGTACTGGGACCAAGGGTTTGTTAACAGTGCGTATAAAAGGTTGTTCTGACAGTGTGTTACTAGGGGTCTTTTATATCTCCAGGAACAAGCAGGAATACGTCATCACATATGGGTACGTCGGTACCGACGGAGCCCGCGCGGGAAAGCTCCCCAGCTTTTCAGATTAAAAGCTTTTGGGGCCTCCCACTGCACATGCGCGCTGCCTTCCCGCCTTCCTGAGCAGCTCTCGTCAGTTTCTTTTTTCCGCGGAGCCAGCAGGTCGTGTTCCTGTCACCGCTGAAGAAATTGTTAATTTTATTGTTTTCTTTAGACCGCGTACCTGCCTTCGCCATTCTGAAACCGGTACTGCCGGTCTCTCTTTCTTTCTTTTAAAAAAAAAAAATAAAATAAAATATTTTTCTTTTCTTCAGCACAGCTTGGTACTTTGTTAGGCCTTCAGGCCTACACAATTTCTCCTCATGGAGAAGCCAGTTCCTGGTTTTAAAAAGTGTACCAAGTGCAGTGCTGTCATTCCTCTTACAGACACCCATGAATGGTGTCTTAAATGTTTAGGACCTGACCATTCCATACCGGACTGCCCATCCTGCTCCCAGATGTCGAAACGTGGATTGCAGAACCGGGCCAACAAGTTCCATGTGCTGTTTCCTTCAGAAGCATCACAGTCATCCAGGTCTTCCTCTCCGGATGGATCTCAGGTAACCAAAACTCCAGTGGGCAAATCCTCTAAAAGCAAATCTCTTTCTAAAGATCGAGAGGCTCTCAATTCTGAGTTCGAGGATTCTGCCCAGGCCAAAAAACCCCGGCGGGAGGCTCCGGCCTCCAAAGCAATCATGGGGTCACAGGTTGACATCGATGGCGCGGCCTCGACAGATCACCTGTTGTACTGCTCTGGGGTACCGGCCCATACCGGTACCGACATCCAGGCAGCAGTGGCGTCTATGGGCAATACTGTCCAAGTCATGCAGCAGGCCATTCTGGCTTTTATTAATGCTGCTACGCCCTCGGTACCGCAGCCAGCAGTACCGGGTCCGGTTCCGGTAATGGCTTCCATACCGGAACCGAGGCCATCGTCTTCCAAACGCAGATCGGTTCCGCATGCCGGATCCGGGCTTTTGCCCGGTACCGATCCCATACCCGGTACGCCCGATGTCGATACCGAACGGTATGTGTATCGTGCGTTGGAAGCACATAGAGGATACTCTGCTTCTTCAGAGGATTTTAACTCCTCTGATGATTCTGATGAGTTCTCCCTTGATCTTCCTGAGGAGCCTTCTTCTCCTAACAGGAGAATGTCTCCACCAGAGGATTTGTCCTTTCAGGACTTCATCATAGAAATGGCTATAGGTCTTTCTATTGCTTCATCCTCTGAAAAGGAACCCAGATCAAAGAAACTGGATATTTTAGGATACTCTAAGTCTCCTAAAGAGGCAGTCACCCTGCCTATCCATGAAATCCTTCAAGAACACTTGATGGACTTATGGGAGGCTCCTCTAACATTGTCTCCTTCTTCTCGCAGGTTGGACACCATGTACCGTGTCCCCCCTTCTCCTGGTTTCCAAAAAACCCAGTTGCCTCACCATTCTATTGTGGTGAAGTCTGCAATGAAGAAGATAAAGAGTACCAAAAGGCACTCTTCTACTCCTCCAGGGCGAGAATGTAAGACTCTAGACTCTTTTGGCAGGAAAATTTTCCAGGCTACTATGCTTATAGCCAGGATTAATTCCTATAGTCTTTACATGGGCATGTTTCTCAGTGAAATCGCTCTAAAAGTTCGGCATTTTGCCCCCTTTCTCCCTGAGGATAAGAGGGAGCAGTTCATTTCCTTGGTGAAACACCTTTTGGATATTTCAAAGTTCTCCAACAGGGCAGCTTTTGATTCCTTTGAGGGTGCTGGTAGGGCTTCGGGCATTGCTATAGCAGCCCGACGTCTTGCTTGGCTCCAGGCTTCTGATCTAGAACCTTGGGTCCTAGATGGCTTAAGAAATCTGCCCTGTACAGGTGAGAACTTATTTGGTGAGGAGTGGCAAATTCAGGCCACTCAAATGGATGCAGAAAATGCCACCTTAGATAGACTTTCTAAGTCTACCTCCACTCCTGCCAAGAAGAAGTCTTTTAAGAGGCCTTATTACAAGAAGTCCAGATTTTCTACAAATACTGGCCAACAATCCTCTCAGCCTCGTTTTGCTGCTAAACGTCAGCAACCTAAACAGGCAAGGTCAAAGCCTACGGCGTCTGCTACGCCTCAGCAGGCTCCACCCCCTCAGGGGTTTTGACTTGCCCCTAGAGAACTTAACTTTTCTGGCTCTAGAACAACCAGAGCCCCTCACCATACCCGGAAGGTTAGCTCACTTTGCTCCCAGATGGGAGCAAATTACATCAGAGCAATGGACCCTCTCTATCATCAGAGAGGGCTACAAACTCCATTTTTCCGACCTTCCTCCTTATACTATGGTGAGGCAGTTCAATTCTCCCCCATCTCTCCTGGCCCTCTTGGGTCAGGAAGTCTCCTCCCTCCTTGCCCAGGGGGCAATAGAGGAGGTCCCTCTTCTTCAACAGGGGACGGGATTCTACTCCCCTTATTTTCTAATACCAAAGAAGACAGAGGGCTTCAGACCAATTCTGGATCTGAGAGAATTGAACAAATTTCTTTTCAAGGAGAAATTCAAAATGCTTTCTCTGGGCATTCTCCTTCCATACCTTCAGAGTCAGGATTGGCTTTGTTCTCTAGATCTAAAGGATGCGTATACACACATACTCATCCACCCATCCCACAGAAAATACCTTCGATTTCTGTTTCAGGGAAAACATTTCCAGTACAGAGTACTCCCCTTCGGTCTAGCCTCTGCTCCAAGAGTGTTCACCAAATGCATGGCAGTCGTAGCTGCCTTTCTAAGAGGCCTGGGAATTTTCATATTCCCATACCTGGACGACTGGCTCATCCGAGCTCCCTCTCAGTCCCAGGCCCAAATTTCCCTGGACCGCACAAGGCGTCTTCTGCAGTATCTAGGACTGGTAGTAAACCTTCCCAAGTCTCAACTAATCCCTACTCAGTCTCTCGAGTTCATAGGGGCCCAGTTAGACACCATCACTGCAAGGGCCTACCTGCCTCAGGTCAGGGCCCAACGCCTGCTGAGTTTGGCCTTCCAAGCTCAGTCCAGCAGTCATTTGACAGCCCGGGAAATGCTGCGACTTCTGGGCCACATGGCCTCCACGGTACATGTGGTGCCCTACGCTCGTCTGCATATGAGAGCAGCTCAATGGACCTTGGCCACCCAGTGGACTCAAGCATCTGGAGCGCTCTCCGACCAAATACTCACCTCAAGCCGTCTATTTTGGTCCCTCCAATGGTGGACATCCACCAAGAATCTGTTGTTGGGGGCCCCCTTCCAAACTTTGTTGTCCCAAGCAACCCTCACAACAGATGCCTCCCAGACAGGGTGGGGAGCTCATCTTCAGAACCTCTCCACTCAGGGCACTTGGTCTCCACAGGAGGCCACCCTTCATATCAACCTCCTGGAACTGCGAGCAATTTACCTTGCCCTCAAGGTCTTCTATACCCTCCTTGTCAACCTGACTGTCCTAGTTCAGACAGACAATCAGGTAGCCATGTTCTGTATAAACAAACAAGGAGGGACAGGCTCTCTGTCGCTTTGCAACGAAGCTCTCAGAATATGGGCCTTCGCCAGAGAGCATCAAATTCACCTTCTTGCAGTGTATCTTCCAGGAGTTCAAAACTCTCGTGCAGACAGACTCAGTCGAGTTCTGCTTCCACACGAATGGTCCCTACATATGGACCAGATGCGCAGAATCTTTCAGGAATGGGGGACCCCGGACATAGACCTCTTTGCAAGTCCGTGGAATGCCAAACTTCCCCGGTTCTGTTCCAGAACTCAGTGTCAGGGAGCTCAGGCCCACGATGCCTTCCTCCTGCATTGGGGTCAGGAATTCCTCTATGCCTTTCCACCCATTCCTCTAATATCCAAGACTCTGTTCAAGCTCCAGAGGGATCACGGGACTATGATCCTCATAGCTCCCCGCTGGCCACGCCAGGTGTGGTTCCCTCTACTTCTGCATCTCTCCTAGGGATCCTCCCTGGACCTGGGAGCTGCGCCAGACCTTCTGTCTCAGGAGGAGGGGACTTTGTGGCACCCAAACCCCAAATCCCTACATCTCAGAGCTTGGTTACTGAAGGCCTAAGTCTTCAAGACTTTAATCTTTCTCAACCTGTGACAGATATCCTTCATGCCTCTAGGAAACCTTCCACGAGGCGTTCTTATGCTTTCAAATGGAAACGTTTTTCCATTTGGTGTGCTCAGCAGGGTCTTGACCCTCTAGCACTTCCTTTGAATTCCCTCTTGGACTATCTCCTGCATCTTTCAAATGCAGGCCTTAAGACGAATTCAGTAAGGGTCCATTTGAGTGCTATTGCAGCATCCTTAAAACCTATAAATGGACAACCTGTCTCCTCTCATCCTCTTGTTTCACGTTTCATGAGAGGCCTGACTCTAACTAAACCTCCCATCCGACCTCCTCCGGTAGCATGGGATTTGAACCTAGTTCTAGGTCAGCTTATGAAGCCACCTTTTGAGCCTTTGGACTCTACCTCCTTCAAATTTCTTTCCTGGAAGGTTGTTTTCCTTATTGCAGTCACTTCGGCTCGCCGCATCAGTGAACTGCAGGCTTTAGTGGCTCATCCACCTTATACTAGGTTTCATCATGATAAGGTGGTCCTTAGGACGAATCCCCACTTTATGCCCAAAGTGGTCTCGCCCTTTCATCTTAATCAAGAGGTATATCTACCTGTCTTTTTCCCGGCTCCTCATGCATCCAGTGCAGAGAGGAACCTTCATACTCTGGATTGTAAAAGAGCTCTTGCCTTTTACCTCAACAGGACTCAACCACATCGAAAGTCTTCCCAACTTTTCGTGGCTTTTGATCCTTCTCATTTGGGACTTCCAGTCACCAAGCGTACACTTTCCAATTGGATCGCTCAGTGTATTTCTTTTGCTTACCAGAGTAAGAACATTTCTATGGAGGGCCATGTCACAGCTCACAATGTGAGGGCCATGGCCACTTCTATGGCTCATCTTCACTCTGTGTCCATAGATCAGATCTGTCGAGCAGCCACTTGGGCCTCGGTTCATACCTTCACAGCCCATTACTGCTTGGACAAGGACTCCCGCCGGGATGCCTTGTTTGGTCAGGCTGTCCTCAAACACCTGTTCCATACTTAAACAACTCCTGCCCACCTTCCCTGGATGGATGCCTGAGATCCATGCGAAGATGGTTTACCCTTGGAGGGGGATCTCCCAGGCATCTTAGCTAGGGAGTCCCCATATGTGATGACGTATTCCTGCTTGTTCCTGGAGATAGCACAGTTACTTACCTGTAACAGGTGATCTCTGGGAACAGCAGGAATTAGTCATCACAACCCACCCACCTCCCCTAGGAGTTGTATCTCTATCTATCTTCCTGTCCTCTCTCTCTATTGTCTCAGCTTTAAACTCGAACTGACGAGAGCTGCTCAGGAAGGCGGGAAGGCAGCGCGCATGTGCAGTGGGAGGCCCCAAAAGCTTTTAATCTGAAAAGCTGGGGAGCTTTCCCGCGCGGGCTCCGTCGGTACCGACGTACCCATATGTGATGACTAATTCCTGCTGTTCCCAGAGATCACCTGTTACAGGTAAGTAACTGTGCTTTCTGTGTACTTCTACCATTTTTTCCCTTTTTTTTTGTGCTTTGGGGGTTTAGTGACACTCTTCTTGCAGATCAATATTTGCTGGGTTGTATTCTTCCTCTTTTACCTATCTGGCATCATTCATGGCACCTTCAGTCATAATTCCACTGTTCTTTTTGTCAGTTTTACCCTTTTGTACTGACCAGTTTGTTCTTGCTACCATTGGAGCTGTTTTCCCCTACTTCTACATCATGTTTTTCTTGGTGCTTTAAAAGTGCCTTAAGAAGAGATATGTGGGGTTTTCCATGATAGAAGACCTTGTGCCTTCAGGTATTCCTATTTGGGTGGTAGGGCCTTTTAGCCTATCTTGATGTTGTGTTGACTATATTCAGATGTTTTATGACCTTCCAGCTTATCTTAATGATGTGTTGTCCCTCCTCAGGTGTTTTATGGCCTTCTAGCCTATCTTGGTACTATATGGTCCCTCTTCGGGCATTTTGGCCCTTAAAGCCTGTCTAGCTGCTGATTTTACTCTGAGTGTTCTACCATGTGCTTTGGGATGCAATACCTTGACAATCTAACTCCAAGAAATACTGAACTTGGTACAGCAAGGGCCACTACTGGCCTAATACCATTGACAAGTCATAAAACTCTCACTTCAAAGTTCTTTTCACATTTCTGAGAACATACTTGTTGACTTTGCACCACTCTTAAAACATTGGTTTTCTTGGTCCTTTAAAAACGCTTTAGGAAGAGAGGTCTATCTTTTCTTAATAACTAAAGTCCTCAGTATCTTGAGATTTTCTATTTGGGTGATAAAACCTTCCACTTTATCTCACTGCTGTGTTGTCCCTCTTCTGTTCTGCTGGGCTCTTTCAGGAAATGCTGCCACCCCCTCAGTCAACTCCTACTGAATTTGGGGTCCTTGTCACCATGCCTCGTCCTCTGCCCTCTATCTAAATCTCATAGCATTTCATTCTAAGCAGTTTGTATATTTCCTTCATCCTTGAGGGATCTTCTGTACTTCAGGTTTCTATGTCTATGCCAAAAATCCTCCGGGCCAGCTTAGCTGATCTCACACTACTCTTACGTCTTGAGTTTATGCAACTTCTCTTGCTGCTGTGTTGGCCCTTCTTTGCTGTTAGTCACTTTAAAGCCTTCCTTAACCTAGGGCAGAGGTACTCAATTCCAGTCCTGGAGGGCCGCAAACCAGTCAGGTTTTCGGGATATCCCTAATGAATATGCATGAGATAGATTCAAATACAATGAAGGCAGTGCATGCAAATACATCTCATGCATATTCATTAGGGATATCCTGAAAACCTGACTGGTTTGCGGCCCTCCAGGACTGGATTTGAGTACCTCTGACCTAGGGGGTTTATTATTATAGGTTTCTACTCTGGGACAAAATTGTTTGTGTCAAGGACTCTAATTTGGAGACATACAGCTTCACTGACCTCACCCCATTCCTGATGCCTGGGCTCTTTCAGCCCATCTTGTCGCTGCATTGGTTTGCCTCAGGTGTTGTGGACTCCTGCAGGCAATGCTGCTGCTCCCTTCAACCAACTCCCATTGCCTTTGGGGCCATATTCACAGTGCATCCTCTGCTCTGTATCAAAAATCCAATATCATCTCATTCCAAGTGGTCTGTGAATACTTCCCCTAACCCAGGGGTATTTTCTTCTATATGTCACGTTCCTATCCAGGGCAAAAATCATCCGTGCCATGGCTCAAAATTGGAGACATACAACTTAGGTGATCTCACACCCCTTCTACTTAGTGGGCTTGTGCAGCTCATCTTGCTGCTGTGTTGGCCCTCCTCTGCTGTTTTGTGGTCTTGCAGGCAATACTACCACCCCTTCAACCCACTCCGACTGCTTTTGGAGCTTTCATCACAGCACATCTAATTCTCTCAGGATTTCATTCCAAGCAGTCTATGACATTTTTCTCTAGACCAGGGGGGGATCTTCATTACAGATTTCTATGCTGGGACAAAAGTCCTCTGTGCCAGGACTCTAACTTGGAGGCATACTGTTAACCTAACCTCACCCCACTTCCACTGCTCAAGCTTGTGAAACCTATTTCACTTCTGTTGTAGCTCCTCCTCTAATGTCCTACTGCTTTCTAGTCAATCTGAGTGCCCTATTCATGCTTTTCTGGTGTTTCTGCACCTTCCAGCAAGTGTGATTATTTCTTTAACTCACTCACATTGCCTCAGGGTCAGTGTTGTTGCCATTTTAATGTTCTACCAGTGCCATTGAGTCTTCATGTCATTGTTAGTGCCATTTTACTCCTCTCAAAATGTCTGAGTATTCTCCCACCAATTTTGGTGCTGCTTTTCCTTCTTCCACTACTATGTTGTTTTGCCCATCTGATAGTGGCTTGTAGTCTTCCTGCCACTATTAGTGTCCTTTGCCCATCCTACGGCGCCATGAGGAGTTTGTGATAACGTGACGACTTGTAGTGTTGTTGCCTCTGTTACAGGTGTCTGCCGTCAAGTTTCAAGATGGTTTCAATGAAAATAGATGAACATAAAATATTCCATACTTGGTGAGACAAAGGGCCCATCAAGCCCAGTATCCTGCTTTTAATAGTGGACAATCTAGGTCACAAGTACTTATGTTCTCAGAGGTATACAGATTCCATGCTGCTTGTCCAATGGGTAAGCAGTGGATTTCCCTAGTCCTCTTTAATAATGGTTTATGGACTTTTTTTCCAGGGACTTGTCCAAACCTTTTAAAATCCAGTTATACTAACAGCTTTTACTACATCCTCTGGTAATGAGTTGCAGAGTTTGATTATGTTTTGAGTGAAAAAATATTTTCTCCAATTAATCTTAACTATGCTAAATTATAGCTTCATTGCATGTCCCCTAATCTTTCTATTTTTTGAAGGAGTAGACAACCGATCTACATTTTCCCATTCTATTTTATAGACCTCTATCATATCTCCCTTAGTCATCTCTATTCCAAGTTGAAAAGCCCTAACCTTGTAGGGATATCCTTCCACCCCCTTTATTATGTTTGCCGCTCTTTTCTGTACCTTTTCTAATTCTGCTATATCCTTTTTAAGATATGGTGACCAGCATTTCACACAATAATCAAGGTGTGGTCACACCATGGAACAATGCAGAAGCATTATAATATCCTTTGTTTTATTCTCCATTCCTTTCTTTATGATCCCTAGCATTCTATTTGCTTTCTTGGCCGCCTCTTCACACTGGGCAGAGAGTTTCAACATTATCCACAATGACACCTAAATCCTTTTTTTGGGTGGTAGTTCCTAATGTGGATCCTTACATCATGTAACCATAGTTTGGGATGTTCTTCCCTAACAGTGTGATTCCAACATTGATGTGTTGGCCCTCTGTGCGCACCTATCTCCCAATTTATCAAGATCCTCTTACAATTTTTCACAATCCTCTTGTTTTAACAAGTTTGAATAATTTGGTGACATCTGCAAATCTGATCACCTCACTCATTATTCCCATTTCCAGGTTATTTATGAATATATTAAAAAAAGCAGTAGGCCCAGCATAGAACCCTAGGGTCAGGGCTGGCCCGTCCATTGTGTGAGAATGTTGTTTGCACAGGGCACCATGCAAATTTCATTCTTGCACAATGGATGGCTTCAGAGGTAAGCTGGGGAAGCCACGCGAGGCCCCGTCTCACCTCTGTACAACCACTCCTTTAACCTTTCCCGACATTTAATGCACTTCACAGTAACAGCCGCCAGCTTAAGGGAAAATGGTGCTTTTCACACTGGTGGCTATGCAGAGGTGAACCAGGCCTTGCGCAGCTTCCCTGGGTCATCTCTGAAGCAGCTTAGATAAGAGCGGGGCTCTTTGTTTTGGGGGCAGGGATCTAGGATAGGACAGGAAATGGCCGATGGGGGGCTTAGACTGGAAATGGGTTGATGGAGGGAGCTTGGACTGGAAATGGACCAATGAGGGCTGGACTAAGAATGGAAATGGCTGATGGGGGGGGGGGGGCTAGGATTGGAAATGGACTGACGGGGGGGCTAGAATTGGAAATGGGCTGAGGAGGGAGCTTGGATTGGAAATGGGCTGATGGGGCTGGAATAAGATTAGAAAAGCATGATGAGGGGTCTAGGATTGGAAATGGGTTGAGGGTGCTGGAATAAGACTGGAAATGGCTGATGGGGGGGGGGGCTAGGATTGGAAATGGGCCGATTGGGGGAGCTTGGACATGAAATGGGCTGATGTGGGCTGGAATAAGACTGGAAATGGCTGATGAGGGGGCAGGATTGGAAATGGGCTGAGGGGGCTGGAATAAGACTAGAAATGGCCAATGGGGGTCTAGGATTGGAAATGGGCCGAGGGAGGGGGTTTAGACTGGAAATTGACTGATGGAGCCTGGAAAAGGACTGGAAATGGCTGATGGGCGGCTAGGATGGAAAATGGGCTGACGGGGGGGGGGGGAGCTAGGATTGCAAATGCGCTGATGGGGGAGCTTGGACTGGAAATGGGCTGATGGGGGCTGGAATAACACTGGAAAAGGCTGATGAGGGGGTTAGGATTGGAAATGGGCTGAGGGTTGCTGGAATAAGATTGAAAATCGCTGACGGAGGGGCTAGGATTGGAAATGGGCTGACTGGGGGGGGGGGGGCTAGGATTGGAAATGGGCCAAGGGGGGAGCTTGGACTGGAAATGGGCTGATGGGTGGCTAGAATAACAATGGAAAGGGCTGATGAGGGGGATAGGATTGGAAATGGGCTGAGAGGGGCTGGAATAAGTCTAGAAATGGCTGATGGGGTGTTAGGATCAGAAATGGGCTGACGGAGAGGGATAGGATTGCAATGTGCCAAGGGGTGGAGCTTGGACTGGAAATGGGCTGATGGGGGCTGGAAAAGGAGTGGAAATGGTTGATGGGCAACTAGGATGGGAAATGGGCTGACGGGAGGGCTAGGATTGGAAATGGGCTGATGGAGGGAGCTTGGACTGGAAATGGGCTGATGGGGGCTAGAATAAGACTGGAAATGGCTGATGAGGGGACTAGGATTGGAAATGGGCTGACGGGGGGGGGGGGCTAGGATTGGAAATGAGCCAAGGGGGAGCTTGGACTGGAAATGGGCTGATGAGGGCTGGAATAAGACTGGAAATGGATGATTTATTTTATTTATTTATTTGTAGTCTCTTTTATACCGCGCTATTCGACATCAGTGCGGTTTACAATGAACATAAGAGTTGCACATCTCAATTTCGTGATTTGTGCTTACAGTGAAACAGGTATAATAACTTGGGTATACATTAAACAGGAAAATTAAACTTGGGTATGCATTAAGCAGGTATAACAGGTAAAATAGGGTATAAATGAGGGGGTATATGATGAGGGGCTAGGATGGGAAATGGGTTGAGGGGGCTGGAATAAGACTGGAAATGGCTGATGGGGGGACTAGGATTGGAAATGGGTCGATGGCTGGAGCTTGGACTGGAAATGGCATGATGTGGGCTGGAATAAGACTGGAAATGGCTGATGAGGGGGTCAGGATTGGAAATGGGCTGAGGGGGGCTGGAATAAGACTGGAAATGGCTGATGAGGGGGTCAGGATTGGAAACGGGCTGAGGGCGGGGCTGGAATAAGACTAGAAATGGCTGATGGGGGGGCTAGGATTGGAAATGGGCCGAGGGAGGGGGCTTGGACTGGAAATGGGCTGATGGGGCCTGGAAAAGAACTGGAAATGACTGATGGGCGGCTAGGATGGAAAATGGACTGATGGGGGGGGCTAGGATTGGAAATAAGCTGATGAGGGGAGCTTGGACTGCAAATGCGCTGATGGGGGCTGGAATAAGACTGGAAATGGCTGATGAGGGGATTAAGATTCGAAATGGGCTGACAGGGGGGGGGGGCAAGGATTGGAAATGAGCCAAGGGGGAGCTTGGACTGGAAATGGGCTGATGGGGGCTGGAATAAGACTGGAAATGGATGATGAGGGGACTAGCATTGGAAATAGGTTGAGGGGGCTGGAATAAGACTGGAAATGGCCGATGGGTGGCTAGGATTGGAAATGGGCTGGGGGGGCGGGAGCTTGGACTGGAAATGGGCTGATGGGGGGGCTGAAATAACACTGGATAGGGCTGATGAGGGGGATAGGATTGGAAATGGGCTGAGGGGGGGGGTGGAATAAGTCTAGAAATGGCTGATGGGGGGTTAGGATTAGAAATGGGCCAAGGGGTGGAGCTTGGACTGGAAATGGGCTGATGGGGGCTGGAAAAGGAGTGGAAATGGCTGATGGGTAGCTAGGATGGGAAATGGGCTGATGGGGGGGGGCTAGGATTGGAAATGGGCTGATGTAGGGAGCTTGGACTGGAAATGGACAGATGAGGGCTGGAATAGGACTGGAAATAGCTGATGGGGGCTAGAATTGGAAATGGGCTGATGGGGGGAGCTTGGACTGGAAATGGGCTGATGGGGATGCTAGTACTGGAAATGGGCTGATGGGGGATGCTCTGAATTTCCTGTTTTTCTAGTTTCCTTCAAGGATACATCATTCCAAACCACACACTCTAGGGTGACTGACAACTTTCCTTATGATCTCCTTTTTAAAAGCTGCTCTATCTCCTTTTTAAAGGTTAATGACAGCAGCCTGATTCCACCCTGGCTAAGGTGGAGTCCATCCTTTCGGAAAAGTCCCCCAACCCTTTCCCCAGAATGTTGTTCAGTTCCTAACAAATCCAAAAGCATCTTCCTTGTACCATCCTGTCATCCGCGTATTAAGACTCTGGAGCTCTGCCTGCCTTTTGGGGCCTGTGCATAGAATGGGAAGCATTTCTGAGAATGCTATCCTGGAAGTTCTGGATTTCAACTTTCTACCTAAAATCCTAAATTTGCCTTCCAGAACCTTCCTCCCATATTTTCCTATGTCATTGCTACCAACATGTACCAAGACAGCAGGCGTCTCCCCAGCACTATCTAAAACATTGTGTAAGTGGCACATGAGGTGCACTACCTTCGTACCATGCAGACATGCTACCATTTGATCCTCATGTTCACCAGCCACCCAGCTATCTAGATGCCTAATGATCGAATCACCAACTATAATGGCCATCCTAACCCTTCCCTCATGGACACATGGTCCTGGAGGCACACCATTAGTGTGAGAGAGTATTGCATCACCTAGAGGACAGATCCTATCTATAGGATCACTTCCTGCCACATCAAGGTGATTCTCGTCATTCACATGACATCTCTTCTCCATGGCAGCAGAGAAGGTGCTAGACTAGAGGTGGGATTTCTCTACTATATCCCTGTGGGTTTCATCTATATACCTCTCTATATGCCTCAGCTCCTTCAAATCCACTACTCTAGCCTCCAGAGATCGGACTTATTCCCTGAGAGCAATGAGCTTTATGCATTTACAGGCAGATTCCATGTAGGCCGGTTATCTCTGGTGGACATGTTTAAATAGGGCACGGGTATGATTCAATCCTAATTATGCATCTACAGGTATAGATGCAAACATGTTTATGGAATCATCACGTAGATGTGTCTGGCACGGCACATCCAACATGCTGTTCAGCTGGCCCGTGCACATATTCAGACTGAGAGCTGTGCATGGGTGCAATCACAGACTGTAGAGAGAAGCAAAGAAACTCATCCCCGCTAATATTATCTAAGCTGCTGTTCTCACTGACAGTATTTTGCTGATGCAAACTAGACATAAATACTAATGATAAATGAATGCTGATGCAAACTAGACTATATGCTAGTCTTTTTCATGCCCTGAAAAGTGCTAAGTAATCTCAGGGCACTGTAATATATTATAAGATTAAGTGAATATTAACATGTTTGTCATGACATACGTTGCATCAAAAAGTATTTGGAAGTAAACACTCTAAAATGCTAAATATGGACCCTTGCCAAGTTCACAAAAACCTAAACTAACTTTGCAATTCCTTAAAGGATACATAATATTGCTGAGGTACAAAAGTATGTGCTTTTAATGACTATGGCCTTCTGGCTATGGCATCTGTTTCCCACATTTCTGGGTTCTGGAATTTCTCACAGCAGCACCCTACATGGGGCTACACCTGTCCCAAACAGTGTCCACTCTCAGTCTTGGCTTATTTCAGTCTGTATACATCCACTATCTAAGGGGCAATCCTGTTTGCCTTCCCACAGTCTACTTTGTGGCAATGCTCCCCTGATCGTGCCTGTGTGGGCATGGGAGGAGGGTTCCCTGTGCCATCATACCAAGTAGCCAGCCTCCAGATATATCACCACTCTTGCAGCTTGCATAGATCCTGGACTGGGTAAGGATGTAGGCCTCATAGCACAATCTGGGGAATGATGGCACAACATCAGTCATGTCTTCTAGTGCCTGGAACAGCTGATGTATGTTTGTCCTATCACACTGGCACTTGGTGACACAGTGCAATTATCCATAAGGTCTAGATATTGGCCAGGCATTTATGTCCTCCCTGAATTTCAGATCAGCACACTAGATCCACCTGTGCAACCCTCAAACCACACACACACACACACACTCTCTCACTTGCAGGGACGAATTGTAGAACACAGCAGAAAATTTTCTAAGTCCTGGCCTTATTTCACGTCTCCGGCAGGAATAACGGGCATGTCTGTAGGAAAGCAAAAAAACATACACGGACCTTTCCAAAATATTTTATACATGTCTCTGTGGCAAACCACACCTCCATTCCACCCCTTCTGACCATGGGCAAAGATCCCCATGCAAGCACCATGGACATCCACATGCGCCGTGTACCGGAATACGCCAGTAGATGTTTTCATGAGATACACTTCTCTAGTGTACATGCAAATGGTCTATTTGAGTTCTGGAATGACCTCATTAGTGTACACATAAGACCTTTCACCAACTGGGTGAAAATCATAAATATAACAGTCAGTGCAAAAGACTGGATAGCCCCCATCTCATTGCTGGACCACTGTCTGCATCTTAGATTTAGCTATTTAAAGCTGACTAAGTTATGTAAAGTTGCTAAGGGAATAGGGATACTTTAACCAATACAATTATACCTAATAAGCATAAAGGACTATTTAGTGTTCACCTCAAGGTGAACTACAAGGACTTAATTAGTCTACTCCTAAGGTCTAATAATCTTATGATGAAGATAACCAGTTAAAGGAGTGGAGGAGTGGCCTAGTGGTTGGGGCAAGGTACTTCGGGCCGGAAGGTCGGGGGTTCAAATCCCACTAGAGGACAGCAACCTTGGGCCGGAAGGACTGGGGTTTCTAGTCCCACAGGTGCTCCTTGTGGTCTTGGGCAAGCCACTTAACCCTCCATAGCCCATGTTCCCTGTAAAAAATAGTTCTCTGTGTGCTGTGCTTTCCTGTCTAATCAAAGTGTTTCTACCTCAAAAATTTCCTGTCATGATTTGACAATTTCCAATCTGTAATCAAAAAAACCGCTGCTGATCGCTGGAAGTAGCGGTATACAAATGTATACTAAATAAATAAATAAAATAAATAAACCTGAAAGTGAGTAAGATCACCGCCTTCCCCTTAACTGGTTTAGGAGGTTATAAATTAAGGGATATGCCTAGGGTGGGGTGATGACCTATTTATATCTGTGCTTCTAAGGCAATCTTTATCTCATTTACTCTTTATTTTATGTATATATCTTTTTATTTCATCATTTGTTTATAAGGTGGTAATGTGGCTTTATTTGACACTTTTATTGTTCATTTTATGGTTACTTTACTGTGTTCGGTATTTGTCCTTCAGTAGCACTACCTTTACGTCCCTCCTAGAATTTCCTTTAAATTCTTGCTCAATTTATCCTGGTAGTTGCTTTTTCCCTGTTTGGCACCTTTCTTTTACAAGCAGTATTTTTATGTCCCCCTTCAGAGACAATTTTAAAATTTGGTTAACATTTTTGGCTACACTTCTGGTGGCGGTAATCAACAATAAGACGGCGGCTCTACAATTTTTTCTTTTATTCTGCCGTCTCTATTGTTTTTATAAAGGGTGGACTTAAATATTTTGGTTTCTTTTTGATTTATTCCATGTATAGCACTTTCTATATACCGCGTTTTTTTGCGGTTAAAAATATGGCTCTTATTGGTTTTATGTCACATTCGTTCTATGTAGGCCTATATGGCTGGATTCTAAAACATTTTTTTCGCTTTTTGCACACGTGTTAGATTTGTACAGATTAATTAGTAATGTCCTTTAAACATTTTATATCTTGGTTCATTACTATTGATAGTGGTCTCCTGGCTCACTCCTGCTACTATTATTCTTTAAGCACATATTCCTGTGTAGTTATTTATCTCATATCCTGCCCTTTTTCTCCTCACTCCTTATTCCACCTTCTTTTTCTTTCATTTTGTGTTTTTGAAGGATATTATTTTAAATTATGAGTTTTTTAATTACCTTGTTTTTGGTTTTTTAGTAACAATGTTTCTTTAGACTTTTCTGCATAAGCGTGGTGTAATACTTTTTAGAACCCACAACAGAGGTTAGTATATTAATTTATTTTTATGTTTTTATGTGATTTCATGTGTATCTGAGCCTTTGAGCACCTTTATCTTCTATTTATTTTATATTATTTATTAACCTTATTGGATTGTACATTGTTCAGTTTTTGATGTTTTTAATGTTATTAAGTATTAATATGTATGATGTTTTATGAGTTTGTCAGTCTGTTTCTTTGTTTTTAATGGTTGTTAATGGTTGTTATTTATGATTTTAGTTTCTGTGCCTGGCTAGCCCCTGACGAAGGGTGACGAAACACGGCCTGTGTCGGGCGGCCTAAGGTTTAATAAAGGACTCTGTCTTTCCATCTACTCACGCCTCAGGTTGGTTTGTTCTTAGCTCTGCGTGACTACTGCTCCCTAGTGTCGTATGCTTTCTTCTTAATTTCATTAGGTAGCCCTGAAAAGAGCTGTTTGTTGTTGTTGGCCATTAGTACTTGATGGGATAGCCCTTGCTCTTTCTATCCAGAGGACATCTTTCTGGCATGGAGTGGATAGGTTTGACAAGGTGTTCTCGCGTTATGATGCAATTCCAGGCTGCAATCAGTGATTCACTCAGTTCTCACTTGGTCTGTGGCCACTTCTTGGTGATCTCAACTGATACCTTATACCAAAGATTCTCAATCGGGTTGAGACTGAGTGATTGAGCAGGCCAGTCAAAAGTCTGAACTCCATTTATTTTCTTCCAGTTGGCAACAGTTTTCGCTCAGTGGCAAGATGCATTGTCATCCTGGAAGACATAACTGCCAGGAAACAGTTGCTCAGCTGATGGCAGCATGCAGTTCTGCAGATTCCTATGTATTTCGCTGCATTCACCATCCCATCAATGATATGGAGTCTTCCAACACCACTGGCTGCCATGCATCCCCAGATCATGACCTTGATTGGATGCTTCACAGAGATAATCAAGCACTCTGGTTTGTACTTTTCATGGGGAAAACTCCTCAGATAGGTTTTGCCCTAGTTGCCCATGATGCAGAATGTGCTTTTGTCACTGAACAGAACTTTCTCCCAGTCAGCCTTGCTCCATTTTGAGTACTTGGATGCCCATTCAATACATCTCTTCCTCTGTTCTACCATTAGTAGCGGTTTCTTCTGTGCCTTACAACCCCTCAACTCATCCTCCAAGCATTCTCTCCTCACAGTGGAAGTGCAAACTACAACGGAACACTTCTCCTTCCATTCCCACAGAAGCTCAGGGGAGGGTAGCTTGCAGTTGCCAAGAGATGTCCTTATTGAGGCCCTGTGGTCCCTCTTGGTTGACTTTTTAGGCTGACCACTACGATGTTGGACCTGCGTATTTCCCATTTCCTTATGCTTCTGCAGAATGTGGACAATTGTGCTCTGATTAAAGCCAACCTTTCCTGCAATCTGCGGGCTGGAATACCCCTTGTGCAAAACCACAACCCAGACCCGGACTTCCATTGATAGAAAATGCAACCTCTTCACCATGCCAGGACGTTGAGCATCAGATGCGAAACACACCAGTTGATTCACATTAAATTCAAACCCTATGTGCTGCCAAAATACCATGCACTGATTGGCTATCAAATATGACTTCCTGTTGGCTGAGGAAGTGCAGTATTCTATTGGTTCATTTCGATCCTGCTTTGATACAGAATCCAGTTGGAACATCGTTTCCTCATAACAGCCATACAAAAGTTCACAGACAAATAATTTTGCATGCAGAAACGGCTGCCAAATTAAATTTCAACAAAACAGTATATAATAAGCCAGGATTCTGCCACAGAATTTGGAAAGATTGTCAAAATAAAGCTGAGAATAGCTTGATCATGCAGCCTATGCAAGACACTTGTACACTACTGTAACTTGAAGGCCTCTTTATATAACAGTTTCTCTATATATACTCATAGAATATTTACCCTATTCTACTTTCTCTATTAAGATGCACCCTAACTGGCTTTAACTGAAAGATAGCTTGTTACACGTACTAAGCCCTAACTGGCTTTTATTTAATTTAAATCTGGTTTGTAGTACTATGCCCTAACTGACTTAATAAAACACTGAATTTTAAAATACACAGATTTTATCAGATTTAACCCAAAGAAGTCCCTTTTTCCCAAGGCTCAGAGAATTTCTCAGGAGATAAATACTGTGATAAGGTGAGCTGTGAGGATGAGATGGAATGGGAGAGAAGTGAGGAATGTGCCTTTAAAGACAGATGTAAACAGGGTTCCCATAGAAACCACAAGCCACCGGAGCATGCAGTAGCTAGAGCTAAGCCCTGCCCAAGCAGTGACGTAAGAGCTAGGTTGAGCCCTAACAGCTCTCACATGTGCAGAGAGGAGGGTGTGGCTGAAAAGAAGCACCATTTTAAAACTGCTTCAGAGTTTGGTAAAAGTAGTCAGGAGGAAAGGAACCAGGAGGAAAGAGGCCACGAGAAAAGGGAGCTCAAGGAGCAAAGGAGAGGAGAAGGAAGGACGGCTGATCCCTACTCTCAGAAAGCAGTGGAACCAAGGTTGGAACCTGTCCTAAAACACCCCAGAGAAGAGAAGCTGGAGAGGTTTGCTTCCACGTGGGGAAACAGCTCAGAGAGCCAGCCAAGTAATAGAGGTGGGGCAGACAAGTTTGCTACAGTTCCTAACAGAGGCTTTTCTGAAGACGTGGTCAGAGAGCTAAAGAAAAGCGCTGAACGCTGTGCTAGCCAAAAGACAAGGAGAGCAGCCCCAGGCAGGAACAGGAACAGTTCAAGTAAGTGCTGTAAGTCAGCTCTAGAGGCTGTTGAAAAGCTATTCTATGAGACAGAAACTCCTTCTTTAAACTATGCTGGTACAGAGCAGAAAGAACACTTTTTAGGGTAACTGAAAGAGTTTCTGCAGAGTGTAAAGTTTAAACCTTCTGATATAAGCTCCCCTGAAGATGGTTCAAATGAAGCTGTGGAAGATATGCAGATAGAAATGTTTGAAACTCCTTGTGATAATGACGCAGTAGAAATGGAATGCTCATTTTGTAAGTCAAACAAACTGAACATGTGCTAGGCTTAGGCCATGAGAAGAAGTTTATTTTACCCTGGTTTTGTCAAGCTGAGTGAG
Source organism: Ichthyophis bannanicus (assembly GCA_033557465.1). Classification (NCBI taxonomy): domain Eukaryota; kingdom Metazoa; phylum Chordata; class Amphibia; order Gymnophiona; family Ichthyophiidae; genus Ichthyophis; species Ichthyophis bannanicus. The sequence continues at coordinate 364,285,673 of CM066032.1, read as the reverse complement.
GAAGAAAACCCTGACTAAGAAGTTTTAAGTCTGCCTGACGTGATTAGCAGCCATAGCAGTGAAATGCATTTGTTTGAAGGAAGTTGAGTGCCGCTGCTGTGGAAAGAATATTCCTGACTTTGATGTTAAACCTGTTTTGTTCCTCTTCATCATTTAATTTGGAGAACTTATCCTTGCCTTGTTTTTGCGCTATGAATTTTGATGTGAGGGAGAAACCCCGGAATAAATTTCTTTGTTTTGCCTGACAAACTGTGTGGTCACACTACTTTGCTTGGAGAGTATCTGAAACTACAAGTCCCAGCATTCAGTGCTGGCAGCCAAAGTCTTGGGACAGTACTCAAAGGGCAAATAAGGCAGCCCTTTTGCCTACCGGCCATTGGCCTAGGCAGGGGGTCACGACAATACTTACAAATGCAAATTTTTTCCAGCAGTATCAGCCCTCTTGGTATCCTATTGTACCATTATAAAATTGCTTGCCGTATATATTTCAGTGGAGATGAATGCACAAATGATTTAGTGTACTGCGACACCCATCAGCAGGGCCAAGAGGCTGGCAGCTGATGGGCGGCCTTACTGTCCTTTAGAATAAAAGTTCTTTACTCTGTAGGAATGAATTGTAGTTGAGGCAGGTGTTAAGGCTTTGCAAGATTTTTATTATTTATACAATGGGGATTTTCAAAGGCACGCGGAGGTTCAAAACACAACAAATGCACTAGGATAACTTCTCCAAATGAAAGGATGAACACAGGAAAAACCAGGAGAAATGAAAAACAAAACTTTTCTTCTCTGCTGTTCTCTGCACTGCTCCGTGTGGTCACACACTATACTACAGCAGAACTAAGCACAGCTGGTTTCAGTTTCACCAAACAACGTCTTCCCAAACTCCGTTACTCTCAACAATGGATACAGCACAGCACTGCTTTCTTCTGAGTCACAGGTAAAAGCTACCTTATTAAAAGGCTTTTAAAACTCTCTCCTGTTCACTTTCTTACTGTGGTATTCTTGTGAGTTAAACAACAGTCCATTGGTATAGGAAAATCATCACATTCAGGCACAGTGGTTTCTATCTGCATTTCCTCAATGCCATTAGAATTACCAAAGTCTTTCTCATATGTGGGGACTTCTTTTAGCTTCTCTCTCTTTAGAAACTAGTGGAAGTGATCCCACAGCAAGTCAGCCTTTTCAGGTGTTTTGATACTAGGGGTTTGAATCCTCTCACTAGAGAATAGTCTCTGCAGTGCCCCTAATTTAGAAGCTTCAAAAACGTCAGAGTTATCTGGTCTGGAGTTTGCAGCAGGTACTAGGCTTTCAATACAACGTTTCACAGTAGAGGGGGAGGGTTCCAGCTCCTGCTCATTAAAACTAGCCTTTATCTCTTTTGCCAATTTATCAGATATAAAATGGTCAGTTTTACCTTGAGGCTGTTTCTCTGTGTCAGCACTGGTGCTCTTTCCACCTCTCCAATCCTCCCAGCTGTAGCAATTGTTTGACTGGCCTGCCCGGCTTCTCCAATTGTCTGTGCTTTTACCTTTGAATGCTGGCTTTGTCTGAGTGTGTGCTTTTCCCTCGGCACCTTCTCTCACACAGGCTGTTCTGCCTGGACTCTTTGGTCTCAGACTCTGGTCTTGGCTTTCTCTTGCCTTCCACCTGGCTCTCTGGATATTTTCCTGACCAGCTTCTTTGTAGGTTCTCCAATCGGTTCTCCAATCGGTTCTGTCTCCAGGTCTGTAACCGGTGCTCCAATCAGGTCTCTCTTCAGGTCTGTCTTCCTTTCCTCTGCACGTGGTTTTTAACCTTGGCTTCCTGCTTCTTTGTGACCAATCAGAACGGGGGTTAGTCTCCACCCTTGCACTAGGGCGTAGTTTGCTTCCTACAGGGAACTGCCTTTTTCTCTGACGTAGGCTGAGTTTTCCTTGTAGCTGTGCATTGTCATCCGTTTCCATGGGGATTTCTGGATTCTCTTCTGTGTCCATGTTTTCCATCAGGCTTTCACCATCACAGTACATAGACCAGTGGTTCTCAACCCGGTCCTCTGGGACTCCCAGGCCAGTCAGGGTTTCAGGATATCCACAATGTATATGCATGAGAGAGATCTGCATGCACTGCTTTCACTGTATGCAGATCTATCTCAGGCATATTCATTGTGGATATCCTGAAAACCTGACTGGCCTGGGAGTCCCAGAGGACCGGGTTGAGAACCACTGACAGACAAATCAAAGCAAATTTGAGGATGAATACAAACTAAAACCATTTTTTTTGCACTTGTGAATCCTTACAATGTATCAATTTCTTTTTGACAGTCATTAATGCAGTATTCAAATTTAACAACCTCATGTTATAATTCCGTTTTTATAACAACAAGAAATTCTAATCTGGCAAGTGTGTAAATCAGGGGTGTCCACCCCTGTCCTGGAGGGCCGCAATCCTAGCAGGTTTTTGAGATAGCCCTAATGAATATTGTCAGACGGCTGCCTGGGTGAGAATCTTCACAGTCTTGGCAAGTGCATATATCTATATGATTTGCAAGGGATTGTGGGCAATGCAGTTCATTCACACCAGACACAGCTGCTCACAATAATTAGTTGTGCTTTTGGGTAAAGCCAATAAGATATTTATTTATGGGGTTATTTCTCCCAACACAGATATGCTTGGTAGCACATAAATCAGGTTACTTGCTTTCAGTGTTAAACTTGGAAAAACTAAATCAGAAAACAACATTTGAACTTGTCAGGCAATCAAAGCAAAAGAAATAAGACCTGGTTGGCAACAAACTGGTCTTTTCTGTAGGCATTAGCTAATGTTCTCTTAGCAATGTATCAAACAACAAACCAAAAGCCACAAAGAAAGAAAAAAAATTGTTCTTTTCAGGTTAACTTCTTATATCTTCCCACATAGATTCAGAAGTGATTCTCTCCTAGCTCACAAGCAATTAGGTAAGGCTCAATTGCTAGCAGTTATCCAGCTGAAACCCCTTAGCTGGCTTGCTTTCTACTGCGTGGCTAGAAATCTTACTCAGGAGCTTTTCTGAGTAGATTAAAGAACAAGTTTGTATTTCTTTGTGATGGTTGCTGTACTTTATAACAGAAAATCACCAAAGGAGTTTAGACAGAGAGCAGTCCATGTAAACAGATTCTTCATCTGCTATCACCCCCTCTTCTTCAACAAGCATGGGTTCAATGTCTTGGATTGGCATAGATGAATCTCCCAATGGAGTACTTTCAGGAGAATACTTGTTTCCCTGCTGTCTTTCAAGGTTATAGCTAGGGCATAGATCAGTGTTCATACCTGAGCTTCCATTGCTGTTAGAGTTCCTCTCTATATAGCCTGGCCAGTATGTAGTCCAGTTCTTATGTCCAGCCTTCCAATCAAGATCCCTGGACACTGGATCTCTCTTCACATACCTTCTGGCACGGGTCTTAGGGTCCCTTCCACGTGCAGCCGTCTCCCTCACAGGTACCGTCTGGAGATTCCTAGCTCTGCAGCCCCATTCCTCTGGCTTTTCCCAGTCCAATGGTGTATGCTGGCCCTTGGAATGCCTCCCAGTATACGTACTGCTCTGGACTCTTCTAGACCTCTCAAAGGCTTTTCTCCTCTTTCTTCCAAAGGGTTTCTTTCCCTCTCTGTCCGTCCGGTTTGGCTTCTGCTTCTGATGATCCTCCTGATGATGAAGATGATCAAACTCAAGCTGATTCTCTGTAGAATAAACTCTACCTTTATTCTGCTTAGATGAGTGCTCCTCCCTAACACAGCGCAGCTGTGCTGAATCAGGCCCTGCCCTTTGAGATGAGTGCTTAGGGATTACCTCATAGCCCTCCTGATTGAAGACACGTTTCCCCCCTTCAGCTCCTCTAATGGCTGTTGGAAACCTGGTGCATTCTGGGACTGGTAGTCTTTTATGGGAAAATTCTGTTTTCTTATTTCTACCAGAATTGACAGGTTGCTTATTCAGAGTCACTTCACCTTTCCTATAGCTCCTTCCTGAGCTATGATAAGCTTCCTTATCACAATATGCATGAATATATATGCATTAGAGATATACTGCCAACCTGACTGGTGTGTGGCCCTCCAGGACTGGTTTGGAGATCCCTGCCTTATACCTCTGTCATTTAAGATTGTGAGTGGATAAGGTGCAGATGTCCTAGACATAAAAAAGGGTAGATAGAATTTGTCACATTCCTCGTCGCTTCTCACCACCACCAAAATATTGTCTATTGGTATGAAGATGGATGTTTTGCTGATAGGCAGAGTTGAAAATGTGGTTTGGTTGAATCGTGGGCAGAGTTCACAAGTACATGAATTTATTATGAAATATCTAGGTCTACAAATGTACTTGTGAATATTACACACTTTCATTTCCATCTGTACTCATTTAGATGTAAGTGTCTGTACCTGCATTTTAGGCTCGATCTTTATAAGAACATAAGAACATAAGACATGCCATACTGGGTCAGACCGAGGTCCATCAACCCAGTATCCTGTTTCCAACAGTGGCCAATCTAGGTCATACGTACCTAGCAATATCCCCAAAAGACACAGGTTCCACAATGCTTGTACTGGGTCAAGCATTGATATCCTGGGTCCCTTTTTAATAGTGGTTTATGGACCTTTCCTCCAGGAACTTGTCCAAACCTTTTTTAAACCCAGCTATACTAACAGCCCTTACTACATCCTCCGGTAACAGATTCCAGAGTTTGATTACACGTTGAGTGAAAAAATATTTTCTCTTATTTGTCTTAAATAGTTTACCCTGTAGCTTCATTACATGTCCCCTAGTCTTTCTATATTCTGATAGCGTAAACAATTGATCCACGTTTATCCGTTCCACTCCATTCATTAATTTATAGACCTCTATCATATCTCCCCTCAGCCGTCTCTTTTCCAGGTTAAAGAGCCCTAACCTTTTTAGCCTCTCTTCATAGGAGTAGCCTTCCATCCCCTTCACCAATTTGGTGGCTCTTCTCTGTACTTTTTCTAATAACGCTATGTCCTTTTTAAGATACGGTGACCAGAATTGCACACAAAATTCAAGGTGCGGTCGTACCATGGAGCGATACAGAGGCATTATAATATCCTTTGTTTTATTCTCCATCCCTTTCCTTATGATACCTAGCATTCTATTTGCTTTCTTGGCCGCCGCTGCACACTGGGCGGAGGGTTTTAAACATGTTATCCACGATGACTCCTAAATCTTTTTCCTGGGTGGTGGTTTCTAATGTGGAGCCTTGCATCATGTAACTATAGTGTGGGTTGTTCTTTCCTAGGTGCATAACTTTGCACTTGTCCACATTAAATTTCATCTGCCGTTTGGATGCCCAGTCTTCCAATTTATCCAGATCCTCCTGCAGTTTTCCACAATCCTCTTGGGTTTTAACAACTTTAAACAGTTTTGTGTCATCTGCAAATTTGATAACCTCACTAGTTATTCCCTTTTCCAGGTCATTTATGAATATGTCAAAAAGTAGCGGACCCAGTACAGATCCCTGGGGTACTCCACTATTCACCTTCTTCCATTGGGAATATTGGCCATTTAGCCCTACCCTCTGCTTTCTATCTTTTAACCAGTTCCCGATCCACAATAGTACACTGCCTCCTATCCCATGACTTTTGAGCTTCGCCAAAAGTCTCTGATGGGGGACCTTGTCAAAAGCTTTCTGAAAGTCCAGATATACTATATCAACCGACTCACCTTTGTCTACCTGTTTATGCACACCTTCAAAAAAACATATCAGATTAGTAAGACAAGATCTTCCTTGTCTAAAGCCATGTTGGCTGTCTCCCATTAGGCCATGACTATCTACATGCTGTGTAATTTTGTTCTTTATGATGGTTTCTACCATTTTCCCTGGTACTGACGTCAGGCTCACCGGTCTGTAATTTCCCGGGTCACCCCTGGAACCCTTTTTAAAAATTGGTGTTACGTTGGCGACCCTCCAATCTTCAGGTATTACAGATGATTTTAATGAAAGTTCACAGATTACCAATAGCAGGTCTGCAATCTCATATTTCAGTTCTTTCAACACTCTGGGATGTATACCATCTGGTCCAGGTGATTTGCTACTATTCAGTTTATCAAATAGTTGTAATATATCTTCCCGGTGTAGCGATATTTCTCTCAATTCCTCTGCAGTATCACCTTTAAATACCACTTCAGTCTTGGGTAATATCCCTACATCTTCCTCAGTAAAGACTGAAGCAAAGAATTCATTCAGTCTCTCTGCTATAGCCTTGTCTCCTCTTACTGCCCCTTTTACCCCTCTATCATCTAATGGTCCAATTGACTCTCTCATAGGCCTTTTGCTACGAATGTACTTGAAAAAGTCTTTATTTCGTGTTTTTGTTTCCATAGCAAGTTTCTTCTCAAATTCCCGCTTTGCCTGCCTTATCAATGCTTTGCATTTAACTTGCCAGTGCTTGTGCTGTTTCCAGTTTTCATCATTTGGCTCTTTTTTCCATTTCCTGAAGGTTGCTTTTTTGGCAGCAACAGCCTCTCTGACCTCACCTTTAAACCATGCTGGCAGTTTTTTGGACTTTCTTCCACTTTTCTTAATGCGTGGAATACAGCTGGTCTGGGCTTCGAGGATAGTATTTTTAAATAACACCCAAGCTTGCTGTAAGTCTTTAACCTTTGGAACCGCTCCTTTTAGTTTTTTCCTAACTATATTCCTCATTCTATCATAGTCTCCCTTTTGAAAGTTAAAAGGTAGATGCCTTTACTATCTGTCCTCCACTAATTAAATCAAACATGATCATACTATGATCACTATTGCCAAGTGGTCCCAACACCGTTATTTCTTACACCAGATCTGGCCACTAAGGACTAGGTCCAGTATGGCTTCCCCTCTGGTCGGTTCATGAACCAGCTGCTCCAAGAAGCAGTCATTTATTCCATCTAGAAACTTTATCTCTTTAGCTTGTCCTGCTGTGACACTGACTCAGTCGATACCGGGGTAATTGAAATCACCCATTATTACTACTCTGTTGTGACTTTTGTTATCTTCCTTGATTTCTTTGAGCATTTCATCATCCATTTGTTCATTCTGGCCAGGTGGTCGATAGTATACTCCCACTGCCATCACCTTCCCCTTCATAAATGGAATTTCAATCCATAGAGATTCTACAGCAAATTTTGTTCCCTGCAAAACTTTAATCCTTTCTGACTCAATGCCCTCTCTAACATAGAGCGCAACCCCTCCACCAATTTGATCAGCTCTATCATTACGATATAGTTTGTAACCAGGTATCACAGTGTCCCACTGGTTATCCTCCTTCCACCATGTCTCTGAGAGTGCAATCATATCTAACCTCTCATTTAGTGCTATATATTCTAACTCTCCCATCTTATTGCTTAGACTTCTAGCATTGGCATACAAGCATTTTAGAGACCGTATTTTATTCATATTAATCTGGCTATTGGTAGGCAGGGGTAATTTGGAATCTTTATGCTCTGTCTGCTCCTTACTCAAGGACATTTGGGCTACTATACTCCCTTTTGGAACCTCACTGCTTTTGGTAGTATCCTTCAAGGATACCTTCGTCCGAACCATGCACTCCTGGGTGACTGTCGGCTTTCCCCTATTTTCTAGTTTAAAAACTTCTCTATCTCTTTTTTAAAGGTTAATGCCAGCAGTCTGGTCCCATCCTGATTAAGGTGAAGCCCATCCCTTTGGAAGAGCCCCCCCTTTCCCCAGAATGTTCCCCAGTTCCTAACAAATCCAAAACCCTCATCCTTGCACCATTGTCTCATCCACGCATTGAGACTCCGGAGCTCTGCCTGTCTTTTGGGTCCTGCACGTGGAACAGAAAGCATTTCGGAGAACGCTATCCTGGAAGTTCTGGATTTCAACTTCCTACCTAAAAGCTTAAATTTAGCCTCCAGAACTTCCCTACCACATTTTCCTATGTCATTGGTACCAACATGTACCAAGACAGCAGACTCCTCCCCAGCACTATCTATGATCCTATCTAGGCGGTGCGTGAGGTCCGCTACCTTCGCACCAGGCAGGCATGTTACCAGGCGATCCTCATGCCCACCAACCACCCAGCTATCTACATTCCTAATGATTGGATCACCAACTATAACAGCTGTCCTGACCCTCCCCTCATGGGGACATGGTCCTGGAGAAACGTCCTCGGTGCGAGAGGGTTTTACATCACCTGGAGGACAGGTCTTAGTTACAGGATCACTTCCTGCCACACCAGGGTGATGCTCTCCTGTCACGTGACCTCTCTCCTCCATGGCAACAGGGATGCTGCCAGACTGGAGGTGGGACTTCAGGACTATATCCCTGTAGGTCTCATCCATGTACTTCTCTGTCTTTCTTATGTCTTCCAGGTCTGCTACTCTAGCCTCTAGAGAACGGACTCATTCCCTGAGAGCAAAGAGTTCTTTGCACTTAGTGCATACGTAAGACCTCTCACCAACTGGGAGAAAATCATACATGTGACACTCAATGCAAAAGACCGGAGAACCCCCATCTCGTTGCTGGACTTCTGTCTGCATCTTAGTTTAAAGCTTGTGTTTAGGTCTTTTAAATCCTGTATATAATAAGGATTGGTGTAGATGCTTATACCAATAAAAGTGTATCTAATACCCCTAATACACCTTGTGTACCTGAAGCTTAAGTAATTAATCTCAGGTCCTCTGTGTATGACTGCTTTGGATAATGAGCTGCACCTTAGAGCAGGCCCTTTCCTCTAAGATGTGCAAGTACCTATAAAACTACAATTACCCCAGGGGTGGGTGGGTGCTGGGGAGTGAGGGAGGGAGATAAGTCCTATTAAAGAGGGTAGTTACAAGGTACCCTGTCCTGAACCCTCAGCAGGGGGGAGGGGGATACCACACAAAGCCCAGTTAGTTGAGAGAGGCAAGGTAAGTTATAGCTGAGAAGGCTGAACTAGCACACCACTAAGACAAACAATAAATAATTAAATAAACAGTTAGACAAACAATAAATAATTAATAAACAGCTAGAACTCACAGCAGGGTGTCACAGGAGACAAATATCCACTTCTCTAGCAGAGCACTGTAAAAAGCACTGCTCTTCTCTGATCAGAGAAAAGCAGACTAAAACAGACTATGCACACGTGGAGGAAACAGGAAGAAGGCTACACAATACCTCAGCAGGGGGGGGAGGGGGAGGATTCACTCAGGCAGGCTAGGACAGGAAAAAAAGTTTAACACACAGCAGGTTCTGGGGAGAGAGATTTAATTTAAAATGAACAGTTAACCTGGCTACCACACAAAGCCCAGTTAGTTGAGAGAGGCAAGGTAAGTTATAGCTGAGAAGGCTGAACTAGCACACCACTTTACTTTTGCTTGTATTTTATAAAGACATATAGGCATCTATGTGTCTTCATGAACTAGCACCTAAGTAGGTGCCTACTTGCTCTCTTATAAAATTACCCTCTTAAAATATTATGTGTAGAGAAGACTCCTGAAATTCACAGTTCTTTGTACCATATACTTTCACTCTTTTTACTTCCAAAAGGTTTGCATGTTTCTCTTTAATTTTTTTGCTTGCAGTTCCATGTCAATTTGAAAAGCTTATTGATACAATAACAAAGAAATAGTGATATGCACACTAGAACCAGTCATAAGATAAAATCATTAATATTAATACTTTTTGGACAAAGATTTCAAAATGAAGACTTTTAGAAGCTGTGAAGTGTAATGTTGACCACAGCCCTCCACACACCCCTCACCTGAATCCTCCAATGAAGATATATATACCCAAGACCAATATGCCCTGTGCGACTAACGAATTATGGTGCCTCCACTCTACCTAGTCACATCCAGTAACTCACTCTTTTTGAGTTTCCTGGAAGCCCAATGATGATATAGGTACCCATACTTGCGCCTTGTGTGGTTGCACCACTCACACAGCCCTAGATACAGCCCTGCACACATCCCTTACACATTAACACTTCTCCTACATATGTACACTCTCGTTACTGACCCATACATACAAATGCACTTTCCCACTTACCCCACACTCTTAATATGTGAGAATTTCAAAATGATTCCTGGTAGTTGCTTCTCTGTCCTGCCCTCCTATCTCTTTTCAAGTGCAGTCCCTCTCCTGACACCTTTCCTCATCCTCACCTCCTTGAATGCTGTTCAACCCCCATTGGACCCCTCCCGGTGTCTTTCAACCTGTTTTTCCTCTCCCAATCTTTTCCCCATGGTCATGCTATTCATGTTTAGTCTAGAACATAGAGATCTGAACAAGACTCTAGATGGTGGTAGTCCTCTGCACTATTCTCTCTTTCTCTCCAAGGGTAAATGCATTTAGTTGTGACAACTCTCCAATGGTTTATTTTTCTTAGTACAGATCTGGGGGTGAAAGACTGTAATTCTCTAGCTATAGGAAGAGGAAATCATCACAGAGTGCTATCATCACCAAATGCATTAATCTGCAGAGAAAGGAAGCAGGGAACAGGGCAGGAGGTTGCCACTATGAAAAGCCACAAGCATATTACAGTAGGTGTGGGTGGGAACAAGTGCAAAATCTCTGTCCTTCATAATGTCTTTTCTGCATACTTTTAATGCTGCCCATTCCTTGTTGCTTTCCACCCTTCCCTCCTGACTCCTTCCCACTTAACAAATGTGGATTCTAAAATGATTCTTGGTGGTTGTTTCTCCCTCATGCTCCCCTGTGTCCCCTTCCGAAGTGCCCGCCCTAAAGCCATCTGCTCTACCCTTTTCAGTACAGCACCTCCCTCTATGGTGTCTTCCCTCATTCTCTCCATGTTCTCAGTGAAGGTTTGGATGTAAAGAGCCTGATTCCATACTGGAAGTCGAAGCCCTCTGTATGTCTGGTCTGAACCGGATGTACAGAGGGCATCGTGATTCTGATCCAGCAGGGCACATCTAGCCCCATGGGATCATAATCGCAAACAGTCCTGTACGTGAAGGCTGGGACTGCAATTCAGCCCGACCTGCACATACAGGACAAGCCCAACTAACTCAGTCAGGACTTTTAAATGGAGCCATGGGGTCTGGTTGCCATGGCACTGTGGCTCCATTTAAAAGCCACAATCCCTTCCGGCTCCTGCAGCAGATTCCCCGCAGCCCGACCCCCGATCCGGCCACCTACGGTCAGGGTCGGGCTGTGGGGAATGTCCTCGGGCACCCCTGCCCCATCCGTGTCCTGGGTCCACTGATCTCCTATGTTCAGGGACGTTATTCCACCTCGGAGGTGGAATAACTTTCCCGTACATGTCACCGGCCCTGGACATACAGGGCCGACATTAGAATTGGTTCTGTACATCCAGGGCCGATGACCACCCATCGCCTGCCCTAACTACGCCCCCGATCCGCCCCCTCCCTGCCCCCATCTAACTTTCTCGTACAACCGGCGGGGAAGTTAGACACCGACAGGGAAGCCCACGAATAGCGGGGATGGAATAACCCCCAAAGGGTGACAATGGCAACACCGGTCTCCTTTCTCTTCATCAGTGCAGGATGAGGACTGGAGATGAAGAGTAGCAGTCCTCCCTTCTTGTAGCATAGCAGAGCTTGACTGGGTTAGTTATCCCCTCTTCTTTTGGCACAGAATAGAGGGTGATTGCCTCCTCCTCCTGAGCATGGTTCTGCGCTCAGTGGCAGGCTTTAAAGATTCTCTTTTCTTTTTATCATGGGTATCGGAGATGAAAAGCAGCAGTCCTCCTTGATTCTCTCCTCTTTTTTGACCACAGGAACACCAGCACAGAAAATACTAGCATACATCCTGCAGACCTGCTTTGAAGCATAGAAACATGATCGCAGAAAAAAAACACATGGCCTATCTAGTCTGCCCTTCCATATCAACTGCTACAAGAGTCCCTTTTTTCCTTTAGAGATCCTCTGTGTTTGTCCCATGTTTTTTTTGGATTTAGATATTGTCCTCATCTCTACAAACTCTACTGGGAGACTATTCCACACATCTACCACTCTTTCCGTAAAGAAATATTTCCGCATATTACTCCTGAGTCTATCCCCTTTCACCCTCATCCCATGTCCCCTCATAGCAGAGCTTGCTTTCAAACTAAAGAGGCTTTCCTCCTGTGCATTTATGCCATGGAGGTATTTAAAAGTCTTTATCATATCTACTCTGTCCTGCCATTCATCTAACATATACATATTAAGATCCTTAAATCTATCCTCCTATGCTTTATAATGAAGACCACTAACCATTTTAGTAGTCACCCCCTGTACCGACTACATCCTGTTTATATCCTTTTGAAGGTGCGGTCTCCAGAATTGCACCCAGTACTCCCAATGAGGTCACACCAGAGACTTATATAGAGGCACTATCACCTCCTTTTTTCTGCTAGCCATTCTTCTCCGTATGCACCCAAGCATCTTTCTGGCTTTTGCAGTCTCCTTTTCAACCTGTTTAGTTACTTTAAGATCGTCAGACACAATGGGGAGGGGTTGCCTGCATGGAGCGGCAGGTTCACCTACACTTGCCATCTTACTGGGAAGACTAGATGGACCATACTGGTCTTTATCTGCCGTCATTTACTATGTTACTATGTACCGCTCTTCTTTTCTGGACACAAGTACTTCATCCCCTATACTGTACTGCTCCCTTGGATTACTGCAGACCAAATGCATGACCCTGCATTTTTTTAGCATTAAATCTCAGCTGCCAAATTCTCAACTATTCTTCAAGCTTAGCTAGATCCCTCCTCATGTTATCTACTCCTTCCTGCGTGTCTACTCTTTTGCAGATTTTGGTATCATCCACAAACAAGCAAACCTTACCCGACAGCCCTTCTGCAATATCACTAACAAAGGTGGGCTCATGGACCCCTTAGGATAGTATTTATCCCCAGCCTGTCCTGGAGACACACCTAGTCAGTTGTGTTTCTGGTATTTCCACAATGAATATGCATGTGACACATTTGCATATATAGGAAACTAATTGCATGCAAATCTATGTTATGCATATTCATTATGGTAATCCTGAAAATCTAATTAACTAGGTGTGCCTCCAGAAGAGGGTTAAAAAGCACTACCCTAGGAGTTCACAGACATCATTTTGCTTAACCCTTTTATTGGAACAGCAAGGGGAGAAGAGTTAACACTCACAACTCTCAAAACTGCACAGTACCACCCAATGCCTTCATCATTCTGGGATTCATCAGCTTCACAGAAGCAGCTTTGCACCAGTCAATGGAGAGGAAGAGATTCCTATCAAAGGAATGCAATAAACCTGATTATGAGAATTATTGTTCTCATCTCTACCCCTGATAGACTGAACGCATTCACAGAAGCACTTGCTAAACCACTGACCTTCTCTTTCTCCTGTTCAATGTCCTCCACTGCAGCAAACTGTTTATTGGATGCTGAGGTAAGGTAATATTATTCCCCAGCTTAATTATGATTCATTAAAAATCTCATCAAGGTCATTGGAATATATTAGATATTTCCTGATAATCTTAGCAAGTTGCACAACTTCAGGAGTAGAGGACAGGGTCTATAATGGGAGAACTATATGAAAAACACCATGATCACCTTTTCCAAAGTTTGAAATACTAGAGACTTCTTCTTCACAAGGAAGGAGTAAATTTATAACTAATTGCAGGAAAGAAAGAAAAACTAGAGAGAGCACTAATGACATGGACTAGAAAAAGGCAGCCACTTAGGTCTGTTTTATAGATTGTTTCTATTAGTAAAATACAACGTAGGCCTGATACACTAAAATTCAGTATGCATATTACGGCCATTTAGCATACACATAGAATAGCTAGCTAGGTAATAACATGTTGATTTCTAAAAAATATAGGTTCCTAACCTTGAGAATTAGGCACCTAGATCCAAGACCAGCCTTTCCATTAGGCGGACTAGGCATCCATATAGTGCAGCAGTGTAGCCCCAGCACAACTGGCAAAACACAGAGGCAGACAAGCAGCAGTAGTTATCCTGCTTCCACTGGAGTCAGAGCCAAACTCAAGCCTGTACAGTTTAGAAGTAAAGTACAGAATGGCAGCGGGTCATAGAGCACTTGTGTGTGCACTCGCACTCAAGGCCTGCAGTGTCCCACCCCCTTCATTTCCGCAGAAGGGGGTGGGACGCGAGGTCTTGCATTTGCAGGTGCTCAAGGTCTGCCACTGAACTGTGCTTTGCTTAAAATTGTTCAGGATCAGGTCAGACTCCGGTTCCAGTTTGCGTAGGATGGCTGTCTTGATAGATGCGGAGGGAGAAAGTAAGGAAGGAGAGAGATGCTGGCTACCTTATTGGGGGGTGGGGGGAGATGGGGACAAGAGATACCTTTTCAGAGGTAGGGATAGGGAAAAAGAGAGAGATGCTGTATAACCCTTGGATGGGGGTGGGGGTAGGGAAGAAAAGATATGCTGGATGCACCTTTGTTGGGGGGGTTAGGGAAAGAAGCCCAGAACAAATGTATTCCATGCTTTAAGAAAAGCGGAAGGAAGGACAGAAAACTGACAGCATGGTTTAAAGGCGAGGTCAGAGAGGCTATTGTAGCCAAAAATCATCTTTCAGGAAATGGAAAAAGGAGCCAAATGATGAAAATAGGATATAATATAAACACTGGCAAGTTAGATGCAAGGCACTGATAAAACAGCCAAAGCAAGAATGTGAAGAAAAGCTGGGGCAGAGTTGTAGCATGATGTTTAGAGCATTTGCCTAATGTACAACAGCTGCTGATTTGATTCCCACTGGGACTGTATGAGGTCCTACCACTCTCCATTGCTTTTCAAAAGGAACCTAATGACGAACACCAGAAACAACATAACCATTGGCAAGTTAGATGCAAGGCATTGATAAAGCAGGCAAAGAGAGAATTTGAAAAGAAGCTTGCTGTCAGCAAAAACATATTATAAAAACTTTTTAAAGTACATTTGTCACAAAAAAAAATGTGAGAGAATCTGTTGGACCATTGAATGATAGAGGGGTAAAAGGGGTGCTAAGAAAGAACAATGCCATAGCGGAGAAAATGAATGACTTCTTTGCTTTGGTCTTTACTGAAGATGATGTAGGGAAGTTTATTTATTTAACAGGTTTTTATATCACTTTAGTCATAGCAGTTTACATTGTAACTTAAACTTGGCAATATACATTAAACAGGGACATTAATAACTTGGATTTTTTTTCCTGAGGCAATGAAAGGTTAAATGACTTGCTCTCGGTCACTAGGAGTGCTAGTGCGAATTGAACCCTCTTCACTTGGCTCTTAAGTCAGTGTGCTAACCAGTAGGCTACTCCTTCACTCCAAGTTACCTATGCCTAAAATGGTATATTAAGGTGATGTAGTGGAAGAATTAAAAGAAATATTGATAAACTAGGAGGATGTATTACACCTGTTTGATAAACTGAAGAGTAGCAAATCACCTGGACCAGATGGTATACATCCAAGAACTGAAATATGAGATTTCAGACCTACTATCAGTAATCTGTGAACTACCATTAAAATCATCTGTAGTATTTGAGGATTGGAGAGTGGAAAATGTAACTCCAATTTTTAAAGAGTTCCAAGGGTGTTCCAGGAAACTACAGACTGGTGAGCATGATGTCAGTTCCAGTCAAAATGGTAAAAACCATTATAAAGAATAAAATTAGCCATGATTTAATGGGAGAAAGCCAACATGGATTTGGTCAAGGAAAGTTTTGTTTTACTAATCTTAAATGCTTTTTGAAGGTGAGAATAAATAGGTAGACAAAGGTGAGCTGGTTGATATAGGGCCTGATTCTGGGACACAGGTTGCGGGGCTGGATGTTCAGGCCTCATTCCCCCTCCGGCTTGCCCCGTAGGTCCTGTGCAGAATGGGGAGGGCCAGCTGGGGGCAGGAGGGGGCGGAATGTGGCAGAGTGGATGCAGGTCAGACCGGCAGGACGTATAGGGCAGATTCAGGCCATGGCCCTGTACATCCTGCTGGGGCAAAGGGGATGTGCCCTCTTATTCCATCTCAAAGATGAAATAAGAAGCACAAACCCGGCGATCGGGGATGGGTGCGGAGAGTGTCCCCGCTGCCCAATCCAGGCCCCGGTAGGCCAGCCATAGGTTGGGCAGCGGGGAAGAGAGGGGCCAAAGCTTTTTTAAACCCAAGTACACTAACTGCTTTTATTACCTCCTCCTTTTTTGTTGGATTTATAAAAGAGCTTTTGCAACCATACATGCAGAGAGAGAGCAGTGGTAGTATCTGTAGCAACAAAAACAGGCGAGATAAGAAGCATGACAAACTAAGTGGTTGTAACTTTTGTAGACTGTTTTTTGGTTAAATAAGTAAATATATTGATTTTTTTTGCTTTGATTACATTAATCCTTTGATTATCCCAGTCTGCTCGTACAATATTAAATATTTACCCCTCAGCACTTGTTTTTATTCCAGCTAGGAATTTGCCCCTTCCCTGCAATTTTCTTGTTACAATATTTGTTTTGAAGGAGAACTACTTGTATCATGTCAACAGAGTTCATAAAGGAGTTTTGGAAAAGGGGTGGTGCAGCCTACCATTAATAGTAATGAGGGATGGGAGGGTGCTGTTCTGTAGGTTGTAGGGGAGGTGCTAGAGACCCTAGCACCAGCCCTGAAGCAAGGACAAAGCTGCTGCTTTGCATATGGTATCCAGTGAAACACACTATTTTATTGCCATCAAATCAGTGGTGACTCAGCTACCTCTGGGTTTTCTTGGCAATGTATCACTGGCCTTTTCTTTTGAGGCAGTGGAGGATAAAGCGACTTACCCAAGGTCACAAGGAGTGGCAGTGGGAATTGAACCCTTGATCTTCTGGGTACTAGGCACTTGCTCTAACCACTCAGCTACTCTTCCACTCCAAAGCACACTTTAGGAGTGTCATAACAGCTGCATTAGTGTATGTAAGAGTAGCCTACAGTAGTTTTTAAAACAGCAGGCTGAGAACAAGGGAAACCAGAGCTAAATCTCACCGACATGGCTTGTGGCCTTGGGCAAGTCCCTTAACCCTCCATTGCCTCAGGTATAAACTTAGACTGTAAGTCATCTTGGATAACCTGCCTTGAGTTGCTACTGAAAAGGTATTATTATTATTATTATAGTGGATTCTTCATTGGAAGACACAGTCTAGGACTGGTTTTAATCCTGTGATTTGGGTTCTAACTAAGAACCTAGGAATCATGCAGGTATCACTGCAAAATGTAAGCTGTTACAAGTAGGGTAGTCCTTTATAGGATTTGTGTAGTGAAGTCCTGTAGGTCCACAATTTGCAAAAATTTAGGAAGTCCCTTAGGTATAGCCCTGAGAGCTTCAAACACAAGTGGTATTAGTCGATATTTTCCTTCCAAAGCTTTTCAACTTCATTCTGAAGGTCTCTATACTGTATTTTGTCCTCAATTTGGGTATTACCTGGGAATGCCACATCTATGTCATACCTTTTTCTTTTCCATAACAGTAATATCAGGTGTACTGTGTTTTAAATGCCCCACAAGATCTTCACCAGTTCATTTTCTACAACCTTCTCTGAAGCATGTTCTCAGTTTTTTTCAACAGGAATACATATATTTTATACAGATTCCAATGGATGATTTTTGCCGTTCCATCATGCCCTTGCTTGTAATCAATCTGTGCAATTTTGCTCCAGCTGCTAATTACAGTATATGATCCACAGTTTTATCCTTGGATTTACACAATTGGCATTGGCTGTCATCCGAAATATGTTGAATTTTAATGTTGATGCCATTAGTTTATAAAACTTGTTCATGGGCTCACATTATCAAGCCTTCTGTTTCTTTTTTCAGTGCTCCAAATGTTAACCATTCCCACATTAGGGTCCCATTTACCTTTCCTTCAATATTTCTAATATATGTACCGTGCGGTGGCTTCTCTTTCTTGTATTCTATTTGTGTTTTACTTGTTTTAAGGAGCTGTTCTTTGCAAATTTCCAATGCTTCTTTACTTTTTGTAACATGGGCATTTAGATGACATTTTTCTTCCTCTACCATCTTTCTTACATTGCAAATATAATCTACAAACATCACAACGAGGATGCAGTACATGGTGCATTGTCATCAATTCTCTTGTTTTCCCATCAAGGTTATCCAGTTAAGCTTGTGTCCAGTCAATTACAGGTACTGCCCAGGTGTTTGTCCCCTTAATAATGTTTCCTCCATTGAATTATGATTTTAGAATATTCTAAACTCTTTTTATGTAGCTAGAACTAGTGTTTCTCTTGATCTGGTTGTACAACAAATCCGAAACTTCCATCAGTCCTATGTACTTGCATCCTTTCTCTGGATTGAGTTGTTTAATGATATTTCTATTTATACTGTAAACTTTATTCCATTTTCTTCTATGATTTTTCCACCTTTGATGGTTAGTGCATGTATCCATTGCTACATGCACCCGCTATGGCGGGGAGATAGGGGTTGGACTGTGCCTTTTGATGCCATACTGCCATGTAGCCAATATGATCAATCCTTCATTTGCATGCCCCATCCCCTACTGTGCTCTGCTGGCTTCATCTCTGCCTATGTGGCCAGTAATGGCTGCCACATAGAGCACAGGCCTATCTCCTGACACTTCCCCATCACATAACACCAGCAGACCTCTGACAACTATACAGTGCATATGCCGACATGAACAGCAGTCAGTCAAGACAGCTATTGATGTTTCTGTAGTAGTAGTTTACCTGCTGTCCCAGCAGGGTCACTCCTGACCTGCAGATCCTGGGTTTGTGAGTGTCAGGCTGTTGTGGTCCACTGTCATGGCAGCTATACCATGCAGCCCTTTCAAACAGGTGGCCTAAGCAGGAGCCTAGGTATTTTGCTAACATCACCTTTATGCCGTTTTATTCATATTTGTTTGCCCTGCTTCTGCTCTTCATATTGCCTAATACCCGCATACAAACTGCACACTCGGGATGCATGAGCCTGGCGAGGGTAACTAGCTCCTGGTCAGAGCCAGGCAGTGGTTGCACCCACATTAGTGGCGGGTTTGCTTAGCTAGTGGACAACGAGCACACCTGCCCCAGCTGCACACTCTGTCTCTAACCTATCTCCACTTAATCCTGCCTATTCATGTGCCGCTCTGGTAGTACAGAATTTTTAGTTGACCACCTTTGGGCCACGTGCTCCTTGATACCATGCAGCCCAAATGTTAATTAACCCTGGCTAAACCCCATGCTACCGGCTACCGTACTTTAGTAAACAGGCCCCAAAATCTAAAAAGTAGTATTGATTGTAATACATTTTAGCAGTCAAAGGAGGTTTTTTTCAGGATGAATGATGGTGATGATAAGTCTTACACATGCAATCTGACTGTGTTTTTGAGTGCTCAGATCCTTTTTCTCCTTTTTTAATAATAATAATAATAATAATAATAATAATAATAATAATAATAGCAATAATAATAATCATAGGATACAAAAGCAAGTTAAAAGAAAAGATTTGGTGAAAAATTTGCATGCTGTGAATATGGCACTTGAAACAACACAAAAAACCACTATGGAAGCAAATCCACTTATGTATGCCGGTTCTTATATTGCAACAACTGAAATCAGATTTGAAATCAAGAGGCCAATGGAATTTTAAAAAAGGGAAACCAAAATGGAAGATATGTTTTGATTGAGTAATTTTAAAAATTTATAACAAGGCTAACTTAAAAATGAAAACGTAAAAATTAGCTTTATAAAACAATACAATATTGGAAACAAGACAATTTCAGAAATTTCTGAAAACAATTGGGGCAGTACCCCAAAATAATAAGACAGTAGAATAAACCAGTATGAACAGAACTTAGGGGTTTGTCTACCAAACCATGTTAGTTTTTGCTGCTAACGTGGTGCGTTAGCACCAAAACCACGTGGTAACCAAAAAACCTCCACATTATTTACAGGGGGCATTTCTGGGGAAGGTCCTGCAGATTCTGCGGAGGTTTTGATTTCCTGCAGTGACCTTGCGGTACCTGCCTTGGCAGATACTACAGGAAGAGTCCCGCAGTACCTGCCAAAGCAGGTACTGCAGTTCCCATTGGTAAATCCATGGAGAGGAATGGTAGCAGCTCTGTGCCCCAGTTTCTGCCACTCCCCCCCCCCCCCAACTGATGTGATCAGCTGTCAAGGTGCTGTGATT
Organism: Ichthyophis bannanicus; assembly: GCA_033557465.1. Lineage (NCBI taxonomy): Eukaryota > Metazoa > Chordata > Amphibia > Gymnophiona > Ichthyophiidae > Ichthyophis > Ichthyophis bannanicus. The sequence goes on along the minus strand of CM066032.1, from coordinate 364,265,621 downwards.
CGTGGCATCAACAAGATAAAAAATAAGTGTGAGCATTCCTTCAGCACCAATCTCTCTCAGACAGGTCCTAATCCACATCAGGAGCTGCCAAAGGGGGGGGGGGGGGAGGTCGGTGCATTTCTCACAGTTAAAGTGTCCCAGAGAGCTAGGACCCCCTCCCACCTCCCAATACATTAAAAAAAAATCCTGGCTGGCAAGCCGGCAAAGGGGGGGGGGAGGGGACTGCGGCCCCCACTGACCCCCTGGGCCCTCCCATCAGATATCTTTAGATCCATGATAGTCTAGTGGATGAACAGGGCAGGAGAGATTCTATTCGCACTTTCCCTGTCTTGCGGCCAAAACAAAATGCCACCATCACGAGGAGCTGTCCCCTAGCCTCTCAATAGGGGGCAGCACTGAGAGATCATGGTGATCCTTGTTCAGGCCTATGAGAAGGGCCGATTCTTCTGCTAGACCACCATCGATCTAAAGGTATGTGCTGGGGGTCTGGGGGGGTTGCCGCTCCCCCTTTTCCAGGTGGCTAGCCGGGATGTTTTTTATGTACCAGGAGGTAGTAGAGGAAGGGAGGGGGCCTAGCCTGACTGGCTATCCAGGACACTTAACTGCAGGGGTGCACTGATCCTCCCTGGACAGCTCACAATGCAAACGTACATCCTGACAAGGGTCAAACCATTTGATTTTGGAAAGACGGTGAAAAATAATGAAGAACGTAATAAAAATGCCCAGTGGATCAACACAGTTTGAAGGAAATTTGAAGGAAAAAAATGCTGGACGTGGTTATTACAGAAGAAATGATTCAAGTTCAAGCTAAGAAGATTAAAAAGTGGAGTGTCCCTGGAAAGGACGAAGTACATGGCTTTTGCCGCAAACACTTGACAAGCCTACACTGCAGTCTGGCAAAACAATCCAGTGAGCAGAATAAATGAAGAACATTCATTATTTTTTTAACTAGGCTTAAATACTGCTTTTCTACCAGTCAAAGTGGTGTACATTCAGGAACTATATACAGTGTATGTATGTATGTATATATATATATATATTTCCCTTGTCCCTGAAGGGCTCAAACTCGGTTGTTGTTTTTTTGTACCTGAGGCAGCAGAGGGTTAAGTGGCTTGCCTAAGGCCACAAGGAGCACCTGTGGGACTAGAAACCCCAGTCCTTCCAGCCCAAAGTTGCTGTCCTCTAGGGGGATGTGGCCCTCTGGCTTACTGGCCTGAGGTAACTTGCCCCAACCACTAGGCCGCTCCTCCCTCCTCCTTCATTAGGGTTCAAGTACAAAAAATGCATTTGACTTATTCCACACAGTTAGATTTCTCAATGCTTAGAAATTTTTGGCATAAGTAAAAATATTAGACAATTTTTGGTAGTACCAATGGCTAGTTGGAGGATAAGCCTTGTAAATTCTGAAGAACTGGGAGATGTTAAAATCAAATAAGGAATTTTCCAAGGTGATTCATTATCACCATTATAATTCATTAGGCAATGATTTCACTAACAGTTATTCTAAATAAAACAAAATGTGATTACCAACTTTCTAAGCAAAGTCAAAAAACGTGATTACCAACTTTCTAAGCAAGTTCAAAAACTTATATATAGATGACTACAAATTATTTCAAAAAACAAAAGTTGAAATTGATTCATTATTGAATACTATCCACATCTTTAGTGAGGCTGTAGGAACTGAATTTGGAGCCCAAATGCCCTCAAGTATGGAGCAGACAGAGCTTAAAGATCCCAAATTACCCATGTCTAACAATAGACAAATTAATATGAGTAAAATACATTCTCTAAAATGCTTGTATGCAAATGCTAGAAGTCTAAAGAATAAGATGGGAGAGTTAGAATATATAGCACTAAATGAAAGGTTAGATATGATTGGAATATCAGAGACATGGTGGAAGGAGGACAACCATTGGGACACTGTGATACCTGGGTACAAACTATATCGTAATGATAGAGCTGATCAAATTGGTGGAGGGGTTGCTCTCTATGTTAGAGAGGGCATTGAGTCAGAAAGGATTAAAGTTTTGCAGGAAACAAAGTCTGCTGTAGAATCTATATGGATTGAAATTCCATGTAAAAGGGGGAAGGCAATGGCAATGGGGGTGTACTATCGAGCGCCTTGCCAGAATGATCAAATGGATGATGAAAGGCTCAAAGAAATCAAGGAAGCTAACAAAAGTTAGAGTGGAGTAATAATAATAGGTGATTTCAACTACCCCGGTATCGACTGGGTCAGTGTCACGTCAGGACATGCTAGGGAGAAAGTTCCTAGATGAAATAAATGACTGCTTCTTGGAGCAGCTGGTTCATGAACCGACCAGAGGGGAAGCCATATTAGACCTAGTCCTTAGTGGAACACCAGATCTAGTGCAAGAGATAAGGTTGTTGGGGCCACTTGGCAATAGTGATCATAGCATGATCGCCTTTGATTTAATTAGAGGAGGAGGGATAGTAAGGAAATCCACAGTACTACCTTTTAACTTTCGAAAGGGAAACTATGATAAAATGAGGAAAACAGATAAGAAAAAACTAAAAGGAGCAGTTGCAAAGGTTAAAGACATACATCAGGCTTGGCTGTTGTTGAAAAATATTATCTTGGAAGCCCAGACCAGCTGTATTCCACGCTTTAAGAAAAGTGGAAGGAAGTCCAAAAAACTGCCAGCATGGTTTAAAGGTGAGGTCAGAGAGGCTGTTGTTGCCAAAAAAGCATCTTTCAGGAAATGGAAAAAAGAGCCAAATGACGAAACCTGGAAACAGCACAAGCACTGGCAAGTCAAATGCAAGGCATTGATAAGGCAGGCAAAGGGAGAATTTGAGAAGAAGCTTGCTGCGGAAGCAAAAACGCGAAGTAAAGACCTTTTCAAGTACATTCGTAGCAAAAAACCTGTGAGAGAGTCAGTTGGTCCATTAGATGATAAAGGGGTTAAAGGAGCACTAAGAGGCGACAAGGCAATAGCGGAGAGATTGAATGAATTCTTTGCTTCAGTCTTTACTGAGGAAGATGTAGGGATGTTACCCATGACTGAAGTGGTATTTAAAGGTGCGGAAGAATTGAAGGAAATATCGATACATCGGGAAGATGTATTACAACTATTAGATAAACTGAAGAGTAGCAAATCACCTGGGCTGGATGGTATACATCCAAGGGTGTTGAAAGAACTGAAATACGAGATTGCAGACCTGCTATTAGTAATCTGTGAACTATCATTAAAATCATCTCTAATACCTGAAGATTGGAGGATCGCCAATGTAACACCAATTTTTAAAAAGGGTTCCAGGGGTGATCCGGGAAACTACAGACCGGTGAGCCTGACATCAGTACCGGGAAAAATGGTAGAAACCATCATAAAGAATAAAATTACTCAGCATGTAGATAGTCATGACCTAATGGGAGACAGCCAACATGGCTTTAGACAAGGAAGATCTTGTCTTACTAATCTGTTATGTTTTTTTGAAGGAGTGAATAATCAGGTGGACAAAGGTGAGTCAGTTGATATTGTGTATCTGTACTTTCAGAAAGCCTTTGACAAGGTCCCGCATCAGAGACTTTTGGCAAAACTAAAGAGTCATGGGATAGGAGGCAGTGTACTATTGTGGATCAGGAACTGGTTAAAAGATAGAAAGCAGAGGGTAGGGCTAAATGGCCAATTTTCCCAATGGAGAAAGGTGAATAGTGGTGTACCCCAGGGATCTGTGCTGGGTCCGCTGCTTTTTGACATATTCATAAATGACCTGGAAAGTGGAATAACGAGTGAGGTTATCAAATTTGCAGATGACACAAAACTATTTAAAGTTGTTTAAAACCCAAGAGGATTGTGGAAAATTGCAAGAGGATCTTGATAAATTGGAAGACTGGGCATCAAAATGGCAGATGAAATTTAATGTGGACAAGTGCAAGGTTATGCACCTAGGGAAGAACAACCCAAACTATGGTTACACGATGGAAGGTTCCACATTCGGAACCACCACCCAGGAAAAAGATTTAGGCGTCATTGTGGATACCATGTTAAAACCCTTGGCCCAGTGTGCAGCAGCGGCCAAGAGAGCAAATAGAATGCTAGGTATGATAAGGAAAGGAATGGAAAATAAAACAAAAGATATTATAATGCCTCTATATCGTTCCATGGTGAGACCGCACCTTGAATATTGTGTGCAATTCTGGTCGCCATATCTTAAAAAGGATATAGCGATTTTAGAAAAGGTTCAGAGAAGAGCCACCAAAATGGTAAAGGGGATGGAAGGATACTCCTATGAAGAAAGGCTAAAAAGGTTAGGGCTCTTTAACCTGGAAAAGAGACGGCTGAGGGGAGATATGATAGAAGTCTATAAATTAATGAACGGAGTGGAACGGGTAAACGTAGATCGATTGTTTACCTTATCAGAATATAGAAAGACTAGGGGACATGCAATGAAGCTACAGGGTAAACTATTTAAGACTAATAAAAGAAAATATTTTTTCACTCAACGTGTAATCAAACTCTGGAATTTGTTACCGGAGGATGTAGTAAAGGCTGTTAGTGTAGCTGGGTTTAAAAAATGTTTGGACAAGTTCCTGGAGGAAAGGTCCATAAACCATTATTAAGAAGGGACCCAGGATATCAATGCTTGAACCAATACAAGCATTGTGGAACCTGTGTCCTTTGGGGAAACTACTAGGTACGTATGACCTAGATTGGCCACTGTTGGAAACAGAATGCTGGGCTTGATGGACCTTGGTCTGACCCAATCCCTTGGGGAAACTGCTAGGTACGTAAGACCTAGATTGGCCACTGTTGGAAACAGAATACTGGGCTTGATGGACCTTGGTCTGACCCAGTCCCTTGGGGAAACTGCTAGGTACGTATGACCTAGATTGGCCACTGTTGGAAACAGAATACTGGGCTTGATGGACCTTGGTCTGACCCAGTATGGCATATCTTATGTTCTTATTGATCAACAAATGTGCAACACAGGCAATAATCAAAGGTAGAAAAATTATAGAAAAAAATGGAATAAAGTTTATAAATGTTTGAATCATTTCTTCAGTAATAAGTACTTCTATCATTTCCCTTCCTTCAAATTTCTTTAGAACTGTGTTGATCCAATGGGCATTTTTATTATGTTCCTGTGTCAGGCCTCTTGTCACTTCTGTGGGGAAATGGAGAGAAGTAACAGATTAGAGCCTAAAGCAAGATTTGCTGTGCTGAGTAGACACTGCTACTATGGGCACTGTTTGCCAATAGTTGCAGCTATCAGGTATCACTGGGACCTCCTAGCCTTTGCTTGTCAAGGTGCTGGTGTGGGCTGGTGCAGGTTTTACCTGGCAGTCATCCACCGGTGATATCTCCACTCTTGAATCTCTCATAGATGCCAGAGTAGGTTAGACCAGCTGCATGTTCAATGAGTGAAATTTCTTTCTGGTGCAATAGGTGGTCCTTCAATCACAGGGGTCTGATGGCCACAGGTGTGCAACCTATGACCCCTAGTAGAGCAGAAAATCTGTCAGTCTCATAGAACTTGATCATGGTTAGTTGCCTATGCTACACAGTCTAAGGGACTGCAGGGAACAATGAGCATGCACATATGGCACTAGGCATCAGGGCAAAAGGAAGATAGACACACCATGGGCCAGGGAGAGGTACACTGGGAGCGTGGGATAAGCAAAGTGGGGGGAAGGGGGTCAGGGAGAGTGAGAGTTCTGGGGTTTTTGAAAGGAGGTGGAAGACAGGTTTGGAACAGAACAGGAAGTAATGCAATGAAGCAGAAGTTTAACAACAGTCTCCTACTTGGGCACAGACAATATTCGGCCAAGAAATTGTAAGCAAAGCTCTTCCAGTCACCAGTGCCACAAGCAGTTGCAAGAGACTGCAAAGTCCTATGCTTATTTGTGATTTATAGCAAGTGTACATTGGCACATTGAGAAAATCCATCCTGCATATCACTGGCCTATGTTTATGGTTTATTCAGTATTTTCTATACCGCTTTTTCAAATTGTGCAAAGCGGTTTACAAAGACCAAAAAAAAGAAAAAGGAAAGGAACTCCATGTTATAAACAGGACAGAGGAAAAGAGAGAAGGAGTGTATAGGTAGCAGACAAGGAAAAGGACATACAATTCACTGAAAGCAAAAGAGGACATAAATACAAGTATTCTAGGGTTTGGGTCATCACAGCCTAGGGTTACCAACCAGCCGGTTTTCAGCCAGCCTGGCCGGTTTTTCCATGGCCAGGCCGGCTGCCGGCACAGATGTAAAACCGGCCCTTGAAAAGCCAGTTTTTCGCACTGGCCAGATTGGGAGCGGCCAGAGCAAAAAAACGTCTTTTTTCCCGACTCCTGCAGCGCGAACGCGAATGCAATTGATCCTCCGTGCAGCCGCCGCTTCTGCTTTTCACAGAGCAGTGGCTGCAATAAAGTTAATTTGAAAAGGAAGAAACCTGTGAGAAGCCCGCCCCCTCTGAAATCACTTCCTCTGGGGCTGCAGAAGGACAACCGGAGGGCTGGGCTCCTCACAGGTTGTCTTTTCTTTTCAAATTAAATTTATTGCAGCAGCTGCTCTGTGAAAAGCAGAAGCAGCTGCTGCATGGGGGTGAACTTTGAAGCAGCACTAAGGGGGGGGGAGGTTTGAAGCATTCAAGCAGCACTAAGGGGGGGGGGTTGAAGCAGCACTAAGGGGGTGAAGCAACACTAAGGGGGTTAAAGCAGAACTAAGGGGGTGAAGCAGCACTAAGGGGGTGAAGCAACACTAAGGGGGGGTGAAGCAGCATAAGGGGGTGAAGCAGCACTAAGGGGGTGAAGCAGCACTAAGAGGGGTGAAGCAGCATAAGGGGGTGAAGCAACACTAAGGGGGGTGAAGCAGCATAAGGGGGTGAAGCAGCACTAAGGGGGTGAAGCAACACTAAGGGGGTGAAGCAGCACTAAGGGGTGTAGCATCACTAAGGGGGAGGAAGCAGCATAAGGGGGTGAAGCAGCACTAAGGGGGGGTGAAGCAGCACTAAAGGGGGAGGAAGCAGCACTAAGGGGGTGAAGCAGCACTAAGGGGGTGAAGCAACACTAAGGGGGGGTGAAGCAGCACTATGGGGGTGAAGCAACACTAAGGGGGGTGAAGCAGCACTAAGGGGGGGGTGAAGCAGCACTAAGGGGTGAAGCAGCACTAAGGGGGGGGGGGGTGAAGCAGCAGCAGCGGCTGCAAGGGGAAAGAGGTGGCAGAAGGAACTGACAGGTGGAAGGTGAGGGCTGGAAGAGAGCTGAAAGCGGGGAAGGAGGTGGCTGGAAAAGAGCTGACAGAGGAGGTAAGGAGGGGGTTCAAAGGGAGCTGACACCTGGGAATGGTAGTGGTAAGTGACTGGGTAATGGGAGGGGGCACTGTGACTGGAAATAGGCTGATAGAAGGAAGTAAAGAAAAGAAGAGACAAGAAATGGCAGATGGACTATAGACCATAGAAAACGAGCTAAGAGAAGATGGAAAAACGGAAGCCTCAGATTGGAACCAGCATGATCAGAGAATAAAATGGTCAGAAAACAAAGGTAGAAAAAATAATTGTATTTTCAATTTAATGATTGGACTTTGTACTACCTTTATATTTTACACAGTATGGGGAACTGCATCTCTTATTTATCTGATATTGCACTGCGTGCAGAGTCTGTCTTCTTGGGGTTTCAGATTAATTTTTGTCTATATATTTCTCTTTTTGTTTTGTGTTCATTTATTGATGAAGACCTGTCTGTATTGTGTGTGTGTGTGAGTACAACCAATGATGCGTTTTCTGTCAGTATAGAATTTCTGCTTAAGAATTTGTAGAAGTCTTGCTTATTCAGTTTGTACATTGCCCTGTGCAATTTTTTTGGGGACAGGAGATGGAGTAGGGGTGGGGGAGGGGCAGGGGCGGGGCAGGGGTGGAGCAGGGGCGGGGCAGGGGCAGAGCGTGACTAGCCACAGGTGGCGGGTTTTTCTCTTTCAAAGAGTTGGCAACCCTATCACAGCCACATCTCTTCAGTGTGCCGAGCAGATCTAATTAGTCTAGGAGCTCAAACGCGTATCTGAACAAGTGGGTTTTTAGTTCTGCTTTGAAACATTTAAAAGCGGATTGAAGACAGAGCTCCACAGGGAAACTGTTCCATAGCATGGGGCCAAGAAAGAAAAATGCAGAATGGCATGTGGATTCATACTTGACATGTAACAGAGATGGCAAACATAGTCTATTCCTGAGCATAGCTCCAGTCTAGTCCCGAATCATAGAGTTGTGTACCTCCTCCTGCAGCTAGGAGACTGAGCATGTCACTCTTTTAGTGACTCCAGTATAAGTAGTCCCGGGTCTGCCCCCTGAACTCAGTTTTGCTCAGTCTTCTTGCAGCGGAAGGAGGTTCTGATTCTAGTGATTCGGGACTCACTAGAGCAAAGGATAGGAATTTAGTTTAAAAAAAAAAAAAAGAAAACAAAAGGAAGAAACGAACGACGAAAAGAAAAAGGCAAATAATTGCAATCTCTACAGTCTAGAGGTTCTGCACCTTTAAATTGGCGTTGGCATTGGCCTTTTTAAATTGTGGCTGGAAGTAGCTTGGGAGCTTCCCCCCTTCTCCCCCCTCTCTCTGGGGTGCAGAACGTCCAGGAGCATGTGCAGGAGAGTGAGCAGGGGTCCTCCGTCCTGTTTTCCCCCGAGGCGGGAAACTGGGCGTTGAGGACGGTGCCGCATGCGCGCGCCCTGGCTGCGGTCCAGCGGCAGTGATCTGGCAGCGGGAGGAAGCGCCGGACTGCGAAACGAAGGCGGCACGGGGTAAGTGAGACTGCGGGGGTACGAGAGTAGTGCCGGCAGTTCAGTGGCGGTCTTTCAGAGCGGGGCCGGGTGGAGGCGGCCCAGTTTGTTCGGGACAGGCCCGGACCGCGTGGCTAAGTGCGGGAGCCGCGAATTGAGCGGGAAGCGCAGCAGGGAACCGTAGTGGGTTCAGATTTTTTTTTCTTTGGGGTCGGTGTCACCCGTTTAAAAAAAAAAAAAGAGAAAGGTGTTTAGTGAGACGGACACTTAAGAGTTAGGTTTATAGTGAAAGTGGTTTATTTGGTCTCTGGCCTTTTGGGGGTCCCGGAACTGAACAGTGTGCTTCATGCCGGGTAGGCCGAGGTGCCTCTTGTGTGGGGCACGGAAGAGTTCAGTCTCAGAGGCTGGTGTGTGCAGAGGCTGTAGTTTTGAAGCCTCCATGGCAGATAGGGAGCCAAAGGGGCCTGAGACTCCTGGGGAGGGGGTGCCGAAGGATATTTCTCCGTCCCAGGAACCACAGCTGGACCCCAAGCCGGGGCCTTCCTCGGTGTGGGAGGGGTCCCTGCCCCAGGTACCTTTACAGGGAGGTCTGGAGGCGATTTTTCGCCACAGTTTTTAACTCTCCTGCAGCAGGCGGTTGGAGGGGCTGCGGCTGTGGTACTGGGGACCTCGGCAGTTGAACCTCGGGGGTCTAAGAGGCCGGGGGATAGCTTGGAAGAGGAAGCTAGACATGGGGATAAGAGACCCAAACTGCGCTTGGAGGGGGATGAGCAGGATTTGGGTGAGTCAGCGCTCTGGGAGTATTCGGATGGAGAACAGGATTTGGAGGAAGGTGAGCTTCCGGAGACGGAGGAGCAGGCTAGAATTGTAATGGGTGTTCCGTAGAGAGGAGCTGTCGGCCTTGATTGCCGAGATCTTAAAGACTTTAAATGTCCCGGTTGCGGATTTTGCAGAGGAGACGGGGCTCGAAGATCCTCTCTTGCAGGCCATCAGGAAGTCCCAGAGATCCTTCCCCATTCATAGGATTTTTAAGGAGATGATTCAGGAGGAATGGGATTCTCCCGAATCTGGTGTCAGAGGGGCTAGGGTTATGGCTAAGCTTTATCCTCTGGTGGAACCGGATAAAGATATGTTTAAGCCGCCAAAGGTGGATGCGGCGGTAGCTGCGATGACTAAGAAGACGACTATTCCGGTAGAAGGGAGTGCAGCGCTTAAGGATGTTCAGGATAGGAGATTAGATTCTTTGTTGAAACAGGTTTTTGAGGTGAATGCCTTGTCCTTGCAGGCCTCGATTTGTGGGGCCTGGGTGGCACGGGCGTGTCTGAGGTGGTCCCAGAAATGGAAAGGGACTTTTTCGGACGACGTTTCGGAGGAAGCTGCACGCATTGAGTCCAGGACAGCATACCTGGCGGATAGTCAGTATGATATGATTAGAGGGCTAGCTAAGAGTATGGCTTCAGTAGTGGCGGCCAGGAGGTACCTGTGGCTGCGGAATTGGGCGCCAGATGGGGCCTCCAAGGCCCGGCTAGCCAAGCTCCCGTTCAGGGGTAAGCTCCTGTTTGGGGAGGAGTTGGAGAAATTGGTCAAGGATTTGGGGGAGTCGAAAGGAGGTCAGTTACCGGAGGACAAGCTGAAGCAGAGTCGGGCTGGGGGTAAACCGGCAGGGAGGAACCTTGTAGTTTGAGGTAGAAGCAGATGGGGCCGAGCAGAATCTCGAGGCGTTGTCGGCGGCTCATGTGGCAGGAGTGGACAATGTGACGGCGGACTTCCTGAGCCGCGTGCGAGTGGATCCGGGAGAATGGTGCTTGAACCAGGATGTTTTTGAGGCACTGGTATGGCGTTGGGGTCGGCCAGTGATGGATCTCATGGCGGCGTTCGAGTCGGCGAAGGCTGGCAGGTTTTTCAGCAGAAGAAGGGAACGAATGTCGGAGGGGCTAGATGCTCTGATTCAGAGTTGGCCGGAGAGTGGCCTGCTGTACGTGTTTCCGCCGTGGGTGCTTATCGGCAGGGTTCTCCAGCACATAGAGCGGCACAGGGGGCTGGTGCTTCTGGTGGCACCGGACTGGCCGAGGAGATCGTGGTATGCGGATCTGATGCGTCTACTGGCGGAACCGCCATGGAGGCTCCCGGACAGACTGGAACTGCTGGTGCAGGGACCGCTAAACATGCCTCAGGTACATCGTTTTTTGCTTATGGCCTGGCTATTGAAAGGGCAAGGCTGATGGCTAGAGGTCATTCGTCAGCGGTGATTGCTACCTTATTGAGGTCAAGGCGTAGGTCCACGTCTTTGGCATATGTCAGAGTGTGGAGGTTGTTTGAAGCTTGGTGTGCGGAGCGGCAGTTGCGAGCTTTGAGGGCCACGGTAGCGAATGTCTTGTCCTTTTTGCAGGATGGTTTGGAAAAGGGCTTAGCAGCGTCGTCTCTCCGGGTACAGTTGGCGGCGATTTCCTGTTATCGGGGAAACGTGCTAGGGAAGCCGCTAGGTATTCATCGGGATGTGAAGAGATTTTTGAGGGCAGCTTCCTTGTTGAGGCCTCTGTGCAGGCGAACAGTGCCCAGTTGGGATCTCAATGTAGTTTTGGAGGCGCTGGTGAGGGAGCCCTTTGAGCCGTTGGCAAGGGCTACCTTGAAGGATCTCACGCTGAAGGCAGTGTTTTTGGTGGCTATTACTTCAGCGAGGAGGATATCGGAGTTGCAGGCTTTGTCGTGTAGAGAGCCGTTCTTGTCCTTTTCTAAAGAGAAAGTGGTGCTGCGGACAGTTCCGTCCTTTCTGCCTAAGGTAGTCTCCGCCTTCCATGTGAATCAGGTGGTGGCCTTGCCGGTCTTTTCCAGGTTAGCAGGCAAGGGAGCGGTGGTTTGTTTGCATAAGTTGGACGTAGGTAGGGTCCTCAAAGTGTATTTGCAGCGGACGGAGTCATTGCGCAAGACCGATAGATTGTTTGTCCTGTTTGGGCGCTCGCGTCAAGGTGAGCGGGCTTCGAAGGCGTCGATTGCTCGATGGATTAAGGAGGCCATTGCGTCGGCTTCTCTGTTGAAAGGCTGGCCGGTGCCTCAGGGACTGCGGGCGCATTCTACGAGATCCCAGGCAGCTTCCTGGGCGGAGTGTGGCTTGGTTCCTGTGGCAGAGATTTGCAGGGCGGCTAAGTGGTCGTCGTTGCATTCCTTTGTCAAGCATTATCGGATTGATGTGCAAGCGGGGAGGGATGCACGGTTTGGATCGGCAGTGCTTCAGGCTGGTCTGGCAGGTCCCTCCCGTTGAGTACATTCACTGCTCTGCTACATCTCTATGATTCGGGACTAGACTGGAGCTACGCTCAGGAAGGTTAAATTAGACTTACCTGCTAATTGTAGTTCCTGGAGTAGATCCAGTCTAGTCCCGCTGCCCACCCAATGGACTGCTGCCAGGGGATAGCCTGAGCACGTGGTGAGCGGTGGAAACAGTGGTGGGGCGGTTTTGGCCTAGCTGTTACAGAGTCTGTATGGGGAGGGGTTGCCCGCTTCTCTGGCGAGTGTCCAGCTTCTTGGAAGGGGGGGCTTGGGAGAACGGGCGACTCCTTCTGCTCCAGCAGGGTTTACCTGTGCTAATCTTGGAACACTATACTGTTGGGGAGTTGCAGTTTATTTGTTGGTTACAGAGGTTCATGTTTTTTGCTCTGGTGAGTCGGCTTTGACAATAGCATACTGAGTTCAGGGGGCGGACCCGGGACTACTTATACTGGAGTCACTATAAGAGTGACATGCTCAGTCTCCTAGCTGCGGGAGGAGGTACACAACTCTTTGATTCGGGACTAGACTGGATCTACTCCAGGAACTACAATTAGCAGGCAAGTCTAATTTAACCTTTCCGTGTGAAGCCTGTAGGGAGTGAATTGAGCATTATGGAATAATTAGTGAGGAAAGTCTGGTGCTAGCTGGTACAAGGCTTTATAGATCAGAAGAAGAACTTTATATTGGAAGCAGTATTTGATGGGGAGCCAGCGGTGTTGGAGAAGTAACGGGGTTGCGTGATTGCATCTGTGGGCATGAGTCAGAATGCAAATGGTGGTGTTCTGAATCATCTGGAGCCTCTTCATTCCTTTATTTATTTATTTATTTAGAGGTTTTTCTATACCGCGCTATTCATCTTCAGTGCGGTTCACAAGCAACAAAAATTGTGCAATGTAGAAGGTCTACACTCTACTTACAATAAACAGGGAATATAAAACAAGGTGAAACAGGTAAACTATATACAGATTGTTAACAAGAGGTATGTTGAGATGAGATGAGCATATGGAATGACATGGACTGTGGAGGCCATGTGGCCTAGGAGATGTAAAAATGTTCTGGCCATTATTGACTCCTGTTGTTGGATCTGTGATGCCAAGGACATTAGTTGGCACATCTGTCTGGCAGAAATGCTCGAGCTTGGATTGTATCTAGTCGAACTCCTATGAACTCTAGGTTTTGAGTTGGAGTGAGGTGCGTTTTTGATAGGTTTTGTCATAAATTAACTCCTGTAGGATGTGGATAGTCTGAGGGCAGTAGTGACTGCCATAATGGTATCTGCAACCAATTGTCTAAGTAGGGGAACAGAAAGATCCCCAAAGTTTGAAGATAGGCTGCCACCACAGCTAGGCACTTTGTGAAAACTCTGGGTGCCTAAGCCAAACTGAAAGGAAGGACTCGATATTGGTAATGATTGTTCCAAAATACAAATCTGAGGAATTTTTTGTAATCTAGGTGGATGAGTATGCGAGTATAAGCATCCTTTAGGTCTAAGGAGCAAAGCCAATCATTTGGTTGGAGGTAAGGAAGAAGGGTATCTAGAGAAATCATCTTGAATTTTTCCTTGGCAAGGAATCTGAGATTTCGCAGATCTGGTATAGGCCTGTGGCCTCCAATCTTCTTTGGGATAAAAATGTATCAGAAGTAGAAGCAGAGGCCTTGTTGAGAAAGAGGCTTTTCTTCTATTGTCCTCTGCATTAGTAGAGAGTGGATCTCCTGTTGTAACAAGATGGTTTGATGGTGATCTAAGGAGGGTTGGCCTACAAAATGAGTGGGTGGAAATCTCTGAATTTCATCTGTAGACTCTGGCCTACTAGATGTAATGTTCAGGGTTCTGAGGTGATGTTTCTCCAGCAGTGTACGAAGTGGATTAGTCTCCCTTGGATTGTGGAAGCAGGTGGAGAAGTCATGGGAGAATGGCCATGCTCCTTAGGAAGGAGTCAAAAACTGAGTTGGTTGAGTAGTAGGAGCAGGCTATGGTTTGGTAACCTTGGGTTCCTGGGGTGTTTTTGGCCCTGCTGTCTGTTGTGCAGCAGAGTAGAAGGAATAGGAGTGATAGGGTGGTTGGTAACGTTTCTTCTTTTGGAAGAAAGGTTTTTTTGGTGACAGTCTTTTTAGATAGATCTGCTGTCTTTCTAGAAAAAAACCCGGATGATCTCACCATTAAAAGGCTCGTCCCTCCATTTCTGGCCAAAAAGATTCTCCCTTGCATAGAATGTTCATTAACCTATCTTGGATCCATTGTTTCAGATCAGATGCCTTTAGTGGACATGCCAGCGTAAACCAGGTTACAATAATCTGATCTGGGGATCACTGTGCTCAGAACGACAGTAGTTTGTGTATGTTATGTCATGAATGTGAAAACACCAGTGCAGTCCAAGCTATGCATGAAATGCCCCTGGAATGTAAGAAATCATGCAGGAATCGAGATGGCTTGTGTAAAAATGTGAATCTCGCACCTTTTCTAAAATCATATTTTTCTGCCAACTTGTCCAAATTTAAAATAAAAATAGGACTTCTAAAATACCCCCTCCCTCATAACTAACGGATTTTTTAAATGCCACATTTGAACATTTTCTGTGCATATAACTTTGAGATTTATGTGTAAGTCTTTATGCATATAGGTCTGACTGTTTTTGAAAATGTTATCCTATATATTTATCAGGACACTAATTATATTGTATTGTATTTGTACTTCAGATAAACTTGCAAAGGAAAATGAGAATCACTGGAGTTTTAACTCAAGGTGCAAAGAGAATTGGAAGCCCAGAATATATAAAATCTTACAAAATTGCCTATAGCAATGATGGAAAGTCATGGACAACATACAAAGCAAAGCGAAGCATTGAAGATATGGTAAGATGAATATATAACCAAATGAAAACTATAGGAACCCCAATCAGACAAAATGTGAAACACCGTTTAAAGAAGTCCAATTGATTCAAAAATCGCCATTTATGCCTAAACAATTTTTTTGTCGGAGTTCGTCAGCCCAGTGTCTCAAATCTGCATTTAAGAGACACCACCGTGACTACTCCCTTTTATTAATCTGAATTTTAAAATGGACCACAGTCCAACACTTAGCTGTATGTCACCAAGCGCCAAAACTTCCAATGTACAACGTGGCGCGCGTTTCGGGTTTGCTCCACCCTGCTTCAGGTCAGGAAAGATCAGCTGATCCACCTTTGCTGATCTTTCCTGACCTGAAGCAGGGTTTTTTTTGAAATATAGGAGCAAACCCGAAACGCGCGCCACGTCGTACATTGGAAGTTTTGGTGCTTGGTGACATACAGCTAAGTGTTGGACTGTGGTCCATTTTAAAATTCAGATTAATAAAAGGGAGTAGTCACGGTGGTGTCTCTTAAATGCAGATTTGAGACACTGGGCTGACGAACTCCGACAAAAAAATTGTTTAGGCATAAATGGCGATTTTTGAATCAATTGGACTTCTTTAAAAGATGAATATATAAAACAGAATTTTTATATAAACCTAGTGTCAGTTTTCAATTTAGTTCATTTGTATTGAGTGACTCTACCATGAGGATACCACCAAGTCTCTGTGGTGTGCTATTTGTCCCATCACATTGGAAAATGATCCATGATTATCATACTGTTGCGTCTTTCAAAGTAAAAGCCCACATATTAAAATATCCTTCAAGATTCTAACAATGACCTACAAAGCCATCAACAAGTGCTCCTCCTCCTCCCTCACTGATCTCATCCGAACCACCCCCCTCAACAGAGTAAGGAGATCAGCTGCCATCAATACCCTTACACTCCTGAAGGCGATCACCAGATGCTCTCAGGCCACGAGAAACAGAGCCTTCGCCTTCTATGCCCCCTCCTGTTGGAACGCCCTTCCACCGTCCATTAGAGCCATCAATGACCTCTTCCAGTTTAGAAAGGCACTGAAGCACCACCTGTTCCTCCAGTGCTACACCGAACCAAACGACTTCTCCCAGCCTGTCACACTCATGACCCAGGCCAGCACCTCCAGCACAACCACCTTACTCACCTCCAGCCCCTGCCTTCGATAGTCCCACCCTAAACCCTCCCCCCTGTGTACAGCCGACCCCACCAGTAGAAAATGAGGAACTGTTACCAGAGAGAATGTAAATATTGACGATATTAGCATGTAAACAATTCTGAGCAACCCATAACAGCCTGCGACAGCCAAAAATGTATATAGTTACCCTGTTTAACCCTGTATAAAGAACCTGTTTTCTGTACATCCAGTGAGGCCCTGCCTACACTGGACAAATGTGTTACTTGTAAACCGCACTGATCTCAAATAGCGCGGTATAAAAGAAACATATATAAATAAATAAATATCAATTTTTTTCTTTCATTTTTAAAATTCTTCCCCTTCTATTCCTGCAAAAGCACATTTCAGATAGTAGGTGGAAATCGGAATTGAGATGTGGAAGTCGGGACATAAGCATACTGCATGCATACTAAGCATGGAGCCGTTTCTAAAATACATAGAGGGAAGTACAAGAATGCATGTGAATGACATCCATGTGCAGTGAGAGGAATCATTTACACGTGTGAAAAATTGAAAGGAAACCCAGCGACTTATACATGCAAGTGCTGGTATTTTATAACTTGCACATATAAATGTTGGGGCTTATACGGGCATGTCAGCCATTTTGCACAATTAAACATGTAGGTGATGCCACCTAATTACAGAGGATGCAATATTTAAATAGTTTCAATTTGGAGGGATAAGCAAACAAGGGGGAATTGAGGAGGATATCCCCCTTAATTCCAGTCTGAAAATGCTGGCTGAAACGCATCTTTTTGAAAACCTATATGGGCCAGGGAGCAGGTGTAAATTCCAATATGGAGATTTTTGGGCTTACACTTTCATTCCCTATATGAAATAAGGAATATACATGTAGATTTTTGTCCCACCCAGACTATGCCCCTGACATACTTCCTGAAAGCTTCCATATACTCAGGACATACACATGTAAATTGTCCCTTTCTAAAATGGTGATTTAAACATGTATACGTCTGACTATGGATGTGTAAAACATGAATAAGGCTTCTAAAATAACCCCCATATATGGTAATTTCCAAACAACCTGTACAGTTTTAAATTAAGCAGGTGCTTTTAGTGCATGGACTTTACAGTTTTTCAAAGAGAAACTACTGTCATTCTTTTTTTTCTTCAAAACTAATACATGCAAAGTAGGTGTGTATGTGAGTGTATGGGGGGGGGGGGGGTGTTACTAGAGCACCTCTTTTTCTCATGGCTAAATATATGCGTGCTTTGGAACCTGGGCATGCTTTTAGCTGCATTTGAGAAGGGCAATTTTCAGTTAGACCATTTTACCAGACTGAATATCTTTCAATAACTGCCCTCATAATTTATATACATTAACACATTATGTAAAATTGTTTCTTGTTAACTGCTTTGACCTGGAGAAAAGCAGTATAGAAAAATAGTCAAATAAATAAATAAATATGCTAACTAGTACCAGAGGAAAATAGTAACACACATTCAGATATACCAATATCATCACAACCAATCCTTTGGTAAGTGTACATACTATAGAGCTGAGCTATGCTTCAGTTGACTGCTATTATTCCTGATATCTTCGACTGCTGATACCTGTAGAATATTTTCACATAAGGAAATTGCCTCCCATCTCCCTACCCCTTGTGATATCAGTAACCAATGGGATTTAGAAAGGAAAAAAAAACAAAGTATAAATTGGATTTAGTTCAAATATGCAAGAGTGTTTTTAAAAGCATTTGATGTGAATGTATGTTTCTTTAATTTTAAATGATAGAATAAATTATCTCTTTGCATGTATACACCAGGTATATTTATGACAACATTTTAACCAGTTGTAATTTCTGTTTGCAGATAAACTTGCAAAATCCATACCATATTTATTTTACACTGTCATTTTAGTATTTGTATTTTAATTATGACTGTGTTTTTGTAACCTGCCAAAAGATTTGATAGGAGAGATATAAATACATTTTAATTTAATTTAATTTAATTTAACTCTAGTGGGGCCTATGTATTAAAAGCATTAACAAATTAAATAATATACTATTTACAAATCCCCTGATGCAGGGCAGAATGACATGTAGGAAACACACATTTGGACATCATTAGTCATTTCAGTGCTATTTATTAATGTCCCAGTAGCATGAGCTCATTTCATGTGTATTTAGCACATACAATTTAGTTTCTGATTTAGGAATGTAGTAAACTTGTAAAGAAGCAGCCATGCACAGTAGAGCACATTAGTATGGGGAAGGCAGAGTCCTGGGCATTCCCCTCTTCCCATTCCAACCAATTCTAGAGCAAAGCCCCGTTCCCACCCTAGATGTCACATTCTACCTTAGCCTAGACTGGGGAAGAAGAATCTCTTGTTTCCTACCAGCTTGAATTTGTGTCAATCTAATGCCACCTACTGGAACTATAAACTTTGAAGATAATTGGAAATCAACCTAGTACAAGATAAGAGACTCGCTTCCTGCCAGCTTGACTTGGGATGTGCTTGATGGGTAGTAGAGGAGCTTTTTGCCCTAGAGACAGAACAGGCTGTTTAATTTTGGGTCTGTTAGCTTAGGGGAACCCAAACAATATACAATATTCAGTAAGAAATGTACTCTCTTTTAACACTATTTTTGAATACATGTTATGTCCATTATATGAATACATACTCTATTTTATAATATAATCCAATGTACCACATACATGAAAGCAGCATTCTGAAACTGGTACACAAATTTAACACACACTTGAGACTATGATATGCATTTATATCTGCACAATGTTTTTAGCTTCGGAATGTATTCTTGGGTCAACTCTGAAAATTCATGTGGTGCTTCCATATCCACAAGTCTGCAAACATATTTTCAAAGGGAAACTTCCTATGCAGTTTCCCTTTGAAAATATACAGGCTGGCCACACCACAAGTACTCAATGGCTTAAACCACCTATGAGGAAGCATGGTTGGCTGGCTGCACCCACTGTGGCCCCACAGATAAAAGTATCCTCATTGTAATAATTTTAATTCATTTTTTAACTTTGTGGTATTGTTGGCGCAGGTGTTCCGTGGAAATGTGGACAACAACACTCCCTATGCTAACTCATTCACCCCACCAATCGAAGCTCAGTATATACGACTCTTCCCTCAGGTTTGCAGAAGACACTGCACTTTGCGAATGGAACTACTTGGATGCGAACTGTCAGGTTAGCCTCTCAGTAGTAACAATGTAATATTACAAATGTTTAGTCAAAAATCAAGTTGACGTAGGCCTATCTCCATCTGGCTTCAGTGCTGCTTGCATTGTTTCCTGTACTGCTGCTATTGTACTGCAACAAAGATCTACAGCAGCAATCTGGGTCGTGAAGATCCCAAGCATGCTCAGCACTTTTTCTCCCCCTTGGTATCACCTCTTCCTCTACATACACTTTCGGTTTATATATGCATGAGTGCCAAAAAGGCACAGCTGTGGGGTCATGTAGAGCTGTACTCACTTTGGGAGTAATTTTATAGCAGGGCGCCTAACTTAATAGGGCAGGAAAGCATATACGAGTTTTTGTAAAGGAACATAGGTGCCCATGCGCCCCATTCTAAAATGTGGGTTGCGGGGCTGCACGTCCTGACAGGACGTGCAGCCCCACAAACCATTGGGGTCTGATTTCCCCCACAGGCTCTCCCCATATATCCTGTGCATCAGGAAGGTGGTATAAGCAGCACCGACCCGGCGATCAGGCCCAGGGATCCAACCCCCCGGGGGCCGGGGCTGGGGCCGGGTATGGGGGTCCCTGCTGCCCGATCCAGGCCCCAGCCAGCCGTGGGTCAGGGGAAGAGGGAGCTGAGCCGTGGCGGCCAATGGAGTCTGCGGATGTGTTCACGCAGGTAGGCAGGGGCACACCGGGCCATACTTGAGCCTGATTCTGGCTGCCATGGGAATATTTTGTTCCCACAGATCAGAATCGTGTCCAAACGGGCCTGTCCTGCCTGGGGTCATCCGGATGGCACTAATATGCCCCTATGGGAATCGGGCTCCATTTGTCTATAAAATAATAGCACAGATCCTGCTGCAATCACACATCATAGATTAGAGGTACACACATCATATCTGCTCGGGAGAAGGTGTAAATGTTAGCACATAATGTATATATGCATCTTATAATTACTTAAATCACGACTCCACCCACACTTCACCCAAACGTCATCCTTGAGCATACCTACTATACAGGTACACACCGGTTTGCACCACATGTACTTATAGGCCTGACTTAATTTCATAAGAGCCTATTTACATATCCAAATTAGCATTTTATGCATAAATATGATTTATAAAATTACCCTCTTAGGGGGCTATTTACTAAGGTGCACATTAGTTGGTTCACTATTAACTCAGATTATTTTAGCAAAGGTCCTGTATTATTCAGTGGGACCTAGTTACTGATAATGCCCATTAACAGTGAATTAACACAATATAAAATAATGTGAGTTAATGGTAAATTAATGTGCATTTACATTAGTGCATCTTAGTAAATAGCCCCCTTAGTGTCATTGCTGCTGCTAGATATTTGAGCATTTAAAGGTCCACTTAGTCAATCTTTCCCAAACTCTCTGCAGATGTAAATATTTCCTTTCTTCTTGTCTTATTTCCCCTATGGGTCTATATGTACTATCTACTTTCTGCCACTGCTGACTTCCCTCACCTTGTAGCTCTTGAAGTGGGAGAAGCTAGGATTAATCCTGAGCACTGCAACATTACTACTTGGAGAACACAAGGTGTGAACCAGCAAACAATCAAAGCTCTGTTGCCTCATCATTCACAAATTTACTGATTGAAAAGAAGACCTGTGCATGATGGGGAAGTGAGATCTGTGAGCAAGTACTAACTCAGACTCCACCCTCATTGATTATTACCACCATTGCCAGTAGAACTAGAACTAACCTCGACAGCTTCTCTTGCTTTAGAATGGTAAGTTAAGAAGAGGAAGCTGTACAGTATCAATATGGGAGACGAAGCTCTCTTCCCCCTTCTGGCCCATAACCGGAGCTTCTTTTACTTGATCTTGGTTAGTCCACTGCACGAGTGTAGAGAGAACATAAGGAGATGGTGGTCAGAGGAGTAGGGGGGAAGGGAGAAATGCTAAAGGAGAGATGGGGGAATCTTATGAGTTCATGAAATATGGCTGCTTGAATCTTCAGCTCTTGATCAGCTTGAAAGAACATTAAAAATGCACCATTTGAGGTTATTTGTCTTTGATTTGATGCTCTACTATAGTGTGAATTATGTCCAGACTTAACCACAACAAAGGGATACTAAGTTTGCACTCCCTTCCCTATGATATTGCACGGAGGACACTACTGCTGCTTTGTAAACATACCCCTTAGAAACCTTGGCGTAAGAGGTAGCAAATATATCACTGCAGTTAGACTCTTCAGCTTTGATTGGATCAGCAGAATCCCACCTCAACTCAGAAGCAAGTGGCACAGATATGACTAGAAAACGTAAGCAGGTTGATGGGGTTCTGTAGTAGGCCGGAGATCTATCCAGCAGGATTTGCTGCAATAACATAAGACTGCTCAGATTCCCAAAAGGCAGGAAAGGATCACAGACTATTGCCTTTTTAGAAACACTTCTGCTGATTCTTGGTATTCAGTTCAAAAAAAGCTTTTGAGCTTGTATGTGTACACTGTGTATTGTTTTTATGCATATGTCATGTGATCTGCCTAGAATAGGGGTTTGTTCATCTGGTGGAATATCAGTCATTGTAAATATCCTGTACAAACTGCTTTGCAGAGATTGGCATCCAAGGAGGTAATGTTCTAGGAATTTTTGCTATTTTACAGAACTTGCTCTAGATTATAAACAACAGTTCAGAAAACAGAAGAGATGATTGAGCATTTCATCAAATGTTTATACTCCCTAAAGAGCCCCTCACAGGGACAAATGGCATCAATGGCAATGCTTACAGCCTTTCCCAATGAGGCTTATTGGGTTATCTAAACTGCATATTGCTTTAAAACAGGAGCATGAATAACATAAAAGTAAATTTGGTATCCCATTTTCTTCAACCTAATTCCAATATTGTACTGTATTCAGGACATTTTGCCTTTCCAAATACTGACAATATTTTCTAGGCATCCTTAAAGAAACTCCTTGGAAGTCAAATAGACAAGTGAGAGAAAATAAATAATGACTTTGGAAAGGTCCCCATTGTCAACACATTGATCCTCCATAACCATGATATTGAACAGTCTTTCCAATGTGTCAAATCTAATTTAACCTGGTCAAGTAATTTACTATAGTTTAATGACAAGTTCCTTGCCGCTGTCACTCCTAAGTTTTGAAAAGTAGCAAACACTCCAAAATCATATTCAACAAAATGTTCTCCAGTTTTAGCAAAATCTAAACCACATAGCATTATATCAGATTTTGCTAAGTTTACTGAATAGCTTGCCATCTGCCCATATTTTCTCAGTAAGTTTAAGAGATTCAGCAGAGAGGGAAATACATTTTGCAGAAAGATCAGAGTCTTTTCGGCATTTAATGAAATGGAATATATTTCTCCCTCAAGGTTTTTGAATCACCTTAGCATTTTGAATAGCAATTACTAAATAATTACAATAGCAGAAAGCAGGGGAAGAGAGGGCATCCCTGTTGAGTTTCTCTCTTTAGGTAAAAATGTGAGGAAGACCAGCTGCCTACTAAAACAGAGGCTGAAGAAGAAAGATAGAGCCCTTAGCCAATGTAGAATGTTAGGTCCAAACCCACATTTTGAAAGAACATTAAAAAAATACCGCCATTTCACCATGACAATGTCTTTAGGAAAGGAGCCCCAGTACCTTTCATCCTCTTAATAGATAACATTAATAATAGATCTAATATTATCTGAACCATATCTATTTTTAATAATCCCCAGGTGAATTATTTGCCATAACTGATTCTCAATCTAATACTTAAGATCCTTATGAAAATCTTATAATTCATATTCAGGTGTATGATTGGCCTGTATTTGGAACATGTTGGAGGTTATTTTAAAAGGGTTATCCTGCTAGGAGTAACCAAGAGACCAGGGTTTGATTCTCACTAACACTTCTTGTGGCCTTGGGCAAGTCACTTAGCCCTCTATTGCCTTGGAAGAAAGGCCTGGCAATCTATGTCTGGTCATACTGCCAAGAAAACTCAGCAGCTATTGGGTTGCCAGGAGTCAGCACTGACTGAAAGGCACACATTGCATTTGCATTGTACTACTACTACTGATCATTTGTATAGGACTGCAAGTCATAAAGAAGTCTCTGGAGGCATTTTAGAAGCAGGCTCCAGAGATAACCCCAGTGCAAGAACGTCCAAGCCATGAAAGGGGTGTGTGGTGGAGGCTTGTCTAGGCCATTCCCAAGAACTTGGATGTCCTTACCCAATTTAATTAATTGAAGATTTAGTAGAATAAAGATACTGCTAATATTCTGCAAAGCAATTCACCAAAGTTACATTACCAGTTTTTGTTTTCATTTTTAAAATTCAATGTTTAGCTTTCACTTTCTTTAATTATCATATTAATAATTTATTGGCCTTATTTGTGTGATCATAATAAAATCTCTTAGAGAGACTCATATAATAGGCCAGTTGTGAGGACTCTTAACAAATTTCTCTTTCCCTTTTTCCTAATTAAGTCTTCAAAAATGTCATCACTGTGATTGACCTTATGCTGAGTTTCAAGCATGCTAATTTGCTTTTGTAGTTACACAATTTTCTTCATTCTCTGCCTCCTAATATGAGAGGAAAGATAAGATATATAGAAACATAGAAACATATGGAAGAAAAAGACCACATGGCCTATCTAGTCTGTCCTTCCATATCAACATTACAACAGTCCCCTTTTTTCCTTTATAGCTCCTCTGTGTTTGTCCCATGCTTCTTTGAATTCAGACACTGTCATCATCTCTACCACCTCCTCTGGGAGACTATTCTGTGAGTGGAGGAGTGGCCTAGTGGTTGGGGTAAGGTACCCCAGGCTAAAAGGTCAGGGGTTCAAATCCCTCTAGAGAACAGCAACCTTGGGCTGGAAGGACTGGGGGTTCTAGTCCCACAGGTGCTCCTTGTGGTCTTGGGCAAGCCACTTAATCCTCCATTGCCCATGTTCCCTGTAAAATAGTTATCTCCAAGTTATAATGCCTTGTTCAATGTAAACTGCCTTGATATCATGAAAGGCAGTATATAAGAAATGTTAAATAAATAAAATAACAATAAATCCGCCACTCTTTCCATAAAGAAATATTTCCACATATGACTCCTGAATCTATCCCTTTTCACCCTCATCCCATGTCCCCTCATAGCAGAGCTTGCTTTCAATCAAAAGAGGCTCTCCTCCTGTGCATTTATGCCATGGAGGTATTTAAACGTCTCAATCAAATGTCCTCTTAAGAATATTTTATCTACTTCCCAGTGTTTACTGATAAAAAAGGTACATAGTTAAATAAAAGACTGCAGACGTTGGTCAAAAAATTGTGTCAGAAAGCAGTTTTCTGTTAATGGCCAATTGTCTAGGTTTCTGATCTCCTATACCAGTGATGGCTAACCTTTTTGAGCCCGAGTGCCCAAACTGCCGCACAAAACCAAAGAATTTCCTCAAAGTGCCAGCACGTCATTTGCATAAGTGGTCTTATTTGCATAAATATTTGCATAATGTTACCATACACTAACTTTTAGTAAACATGTCTCTTAATGAGTGTATGGATAAAGAAAGACTAAAAGATTTCTACATTACTATAATCCAGTGCCAACCGCCAGGCACATTAGGAACTACTACAAACGCTGCCCATTTAGAACCCATAGCAAACCCGCCGTATCCTGACAGCATTACCAGGACTCACAAAGCACCATACCCTACCTATCAAAAGGCAACACTGCAAATATTAAACCAATACATTTCAGTGAATACTGGGGAAAGAGAACAAGTGGCAACGTCAAATAGGAATTTCCTCTTGTACCAAACAAAGCGCAGATGTTAATGATGCACATTTCCCAGAGCTGACATATTCCAGTTAATAAATTCAAAATAAAGAGATATCGTTCTACCTTTTGTGCATTTTTTTTCAGTTGCAATTGGTCCAGCCATTTTCTTCTGGTTTCTTCATGTTTTCTGCTAACTCTCCATCGTCTGCTGTCCATTTGTCCTTTCTTCTCTCTTCTAGTTTTTTTTCCATTCTCTCTCTCTCTACATCTGCTTTAACATACTAATCTTTCTCCTTTTGCTCTTTCCTCATTCCTATTTCATCCACACAAATTTTACCCCTCCATCCTCAATCCCCAATTACTCTCCCAATACCTGGCCAATTGTAGATTTTTCATCCCTCCTACACAAAATATTTTTCCCCTCTCCATTTTACTCTCCCAGCCCCATCCCATTCTAATCCTCCCCCAACATCAGCTCCCTTCTAGTTCCAGTCTCACCCAGCATCCATTCCCTTCTTCAAGCCCCCCACTTCCCCTCAGCCCATTTCCATTCCAAGCTCCGTCCCCATCAGCTATTTGCAGTTCAAGCCCCCCACTTCCCCTCAGCCCATTTCCATTCCAAGCCCCATCCCCAACAGCTATTTGCAGTTCAAGCCCCCTTCCACTCAGCCCATTTCCAGTCCTAGCAACCCCCCCCCACCCATTACCAGTCCTAGCCCCCCATAGCCCACTCCCAGTCCTAATCCCACCAGCCCATTTCCAGTCCTAACCTCCCCATCAGCCCACTCCCAGTCCTAATCCCCCATCACTCAATTTTTAGTTTATGCCCCCCCAGCGCCTATCACCACTCCTACCCCCCCCCAGCGCCCATCACCACTCCTAACGCCCCAGCCCAGCGCCCATCTCCACTACTAACCCCCCCAGCCCTCCCAGTGCCCATCACCAATCCTAACCCCCCCCAGCCAGCCCAGTGTCCATCACCACTCCTAACCCCCCCAGCCCAGTGCCCATCACCACTCCTAACCCCCCCACCCCATCACTACTCCTAACACCCCCCAGCCCAGCCCATCACTACTCCTAACCCCCCCCAGCCCAGCCCAGCCCAGCCAATCACCACTCAATACCCCCCCCCAGCCCAGCCCAGCCCATCACCACTCCTAACCCCCCCCAGCCCAGCCCAGCCCAGCCCATCACCACTCCTAACCCCCACCCCCCCCCCCAGCCCAGCCCAGCCCAGCCCAGCCCAGCCCAGGGAAAATTAAAAAATAAAAACAACCCTGTCTGCTGCCGTTGTCGGGGCCGCCGCGGCAGAATCGAGCGTGCCGCGGGGCCCCCCTGTACCCACCCGGCAGAGCCTGTCCTCCCCGTAGCAGCTCTCTTTGGAGCTGCAGTCAGACCGCGCCGGCTTGCAGAGCGCGAGGGAAGAGTTCCCTCGCTGCTCTGTTAAGCCCGCGGGGGCTGATGGGAAGTTCCCATCAGCCCCCGCGGGCTTAACAGAGTCGAAAGGGAAACTCTTCCCTTCGCGCTCTGCAAGCCGGCGCGGTCTGACTGCAGCTCCAAAGAGAGAGCTGCTACGGGGAGGACAGGCTCTGCCGGGTGGGTACAGGGGGGCCCCGCGGCACGCTCGATTCTGCCGCGGCGGCCCCGACAACGGCAGCAGACAGGGTTGTTGTTTTTTTTTTCGATGGCGGACCTTCCCGCGTGCCAGCTGCAAGGCCTTCGCGTGCCACAGCTGGCACGCGTGCCATAGGTTCGCCATCGCTGTCCTATACCATGAGGTTTCAGACTAATGCGGTCATGATCCAAAATTATAATATTCCAAATTTGACACAGATTAACTGCCCCAAGCAACTCCTCAGGGAGGAGCCAATGATACATTTACAAGTAAGTGTTGTGTACCACCGAATAAAAAGTAATCCATTCTCTCCTATGAAATTGAAGCCTTATGTCATATAATTCACACTGTTGTGACCTTGAAATATTGGGACACTGGGTGTGCAAATGGCAGATGAAATTTAATGTGGACAAACAAAATGTTATGCACTTATGAAAGAACAACCCAAACTACGATAATTACATGATGCATGATTCCACACTAGGAAACACCCCCCAGGAAAGGATCTAGGAGTCATCGTGAATAATACCTTTAAACCCTTTGCTCAATGTGCAGCAGTGGCAAAGAAAGCAAATGGAATGCTAGGAAGAGGTACAGAAGAGGCACAAACTGAAGTAAAATAAGAAATATTAAAGCTACAGAACTGCAGATAAGGAGGAGGCATTGTGGGGTTAGTCTGGAAAGGGAAATCACAAATCTATTTATAGACCTCCTTCACAAAAACACAAACAAAACAGATTTAATTGGAGACATTCACAATATTGCTATAAAAGGGGAAATATCATTGGCAGGAGATTTCAATTTGCCAAATGTTGATTGGATATCCTTGCTGCAGTGTCATCTAGAAGTCAGAACATCCTGAATTCTCTACAGGGAGAACTGTTCCAGCAGATGGTAACAGAACCTATGTGGGAGAGGGCAATATTGGACTTGGAGCTTACAAACGGGGAGAGTTTTTCTAATGTTGTGGTGGGTGATCATCTGGTTTACAGTGATCATCGGATAGCGATTCATTCCTCCTCCTCCTGTTTGTTTTATTTTTCTGTTTACTTCCGAGACTGTTCTTTCTCTTCTCTTTCTCAGAGTATGGAGAGAGTCTGCAATTGGTATGCTTTGTTTAATTGAGTGCAGGGTGAGGGGAAAGGTTCCATCAGTGACTGTAAGAAGCTCTTTTATGCAGCAATGGATATCTGCTCTGCTTTGTATGTGTTTATTAAAGTTATGGATTTTGATATGCTGATGAGTTAGGGAGGGGAAGAAAACAAAATGTTCTTTATGCTTGTGCTGGATTTCTATTCTTCTAAGGTGGAGTAACCCATGTTACCATGGGACTAAAGCTAAGCTTAAATGACTACAGTAGTAGTTTTATTGGGCTCAATAACGCATTTAAAAGAAAGACTGTTGGCTCTCCTTAAAATAATTCATCCTACTACTGTTTTTATGCAAGAAATTTACTTGTTACTGGTAGAATATGAGCAATTAAGGCAGGATTGGATTGAACAGGTGATATGAAGAGAAGCGTGGCAGTTCTTATGGCTAAAGATGGAAAGTCCATCATGAAGAAAGCACATTCATATTCTTCAGGATGATTTGCTGTCATCATGGATGTGTTAAATGGGGCCCAGGTGACTGGTTAATAGTTATGCTTCAGTTGAAGATTTCATATCTTCTTTTACATGTTTTTCTGATTGTTTAAAATGGAGGTCTAAGGATCAGTAATAATGGAGGGAGATTTTGACTGTGTTATGGCATCTTAGCATAGATCAAATGGAGCTCCAATTATATCCAAAGCTGCTTAGTTTCTTAAGGTTCATAAGAACATAAATGCCATACTGAGTCAGACCAAAGGTCCATCAAGTCCAGTATCCTGTTTCCAGCAGTGGCCAATCCAGGTCACAAGTACCTGGCAGGTTTCCAAAAGCTAGACAGATTCCATGCTGCTTATCCTAGAGGTAAGCAGTGGATTTCCTCAGTCCATTTTAATAATGGTTTATGGACTTTTCCTCCAGGAATGTATCTGAACCTCTTTCAAACCCAGCTATACTAACAGCTTTTACTATATCCTCTGGTAATGAATTCCAGAGTTTGATTATGTATTGAATGAAAAAAATATTCTCTCTGATTAATCTTAAATGTAACCTTAAATGTACTAAACTGTAGCTTCATTGAGTGTCCCCTAGTCCTTCTACTTTTTGAAGGAACAAACAAACCATTTACATTTACCCGTTCCATTCCACTCAGAATTTTATAGACCCTATCATATCTCCCCTCGGTTGTCTCTTCTCCAAGCTGAAAAGTCCTAACCTCTTTAGCTATTCTTCATAGGGGTATCCTTCCATCCCCTTTATCACTTTTGTCGCTCCTCTCTGTAACCTTTCTAATTTTGCTAAATTCCTTTTTAGATATGCAACTAGAACTACAAACAATATTAAAGGTATGGTCGCACCATGGAGCGATACAGAGGCATTACCATATACTTGATTTTATTCTCCGTTCCTTTCCTTATAATTCCAAGCATTCTATTTACTTTCTTGGCCACTGCTGCCACTGAGCAGAAGGTTTGAAAATATTATTCACGATGACTCCTAGATCCTTTTCCTGGATTGTGATTCATAGTGTGTAACCTTGCATTGTTTAACTTAAATTTGAGTTGTTCTTCTCAAAGTGCATAGCTTTTTACTTGTCCACGTTAAATTTCATCTGCCATAGGGATGCCCTTATCCCAGTTTTTCAAGGTCAAAAGAGTGTGGATTATATTACATAAAGACTTCATTTAGCCTTTCCTCATAGGAGAGTAGCTCCATCCCCTTTAACATTTTAGTCCCTCTTCTCTTTTCCAGTTCCACTACATCCTTTTTTAGATATTGCAACCAGAACTTCAAACAATATTCAAGCTGTGGTCGCATCTTGGGGGAAAAGAGTCATTGGGGTAGATTCTGCACACTGAATAGTGGGGTTGTATGTCCGGCTTGGACATGCAACCTGCAAAGAGACCCAGGACAGTATTTCAGCCCAGG
Organism: Ichthyophis bannanicus; assembly: GCA_033557465.1. NCBI lineage: Eukaryota > Metazoa > Chordata > Amphibia > Gymnophiona > Ichthyophiidae > Ichthyophis > Ichthyophis bannanicus. The sequence goes on along the minus strand of CM066032.1, from coordinate 364,236,040 downwards.
CGCTCCCCGCTTGTACAGAGAGTTTGTGCAGGGAGCGGCGGGAGGGGGCGGGATGGAGATGGAGAGGGGGTTGGCTGAAGCACCCGGACATATACAGGTCAAGGCTTTGTACGTCCACTGGCTGTCTGAAGTTGGAATAAGTGCCGGGCACCCTGCAAATGCAGCCTGCCTATCCCAGCATGCTGCTGCAGGACTGATCCCGGAGGAAGATCCCCGCCTTGGGGGATCCCTCCCGAGGACCAGGTGGTGGGGAGAAGGGGATTTTCCTTGGCAGAGAAATTTGTTGATCCAGCTGGATTTGCCAGTGCTATGGCAACAGGATGCCGCTGCACTGCACACCAGCCGGGCTGTACGTATCCCACAGCTGAATTGGGAACACTCCAGGATGTCTAAGTGCCCTCATTCTGCAACTGCGGAAATGTATAGCTCCCGCAGTTGCAGAATCGGATACCAAACGGCCCATCTATCTTTTGGCTGTCCAGATGGCCCGGACATGCTCCTCTCAGACATGACCTCCAAATGATTTTCTTTTCTTTATTCTCTCTTCATCTCCTAATGATTCCTAACATTCTGTTTGCTTTTTTTGGCCACTGCCGCACACTGAATAGAATATTTCATTGTATTGTCTACGATTACTCCCAGATTCTTTCCGGTACTGATGCCTAAAGTGGAACCTAGCAATGTCTACGTTAAATTTAATCTGCCATTTGGATGTCTGGTCTCCCAGTCTCATAATATCCTCCAGCAGTTTCTCACAATCTACATATGATTTAACAACTGAATAATTTGATTTTGTTTGCAAATTTAATCACCTTGCTCCTTGTTCCCAGTTCCAGATTGTTTATACGTGTGTTAAAAAGCACCGATCCCAATATAGATCTCTAGATTACTCCACTATTCTGCTTTCTCCTTTGCAAAATTTGACTATTTATCCCCTACTCTGTTTTCTTATTGCTCAACTAGTTTCCAGTCAATAATAAGGCATTGTGTTCTATGCCTTAAGAACCTCTGATGTGGGACTTCGCCATGATGCTTTCTGAAAGTCTAAAAACACTAAAGAGGTCATTTTAAAAGGCCCTATTCAGGCTTGGGATGTCTGAAAATGGACTTAAAGATGTCCAAAACACAGAGACGTCTCTAGAGCCATTTTGGAAGCCTGATTCTGGGGATGTCTCCAGTGTGAGAACGTTCAAGTCTGAATGGGGTTGTGGAGGTTGGCATGGCCATGGCATTCCCAGGAACCTGAACTTCCCTGCCTGATCTCAGAAATGTTTTGGATGTCTGGCGTCACGCCAGATGTTAAACCTATTCGAGGCATGAACAGACATCTGAAACATGCTAATTTTTGCTGAAAAACATCCAGAGAGCGTAGAGAAGAAAGCACGCTATCATCCCCAGTAGTCAGCCCAGCTCATTTGGAGTATAGTGTGCAATTCTGGAGACCACACCTTCAAAAGGATGTGAACAGGATGGAGTCGGTGCAGAGGGTGGCTACTAAAATGATTAGTGGGCTTCATTATAAAGCATATGAGGACAGACTTAAAGATCTTAATATGTACACCTTAGAGGAAAGGCGGGATAGAGGTGATATGATTGAGATGTTTAAATACCTCTGTGGCATAAATGTTCAGGGAGAGAGCCTCTTTCAATTGAAAGCAAGTCCTGCTACGAGGGGACATGGGATGAGGGTGAAGGGAGATAGATTCAGGAGTGATATGCGGAAATATTTCTTTACGGAAAGAGTAGTGGATCCATGGAATAGTCTCCCAGTGGAGGTGGTAGAGATGAGGACAGTAACTGAATTCAAAAAAGCATGGGACCAACACAGAGGATCTCTAAAGGTAAAAAGTGGACTGTTGTAGTTATTGATATGGAAGGACAGACTAGATAGGCCATGTGGTCTTTTTCTGTCATCATGTTTCTATGTTTCAATGTCAACAGCAGCAGCAGTGGAATTTGAACCCTGGCTGCCCTGTTCCTAACCCACTACTCTAATCATTAGGCTATCCTAGATATCCATGTTCTGAAATATGGTCCTGGGGACATCTGCAGATGTCCATATTGGGAATGTCCACATTTGTGAAATCACATCTGCACCTGGATGTGCCTGCTATTTTTCCAGCATTCTGGTTTAAATGTTCCAGATTGCACTTGGATGTCCCCTCTAAAATTCCCCTCCATATCAATTGGCTCACTTTTATCTACTTGTTTATTCATGCCTTCCAAGAAATGGGTCCCACACACACTAAGTAAAAACCAAAAACTCCATGAGCCGTAAAATAAAGTTCACCAAGCTCAAGAATTAATAAGAAGCAACACATGGTGATCTTCTATTAAGATGTGTACCCCATAATCCACAAATAATTTTTTTGTCTGACCTGAATTCCCCACACCGAAGTTACCAACAGTGAAATTGCGGTTAAGAGGAAGAGTGTCCTTTTTACTCAAAAAGCAGTAGGAGACACGTAAACTGCCGTCAAATTTTTGCCGGTGTTTTTGTTGGGTGATGATAAACTAAACCTGAAGCAGGATGTGGAAAGAGATATATCCAAAACGCAGGACTGTGTCATGTGTCTACATCACCTGTTCAGCAGTTTTTGCCAAAATTGCAGATAAGTGGATGGCGTTCTGACCGGGTAAATTTGCCGGCAGTTTACGTGACTCCTACTACTTTTTGAGTAAAAGACTTTGGTAATGCTGGACAACTTTGTTCAAACTTTCTCAAAGATCATGTCAGCAGTGCTTTAAGACAGATAACATAGGCACTCACCCAACTTCCTCACATTCCTAACTAACGTACGACTCTCAACCTTGTTATAATGGAAAAAAAAGCTTAATAGTGCCTTTATTCAATTTCTAGTAACAAACACTCCATAAGACAAAAACCCCCAACCCCTATCATCCTTCTACCCATGTATACTCCTGTACATCTTTTCTCACTGTATTCAAATATATTCACCATCACCCCATTTCCACAACCACACTTAGCTACTGCGTGCCAACCTAGTCATAATGAAAAAATAAAGTGCCATGTGAAAAAGGCAAATAAAAATCACATCTGGCTTTTTTTTCCTAGTCAGAGGCTGGTCTTGAACTAGTGACCTTTGGCAGACAATTTGCAGAAGAGACATTATGTCTCCATGGGGGGAGGGGGCTAGTTCTAGTCAGCCTGCTCTTAACCCATGTACTGCTGATGATCTCCCGTTTCCCACTTGGCCAAGGAGTCTGCAGCTCTATGGAAAATGCTAACTGGATTTTTTGCCTTATGAATCTGTTGACTCCTGCTGTAGAGATTTACTACAAAGATTTTTCTTTTGTCATGTTCTTGTGCCAGAAATTCTGTGAAACCATGTCTAAATACACTACCAGCACTGTTCCCTCTAAGCTGTGCGCGTGTGCGCGCGCACACACCTCGCCGAGCGAGCGCACGTACTTTACAACAGAGCGCACAAAAATTACGGTTCTGATTCTGATAGAAAACAACACAGACGTCTTAAAATTTTAAAGTTGTGATTGTAATTACTAGAAATTTTCCGCTTCATTTAGTAATCGTCTATTTTCATTTAATTTGATTAAAATCAATGTGATGTACATACTGTATTCTGACGTGTAGTCAAATTTTAAAGTATATAAATCCGAGTGTCATTATGTGGCGCACAAAAATTTAACCTTCCTTCAAAAGCTGCACAGCTGATATTTTATGCGCACACAGCCTACAGAAAATTAGAGGGAACATTGACTACCAGAGATATTTACCAAGTCTAATCTAAATCCTGATTGTCCCACTGACACTCCTTAAGGTCTTGGGCAGTCATGTAACACTCCATTGCCTCAGTTATAAATTTACATTGTAAGCCCTCTGGGGACACAGAAATATGTACTGTAGCTGAATGTAACTCTCATTGAACTACTACTGGAAAGTTGTGAGCTAAATATTCATAAATAAATAAACAGATGTGACCTGTTAGAAAATTACCATCATAGACTATTTCAGTGCCCCACTCTGAGTAGAAACAAATTCCTATTGGGGGAAACTAACTTCTTTGATAGATCAGTAGTCACAAGAAACATCAGACTCGTTGATCACTTGCATAATCTAAGAGGGATACAAACTACATGGGGTTTTTTTATATTCAAATTTGTTTATTAACCCTTGAGTCAGCATGTAACATTATTCATAACAAAAACAATTGTGCTATCATTTACAATTTAACTCCAAGGTTTTAAAAAGTAGTTCTTATATATATATTCTCCAATGCATGTTCGTGCACTGTTATACCCAGTTTCCACATTGATATGTTTTCATCAGTCTTTGAACCTGTTTAAGTCCAATTCAAAACTATAAACTACAGTTTTAAAAAATACCTCCAAATCTTCCTCCAAAAAATTTCCCCTCTCAAATTACAAAACAAGATTAATTGAAAAATACATATTTTTCCTGCTCTAAACAAGAGTCATTAAGGGTTTTATACCTCATATTCAAAGGATTTGTTTGGCTATCCTTTGGTACTAGCTAGATCAATCCAAATATTAAATTATCTCCAGGAACAAGCAGGAATGTAGTCTTTTTTTTTTTTCCAGTTTAAATTTCTTTATTGAGAAATATCAAGAAAATTACAGATATCTAGAAAATACAAACACTAAAATAACAACCAAAAACATCCACAGATATCCATAATACAGTCCACGTCAAGAGGAGCATATAAATAAGAGGAGGATGCTAACTCAATTCAAATCAAACTCTTTTTTTAACCTATCTGCTGTCAAGAAAATACACAATAATTAATTAAGACACCAGAGCACCATTAGATAGAAGGAAGGATTCTAACGCCGATGTCTCCAGAAAAACAAACTTGGCGCCTTTCAAAGTAATAATGCATTTACATGGAAATTTGAGGAAAAACGTGGCACCAAGGGCTAAGACGCGTGGCTTCATCGACAAGAAAGCCTTGCGACGTAGCTGAGTTTCCCTGGAGACATCGGGAAAGATACTAACCTTCTCACCACAGAAAAGGGATGCTTTATTCAAGAAATATAAGCACATTACGGCATTTTTATCTAGTTCCGTGGCAAAGGATACTAGAAGGGTAGCTCTGGTTGGAATAATATCTTGGGAAGATTCAATATAGGCAGAGATATCCAAAGACTCCTGAAAGGTAACTGGGGCTAAGCCAGCAGATCCTTCCGCTGAAGAAGCCCCCTTAGCAGGAATATAATACAATTTAATCACAGATGGCTTATTATCTACCTGATATCCCAGAATATCTACCAAATACTTATCAAAAAGAATTTGGGGAGAAATAAACCTAGTATAGGGAAAATTTAAACACCTCAAATTTAAGGCACGCAGACTATTCTCCAAAACCTCTTGTTGGGCATGGAGAATAAGGCTGTCTTTCATAAAAGATAAAGAAGAATTTTGCAATAAATCACAATGAGCTTCCAACTTCTGGCACCGCCCCTCCAGAATATCTATCTGAGAATCATGCTGAGACAATTTTGCCACAGAGTCTCTAGAGAAGTCCGACGTTTGTGAGACGACAGAGTTCAATGAAGACTCAATCCTGGTGAGCACATTCCATAAATCAGAAAGAGATACATCGTGAGATGCTCCAGGAAGAATAGAAATACCGTCCCGTTGTGCCACTGTGGAACTCTCAGGGGCAGATAGAATCCGAGGAAGTGGGAATCTCTCCACAACCATTAGGGGCCCAGACACCGATGAAGGAGGTAGGGAGTCCACTTGCAGAGGCACAGCTCTCCTCAAAGGAGAGGAAGATACCGGGGCAGTGTCAAATAAGGCAGCAGAGGGGGAAGAGATACTAACCCCCGATAATAAGGAGGAGCCATTACTAGGAAGCTGAGATGGAACTGCAACAACAACCTCCCCTACAGTACTGTTCAAAGCAACAAGGTGTCGATCCATCGGACCAGCAATCTTTACCGCTTTAGATGGATTATCAGTACTTACATTCAGAGGTCGTTTCTTCCTTCTACCCATTCTGCAGGACCAAATATCAGCTCCCAGCTCCTCGAGCGCCAAAGGAGCGCATAAGGAGCAAACCCCTTAATAACGCGCCCCTTTAGAACGCGACCGCTATCGCGTACCGCTTAGCGATCTGATCTTAAAGCCCCCAAAGATGACGTCAGGGGGCAGGCGCCGCTGCGATGACCCAGCACTCCAACACTGTCGGGAAAGCAGCAACGGAGCACACAGCAGTGAGTAGCGTCCTCCTCTCCTCACACGCTCCCACTGAACTTACAGGGCTCCGGGCTTTAAACCCCCAAGGATGACGTCAGGGGGCAGGCGCCGCTGCGATGACCCAGCACTCCAACACTGTCGGGAAAGCAGCAACGGAGCACACAGCAGTGAGTAGCGTCCTCCTCTCCTCACACGCTCCCAGGAATGTAGTCTTCACATATGGGTGACGTCAGTACTGACGGAGCCTGCACGGGAACTTTCCCCAGCATCCAATAAGAAAGCTGCCTTCTCACCTTTCCACCTCTCTCTCCTCAGTTCTTCATTTTCCACGGAGCCAACAAGAAGCAGTTCCTATCACCGCAGAAAATTTGTCTTTAGTTATCATTTTGTGGTTGCGTCTGCCTTCTGCCTTCCTATCAGTGTTGGTACCGACCCCTTCCCCCTTCGGTTCTTTCTTTCTTTAAAAAAAAAATTTCAGTGAGGGGAAGAATTCTTTCTTTCCTTCAGGCCAATCAACACCATCTTGGGCTTAGGCCTCCGCTTTTGTCACAGACAAAATGGAAAAACCATCCAGTGGTTTTAAGAAGTATTCCAAATGTGGCAGTACCACTTCGGCCACAGACACCCATCATTCCCTGGTACGATGGCACCTTTAATATTGTATGCAATTCTGGTCACCATATCTTAAAAAAGGATATACTGGAATAAGAAAAGGTACAGAGAAGAACCACCAAAATGATAAAGGGGATGAAAGGATATCTCTATGAGGAAAGGCTTAAAAGCTTAAGGCTGTTCAACTTGGAAAAGAGATGGCTAAGAGCAGGTATAATAAAGGTCTATAAATTAACAAATGGAGTAGAGAGAGTAAACATAGATTGGTTGTTTACTCCATCAAAAAGTATAAAGACTAGAGGGCATGCAATGAAGCTACAACGTAACCCATTTAAGATTAATAAAAGGAAATATTTTCTCTCTCAACATGTAATCAAAATCTGGAATTTGCTACTGGAAGATCTAGCAAAAGCTATTAGTGTAGCTGGGTTTAAATAAGATTTGGATAAGTTCATGGAAGAAAAGTCCATAAACCATTATTAAAGAGGACCCAGGAAATCCACTGCTTACCCCCGGACAAGCATCGTGTGGAACCTGTGTACCTTTTTTGGAACCTGCCAGGTACCTGTGACCTTTATTGTCTACTGTTGGAAACAGGATACAGGGCTTAATGGATCTTAGTTTGACCTAGTATGGCATTTCTTATGTTTCTATGTTCTTGTACTGTAGTTTTACAGGTACCTTGAGTTGTTTATAAGGTACTTACGTATAAGTAGAGCCATTTTAGCTATTTTGAGCATAACTATTTTTATGTGTTTTGTACTTTTTGAGATATGGCAAACTGTTTTTTTATATTTTGTTTTCTTTATATGCTTTTGTGGTGGTGTTCTAACATATATAATGTATTATTATCTGTTATATTTTATTTCTGATTAGATTTATATTATTTACATTGGGCCCCTTTTACTAACATTTAGCAGGAGCTTTCTGCTACGCAGTCCATTTTATTCCTATGGACTGTGTGGCAGATAGCTCCAGCTAAGTGTTAGTAAAAGGGGCATGTTCTTTTATTAGTTTGTTATGTAATTTTATTGCATACATGTATATATTATATTTGTAATTCTAATGTTTTGCATATTTTATGTCTTGTAATTTTTATCGTTATGTGCAGTTTTTATCAAATGTCCCCTGATGCAGGTGTTCAGTGGAAAAACATGGTTGTGTCAATAAAATAACTCTTTAGCATCCTGCTATTCCCCAAATCCCCCCTTCCTCTTTTTTGCTTTATGCTTTTTGCTGGTTTTGTTCTCTCCACACCTTTTTACTTTTGATAACAGTTTAGAGCAGGTGTTCCCAACCTGTGGTCTGTGAACCCATAGTGGTCTATGAGTACATTATAGAGGTCAGCAGGACATAGAAAATAGAAAAAATAGAGGTTAATGGGGATTGTCTGGAGGAAGATAAAGAGAATGGAGGGAACTGTCTGTGGGGAGGGAAAGAAAGACAGAGACTGAGTCTAGAGAGATCTGGCAGGAGTGAGTAAGACATAGAAACAGAGACTGAAGGAGGCAGGATAAGGAAGCGGGCTAGTGGGACAGACGTGGCACTTAGGGGAGGGGTCCAGGAAGAGAGGTGGGGATGAACTGGTGTCTATGAATGTGTTGGAAGTTAATAAGGGATATACACAGCCAAAAGGTTTATAAACCTCTAGATTAGTGGAAAAAATATCTCAGTTCACTTCTTTCGCATTCTATTATTGAATCTTAACTGCGCCCTATGATGCTCTTTATCTTCCCCTAACTTGACCTCTGCCATTTTATCTCCAGTCTCCTATTAAATCATCTTATCCCCCTCAGTTCCTCAGAATACCAAGATGATTTCCTATTTGACTTAATACTTTCTTACTGCCATTATTAACATTGCACCTTTGTGCACTGGAAATGATACTATCATTTGTTTAGTGCTTACCGTTTCTATCAATTTTCGAGTTAACCCTCCTATACACGGTATTATGCAACACTCCACCATAATTAATACTCCAATTACAACAAGTACAGAAGTAAATATAGATACTACCATCCCTTTCCATTTCCCAAACCATGACCCCAACCATCCAGTGAGAGAGGTATCCGTACCTGAATTTTCTGCCAATTCCTCTGCCAAGGTAGTTAGTCCTCGCAGGGTTTTAGTGATAGTACCATCAGGGGCCGTGTTATTGGGGATGAACATACAAAATTCCCCCCCCCCCATATCACACATACCCCCTTTTTCAGCTGCCATTATATCTAAAATCATTCGGTTCTCCCAGGCCATTCTGCTAGTGGCGTCCAATTGTTCTGTGATCCCCTTTACTGCATCCCAGGTATAATTGATAATATATATAATTTATGCAATCTACATTTTTGTTTATCGTGATTACCCCTAACAGGGATTTGAATCCAGCTGCAATCTGGTTTTGTGCTTTATATTCATCTGGAACTCCCGGAGGGACTCCTATTGCATCTATTTATATCCTGTCATCAAATGAGGCTCCCAAGATACTCCTCCTTTCCCTTTGTATTTGCCCCTTGTCCTGTTCTGTGAACGCCAAGGTGAAAGGAACTGCCAGTTGAACTATTGCACATGTTTCCGACCATAGGGTAGGCAATGTTGGTCTCAACATCTGCCCTCCACTGTACCACCACAGGTCTGCCCTATTGATTACCAGGTTGGAGTAGTTCTTCTCTTCTCCCTCCATCCCTGTCAGGTTTAGGCTTAGAACGCAGATATTCAGTTCCCCTACTTCCCTCGTGTAGTTCTTCCCCCCCCCCCCCCTGGTGAGACAGGTGGAGTGATTTCCAAACACTGTTGAAAATGTGGGGAGAACGTTTACCTCCTTCAAGTCTGTAGGGGGAAAGAGCAAATTCAATGACTTGCAACTTTCATTTCCCCAAACTGTTTTTCTGGATACAGGGATATGAGGCATCTTACTCCATCGGGATCTGTATCCCACCTCAAGGATAAGGGCACAACCTGTGCAATGGGCCTCCCGGAGGCACATGCGTAGCAATTGCTATCGGTGAGACTTCCTACGGTATATTTAACCCATTCCACCCAGGTGTTCACATCCCCATACCCATTTCTACCACTAGAGTGTCCCTCAAATCTTTAATCTCCACTATTTTGACTGCGTTAGGGTCCTTTTTAGGTTCAAAAGATATGCTGGGGAGTGGTGTGGAGACCTGAGTCTGATTCTGGAGGAGTATTCTTATCCTCAATCTTCCCAGGGGATCTTGCCCATTAATGTCTATTCCTAGTCCATAGGTCCCATCCAGTGAGTCATCCCTTCCAGAGAGAGTGACCACGATGGGGTTGCAACTTCCTGGGTAACATTGCTGAATGCTGTGTTTCTTTATCATTGTTATTTTCTTTTGAACTGGGTGCCTCTCCCCCTCTGGGGAGACCCAGCTTCCATCCTCGGTGGTCCACCAAACTCTTGACCACTTGTAATAGAGCATCCCATACACAAGTGTTTGAGCAGTCTCTGGACACATATACTTATGACTATTTCCCCACAACTTTTCGTAGTATCCCCTGTCACAACTTATCACTTGACAGGCCTCAAATTCTAGACTCACCAGTCCCTCTCCCTCTGGTACGGTTACAGTAAATATGTTAGAATACACCCTTCCCCATCATGTCTGTGTTTGTATTTGTTCATCAGTCCATCCCTTTCCCCGTCCTAGTTCCCATGTCATTCACCTTAACAGAGAAAGTGATCCCCCCCATCATAGCAATATCATCCACTTTTCTTTGTCCATGTTATAATTTTTATTAGTCCTTGATAACGAACTCCTCTCCTGTTCTTCTGTGTTTCCTTGGTATTTTCAAGCGCAGAGGGTCAGTAGTTCCCTGGACCTTCCATTGTGAGTCTGAAGGAGCTTCAACCGGACCTTTAATCATACAACCTTTTTCCGCAGTTCTTACAGCAGTCTCAGTACTCAGTAAGACCTGGAACGGGCCTTCCCAGTCTGATTGCAATTTAGACTCCTTCCAGGATTTTATCAAGACCCACTGTCCTGGTTTCTGACCGTGAACTGCAAACTCCAATGGGGGTGTTTGTGCCAACAATCCTTTATTCCTGAGAACAGATAAAGAAGAGGACAGCCCAAGTATATATTCTTTAAGAAACTTATCTTTAGTTTCAAACTGGGGAGTTTCCTTTAATTGTCCCATATAAGGTAATCCAAATAACATTTTGTAGGGAGACAATCCTAAATCTTTCCAAGGGGCTGCTCGGATTCTTAACAATGGTAAGGGCAAACACTTAGTCCAAGGTAATTTTCTTTCTAACATCAATTTAGCTAACTGCTCTGATTCATGCGTTCTACTCTCCCTGAGGAGGATGGATGCCAAGGAGTATGGAAATCCCAGGATACTCTCAGAGTTTCCATTATGTTTTGCAGTACCTTGGCTGTGAAATGACTTCCCTGGCCCAAGTCAATGTGACCTATCATCCCATATCTTGGAATGATTTGTTCCAAAACTATGTTTGCTACTCCTATTGCTGTGGCAGCTACTATGGGATATGCCTCCACCCATCCTGTCAAATGGTCCACTATTACCAAGAGGTGCTTCACCCGCCCAACCAGGGGCAACTCAGTGAAATCAATCTGTATATTTTGGAATGGACGAAGACCAGGCTCTCTGCATCCCTGTGGTTGTTTCCTAAGGACCATTTTGTTTATTTTCTTACAGTTTATACACCTCTCACACACTTGCTTGGCTACTGTGTATATTCCCATATACCCCAATGACTCTCTTATTTATTTATTTAACAGGTTTTATGTACCGCTTTATCATTTCAATCAAAGTGGTTTACATTGAAACTTAAACTTGGTAATGTACATAAAAACAGTGACATTGATAATTTGGATTTTTCTGAGGCAATGGAGGGTTAAGTGACTTGCCCAAGGCCACAGGGAGTGCTAGTGGGAATCGAGCCCTGGTCTCTGGGTTCCCAATCCAGTGTTCTTAACCATTAGGCTACTCCGGCACTCTTAATGTAGAATGACCATAATTTTCCTCATTATTTGTTTGTTTATCATCTGCCTGCCATTGGGTAAAACCCATTTTCCCCCTTTCAGTAAATAAGAACATAAGACATGCCATACCAAGGTCATAAGAACATAAGACATGTCAGACCAAGGTCCATCAAGCCCAGTATCCCATTTTCAACAGTGACCAATCTACAGTAGGTCACAAGTACCTAGCAGTTTCCCAAAAAGACACAGGTTCCTCAATGCTTGTATTGGGTCAAGCAGTGATATCCTGGTTCCCTTTTAATAATGGTTTATGAACCTTTAACGTGTCCAAACCCTTTTTTTAAGCCCAGCTGCATTAACAGCTTTTACTACATCCTCCAGTAACAAATTCCAGAGTTTGATTACACGTTGAGTGAGAAAAAAATATTTATTTTCTCTTATTAGTCTTAAATAGGTTACCCTGTAACTTCATTGCAAGTCCCCTAGTCTTTTTATATTCTGATGATGTAAAAAATCGATCTACGTTTACCCGTTCTACTCCATAGGAAGGCAGCTGGGTTTAAACACTGATCTGTGGTCAATACTAGGTCATCTTTTTCTATTAGTATTGCTTCATATTTCAGGATTCGTGAATCAGTGAGCCACCTCCCAGCCCTCTGGTTTAAGATGGTTCTCACTTGATGTGGGGTACTTACTACCAGGTCCCCTCTGAATGTCAATTTCCTACTCTCTTCTACCAATAGGGCTGTTGCCGCTACTGCTTGAAAACATTCTGGCCATCCCCTAGACACTGAATCTAAGATTTTAGATAAATATGCTACTGGTCGTCTCTTCCCTGCCCATTTTTGAGTGAGGACCCCTAAGGCTACTCCCCCATTTACAGTAACAAACAAATGTAAGGGTTTGTCCAGTTAGGGTAAGGCCAGAACCGGGACTTCTACCAAGCTCTGTTTTAAATCCTTAACCAACTCTTTCTCTTCTTCTTTCCAAATTATAATGTTAGGTTGCTCTTATAACAGTTTTGAATATAATCCCTTAGGGGTATGTTTACTAAACCGTCTTAACGTGCGCTCTCCCACGTTATCGCACGATAAGGTGCCTTATCGCGCGATAATGGCACCTTAGCACGCGTTAACGCGCGCTAAGGTGCAAACGAGCGCTGAAGGCGGAGAAAGGCTCCCGGAGGGTGGAGGAAGTCTCCCCAGGGGCGGAGAGAGAGGGTCAATGGGCGGAGAGTGGGAGGGGAGAGGCTCCCTGCACACTAACGCTGTGAAATCCGAGGCTGAAAACTAACGCCAGTGAAACCCTGGCGTTAGAGCTGATTTAAAGGGAAAAGAAACCATTTCCGTCAGCAATGTACAGCAAAACCAGGGAAACCTACAAAAAAGTGATAAGTGTGATACATGTGCCCGGAACAAAAGGGCAAAGAAACAGTGAAAATGACCAGAAGAAAATGTAAAAAAAACATAACCAAGCTGGGCAATAGTGATATCAATGGGAAACATGAAAAAACACACCCAAGAAAGCTCCAAAAAAAATATATGAATTTTGGAAGGGTCTATGCTCTGTCCCCATACAAGGTGAATGAGCCCACAGTGAAATTGCGCTGATCAGGGTTTTCCTCTCCATTGGACAGGTTTCCTATGGTGTGCACATGTTCCACAACAGCAGGGCGGGCATGTCGGAATGGGCAACTGGACAGATTCTGGAAAAGGGGACACTGAGGGCTGCAGGCAGCACATGCTGTGGTGCAGCTGGGGCACAGTGCGGACTAGGGTAATGCCTAGCTGGCCCATAGGAATGCTGAAACAGTAGAGCAGCCAGACAGCAACATGGGCTTTCCACCGCTGAATCCAGCCTCAACAGCTCCCCAGTCGGGGTCGAGCAACGAGCGAGCGATTTTCCCGCTCCTACAACTCCGGCCCAATCCGGGCCATGGGAGGACCCAGCGGCTCACTTGATAAGCAGCCGCGGGCAGGAGAAAGCCCTTTCCACCGCTGAATCCAGCCTCAACAGCTCCCCAGTCGGGGTCGAGCAACGAGCGAGCGATTTTCCCGCTCCTACAACTCCGGCCCAATCCGGGCCGTGGGAGGACCCAGCGGCTCACTTGATAAGCAGCCGCGGGCAGGAGAAAGCCCTTTCCACCGCTGAATCCAGCCTCAACAGCTCCCCAGTCGGGGTCGAGCAACGAGCGAGCGATTTTCCCGCTCCTACAACTCCGGCCCAATCCAGGCCCTGGGAGGACCCAGCGGCTCACTTGATAAGCAGCCGCGGGCAGGAGAAAGCCCTTTCCACCGCTGAATCCAGCCTCAACAGCTCCCCAGTCGGGGTCGAGCAACGAGCGAGCGATTTTCCCGCTCCTACAACTCCGGCCCAATCCGGGCCGTGGGAGGACCCAGCGGCTCACTTGATAAGCAGCCGCGGGCAGGAGAAAGCCCTTTCCACCGCTGAATCCAGCCTCAACAGCTCCCCAGTCGGGGTCGAGCAACGAGCGAGCGATTTTCCCGCTCCTACAACTCCGGCCCAATCCGGGCCGTGGGAGGACCCAGCGGCTCACTTGATAAGCAGCCGCGGGCAAGTGCGCCCGCGCCTGAGGGCCCCGCAAGAGGGCCCTTTGGCGTGGCCCTTAGGCGGGGCACGACAGGCGAGAAACAGCCTCCAACCTAAGCGATTAACCACCAAAACGAAGCACACGAACGTCACCACACAGCAAACATCGAGAAGACCAGCTCACCAGAAAAGAGACTGTAAGCACCTCTTCGGTCCTCTTTCAGCAATCCCAGCGCGGACCGAGCAGGCCGCACTGAAACACCGCCCCCAACAGCCCACAAGTCCAAAACTTGGAAAAGCTGATTCCTATGAAAAACTGGAAAACCTAGGAGAAGGATCATATGCCACAGTGTACAAAGGGAAAAGCAAGGTCAATGGAAAGCTGGTAGCACTGAAGGTGATCAGACTGCAAGAAGAAGAAGAAGAAGGTACTCCATTCACGACTATCCGTGAAGGGCTTGATGTGCTCAGCATATTCAACTACAACCCTCACCCGCCAATATCGCTCGAGCTCCCCTAGGGATGAGCTTGCATATCTTCAAGCGATCCTACAGCCACCAGATCACAGCAAGTATTTTTCTATCTGACTGTCACTGTTGACTATTCCTTATTAGTATTTGCAACCATTTATAACCACTACATGAAATCTACTGTAGCCAGCACCCCCCTCACACCCACTACAACTAGCTAATGTCTGATTTACTGTCGCCAGTAATTTCATCCAACCATAATGGCTGTTGATCTCATTTACAGCTCCTGTCTGATATACTGTTGTCAGTAATTTCATCCAACCTTAATGACTGTTGATTTCATTTCATTTACAGCTACTATCTGATATACAGATACTGTCTGATACACTGTTGTCAGTAATTTCATTCACCTGTCTGATATACTGTTGTCAGTAATTTCATTCATATAGGCATCTTTGCATTGCCCTTGAACTGCCTCACTGCTGCAATACATATTTAGTTGTTATTAACAGCAGTTTTAACACGTTCTACTCTGTACCTAGTACCAATCTCCCAAATACTACTGTTCTAGTTACCTCCCAACTTATTACTGTAGCCAGTATCTAGCAATCTCTACATCATTAGCAACTGTTTTCAGTACCTAGCAACTATTGCACTATAATTACTGTTGTTAGTAGCCTTACATGTTGGTCGAAGTGCTATCTTGCTGCTAACAGTAATTTCATCCATAGTCATTGTATGATCCTTTACTATTATCATTTAATACAACAAATTTCAAACAAACATGGATCTCACAAAGTACCAATCCTACCTTATTATCACCATACTAACCATTCACCTAACTCAAAACATCTACGCTCTCAAACCAAATCCTACAGCATACAACACCATCCCCATCATTCACAATCCATACAAAACCACACCACAACCATACTCACACACACTTAACCAGACACACCGTCCCAACTCTCCCAGACACTCAAGACTAATACAAATAAATCTCGTACAAGTCAAACCTATAAACAGATCTCCTGAAACAAAAACCATCAGAAAATTCATCCTCATAAATGCAAGATCCATACAAAATAAAATACCAATAATTAATGACATAATCACTGATGAAAAACCTGATATCCTTCTCATTACAGAGACTTGGCTTGCACCCACAGACACAATCCTCCTAAACCAACTCAACACACATCAATATGACCTTTTCAACTGCCACCGAGAAGCAAAAAGGGGAGGCGGAGCCCTTATCGTCACCAAAAAAGAGCTCAAATACTCACTAAAAAATGTGAACAACATAGACGGCATGGACATCATAAATATAGAAAACAAAACACTTGCACTGTCCCTCATCTACAGGCCTCCCTCAGCT
This sequence comes from Ichthyophis bannanicus, assembly GCA_033557465.1. Classification (NCBI taxonomy): domain Eukaryota; kingdom Metazoa; phylum Chordata; class Amphibia; order Gymnophiona; family Ichthyophiidae; genus Ichthyophis; species Ichthyophis bannanicus. The sequence continues at coordinate 364,219,864 of CM066032.1, read as the reverse complement.
GACCACAAAAATCTCACCCCCATCCTAGAACTTGCATGTACAGCTACACAGAGAAAACCACTTATTATATTAGGTGATCTGAATCTTCCATCACTCAACCCACAACACACAATCAACTTTATGGATTCCATGAAAGAAATGGGTTACAACCAAATCATACAGACATCTACACACACAAAAGGTAACGCTCTGGACCTTGTATTCATTCCCACCCCATTTAATAAACACCAACTACAATCCTCACCTCATATTACGGAAGTACCATGGTCAGATCACCACCTAATAACCTTCAATTTACTCTCACTATCACACACCAACACTGAAACTACTCCAACACCTTATAAATCCCGCTTTACACACTTCAACAAAGACACCTTCCTAGACACCGTATTACCTAACCTCATAAATAACACAACAGAAGTCAACACCATAATAGACCAATGGAACTCAACAATAAAAGAAGCAGCAACTCCCACTCAAGGTCCCCAAAAACAATTCACAAAAAGAAAGTCAGAAAAATGGTTCAATAGAGACCTCTCTAATATAAAAAAGCAACTAAGAAAACAAGAAAAAACGGTGGAGGAAATCTAAAACAAGCGATAATAAAGCGCAATACCTGAGTCTTCTCAACAAATACAAAGACACTATTAACAGATCGAAAAGAGAATACCACACAAAAGTCATAAATATGGCACTCAATTGACCGAGAGAATTATTTGCAATTATAAAAACACTAACAAAAACACAAACTCCAGAGCCTGAACAATCAACGATAAGCGCACAAACTCTTGCAACTCATTTTGCTAACAAATTAAAAAACAAATCATCTAGCACAATCATAACTATACCCACGGACTTAAAACCAACCAATAAATGGATAACCTTTCAAGACATTGAGCAAAAACACCTCCTCAATATCATATCAATGATCAACACCACTACCTCCCCCCTAGATCCATGTCCAGTATCATGGATAAAAAACACCAAAACAGAATTAGCTATCCATATACAAAATATAGTAAACCAATCACTATCCCAGGGCATCATGCCAGATGCCCTAAAACTCACATCCTTACGCCCTATAATATAAAATAATAAACTCAATCCTACAGACCCAAACTCTTACAGGCCCATAGCCAGCATACCGTTTATTGCCAAAGTAATAGAAAAAATCATACAGCTCCAACTACAAGATTTTATCGACACACATGCACCACTTGACTCACACCAATTCGGCTTCCGCCCATCACACGGAGTCGAAACTTTGCTAATAACACTCATGGATGACCTCATAAAAGGCACTGACACATGCAACCAAGGTTACATCCTCATATTCATTGATATAGCTGGTGCCTTTGACAATGTCCACCACAACACACTCATTAACAGACTCCTAAGCCTAGGAATAGGAGGAACAATTCTACAATGGTTTATATCATACATCACAAACTGATCGATACGCGTTAAATTAGGCCAAGACACCTCTGAGCCATTCGTACAAGGACAAGGTATTCCACAGGGCTCAGCCCTATCGGCCCTCCTTTTCAACTTGTATCTTCAACCCATCACAAATATATTTAAAAAACATAAAGTCAACCACTACATATACGCGGATGATATCATGCTCACTCAACCAATAAACACAAATAATCCCACCTACCAGAACTTACTAGACTGCATCAGCGAAGCAAATACCTGGCTAGAAAATAATAACCTCAGCATCAACCTAAAAAAAACTGAAGCAATGTTCGTAACAAGAAAACCAGATACTACTCTCCCTGAAACAATAACAATTAACGACACAATAATCCCAATCAAAAAGGAAGTAAAATACCTAGGCATCATAATAGATCACGCACTTAGTATGCTCCCTCACATAAAACAAACCGTGAAAACCATATTCTATAAACTTAAGACCATTCAACACCTACGACCAATACTAGACACACGTGACTTCAGATCTGTTATCAGCACACTCATCACTCCACACTTCGACTATTGTAATAGTCTACTTATCGGCCTCCCTCTCACAAATACCAACTTACTCCAACGAGCTCAAAACATCTGTGCTCGAGTAACAGCAAAAGCCCGCCTCACTGACCACATAACTCCCATCCTCGCCGAACTACACTGGCTTCCCATAAATAGTAGAATATCATACAAAATACTCTTAACCACATTTAAACTTATCAACGGCATATCACCCTCACATCTAACCACTCTAATACATGCTCCAAAAGAACATAGAACCCGCAGACAAAACGCAACCCACTCACTAGACATAAAAAAATCCATTCGAAAAACAAAAAAAACCACAAGCTCAAGAGCATTCACATATGCAGCCCCACCCTATGGAATAAAATCCCACTGATCCTCCGCAAAATAAAGGATCTCCAGACATTCCGGAAAGAACTAAAAACATATCTGTTTAAAGAACACTTTATAAATCTTAATGAACCCCCCCCATCCCCCCCACCACACCTCCATAAAAAATCCTCCTTAACCACAGATCAAAAAGCCACAAACCTCAACACACCTAGGAAAAAACAACCCTTAAACACCACGATTAATAATTGACTATTGTAAATATTTGACTGATGTAAATAGTTACAGCATTTGTATAATTATATGTTCCATGTTATTGTTCATGAAAAGTTAATTGTACATAGTTTGAAAAAAATACGATGTTCCATGTAAAACCATGTTCATTATGTTAATTGTAAACCGCCTTTGATCTTGGGAAAAAGCGGTATAGAAGAAAAGCATAAATAAATAAAAATAAATAAATAAATAAGAGTGTGCTTCCCACGGTGTCACAGGGAATAGTACCCAGCAGGTACCCCCAATGGCACGGAACATTGGCAGGCGGTGCTGGGGGAAAGTGTGGACAGCTATGCAGGCACCCCTACCCCAGAACCCGCACCATAGGCAGCCACCTACCCGCACACTGGATGGCCTGAGACTGCGCAGCAACAGCACCACTAGCAGAAGGGCATGTCAGCATGGTGGCAGAGGGGTACTGGTGGTGGAGGGGGCAGTGGTAGCTGCCCAGAGCAGACAATGACCTAGCCCTGTTTAGGTGGGTGCCGTGCACTGCAACAGACAGGCTCTGTCTGACAAACAGTCATGGTATCTCCAGGGAATGCACTATCTTTGTGGCAACACGGTGGTGCAGTGAACACAGCCAGTGTGTTCAGGAGCAGAAGGTCACAGGTTCAAGTCCCAGCTGTGGTTCCTGCCAACCCAGTCCCCATATTTTACCCACTACTAAAACGTGCTAATACAGACAGAACCTTTATTGCAGATAACAGAAACATGCCCAATAAACCTACATTTTACCCTACAGAGCACAGACACCATAAACATGCACATTACCTAGAGCAGAGTCTCCCAAATGCAATCCTGGAGGGCCAAACACCATTCAGGTTCCATGCTGCCTCTAATAAACACGGCTGTGCTGCATGTCTATGCACCACCCCCATGTTATGCAGATGTATCTCATGCATATTCATTAGGGTCAGCATGAAAACCCGAACAGTGTTTGGCCCACCAGGACTGGAGTTGGGAACCTCTGCCCTAGAGCAGCGGCCAAGGGGGGCAGACATACCCTCACCCACAGGCTCCATTATCCAAAGCCTCCTGGAGAAGCAGGATGTTGGGTCCTGCGTGCATCTCCCAATACTAGCACTTGCATACCTTAGCAATGCCACCCTAAACCTGGGAATATTGTACACACCTATCAAACGGTTGCTATGATTACTGGCAGATAGCAATTCCTAAGTTAAGCACAATTTGCTGATTGAGCTGCATCATAGCAACCTTTCTGCTGTCTGTGGAGTGTGCTTCAGGTCTGATGTCTGACAGTGTTTACCACCCTGGGGAGTGACTCCAACAGTATTGCGTACCATAGCCATGCCTGCACTGTGCCCAGGACTGGTGCGGTGGCCAGGGCTGCCAAGAGCCTCTATATTTGCATAATGCTGGCATAGGTGTGGGAGCGTGTGTTTGTCTATCCAGTGTGTGGTGTCTGCCAACACCTTCCTCAGCCCACACTTTTGCCAGTGTAAGCCTGCCAATGTGCATAATGAGGAGCAAGGTACCATGGGTATAGCCCGGACAGGGTGACCTGGCCAGGATGCATCTGCACAGGGCATAGGGCAATGGCTCGGACATTGTAGTGCCTGACAACCACCTGCACGGATAGGGTGGCCACAGCATGTCCTGCTGGGCGGTCACTCTCACCCTGACTGAGCAGTGACCACGGTATGGCTAGGTTCCCCCATAGTGCTATATAGTGTTTTTCTCATGTGATGTTTATGGTTCTTTTTTGGGGCCCAATCACTGACTTATCTGCTTGGTGTGTATGTTGACATCCCAGTTCTGGGTACATGCATGTCCTCCAGAAACATACACTATGGACTAGTTAGCAGACTGTCTGCAGCTAGTATGTGTCTGGATGGAACATCTTGCAGGGTGCAGCAGCTGGAGGTTGCTGCTGGAGAATGTCAGATAGTGGTGGGGGGCAGCTGAGCGTTTTCAGGCCTTCTGTCTGACTTGCCTTATGGATGTGTACAGATCTGCATTGCCTGCTCTGTAGGGTGTCTGTTTCCAAGCAGGACTGGGGTTGAGGGTCCTCTCTACTACCACCACTGTGGGGAGGTAGAGTGTGGCTCTGTTGGTGGGAGATCCTGCTTCCCACCCTGAGCCACAGCGAGTGGGTTGGGTGGTGGTACATAATCCACCTATGGGTCCAAATACCCCCCCTTCACCTACATCATGTGACCATGGTACCAGCACAGGATATGCACTATTTTGGGTGCATCATAGCCCATAAGGGCTAGACATGACTGAGAAATACAGATGTGTCTGCAGGAACTACCTATCACACACACTAGCACTGATGGGGACCTGCAGCATAGCCTATTTCAGCCATGAAAGGTGCTGTGGACTTGGTGCTGGGTGCCCCACCTCACCCTCAGGGTGAGCACAGTACCCGCACAATGTGACGGTCTGTAGCTACTCTGTGCCAGTAACATACACGGTCAGTACCCCCTACCAGGCTGAGGTGTTGTGGGGGTGCACACGGTCAGTTCCCCTTACCAGGCCGTGGTGCTGTGGGGGTGCATACCCCATCTTCTGATCATCTGGAGTGGAGAGGTGGCCTAGTGGTTGGGGCAAGGTACTTCAGGCCAGAAGGTCGGGGGTTCAAATCCCACTAGAAGACAGCAACCTTGGGCCGGAAGGACTGGGGTTTCTAGTCCCACAGGTGCTCCTTGTGGTCTTGGGCAAGCCACTTAACCCTCCATAGCCCATTTTCCCTGTAAAATAGTTATCTCCAAGTTATAATGCCCTGTTCAATGTAATTTCAGTTTGTTCAATGTAAACCGCACTGATGCAGAATAGCGCAGTATATAAGAGAATGTAAATAAATCTAGACTGCTGATTTGCATCTGCAGTGCATCATGGGTACGGGTGGGTTAACCTATCCTGGTAACCACAGCACACTGTTTGTGTGGTGACATGCAGTCCTTCTGTAGCCAGCCAGGGGCTTGTTAATACCTGTAGCCCACTGGTTACTTCACTGCCTGTGGAGCCAGAGGTCATGGGTTCAAACCCACAGTGGGGTTATTTGATAGGGCTGTCCAGAGCATTGTCAATTTTTAATGTACATTAGTGCTGCCAGCAAAAACACCCTCAGAGTACTGTAACCATAAGGTGCCTCAGAAGGTGCTTTATAACGCCTTCTGAGGCACCTTATGGTTACAGTCCATATAAGGTGCCTTATAAGTTGTCCTATGGAGCGCCTTATAGGGTGCCCTATAGGGGACATTATAGGGTGCCGTGGCAGACAGTGCACTTTATAATGTGCCCTATGGAGTGCCTTATAGGGTGCCTTATGTGGCACCTTAGGTTTTGGCACGTGAGGGTGTGTTTGCTGGCAGCAATAATTAAAATACAAATAAAATGCCTCAAGAAACAATACTTACATGTCACAGCCAATGCCTTAGCCAGCCTTATGCATTAGGCACACTGGGGGATCAAACTCATAACCCCTGTATCATCAGTCAGTGTATTAACCATTGTACTACACCTCTGTTTCTGTGTTTGCATGTCTGGGCGCCTACTTAAGATTACTGCATTAATGCGCTTAGCGGTGCTTAGCCCGTTAATGTGCGCAGCAGCGCACGTTATCGCGCGATAATCCCGTTTTGCTACTTTAAGACTGAAACGCCCACTCCTTTTATGTCAGCCTGTACACTATCGCCGGGCGCACATTAAGACGATTTAGTAAACATACCCCTTAGTCTTTTGGGTGTATGAGTCTATCCATAATCTACAATACCTGGTTAGTCCTAGGAACTTCCTTAGTTCCCTCTTTGTCCTAGGTAGGGGTAAATCTGTAATCCCTTTTATTCGTTCTGGACCTATCCTCCTTTTTCCTTCGCTAATTAGATGTCCGAGGTATTTTAATTTGTTCTCTACAAATTGTAATTTAGTCTTGGAAACCCGGAACCCTTGTCTTCCCAGAAACTCTAATAGAGCTGTGGTGGCTTCACTTACTTGGGTCTTCTTTTTCCCTGATATTAAAAGATCATCTACATATTGCAAAAGAGTTATGCCATATGGTGTAGAAAATATTTCTAACACCTGTTCCAGCACTTGTCCAAACAAATTAGGTGATTCCATAAACCCTCGGGGTAACACTGTCCACCGGAACTGTTGTTTCCGACCAGTATCGGGGTCTTCCCATTCAAAGGCAAACATGTCCCTACTACTTGGGTCCAAGGGACAGGACCAAAATGCATCCTTCAAATCTATAACACTAAACCATTTATGTTCATGGGGTATTTTACTCAGTATTGTAAAGGGGTTTGATACCACTGGGTGCCTTATCTGTACTATTTGGTTCAGTCTCCTCAGATCCTGTACTAACCTATATGATCCATCTGGTTTTCTTACTGGCAAGACAGGAGTATTAAATGTGGACATGCATGGTTCTAATAGTGCATCTTTTAACAAACTTCTTATAACAGGCTGGAGGCCCTTACGACCTTCCAACGGAATGGAATATTGTTTTTGGCGCACTACTTCACCTTCCTTGTTCAGTTCAACTTTCAATGGCGGGATATTCAATCCTCCCCTATTTCCTTCCCTTGCCCAGACTGTAGGGTCTACTTGACTCTCTTCTTCTTCGGTGAGGACAGCCATTTCTACAATGATTTGGCTGTCTTTCACCTTTATTTCTAAGTTTAACTGTGTAATCATATCCCTTCCTAATAGATTACTCCCTGCTTCTGGGATATACAACTGTCCTCATGGTCCATTTTTAACAGGGTGGGCTCAAATATTGTGACCAAAAAAACCCTCTCCTTTTATCCCTGAGACTGTAAGCTTCTGATTTGTTAATCTCATTCCCTCTGGTATATAATTTATGGATATCTGGGCAGCTCCTGTGTCTACTAAAAATACTACTTCTATCATATCTCCCCTCAGCCGTCTCTTTTCCAGGTTGAAGAGCCTTAACCTTTTTAGCTTCTCTTCATAGGAGTATCCTTCCATCCCCTTTACCATTTTGGTGGCTCTTCTCTTTACCTTTTCTAATAATGCTATATCCTTTTTAAGATAAGAGGATTTGCTACCTGACTCCCTATTTCTGGGGTTAAATTGTATATAGGGGTTAAGTCTACCTTTAAAGAAGCTTCCTTAGCAGTCTCTTCTGCTAATCTATGTTTCTCTGGCTTCAAAAGAATTCCCTGCTTAATGACCGTTTTCATGCACCACTGCTATTCCTTTTTGGAAGTAGCAAACACTTGCTTCATTAATCTTTTCACTGCTTACATATAAGTTAAGGATTTGACATAACGGCCCTTTGTCTGTGCCAAATGTCAGCCAGAAGACTGCAGCTAGCTTTATGCTTTCTCTTTTCTATGTAACACAACAATTCTTAAAATCTTAGTTTTATCTTTATCCTGAGTACTCTTATTATCCTTCCAATATTTCAACATCCTCCCTAATTGACTGTCTGGAGGAATGTCCCCGGGGTCCTTATCCCTGACCCCATCCTTACTCGAGTTTCCTTTAGAATTCCTGACATCCATTGAGATCTGTTTCACCAATGTGCTTTTCACTTCATCTCTCTCCGGCCGCACTCCTCGTGGATGTGTCGGAACCGTGGATTGAGACTCCACACTCACTTCATGTCTAGGACACGTCTCATACACACAACAGTCTGTCTCAATACCCAACCACCAAGGCAATACTTTACAGTCTTGTTTCTTACCTTGCTCTGTGCACAAAATTACTTGGTTGACGCGTTTGTCTCTGTCTAATACCTAGTCTGCTTCACTGAGTCTGTATTGATTTTCCCTTCATGGTCTCAGGATTCTGCTGTCAGTAAACTGTTGGAACCCCCCGTCGCTGATAAATGAGGCCGTTGAACTCAATGGGACGCGTCTCTCCATCCTCAATGGCGATGGTCTCCTCCAGCGATGACACAATCCTGGACACGAGCCCCCAATCTGTAAGAAACATAACTTTTACACAATAACAGACTTCTCAGTGATGCAGAGTTAGTTTAATTAATCACTTTCTTGCAAGGAAGAGTGGAATGCTTCAGTAAGTTCTTTTTTGGTAGATTATATACTCGCCCTCTTTTCAGCATATCCATAATTCATTGGATAATATTATACACCTGCATCAGGCTACATGTTATTAGCCACGTAGTCTCTCTTCCCAGAATGCAGACATACAGTAAAGGAAGTCAGAAAATCATTCCGTATACACCTGTATCAGGCTACGTGTTATTAGCCACGTAGTCTCTCTTCCCAGAATGCAGACATACAGTAAAGATGAATCAGCTTTGTACCTCTGCACCTGTGACAGGCTACGTATTATTAGCCATTAGCCATTTCTTTCCAGGATGCAGACATACAAAATTATATTACAGAATGGTGAATGAATGGAATACAAGCATTATATTACATTGTAAAAATAACATATCACATTTGTTTATATCAGTACAGCTGTCTCCCAACATGACAACTTATCCTCAGTTGAAACCGTCATGCTGATCAAATCATCGCTATCATATTAGCCAACAAAACATTCAATTCCGTATAAGGTTTCTGCTAAAATCTCTTATTCTTACATGGTGATACCTTTATTATTACTCTAATCTGAAAGAGATCTTTGAATGATAAGACCAGCTAGACAACAAAATGCTGTTGCACCTACGCTAAAAACCAAAGAACCTTACTGATGTACAAAGACCCGATCAAGAGTTTTCCCCTTCTCATATGTGGGCACCATTGTCCATTGATGAAACACTACTTCCTCTGTCTCTATGAAGAAATGCAGTGAAAGAAAATATGGCAATAAGGTACAGAGATATTTCCTATCATGTTAGATTCCACGGACTTGATTAAGAAGAATTTCCTAGAGTATCTTGATAAACTGCCTATACACAGTGGCGTATAAAGGGTGAAGTGGTGGGAGAGGCCTGCTCCAGGTGCCGGCCGGGAGGGGGATGCACCCCCATTGGCACAAGAGAGGTAGTGTGGCAAACCTCCAGGAGCTAGTCTCTTTTCCCTCCCGGCTGAAGTCTTGGGATTCTGGGAGAGAAGAGCGACTGGCCCTGGTGCGCAAGGCACTGTGGCATACCAGCTTATAAGAACATAAGTTTGCTGCACTCCTTCTATGAGGTGGTCAGTCGGGGTTTGGGGTGGTGTATTGTGGCATGGGAGGGAGGGGGCACCAGCAGCATGGGGTGGAGGTGCCCACCCTGGATGACGGGAAGCTAGGAAAGCCATTACCACATCTTATGAATTCTAGAAGGAGGCTCTAGTTGGCACAATGCAAGTACTATGCAGAGTATTAACAGTAAATCTGATGGTCCGTTGGGGCTTTATTCACTCAGAGTGAAATTAAAGCATATGCAAATTAGGCACATGCCCAGGATCCACATATTTAGTGAGGACCTGTCAGATATTCTCAGGACTCAAGAGACTGGGGTTGTCAATTCTATGGGGGGGGTTTTCAGGGCTATAGATGATGCATTAATATCTAAAAGCCAGAAGGATGGCTTAAGTGACTGGGTATTTTCAGTTTCAAACTTTTATCTTCAATTCTTCTAATCTCACCCCTTTCTGAGTGAGCCTGCCCTACCCAGCAGCAGAAACTGGCCAATGGGAAAACTGCTCTAGTCAAAGAAAGGGAGGGAATGAATCTGCCAGAGGTTACTGTGCTGTTCAAGAGAGTTGGGAGACTCTGCACAGTGCACTGAGCTGAGCTTGGAGAGAGCCAGTGGAGCCAATGAGTGCCCTTGGTGGAGGGAAGGATAGGAATGGGAGAGGGATAGGAGAAAGTGTGAGGGGGTTGCTGCAGGCAGAAGAAAAGAGACGGCAAAAAATGCATTAATTTACTTGAAGGTGAACAGAGCTGGTTGGTTGGGGGAGGGACTGATTGAATGAGCACATGAGTAATAGGCAAAAGCACAGCACAGCATAGAAGAGGATGTGTGCGCGCATGTGTGTGTGTGCATCTGAAGAGCGAGAGTGCATGTCGTAATGCCAAATTTCACTCATTAGAAGTGTGACAGACTCATTTTAAGGGCTGTCTGACTCTTACCTTCTTTGAGCCCTTTCTTTCACTCATCAGAGTCTCATTGCCAATGAACTGAAACTGATCTCTGTTATCATGAGAGGCAAATCTAAGAGGAGAAATGCCTTACTAGGAGAGAGCAATCCGATGACAGCTTCCTGCCAATTTTGCCTCCCCTCCCCAATCCCTTTCCCCTGTATTTAACACTAAACCTACTGTGAAACATATATGAATATTTGTAGCCACTGAGCTGAACAGTTTTCAGCCCAGAGAGTTTATCTGGTAACTGCTTAGTTCTGTGGCTAAATTCCTTTGAAAATTGTCTTTCAATTGCCTCCATTCTGTCAATAGCCTTTCACTCTGCACACAAATTCCCAATCTCCAAATGAAGTAAAAATACTGAGAACATCCACTTAGAAAAACTTCATTTAAAATCAGTTACGGAAGGATATATATTTATTTTATATATTTTTGTATTATAAAAACTAAGAAGAAAAAAGGACCTCAGAATATCTTGAGCAAGTTGCTTTTGGGCAATTGCATATTATCAGCCCTTAGTCCACGTTCTATACATCATAGATTCAAAAACTCCTTAAATAATTAATTTCTTGTTTCTTATCATTTTTTTTCAATTTCTTGAGTTACTCATAATCTCTGTATTATAGCCTATATACAACTAGATAATTAGCGCAATTCTCTGCATGCTGCTATGCAGATATAAATATATATCCTTCCGTAATTAGTTTTGAATGAAGTTTTTCTATGTGGATGTTCTTAATAGCCTGTCACAGACACCCAAGACTAAAATACTGCCTAGGAGTGGAGGAAAGGTATAGCATGGGGGATGAGTAGGGACCAACCTAATTCACAATTTCACGGCCGTGGCATTTTCCATGAATTTGGCCATCTTCCGTGAAAAATGTGAAATTCCCGCGAAGGGGTGAGAGAGCCGGTTCGGGAGCTGTTGACCTGTGTGTGGTAGCCCTTCTGACATCATCTCTGGGCCCTGATAAAAGAACTGCGCATGGTGCTTCAATTTGGGAGTGTTTACTTACAGCCTGATATCCGCGGAGGGGTGAGAGAGCCGGTTCGGGAGCAGCTCTTCTGACGTCATCTCTTGGCCCCGATAAAAAGAACTGCGCACGGTGCTTCAATTTGGGAGCGTTTACTTTCAGCCTGATTCCCGCGGAGGGGTGAGAGAGCCGGTTCGGGAGCAGCCCTTCTGATGTCATCTCTTGGCCCCAATAAAAAGAACTGCGCAGGGTGCTTCAATCTCTTGTACTACCAACTGAGCTGCTGACCTATGTGTGGCAGCCCTTCCAACGTCATCTCTGGGCCCCGATAAAAAGAACTTTGCAGGGTGCTTTAATTGGGAGCGTTTCCTTACAGCCTGATTCAGGTAGTCCACAGTATACACAGTATTCTTTGCCACCACCATAATTTGAAGGCAGGGTGCATCAATTTGGGAGCGTTTAGTCTGAATTAAAAATTGAATTATGTCAAAGTGCATCAATGATGTCAATAATGAAGAAAGCTGAACATGTCTCTTGTGCAGAACGAGCTAAGCAGTATCCAAAGGGAACTTTACATGCCGATTCTGGAAAATTATTTTGTTCGTACTGTAACGTTACTGTTGGTCACACCAGGAAAGGAAGTATTGACAAGCACTTGGAATCGTCAGTTCATGCTTCCAAAAGAAAAGCAGCAGAAGGAGCAATGGATAGAAAGACAAAAAAGCAGGCGACGGTTACGGGAATGTTTTCACGTAGCACGGAAGCGAGGGACGCACGCAATATGGCTGTATTTGAATTGGTTGAAGCATTTACTGATGCTAACATTCCTTTGGAAAAAGTAGATCATCCCGCCTTGCGCTCCTCCCTACAAAACCACATCCCGAACTTCGGGCTGTTGCCTGCTTCACAACACCTGCGAACAGACTTCCAACAGAAAGTTTTTCCAACCACAAACAACAATTGAAGGAACTTTTGTCAGCTGCGCCATCCGTTGCAATTGTTACTGATGAAGCCAGTGATTCTCGGGACAGGTTTTGTTTGCATACGAAGCAAGTATTGCCATTGTCGCCAAGTACAAAAAGGCCTTTGAAGATACCGCTGAGAAGCTTAGTCAATACTACAAACCTACAGGTCGTCAACGATTCTCCCAGCCAGGGCTGAACTTCTTGAAGTCGGTCAGAGTGTTTGACTTTACGCAGGTCTTGCTTTTGCAATGTGATGATTTGATACAGAACATACCTGGAATGGATGACCGTCATCTCTTGGCTGAATTTGCAGCTTACAAAGCAGTGGCTGTAGATGTTCCCGCAGAAACGTCTGTCACATCATTGTGGTTTGCAAGCACTGGCAGATTCCTGCTGTTGAGCCGGTTGGCGCCATGATACTTATCTGTGCCCACAAACAGTGTTGATGCTGAAAGGAGTGTGGGCCAATACACGACTGTCAGTGCACCGCAGCGCCAGAGACTGTTGACAAGCAATTTGACAAATCAAGTGATTATTGCAAAGAACTCAAAACTGTGAATGCCTGAGTATTTGTTGTTTAATTTTGTCTTCTTCAATAAAGTTCTTTTTGTATATTCCTTGTGTTGGCCGTGTTTTTTGTCCTCTGTTCTGACAGTTGACAGCAATTACTTGAAATAGACACTATAACAGCTAGTTAAGGTTCGCATAAAACATTGAAAGCGTGAAATATGTTGAATTTTCAAAGACCTCCCGTGAAATAGCGCAGTTTTTCCCATAAATTTGGTTGGTCCCTAGGGATGAGACAGAGACTGGTTAGGAGGAAGGGCACTAAATTTTAGACTGATAGGCAGGGGGTGATGTTTGAGAGAGATTGCAGGTGACAGAGTTAAGATGTGGAGGATGCAATAGAAAATGAGAACATAGACATGCTATACTTGGTCAGTCCAATATCCTGTCTTCACCAGTAACCAAGTCAGGTCATAAATACTCAAACCGATCCCAAAGAGTAGATACATTATTTTATTTATTTAACAGATTTTATATACTGCTTTATCATTCCAATCAAAGCAGTTTACATTGTAACTTAAACTTAGTAATGTACATTAAACAGGGATATTGATAACTTTGATTTTTCTGAGGCAATGGAGGGTTGAGTGACTTGCCCAAGGCCACAAGGAGTGCTATTGGGAATTGAACCCTGGTCTACTAGGCTCCCAAGCTGGTGCTCTTAACCACTAGGCTACTCCTCCACTCCTTATTGTTAATACCTAGAGATAAGTGAGTGCTACTGGTCAAATAATGGTTTATGGAACCAGTTATACCAATTGCCTTGACCACATCTTCTGGCAACATATTCCTCACCTTAATTATATTTTGATTGAAAAAATGCTTTCTCCAATTTATTTTGAATGTGCTGCCTATCAGTTTGAGATGGCTTCTCATCTTCGTACTATTCAATGGGATCAGAACTGAATCATGGATCTAGACAAGCATTATGGTATCCTCTGCCAAGAAGCTGAGAAATACATGAAGTTATAAATTAAAAGAGATCCATTTGCCATTGATTGAAGGTAATCTCTTAAATGGTGAGCTAGGCTGAGCTGAAATCTTTTCCATAATTCTCTATACAGGCGTGAATTTACTAAGCTTTCTTGACTCTTGAAAATGCAGCAAAATCTGCTTCTTGTTTCAATTTGATTTACCATGTCATCTTGAATTACTCTAGCTTTAATGGAACAGAAACATCAAAAAATGCTGAAGTAGGTTTGCAGATGACAAACATCAGGCACCACTCTACTGTAATCCCATGTAGTATTTCATATCTTACTGTCTACACATTTCTTTCTAAAGATGGTTTTCTTAGGGTTTTTTATTACCGATTTTTAGAAAAGCTTTATTTTACCAGTTTTAATGGCTAGCGCACTGCACATCTATTGTATTTTGGCTTAGAATGGATTGGCAACATATGTATTCACTCATCAGAGTCCAATAAAACTGTACTTTAAACTTTTTATATACTTTTCAAAAAAAAGTTTTTATTATTAAACTTATCCAGCTGAAATATATACCCACGAGCCTGTCCACATTTTATTATGAATTCTCAATGCCACATCTTGCTTTTACAACCCTGTTAATCATTTTGATCTGAATCTTATGGTCCAGGAATGAAAGAAACACAAATAATTAGGACTCTGGAGTGAAAATTTGAGTCTCATCTGTACAGTTAAGATTTTCTCTCCAAAATGTATCAATTCAAATGTGGGTCACCTGTCCTCTAGTTCTTGCTGCTGTACAATGAGTTTTTCTACTATGAAACAAACCAAAAACTGTAAAACTAGTACAGCATTTGATTATCCAACATATTTGTTAAAGCTAAAATAGTCCTTAAATATTTCAATTGTGGCCTGAGTCACAATTAAGTCCTAAACGGGACATCAATTCAAGCTATCATGTGCACTGTTCATTTAGCATAAAGGTAAAGTAATTTGGAAAGTTATCTAACACAGAGATTTGTAATTCATATGATATCTGATCAGTAGTCACTTTTAAGCTATTGCCCATGTTAACTGAGGATACGTATAATGAGAATGAAGAATTCAATTAATGTAAAGAGAAATCTCCAGGAATAAGCAGGAATGTAGTCTTCACATATGGGTATCGTCGGTACTGATGAAGCCTGCGCGGGAACGTTCCCCAGCATCCAATAGGAAAGCTTTTGGGAGCATCCCACTGTGCCTGCATCGCTGCCTTCCTACCTTTCCAACTCTCCCTCTTCAGTTTTTCGTTTTCCGTGGAGCCGACAGGCAGCAAACCTTGTCACTGCAGAAAATCTTTCTTTTTGTGGTCACGTCTGCCTTCACTGTCGACGCCTATACCGGTACCACCGGTATTTTCTTCATTTTCTTACTACTTTTCCTTAAAAAAAAAAAAAAAAAGAATCCTTCTTTTTGGAGGGTCTGTCCCCTCTAGATGCCAGGCGCCATTTTGGGCACTAGGCCCTCTTTTCTTCTAAAATGGAGAAACCATCTAGTGGTTTCAAAAAATGTTCAAAGTGTAGCGGTACCATTTCTGCTACCATGACTGGTGTCTTAAATGTTTAGGTCCTGACCATTCTCCATCGGAGTG
The DNA here is from genome assembly GCA_033557465.1 of Ichthyophis bannanicus. NCBI lineage: Eukaryota > Metazoa > Chordata > Amphibia > Gymnophiona > Ichthyophiidae > Ichthyophis > Ichthyophis bannanicus. Next base: position 364,204,161 of record CM066032.1, on the reverse strand, counting down.
TCTCCTCTGTAGAAAGATGACCAAGAGAGGCCTGCAAAACACAGCTGCAAGGCACCCTCTTTGCTGCAGATGCGATGTCTGTTGCATCAACGTCTTCCAGGGCTTCATCTTCCTCCCATGGATCTCAGGTAACTAAACCCAGGTCTTCCAAGACCAGCTGGTTCTCAAAGGGTAGATCTCCTTCGAAGCATCAAGATGCTACTAGCGTTGCCCTCAAGGAAAACATACCGGCAAAACAGCCTCGGCGGGAAGCTCCGGCCTTCAAAGCATTAACGGGACTCCAGGATGTTCCCGAAGCTTCCACACTTCTGGTGCCATGTTCTGGTGTCGTGGCCTGTTCCACCGGTAATGACATCCAGGCATTGTCATGGGCTATGGATCAGTGCATCCTGGCCATCGAATGAAGTCTAGCGGCTCTCTTAGCAGCCTCGGTACCGCTAAGACCACTTCAGACGGTTCGACAGTCATCGTTACTGGTACTGGTACCGACCGCGCCTGCTTTAACCGATGTGCTTCCCCCCATGCCGGCTCTTGAATCAATATCCGGTATCGAGGGACCGGTATCGAGACAGTCCGATGCCAACTTCGATCGATACCGGCTTCAAGCAATGCAAGAGCACCAAGCACGGAGATACTTCAAGTCCTCCGATTTCGATGACTCTGATGATGCCGCCAATACTGGAGTGATTCTGCCAGAGGATCCCTCTCCTTCTCCTCAGCGGAGGATGTCTCCTCCAGAGGACATGTCTTTTCAGGATTTCACAAGTGATGTAGCCAAAGGACTTTCAATCATAGTGACTCCTGAGAAAGAACTGAGAGCAGAAGAATTAGAAATTCTTCAATACCCGGTAGCCCCTAAAGAAGCTGCAAATCTTCCCATTCACCGGATCTTGCATGATCTCATGCTAAGAATGTGGGAAGCTCCTTTAATGGTGTCTCCACACTCTAGGAGACTCAATACCATGTACCAAGTTCCACAATGACCTGGGTTTCAAAAGACTCAACTACCACACCATTCAATGGTAGTGGAATTGGTGATGCGTAAGATCAAGAGTGCTAAACGCATTCTTCCAACCCTCCAGGCCGAAAATCGAGGACACTTGATGCCTTTGGGAATCGCTTTCAATCCTCCATGCTATCAGCCAGGATCAGCTCTTACATTCTCTACATGGGAATGTTTCTTAAAGAGGTTACAAGAGATTTAGAGCTCATGGCTCCACTTCTCCCCAATGACAAAAGAACAGACTTCCTCACTCTGGTCAAACATGCTCAGAATGTGTCTAAGTTCATGAATCGTGCAACCTTTGATTGCTTTGAATGCATTAGCAGAACTTCTGCTATTTCCATCGGTGCACATCACATTGCCTGGCTTCAGGCATCAGATTTAGAACAATGGGTGCAAGATAAGCTGGGGAACATTCTTTGCACAGGAGAAAATCTCTTTGGCAAGGATTGGCAAGACAAGGCTAATCAGATTGAATCTGAAAATACTACCTTGAACAGATTGTCAAGGGCTACAGCCAACCCAGCAAAAAAGCATTTAAGAAACCCTTTTTCAACAAGAAAAAGAAATTCCACCCATCTTACACCCAGTCTGGCCACTGTCCAGTTCATGCTCCCCAGAAGGGGCGACAGCAAAGAAAAGCCCAAGTCCCCAGAGCTCAACCAGCTCAGCAAACTCAGCTTCCTCAGGGGCTTTGACTCCTTCCTAGAGAACTTGGTCAACCTGCCCCTGAAAGGTCCAGAACTTCTCACCATCCCCGGCAGACTTTGTCATTTTGCCAGAAGATGGCAACAAATAACATCAGAAAACTAGACCCTTTCTATTGTACAAGAGGGGTACAAACTTCATTTTCACAGTATGCCCCCTCCCACCATCACAAGACAGTTCAATTCTCAGGGCCCCTCCACCACTCTCTTGTCTCAAAAGATCATCTCACTTTTGGCTCAGGGAGCAATAGAAGAGGTACCCATATCCCAACAGGGCATGGGTTTCTACTCCCCCTACTTCCTCATTCCAAAGAAGACAGGGGGATACAGACCCATATTGGATCTCAGAGTTAAATAAGTATTTGTTCCGAGAAATTCAAAATGATCTCCCTCGGAACACTTCTCCCTTACATTCAGAGTCAGGATTGGCTGTGTTCTCTAAATCTAAAGGATGCATACACACATATTCTCACCCATTCAGATCACAGGAGGTTTCTTCGATTTCTTTTTCAAGGAAGACATTACCAGTACAGGGTTCTTCCCTTTGGACTGGTTTCTGCCTCAAGAGTCTTCATAAAATGTATGGCAGTAGTAGCAGCATTCCAGAGGGCCCTTTGGCGTGGCCCTTAGGCGCGAGCCCTCTAGAATATAATACATCTAAAAAGATTTTATTCATTCCCACTGATCTCCTATACAAAACGAGCTCCTGAGACAGAGAAGTTCAGGATAGCCATTTTCACTGCCCATATCAATTAGAGCAGACACATGCTTTCAAGGAGAAGCCTTCAACCACTGTGAGTTGACGCTCCCAGTTCTCACCCACATCAAACAGCTAATCCATAGCCACTCAAGCTCCTCTTCTGCGCTGAAAAGGAGCCCTTCTGACCCAGCGTAGATGCCCAACATGCACAATGCTTCAAGGAGTTCTATGACTAGCCAATAATCTGGTAACACTATTATATTTGCTGAGCTGGTAACATTGTATTACTCTGTATTAGTAATCATCTTTGTAGAATACATTGTATATTCTAACTGAATAGACAGCACTACTATCATCCAGTTAGCTTTTGCATGTACTTATTGTCTGCTCCTAACTCTTGTTCCCATTATTTCAACCTGTTATAATTATTGTACCAAAATCATTTAACTTGCCTCATGTTAAGGGAGCTACTCTGTTTACAATCTGCCTGTCTAACCTGTTTTGCCTTTGCAAATAGACCTGCTTGCCATAGTTACTCCATCAGACAAGTACTTGATTGTAGGCTATCTATTCTATGCTACTGAAACATCTCCACCTAGATTAATACAAATTATCTCTATACTCTTCAAACGTGAACCAACCGACTAGAGCATTCAGATCTCTCCCCCACCCCCTAACTAGCTCATTGTCTTTGATTACAGTTCCCAGGGTTATAGAGATGGGGCCCCCCATCCCCACTATGGTTGGTTTTTACTTCCTCTTTAGCTGGCTCCCTATCTCTCAAGCCCTAACCCATGAATACAATCAGATACCAATCCTGCAGAGCCATGGGAGACATTGGACAGGTATACCCAATCACAGCTCTAAATGGGACACTCGCTCACATCACCCCCATCTATTACACATTACACTCCAACACTCTATGAAAGCTAAACAGGACAAAAGCCCCTACCCACAAAGTCTAAAATGTGCCCTCATCAATTCCCGCTCAATTCGTAAGAAGTGGCCAGTGATTGCAGACACTATTTCCCTCCATAACCTTGACATTCTCATGGTTACCGAAACATGGCTATCCCCTGAAGACAATGTCATACTCAACCAGCTCCTCCCCTTAAATTTCACAGTATTTACTAGTCATAGACAAAACAAAAGAGGAGGTGGAGTACTCATCCTCACTAGGTCAGACCTTCATTTCCAGCTGGACGACTCTACCTGTTCCAACCACCTAGAGACAGTCTCCATCTCCAACAAGCTCTGCTCTATAAACCTGCTGTATAGAGCTCCTACACCCTCCCCTGATGACCTACCAAGTATAATAAACCTCGAATCCAATGGCCAGAATCCTAATACCCCAATTTGGATCTTAGGTGATTTTAACCTGCCAGCGCTTCAAGACAACCAATCTTCGGCCTTCCTTCAAGCTCTCGAGACCCTTGGATACAAGCAATTAGTGAACGAACCTACTCATGTGAAGGGAAATACTCTAGACCTTGTATTTGCCCCGCAGACAGTTGGTGACCAATCACACAACACTGTGATGTCCATATCTACGGTGCCGTGGTCAGACCACAAACTTATTATCTTCCAGATGCCCATTCACAATAGACAATCAAAGATCAACAATGTGCCAAGCAATAACTCCAGATTACCAGCTAGAAGCTTCTTTCCATTCAATAGAGATCATATCCTTGCTGGAACCTGCTCGCTCCGTAATGAGACCTCCCTAAATTTGGAAGATCTGATCTCTTACTGGAACAGTAGTCTCAACAAGATAGCGCTTTGACCACCATCTAGCAGACCCCTAAGGAAAAAAGCTACAGCCCCATGGTACACAGAGGATTTGAGATCGTCACTCGCCTGACTACGGAAGCTTGAGAAACGCTGGCGTCAATCATGCTCCATGGAAGACCAGTCAGCTTACATCCACCAGCTATCCGCCCACCGCAGTGCTATCACAGTTAAGATGAAACAGTACCACACAGACACCCTGAAGCGCTCATTAAATAAACCTCATGATTTGTTCAATTTAGTCAAGTCTCTCTCTAAAGAACCAGCTCCTGAACAGCATTGTGAAATCCATCCCCAGGAGTTTGCAAATTACCTACAATCCAAGCTATCCCAGACAAATAAACATCCAATAGAAGTTGCATCCACAGACCAAGAGTGCTCAATACCTCTAACTTCCTTCTCTACTCCTTCCAAGAAGCGTGTCGAAGACTTGATCATATCCCTCAATACTACTACTGCACAAACTGATCCTTGCCCAGCTTTCTGGATAAAGGAACTTTGCAGTGACGTCAGCACAATAATAACCAGAATAATGAACATGTCATTCACAACCGGTACTTTCCCTTCTACCCTCAAGCATACTTCGATCAGACCGCTCCTAAAAAATAGCAAGTTGGATCCCCAAAAGGTAGAATCTTACAGACCCATTTCAAGTATACCTTTTCTCGCAAAGTTAATCGAAAAGGAGGTACAACAACAGTTACAAGAACACATTGATGCTGCTGCCCCACTGGATCCATGTCAACATGGATTCAGAGAGTCGCATGGTGTGGAAACTCTCCTTACTACACTCCTCAATAATATAATTTCCGGTGTCAACAACATCCGAAAGGGCATCGCACTCATTTTCCTAGACATCGCTGCAGCCTTCGACTCGGTAAGTCACGAGCTTCTCATAGTACGGCTAAAAGAGAAAGGCGTCTGTGGAACAGCACTTGAATGGTGCAGTTCTTACTTGTCTGGAAGATGGCAGCACGTGCGATCCGGTGGAACAACGTCGGAACCTTTTCATCAAGGTCAGGGGGTGCCACAGGGATCCTCTCTCTCTGCCTTGTTGTTCAACATATACATGCAACCTATTTGTAATATCATCCGGTCTTTCAATGTAAGTTGCATGGTATGTGCGGACGACGTCTTGCTCTATATGCCATTTGACATAGATAAATTTGACCTTTCCCCTCTGACCAATTGCTTCAATGCTATTTCTGAATGGCTCCTGTCACAAAACCTCAGAATACAACATAAAAAGACTGAGGTGCTCTTCATATCAAGGAACCCGAACTTCAGCCCTCCACAATACTTGAAGGTGAAAGAAGCCGATCTACAATCAAAACCTACAATACGGTACCTTGATGTTACACTGGATCAAAACCTCAACATGAAAGCTCATATAACTAACACTGTAATACCTATTTACTACAAGATCCATTCACTCAGACATCTACGCCCCTTGCTTGAACCAGAGGCTTTCTGTACTATCTACCAGGCTCTGATCATGCCCCATTTTGACTATGCTAATGTCATTTTACTAGGACTCCCCCAATCCATTTTGAACCCCCTTCAGCTCGCAATGAATAGCGCAGTGAGGGTTCTACATGGAGCTTCTAGGAGAGAACATGTGACGCCCCTTCTGAAGCAGTTACACTGGCTTCCTATACACGCCAGGATCATCTTCAAGACAATTTTACTGACTTTCAAGGCGGTAAATAGTCTCTCCTCCTCCTCTCTAACTGACCTCATCAAATCCATAACCCCGAATAGATCAAGAAGATCCACAGCAATAATTATGCTAAGGTTTCCTCGAGAATTAACAAGCTGCACCACAACAACAGCAAATAGGGCTTTCAGTCTCTGTGAACCAAGACTCTGGAACACCTTACCAACAAACATCAGAGCGATCACTAACCTTATCCAGTTTAGAAAGGCCCTCAAACACTACCTTTTCCTCAAATACTTCCCAGAGAACGCTGAATCACAACCCCTCCTCAATAGTTACAGCAACACCAAAACACCTAGCGAGCCCTGAGAACACATTTATCAAGGTGTCCTTGACTATTGGAGTGCACGTTTTATGTATCTCTATGACTCTAAGATGTAAATAGTTACCCTGGTTATCCAAGTTTTGCTGCCCTGTTATTTGTAATACTTCCTTGTTATCCAAGCTTGTTGTCCAGTTTATTGTAAACTCAGACACATGTTTTCCTGTCTGATTTTTTTCTGTTCTATGTAAACTGCGCTGATGCCGAATAGTGCGGTATATAAGACATTTTAAATAAATAAATAAGGTGGAGATCACGTGGGCACATGAGCAAGTGAGGACGTGTCCTCATCGCGCTCCCGGGCCGTTGCCCTAGATCGGCAGGAAAACTGCAGGAAAACTGCTTCCAACTTGGAGTGGATACGTGGGGAGAGAGGGCTGAGTGTCGCGGACACCTTTGAGAGTCTGAAGTGCCAAAAGGGGTGGCACAAACATACGTGCGGCGGCTAAGAAAGAGAAGCCGCATGGGCCCCGCGAGTCCAAAATGGCGGCTCCTCTGCGTTCCGGCAAAAGTCCGGAATCTCCGAGCTCTGGCGATGGTGAATCAGGGGCGGAGGAATTGGCTCATGAGGTGGCTAAACTCTTGGAGCCTAAGTTTGACTCCGTGCTGCAGAAGTTGGAGGAGATGTCGGAGACGTATGCCGAAGTTACCCGGAGAGTGGAGGAGGTGGAACAGCGCATCACAGTGATGGAGGAGAGTGAGGTGAAGCGGGACGCTGATGTTAAGAGGCACCAGAAGGAGATAGAAACACTGCTCCTCAAAGTAGACGATTTAGAGAATAGATCCCGCAGGAATAATCTCCGCCTGGTGAGTGTGCCTGAGGCCTGGTCTGATCATCAACTAGCTGGCCTGTTTGAGACATGGCTGCCTAAGGAGCTGGGCCTGGAGGAACTGAAAGGGCACATAATAGTGGAGAGGGCACATCGTTTGGGCCCGAAGAGGGGTCCCGATGAGCGACCACGGCCGGTGCTGGCCAGGCTGCTAAATTTTCAACATAAAATGGCGCTGCTTCAGGCCTACCGTAAGCGGCGCTCACTGAAACTGGATAATCAGTCAGTCCTATTGTTTCAGGATTATTCGGCCGCATTGGCAGCAAGGCGGAAGGTGTTTGTCCCCCTATGCAGTGAGCTGGCGGGAGCGGGAATTCGGTTTGCACTCATTTATTCAGCTGTGCTAAAGATTTTCCATGATGGGAAGACGCATGTGTTTGAACACTCCCGAGCTGCGAAGCAATTTGTTGAAACACTGCGCACAGGCCAAGGAGTGAACAAAGGAAGCCCTAACACTTGACATGGGATCAAAAGACCTACATGTGCTGTAGGGCATGGGCAATGCCAGTATCACCCAGACTGGTGAGTGGTGTCTGGTGTGGTTGAGGCGAGGTCGCCCATTGCCTGAGCTGTTGGACTGCTATATGTTGTGTGGACTATTACTCAACGTAACGTTTTCTCTGGCTTTTATGGTTGTGGTCCCCAGTGAGGGGGTCATATGATTATGGCCTTCTTCTACTCTCTTATCTTCTCTTCCCTCCCTTACCTACTTACATACCTATTTGGCAGGGCTGGGGGGGAACGGCCCGGACGTGCGGGAAGTGTGGGATGTGATCTTTCCCATTAGGGGAGTATGACAGAGGTTCTTAGGTCGAGAGGGGAAGGGTTGAGGGATTTATGGAGGGGGGGGGTGGAATAGGGGGCGGGGGGGGGGGGTAGGGAGACCGGGGAAGGGGACGGGGAGGGTGGGATGGAGGAGGCCTTGGGGAGGGGGAGCAGGTGGGAACAGCACCATTTTTTATCTCTTATTCTTCTGGTGGTGGGAGGGGTGTCAGTTTACCTTGGAAGTTTTGGAGCAGTGGGTGGGATGGGCGAAGAGCCTGGAGATGAGGCTGGGCGTCTCTGGGTCGTTATTTGGTTATATTGTTAGTTGGTATTCTTTAACCTGGAGGGATGCCAGAGGTTAAGATAGTATCCTGGAATGTGGGGGGCATAGGCTCTCCGATTAAACGCACCAAGGTATTGCAGGGGCTAAAAAGAAAGGGAGCACACATCGCCTTATTACAGGAAACACATTTGAGCGCCACTGAGCATAGGAAACTGGCCCGGGATTGGGTAGAGGTGTCTTATGGGGCGGAGTCGGGTACGAAGAAAGCTGGAGTGGTGGTGTTAGTGAAGCGGGGGGTCCATTTTGAAGTACACACGGTGCAAACAGACCCGAGTGGCCGATACATTTTGTTGCAGGGTAAATTGTATAATGAACCCCTATGGTTGCTGAATGTTTATGCACCTAATGTCTATGACCATGCTTTTTTCTCTAAGCTGGTGGGGTTGCTAAAACATGCTGGGAGGGCTAAGATCATTGTGGCTGGGGATTTTAATTGTCCACATGACCCGGGTTTAGACAAATCTCACCATAGGGGAGAGGGGCGTGGATCCGTAGGGGGATAGGATACCTATGTCGGCTGGGGGACCTAGTGGATGTTTGGCGAGTTCTGCACCCCGGGGCTCGAGAATATACACACCAATCAAGAGCGCATCTCACCTGGTCACGTATAGACTACATTCTTGTTAGTGAAGGGAATATTTCTCGGGTGCTGCAGGCGGAAATAGAACCAATAGCGATATCGGATCATGGGATGGTCTGGATTACGTGGGAGTGTAAGGGGCCTCCAAGAGGAGGGTGGAGGTTCCCAGCATATTTGTGGGAAGATGAAGCCTTTCGAAGCCATCTTGCAAAACAGTGGGATGAGTATGTTTTATTTAATGATACTCCGCAGTGTTCCCCGCTTTTATTTTGGGAGGCCAGTAAGGCGGTGATGCGGGGAGCGATTATCTCGTATACGATTCTGCGCCGTAAACATTTAGATCGTAGCATTCTGGTATTGGAACGCAATCTTCGTAAGGTACAGCACCAGTTGGGTAGGGGTAGCGGGAGTGTTCGTCAAAGTGACTATACCCGATTGCAGGCAGCGCTCAATACCATGCTCCAGAAGAGAGCTACATTCTCGATGCAATATTATAAGCATCGGCTTCATCACTATGGTAATAGGACGGGGAAGTTATTGGGCAAACTTGTACGAGATCCTAGAGGTAATTGGTTTATTCCTGTACTCAGGGACGAGACAGGCACATTACAACATCAGCCTGCGAAAATTGCACAGATTTTCCGAGGCTTTTACAAACAGTTGTACAGTGAGGAGACGAGGGATTATGAGCAGGGGGTGGCTTTCCTGCGTAGGTTGGCTCTCCCCAGGGTCTCGGAGGAGGAATTGGGTAGGCTGAATGCGCCGTTGTCGGTGCAGGAGCTTCTAGCTGGCATCAAACGGGGAAAGTCTCATAAGGCTCCTGGCCCGGATGGGTTCAGCATAGAATATTATAAGATGCTGGCTGGTCGCCTTGCCCCCTCTATGGTGGTGATGTTTGAGGCGTCACGTGACGCGGGAATTTTTCCGCGGGATATGCGCTGTGCAGACATCACTGTAATTCCAAAACCTGGGAAGGATCTGACGGATCCCGCTTCCTACTGACCGATATCTCTTATTAACTGTGATTTGAAACTTTTGGCCTCAGTGTTGGCGGCTCGACTTGCTCCTTTGCTGCCGTTGCTGGTGGTAGATCATCAGGTAGGCTTTGTGAAAGGGAGGGAGGCGACCCGAAATATTGCTAAAGTGCTACTGGGTATGGAATATTGTCTGCGGAGAGATGAAGCGCTACTTTTTGTTAGCCTGGACGCTGAGAAAGCGTTTGACCGGGTGGCCTGGGTGTATATGTGGGATACTTTGTCTGCCTTTGGATTGCACGGGAGGTTCGTGCAGTGGGTTCAAGCGTTATATGCCCTGCCTGTGGCTCGAGTGGGCTCTAATGGTGTCTTCTCGGACCCGTTTGTGCTGGAAAGAGGCACTCGACAGGGTTGCCCTCTGTCCCCCTTGCTTTTTGTGCTTGCCCTGGAACCGCTATTGCGGGCCCTGCAGTATGATCCTGGAATTGCTGGTATACGAATGGGAGGAGAAGATCTTAAAGTTAGCGCTTTTGCTGATGACATGTTACTCTGTCTTACGAAGTTACCCATGTCTTTAGAGCGCGCACTTCGGTTGATACAGGACTATGGGGGATTTTCGGGCTTAAAAGTTAATACCACGAAGTCGGTCATTTTGGACGTGGGGGGTAAGGTGCGGCCTGGGTGGGAAGGGGCTTTTCCGTTGGTGTGGGCAGAGGGGGAGATTAAATATCTAGGGATACAGCTACCTGCTCGGCCTGAACACCTTTACCGTGCTAATATACATGGGCTGATAGCTAGGAGCATTAAAACTTTGTCGAGTTGGCGTAATCTGCCTCTGTCCTTGAGGGGGCGGATTGCGCTGTTTGTTATGGTGGAATTTCCTAGATGGTTGTACGTATTACGTATATTAACTTTATGGATTTTGGATAAAGACTGGAAGCATCTGGAAGGTTGTCTACGAGGGTTTTTATGGGGCGGTCGTAGAGCTTGGGTGCCCCTGAGGGTCTTACTGAGTAGGCGAGAGGAGGGGGGTTTGGAGATGCCTTCGCTACGCAATTACAATCTGCGGTATCTAGCCCGGCATATTAGGGCCCTGGTGGAGGGGGATGGGGGGTGCGCCCCGGTTCGGCAGTTGGCAGAAGCGACAGCGCCATACCACAGTCTATATATTTTGCATGCCGGTCAATTGTCTTCGGTGATAAAGGCTGGAGTGGGAGGGAGTTATTTGGGGGCTTTGCGTGCTGCTTGGAAAGTGCTATGTCAGAGATTTGGTTGGGATTGGCGTTGGTCACCCCTGCTGCCTTTGCTGGGTAATCCTGATTTTGACCCTGGGTTTTCGCCGCGGAATATATTCTCTGATTGGGCTGGTAAGGGGCTCGTGTGTTTATGCGACTTATATTCAAGCGCGGACGGGGTACTGGATAGTTTTCAGCAGGTGCAGCGTCGTTACCATATATGTCCGCATGATTTTTATGGATACTTGCAAGTCCGATATTATCTGGCTGCAGTTGCTGCGCGGGGGGGGGGGGGGCCTTGGATGGCCACCGGGTCCCCCCGCGTAGTTTTGGAAAAGGTAGAGGAGCACCTCCCGGGGGACGAGATATCTCGACGAGTGCTTCGGCCGTCGGGGGGGAATATGTTTCTCATTGACCTTGTGTATCGGTGGCAGGGAGATGGAGTGGAGGAAATGACGGCGGAGATATTGCAGACGGCCTTCGAGAGGATATCGAAGGGACCGGTGTGGGTCTATTTGCAGGAGATGCAGTACAAATTCTTGTGGCGTGCCTATACTAATGATAAATGGGCATGTCGGGTTGGTTTACAGTTGTCTGCCATTTGTGCGTGGTGTGGACGAGGTGTAGGCTCCCTTACACATAAGTTTTGGGGATGTCCAAGGGTGCGTGATGTATGGCTACAGGCATGTGATAAGTTGCGAGGGTGGACGGGGTTGGGGTGTGCCATGCAGAGAGAGGTCTGTCTATTTCATAATTGGGATTTGGGTTTTGAGCGTTTCCCTCTGTGGCACAGAGCCCTGCTTGAGCGAGGCTTCTTGTTGGTAAAAAAGGTCTTGGTGACGCATTGGGTGGCTCCATCCCCTCCTTGCCTGGCGTTTTGGGAGAACTCTATGATTGATCTGATGTGTATGGAAAAGCTGACCGCGCAACAAAGAGGGGGTAAAAGCTGGGAGGGGTTTTTGGAGATATGGTCTCCTATGATTTCTCATTTGTCCCCTAGGGAGCGGGGGGGTATGTTAAATGTTTGATGGGGGTTTCATGCCTCTTGGAGAGGTTTAAGCCACAATGATCTACCTTGGTACCCGTGTTTCCTGCAGCAGCCTGCTCTGAAGGAGTGCGGGTGTGGTTTGTGTTGTGGTGGGGGGTTATGCTTTTCCCCTGCTATATAACTTCTGATATATGCTGCTCTCTTTATACCCACTGTCTACTGTCTTTTTTACCTACACCTTGTTGAAGCCCCACCGCTGTAGCTTTCCACCACTGCCATTGCTGTTCCTACTGTTGGATATTTTAAATGCTTGTGATAGATTCATGCTTGGATGGGAGGGGGGGGGGGGTAAGGGGGGTGGTTGTGGGGGGGGGGGGTTGAATTAGCACTATGTACAACGGGACTTTTGTGGTGATGGTTTCCCCTGAGACTTGTTCTAGCCTAGGGATGTTTTGGGGCTTAGGCCCCAATGTCTCTGTTATTGTTTTCTTTTGTGGGCCTGTATTTTCATCTCTCTATATACCATCTCTTTGTATTTCTTAATGAGGTTTAGGTTGTGGGTTCATCTGTATGGTATCTCAGTTGTTTACGTTTACCGTTCCCTGCTTATGTTAATAGGGGAAGGGACTTTGGTTGTTTACGAATGCTTGTGACTATGTCCTTTCTATTGGTGTCCCATTTCCCTGTGTGCTAAAATACCAATAAAAATTATTTGAAATAAATAAATAAGGTGATGGTCAGTGCTGCTGTGCCATTTTAGAAGCATTGCTCTCGCTGCGTGTTTCAGAGAGGGGTGGCAGTGGCAGTAATGAGGGCAGGGCAGGAGCACTAGCAATGAGGTTCATCAATGGTGCCTCATATCCTTGAAGCAGCTCTGCCTTGGGATTACGTTCAAACTCATTGGCCTTATTTGTAAAAGAAATCAAGCTAAACCTTCAATTTCTATTTAAAAAGTGTTTTGTAATAGACCTACCAATCTTTTCAAAAATGGTGAAAGGTTTGTCCTGGTGGCTCAGTGGACCTGCTGCATCATATCTGGATTCAGTTATTGAATTTAGCTTCTGCTTCTCTAGCCACCCAAGGCTAGAGATATTATAGAGTAAATATTCACAGAGCCAGTGGTTGTGGTAATAGCCACTGTGAAATAGGAACATATAATTGTAAAACCTGGAGTATACTCATAAGAGATATTTTACAAACTTTACTCTTGAGTAGGATGCCACTTATAAAATACAAGTAGGCACATGCATTTGGAGTAGATGTGCTCAATGGAGAGGTTTGGGCAGAACCTGAGTGGAGACGCAATATGTGCTTGCATTTCATAGAATAGGCACATACTTTACACACTGTCTCCTTTATATAAGTAACCAAACACAATCTCACACCCCAGGGGTGACATCCATCAATAAAAAAGAAAATCACACCTGATGAATCCTTAAAATTATTTATATGTAGGGCCATGCATCAGTTCCAACATACATGAATGTTAAATCAAAACTAGAGTCTTCTTTTCTATTTATATATACAGTAAGTGTAGTAGTAAATTGAATCCCACACCACACAGCCTCATGCCTTAGCTTCATTTAAAAACAGAGAGAGAATTCATTTCAGCAAACATCCACTGGATAAAAAAGACCAGCAAACATCTATTTTTTAATTTTTTTTATGAATTATTCAAAAATAATCAAGCAGCATAACTTCTACAGAAAAAAAGATAAGTCGTAAAAAAGATGAAAGCAAAATATTAATGGAAAAAATAACAAGCTCAGTCTTACAAGCCCACAACATGGGGGTCCAGTGACAAAAAAGGACATGGAAAGGAAACAAGCATACCTAATACTAAGGGGTATGTTTACTAAAGTTTCTTAACGTGCGCGCCGCGTTAGTCTGCAGGATGCCATATAAGGAGTGGGCGGTCCGGTCAAAAATAGCAAAACGGGATTAGCGTGTGCGCTCTTGTGCGCCGCGCACATTAGCGCAGAGTAACACGCGCGGGAAGCATAAGCAGGCGCACTGATGTGCAAACAGAGGAACAGGGCTGCAGTACAATGGTGAAGACACTGACAGATGGTGCAGGGGTCATTGGCTCAATCCCCCACTGTGCCCAATGAATAAGGCTGGCTGAGGCACTACCATTTATGTGTAATAATGCATTATGAGGCATTTTAATTTTATTTTAATTACTGCTGCTAGCAAACGCACTCTCTCAAAGCGCTGTAACATAAGGTGCTGCATAAGGCACCCCATAAGGTACCCCAGAGGGCACATTTTAAAGTGCACTGTCCGCCAAGGCACCCTACAATGTTGCTTAAAAGGTGGCCTATAGGGCGCCATATAGGGTGCCCTATGAGGCACGGCAAGGTCATAGCACTGTTTTTGATGGCAGCACTGTGCATTTAAACGCATGGAAATCTTAAGTAGGTGTGCTGACATGCAAGGAGGAACAGCAGTGTAGCACAATGGTTAAGACACTGACTGATGATACAGGGATCATGAGTTCGATCCCCAGTGTGCCTTAAGGCTGGCTGAGCCATCAGCTTTGACATGTAAGTATTGTGTCCTGCCGCACTTTATTTGTATTTTATTAATTGCTGCCAGCAAACACACCCTCACGTGCCGTAACCTAAGGTGCCGCATAAGGCACCCTATAAGGCACTCCATAGGGCACATTATAAAGTGCACTGTCCGCCACGGCACCCTATAATGTCCCCTATAGGGCACCCTATCAGTCGCTCCATAGGATACTGTATAGTGCACCTTATATGGACAGTAACCATAAGGTGCCCTATAGGGCGCCCTATAAAGCGGCCTCTGAGGCACCTTATGGGTACAGTACGCTGAGGGTGTTTTTGCTGGCAGCACTAATGTACATTAAAAATAGATAATGCTTTGGACAGCCCTATCAAATAACCCCACTGTGGGTTTGAACCCATGACCTCTGGCTCTACTGGTAGTGAAGTAACCAGTGGGCTACAGCTCTGTAACTGCTAGCAAACCCCTGGCTGGCTGCAGAAGGACTGCAAGTCACCACACAAACAGTCTGCTGTGGTCACCAGGATAGGGTTAACCCACCCAAACCCATGATGCACTGCACATGCAAATCAGCAGTCTACAGATGATCACAAGATGGGGTATGTACCCCCACAGCACCTCGGCCTGGTAGGGGGAACTGACCGTGTATGGTACTGGCACAGAGTAGCTACACACCGTCACATTGTGCAGGTATTGCACTCACCCTGAGGGTGAGGTGGGGCGCCCAGCACCAGGTCCACAGCAGAGATAGGCCATGCTGCAGGTCCCCAGCAGTGCTAATGTGTGAGATAGGTAGTTTCTGCAGACACACCTTGGATATATCTGTATGTTTCAGTCAGGTGTAGCCCCTATGGACCCCTAGGAGGATTATGTAGCACAACCACCCTCCTCCTCCTCCTGGGCTGAGGGTGGTAAACAGGGTCTCCCACCAACAGATCCACATTCTACCTCCCTGCAATGGTGGCAGTAAAGGGGACCATCAACCCCAGTCCTGCTGGGGAACAGACACCCTACAGGGCAGTTAATGCAGCTCTGTACACATTCATAACGCAATAGCAGACAGACATTAGGCCTGGATATGCTAAGCTGCACCCCACCACTATCTGATATTCTCCTGCAGCAAGCCTTCATTCGCTGCACCCTGCAAGGCGCTCCATCAAGACACATACCAGCTGCAAACAGTCTGCTAGCTAGTCCATAGTGCATGTTCCTGGTGGAAATGCGTGCACCCAGAACTGGGATGTTAGCATACACAACAAGCAAATAAGCCAGTGACTGGGCCCCAAAAGGAAACCCATAAATATCACATGAGAGTAATACTATATAGCACTCTAGGGGTGCCTAGCCATGCTGTGGTCACTGCACAGTCAGGGTGAGAGTGATCTCCCAGCAGGACATGCTCTGGCCACCCTGTCTGTGCAGGTGGTGGCCGGGCACTACAATGTCCCAGCCAGTGCCCTATGCCCTGTGCAGATGCATCCTGGCCAGGCTACCCTGTCCGGGCTATATCCATGGTACCCTGCTCCTCATTATGCACATTGGCAGGCCAATACTGGCAACAGTGCTGGCAGTGTGGGCTGTGGAGGGTGTTTGCAGCCACCACACACTGGATAGACAGACACACACACCCACACCTATGCCAGCATTGTGCTACTATAGAGAAGTTTAGCAGCCCTGGCCACCACACCAGTCCTGGGCACAGTGCAGGCATGGATATGGTACGCAATACTGTTGGGGGTCACTCCCCAGGGTGGTAAACACTGTCAGAGACCAGACCTGAAGCACACTCCACGGACTTCAGAAAGGTTGCTATGATGGAGCTCAATCAGCAAACTGTGCTTAACGTAGGAATTGCTATCTGCCAGTAATCATAGCAAACTTTTGATAGCTGTGTACCGTATTCCCAGGTGTAGGGTGGCATTGCTAAGGTATGCAAGTGCTAGTATTGGGAGATGCACGCAGGGCCCAATGTCCTGCCTCTCCAGGAGGCATTGGCTAATGGAGCCTGTGGGTGTGGGTGTGTCTGCCCCTGTTGGCTGCTGCTTTACGGCAGAGGTTCCCAACTCCAGTCCTGGTGTGCCAAACACTGTTCGGGTTTTCATGCTGTCCCTCATGAATATGCATGAGATACATCTGCATACCATGGGGGTGGTGCATAGATATGCAGCACAGGCATCTTTATTAGAGGCAGCATGGAACCTGAATGGTGTTTGGCCCTCCAGGACTGCATTTTGGAGACTCTGCTCTAGGTAATGCGCCTTTTTATGGTGTCTTTGCTCTGTAGGGTAAAATGTAGGTGTTTTGGGCATGTTTACGTCATCTGCACTAAACGTTCTGTCTGTATTAGCACGTTGTAGTAGTGGGTAAAATATGGGGACTGGGTTGGCAGGCACCATAGCTGGGGCTTGAACCTGTGACCTTCTGCCTCCAAACACACTGGTTGTGTGCACTGCACCACCGTGTTGCCACAGAGACAGTTCATTCACTGATGATACCATGACTGTTTGTCCGGCAGGGCCTGTCTTTTGCAGTGCATGGCACCCACCTACACAGGGCTAGGCCATGGTCTGCTCTGGGCAGCTGCCACTGCCCCCTCCACCATCAGTACCCCTCCGCCACCATGCTGACATGGCCTTCTATTGGAGACAGCATAAAACCTGAATGATTTGTGGCCCTCCAGGACTGCATTTGGGGGACTCTGCTCTAGGTAATGCGCATGTTTCTGGTGTCTGTGCTCGGTGGGGTAAAATATAGGCGTTTGAACCATGCGTATGTTCTCTGCAATAAAGGTTTGTCCTTACTATCACGGTTTAGTAGCGGGTAAAATATGGGGACTGGATTGGCAGTAGCCCCAGCTGGGACTTGAACTTGTGACTTTCTGCTCCTGAACACACTGGCTATGTTCACCGCACCACACTGTGCTCACAGAGACAGTGCAGTCCCTGGAGATACCATGGTTGTTTGTCAGACAGAGCCTGTCTGTTGCAGTGCATGGCACCCACCTACACAGGGCTAGGCCATGGTCAGCTCTGGGCAGCTGCCACTGCCTCCCCTCCACCACCAGTACCCCTCTGCCACCATGCTGACATGCCCTTCTGCTGGTGGTGCTGGTGGTATGCAGTCTCAAGCCATCCAGTGTGCAGGTAGGCGGCTGCCTATGGTGCGTGTTCTGGGGTAGGGGTGCCTGCATAGGCGTCCACGCTTCCCCCCAACACCGCCTGCCAATGTTCTGTGCCCTTGGGGGTACCTGCTGGGTACTATCCCCTGTGACACTGTGTTAGACACTCTCGCGCCCATGTTGGGCCCTCATCAGTTGCTGTCTTGCTGCTGTTCAGTTTCAGCATTCCTAAGTGCCATCTAGTCATCTGCCTAGTCCGCACTGTGCCCCAGCTGCACCACAGCATGTGCCTCCTGCAGCCCTCTGTATCCCCTTTCCCAGCATCTGTCCAGTTGCCCATTCCGACATGCCCGCCCTGCTGTTGTGGAACATGTGCATGCCATAGGTAACCTGTCCAATGGAGAGGGAAACCCTGATCAGTGCTGTTTCACTGTGGGATCATTCACCTTGTATGGGGACGGAGCGTAGACCCTTCCAAAATTCATATTTATTTTTTGGGGCTTTCTTGGGAGTGTGTTTTGATGTTTCCCATTACTATCACTATTGCCCAGCTTGATTATGATTTTTTTTTAATTTTGTTGGGGTCCTTTTCAATGTTTATTTGTACTTTTGTTCTGTGCACATGTATCACACTTATCACTTTTTTGTAGGTTTCCCTGGTTTTGCTGTACATTGCTGACAGAAATGGTTTCTTTTCCCTTTAAATGGGCTCTAACGCGAGGTTTTCACTTGCGTTATTTTTGGCCTCGAATTTCACCTCGTTAGTGTGCGGGGAGCCTCTCCCCTCCCACTCTCCACCCATTGACCCCTTCTCTCTGCCCCTGGGGAGCCTTCCTCCGCCCTCTGGGAGCCTTACCCCGCCTTCAGCGCTCGTTTGTGCCACTGCGCGCGTGAGCGCGCACTAGAGCGCATTTTTGCCCCGTAAAGCATCATTAGCGTGCGCTAAGGTACCTTAGCGCGTACTAATTGCGCGGCACGCACGTTAAGAAAGTTTAGTAAACATACCCCTAAGTAGCTATGCTATTTTAAACATCAGGAGAAACAGCAGAGGATCCTACAAGCATTACAGTACCCGAAAAAGGGAAGTAAATCTTTAGGATGAAAGAAAATTTAATTTACTGATTTATGTGCAAAAAAATCAAGCATCTGACACAGTAGTACATTTCAAATCTCTTTTTGCATCAGGGGAAAAATCAATATATTTCTGCTTAAGAGTAGTTACTCACCTGTAACAGGTGTTCTCCAGGAGCAGCAGGAATCAGTCCTCACATATGGGTGACGTCGGCGCCGACGGAGCCCTCGCGGAGCAATTTCCACAGCTTTCAAAGAAAGCCTTTGGGAATTGCAGCGCGCATGCGCGGTCCCCTTCCCGCCCAAGGGTGCCATCTTGCTCAGTCTGATGACATAGCTAAAAGACAGCAAAAAAATTAGCAAAACGAAAAGATAGGACTGCAACTCCAAGGGGAGGAGGGAGGGTTGTGAGGACTGATTCCTGCTGCTCCTGGAGAACACCTGTTACAGGTGAGTAACTACTCTTTCTCCAGGACCAAGCAGGAAGTCAGTCCTCACATATGGGACTCCCAAGCTTAAGGCTACCGGAGACCTCAAGCACAAAAATGAGCTCCCTCTAGCTCAGCAGCACAGAAGGAAGGAATCTTCTCTGAAAACGCCCCCGACCGGTAGCCCAACACCAGGGCCGGAGGGTAGGAGTTGCCTAAACCTCAAAGAGATTATGGAGGACTGCCTGACCGAAAGCACTGTCCCTGCGGGACTCCCTCTCCAGGCAGTAATGGTCCGCAGAAGTCTGGCTTGAGGACCAAGTAGCGGCCCGGCAGATGTCTGCCAACGGAACAGAGCGGAGATGAGCCACTGACGCAGCCTTCGCCCTTACACGATGAGCCGTGACTCGACCCTCCAACGAGAGGCCGGCTGCCCCATAAGCCCAGGCGATACAGTCAGCTACCCAAATGGACAAAGTACGCTTGGAGACAGGTAGCCCCAATTTATTGGGGTCAAAAGAAACGAAGAGCTGAACAGCCCTCCTATGCTCCCGCGTACGGTCGAGGTAGAAGGACAAGGCCCTCCTACAGTCCAGGGTATGCAGGACCATTTCAGCCCGGCTGGAGTGCAGCCTGGGAAAGAAGGTCGGAAGAACCACCTCCTGGTTGAGATGAAAAGGAGAAACCACCTTTGGAAGAAACTTAGGGTGAGTCCGTAAGACCACTCTATTCCTGTAGAACCTAGTGTAAGGAGGATCAGACACTAGGGCTTGCAGTTCACTAACTCGCCTAGCAGAGGTGAGGGCTACCAAGAACAAAGTTTCCCAAGAAAGAAAACGAAGAGGGCAGGTAGCCATAGGCTCAAAGGGCGGACAGGTAAGCCGCTGCAAGACCACATTCAGATCCCATTCAGGGGCTGGTGGGTGCAAAGGAGGCTTAAGGAGAAGAAGGCCTCGTAGAAAACGAGCCACCAAAGGGTGGTGGGAAAGAGGCCTACCATCCACCGGTGCGTGATGTGCAGAGAGAGCACTTAGGTGGACCCTGACAGAGTTGGACTTAAGGCCCAGATTGGAGAGGTAAAGCAAGTATTGCAAGACCACTGCTATCAAGCAGGAGAAGGGATTCTCAGACTGCTGAGCACACCAAATGGAGAACCGACGCCACTTAAGAGCATAGGACTTCCGGGTGGAAGGCCTCCTCGAGGCCAAGACAACCTCTTCCACCTCCCGAGGCAGCTGGAGGGGAGCAAGGACTACCCTTTCAGCAGCCAGGCCATCAGATGAAGGGACGGGAGGTTGGGGTGTAGGAGAGACCCTTGATCCTGTGTCAGGAGATCGGGCTGAAACCCTAGAGGAAGAGGAGTGTCCACCGCCAGCTGCATCAGAAGCGGGAACCAAGGTTGTCTCGGCCACCGGGGAGCCACTAGGATTAGCGAGGCCTTGTCCCTGAGAACTTTGAAGAGTGTTCGAGACACCAGCGGCATGGGAGGAAAGGCATACAAGAGGCCTGTGGACCATGGAATCAGAAAAGCATCCGCTGCTACTCTGAGAGGATGCGGTTGTCGAGAGCAGAATCTGGGAAGTTGCCGGTTCAGAGGACTGGCAAACAGATCCACGGTGGGGAGTCCCCACTTGAGAAAGATGCGCTGAACCACCAATGGATCTAATTTCCATTCATGTGGTTGGAGGATCCTGCTCAGCTTGTCTGCCAGGTAATTTTCCTGACCTGGGAGATAGACCGCTTTGAGGAGTATGCCGTGGTGGACGGCCCAAGAGCACAGCCTTCGTGCCTCCTGACAGAGAAGGAAGGAGCCTGTGCCTCCTTGTTTGTTCATGTAGAACATTGCAACTTGATTGTCCGTCTGGACCAGTACAGACTGTGAGAAGTGAGGTGGGAGAAGGCTCTCAGAGCTAGGTGGATGGCTCTGAGCTCCAGGAAGTTTATCTGCTGCACAGACTCCCAAGGAGTGCAGAGGCCCTGAGTACATGTCCCTTGGCAATGCGCTCCCCAACCCAGGAGAGAAGCATCGGTCGTTAGTACCTGAGAAGGCGGAGGAGATTGAAAATCCACTCCCAGTAGCAGGTTTGGCAGATGAAGCCACCATCGCAGAGAAGAGACCAGCAGGTCGGAGACCTGTACTGAGTCCGTCAGGCTCCCCGTGGCCTGATGCCATTGAGTGCGAAGGCACCACTGAGCAGGTCGCATGTTCAGGCGGGGATTGGGGGTCACATGGACTGTGGAAGCCATATGGCCGAGCAGTCTCAGAAATTGCCTGGCAGAGACCAGGGAATTGCTGCGAAAGTGGCTGGCGAGATCCATGAGCCTGTGGGCCCTGTCCAGAGGCAGGAAGGCCCGCGCCTGAAGTGTGCTTAACCTTGCGCCGATGAATTCGAGATCTTGAGAGGGGAGAAAAGTGGACTTTGCGAAGTTTATGACAAAGCCCAAGTGCTGGAGCAGAGACACAGTGCGATGAGTGGCCTGAGTAGCCTCTTGGGAAGACTGAGTCCTGATGAGCCAGTCGTCCAGGTATGGAAACACAAAAAGGCCTTGAAGTCTGAGATAGGTCGCCACCACTGCTAGGCATTTGGTGAAAACCCTGGGGGCGGAGGATAGGCCAAAGGGCAGGACTCTGTACTGGTAATGATTTCCTCCCACAACAAATCTGAGATATTGTCTGTGGTCTGGATGAATAAGGATGTGAGTATAGGCATCCTTTAGATCTAAGGAGCATAGCCAGTCTCCCTGCTGGAGGTAGGGCAGCAGGATTCCAAGGGTAAGCATCTTGAACTTTTCCCTTGCCAGGAACTTGTTGAGGTTTCGCAAGTCCAGGATGGGTCTGAGGCCTCCTGTTCTTTTTGGTATCAGAAAGTACCTGGAATAAAAGCCGTGACCTCTCAGGTGGTGGGGCACCGGTTCCACAGCCTGTTCCTGAAGAAGACTTGCCAACTCCTGAAGGAGTAAGTCCCTGTGCAGAGGGAGTCTTGGAGGCTCCCCTGGAAAGTAGGAGGGAGGTACCTGGTGAAAGTGTAGAAGATAGCCTTTCTGAACTATATGAAGCACCCAGGTATCTGATGTGATGGCTGACCACCTGTGGGCAAAGTGGACCAGCCTGCCTCCTGTGCTGAGAGAAACCAGCTGAGGGGAAGAGGCTATGCTGATGGAGTCAAAAACCCCCACCCTGCGGAGCAGGGGCTGGTGTAGTGGGCTTGGGGGCCTGCTGCCTACGGGACCCATTACCCCGTCCCTTGGCCTGCTGACCCTTTTGGGGAGCTGCTGAGGCCTTATACTGAGGGTAGTATTTATAGGCAGCCGCCTTCCTCGGGTAAAAGGGCTTTTTCCCTGAGCCCTTCTTCTTCTGAGAAGGGGCAGAGGTTTTTCTGGACAGCCTAGTTCTGGTCAGAGTCTCGGTCTCGATTTGTGCAGCCTTTTCAGCCATGGGTTTGCCAAAGAGGTTTTCACCTCTGCAGGGGACATCGACCAACTTGTCCTGGACCCATGGCTCGAGGTCGGATGACTGAAGCCAAGCCTGTCGGCGGGCACCGATGCCGGCCCCGGCTACTCAAGCCGATGCTTCGAAGCCATCGTAGGCTGCTCGAGAGATAAACTTTGAGCACTCTCGAATACCAGTGGACAAGGCTTGGAACCTCTGCAAAGGTTCCTCGGAGAGACCAGCAGAGAACCCGGCAATTTCTTTTGCCAGATCTCGGAGATACATGCCCATATAGAGCTGGTAGGTCTGGACTCGAAAAGCAAGCATAGAGCCCTGGAAACACTTTCTACTGAGGGCATCCAGGCTCCGGGCCTCCCGGCCGGGAGGCACCGAGGAGTGCATCTTCTGACTCTTGAGTCGATGCATGACCGATTCCACCACCATGGAATGGTGCGGTAGTTGTGCCTTTTGGAACCCGGGGCTCTTGCGGACTTGATAAATAGAATCGACCCGCTTGCTTAACACCGGCGCCGACGCCGGGCTCTCCCACATGCGGAAGAGAAGCCGTTCCAGCATCGGAGGAACCGGTACAGTAAAGGCCTCCTTCGGGGGAGAGTCATACTGGAGGGCATCGAGCTCTTCGGCTCGAGGCTCCTCCTCGGGATCCACGGGGAACGCCAAGGCCTTGGCCATATCCCGCACGAAGTCCGAGAACTGGGTGTCCTCCGGGGGGGACCGTCTCCGAGGTTCGGACTCTGGCGAGTCCGATGGGACACACCGAGTCCGAAAAGTACCAGGTGACTCTTCGTCCTCCGTTTCCCAGTCGGACTCCTCGGAGGAGGAATCGAGTGGCTCCGGTTGGGCGGGCACCGATGCCCTCCGCCCCGACGCCGAGGGTGTCTGCGTTGACGACCTCGGTCCCGAACGGGAGGCCGAGGGAGACCGCGACCGAGGATCGACTCGAGCTCGCATGGACTCGAGGATCGGCTCGGTCTCCGGGGTCGACTTGGACGTCGACGTCCCGGTGGCCGGGGCAGACGCATTGGCGAGGCCAGCGATCAATGCCCGCTGCTGGTCCATGAAGGCAGCCAAACTGCTCTCCAAGGCCGTCAACCTGAGTCCAAGCTCAGGATACCCAGCAGCCCCCGACTCGGCTCCTTCGGAGGCGAGTCTATGAGAACTACAGTACTCACGTGTCCAGGCGACTCCATTTCGAGACGAGGATGTTTCGAAGGCCTCTCCGACTCCGAGGACCCGGGACATCTATCGGGGCTATGTGACCTGGCCCTCGAGGAACCAGGAGCGTCCACCGACGACGCCCTCGCGGGTTTTTTCTTCCGATGATGTTCCCGGGTAAGAGACCCCCGCTCAGAGGAACTCCGACGATGCTCAGGACCAGAGTCCCGGGACGTCGAAGCCTCTGACGAGGTCCGGGCCCGGCCGGACGCGGAGTCAGAGAAGATTCGTTCCCGTTGATGCTGCTGACTCCTCAACGCTTTTGAGGACATTTGCCACACGGACCACAGATCATCGGGTCATGATCGGAGCGGAGGCAGCAGTCGTGTGTGTCGGTAAGAGACATAAGTTTCTTACAGCGATCACACTTCTTAAACCCGCTGGCAGCCATCGAGGGAAAAAGGGCCCCTGCGAGGTCAAAAGACAGGGCTGCCAGTGAAAATGAAAAAAATGGCGCGAACGCTTGTCACGAAGGACAAAAAAATGAAAAATAAAGAAACGGACCCGATACCAGCGTAGCGGGTCTGGGCGGGAAAAAGGATCCGGCGTCAAACCGAGAAGGAATAAAAAATAAGAGAGAAAATCAACTTTTTCAGCGGCGATCACAAACAGCGTCTGTAGGGCTCCGCGGAAAAAAGGAGACTGAGCAAGATGGCACTCTTGGGTGGGAAGGGGACCGCACATGCGCGCTGCAATTCCCAAAGGCTTTCTTTGAAAGCTGGGGAAATTGCTCCGCGAGGGCTCCGTCGGCGCCGAAGTCACCCATATGTGAGGACTGACTTCCTGCTTGGTCCTGGAGAATCTTCAATGCCCATGTCAATAATCCATTTATGGTCCTCTCATTTAGAAGCATTTTACTTTTTGCCTTCTTTTGAAGATGCTGCTGCCCCCTCCCCAATGGAATTGGCTGCAGCTGGGGGGGGGGGGGGCAGCACAGCCGCCCATGTGTGCCGCTGCTATTGCCACCCACCCGGCAATAGCAGCGGCTATTGCCTAGTTGATGGGCCAGCCCTGTTGGTGATACACATATTCTTAAACTGTTAGTTAAGAAATGTTACTACTACTTCTATTAATCATTATATAATACATAATAAAACACATGGGATAAATAATCACGCATTACAAAATAATAACATTTTTAAATTATGTGATGCAAGAAACCCATGAAACTGGAAAATGTAATAGATCAAATTGACAAATCAAGAAGCAAGAAATCACTAGGATATGAAAGTATTTATACTGGAGTTGCAAATGTATTCAGACCTGTACTAACAATCTACAACTATATCCTTGTATAAAAAATATATAAATCTGCATAGCCATAAAAATGTAACAGAAAATAAAATCTCAAACCCCATGGACTTAAACTTCCATTCTCTGAGAAAAGCAGGAAGTCAGCCCTCACATATGGGTGATTTCGGCACTGACAGAACCTGCGCAGATTCACTCCCCAGCTTTTAAAGAAAGCGTTTGGGAGTTAGACCGCACCTGCGCGGTCACCTTCCCACCCAAAGGTGCCATCTTACCCGTTTTATTATTTCCGTGGAGCCCTGCAGACATCCTGTCTCTTGTCCCCGGTGAAAGTTGATTTTATAACCTTCTACTTAGCGTTGTTTTGGTCTTTTTCTACCAGATTGGTTCCCTCCCACCGCCTGAGTCTGCTGTTGTCTTGACGTCACATTTTTCTCGGGTCCTTCTTTTCTTTTTCTTTTTCTTTTTGTGGGGCACGGGTTTTTTTCCTCATGCCCTCCCCGACCAAGATGTGAGTTTGATCTCGTGGTTGCCGTCTTCCCTGCTATGTCTTCGGTCAGTGGGTTTAAGCAATGTAGCAGATGCCCCTGCACCATGTCCATCAAGAACCACCACAGTTGCTGCATCAAATGCCTTGGCACAGAACATGATGACTTTTCTTGCCTGCTCTGCCTGCAGATGTCAGCAAAGAGCCAGAAGAATTGTGTACAGCAGCAGAAGGAGCTGTTTGGTTGGAAGGCCTCTGCTGCAGGGCCGGCACTGAGTATGGAATTGCTGCTCTCGGAGACAGCATCCAATGACTCAGTGTCTCAACGGCGTGCTCGATCCAAGCCCCGAGGTCCTGGAGCCTTGGACCGAGGGTCGTTAATGAGGACCAACTCCATGAGCTCAAGACATCGTCCAAGTTGAAGTCAGTCTGATCCCGGAGCTGGAGGTAAGTCCTCAGGTACCTGGTCTCGGAACTCTTGACAATGCCGAGGGTGATGGCCGTGAGTGGCCCTCGAAGCTGTCCAGCAGGTGGAGACTCCCACCATGTCGGGGCATTGGGATTAGTCCCCCAGTGCAATCACCCAGTGACTCCCCAATGAGGGGTCTGGTTCTGGGCTCGATGCCCTCGAGACCTGAACCGACCTGAACCGTCACTGAGGACATTGAGGCCAGGATGGCGGCCCTGAAATGCAGTCTGGATGCTTTCCTTGAGGCACAGCAGGGCCCAACACCTGGAGCCTCTGGGTCATCAGTGCTGACCACAGGGCCCTCCACTGCGAGGACTTCCCCGGAGGACATCCAGCCTATGCTGGAACATTTTGCCATCTCGGACCCACATCAGTCGGCCTCCATCTTGAAGTGTGACTTGCCCCCGAGCACCTCAGAACCCATGCATTAGGCACCATTCTCCCCTCTGGCATTTATGTCTCATCGACTCGATGACCGCCCGGGACTCTAAGTCCCCTCGGACTCCAAGTCGGGCTGGGAGACCTACGACAAGTCACCTGACACTATGCTGCATAGATATGTGCCCTCCAAGCCATCTCCCCCATAGGCATGCCAGAGATCCCCGCCCAAGGATCTTGCATTCCTTGACTTTGTCCGTGGGATGTTGAAGGACCTGGCCTTCGTAGCAGAGCTGGAGGATGAGCCTCACGCCGAGGACTTAAAGACCCTCCAGTACGAGGCCCCTCCAAAGGAGGCACTGACAGTGCCAATTCCCCCCCCCCCCCCCATCCTGGAACACTTCCTATTCAGGATGTGGGAAAGCCCAGCGACAGTACTAATAGTGAGCTGGCGACTTGATTCCCAGTATCGAGTTGGCAAGAGCCCCGGTTTTAAGAACACACAGCTGTCTCATAACTCCATCATTGTGAAGTCGACCATTCGTCGGATAAAAAGTCGGAAGATGCACTCCTCGGTACACCCTGGTAAGGAGGCCCATACCATGGATATATTGGCAGAAAGTGCTACCAGGGCTCAATGCTCGCTGCCCACATCCAGGCTTACCAGCTGTTCATAGTCATGTATCTGAGGGACCTGGTGAAGGAACAAGCTGGGTTCTCAACTGAGCTGGCAGGTGAATCCCTTGAGTGCTTCTGGACCCTCATTTCCTCAGTCAAGGAATGCTCCAAATTCCAAACTCGTGCAGCCTTCGACGGTTTGAATCCATGGTTTGTGTGGCTGCGGCTGGCATTAGTCCTTGGCTACAGTCCTCTGACTTGGAGCACTGGATACAGGACAAACTGGCCAATGTCCCCTGCCAAGGAGAGAACTTCTTTGGCAAACCCATGACCAACAAGGTGACTGAGTTGGAGACAGATTTCTTGACCAGGACTAGGTTGTCCTGTAAGGCAGCTGAGCCTTCCCATCAGAAGGCTTCGGGGAAAATGCTCTTCCATCCAAAGAGGAAGGAGACTTATAGGAAATGCCCCCAGTTTCTGGCATACGAGGCTCACGAACAGCAGGCTTAGGGCCAGGATCATGCCCCCTTAAGCCAAAAGCCCCCAAGCCCCAAACAGCACCCCAGCTACAGCCTGGGGTGGGGGGGGGGGCTTTTGACTCTCTGTGCATAGCTTGTCTTCTCCCAGAAGGCCAGGGCCCAAGGCACACGGGAGGATGTCTGGTCTACTTTGTTCACCTCTGGCTCAATATCACCACCGATACCTGAGTATTGTAGGTAGTGTGAGAGGGTAACCTTCTGCACTTTGACCAGACACCTCCTCTCTTCTTTCCAGGGGAACTTCCCATGACCTCCCTCCCTAGAGAGCTCCTGCAGAAGGAACTTGAGTCCTTACTCGAGGATCAGGTGGTGGAACCTGTACCTCAGCCCTTCCTCTGGGCATGGAATTCTACTCCCGGTACTTCCTCATCCTAAAAAAGACAGGTGGCTTTTGGACCATCCTGGATCTGTGGGACCTAAACTGCTTTCTGGTCAAGGCGAAGTTTCAAGATGTTATCCCTTGGAATGTTGCTACCCTACCTCCTCTGGGGAGATTGGCTGTGCTCCTTGGATCTCAAAGATGCCTATACCCACATCCTTATCCATCCTTGGCACCATCAGTACCTCCACTTCGGCATTGGAGGTTGATACTTCCAATACAGAGTGCTCCCCTTTGGCCTTTCTTCAGCACCCAGGGTGTTCACCAAGTGCCTGGCGGTCATTGCCACTTACCTTCACTTGCTGGGAGTCTTTGATTTCCCCTATCTGGATGACTGGCTTTTAAAAGCAAGCTCGACAGAGGAGGTATCTCACGCAGCCCGCCGCATCATAAGAGTACTGCAAAATCTGGGGTTCATTATCAACTTCCCCAAGTTGCATCTGATCCCGACTCAGCTCCTGGAGATCATCTGAGCCCTTCTGGGCTCGACCCAGGCCAGAGTCTTTCTCCCCCTGGACCGGATGCAGCATCTGACATCTCTAGCAGGGGAGGTACAGTGCCGCTCATTGGCATCTGCATGTCTCCAGCTGTGACTATTAGGGCACATGGCCTCGGCCGTTTACTTCTCCCACAGGCACCTCTCCAAATGCGCCAGGCCTAGTGGATCCCCTGCTCACAATGGACTCAGTCAACAGGCTGTCTGGATGATTGAATCCAGATCATCTGGCACCTGGTGGCGTCTCTTGCCAGGTGGTGGAGCCGACTGAATCTCATGGCCGGCCTACCCTTCCAGGCCCCATCGGCACAACATACAACATGTCATAACCACGGATGTCTCCAAACTCAGCTGGGAAGCTCACTGCGACAGTCTATGGTTGCAGGGCGCCTGGACTCGGGAGCAAAGTGCCCTCCAGATCAACTTCTTGGTACTCTGAGCTGTGATGAATGCCCTTTGGGTGTTCCAAGCCCACTTGGTGGGCCAAGTTGTGCTCGTCTAGACAGACAACCAAGTAGTGATGTTTTACATCTGCAAATAGAGGGGAATGGGCTTATACCTCCTCTGCTGGGAAGCGGTTCACCTGTGAAACTTGTCAGACGGCTGCCTGGGTGAGAATCTTCACAGTCTTGGCAAGTGCATATATCTATATGATTTGCAAGGTATTGTGGGCAATGCAGTTCATTCACACCAGACACAGCTGCTCACAATAATTAGTTGTGCTTTTGGGTAAAGCCAATAAGATATTTATTTATGGGGTTATTTCTCCCAACACAGATATGCTTGGTAGCACATAAATCAGGTTACTTGCTTCCAGTGTTTAACTTGGAAAAACAAAATCAAAATCAGGAAAACAACATTCAAACTTGTCAGGCATTAGCTAATGTTTTCTTAGCATATATCAAACAACAAACCAAAAGACACAAAGCAAGAAAAAAACTGTTCTTTTCAGGTTAACTTCTGATAAATTCCCACATAGATTCAGAAGTGATTCTCTCCTAGCTCACAAGCAATTAGGTAAGGCTCAATTGCTAGCAGTTATCCAGCTGAAACCCCTTAGCTGGCTTGCTTTCTACTGTGTGGGTCAAATCCTGCTTCAGGAGCTTTTCTGAGTAGATTAAAGAACAAGTTTGTATTTCTTTGTGATGGTTGCTGTACTTTATAACAGAAAATCACCAAAGGAGTTTGGACAGAGAGCAGTCCATATAAACACATTCTTCATCTGCAATCATTCCCCCTTCTTCAACAAGCATGGGTTCAATATCATGGATTGGCACAGATGAATCTCTCAATGGAGCACTTTCAGGAGAATACTTGTTTCCCTGCTGTCTTTCAAGGTTATAGCTAGGGCATAGATCAGTGTTCATGCCTGAGCTTCCATTGCTGTTAGAGTTCCTCTCTATATAGCCTGGCCAGTATGTAGTCCAGTTCTTATGTCCAGCCTTCCAATCCAGATCCCTTGACACTGGATCTCTCTTCACATACCTTCTGGCACAGGTCTTAGGGTCCCTTCCACGTGCAGCCGTCTCCCTCACAGGTAGCGTCTGGAGATTCCTAGCTCTGCAGCACCATTCCTCTGGCTTTCCCCAGTCCAATGGTGTATGCTGGCCCTTGAAATGCCTCCCAGTATACGTACTGCTCTGGACTCTTCTAGACCTCTCAAAGGCTTTTCTCTTCCTTCTTCCAAAGGGTTTCTTTCCCTCTCTGTCCGTCCGGTTTGGCTTCTGCTTCTGATGATCCTTCAGATGAAACTGATGATCAAGCTCAAGCTGATTCTCAGGATAATGAGGATAATTCTCTGTAGAATAAACTCTACCTTTATTCTGCCTAGATGAGTGCTCCCCCCTAATACAGCGCAGCTGTGCTGAATCAGGCCCTGCCCTTTGAGATGAGTGCTTAGGGATTACCTCATAGCCCTCCTGATTGAACACACGTTTCCCCACTTCAGCTCCTCTAATGGCTGTTGGAAACCTGGTGCATTCTGGGACTGGTAGTCTTTTATGGGAAAATTCTGTTTTCTTATTTCTACCAGAACTGACAGGTTGCTTGTTCAGAGTCACTTCACCTTTTCTATAGCTCCTTCCTGAGCTATGATAAGCTTCCTTATCACAAACTGCCACGGAGAATGACACGATGCTCTGGGCGGACTACCTGACAGGCTAAGACAATCTTCTCACAGATCAGATCAGCAGAGTTCTTCAGCCCCACAAGTGGTGCCTCAATGCAGCGGTGGCCAGCTCCATCTTCTGATGTTGGGGGATCCCGACGTCGTATCTCTTTGCCAGCCCTGAGAACATGCAGCTGCTGCACTTCTGCTCATGGAGGCTAGCCTCAAACCGGGTGGCGGTGGATGCCTTTCTTCTGCCTTGGTTCAGGAGTCTGCTGCACGTATACCTGCCTACACTACTGGTTCCCAAGATGTTACTCAGGTTCCAGTTGGACTGGGCCTCAGTCATCCTCTTTGCCCCTCGCTGGCCCAGGCAGTCATGGTTTCCTCTGCTACTGCAGCTGTCCCAAGCAGTCCCCATACCACTGGGCCAGGATCCGGACTTGCTTTCGTAGGAGAATGGGACCCTTCTTCATCCCAACCTCCAGTTTCTTGCCCTGACAGCATGGATGCTGAACGGCTAGCCATAGCACACCTCCACCTTTCCCGGGACATGGAGTATGTCCTACTGGCATTGCGCAAGGACTCAACACAGCACATGTATGTCTTCAAATAGCATAGATTCTTGGTCTGGTGCACAGACAACAATCTCAACCCTTTCGCTTGCTTGGTGTAGGCCATTCTGGAATATCTTCTGCATTTATCCTGGGCTGGTCTAAAGCTCAGTTCCATCAGGGTACACCTCAGCTCCCTAGCGGCACATCATCACTTCGTTTATGGCCAGCCCATCTCTGTGCACCCCTTGGTGGGCCACTTCATGAGGGGGCTTCTCCTCTTGCGGCCCCTCCATCTGTCCACCTATGGTGGCATGGGATCTAAACGTTTGAACCTCTGGCTACGTGCCATCTCAAGTTCTTGTCGTGGAAAATGGTGTTCCTGGTAGCGTTCACTTCAACGCCAGAAGTGAGCTACAGGTGTTGGTGGCCCACACCCCCTCCACCAAGTTCCACAAAAACAGGGTTGTTCTCCGAACCCATCCGAAATTCCTACCTAAGGCGGGGTCTATTTTTTCACATGAACCAGGAGGTGGTTATTCCCTTCTTCTTTCCAAGGCCTCACACATCCATAACAGAAGCTTCACTACACACCCTGGATGGCAAGAGGGCAATCTCCTTCTAACTTCAGAGGACACAGCCTCATCACTGCTCATCACAAATGTTCATTTCCTATGACATCAACAGGCTCAGGGTTGCAGTCTCCAAGTGTACCCTGTACACCTGGGTGGCATACCAGATTTCCTTCACATACGAGCAGACTGGACTCTCCCTGGAGCATCACATTACCACACATAATATGTGCACCATGGTGGCCTCGGTGGCTGGCCTGCACTCGGTCCCTCTGCTGGACATTTGCCGGGTTGCCACCTGGTCTTCAGTCCATACCTTCACAGTGCATTACTGTTTGGAGGAAAGCTCACAGAGCGACTGTGCCTTCGGCCAGGCAGTACTTCGTCACCTCTTTGGTGAATAGTGCTACTCCTTCCCTCTGGCTTGCTATGTTCAGGCTACCGGTGAGGTGATTCCATAGTCAATGTTGGGGCTGCGTCTCTGGACTTCAAGCCTTTCAGCGCTCCTTGCTTCTCTGCATGGTTTGCTTTTATGGGTCATCTGTGACTCCTACAGGTTTTTTGGTAGCCTGTAGCTTGGGGATCCCATATATGAAGACTTACTTCCTGCTTGTTCATGGAGAAAGCGTAGTTACTCACTTGTAACAGTTATTCTCCAGGGACAGCAGGAATCAGTCCTCGTAACCCTCCCCATGGAGTTTTCTTTTTTCTGCTTGATTGAGCTATGTCATCATACTGAGTAAGATGGCACCCTTGGGAGGGAAGGTGACTGTGCATATGTGGTCTAATTCCCAAAGGCTTTCTTTGAAAGTTGGAGAGTGAATTCGCATGGGCTATGTCGGTGCCGATGGAGAATAACTGTTACAGGTGAGTAGCTACGCTTTCTTATCCTTTAAATGCCAGACTATAAAGTCACATTTTCAATCTCTTAAACAACCATATAAGCTCCCTTCCCCACCTCTGCAACTCTAGGCGCATAATATTACAGAAGTAAGGGCCACAGTACACAAAGGTCTGAAACTATGAATGCTGAAGTTTCACTCAGTCTGGTACTGCATAAGCAACTGCTGTTATGATTCTAGCACTCTTAGTAGAGTATAAGGAGTCAGAAGGTCTCAAAAATACTGACAGCCATTATGAAACAGTGACTTAGAGATTAAGCATAAATTAAGCATAAATGCATAAATTAAGCATAAATCGTAAAATGTAAAAGCATAAATCGTAAAATCGTAAAAATAAATGTAAAATCTCTACCAGTTAATTGTACATAGTTCTAACTGTTCCATGTAAATGTTACTACTTGTTCAATGGAAACCATTTTGCCTTGCAGAAAAACGGTATATAAAACCAGTTAAATAAATAATTTAATTAATTAAAATGAGCCTATAGGTTAACCGGGAGCAAAGAGCAAACCATAGTTGTCACATGATCAAAGGTTGTTGGTTCATCAGCAGGCAAGCTTCTTTATTCTGTATCAGCTGCAAATGTTTCAGTTGAATTTGTGAGAGACCAGCACACAAACTGTTTACAATAATCAAGCCAATTAGTTACCAATGCATGCATCACTGTGACCAAATTCTTCTGTAATATAAAAGACCGCACTCTACGCAACATCTATAAATTGGTGAATGATGATCATATTACTGCAGAAATCTCTTCCCCAAAAGTCAAATCTGCATCCACAAAAATTCTTAAACTCTTTAACAGCCTTTTTACACAAAAATATAGTACCCCCCCCCCCCCATACCAACAGTTCCTGATAAGGTACAGGTTGAAATGGCTGTTGTTGATGGTGTTGGAGCGGAGAAGAAAAGAAGAAAGTCTTCCGCAAATTGGACAACCAGAGGAGAACAGCGGAAGAAATAACCACGGCCTACCAGATGATAATTAAAATCCTTTATTGGTGTTGGAGCAGCATTGAAAGTATTATCAAAGAACAAAGCACTAGGCATTGAAGTATTACAGCAATCAGATACAGCTTTTATAATACTTACAAGGTTCTGCCAGGAAATTTGAAAGACAACATCACTGCCAATGATTGGAAAAGATCTTTGTTCATTCCAATACTGAAGATAGGGGTTGACAACCAACCGGTTTTAGGCTGGCCTGGCCTGTTTTACAAGCAGGAGGCTAGTGGCTGGCAGGACAGTAAAACTGGCCAATAAAGGACCGGCTTTCTGCTAACCACTGAGTGTTCCTACTCAGGGACGGTTCTATCATTAGCCATTCTGTCCCCCCACCCACCCGTCCACCTGCCACCACTGCTGCTTTTCCTATATCTGCAGCAGCGGTAGGCCTCAGACTTGTAACACTCCACAAAATAAAAAAAGTGTGGGTCTTTGCAACTCTGCACTTGGAAGGACTGCAAATGCCCACCCCCTCTGACACATTTGCATCACGTCAGAGGGTGGGGGGGGGGGGGCATTTGCAGTCCTTCCCAACATGGAGTCACAAAGACCCACTCTTTTTTTATGTGGAGTATCAAGAGTATCAAGTCTGAGGCAGATCACCGCTGCAAACATAGGAAAGCAGGTGACGATGGCGGTGAGGGGGGGGGAATGGTTGGAAGGGGGTTGCAGGACATGATGGAAGATGGGGGAATGGCTGAAAGGGGAATTAAGGAGTATGGGAGAAATGGCTGAAAGGTGGGATACAGGACACAAAGGGAGATGGGGAAAGGCTGAAAGGTGGATGCAGGACATGAACGGGGATGGGAGGAATGGCTGGGAGATTGATGCAAGACATGAAGGGGGATGGGGGGAATGGCTAGAAGGGAGATGAAGGACACCGATAGGGGATGGAGGGCAAATGCTGGACATATAGTGGAGCGGTAGACAGCAGACATAGGGTGGGGGACATAAATGGATAGAGGTCACATGGTAGATACAAGGTGAGGTAGAGGGCCGGATGGCATATGTTGGACATGTGGTTCAGAGCAGAGGCTGGACACAGGTGAGGGCATAAGAAGAGCAGATAGGAGATACAGGGTGGGAAGGTAAAGGGCAGAGGGCAGATGCTGAACATTGTATAGAACTCATAGGGGGTTGGAGGGCAGATACTGGTCACAGGCTGGCAGTATAGGTGGTGGCAAGCAGATGGACATGGGATGGAGGGGTGGATAGCAGAGAACAGACATAGAGTAGGTGTCATGGGAGAAGAAAGGCAGATACTAGACAGGAGATGGGGGTATAGTGGATAGTGAGCAGAGGCTGGACACAGGGTAGGGATGGAGGGCAGATGCTAGACATGGGGTAGGGGAGAAAGGGGAATGCTGAACATGGAGGGGATAGGATGAGAAAAAGGGGAGTGGCAATATATGGTGAGAGAGGGGGAGATACACAACAGGGCAGGAGAGAAGGGGGGAGATGCTGGATACAGGGAGGGTAGAAAATAGAAAGGAGAGTTAAAAACTGGGTAGAATTGTTTTGGAAAGAATAGAGATGGGGAGTGATATGGCTCCGTTAAAGGTTGAACAGTGGTAGGAAGACGCAGTTAAAAGACAAAGATTGAGAACTGGATGGTAAGAAGGAGAAATGAAATCTGAGTTGATAGAGAAAAATGGAAGAAAGCTGAAAGGAAAATATCAGTCTTAGAAATAGAAGGAAGTGAAGAAGACAGGAAGGGAGAGAAGTAGCAGAAGGGCCAGGGACCCTAGAGGCTGAGTTGAGAAGACTAGGTAAGCAGAAACCAGAGACTTGGATAAACACGAGAGAATAAAATGATCAGACAGCCAAAGGAAGAAAATTTAATTTAATTTTCAGTTTAGTGATTAGAATATGTCTGTCTTTGGACTTCACAGGCCTGATATTCAACCTGTGATGGCCAGCATTTTAAAAGCTCCTGACCACTATGGGCAAATGTGAATCCAAATAAGAACATAAGATATGCCATACTGGGTCAGACTAAGGTCCATCAAACCCAGTATCCTGTTGCCAACAGTGGCCAATCTAGATCAAAAGTACTTAGCAGTTTCCCCAAAAGACACAGGTTCCACAATGCTTGTATTGGGGCAAGCAGTGGATATTCTGTGTCCACCTTAATTATGAACCTTTCCTCAAGGAACCTGTCCAAACCTTTTTTAAACCCGGCTACACTAACAGCTTTTACTACATCCTCCGGTAGCAAATTCCAGAGTTTGATTACACGTTAAGTGAAAAAATATTTTCTCTTATTAGTCTTAAATAAGTTACCCTGTAGCTTCATTGCATGCCCCCTAGTCTTTGTATATTTTGATGGCCTAAACAATCAATCTACGTTTACCTGTTCCACGCCATTCATTAATTTATAGACCTCTATCATATCTCCCCTCACCCGTCTCTTTTTCAGGTTGAAGAGCCCTAACCTTTTTAGCCTCTCTTCATAGGGATATTCTTCTATCCCCTTTACCATTTTGGTGGCTCTTCTCTGTACCTTTTCTAATAACGCTATATCCTTTTTAAGATACGGTGACCAGAATTGCACACAATATTCAAGGTGCGGTCGCACCATGGAACGATACAGAGGCATAATAATATCCTTTGTTTTATGCAGCTCCAGAATCTGGATAGCCTCTGGAGCTGAATATCTGGTTTCAGCACTGATAGGCTCAGCTACCCAGACAGCAGCAATATTCAGCCACCATCTGGACAGCTGAAATCGCATAAAGTTAGGACAGTTATTGATATGGCCTGACTTTATACGGGCACTCAGCTGGTTAACAGACTGAAAATTGCTGCTAACCAGCTAAGTGCTGGGACTACCCTCGCCCCACCCATGGACCTCCCAGAAATTCTCCAGAAAGTGTATAGAGGGGATATAAATTAGCACTGGCCGGTTAGTGGCACTGAATATCCCTCTCAGCGGGATTTATCCAGGAAACAGGTCCTGCTAACCAGATAAACCCCTTGAATATTGAGCTGTATATACGTATTTTATCTTTAGATGCTGCACAGTACAGGGACATTTGCAGCTCTTTCCATTTCTCTAGTGTTGTATTACATGCAGAATCTGAATTTTTGGGATTTCAATTTAATTTTTGTCTGTGTAGTTTCATTTTTAGCTTGTTTGCTTGGTGAGGATCTGTCTATATTCTCAGTGTGTGACCAAGGCCAGGCATTCTGTTAGCATAAAGCTTCTATGTAAGGATCGATAGTAATCCAGCTTGTTTGGTTTTCTGGCTAGGTGTATGGATATTCCAGGGCTCACTGAAATAAAAATATTTAGGAGAATGTTTATTAAGTGGATTAACTGTTAACACGACAGATGGCACATACTGTCAGGTACATTAACAGATAATGCAGGGAGATTGAAGATAACACAGTGATTGTGCTATTTGCACAGTGTCAAATGTGTGTGGTAACCCTTAAAGTTGTAGAGAGTATGGGTGCTCATAATGCCACCTCAATGGGTGTGGTTATGTGCCGGTTACGCTCTCTGCACTTTTGGTGTATTATCTGTTGGGAAAATGCTGTGCATGCTTCCAGCAGATAACACACAGCTTTTGCATCTAAGGCCATGCTATCTGCACTTTTTTTGCCAAGGTAGCTGCAAAAGCCTAATATGCTTTAGTAAATAGACCTCCTTTGAGTGCTGCTCTTTTCCAAGTAGGCTCCTTGTGTGAGTTTTGGAAATTGATGCTGCTATGGTATTGTAGATTTTTTCTACAGTTCCTGAGTTATTTTTGTAAGGTTTCTATTGCTTCACTATGGGGCCAATTCTGAATTGCGAATAGCGGGTTGGATGCCAACCGCCCGTTTAAGCCAGGGATCATATGCAGCAATTCTTGCTCCCCGCACTACAGGGTCGCTGTGCGGGGAGCACTGGATGGGGGCGGGAGGGGGTGGCACAGGGGCGGAGCGAAGGCGGCACAGGGGCATGGCCATGCACCCAGAAGTACAGAGGCCATTCTGGGCAGACCTCTGTATGTTCCCCGGAGCTGCACTGAACACCTGTCTTATTCCACCCTGAAGGTGGAATAAGTGCTGGGCATGGGGGAGATTGGGCCCTGCAGCCCCCCAATGACAGTGCGCCACTACGGAAGATGTCCCACTGCCTGATCCAGTCCCTGGCTGCCCCCACTGAGGGTTGAGCAGCGGGGAAAGGGGTTTATTGTGCTATTGTGCTTTGGGAGCTCCTGCTGGACATGCCGGTGCCATGGCAATGGAAGACCACAGAACCGGCACACCAGCAGGAGCACTGAGTGGTGAAGATGGACAGCCTGTTGTACGTCTCCCCACTCAGAATGCTATGCATGCCGGGCCATCCAAGTGCCCTGATTTCACAACCGCAGGAACGATAACTTCTGCAGTTGCAGAATCGGGTGCGACTTGGCTCTGTTCATCTTCTGGATGTCCGGACGGCCCAGACATGCACAGTATAGAATCGACCTGCAAATGTCCATGACTGGGAAAGGTTTATATTGCTGATACTGAGAGTTCAACCTCTTGTACTCTCCCCCCACCCCCTTTATATAGTCTGCAGATGCTAAAGCCTGCAGGTCACCCTTCCTGCAGTTATTTTT
The DNA here is from genome assembly GCA_033557465.1 of Ichthyophis bannanicus. Taxonomy (NCBI): domain Eukaryota; kingdom Metazoa; phylum Chordata; class Amphibia; order Gymnophiona; family Ichthyophiidae; genus Ichthyophis; species Ichthyophis bannanicus. The sequence continues at coordinate 364,166,045 of CM066032.1, read as the reverse complement.
TGTGGGTGGGGTAGGGGGTGGACATGGGTGGAGCTTGTCTAGCCACAGGTGGTGGGTTTTTCTCTTTCAAAAAGCTGGCAACTCTAACTGAAGAAAGGTGATCTGACTGTAGGGTTGCCAACTGGCCGGATTTCAGCCGGCCTGGCCGGTTTTTCCATGGCCAGGCCGGCTGCCGACGCAGATGTAAAACCGGCCCTTGAAAAGCCGTTTTTTTGCTCTGGCCGCAAGATCAGGAGTGGCCAGAGCAAAAAACCGGCTTTTCTTCCGACCCGAAGTCCAAAAAAAAACCTACCCAGGGCCGGCCCACACACCGGAGGGCTTCAGAGGGAGCCGGATAAGCTCACGCGAGGTCCCGGCTCCCTCTATACAACCGCCAGCGTGAAGAGCCTTTTCCTTCACGCTGGCGGTTGTTTCTGTGAAGCCGCGAATGCTGGGAAAGGTTAAAGGGTATTGCCTTTAACCTTTCCCAGCAATCGCGGCTTTACAGAAACAACCGCCAGCGTGAAGGAAAAGGCTCTTTGCGGTTGTACAGAGGGAGCCGGGGCCTCGCGCGGGCTTCCCCGGCTCCCTCTAAAGCCCCTCAGACAGCTGCGGTGCTGGTCTGGGGGGGGGGGGGAGGCCAAGGACTGCATGGGCTGTGATGAGGGGGGGCTAGGACTACAAATGGGCTGTGATGGGGGGGGGACCTGGACTGGAAAAGGGCTATGGGGGGGGGGGGCCTTGGACTGGAAATGGGTTGTGATGGGGGGGGGACCTGGACCGGAAAAGGGTTATGGGGGGGGGGACTTGGACTGGAAATGGGTTGTGATGTGGAGGGGGACCTGGACTGGAAAAGGGCTATGGGGGGGGGGGGGAACCTGGACTGGAAGTGGGCTATGGTGGAGGGAGGGGGAACTTGGACTAGAAATAGGCTGTGATTAGGGGAGCTAGGACTGCAAATGGGCTGTGATGGTGGGGGGGGGGGCTAGGACTGCAAATGGGCTGTGATGGTGCAGGGGGACTCGGACTGCAAATGGGATGTGATGGTGGGGGACCTAGGACTGGAAATAGGCTGTGATGGGGGACTTGGACTGGAAATGGGCTGTGATTGGGGGGGGGCTAGGACTGGAAATGGCCTGTGATGTGAGGGCTAGCACTGGAAATGGGCTGATGAAGAGCTGGAATAGGACTGGAAATGGGCTGATGTGGGGCATGGGAGAATGGTACTAGAAGGGAGTGGATGCTGGGTGGGTCTAGAACTATAAGGGAACTGATTTTGGGGGAGGACTAGAATGGATGGGGAATGAGAATGGAGAGGGGAAAAAATATTTTGTGTGGAAGAAAAGTCTATGATGCGCTGGGTATTGGGAGAGTAAGAGGGACTTGAGAATGGAAGGGTGAAATTTAAATGGATGATAAAGGAATAAGGAAAGAATTGGGGGAAAGAGCAAAAGGGAAACAATCAGTATGTTAAAGCAGAAATAGAGAGAGAATGGAAAACATCTAAAAGAGAAGAAAGGACCAATGGATAGCTCGCAGAAGACACGAAGAAACCAGAAGAAAGTGACTGGAGCAATTGCAACTGAAAAATAAAATGCCCAAACAGAAGGTAGAAAAATACTTTTTATTTTGAATTTATTAACTGGAATATGTCTGGTCTGGGAAGTGTGTATTGCTAACATCTTTGCGTTTTTGTTTAATGCAAGAGGAAATTACTTTATAGTTTTATTTCTCCAGTGTTGTACATTTCATGTTTGGATTTTGGGGTTCCCAGTTTAATTATTATCTCACCAAGGAAGTTAGCCTACACGTATCCTCAGTAATTTTTGTGGGTGGGGCTGGGGGCAGGGCAGGGGTGGGGCTAGGGGCGGAGAATGGGTGGAGCATGGCGAGCCACAGGTGTCGGGTTTTTCTCGGTGAAAAAGTTGGCAACCCTATCTGACTGACTGTAGAAATAATCATACAATCACTCTCAGGGCCATACCAAGAGCTGTGTGAGCAGTGTAGCTGCACAGAGTGCAAGTACAGAAGGGGGCACTGACATCATCACTTGGTTCCAGGAAGCTCAAAACAAGTGAGTGAACATAGCTGGGTGGAGGGGGGGGGGGGGGCATCACATCTGTTAGTCACACAGGGAACATTTCTAGCTTGGTATGGTCCTGATCACTCTAATCCCACATTCCAGCAAGATTCGACTTAAGGTCATTTAGTGGAGACTACAACCATACCTGATATGAAAACTGCCCAAAGTGCAAGCCGGATTCAGGAGAGGGCGAGGAACAAGAGAAATCACTGTGAATGTGAAATGAATCCTTGAAAATATAAAAGAATACCAAAAGGATATTGTGATACCGCAAGCCCTCTGATGCAAGAAAGGAAACTTTTAAATCTTGAAAAAAACAGGATTTCCCTGCAATTACGAGAAGGGACACATAGAGGGAGCAGGAGAACAAACCTGAAAGTGGAAGAACCACACCTCTATGGGCAGGACTCAGAAGCAGCTGCTCTGGATTTAAGTAGGAACAGAGCACTGCAAAAGAGGGAGCCAAGAGAGAGAGAGCCGAGAGAGCCAAGAGAGGCAAAGGTGCCAGGAAGGCAGTCAAGAGAGCCAGAAAGGCAACAGAGAAACCCCGAAGGGGAGAACCCAGAGGAGAAGCACAGGAGGAGGCAAGGAGCTTGGCAGAGACCTTCATGTGGAGAACAGGAGGCAGTGCCAAGGGAAGCTCCAGAGGCCAGACTCAGAGACCGAGGTGAGGTCACTGTCAAACCCAGCAGAGCTAAAGGAAAGGAAGCTACTGGGAGAGCAGGCCTAGAGAAAGGCCATACACAACTTCAAGGGGCAGTATCACGGACTGCAGCCAAGGAAGGAAGTGCTTATCCCTCCGGTTGGAGAAGAAACCTTCAAGAGAAAAAGGTACTTTTAAAAGCTTTTACAAAAGTAACTTGAAAGATAAAGGAAAAGTTCATAGCCTTGAGAGAAAGGATATACCTGGAGCACAAAACTCTCAGACTAGGCCTCAAGCCTTTTTCAAGAAGCCTAGAGAGGAACAAAGGGCTAGTTTTTATCTGGACAATAAGGACTGTTTTAAACCAGATATAACTGATAAGTTTTACAGGAAAAAGTTTAATGTTGCCAGAGAATGGAAGGAGCAAACTTTTAGTCCTGAAACGACAGCAAGCCCAGGGAGATATACTAGACCTAAAAGCCGACGCCCCAAACTCCCAAGCCAGCACTGGGATACAGTATGGCATGCTTTTAGGAAACCAGGTTTTAATATCCAAGAGATCTCAGAGACCTCAGTTTCAGATCCCATAGACATGGAATGGCTGCCAGGGGAATCTGAGAGCAGTGAAGATATAGAACCAATGGAATGTGACTTTTGCACAAGAAGATATCTTTGAGCAAAAGGCAAACAAATCTAATGTGTGCAAACTGTACTGGAAAGTTTATGCTTTAAGTTGGTGAAGGAACCATGTTATTTTGAGTGTTTTGCTGACTCACGTTTTGATGCAACTGAATTTATGTTCTGTTACTCGTTACCTCATATTTTGAATTTCTTCATGCGAAAAGGGGAAATAAAAGCCTTTTTGTACCCTACACTTGGCAAGAGTTACTTTTTAGGTTGTTGACCCTGAGGCTGACAATGTGACCTGCTATCCCATTGACCCTCACAACAGATCAACCCTGAACCTTTTAATTCTTATGCGCTCCCCAGCCCCTTGTGGAACCACTACGCCGCCACTAGAGGGGGCTGCGGGGGACAATATATACTTGTGTTTTATTGACTACATTATGGCCTTTGATTGTGTAAATCATGAAAAACTCTAAGCTGCTGATAGTTCTTATGCACAACCTTTACATTGCTCAAGAAGCAACGTTTTATATGGAACAAGGAGAAACAGTATGGTTTGAAATCAGCAAGGCTTCATATTTTCCCCATACCTGTTCAATTTTATGCAGAACAGATCATCAGAGAACCAGGACTGTATATGAAAACAATTAAATCTTTGCTATGCTGTTGATACCATGTTATTGACTGAAAGTGAAGAGGATCTAAAACATCTGCATGTCAAGATCAAGGAACATAGTCTTAAAACAGGCCTGCATCTTAACATGAAGAAGACATATATCCTGGCAATTGGTAAAATCAATAATTTCATCATTAATGGAGAAGAAATAGAAATAGTATACAACTGCAACTTGCTTGGCTCAATCAATAAAGAGATGACAAGCAGTCAAGAAATCTGACAACACATTGCTTCTGGCAGAATGACTATGAAAGACCTAGACAAGATTTTCAAGCACAGAGATGTATTTTTCCTACAAAGATTTGATTTGTCCAAGTCATGATATTTTCAATAATATCATAAGTATGTGAAAGTTGGACAGTGAAAAAGAAAGAGAAGGAAGAAAACTGATGCCTTTGAATTATGATGCTGGCAAAGAATAATGTGAACTTCCCAAAGAATAAGTAAATCAATACTGGAAGAGGTCAAACCTAAGCCTTTTTAGCCTTTCTTCATAGGAGTAGCCTTCCATCCCCTTTACCATTTTGGTGGCTCTTCTCTGAACCTTTTCTAAAATCGCTATATCCTTTTTAAGATACGGCGACCAGAATTGCACACAATATTCAAGGTGCGGTCTCACCATGGGACGATATAGAGGCATTATAATATCTTTTGCTTTATTTTCCATTCCTTTCCTTATCATACCTAGCATTCTATTTGCTCTCTTGGCCGCCGCTGCACACTGGGCCGAGGGTTTTAACAAGGTATCCACAATGACGCCTAAATCTTTTTCCTGGGTGGTGGATCCTAATGTGGAGCCTTGCATCGTGTAACCATAGTTTGGGTTGTTCTTCCCTAGGTGCATAACCTTGCACTTCTCCACATTAAATTTCATCTGCCATTTTGATGCCCAGTCTTCCAATTTATCAAGATCCTCTTGCAATTTTCCACAATCCTCCTGGGTTTTAACAACTTTAAATAGTTTTGTGTCATCTGCAAATTTGATAACCTCACTTGTTGTTCCACTTTCCAGGTCATTGGAATAACAAGTGAGGTTATCAAATTTGCAGATGACACAAAACTATTTAAAGTTGTTAAAACCCAGGAGGATTGTGGAAAATTGCAAGAGGATCTTGATAAATTGGAAGACTGGGCATCAAAATGGCAGATGAAATTTAATGTGGAGAAGTGCAAGGTTATGCACCTAGGGAAGAACAACCCAAACTATGGTTACACGATGCAAGGCTCCACATTAGGATCCACCACCCAGGAAAAAGATTTAGGCGTCATTGTGGATACCTTGTTAAAACCCTCGGCCCAGTGTGCAGCGGCGGCCAAGAGAGCAAATAGAATGCTAGGTATGATAAGGAAAGGAATGGAAAATAAAACAAAAGATATTATAATGCCTCTATATCGTTCCATGGTGAGACCGCACCTTGAATATTGTGTGCAATTCTGGTCGCCGTATCTTAAAAAGGATATAGCGATTTTAGAAAAGGTTCAGAGAAGAGCCACCAAAATGGTAAAGGGGATGGAAGGCTACTCCTATGAAGAAAGGCTAAAAAGGTTGGGGCTCTTTAGCCTGGAGAAGAGACGGCTGAGGGGAGATATGATAGAAGTCTATAAATTAATGAACGGAGTGGAACGGGTAAACGTAGATCGATTGTTTACCTTATCAGAATATAGAAAGACTAGGGGACATGCAATGAAGCTACAGGGTAAACTATTTAAGACTAATAAAAGAAAATATTTTTTCACTCAACGTGTAATCAAACTCTGGACTTTGTTACCGGAGGATGTAGTAAAGGCTGTTAGTGTAGCTGGGTTTAAAAAAGGTTTGGACAAGTTCCTGGAGGAAAGGTCCATAAACCATTATTAAGAAGGGACCCAGGATATCAATGCTTGAACCAGTACAAGCATTGTGGAACCTGTGTCCCTTGGGGAAACTGCTAGGTACGTATGACCTAGATTGGCCACTGTTGGAAACAGAATGCTGGGCTTGATGGACCTTGGTCTGACCCAGTATGGCATATCTTATGTTCTTATGTTCTTATGTAAGCTTTCCTTAGAAGCTCAAATGGCAAGACTTGAACTGTAATACTTTGGACACATCATGTGAAGAGGGAGATCATTAGAAAAAGAAATCATGCTTGGCAAGGTTGAAGGCCAACACAAAAATGGAAGACCAGCAATGCAATAGATCGATACAATAACAAGAGCTATGGATGCCACCCTCAACAATTATCTGTCGGTCTATCTTCCAGAGGGATATGAACAATGAAAACTAAAGGAAACCCCTCTACTAATTAAAGATAGCTCTGATTGTATAATACTACAAGCTCAGGTAACAAAAGAAAAAGTATTTGACACAAAATTGAATTAATTTAAATTGAACCAATGGTCTCAGTTTGAAAATTGCAACACGGGATAACTTGCCCCGAAGATGCTAGCTCTAGTCACATCACCGACCATATACACGGTTCTTTAAACTTCCAATTGAGCATTCATAGATGAAAATAGAAATCAGAACTTATCTGAATATTAAATTCCGTTCTCAAATTTCAAAGATAGTGGTGCTGCAATCAAACAATGATTGAATACCGTCCCCCTAAGGTACCATTTCACTGCACGTTTCGGTTCTTCTTCAGGGGGTGGAGATTTTTTATAAACGGCACTATCTTCGTTGCGCCAGAAATAATCCTGCAAACAACTACTGCATATGATGTGTAGCGTGTTACAATGAAGCTCTTCTGCTTTCCCAAAAAATGGGAAAGCTGAAGAGCTTCATTGTATTGCAGACCCCTTATATACCCATTGAGATTTATCGTTATTGTAACATTTACATAAGCTGTATATAGTTCCCCCTAGTTCCTCCAGGTTTTGAATACCCTGTTCTATGTAAGCTCAATGTGCCATTACATTGTAGTACGTTTGTTTCAACTGTAAACCGCACTGATTATAATAGCGCGGTATATAAGAAATGTAAATAAATAAATAATAAAATGTGTGCCCTAGGCTTTCTACTATTTGTAGGAGTAAACATCCAAGATACATTTAGCCATTTTTCTCCACACATTATTTTATAGACCACTTATCATATCTTTCCTCAGCCATCTTTCTTCCAAGCTGAAGAGCCCTAACCTACATAAGAACATAAGAAATGCCATACTGGGGCAGGCCAAGGACCATCAAGCCCAGTATCCTCTTTCCAACAGTGGCCAATCCAGATCACAAGTACCTAGCGGGTTCCCCAAAAAGGTACATAGGTTCTACAATGCTTGCCTTGGAGTAAGCAGTGGATTTCTTGGGTCTTCTTTAATAATGGCTTATGGACCTTTCCTCCAGGAACTTGTCCAAACTTTTTTTAAACCAAGCTACACTAACAACTTTTACTACATCCTCTGGTAACCAATTCCAGAGTTGATTACGCATTGAGTGAAAAAAATATTTTCTCTCGCTAATCTTAAATAGGTTACATTGTAACTTCATTGCATGTCTCCTAGTCTTTCTACTTTTTGATGGAGTAAACAATTGATCTATGTTTACCCAATTTACAGACCTCTATCATATTTCGTCTCAGCCGTCTCTTTTCCAAGTTGAAGAGTCCTAACATTTTAAGCCTCTCCTCAAAGGGGTATCCTTCCATCCCCTTTACCATTTGGTGACTCTTCACTGTACCTTTTCTAATTCTGCTATATCCTTTTCAAGATATGGTGACCAGCATTGTACACAATATTCAAGGTGCGGTTGCAACATGGAACGATACAGAGGCATTATAATATCTTTGGTTTTATTCTCCATTCTTTTCCTTATAATTCCTAGCATCCTATTTGCTTTCTTAACCACCACTGCACAATGGGTGGAGGATTTTCATGTATTATCCACGATGACACCTAAATTCTTTTCCTGGATGGTGGTTCCTACCGTGGAACCTTGCATCATCTAACCATAGTTTGGGTTATTCTTTCCTAGGTGCATAACTTTGCACTTGTCCACATTAAATTTCATCTATCATTTGCACATCCAGTCTTCCAATTTATCAAGGTTCTCTTGCAATGTTTTACAATCCTCTTGTGTTTTAACAACTTTGAATAATTTTGTGTCATCTGCAAATTTGATCACCTGACTCGTTATTCCCATTTCCAGGTCATTTATTGTATGTTTAAAAGCAGTGGACCCAGCATAGATTCAAGTGGTACTCCACTATTCACCTTTCTCTATTGAGAATATTGGTCATTTATCCCTACTGTCTGCTTTCTATCTTTTAACCAGTTCCTAATCCACAATAGTATACTGCCTAACGTTTTAATTTCACCAAGCCTTTCATCATAAGGGTATATTTTGATCCCCTTTATCATTTTGGTTACTTTTCTCTGTACTTTTTCTAATTCTGCGATATCATTTTTTTAGATATCGAGACCTGAACTGCACACAATATTCAAGGTGCAATCACACCATGAAGCAATATAGAGACATTATATTATCACTAGTTTTATTCTCCATTCCTTTCCTTATGATTCCTAGTATTCTATTTGTTTTTTTGGCCACTGCTGCACATTGAGCAGAGGGTTTCAAGGTATTATCCATGATGATTCATAGATCCTTTTCCTTGTTAGTGATTCTTAATGTAGAACCTTGTATCACATAAGTAATGTAGGTTGTTTTTCCCTAAAGGGCTCATTCCAAGCTGTGAATAGCCGGGAAGTCCATTGCCACTATTCACGCCCCTTCCTGCCAGCATCTAACTTCCCCACCGGTTGTTTGGGGAAGTTAGATGAGGGCAGGAAAGGGGAGGATCGGGGGCGGCGTTAGGGCAGGCAGTGGGCGGTTGCTGGCCCCGGACATACAGGGCTGATTCTAATGTCGGCCCTGTAAGTCCGGGGTCGGCGACTTGAACGGGGAAGTTATTCCACCATTGAGGTGGAATAACTTCCCTGAATCTGCAGGATCGGTGGGCCCAGGGCTAGGAAGGGGCGGCAGGGGACAGAGGGTATTCCCCGCAGCCCGACCCTGGCCCTGGAAGGCCAGATCGGGGGTCAGGCTGTGGAGAATTAGCTGCAGGAGCTGGCGGCCGGGGATTGTGGCTTTTAAATAGAGCTGCGGTGCCATGGCAACCGGACGCCATGGTGCCGCAGCTCCATTTAAAAGCCCTGACTGAGTTAGTCAGGCAAGGCCTGTATGTGAAAGCTGGACTGAATCGTAGTCCTGGCCTGCATGTACAGGCCTGATTGTGATTCTGATCCCGCGGGACTAGACGTGCCCCATGGGATCAGAATCGCGACTCCCTCTGTACGTCCATTTCACACTGGGTGTACAGAGGGCATGTACTTCCGGGATGGAATCGGGCTATAACTGGATAACTTTGCTTTTGTCCACATTAAATTTCAGCTGCCATTTGGACACCGTCTACCAATTTATCAAGGTCCTCTTGCAATTTTTCACAATCTTCTTGTGATTTAACACTTTCAATAATTCTGTGTCATCTGAAAATTTGACCCCTCACTCATTCTCATTTCCAGGTCATTTATGACTACATTAAAAAGCCGTGGGCCCAGGACAGATTCCTGGGACACTCTATGGGGCTGTGATTCACCTTTCTCAGTTGAGAAAATTGGCCATTTAGCCTTATTTTTGCTTTCTATCATTTAACCAGTTACCATTTAAAAATAGTACACTGCTTCCTATTCCATGTCTCTCATAAGGGACCTTATCAAAGGCTTTCTGAAAATCCAGATATACTAAATCAATGGGCTCACCTTTATCTACCTGTTTATTCACACCTTCAAAAAAGTATAACGGATTAGTGAGACAAGACTTCCTTTAGCTAAATCCATGCTGGCATTTTCCCATTAAACCATGACTCTATATGTTCAGTAATTTTGTTCTTTATGATGGTTTCTACCATATTAGATGGATCATACCGAGAACCTTTTTTTAAAAATTGGCATTACATTGTCCACCCTCCAATTTTTAAGTACTATAGATGAATTTATTGACAATTTTCAAATTTCTAATAGTAGGTCTGTGATTTCATTTTTCAGTTATTTCAGCACCCTGTAACGTATATCATCAGGTCCAAGTGATTTGCTATTCTTAAGTTTATCATTTTGCAGTATGACACCTCAGTTTATTAAGATTTGTTTGAATTCCGATGATACATCACCTTCAGATATCAAAAAGAGAAATAAGGATAGCAAAATGAAAGGCAGAAGAAAAGATGGCTAAAGATCTAAAGCGTGGTGATAAAACATTTTTTTCAGGTATATTTGGGAAAAGAGAAAGATCAGAAGTGAAATTGCAAGACTCAAAAGTGCTGAGAACGGATTCATGAAAGTGACATTGAAAAAGCCAAAATGCTAAACAAATACTTCTATTTTTACTAAAGAAAATCCTGGAGAAGGGCCACCTGTGATTGACAAATATACAAATGGAAATGGAGTAGATACTACACCCTTCACAGAAGATGATCTGTTTGAACAGCTTGCAAAACTGAAAGTGGACAAGGTCATGGGACCGGATGGGATACATCCCAGGATACTGAAAGAGCTCAGAGAAGTTATTGCAGGGTCTTTAAAGGATTTTTTAAATAGATTATTGGAGACAGAAGTTCCACAGGACTGGAAAAGGACCAATGTGGTACCTCTTCACGAAAGTGGTAATAGGGAAGAAGTAGCAAACAGGGTTCAGTTCCCACTGGCACTCCTTGTGACCTTGGGCAAGTCATTTTACCCTCCTTTGCCTCGGAAGAAAAGGCTGGCAATTACTTCCGGTGATACATTGCCAAGAAAACCCAGAGGTAGCTGGGTTGCTATGAGTCAACACTGACTTGATGGCACTTAAAAAAAAAAAAAAAAAGCAAACTACAGGCTAGTAAGCCTTACCTCGGTGGTGGGAAAAGTAATGGAGGCGCACATGAAAGAGAGAATAGTGGATTCTCTCAAAACCAATAGGTTGCATGATCCGAAGCAACATGATTTTACCAAAGGACGATCATGCCAAACAAATCTGCGTTCTTTGACTAGGTGATCAGATAACTAGATCAAGGGCATGCAATGGATATGATCTAACTAGATTTAGATGAGGAACAGTATCAAAGGCTTTGCTGAAATCCAGGTAGATGACGTCCATCGCATGCCCCTGATCTAGTTCCTTGGTCACCCAGTCAAAGAACTCAGTCAGATTTGTTTGGCAAGACCGTCCTTCGGTAAAACCTCTTCCCTGTCACCACTTTTGTGTAGAGGTACGACATCAGCCATTCTTCAGTCCTGAGGAACCACTCCTGTTTCCAAGGATCTGTTGAAGACATCCTTTAACGTTTCTGCAAGAACGTCTCTGAGCGCTTTCACTATCCTGGGATGTATCCCATCCGGTCCCATGACTTTGTACACTTTCAGTTTAGCAAGTTGTTCTAACACCTCGTCTTCTGTGAATGGTGTGGTATCTACTTCATTCCCATTTTTATATTTGGGAGTCACAGCTGGTCCATCTCCAGGATCTTCTTTAGTAAAAACAGAGCAGAAGTACTTGTTTAGCAATTTCGCTTTTTCAGTGTCACTTTCCACGAGTCCTTTCCCAGCACTTTTGAGTCCTGCAATTCCAACTCTGATTTTCTTCCTTTCCCGAATATACCTGAAGAAAGTTTTGTTGCTACCCTTAACATCTTTAGCCATCCTTTCCTCTGCCTTTGATTTTGCTATCTTTATTACTCTTTTAGACTCTTTGAGTTGGATCCTCTATTCATTTCTGTGTTCTTCTGTTTGCAAGCTTTTGAATTTTGCGAAAGTTGTGTTTTTTGCCTTTATTTGAGCAGCCACCTCTTTGGAAAACCAAATAGGTTTCCTTCTCCTCTTGTTTTTATTTACTTTTCTTACATATTTATCTGTTGCCCCTTTTATTGCCTTCTTTAGTTTAGCCCATTGCAAGTCCACTTCCTTTATCTCCTTCCACCCCGTCATCTCCTCCTTTAAGTACTCTGCCATTTTATTGAAGTCAGTGTATTTGAAGTTTAGGACTTTGAACTTGCTATGATTGGCCTGTACCATGGCTTTTATCTCAAACCACACTGTGTGATGGTCGCTGTTGCTCACAGGGGCACTCATGCAGACATTCGACACACTATCACCGTTGGTGAGCACTACATCCAGCGTTGAGCTTTCCCCTGGTTGGTTCCATCACCATTTGTCTAAATAATGCATCTTGGAGAGCATCCACAATTTTTTTTCTTCTTTCCAGATGTGCAGAAGGAGTAATCCAATCCACATCAGGTAGATTAAAGTCACCCAATATGATCGCTTCCCCCTTTGTTGCTATCTTGGCAATATCTTTAATCAACTCGTTATCTCTCTCTTCAGTTTGAGTTGGAGGTCTGTAGACTACAGCAATATGGATGACAGTGCCATCTCCTCTTTCCAATGCAATCCAGAGCGTTTCTTCTTTTCCCCATGTCCCCTGCATTTCAGTAGCTTTAATATTGCTTTTGACATACAAGGCTACTCCTCCTCCTTTTCCATTTTCTCTGTCTCTTCTGAATAGATTATAGCCAGCTATGGCTATATCCCAATCGTGCGATTCATTAAACCATGTTTCTGTAATGGCCACAATGTCCAAATTCATTTCCACCATTAGGGCTTCCAGGTCTGGAATTTTGTTGGCTAAGCTTCGAGCATTTGTGCTCATTGCTTTCCAGCATTTTCCTGGCTTGTGTGTATTTTGCATTGATTTTGTTCTGCCTACTTCTTCCCACATGTTTTTGATGTGTGATTTAAAAGTGTGGCTGTTTCTGATGGTGTTCTGCTTTTGCTGGGGGTGGCATGCAGATGTTGACCTTCCACATCCGTCACCCCCTCTTCCTAGTTTAAATGCATATCCACATACTGCCTGAATTTTTCACTTAGGATTCTTTTCCCTGCAACAGAGAGATGTAGTCCATCAGCACAGTATAGTGTGTTGTTGGTCCATCTGTTGTCCCAGTTGCCAATAAATCTGAATCCTTCTTATTTGCACCAGGTCTGGAGCCATGTATTAAAGCTGTTTATTATTTATTTTTATTTATTTATTACATGCACTTATATACCGTGCTATTTTCCATCAGTGCGGTTTACATAGAACCAATTAAATACACATCTCAAAACAGTCGATTTATGTTTACAATTAACAGGCGATAGAACTTGGATAGACAACAAGGGGTAACTATTTACAACTGTACAGAAAGAACTGGCTGAACGTCTGTTTGATGTGGTTAGTTTACTGTTGATGCGATGCAGCCTTTTTGTCCCCTTACCAAGAACAGGTAGAACTTCTGAGAATGCAACAGTGTTAACAACGCGCTTGAGTTTCTCTCCCAGAGATTGGAAGTCCTTTTGGGCTGTGGAGGCACTGTTCCTAGCCAGGTAGTTTGTGCCTAAGTGGATAATAACATCAAGTTTGGAGTGTTCACTTTTTGCGCTAAGTAATTCAACAACTTGGTTTGTATTCCTGCTGGCTGAAGAGCCTGGTAGGCACATGACTATCTTCTCTCCTTTGAACTGTGTTCCCAAGTTGGTGCCTCTGATGATGGAATCTCCAAGTAGTAGTAGTTTTCTGTTTGGTGAGGTTTTCTTCATATTTGGTGCTTTAGCAGGGGATTGGGCATTGTCTGACTCATTTAAGGGCCCTTCAGTTTCTTTGGATTGGGCATCCTCATTAGCCAAGGCAGAGAAGGCATTGTGCAGGGATATTTATTTATTTATTTATTTACATTCTCTTATATACCGCACTATTCAGCATCAGCGCGGTTTACATGGAACAGAAACGCTCAGTACAGTTAACATGTATGAGTTTACAGATAACAGGGCAAGTAACTTAGATAACAGGGGTAAACTATTTACAAAAACTTGCTACATAAGCTTGTAAACTATTTACAAATATTGCTACATAAGGTTGTATGATCATGAATTCTATAGAAACAAATGCACCACTAAGGGTTAGAGAATCTTTCTTGGCATGTTGTTGGGAAACCATATATTTGCTTAGTGGGTTGCATCTCTGTCTCGGTGGGTGAGGTTGGGTTCTATGAGGTACTTATTGAAAAGATGGTACTTGAGGGCTTTCCTAAACTGCGTAAGGCCCTTAATAGCCCGGATATCTGGAGGTAATGCGTTCCAGCATCTTGGTGCGCTGATACTAAACGCCCTGTTGGCTGTAGATGAAGTGCAAACTGTTAATGCTTTCGGGACTTTTAGGGTGTTTGTAGCTGTGGATCTCCTTGCTCTATTAGGAGATATGGTATGGATGAGGGCCATTATTGATTCAGGGGAGAGCTTGTTAATAGCTTTAAAAGTGAGTAACAGAGTCTTAAAAACGATTCTAGCCTGGATAGGTAGCCAATGTAATTGTATCAACAGAGGTGTCACATGGTCGCTTCTGGGGGCTCCATGGATGACCCTTGCTGCAGCATTCATGGCGAGCTGCAGCGGGTGTAGGGTGGATAGGGGCAGGCCTTGAAGGATGGCATTGGCGTAATCAAAATGAGGTATGATCAATGCCTGGTATATAGTCCTGAAGTCATTTGGTTCCAGCATAGATCGTAAATGCCGAAGTGAGCGGATCTTGTAGTATACTGCTCTGACTGTGTTCCCTATGTGGGCTTTCATGTCTAGGCGCTGATCCAAGGTGACTCCCAGGTAGCGTATTGATGGTTTAGTTTTGTAGCTCTGCTTCTTTTACTTTAAGGAATTGTGGTGGTGTGAAGTTAGTGTTCCTAGTAATGAAGAGTACTTCCGTTTTCTTATGTTGTATTCGGAGGTTTTGGGAGAGAAGCCAGTCAGATATTGCGTTGAAGCAACTCGTCAGTGGAGAGAGGTCCGGATGTTCCGTAGAGAAGGGTATGTACAGCAGGACATCATCAGCGTATAACATGCAGTCGACATTGAAGGATCGGATGATCTTGCAAATTGGCTGCATGTAAATGTTAAACAAGAGGGCCGAAAGGGAAGAACCTTGTGGGACTCCCTGGCTTTGGTGGAAAGGTTCTGATGTCATCCCTCCAGAACGCACATGCTGCCATCTTCCAGACAGGTAAGATCTGCACCAATCAAGCGCTCTGCCAGTAATTCCTTTCTCAAATAGTCGACCTAAGAGAAGCTCATGACTTACTGAGTCAAAAGCTGCAGCGATGTCCAGAAAGATGAGAGCAAATCCTTGACGGATGTCATCAATGCCAGTAATTATCCTGCAGAAGAGGGTGGTAAGAAGGGTTTCCACTCCGTGGGATTCCCTAAAACCATGTTGGCAGGGGTCTAATGGTGAGGCAATGTCGACGTGATCTTGTAGTTGTCGTTGTACCTCTTTTTCGATGATCTTCGCAAGTAACGGAATACTGGATATAGGTCTATATGAATCCACTTTTTGGGGGTCGAGTTTGCAGTTTTTCAAAAGCGGTCTGATAGAGGTGTGCTTAAGAGCGGAGGGGAAGGAACCTGTTGTGAAGGAGAGGTTCATTATATTGGATAGTATTGGGCTGAAGTGGCTGCGGAGCTCCTTAATCCAGAAGGCTGGGCATGGGTCAGACTGAGATGTGGTGGTGTTGAGGGCCATAATCGTGTCTTCAATTCCTTTTTTGGTAGGGGTAGAGAATATGGTTAGAGCTGTGGGGCCATCTCGTTCAGGGGTGGTGGTTGTAGGCGAGATGTTGATAATCCGGCATATCTTGGATTGTGCATAGTTAGCAAAATCTTGTGGGTGAATCTCAAATTGCGGTCCGGGGGTTGGTTCCTTTGATAGAGTCTTGACTAGGTCAAAAAGATCATGGGGTTTATTAAGTGATCTCTTTAAGGTCTCTGAGTAGTATTGTTTCATTGCATCAGTGGTTGCCTTGCGGTGAGCAGCCAGATGACAGTTGTATGCAGTCTGGTCAATTGAAGAGTGGGATCGGCGCCAACGCTTCTCGAGTTTCCGTAATTGGGTAAGAGAGGCTCTAAGATCGGCTGTGTACCATGGAGCGTTCATTCTTTTCCTTGGGGGCTTGTTAGTTGGTGTGCGTAGAGCGATTGCGCTAAGGCACTTGTTCCAGTGAGTAATCAGGTCGTCAAGGTTCATGGTGGTTTCGCTAATGAGTTGTTGCGTTTCCATGAGGATAAGGTCTCTGTTGAAAGGCTTGAAACATCTGGAGTGAAGTCTTGTAGTGTTGCTTGGTATCTTATTGAACTTTGACTCAGTTTTGTGCGAAGGGATCTGGAGGATGATCAGTTTGTGATCTGACCATGGAACAGGAGTTATGGACGTTATCGGGTCATGTGATGTGTTAAGAGATATCTGAGGGGCGAATACTAGGTCCAGAATATTTCCCTTAGTATGGGTAGGTTCCTTCACTAATTGTTTGAAGCCGAGATTTGTAAGGGCATCAAGGAAGGATAACACTTGATTGTCCTGCAGTGTTGGCAGGTTGAAATCACCTAGGACAGGGGTCGGCAACCCGCGGCTCCGGAGCCGCATGCGGCTCTTTCTCACCTTTGCCGCGGCTCCGGAGCACACTGCCGGCTTTAAACGTCGCGTTATGGGCTCCCTCCCTTCTTCTGCAGCCGCGGCTCCCTGTCTCTTAGGGAACCGCGGCTGTGCTTTTAAAATCATCTCGGAGCCCTTCCTGTCTTGACGGGCTCCGTGCAGCATTGTCCCGCCTCTAAAGGAAGTTTTGGAGGCGGGACAATGCTGCACGGAGCCCGTCAAGACAGGAAGGGCTCCGAGATGATTTTAAACGCACAGCCGCGGTTCCGTAAGAGACAGGGCGCCGCGGCTGCAGATGAAGGGAGGGAGCTGACATGGAGGGAGGGAGCAGATATGAATGGATGGATGGGCGGGGGCTGACATGGAGGGAGGGAGCAGATATGAATGGATGGAGGGAGGGGGCTGACATGGAGGGATGGAGGGGGCTGACATGGAGGGATGGAGGGGGCTGACATGGAGGGAGGGGGGCTGACATGAAGGGAGGGAGCTGATATGAATGGATGGAGGGAGGGGGGCTGACATGGAGGGATGGAGGGGGCTGACATGGAGGGAGGGGGGCTGACATGGAGGGAGGGAGCAGATATGAATGGATGGAGGGAGGGGGCTGACATGGAGGGATGGAGGGGGCTGACATGGAGGGAGGGGGGCTGACATGAAGGGAGGGAGCTGATATGAATGGATGGAGGGAGGGGGGCTGACATGGAGGGATGGAGGGGGCTGACATGGAGGGAGGGGGGCTGACATGGAGGGAGGGAGCAGATATGAATGGATGGAGGAGGGGGGCTGACATGGAGGGATGGAGGGGGCTGACATGGAGGGAGGGGGGCTGACATGGAGGGATGGATCGAGGGGGGGCTGACATGGAGGGATGGAGGGGGCTGACATGGAGGGAGGGAGCAGATATGAATGAATGGAGGGAGGGGGGCTGACATGGAGGGAGGGGGGCTGACATGGAGGGATGGATCGAGGGGGGCTGACATGGAGGGATGGAGGGGGCTGACATGGAAGGAGGGGAGCAGATATGAATGGATGGAGGGAGGGGGGCTGACATGGAGGGATGGAGGGGGCTGACATGGAGGGAGGGGGGCTGACATGAATGGCTGACATGGAGGGAGGGAGGGGAGCTGACATGGAGGGATGGAGGGGGCTGACATGGAGGGAGGGGGGCTGACATGGAGGGAGGGAGCAGATATGAATGGATGGAGGGAGGGGGCTGACATGGAGGGATGGAGGGGGCTGACATGGAGGGAGGGGGGCTGACATGGAGGGAGGGAGCTGATATGGATGGATGGATGGAGGGAGGGGGGCTGACATGGAGGGAGGGAGCTGATATGGATGGAGGGAGGGGGGCTGACATGGAGGGATGGAGGGGGCTGACATGGAGGGGGCTGACATGGAGGGATTGGGGAGGCGGGCTGACATGGAGGGAGGGAGCTGATATGGATGGAGGGAGGGAGGGAGGGAGGGGGCTGACATGGAGGGATGGAGCACTGGTAATGGGGTTGAGGGGACGAGCACTGGAAATGAGCTGATTAGGGGAGGCTAGGACTGGTAATGAGCTGTGGGGGGGTAGGACTGGTCTTGGGCGGATTAGGGGAGGCTAGCCCTGGGAAGGGGGTTGAGGGGGGATTAGCACTGGAAGCGTGCTGTTTGGGGGGCTTTGACTGGGCATGGGCTGATTGTGGGGAGGGGAGGATAGAGCTGCTGGCCCTGGAAGATAACTGGGGGCTAAGGCTACAAATGGGCTGATATGAGGGGATGGGAGAATGGAACTGGATCTGAGAGGGGCTGCCATGGTATTTGTACTAGAAGGGACTGGTCAGTGGGGAAGGAGGGGGACTGGAAGGAAATGGACACCAGTGGCAATCATGGGAATGCAAGTTGACATTGGAAGGTACTGGGAGTGAGGACTGGAAAGGGGCTGATATTGGGGAGGGTTACTGGGACTGGAAATAGGCTGATGGAAAGAAGTGAAGAAAACGAAAGAAGAGATAAGAACTGGCAGATGGACCATAGACCACAGAAAGAGAGCTAAGAGAAGACAGGAAAGCAGAAGCCTCAGATCGGGACCAGCATGATCAAAGAATAAATTGGTCAGACAACAAAGGTAGAAAAAATAATTTTATTTCATATTAGTGATTTGACTACAAAATCATCATAATTTTGAAATCAAATATTGTTACTTCTTGTTGTTATATTTTCTGGCGTATTTTTTTGGTGTGCGAAGGAAGAGGGGTAGTCTTATACGGCGAGTATAGGCCAAACACCTATATTTTAACAGGAAAAGTAGGGGGTCGTATATAGCATTAAGGTAAGAAACAATATATGCAGTGTTAGATTTGTTTTAAATGTCGCAATGGTTTTGCGGCTCCCAGTTTTTTTTTTCCCTTCGGAAACGGGTCCAAGTGGCTCTTTATGTCTTAAAGGTTGCAGACCCCTGACCTAGGATCCAGTTTGAGATGTTTGGGTTATGCGTGTTGGAGGCGAGGTCAATTATTGCAGCAAGATCATCCGGAGAAGCTGAAGGTGCTCTGTAGAGCAGGTTGATTGAGCAGCGTTTGTTGGATATGGTGACGGTTTCAAGGTGATTAGCGTTGGTGGCGTCAACCGTCTGGAAGTGGAGATCTGTTCTGGTGATGATGAGCACCCCTCCTCCTCTCTTGTCTCGTCTATGACTTGTGTGAGCTGTGAAGTTCGGAGGGAGGAGTTGGTTGAGTATGACGTTGTCCTCATCGGATAGCCATGTCTCAGTGACTAAGAGTATATCAAGGTCGTGGAGGGAAATCAAGTCGATGACAGCTGGCCACTTCTTTCGGATAGAACGGGCATTAATGAGGGCACATTTTAGGTTATGAGGGTAGGAGTTTTCCACCTTCTTGGATTGCACAGAGTGCTGGAGCGCAATGTGTAGCAGATGCGGGTGACGTGCGCGGGCATCCCAATTTACATTGTGACGGGATGCACCAGACCATCTTCTTCCATGGCTTTGTAATATTGGAATCTGGTTGGAAGGAGGGGTTAAGGTAAGAGAGCAGGAGAACCAACTAGCAAGGATGATGTAACATCCTATTATGGTGGTGAAGGGGGAACCCATTGTGGCCGGACACTGTGTGATTGTGAAATGGGTAGATTAGGGCAGAATTCCTTGTGATTGTGGACAAGTATTGTGGGGAGAATTACTGACAACAATGCAATGTTAACTAGCTAGATAGCATTAAGGAATTGTTAACCATAGTACTATGGCTAGATTGTAGTAAGGAATTACTGACAACAGTACAATAGTAACAAATACTGACTACAGGACAATGGTAACAGTACAGTGGCAAGATGGCAGTAAGAAATTACTGACTACAGTACAATAGTAACAATTATTGACTACCGTACAATTACTGACTACAGTGCAATAGTAACCATTACTGACTAAAGTACAATGTTAACAGTGCAATGTTTAGATAACATTAAGGAATTACTGACAACAGTACAATGTAAACTGTTATTGATAAGGCTGTTGATGTTAGTATCCGGAGGTTAGGATTGTGGGACTATACTTGCGGTAAGCAGCATGAGAGCAGGATCATCTGATGAGAGAGGTTTGAGGGGTTTGCTCGGTTCCTATCACTTGGAGACTTTCGCTAGCACTGGGCTTTACGAGGAGAAGTGAAAGAGTTGCTGGTGAGCGAGCTCAACACATAGGAGCTCAAGCTGCTGGGTTGTATGGAGTTGGACTTCGCTGCAATGGCCACTGTGTTGTGTGGGCCAGCTGCCTAAGGGCCACGCCAAAGGGCCCTCTGGCGAGGCCCTCAGGCGCGGGCCCGACAGGCGCGGGCCCGCCTGTCGGCGGCACAATTTAAATGGAGCTGCCGCTCCCCTCCCACAGCCCGGATTGGGCTGGAGTAAGGCAGATGGATATCTCTTGATGTGCAGGATGTCTCTGTGTTACAGGTCGCAATCTACCAGAACCCACTGTGATCCATTTGTTCCTGGGGCGTTTGATTCTTTGTGGGAGCGGTGGTGGACTTTGTTCAGTTTGTATCCTAGAAGAGGTGCGCTTCATTGCAACCAGTTCCTCCCTCAGAGACACTTCTTTATGCATGGCAGCTAGGTCTTTCCTTAGTAGAGTCAGTTCTTCATGCATGGCGGCTGACTTTAGGCATAAAGGACAAGCTGTTAGGCTCCAAATGATTTGTCTTGGAATGAAAGTACCGCAGTTATTGCACTGAATACACGACATGTTGTTTATGCAGTCCCATAAGAAGAAGAAGAAGAAAAGATGAAGACGATGTCGCTTTTAACCCAGGTTAGGAACAATAGATGGCACGTATGTGACCACTATATAGGTAATGTAGCACCTGGGGTGGGTGGGGCGAGGGGTAGGGTGGGCGGGAACCTAAGTGTCTCTGGCCAGTAGGCTGTTCCTGAACTGTGGGCACCCACCACTAAGGACAAATAGACACGTGCAGCACAGGAAATGGAGGTCCACAATACTAACTCAGCAGGGGGGAGGGGTAGTCCCTAAGGAAGGCTAAGAGAAAGTTTAAAACTCTACAGCAATGGAGTGTGTAAGGGAACCCATGTAAGTCTTTAATCTTTGCAGCTGCTCTTTTTAGTTTTTTCTTAACTGTTTTCATCATTTTATCATAGTCTCCCTTTTGAAAGTTAAAAGGCAGTACTGTGGATTTCCTTGCCGTCCTTCCTCTATTTATGAAATCAAAGTGATCATGCTATGACCACTATTGCCAAGTAGCCCCAACACCCTTATCTCTTGCACCAGATCTTGTGTACCACTAAGGACTAGGTCCAAAATGGCTTCTCCTCTTGTCAGTTTATACACCAGCTGCTCTAAGAAGCAGTCATTGAAACTTTATCTCCCTAGCATGTCCTGCTGTAACGCTGACCTGATTTCTTTGTGCATTTCATCATCCATTTGTTCATTTTGGCCAGGCAGTCAATAATACATTCCCACTGCCATCACCTTCCCCTTTTTACATGGAATTTCAATCCATATTCTACAGTGCATTTTGTTTCCTGAAACACTTTAATCCTGTAAGACTCAATGCCTTCTCTAACAAAGAGTGCAACCCTTCTACCAATTTGATCTACTCTATCATTGCGATATAATTTATACCCAGGTATCACAGTGTCCCAAAGGTTGTCCTCCTTCCACCAGATCTCTGGTTCTTCCTCTAATAGTTTCTGCTTCTATTCCCTTGCATGGGTCATTGTAGTACTTCTTCTTGTCTTGTCTTGCTGCACATTGTAAATCTTTGTTGACTTCTGGGATTGCCTCTCTCCCTCTGGCTTAGCTTCTCTGCATTTCTGGGCAATTTTCAGAGTTTCTTTGGTCATCCAATTTGGCCGTTTTTGCTTTTTCACTTTCTTCCAAATCAGCCTTCTTGATGTCATTCCATAACTCTTCTGCAGCTCTGTCATTTGTATCTAATCAATTTTGCAGGCAATCTTTAAATTCTGGTGGTATATTCTCAAGGTCATATTTTGCTACATTCATGAGTGACGCTCTTTTTCAACTTTAGCTTGAGTTTGCATACTAGTAGTTGGTGATCTGTACCACAGTCAGCTCCAGGTTTTGTCTTTGTTGATGTTATAGAGCATTTCCATCATTGACTTCCACAGATATAGTCAATTTGATTTTTGTACAATCCATTCGGTGAAGTCCATGTGTACAGTCACCACTTGTGTTGGCTGGAAGAAAATGCTTGAGATGAATAGCTTGTTGGTCTTGCAGAATTCTATCCGTCTTTCTCCAGCTACATTTTTGTTGTGAAATCCATATTTTCCAGCCACTTTGCCTTCTTCTTTGCTGCCAACCTTTGCGTTCCAATCACCCATGAATATCAGGATATCCTGTTTGCATGTTCTATCAATTTCAGCTTGTACTTGTTCATAGAACTCATTAACTTCATTCTCTTCTGCAGCTGTTGTTGGAGCATATACTTGAATTATAGTTGTGTTCATGGGCATTCCTTGTAGACAAATATAAATTAAGCGTTCAGTTATTGCATTGTATTTCATTACAGTTCTTGCAAGTTTCTTCTTAATTATAAATGCAACATCATTTCTTCTTTGTCTTTCATTTCCAGCATAGTAAACCATGTGACCATCAGATGCAAAGTGCCCAATGCCAGTTCATTTCAGTTTGCTGATACCCAACAAATCAAGTTATACACATTTGATTTCATTCTTGATCACCTCCAACTTCCCTTGGCTCATGCTTCATATGTTCTATGTCCCAATATGTAAGACATCTTTGCAGCTTCTGACTCATTTCATGTGCAGTTAAATCAGCAGTCAGACATCCCCAGTGCTTTGATCCAGCCACATCATAAAGTAAGTTCTCCAGGGCCAAGCAAGAAGTCAGTCCTCACATATGGGTGATGTCAGCGCCAACGGAGCCCCTGTGCGGAGCATTTCCCCAGCTTTCAAGGAAAGCCTTTGGGAATGCAGCGCGCATGCGTGGTCCCCTTCCCGCTCAAGGGTGCCATCTTGCTCAGTCTTTCTTTTTCCGCGGAGCCCAACGGATGTGAGTTCATGTCACCTGGGAAAAGTAGATTTTTTTGGCTATTTTTGCTTTTTTCTGTTCCGGTTTGACGCCGGTTCCCCTTCCCGCCTGGGCTCGGTACACCGATATCGAGTCCAGAGTTTTGATTTTCGGTTTTTGTCCTTCGTGACTAGTGTTCGTGCTCTTTTTGTGTTTTCACTAGCAGCCCGATCTTTTGACCTTGCAGGGGCCCTTTTTCCCCCGATGGCTGCCAACGGGTTCAAAAAGTGTGATCGGTGCAAGAAACTTATGTCTCTCACCAACACACATGACTGCTGCCTCCGTTACCTTGGGCCCGACCATGACCTGCTGGCCTGTGGCCTGAACGGCAAAATGTTGTCAAAAGCGCTTCGGAGCCGTCAGCATCAATATGAGAGAATATTCTCTGACTCCGTATCTGGCTGGGTCCGGACTTCGTCAGAGGCCTCAACATCTCGCGAGTCTGCCCCCGAGTGCCGTCAAGGTTCCTCTGAGAGGGAGTATCCCACCCGGGAGCACAAAAGGAAGAAGAAGCTCGTGAGGGCGGCATCGGTGGAGGCTCCTGGATCCTCAAGGGCCGGGTCGCGTAGCACTGACCGCCGCCCCGGGCTCTCTGAGTTGGAGAGATCGTCCAAGTTACCTCATGTGGAACTGGAGTCCCCAAGTCACGTAAGTGCAGTTGTCCTCATGGACTCTCCTTCAGGGGAGCCGACATCGGGCCCGACGCCGTTGGGGCCTGAGTTGGGGGCTGCTGAGTCTCCTGTGCTTGGACTCAGGTTGACAGCCTTGGAGAGCAGCTTGGCTGCCTTCATGGAACAGCAGCGGATGCTGATCGCCGGTCTGACCGGTGCATCTGCCTCGACCACCGGGACCTCGACGTCCAAGTCGACCCCGGAGACCGAGCCGATCCTCGAGTCAATGAAGTCTTGCGTCGATCCTCGGTCAAGGTCCCCCTCAACCTCCCGTGCGGGGCCAAGGTCGTCGACGCCGATACCCTCAGCATTGGGGCAGGTGGCACCGACACCCACATGGCCGTAGCCGCTCGATTCCTCCTCGGAGGAGTCGGCGTGGGAGATGGAGGACGAGGAGTCCCCGGACACCTTCCGGACCTGGTGCGTCCCTTCGGACTCACTGGAGTCTGAGCCTCAGAGACAGTCCCCCCCGGACGATACCCGGTTCTCGGACTTCATGAGGGACATGGCCAAAGCCTTGGCCTTCTCTGTGGACGCCGAGGAGGAGCCTCGAGCTGAAGAGCTCGATGCCCTCCAGTATGACTTTCCTCCAAAGGAAGCCTTTATTGTACCGGTTCCTCCGATGCACTCCTCGGTGCCCCCCAGTTGGGAGGCCTGGAACCTGGATGCCTTCGGTAGAAAGTGCTTCCAGGGCTCTATGCTATCTTGCCGTGTCCAGACCTACCCACTGTACATGGACATGTACCTACGAGATCTGGCAAAGGAGATTGCTGGGTTCTCAGCTGACCTCTCTGAGGAACCTTTGCAGAGATTCAAGGTTTTATCAACAGGGATTCGAGAGTGCTCGAAGTTTATCTCTCGGGCAGCCTATGATGGCTTTGAGGCTTTGGCCCGGGTAGCCGCGGCCGGCATCGGTGCATGCCATCAGGCCTGACTACAGTCATCAGACCTGGAGTCATGGGTGCAGGACAAGTTGGTCGATGTCCCCTGCCGAGGTGAAAACCTTTTCGGTAAGCCCATGACTGAAAAGGCTGCGGAAATCGAGACTGAGACTCTCACCAGGACAAGGCTGTCCAGGAAGACTTCTGCCCCTTCTCAGAAAAAGAAGGGCTCGGGAAAGAAGCCCTTTTTCCTGAGGAAGGGTGATGCCTACAAATCCTACCGTCAATATCAGGCCTCTCCAGCTCTCCAACAGGGCCAGCAGGCCAAGGGGCAGTGGCATGGGCTCCGTATGCAGAAGATCCCCAAGCCGCCAGCTCCAGCTCCTGCACAGCAGGGAGCGTGGTTTTGACTCCCACAGCATAGCCTCTTCTCCACAGCTGGTTCCACTCACCACAGGAGGTCGGCTGACCCTGTAAGCCTACAGGTGGCCAGCCATCACAGGGGATACCTGGGTCCTCAGCATAGTCCAGAAGGGCTACATGCTCCACTTCCACCAGCTACCCCCCTCCTACTTTCCAGGGGAGCCTCCAAGACTCCCTCTGCACAGAAACCTCCTCCTTCAGGAGTTGGCAAGTCTTCTAAAGGAACAGGCGGTGGAACCGGTGCCTCACAACCTGAAAGGGCAAGGCTTCTACTCCAGGTACTTCCTGGTACCAAAAAGGACAGGAGGCCTCCGGCCTATCCTAGACTTGCGAAACCTAAGCAAGTTTCTGGAGAGGGAAAAGTTCAATATGCTTACCCTTGGGATACTGCTGCCCTACCTCCAGCAGGGAGACTGGCGATGCTCCTTAGACCTAAAGGATGCTTATACTCACATCCTCATTCATCCAGACCACCAACAATATCTCAGATTTGTGGTGGGAGGAAACCATTTTCAGTACAGGGTACTTCCCTTTGGCCTAACTTCCGCCCCCAGGGTTTTCACCAAATGCCTGGCAGTGGTGACGGCCTATCTCAGGAATCAGGGAATTTTTGTCTTCCCATACCTGGACGACTGGCTCATCAGGGGCCAGTCTATCCAGGAGACCAGACAAGCCACTCTTTGCAGTGTCTCTCTTCTTCAGCATCTGGGCTTTGTCATAAACTACGTAAAGTCCACTTTGCTCCCCTCACAGAACCTAGATTTTATAGGGGCAAGATTAGACACCCTGCAGGCAAGAGCTTACTTGCCCGAGGACAGGGCCCACAGATTGATGGACTTGGCCAGCCAGTTCCACAGCAATTCTCAGGTCTCTGCCAGACACTTTCTGAGGCTCCTGGGCTATATGGCATCCACGGTACATGTGACGCTGAATGCCTAACAGCACATGTGGGCTGCTTAATGGTGCCTCAGAGCTCAGTGGGTGCAGGCCACAGGCGACCTCCAAGACAGAGTAAAGGTGTCCAAATCACTTTTTGACCCCTGCAGTGGTGGCTACATCTCCCAAACCTTCTCAGTGGGGTACCTTTTCAGGCCCCAGCACACACAAGGGTGCTGACAACCGATGCTTCCTTGAAGGGCTGGGGTGCACATTGCCAGGGCACAGGCACTCAAGGCCTCTGGTCTCCTCGGGAGGCCACACAGCAGATCAATCTTTTGGAGCTGCGAGCAATCCGCTTAGCTCTACAGACTTTTTCTCATGCCCTCTCTCGCCAGTCTGTCTTAGTTCAGACAGACAATCAGGTAGCAATGTTCTATGTGAACAAGCAAGGGGGCAAAGGGTCCAGGCTCCTATGTCAGGAGGCGCTGGCCCTTTACCTCTTCTTTCCCAGACCGCATACCGGTTGGGCTGAAACAGTCTTGCATACCCTGGACTGTAAGAGGGCGTTGTCTTTTTAAATAGAATGTACGCGGGGGCATCGAAAGGCTACTCAGCTCTTCATCTCCTTTGACCCTAATAAACTGGGGTTACCAGTTTCCAAGCATATGTTGTCCACTTGGGTAGCAGATTGTATCTCCTGGGCGTACAAGGCAGCCGACCTCCCCTTGCTGGGTCGAGTCACAGCCCACCATGTCAGGGTGAAAGCCGCGTCAGTAGCTCTTCTCCGCTCTGTTCCGTTGGCAGATATCTGCCGGGCCACTACGTGGTCTTCAAGCCAGACTTTTTCAGCCCACTACTGCCTCGAGAGAGGGTCCCGAAGGGACAGTGCTTTCGGACAGGCAGTACTCCGTAATCTCTTTGAGGTTTAGGCAACTCCTACCCTCCAGCCCTTCTGCTGGGCTAATGTACGGGGGCGCTCTCAGAGGATATTCTTATCATGGATGCTGAGGCTCTTGAGAGGGAGCCATTTTTTCAGCTTTGGGTTCCCAGTAGCCTAGAGATGGGGAGTCCCATATGTGAGGACTGACTTCCTGCTTGGTCCTGGAGAAAGAGTAGTTACTCAACTGTAACAGGCGTTCTCCAGGAGCAGCAGGAATCAGTCCTCACGACCCTCCCTCCTCCCCTGGAGTTTCAGTCATATACTTCATTTTGTTTTTTGCTGTCTTTTAGCTGTGTCATCAGACTGAGCAAGATGGCACCCTTGGGCGGGAAGGGGACCGCACATGTGCGTTGCATTCCCAAAGGCTTTCCTTGAAAGCTAGGGAAATGCTCTGCACGGGGGCTCCGTCGGCACCGACGTCACCCATATGTGAGGACTGATTCCTGCTGCTCCTGGAGAACACCTGTTACAGGTGAGTAACTACTCTTGCTGGCTTTACTCTGAAAGTCTTCAGCTCCTCTCCAGTAGCCAGTTCAATGCCTTCCGACCTGGGGGGTCTCATCTTCCAGCACTATAGTGCAATTTATTTTATTGTGACTATCCATTGGGTTTTTGTGGAAAGATATGGAAGTAGATTTCCAGGTCTTTCTGCCGTGCAATTTAATTTTAGTGTTATTGCCCTTGTCACAGAAATGTGATCCTCCGCCGCCAACACTGTCCCATTCTGCTGCTGCCCAGATGGGTGGTTTGTTTTGGTTTGGTACCTCAACTGAGACTTGTCCATCTTGGGAGACCCTACTTGTAGTTAAGCTACTGATAGCTTAGTTTTCAGCATCACTGATGCACACAAGCCCTCACAGCATGACAAGCTGCAAACCAAGTGAGAGAAGGAGTGCTAGTGGAATTCAAACTCTGGTTTCTCTGGTTGCCAGGCTACTGCTTTATCTACTGGGATACTTCGCCAGCCCACTAGTTTAGCTCTAGTTGAAACTGGAAGAACACACAGCTTTTCAGTACTTTTTTTTTCTTGTGCCGATAAAAGTATTTTCCTCTTTGCAAACAATGCTCACATGTGTGCTCAGTGTATTAGCAGCCAATAATACTCTCTTTCAAAGAACCTCTTAATCATGTCTGCACTTGAATCTTAAAATCATGAGTTGATGAACATATCATCTGAAAGCAAAAAAATTGACTTATGGGGAGTCCCACTTTTAAATTGCCTGGATAAAGACCATGATACCATTATTACAGTCTGTGATAAGGAAGCTTATCATAGTTCAGGAAGAAATAATACAAGAGGTGAATTGGCTCTGAATAAGCAACCTGTGCTGGCTGGTAAAAGCACTAAAACAGAGTGTTTACTTAAAAGACTACCAGACCCAGAATGCACTGGTTTACAGAAAGCCTCTAGGAGAGCTGAAGTAGGGAAATGTGTGCCTAATCAGAGAAGTAATGATGTAATCCCTAATCACACATCTCCTAGGGCAGGGCTTAATTCAGAACACCTGCAGAGTGCTAGGGTGGAGCAGCCATCTAGGCACTTTAAAGCTAGAAGAAATTCATCATACAGACAGCAAGGTGAGCAAGGAGAGAAAAGACAGCAAGGACAGCAACGGGAGCTGGAGAAGGAGAGACTAATCGTGAGCAGAAGGAAGAACAGCAAGACGTCCAGAAGGTCTAAGAAAGGAGTCCGAGGCAGTACGTATGCTGGGAGAGATTCCTGGGGCAAGCATTCTTCATTGAACTGGAAGAAGCCAGAGGCTTGGAGATATACAGCCAGGAACCCTCGGACAGCACCTGTAAGGGAGACGGCTGCATCTACAGAAAGAAGGAGCTCTAATACCTATTTAAGGAGGTATGGGAAAAGAGACCTGAAGTCCAGAGATTCTGACTGGAGAGCTGGGCACAGAAGCTTTGCTACCTACTGGCCAAAATACCCAAAGAGGAAACCTAATGACAACGTGATCTCAGGTATGAACTCTGATCTGTTCCCTAGCTTTGCACAAGGAAGACAGCAGGGAAACAGTTTCTATCCTGATAGAGATCAGTTAGAGAAATCCTCTGAGCCAGTGTATGGAAGTGATCCTACGATATTTCAAGAGCAAGGGGAAATATCAGATGAGGAAGTTGAATGCATGGATTGTTCTCTTTCTAAGCTGCTGTTCTAAAGTTATCCTCAGATAAGGATCAAACACCAAAAGGAACTGTACTGATTTTTAACTTCCCAAAAAGTTTCTTTGAGAGAAAGCTTTGGGGAAAGTTGGAGCCACGTGGAGAGTGGACCAGCAATGGTTTGCAGCTGGTTAAGCACCTGTGATTAGGGCAAGGCACAAGTGCATGTGGGACTTTGAGGAAGAAAGCTGTTTTTTTTGATAAAGAGAATTTTCCTTTTGGGTTTATTTTTCATTCCAGCACTGCTAAGAAAGTTTATTAGCAGGGGCTAGGAGAAAGACCCTTTCTGTTCCATCAAGGTCTTTACTAAGTTGTTGCATAAGTAATTCAGTTGCCTTATTTGTTTTGTTTCCTGAATAAAACTCCTGAAGGAATTATCCTGTTGATGTTACCAAGCATATCTGTGCGAGGGAATAACACCCCATAAATAAAATCTGTTTTCTGCTTTACACTCGAGCAACTACAATTCTTTATTCTTGTTAAACGGTTAGTTTTTGTGTGAAGGAACTACAAGACCCACAATCCTTTGCAGGTCAAGTAAATTCATGTCCTTGCCAAGATTGTGGAACTTTCACAACAAGCACCCCCGTTTACAACTCTAAGGATTTCTTAAATGATTTGTAGATATTTCATCCCATTTTTCATAATTCTTATATATGGGAAATCAATCTCATTAATATTATGATTCAACTTAATTTTAATTAATCTGTTCTATCTCACCTATACCATTAGCTCAGAGTAGCTTAGGGGTATATTTACTAAACTGGGCTAACGGTTAGCATGCGCTATTTGTATTTGTATTAGGTCCCATTGAATAACATGGGGCTTAGTTACAAATAGCACATGCTAACCATTAGCCCAGCTTAGTAAACATGCCCCGTACAATTCAAATGCAACATAATAATACAACAACCATAAAATCATTGATACAATTCAATAACAGTAGTAGCATATTCTGACCCAAGCCAGGTCATCCCAAGATGCCAGAAACCCAATCACTAGCATTAAAATATTTACAGAAGTCACATCTTTAAAGCCTTCCAGAATCTTAGATATATGCTCTCATAACATGGCTTCATGTGGCCTTGGGCAAGCCACTTAACCCTCCATTGCCTCAGGTACGCTTAGATTGTCAGCCCTTCGGGGATGAGGGAATAAAAAGTGCCTGTTAGCATATATATCTGTAAACCGTTTTGACTCGGTGAAAAGCGGTATATAAGCACAGCTAAATAAATAAATAAAAATAAATAACAATTTTGATGGAAGGTTATTCCTTAATCTAGAAGCTACACATTAAAATAATTTCTTTCTCATTTCTATTAACCTAAATTTAGAAGTTGCAGGTAATTTTAGCCTATTTATATACATACAGAGTGAACAGTACTAGTTAGTGCACTTAATTTTAAATAAGAAGATACATATCCTGGAGGAAATCCATACAAGCTGTTAAAAATTAAACACAACAATTTAAATTAGGTTTACACGAATAAATCAATTGAAAAAAAATTAATTCATACTTGGAACCTGACCAAATGAAAGAAAATGCCATCCAAATATCTTTGCCAAATTGCAATCTTTGAAAACCAGTGAGAAGTTTGTATACAAGTCTTTTCAAATCAAGATACATATAAAGTAGCAACAGCTGTTATTGCTGGTCCCTCTTTCCCACCTTTGTCCTTCCCTTCTTAATTTGAGTGCTTTTATTTCTCTTTCTTACCAATGAATTGCCATTCCATTTCCTTCCTTCTACTTTCCGCTGTCCATTGTAATATTGCTAGCCGCTCTGATGCTGTTGCTAGAGTGGTCTATAAAGCAAACTAATAAAGATAAAGATAGTGCTACCATTGCCCCATTACTATACCAAATGATTGCAAATAAAATGGTTCTTCATGCCCAAAGTAATTATATTTTAATGCCTTGTGTAGCAATGACGGTGAATTGTTTAGGAATCCTCTGTGGCGATTTTTTATTTTTTTGCTGTATTTGAATGTTTTAATAATACTCAGTGAGCCTTATCCTGCTCAATACTGGTATATAGTGATATAGCATCCAGTGTAAATAGCAACATGTAATTATCAGTTCTTCAAATTTGTTCCAATATTTTTAACATATGTTTAGTATCTTAACATAAGATATATTGGCTATTGCTGCTGGTTTAAAAAATAAATAAATAAATTTGGATAATGGTTCTAACACCAAATCTTTGTAATTTTATTAGTAATTATTTAGGATAGGAATGGGAGTGTTGGCAGCACAATTTGTTGCTACTTTATAGTTTATTTTGAGGAGACTTTTATATATACTTCTCATTGGTTTTTGAAGATTGTAATTTGGCAAAAATGTTTAGTTGAAGATTTTTTGGATTTGGTCAGGTTCCAGGAATAAATTAGATAGATTTACATGAATTAATCCATTGGAAAAAAATGATTTACAATTTAAGATGACTTGCCATACCAAGTTACTTTTGTCATATCAGGCACAAGAAAAACACAAAGAAATGGTGTACTGTTTGTTCTCCTGCTTTTAGTTAGGCTATGTTAGTGACAAATATTATTCATAAATATTGGGATATACTGTATTAACTTTACATCAGTGCTTTTTTTTCCCCCTCCCTCTCTTCCCCCCCCCTTCGCCAACTCACCATCTATCAATATAGAGAACTCCCATACTCTTCTGCCTACCCCCCACCCTCCAATCCCCCACTTACCCCCAAACCCCACCCTATTATCCCCTCCCCCCCGAACCTCCACACCCGCTACAAGTGAAGGGAGCGGACCAGCCAATCAATGCATGTGAGGCAAAAGGGGGGGAAACTCTAAGACTCCATCTCACAGGAGAGCACGGAGCCAACCCCCCCACAGAATACCCAGAGCCCTCAGGTCCTTATGTGCCATAGTGTAGGACAAAGGCTTCCCAGACCTGCTCAAAGCGGGTCAATCGCAACTTGTTGGCTGCCACCCCACGTTCCATTGCATACGTATCCCACATCCGTTCCAACCAGGCAGAGAAAGGCGGCGGCAGGTCCTGCTTCCACGCAGTAGCTACAGATAGCCGCGCAGCGTTCAGGCCATGCCGAATTAAAGCCAGCTGAGGACTGCGTGCCCCAGGCACCTTAACACCAAAAAGAAAAATGCCTGGATCCCAGGGAATGGCCAACCCAACTAATTGTTTTAAGCGGTATTGAATCCCCCTCCAGAAGGTTCGGATGTGGGGACAAGACCACCAGACATGTGCCAAGGTACCTTTCTGACCACATCTCCGCCAACACAGATCTGAACTCCCCGGATACACTCGCGCAATCCGCTCAGGCGTCATATACCATCTGTATAATAGCTTATAGTTAGTTTCACGGACATTAATCGCCACCAAACCTTTCCACAGCCTGCCCTCGACTTGTTCCCATTGCTGCTCAGAGTAATGGAGACTCAAATCAGAATTCCATTGCTCTCTATACTTGCCCAATCTCGGCTTCTGCGCCTGCAAATAGGCATATAAGGTAGCTATAAGGCCTTTCGTGGTTGTACACTCCGCGCAATAACGCTCCATGTCCGACAAATCACGGGCCACTTGAGACCGCACTCTGCGAGCCTGAACCCAGTGGGCCGCTTGCGTATACTGAAAGGCATGACAATCGGGAAGGTCAAATTCCTCCTGGAGTGCACTAAAGGACCGCAACCTACCCTCATCGAACAATTGACCAGCACGACTAAGTCCCTGGTGTCCCCACAGCCGGAAAACCGGGTAAGTCAACCCAGGGGGAAATATAACATTATCCACAATAGGCGCCAGAGGAGTCAGTTCCACCCCCTGAGGCCGAAAAGATTGGTCCCAGCAGCGAAGGGTATGAAAAATATATGGGTTGCTTAAGCGTAAGCCACCTCGCGACTTGGGACCAAGCCACAGCCGGTCTCCCAGTCCCGCTCCCCCTGCAATATGCATTTCCAATTGTATCCAACGCTTGGGGCTAGCCGGATTCATCCATTCTACCCCAGCACGGCACTGCGCCGCTGCATAATACCAATGGAGGTTAGGCGCCCCCATGCCCCCAGAGCGCGTGCGCATATAAAGGATTTGACGCGCTATACGTGGCCGATGAAACTGCCAGATAAACTTCATGAGCATGGTTTGCCAGCTAGCCAATGTTCCCCGAGATAGCGATATAGGAAGTACCTGAAAAAGGTACAAGAATCTCGGAACGACCACCATCTTAACCACCGCTATACGCCCAAACCAGGATAGCGTCAGGCCAGCCCAGGACTCCAAATCACGTCAAACCTGCTGGAGTAGCGGAACATAATTTAGCTTTAAAAAGCGCCGTCCACTCCACCGTCAGGTTCACCCCCAAATAGCGAAGAACATCAGTCACCCACCGAAAGGGGTAGGTAGCCCTCAGTTCCCCACAGAGCGCCTCTGGGACCCCAACATTGAGAATCTCAGATTTAGTGTAGTTGATTTTGAATCCAGAGACCTGAGAGAAGGCCTCAAAGAGCTGCATAGCAGCAGCGAGAGACGCAGCTGGGTTCACCAACGATAATATGATATCATCTGCAAAGAGTGCAATTCTGTAATCAGTAGGGCCCACTCATACGCCCTCAATGCCTGGGTGCTCGCGAAAGCTTTGCGCCAAAGGTTCCATCACCAGCGCGAACAGCAATGGCGACAGAGGACATCCCTGGCGGGTACCCCTTTCCAACTGAAATCTCCGCGATTGGCCCCCGTTAACCCGGACACAGGCCGTAGGGTGTTGATATAAGCTACGGACCCAACGGATAAAGTTAGGACCAAACCCCATCGTATCTAGCACGGACCAGAGATAGTCCCAGCTAACACGGTCAAAGGCCTTCTCGGCATCAATTCCTAGCAAGAGCGTCGACCGAGAATCCTGTCGAGCAATATGAATAACCTGTAGCATTCACCTGATATTGTCCGCCGCCTGACGTCCCGGCACAAACCCAACCTGATCTGGATGTACCAGAGCTGGGAGAACCCGGTTTAATTGGGCAGCCAGTATTGAGGCAAATATTTTAACATCCGCGTTTAGTAGGGAGATGGGGCGGTATGAGGCGGCTTCATGCAAGGGCTTACCTGGCTTAGGGATCATCGCTATAAGAGCCTCGTGTTGAGAAGGGGGTAGCGGTTCCCCCCGCAGAACCTCATTAAAGAGTACTACCAGAGTTGGAGCTAATTGAGCACGAAAGTTTTTATAGTACTACGCAGGAAAGCCATCGCTACCCGGCGCACCCCCAGTTTTTAGCCGGCGATTTGCAATTTCCACCTCTTCCACAATAAGATCAGCATCTATTTGATCTTTATCCGAGTCCTTCAATCGCGGTAAAGCTACAGTTCGCAGGAAGCCCTGCACACATGGCAAATCAAAAGGCTCAGCTTTATATAGCCGCTCCAGAAACATGGCGAAGACATCGCGAATCTCCTGGGAGACCACCCTCCTCTGCCCCCCGGAGTCTCGCATTTCACGAACCACCCTCAAGGTTTGCTGCTGCCGAAGTTGCAAAGCAAGAAAACGACCTGGCTTATTCCCCGCTCATAAAACGTTTGGCGTAATTTCAGACGTTTATTATCCAATTCTCTCTGCAAACACACATCTAAGTTGGCGTGGGCTGCCCACCATTGACGCAAG
Organism: Ichthyophis bannanicus; assembly: GCA_033557465.1. Lineage (NCBI taxonomy): Eukaryota > Metazoa > Chordata > Amphibia > Gymnophiona > Ichthyophiidae > Ichthyophis > Ichthyophis bannanicus. Next base: position 364,131,418 of record CM066032.1, on the reverse strand, counting down.
GCCCGCTTAGAGCCGGTCCGAGCGTGTTCCTTCTGGAGACGGGAAGTTTCCCCCAACAGTTGGCATTGTTCCCGTCTCCAAGCCCTCCGAGTGCGGGCCGCTTCTGCTATTAGGCGGCCCCGAGCTGTGGCCTTGAAGGCGTCCCAAACCATGGGAAGCGGGACCTCCCCAGAATCATTTAACTCAAGAAAATCAGTTATAAAGCAGCCATGCTCCTGAACAGCGCACTGTCGCCGACGGTATCGTGCATCTAATCTCCAAAGCCAGTGCCGCACACTGGAGAAATCCGCCGTAAGAGTAATCCAACACGGGGCATGATCCGACCAGGTCAACGCCCCATGTCCAGCCTCCACTCTCTCATCCATCAGGTGCTGATCCAACAGAAAATAATCTATGCGGGTGTGCACCTGATGTACAGGGGAGTAGTATGTATAACTTTTCTCTCCCTCATGCGTATCCCTCCAAACTTCACGCAAGCCTAAGTCCAGCATAAATTTCCGCAGTGCCCTGCTAGGCCCACCCGCCATCCTCCCAGCGCTACCCGTCGAATCCATATGGGGTACCATGTGGGCATTGCAGTCCCCGCCCAATATAATAGGATCTTTCGCAAAATCAGCTAACAAGGCTTTCAGCCGCGCAAAAAAAGCTACTTGGCCTTCGTTAGGGGCGTAAATATTAGCTAGCGTTAATAAATGGCCCTCCAAGCGCACATTCATAAAAAGCCACCTACCCAAAGTGTCTTTCTGAACCACCTCCACCCTGAGGGATAAACATTGATGAAACAGTAAGGCCACGCCACATTTCTTCCGGCCATTCAAATCAGATGCTACCCAGACCTCAGTGTAAGGATTACGTTTTAACCAACCCTGAGTGCTACTGCGAAGATGTGTCTCCTGTAAGAAAACAATATCTCCTTGCAAGGATCTCAATTCCGAAAACAGTAAAGAACGCTTTCTAGGGGAATTGAGACCCTTCACATTCAGAGAAATCACTTTCAACATAGGTAGTCAATCACCTTACCACCACCGCCCCTCTGTCCCTCCAGCCCACATAATCCAGCCCCCCCCCCCTTTCGCTTGTAGAGCCACATACTTTTAGCAGGAAAGGCGGCCCCACTCCCCTCAACCGCCTAACTGTCTTCGGAGGTTCACCCCACATCCCCCAATGCTCCCCACCCCATGAAAGTACCCAGAGACCCCTATTCCCCACAGCCTTCCCTCCACCCTCCCCCAACCATGCCCACCCCCCATCAACACCCACCCCCCACCCCGTCAGTACCACCTGCCTGCCAAGAAAAGAACAGGACACGGTTAAACTGACCCCAAACCCAGCTCATTCCGGACCCCCATACAGGAAAACCATGATATAGTAACTCAAAATCATTTCCCCTTTTTACCATTCAACAGTAGAGAAGAGCTCCCTCCATGCCCCACACCATAGCAAAGTCGCTATTCCCCCCAGCCCTTTATAGCAAAAAGCAAGTATCAAAATCCCCATACAGCCAGAAACATTTAGCACAACCAGAACAAGAATGAGAGAGTGAAATTGTACACAACTGATCAAATACAGTCAGTCTCATTACTAAAGGCCCCCGGAGGAGATTCCCGAGGTCAGGGAGTCAAAGACGCAGGAACCAGGAAGATTCAGGCGTGTCCTCCCACCCAAGTCCATTTTGAGTGCTGAGGCTTAGTGGCCGTAGTTGCGGGCAGCGTATTATCTTCCACCAGACCCGCCTGGCGGAGTGCCCTCCAGGCCTCGGTATGGTCCTTTGCTGAGATCTTTTTGTTTCCCAAGAGGAAATTCATCTGGAATGGAAAAGACCAGGAGTAGCGAATCCCTTTAGTGTTCAGCACCGCTGTGATTGGTTTCATCTCCCTCCGACGGGCCAGCGTGAAAGCCGAGAGATCCTGGTACACGGTTACTGCTGCCTTTTGGTACTGGATTGTTTTTTTCTCCCGACCCCGTCGTAGAAGTAGTGCCGGATCTGTATAGCGCAGGAATTTGGCAATAACATCCCGAGGTTGATTGTTTGGAGGCTTTCCCAGGGCACGATGCACTCGTTCAATTTCCATTCCAGGGCCATGGGATGCAAGTTCCTCTGCTGTGAGTAATGCGCCCATCAAAGTTTTGAGTACCAGTGTTAGGTCTTCAGCGCCCCCCACAGCCTCCGAGATTCCTCGAAAGCGCACATTGTTGTGACGGGACCGGTTTTCAGTGTCGTCAGTTTTATAAGTCAGCTCCATCGCTTGCGAGCGCTGCCTATCTACAGCACATTGTAAATCCACCAGAGCACCATCGTGATCTTCTACTTTTCTCTCGACCTCCTCCACTCGGGTGCCTAGGTCTTTTATGTTGCCCCTAAGATCCGCAATAGTGCTCATCACCTCCTCGTGCATGGAGCGGAACTCGCCAGCCAAATCCTCGAAGCCCCTCTGAAGCTCCCGCTGAAGGAGGGCGTGCGAGGATAGCGCCGCAGGGCCCAGATCATTTTCACTCACTGTCTCATCTCCTGAGCCTTCTGACGGCAGCTTACTGGTTGGACTGGGCTGGGAGCCACTCTTACCCAGGAGACGCTGGGAGGTCCTCATTACCTCCCGGACCTCAAGCCCCTTGGTCTTGGTAGCCATGGGTAGATTTAATAACCCTCTGAGTCTAAAATATGGTAGGCTCAAATGTAAGGAGAAGAGTGGCAGGTATCAATAAAGAGAGCAAAAATATAAGAAAAAAAAAATGAAGGTTGTAGCAAAGTCCCACTCTTAAACTGCAGATGGTGCTCCAGGATCACTGAAGCCGGCAGGGCCTAGCAGGAAGAAACTGTGCACAATTCAATTAGCAGGCAATGAGAGGCTCAGCTGCACGGAGCAAAAAGCACACCAGACCAGACTCAGAGGCCAAGCAGAGAAGGGGAGGAGCCATCCACCAAAACAGCCAACCCCGGAAGCGTTGAACCACTCGGAGCCAGAGACGGGCTTGCTGAAGGCTGTCCACGTGACTGTTTTTTCCCGCCGAGAGGGACTGGAACGCAGACAGGGCTGTGCGTTCCAGGAGCACGTGGTAATGGCCGCCGAGACAGTCCAACAAGAGCCTGGCACTCACTCCGCCCGAGCGCAGCGGATACTGAGGCACTCTCACCTCCACAAAGTGCAGTTGCTACAGTCCAGGCCAGGTGATGCAGTGGGGCAGAGCGCAGGATCCACCAGGAAGCCAAGCTCACTCGTTGCTCCCGTTCCCCACGGCGGTGCAGTCAGCCCCGCGGCCACGCTCAGTCTCCGCACTTACTCCAGTCAATGGGTCCCGACGTAGCAGCGCCAGGAGACCTCTCCACGGGGAACGCTAAGACGGGAGCCCCGCTCTGAGCAGCGTCGGCAACCGGCAGTAAGACAGCAGCTCCAGTCGCGGGGTGTGATGCCGCTGGGCTCCAAGCACCCTCACACACCTCCGATCGTCCCTCCTGAGCTCAGAGCAGATCCACAGACATTCAGCAGTCAGATCCAGTAAGCATGGGGATTTATGCTATGAAAATGCAAATGATAACTTGTTTAAGGGGAGCACCCAGGCAGAGCTGATTTAAAATGCGGCCATTTCTTCTCGGGCTCACTAGCGCCCCTACACCAGTGCTTTTACCAGCACCCTATTATTGTCTTCACATGGGGCAAGAATATTGTGGATTAGGTAGCTATAGTGGCATTGCTGGATAAACAGTCCAAAAGTCTACAGACTATTGTGAGTCATTTCACTTGTAAACCTTGTGGATTTTGAGTACAAAGAATTGAGGTGCAAGTCAAATTAATGAAACAACTCAAAGAAGATTTTATATGAGACATCATCCTACAAGCACCTCTACCCATATATATGGGATCTAGACAATGGAACGCCCTTGCTCATTGATTTATACATGGCACGTAAGAAGGATATTTAAAACAGGACTCAATGAACAACATTCGTGGTTAAATACCAACCAACATATTAGAGATATATAGAAGACAATTGGAGAGGTGGAGACAGAGATAAAATAATTAGTTATTGAGAACAATGCTGGATTTTCACATTGACTGCAATCACCATACATAGCATTAATTCATAATTAGACTGGATATGGTTCATATAAAATGGCACAAGAGCACATGCCAATGAGCAGCTGTGAGATCAGCTGATAGGATATCAAGGGGGAAGTCGAGACCATAAGTAAGACATCATCAGAAATGAAAAGAAGGTGAATTACAAAGGATAAAAGATGTACTGTATGAGGACCAAGAAACTGAAAATAAATAACTACACAGCCCTGAAGATAGATTGCAGTTCACCTAATGCTTTGTCAGTCTCATAGAGTTTTCAGAGTAGTGCTTTATTTTTAATAGAGTTTCAGATTTTAATTAAGAATGCAGAGAAGGTAATGGAATCTAAATACATTAAGGCAAATTTTTGAAAATCAGTTTGTAGTTGCAGTGACTTCAAAATGAAAAAGTCTGCAAATCTATGTCAATTTTAAAGAGGGTGGGCATATGTAAGTCTGATGTAAAATCGACATATCTACTACCCCTCTCCATGGACATGCACTTTATAAGGTACATTTTACAAAGGATGTCCAAGTCAGAATGTCTGAAAAAACAGCAGGCATGTCGAAGTTAACACACGGTTTCACAAACGTGGATGTGCCCGATATGGATATCTATGGGGCCATATATATAGATATCCCGAAACAGTATTTAGATCTAGAGCCCAATTCTGGAAGCAGGGCGTCCGGGCCATCTGGACATCCCTGCTGAAGACAAGGCCATTAGGACCCGATTCTGGTCTCCAGGAACAAAACGTTCCAGCGGGAGCCAGAATCGGGCCCGAGGACAGCCCAGAATGCTCCTCTGGCCTGTGGAAACGTTCTCCCTACAGGTGCCCCAGACTGCCCTGGACCCCAAGATCCCCAATGCCCAACCCATGGCTGGCCTCCTGCGGCCTGGCTGCCGTGCCCCAGTTCTCTGGTGGGAGAATAGGGTTTAGGCAGATTGCGGAGCTGCATATCCTGGCAGGATGTATAGCCCCACAACTTGCATTATAGAATGAGGGCCCTACTGTAATAGCCCAGGACTAGGGAAGCGAGGGTTCAAATTCCACTGCTACTCCTTGGGATCTTGGGCAACTCACTTAACCCTCCATCTTCTCTTCATCTCCTGGATGTTTACAGACAAAACAAGTACTATTCCAGTACCTATTTGTGCCTGGAGTAGGTCTAAACATTCCTGACATTTCTGAAATCAAGTAGGGATATCTAAGTCCATTGCATCACTCTAGACATGCCTCTGCCACACACCCTGCCTATGGACATCCTCACACTGCAGACAGAAACATGATGGCAGAAAAAGACCATATTGCCTATCCAGTCTGCTATAGTCCCTTCTTTCCACTAGAGATTTTCCATGCTTTCTTGAATTCAGATACTGTCCTGGTCTCTACTACCTCCAATGGGAGACTATTCCATCTATCTGCCACTCTTTCCATAAAGAAATATTTTTGTATATTATTCCTGACTCTACCCCCTTTCACCTTCATCCTATGCCTCCTCATTGCAGAGCTTCTTTTCAATTCAAAGAGGCTCTCCTCCTGTGCATTTATGTCACAGATGTATTTAAATGTCTTTATTATATCCCCTCTCTCCTGTCTTTCCCCCAAAGTATAGAAAAAACCTTCGCAATACAACTTGAAAGTAAAAATGTAACTTCTTAAAACTTGCAATAATTATAGTGATAACAGTGGAAAAACAAAAATTTTATCATCTAATGGACTCACAGCCCTTATAACATCAGCGACCCATATATAACAATCGCTACCAAATTTTTCTTAAAATAGTTTAGAAAACATCTTGAAAGTGACATAGTGCTTCAACGAGTAAAATCATGAAAATATTTCAAAAAAGCGAGTGCTTAGCTTAACTTTGGAGAAAAAGTCTCTACTTCCCAACGCTGACAGACGCGCCAAAAAGTGCGTTTCACCTTCTCAGGTTTCTTCAGGGGAATCTCATAAAGCACTAAAGAACGACAAAAGCCAAGTTCATGAGTTACTAACTTCCATATACAAAAGTAAAGCTTCAACCGATAATAGGTAGTGTAAAATACCTTAAACATTGAAAGTCCAGTTCTCAAACCAACTCGTTCACTTTCGATATTTGTGAGACGCCGCGCATGCGGGATAGCTTTTATAAAACTACTATCACATTCCACAGCTGATCAAGTTTAAATAGCTGACCTCTTAAAGACACACTTCCCACTCTATACGAGCATTAAGCCCTGTTGGAATTATAGACTGAAGTTTATAAATCCATCGTTGCTCATTAAACAGTAATGTTTGGTCTATAGTTTTTCCATGATATGCGGTGGTAATGCGCTGAATGCAAAAACATCGTAAATCAGAAAAGTTATGATGACAATCAAGACAGTGTTCAACTATAGGTGCTTCTTTTCGCCGACATTTCAACTTACTTTTATGCTCCAGCATACGAGTTTTAAAAGCTCGACTGGTTTTCCCAATATAGAGCAGGGCGCAAGGGCACCGAATTGCGTAAATCACATGTGTAGAAATGCAGGAAGTTGTGTTACGTAAATAATAGGATTTCCCATGATAACTAAATTCAGAAAGTTCGTCTGTGACTTCACAAATTAAACATGCTCCACATTTTTGATGGCCCGCTGTCACATTTCCTTCTGAAGATGATATTGGTTTCAAAATTGCCGGGCTTAAAAGTTCCTTAAAATTTTTTTGTCGTGTCCAGACACAGCGAACAGAGTATTGCTCAAGTTCTGGAATGCTGTGTAAAACATTACTGTGTCGCTTCAGACAGCGTTGCAAAATTTTACTATACGGAGAAAAAGATGTAATGAAATTAACTTGCCGATCATTTGCTTCTAAACTACTATTTGAAACTGGATGAAGCAACCAATCTCGATTGGTGTACAGTGCTCTTGTGTACGCTGTTTTAATGATTTTATCAGGGTAACCCCGTTGTTGAAACTGACTTTTGAGTTTTCAAGAACATTTCTTAAATTCATGAAGATCTGAACAATTTCGTCGATAGCGGATAAATTGTGATAACGGTAAACTATTCCGCAACGAAATTGGATGCATACTCGAATAATGCAAGAAAGTGTTCTTGTCAGTTGGTTTTCGGAAAACAGACGTACACCAGCCTGTATCTCCCTTTTGTACTAATACATCTAAAAAAGTAATTCGCTTGTTGTCAAAAGTGAGTGTAAACTTAATATTATTTTCTCTCTCATTAAGCCATCCAGAAAACAATTGTAACTCAGTAATGCTGCCTCTCCATAGAATAAAGATGTCATCGATATACCGTTTCCATAGCAGCAAAGAAGCTGAATAAGGAGAAATTGCAAGCCACTTAGTTTCAAACCAATGCATGTATAAATTTGCAATCGAGGGGGCACATGTGGCCCCCATCGCCACCCCGGATATCTGATGGTATAAAACATGCTCAAAAATAAAATAATTATTATATAGGGTGAGATTGGTTATATCTGACAAGAAACGTAACTGGGCGTTGGACAAATCTCTTCTATCGGTCAAGGCTTCCATCACTACTGTACAAGCTTGCAACTGAGGGATGACAGTATAGAGAGAGGTTACATCTAAAGTTGCCAAAAGGATATCTGATAAAGGAGCCAGATGTCGATAATCTTCTAAGATGCACAAAAAATGTGTAGTATCCTTTATATATGTCGGAATCAAGGTAATCAATGGACGTAAAAAAGAGTCTAAGTAGATTGACAAAGGTTCTAGCACAGAATTGCGCGTGGAGACAATTGGTCTTCCTGGTGGATTAATGGCATGTTTATGCACTTTTGGAACTAGATAAAATTTAGCTATAACTGGATCCGAAGAATTCAGAAAAGCATGTTCTTTTTTAGAAATGAGACGTGAATCGAGTGCTTCATCTGTAAGAAATTTTATCCGCTCCTGTAATGAAGCTGTAGGATCAGTTGGTAAAATATGATAAACCATATTATCTGATAATTGGCGAAGTGCTTCTCCGCAATATTGGTCGCGGTTTAAAATAACTACTCCCCCTCCCTTATCTGCACGACGTATAACAATGTCAGACCGAGTTTGCAAGGTCAGAAGTGCTTTTCGCTCTTGAAAACTAAGAGCATTTCTAGTGTTGTACTTAGTAGTTTCCATCTGCTGCATATCGTGTAAAATCAAATTTCGATAGAGCTCCAGGGAAGGGTGTAACGGCCCCGGAGGTGTCCAATGTGACTTCAAAGGTATCGGAGCTCGATTAATAACTGATGTAGCTGGTGTAGAAGGACTGTGTTGGCCAAAATAAATTTTCAAACTAAGTTTGCGAATAAATTGCTCAAGGTCCACCCGGAACTGAAATGCATCAAAACGTGTGGAAGGAATAAACGATAAGCCTTTATTCCCCCAAAGTATACAGATATCTTTAAACGCCATTTGTGAAATGGCACAGTGGACATCTCTGTGGTTTGGACATCCAAATGCAATTTTTCAGATGTCCAAATCACAATTAAGGCTTTTAAAAAGATCCCCTATATCAAAGAATGGAGTTAAAGAATATACGTGGAGGAACATCCACATTCAGAATAAGAGGAATCATTTTACAAAGATAGACATGGGAAAAATCGATGCCAAAAACCCAGCAACTTATACACATGAGATGCCAGCACTTACAACTGTCATGTGTAAATTTCGGCATCGACATATGTTCTTTGCCATTTTGCAAATCTAGATATTTAGATGTCGCTGTTCAACTACAGAGGCCTCTATCTTTCCCTCATTGCAAGAAGGAGCTAAATATTGGGGATAATGCCACTTAATCCCTCCTCTAAAGGGAAGGGAAAAAAGAACAATATTTTTTCTGTTCATGTTTGGGAGCAGGTGTGAAGCCAGACATTGACAATTTTAATATTCTACATGCATCCCCTATATGAAATCAGGGACACAAATACAGATTTTGCTCCCACCCCAGCTATCTCCCTGACACACCCCCATTCAATATATACATGATATGGACATCCACGTGTAAAATGAGTCCTTTCTAAAATCTCCTTTTACACATGGATGCTCCTTTTACACGTGCAAGTGGTTGTGTTTACAAGTGCAAATTGTGAATAAGGTTTCTAAAATTGCACATTAAAAAGGACTAAAAATTTATTAAGCCTATCTATTGCTTTATTTATACTATTGATCCTACAAAAATAACAATTCAAAAGTTTCTTTGTGGATTCAGTCAGTAATAGGTGAAGATTTGTTGACTCTAAGGAAATACGAGGTCTGCCTAAAAAGAAACCAAACTTGCTAAAGAGGGCACCAGCGAGCCAACACAGCAGACTTGCAATAATGGTGATATGTAGTGGTGACCTTGAGCTTTAGACTCCCACTTGCTCAATCACGCCACATGAATTAGTTATGGACTACATGCAGTAGAGTGAACTCGTGTCTTTTGCTATTTTTTGAACTTGAAATATGAAGGATCTTGAAGAGCAATGTTTTTGCGTGAAATTCTGTGTGAAATTGACTTCTACAGAGACTTTTCAGATATTGCAGCAAGCTTATGGAGATGACTGTTTAAGCCGCAAACAATGTTATGAATAGTACAGGCATTTCAAAATGGGCAAAACATCCACTGAAGACGATCCCAAAACTGGATGCCCTTCCATGTCAATGGACGTTAAGAAAGTGCAAGCTTTGATTCTTGAAAATTGTTGCCTAACTGTCTGCGATGCTGCTGAAGAAATAGGCATTAGTAAAAGTTTGGGTCATACAATTGTGGTTGAAAGACTTCAGATGCATCATGTTGCTGAAAAATTTGTCTTTGAACAGATGAGCATAAAGCGAACTGTGTCACAATCACTCATCGCTCCTTATCTGTGAATTTTTGGTGAAGTACAAGATGTCTCTAGTCTTGAACAATGTTCCCTCTAATTTTCTGTAGGCTGTGTGCGCATAAAATATCAGCTGTGTGCGGCTTTTCAAGGAAGGTTAAATTTTTGTGCGTCACATAACGACACTCGGAGTTATATACTTTAAAATTTGACTACACGTCAGAATACAGTATGTACACCACACTGATTTTAATCAAATTAAATGAAAATAGACGATTACTAAATGAAGCGGGAAATTTCTAGTAATTACAATCATAACTTTTAAATTTTAAGACGTCTGTGTTGTTTTCTATCAGAATCAGAGCCGTAATTTTTGTGCGCTCTGTTGTAAAGTATTTGCATTCTCTTGGCGAGGTGTGTGCGCACGCACACGCGCACAGCTTAGAGGGAACAGTGGTCTTGAAGCCTCCCTACTCTTCAGATTTGGCCCCTGCAGACTTCTTTTTGTAACTGTGGCACGGCGGACACGGTGCATCCCCCCTTGCCAACCCTTTTCCCCCCCCCCACTGCACCAATAACTCACACAACTTCATTGCTGGCATAAAACACCGGTCGCAGCTTTATTAACCTTAACAAACTTCAACAACAATTCCAAACAATACCATTCCGCCTCCACCTCAACAGTAATGACTCACCAACCATGTGGGTAGCAAAGTGAGGTCATCGCTGTTGCCACCGCAGCGAGGCTACTGCTCATCCTACCACCCCTTTCTCTGGCTTCGCCATGTTACTAGCAAAAGCCTCACTGGGGTTATCCGGGTCGGGGGTATCCCTGCCCAAGTAATACCTATGGCTCCGGACCCCGGAAACCTCTGGGATCCCACCACCCCCCCCCCCCCCAGCTGCAACAACCCCAACCCAACCCCATCCCAAAAATGGGCGGGAGGGAGGGACGTCCATTGTCTCGGGCTCCGCATGCACGAATGCGAGCCCCGGCAACCCGTCCCCGTCTCTTACTTCCCCCCTCCCGTTTGCCGTCTCCGATTGGCTCCCGCCGCTGCCACTCAACCGTGGGAGCCAATCAATTTAAACAATGCCGCCCGGCCTCACGGCATTCTTCCGGCCCCTGCGGCCCGAAGTGGATGCCACGCGCCGCCGGCCCGGTTACAAACAGCCGGCCAGGTACAGGGCCCTGCGGCCTCCTTCATAACCGTGGCACGGCAGACACGGTGCATCCCCCCTTCGCCAATCCTTCCCCCCCCCCCCCACTGCACCAATAACTCACACAACTTCATTGCTAGCATAAAACACCGGTCGCAGCTTTATTAACCTTAACAAACTTCAACAACAATTCCAAACAATACCATTCCGCCTCCACCACAACAGTAATGACTCACCAGCCATGTGGGTAGCAAAGTGAGGCTACTGCTCATCCTACCACCCCTTTCTCCGGCTTCGCCATATTACTAGCAAAAGCCTCACCGGGGTTATCCGGGTCGGGGGTACCCCACCCCTGCCCAAGTAATACCTATGGCTCCAGACCCCGGAAACCTCCGGGATCCCGCCACCGGTTCAGGCACTCATTAACTCCTGAACCGCCCCCCCCCCAAGCTGCGACCGATGTACCTCCCAGATACCACCCCTTCCACGGCCTCCTGCCAATCATTAAGGAGCAAATCCAGGCCGACAGGGGATAAATGCACCCCATTCTCCCGGTAAAGACCTGCACAAGAAACCTCAACCCAGGGATGCTGTATCTGAAAACCCCCATGCTCCACCACCCACTGCCCAATCTGGCGATTAATCTTAGTTAATCCCCGAGACCACCGTCGCTGCACCCAACAGGCAGGCCGTGGAATGATATCCGACCATAACAACAGGACCCCAGGAAACATTAGCAACACTTCACTCAAATCATGCTTTGCAGCCCGGATCAGCTGCTTGCAGGTTCAGGAACCTAAATCGTTGCCCCCCAGATGAATAAGCATCCACTTCGGCCACTCCTGGGAACGCCCGTGATGTCGCAGCAAAGGCAGGAACTGCTCTCCGCTCCGCCCAATGCACAAAGGAGTGACCGACCAACCAACAGGTCCCAGGACACCGGCCCCTACCTGAAACACAAAACAACAGTTAGCACCCCCCCGAACACCCCGACATCCCCTTCACAAACGCACATAACCCTGAAATGCCTGCGATGTCCAGCGGCCAATCCTCTGAATCTCGCACTGAGGCAGACCCGCAACCGCAGCACTGGTAGCCGCCCCGATCTGGAACGAATGCGGGGCAAACTCCGCCGGCTCCACTCCAACCTTTTCCAAAGCCAAACGCAGCACAGCCGAAAACTGAAAACGAGTCAGCGGGCTAGCATCTTCATGCAAGAAAAAATTCCCCTCACCAGCGGGGCGCACTCCCAGGTATTCCTGTATCAAGGCCACCAGACAAGTGAGGGGGTGTCCAATAGCCCGTAACACCACCCACTGACCACGACCCTGCTGATCCGTTTTAGACCCTGCAAGCCACACCCGCGTCTCCGCATCTCCTACAGCCATGTGCCGCCAACTCAAGCCGCGCGCCACACGGCGGGAATCCGCCACCAACTCACCGACTCGGAAAGCCCCGAAAAAAGCCAAACTGAAAACCGCCCGAAACAGCCGCGTTTCATAAACGGAAGACGCAACCCCCAGCAATGCCATCGAGATCCGAACCAACAACCCGTGCGTAATGGGCCGACGACCATCCCGCCGGGGCGGCTGAGAACGCCCCCACCCTTGCAATAATTGCCGAGCCAGGCACCCCCCACCCATGCCACCCCAGCCCACTGACCGCGCGAAAAAAGAAAACCCCGCCAAGTTTTCCCGCACAGTCGCTCTCGACCGCCCGGTAGACTTTGCCGTGACCACATATTCCGCCAATAAATGTTCGGGCACGTGCCCCTCCCGCCACCCCCGAGTCACCAGAAAGCTGACCACGTCGTCGCTTCCGCGCTGATACTTCTTCAATGTCCCTGGGGCTACAGAACGCTGCAGCAGTGCTAGCATCTCCACCGGCAAAGTTGCCTTAAGAACTCTGGGATCTGCACGCCGGTGCTGTCCGCTGCTGGCACCAAAATCCGGAACTGCTCCCACTTAAAACGAGAAAGAGCATCGGCAATACCGTTAGTGCACCCCGGAATATGCCGCGCCCTAACCACTACATTCAACCGCAAGCAAGCTAGTACAACGGCCCGCATCAAGGATGCGACTTGCAAACAATGCGGGGTATACTTATTGATCACGCTGACCACCGCCGCATTGTCACAGTACCATACCACCCTGCGATTACGCAACCTGTCCGGCCAAAGCTCCAGAACTACCAAGATAGGGAACAACTCCAAAAAAGTAATATTCGCCGTAAGCCCCGCATCCCACCAGGACTGAGGCCAAGCCGCCGCGCACCACGCCCCCCAAAGTAAATACCCAATCCCCCACTACCAGCCGCGTCTGTAAAGAGCTCTAAATCTTCAGTAGAAATGGCGGCTTCCATCAACACGGACGTTCTGTTAAATTCCTGTAAGAACACATCCCAGACTCCCAAATCAGCCCGGATACTCCGAGTTACCCGTATTCGATGATAAGACTTCGTCGCACCCGCCGTAGCTGCCGCCAGTCTCCGCAGAAACACCCTACCCATAGGTATGGCCCTACAAGCAAAATTCAAGGAACCGATTAAGGCCTGCAACTCTTTCAAGGTGAGTTTCCGCGCTCCCAGCGCGTTGGCGACCAGCAAACGCAAACGCACAATCTTTTCCCCTGGCAAACGTGCCACCATTGCCACTGTATCCAGCTGTATACTCAAAAAGGTTATGCACATACTCGGACCCACCGTTTTCCCCTCTGCCAGCGGCACCCCACACTCCCGAGCTAAAGCCACAAACCCGTCCAACAACGCCCTACACTGGACGGACTGCGCCTCCCCCACGAACAAGAAATTGTCTAAATAGTGCACAACATTCGCGCAACCCACCCTTTTAATCAACGCCCAATGCAAAAAGGTGCTAAACATCTCAAAGCACGCACAGAAAATTGAACAACCCATCAGCATACATTTGTCAAAGTACCATCCCCCCTCAAAATAAAACCCCAACAGAGGGAATGCCGATGGGTGAACCGGCAACAGCTGAAAAGCCGATTCGATATCAACCTTGGCCATTAAACTCCCCGCACCGCAACGACGCACCAAATCGACTGCCGCATCAAAGTATGCATAACGGATGGAACACCAGCGCTTGGGGATCCTATCATTGACCGACGATCCCACCGGGAATTACAGGTTGTGAATTAGCCGATATTTACCCGGTTCCTTCTTTGGCACAACACCCAAAGGAGACACGACCAAATTTGGAAACGGCCGACAGGAAAAAGGACGAGCCATCCTACCCAAGGCACACTCCGATTGCAACTTAACGCGGACCACCTGCGACAATCGTCGCACTGAGGCCGCGTTGCCCACCCCCCCTCGCCCAGCACCGGAATGGGAAAACCATCCCGAAAACCCCCCACAAGTACCTCCCGGACCCTACGCCACGGATAACGCTGGAGCCACGTGAGCATCGCCTCTAGCCTAATAGGCGTGGGAGCCCGCTCCCCTGTAACCGCACTACTTGGGAGCTGAAGCGGGGATGGGGACCCGCCTTGTGCATTTGAGAGCCGAATGCCCCGCTCCACACAGGGAACAGGCATGCCGAAATTTACAGTCAGGAAAGGGGCACGACGACTTATTAAATCTCCAGCAGAGATCTCCGGAACCCTCTCCCCCTGCCTTCGGTGCCCCCGATGCTCTGTCACAAAAGGAACGCCCCCTGCCCACCACGCCGGCCCCTGCAACTTTCAGACCTCCAGGTCCCCCCGCTCCTCCAGACCGCACTGCCATTTGAGTCACCCACAAACTAATGTCTTGATTTCCCCACGACAACAACTTATTTTCCTCCATCTTATCCCAAAATTTTTCGTCATAGTTGAGCCAAGCCCAACCATCATGTGTCTGTGCGGCTTCCAAAATCGAATCTGCATACGTGAGCAACATCCCATACTGCTCCGGATACTCATGGCCCCAAACGCTGGCCAATCTTAGAAAAGCCCTAGTCCAATTCAAAACATTACGAGAAACGCGCTTGATCCTCCCCGCCTTTTCATCCTTCTTCCTCTTCTTCCGGCTCTCGCCCGACCGCCGCCTCCCTTCCAACAAGCGGAAAATATACTTTCTCTTCCGGATTTTCCTGCGCAGCGCCCTCGGAACCCCCTCCCACAGCTCAGAGAAGGATGCAAGCGTCGGAACGGCCCCACGCCCCTCCGCCCCCGGGGTAACGGGAACTTGCGGCCGTTCCATCGAATTCCCACCCGAAGAGTCCGTCGACGACCTACTGGAAAACGAGGTTGACGATTCGTCCCTATGATGCCTCCGACAAGCATGCTTTCGCTTCCTCCGGGCCTTACCCCCCATGCCGATGCCCGACCCCCCCACCTGAGCTCCGCCCTCTCCTCCCCCAACCGACAACTCACCTGTGCATAACTCTGCATCGCTGACAGCAGTTGCACCTGCCGGCTGCTCCGCAGAGAGCTCCGGGGCCCGGACGCTCTGAGGGTCTTCAGCACGCTCGACCCCCGCTGCCATCGGAGCTGCCCCCGCCACTCCGGCCACCGCTCCAGGACTGCCCGCCGACAGTCCACCCGGTGGATGCCACGCCATCAGGGCCTGTGAAGGAACATAAGAGAAAACAGGGGGAGGGGGAAGGGGGCCCCCCGACCATGATGGTGCCCAAGCCCCCAACCAATCCGCCCTGGAGGTTCCCAGCCCCCCGCCCCTCCAAAAGTCCCAAGCCGCAGACCCCCTGGTCGCAGGTGACCCCCCTTGGCCAATCCCCCCAACGCCCCCAACCTGACCAAACTGCCCCAGAAAAGGGGACGGAGCACCCCCCATGTACCCCGCAGCATCACCACTCCACCAAGACTGTGGCCCCTGTCCCACTCCCACTGCCATATCCCTGGGGTGCATCACCCCAGCCGGGGACTCAACCGCCACCCCCCTGTTCCCGGCCACCGCAGTCTCATTAGGACTTGCCTTCCCACAGTTCTCTGAGGAGGAAACCACACCAGCACCCCGCTGTCCCCGAGTTCTCGCAGGCCTGACAGCCTCTCCCACAGAGACCCCCCCAGAGGCCGCAAAAGCCCCACTATTCCCTCGACTTCCCCTCCTACTCCCCCACCCCCCGTGAAGTTCCACCTGCTGCTCGCCGAGAACCTCTCACATTCTTTTTCCCTTTATTCCCCCCGCTTTTTCCAGCCTGGGCAGGCATCTTAGGCACTCGCTCTGCACCCCGAACAAACTCACGAGTCTAAGAAGGAAAAGAAATGCTCCGGAACCGGCGCGATCAATGCACCACCGCCAACTGTGACCCCAAAAACCTCAGCACACGGAGCCCCAGTCGTCCCAGCCGCAACCTCCGCCAAGCCTGCAATACAAAAAAGAAGACAGGAAAACTAACAAGACTAAGCACTACCAGCGCACGTCCGTTGTCTCGGGCTCCGCATGCACGAATGCGAGCCCCGGCAACCCGTCCCCGTCTCTTACTTCCCCCCCCTCCCATTTGCCTCTCCGATTGGCTCCCGCCGCTGCCACTCAACCGTGGGAGCCAATCAATTTAAACAATGCCGCCCGGCCTCGCGGCATTCTTCCGGCCCCTGCGGCCCGAAGTGGATGCCACGTGCCGCCGGCCCGGTTACAACCGGCCGGCCAGGTACAGGGCCCTGCGGCCTCCTTCATTCCTGAAGTTGAAATCCACTCTGAAAGGTTGCCTGTTATGACATGTTTCAGAAATAGCAGAAAAGGCACATGAGATGAGTTCACTCTACTGCATGTAGTCCATAACTTCTTCATGTGGTGTAATCGAGTAAGTGAGACGCTAAAGCTCAAGGTCACCACTACATATCACCATTATTGTGAGTCTGCTGAGTTGGCTCGCTGATGCTCTTTAGCAAGTTTGATTTCTGGACAGACCTCGTAGTTTGGTAAGATGGTGGAAAGCTGATGGATGGACACGGCCTTCCCATTTTTACACACAGGCCTAGAATATGCCTTAATCTCATATCTCTGCTGTTGCATCTCTCTTTCAACCTGCATGGAACCCTTCACCCCTACAGTGGCATCAGTCCTCCATTTTTTTTAGAACACTGGCTGCTCAGATTTCCTGGTATGCTTGTGTGAGGCACAATGCCTTTGCTTCTAATGGCATGGAATGGGCTTTCTGCTGGCCATGCTGCTCACTGTGACTGTCACTACAAATCATCTGCAAGTACATCTCTCAGATGGACATATTGCTAACTCAGCCAGTACCTCAGGAAGTCCAGATGAGGAGCCATCTATGGGCTGTGAGATCAGCTGCATGGAAAGAAGGTAGAAACTCCTTCTATATCAGTGTTTTTCAACCACTGTGCCGCGGCACACTAGTGTGCCGTGAGATATTGTCTGGTGTGCCGTGGGAAAAATTCCAATTTCATCCGTAACATGTGGCCTCGGCTCACAAATTAGGGTTGCCAACCGGCCGGTTTTCAGCCGGCCTGGCCGGTTTTTCCATGGCCAGGCCAGCTGCCGGCACAGTTGTAAAACCGGCCATTGAAAAGCCGTTTTTTTGCTCTGGCCGCAAGATCGGGAGCGGCCAGAGCAAAAACCGGCTTTTGTGCCGAAGTCCGCGGCGCGAACGCGATCGCGATTCCCTATAGCAGTGCAGCCGCTGGTTCTGCTTTGTACAGAGCAGCGGCTGGACTACACTTACATTGAAAAGTAAAGAGAAACTGTGTCAGGAGCCCTCCGATCATGCAGAGCCCGAGGAAGTGATGTCATGGGGGCGGGCTCCTCACAGGCTGTCTTTCCTTTTCAAATTAACTTTAGCTGCAATAAAGTTAATTTGAAAAGGAAAGACAGCCTGTAAGGAGCCCGCCCCCATGACATCACTTCCTCGGGCTCTGCGATGACCGGAGGGCTCCTGACACAGTTTCTCTTTATTTTTCAATGTAAGTGTAGTGCAGCCGCTGCTCTGTACAAAGCAGAAGCAGCGGCTTGGGCAGAGGGGTGTGTGTGTGTGAGTGAACCAGCAAGAGGGGGGGGAGTGTGAGTGAACCAGCAATGGAGGGGGGGGGTGGTGTGAGTGAACCAGCAAGGGGGGGGGCGATGGTGTGAGTGAACCAACAGGGGAGGGGGGGGTAAGTGAGTGAGTGACCCAGCAGGAGGGGTGAGTAAGTGACAGGGGGGTGGGTGAGTGAACCAGCAGTGGAGGGGGGGGGTGTGAGTGAACCAGCAGGGGAGGGGGGTTGGTGTGAACCAACAGGGGAGGGGGGTTGGTGTGAGTGTTTGATTCCTATTCAAGAGAATTACTTTATATATAGTCAATATAGGCACAGAGGTAAATTTTTTTAACATTTTCTAATGGTGGTGTGCCTCGTGATTTTTTTCATGAAAAAAGTGTGCCTTTGCACAAAAAAGGTTGAAAAACACTGTTCTATATGACACGATTGTTCAAACTGAGGTGTTTGTTGATGATACAGCTGCTGCTAGCAGCTATAAAAAGGTTGTGGAGGCCTTTTATTTATTTAGACAGTTTTTGTATACCGCCTTATCCTTCAATCAAAGTGGTCACAACACAATTGGGGGATACATTTAACACATGGGGATATGAGACACATACACTAATACTTACAGGGAACATGGGCAATGGAGGGTTAAGTGGCTTGCCCAAGACCACAAGGAGCAACTGTGGGACTAGAAACCCCAGTCCTTCCGGCCCAAGGTTGCTGTCCTCTAGTGGGATTTGAACCCCTGACCTTCCGGCCTGAAGTACCTTGCCCCAACCACTAGGCTACTCCTCCACTCCTTGTGCTTTGGGTAGCCATTCACTTTGGGTACTCCTAACACTGGCCCTGCCCTCAGCTTATTCAGTGCTGCTGAATGGTTAAGTGATGAATAGCACATAATACTGTAAACTGCTTTGATGTACTGTTACATTTTATCGGTTTGTTTTAATGTTTTATAATTAATGTTGTTAACTACGATGATCTGCTACTTTGCCCGAAGGGTGTTCAATGAAATTTTTAGAAATAAATAAACAATGCAGTAGATTGTGTGTCATCTGCCAAGGCATGCACAAATGGGATCAGTGAAACAAACATGACACAAACAAATCAGCAGGTTTTTATGCATAGTGCATCATACCTAGTATAACACAGACAAATCTGATATATAGATACAGTATGTCTCAAACAAAAAAGTCCTACATTTTGAGGGTGATTTTTAAAAAGTCAGGTAAAATTTATACATATAAAAAGATGATTTAACCATGTAATTCAGCATGACCTTTGGCCATTAGTCATATAGCAAATTACATTAAATAAATAAAATAAATAAAATACATGTTTAAATAGTGATTTCAGAAAAAACACCACATACCTGTATATGATCATGAAGTAGCTAAACAGGTAGAAAAAGCAACAGAGAAAGTCAGAAGGATGCTTGGGTGCATAGGGAAAAGGAATTACCAGCAGAAAAAAGGAGGTGATAGTGCATAAGTCTCTGGTGTGACCTAATTTGGAATATTGTGTGCAATTCTGGAGACCACATCTTCAAAAGATATAAATAGGATGGAGTCCGTGCAATGGGTCGCTACTAAAATGGTTAGTGGTCTTTGTTATAAAGCATATAGGGACAGACTTAAAGATCTTAATATGTATACATTAGAGGAAAGGCAGGATAGAGGAGATATGATAGAGACATTTAAATACCTCCGTGACATAAATACACAAGAGGAGAGCCTCATTCGATTGAAAGCAAACTCTGCTATGAGGGGACATAGGATGAGGGTGAAAGGGGATAGACTCAGGATTAATCTTTCATTATGAAAAGAGTGGTAGATGTGTGGAATAGTTTCCCAGTGGAGGTAGAAGAGACATGGACAGTATCTGAATTCAAGAAAGCATGGGACAAACACAGAAGATCTCTGAAGGAAAAAAGGGGACTGTTGTAGTTGATATGGAAGGACAGGCTAGATAAGCCATATGGAGCTCGATATTCAGCGCCAAGTCATAGGCGCTGAACACTAAACCCGGATAATCAATGCCGGGCTCATATGCGTCCCTAGCATTGAATATACGGGGTCATTGCACATACTCCACAGCGCAGAAGCTAACCGGGTAGCGGCGATATTGAGCTTTGCTCATATGTCGCTAACCGGATAGTGGTGCAATATCGCTGCTCCCCAGTTAGCGACTGTCGCCACCCACGACATGCCCTGGGATGCCCACAACATGCCCCAATAGTAAGCGGTTAGCATCAGGGCATGTAGCGGCATTAGTAAGGGATATTCGGTGGCACTAAACATGAATATCCCATTAAGCAGCATTTGCATGGTTTACAGGTCTGTAAACTGTGTAAATGCCTTTGAATATCGGGCCTATGGTCTTTTTCTGCCATCATGTTTCTATATGGCAGCAGCAAACACAGATTTAAAGGAGGTATATTCTAGATGTGATTTAGGTGGACCATGAAAGAATATGTCTGTTCCTGGGAAAATTTCCATGTAGCCATTTACACCTTCTTTGGTTCACTCATAACTGCAGCTAACTTCTCGTTTGGACCTCGGTTTTGGAGTATGGCTTCGGGGGGGAGGGGTGGCAGAAATTGTGCTTACCTCTCTGCAATTCAAATTATACAGAAATGCAAAAAAGAAATTATCAGAGATTTGGCTTCTTAAGCGACTCCCTCTGCACATGCAGTTTTCAAAACACACCACTTCCATGTGTGGTACTTATACATAACAGCGTTGCTACTTACACGTACAAATCCCTGAATAATGCTACTCTTTTTCTGTATATTCTGTTTTGTAAAACGATGCTTCTGATATGCATTACATCAAATACAATTTTTTGTGGCCCTTTTTTTTTTCAATAAAAGGCTCTGCATTCAGTGAGCGTTTAATAAAATACTTTTGCAGATTTGCATACACACGCACCTAAGCATCCGTTTTCTGACTTAGGTATCCTATACAAACTTAGGACACACATCTCTTGTTCAGAGGTTTCTGTTCTCGACATCTTACTGTCATATTTTTGTTTGTGTTCACAGGTTGTTCTGAACCTTTAGGGATGAAGTCGGGACATATACAGGATTATCAGCTCACTGCCTCTAGTATCTTCAGAACACTCAACATGGACATGTTTACTTGGGAGCCAAGGAAAGCCCGTCTAGATAAACAGGGCAAAGTGAATGCTTGGACTTCTGGTCATAGTGACCAATCACAATGGCTGCAGGTAGAATTTTCACAAAGTTTTACTGGTTCTTTTTTCTTTTTCACTTGCCTTTTCTTCAAATGTTTGCTAGAAAATATGATACCTGGTACTGACTTCTTCCATTCTTAAATTTGATTAGACATATATCTGCAGTACATGGGACCTGACCAAGGTCTGATTTACTGTTATCAGAGAAAGCACACTATGCCCAAAAGATGACATGCCTCCTTAAGTATTTTCATTTGAGATGAAAGAGGTCACCAAATGAAGGATGTGTCCATCGATCATGGCTCTTTAGAAGGGACTCTCCAGTTACCCCAATATAACCCCACTCTTTTAACCAAAGGGCCCCCAGTGCTCCACATCCAGTGTTTAGATACATGTGAGAGAGAAATTCTGCCCTGGTCTTAACTTATAATAAGCCTTTTACCATAAACACGAAAGAGGAGAAGGCCCTTCATAAACGAGACCCTTAAATTCATTGTGGGAGCAATAATCAGAGTGATTGACAGGGATAAATTCATGCTTATTCTAATAAAATCTGACTGATTATCGCTCTCCCCCCCTCCTCCCCCATGGATAAAAGTATGCATGCTCACAGTGCACATACTTTCACATCTGGGAAAAACTGGGTGCAACACATAGGTGTAGTTTGAGGAAACAATGAGCGATGTTTGCCATGCCGCACAAATGCTCTGGATGGTGATACTAAATTGGCTCCATCACCAATCTGATCTTGTTATAACTTGCCCCCATTAAGCGGGCAAAGCATGCCTATGGTGGAATTGGGTTGGGAAGTGAAATCATATGTGGAGATTGCACAGTTCGTGTATCTTTTCTGGTGCGTGCTTTTTGCCCCAGCTGCAAGGCAAGCTCAAAAGCATGATGACCACTTTATGCCCCTTTTTCTGTGCACTGACCAGATTTTCCCTATGAGAGTGCAGCTTCTGGTAGGGTTTCCTTATTCCCTTCAATTACCCTTGCATTAGGAAATTTGAAAAGAATATTGAGAAAGAAGAAGTTGCAACTTACCATGTATATACTAATTGCATCTAAATGTACAGCAGGATAAAATATTGTCTATACAGTAGTACTTCATTGAATCCAGTGTGTGGGATTCTCAGTGTAATGTCATAGCAGGAAAAGAAAGTGTCTTAGCTCCCTGCTGTTATTTTCCTTGCTCTAATTAAGATATGTTGTAGTCATAAAGTATTCATTAATATTTATACAGCCCTCAAACTGTCAAATAATTATGTGTGGAGGTTGTAAAACCCTTATAATTGTCAGAACTACAGTCCATGTCATAGTATCTCTGAATGTTTTTGAGCAGATAGGACGGATAGGTTTTATTAAGGTTTCTCTAGTAGTCTCAGTGCAAAATGTGTTTTAGTTTTAACAATGAATATAGTGGTAGTCAGTAGATAACACCTGGTCCTTCCATTCGGATCAGTTCCATTTCCTATTCGGTCACTGCAGACACTTCTTATTCTGCAGTTATCTTCCTTCCCTACCCATGCATACAGCTGTCTTCTTTTCTGAACTGAGCATGCTTGGATTTCTTTTCTCTTTTAGTTGCAACTATCTCTGCTAGTCCATGGGTCTAAGCATTCTCGTCTGTTTCAGTAAAGAAGTAATCTCCTCATTTTTTCTTGTACCTTAGAGAAGCTTGCCATTCCTTGAATCTGTCCAGCCCCCGTGTTAAAGATTACTAAAATGGTGCAGTCTGTATCAATGTTTTACAGAAAATAATTGGACAAAAATTTAATAAATGTGCCCCCACTGATTTTAAGGAAATAGAGACTGATATATGATACTATAAAACCTAGAACAACTCATGTTATTTGTGATACCATGCACTATTTGGCGTTTTAGCATGCAAAGTACTACTACTAATCATTTCTATAGTGCAGGGGTTCTCAACCCTGTCCTCGGGACCCACCTAGCCAGTCGGGTTTTCAGGATAACCACAATGAATATGCATGGAAGACATTTGCATATAATGGAGGCATATAATTGAGGCAGCGTATGCAAATCTCTCTCATACATATTCATTGTGGTTATCCTGAAAACCCGACTGGCTAGGTGGGTCCTGAGGACAGGGTTGAGAACCCCTGCTATAGTGCTACAAGGAGTGTGCAGCGCTGTACAGACCCATGTAAGAGATGTTCCCTGCTCATCAGAGTCTACAGTCTAGTCAAGACAGACAATGCACAGCTGGGGACCAATATATGTCTAGTGCAAGGGTTCTCAGCCCAGTCCTCAGGACACACCCAGCCAGTCAGGTTTTCAGGATAACCACAATGAATATGCATGAGAGAGATTTGCATGCACTGCCTCCATTCTAGGCTAATCTCTGTCATGCATATTCATTGTGGTTATCCTGAAAGCCTGACTGGTTAGGTGTGTCCTGAGGACTGGGTTGAGAACTACTGATAGAGCAAACAAGTTAAAAATTGCACACTTGCAGTGACAAAATGGCACATTTCCCTTTATTCACTGGCAGACGCTCTTGTTCTGCCACTGGGGGATGGGCTCCCCACTAATGTCTCTCCCCTTGGCCGCGATCGTGGCCTGCAGCTCTTCTTCTGTTGGTGGGGGAATGGGGTTCCCACTGATGGTGGCTTTTGAGCAATGCTACTCAAAGGAGCATAGATATCTATTTGTACATGCTTACACATGTACAGACAGACAGATGCGTATGAACAGACAAGCCAGAAAACATTAAAAAAGCCAAATGAACCCTGCAGAATAGGAGCTATCACTTTTCTGAAACATGCCTAAAAAAGAAAATAGCTAAAGAATTGTTGAGTATCTATTGTACATAATTTCTAACTGAAGCATAATAACAATAGAAATAGGAACATAGATGTAAAGTTACAGAATATAGGGAGAGGCCTTTATAAAATTAGTGCAATAGAAAATTGTTTCAAGCTAAAAAAAACTTTGTAGACCCAGAAAGGGGCAGTTTGAGAGAGAACATGCAAGACAGAAGATAAAGCTAGAAAAAGACTGAATAGACACAGAATCTCAAAGGAGCGAGACTGCGCAGAAGTCCAGTAGCAAGCAAGAATATGTGGGAGGCAGAGATACGGTATGATAGATGTACTGTAGAAGGCTTTTATGAGGAGTATGAGAAGTTTAAACATGGATTGTGCATTAGGTGTACAAATTAATGCACAGTAAGTGCAAAGTCTCTGCACAGGGCCAGCTCAACCATAATGCAAGAATAGACAGCTGGGGGGGGGGGGGTTAAAAGCAAAACAATAAATCCTGTCAGTCACACAAATTCAAAGAGCCACCAGCACATTTTTACCTGCAGGAAAGGATATGCATACATGAGAAGGCAACGTTTAATATTTAAAGGAATGATGCCCAGTTATGCATTTTTACAGGATTGATGGTGGAGGGGTGGTAGTGTAATGATCTCAGGGTGAGGGGGAAACACGCGCATAAGGCTCAAGGTTCACTTAGGGTGCTTGGTGCCCTTGTTGAGGATGAGCTCAGTATCCGCCATGCTGTTACTGCACAGAGCAGACACTGCATGGTAAAAGCAAGACTGATGCGGCCCCCATCTATTAAAAAATCTGGATGTCTAAGCATGACCTCCACTCTTGCCAACCTTCATCAGAATCACCTACACATGCCCCATCCCCTTCCCAATCTGCATAGCATCATCCCTCCATCTCAATCCCTTTCCAAATCAGCATCATCCCCCTACACCTTGATGCCCCCTCCAATCAGCATCATTCCCTGAACCCCAATCGCCTCCCTGATTAGCATAGCATCATCATGCCACACCAATAAGCATCAACCCCCCCCCCCCCCCCAGCATATCACCTGACCCTCTCTCCAATCGTCCATGGTACTTACTGGGGGTTTCCCTGATGAGTTAGTGGCAGGACAGGATTGATCCTTAGATGCTACTGCCCCTTTGCCAATCTGGGATTAAAATGACAGCTCTGACCCGTAGTGGTAGTCTTCTAATACTACTGCTAGAGGGTCACAGCCAAACAAGGGAGAAAAGCTCTTATTTATCAGCTTGACTCCGTAGCGGCAGTACTGCAAGACTACCACTAGGGCCAGAGCTGCCATTTTAAACCTGGGCCTAGAAAAACAGAAAAATCATCTAGGGATCACATCTGTCAAATTACTAACTCACCAAAGAAATCTCAGATAAGTACCAGAGAGAATTTGGGGTGTGGGAGGGATGGGTGATGCTCCTAAGAGATAAGGATGATTGTCTTCCAGGGAAGTGGGACGTAGTGCTCATCAGGGTAGAGGGTGATGCTAAGCTGACTGGGATGTGGATCGGGGTGTAACGGTTAACATAAGAACATAAGATATGCCATACTGGGTCAGACCAAAGTCCGTCAAGCCAGTATCCTGTTTCCAACAGTGGCCAATCTAGGTCATACATACCTAGCAGTTTCTCTAAAAGACACAGGTTCCACAATGCTTGCACTGGGTCAAGCATTGATATCCTGGGTCCCTTCTTAATAATGGTTTATGGACCTTTCCTCCAGGAACTTGTCCAAACCTTTTTTAAACCCAGCTACACTATTAGCCTTTACTACATCCTCCGGTAACAAATTCCAAAGTTTGATTACACGTTGAGTGAAAAACTATTTTCTTTTATTAGTCTTAAATAGTTTACCCTGTAGCTTCATTGCATGTCCCCTAGTCTTTCTATATTCTGATAACGTGAACAATTGATCTATGTTTACCCGTTCCACTCCGTTCATTAATTTATAGACTTCAATCATATCTCCCCTCAGCCGTCTCTTTTCCAGGTTAAAGAGCCCTAACCTTTTTAGCCTTTCTTCATAGGAGTATCTTTCATCCCCTTTACCATTTTGGTGACTCTTCTCTGAAACTTTTCTAATAATGCTATATCCTTTTTGAGATACGGTGACCAGAATTGCACACAATATTCAAGGTGTGGTCTAACCATGGAACGATATAGAGGCATTATAATATCTTTTGTTTTATTTTCCATTCCTTTCCTTATCATACCTAGCATTCTATTTGCTCTCTTGGCCGCCGCTGCACACTGGGCCGAGGGTTTTAACATGTTATCCACAATGACACATAAATCTTTTTCCTGGGTGGTGGTTCCTAATGTGGAACCTTGCATCATGTAACCATAGTTTGGGTTGTTCTTCCTTAGGTGCATAATTTAGCACTTGTCCACATTAAATTTCATCTGACATTTTGATGCCGAGTCTTGCAATTTATCAAGATCCTCTTGCAATTTTCCACAATCCTCTTGGGTTTTAACAACTTTAAATAGTTTTGTGTCATCTGCAAATTTGATAACCTCACTCGTTATTCCACTTTCCAAGTCATTTGTGAATATGTCAAAAAGCAGCGGACCCAGCACAGATCCCTGGGGTACACCACTATTTAACCTTTCTCCATTGGGAAAATTGACAATTTAGCCCTACCCTCTGCTTTCTATCTTTTAACCAGTTCCTGATCCACAATAGTACACTACCTCCTATTTTATTTTATTTTATTTATATTCTCTTATATACCGCACTATTCAGCATCAGCGCGGTTCACATAGAACAAAAATCTCAGTACAGTCAACATGCATGAGTTTACAGATAACACGGGAAGGAACTTGGATAACAAGGGTAATTATTTACAATCTATTTACAAGGATAACACTATCCCATGACTCTTTAGTTTTGCCAAAAGTCTCTGATGAGGGACCTTGTCAAAGGCTTTCTGAAAGTCCAGATACACTATATCAACCGACTCACCTTTGTCCACCTGTTTATTCACACCTTCAAATAAACATAACAGATTAGTAAGACAAGATCTTCCTTGTCTAAAGCCATGTTGGCCGTCTCCCATTAGGCCATGACTATCTACATGCTGAGTAATTTTATTCTTTATGATAGTTTCTACCATTTTTCCCGGTACTGATGTGAGGCTCACCGGTCTGTAGTTTCCCGGATCACCCCTGGAACCCTTTTTAAAAATTGGTGTTACATTGGCGATCCTCCAATCTTCAGGTATTAGAGATGATTTTAATGATAGTTCACAGATTACTAATAGCAGGTCTGCAATCTCATATTTCAGTTCTTTCAACACCCTTGGATGTATACCATCCGGCCCAGGTGATTTGCTACTCTTCAGTTTATCTAATAGTTGTAATACATCTTCCCAATATATCGATATTGCCTTCAATTCTTCCGCACCTTTAAATAACCACTTCAGTCATGGGTAACATCCCTATATCTTCCTCAGTAAAGACTGAAGCAAAGAATTCATTCAGTCTCTCCGCTATCGCCTTGTCGCCTCTTAGTGCCCCTTTAACCCCTCTATCATCTAATGGACCAACTGACTCTCTCACAGGTTTTTTGCTACAAATGTACTTGAAAAAGTCTTTATTTCATGTTTTTGCTTCCGCAGCAAGCTTCTTCTCAAATTCTTCCTTTGCCTGCCTTATCAATGCCTTGCATTTGACTTGCCAGTGCTTGTGCTGTTTCCAGGTTTCATCATTTGGCTCTTTTTTCCATTTCCTGAAAGATGCTTTTTTGGCAACAAGAGCCTCTCTGACCTCACCTTTAACAGTATTTTTCAACAACACCCGAGCTTGATGTAAGTCTTTAACCTTTGCAACTGCTCCTTTTAGTTTTTTCATAACTATTTTCCTCATTTTATCATAGTCTCCCTTTTGAAAGTTAAAAGGTAGTACTGTGGATTTCCTTACTATCCCTCCTCCACTAATTAAATCAAAGGCGATCATGCTATGATCACTATTGCCAAAAGGCCCCAACACCTTTATCTCTTGCACTAGATCTGGTGTTCCACTAAGGACTAGGTCTAATATGGCTTCCCCTCTGGTCGGTTCATGAACCAGCTGCTCCAAGCAGCAGTCATTTATTTCATCTAGGAACTTTATCTCCCTAGCATGTCCTGCCGTGACACTGACCCAGTCGATACTGGGGAATTGCTTTGCTGATCAGAAGAGGTAGAGGTTAAGGATGAGGCTGCACTGACTTCCTGCTAGTTGTGAAGCTGCTGGGTGTTAAGTGCAGTTGTGCTGTTTACAGTGGTGACAGTGCATGGCAGCTTACTCCATTCTCCTTTACTCCTATTCTCCATTTATCACCTACTCAGTTCCCTCCTCATATTTTGGCAAGTAATTAGAATGGAATTTAAGAACATAAGAACATAAGAAATGTCTTACTAGATCAGACCAAGATCCATCAAGTCCAGTATCCTGTTTCCAAAAGTGGCCAATCAGGTCACAAGTACTTGTCAGGTTCCCAAAAAGGCACACAGGTTCCACAATGCTTGTCCTGGGGTAAGCAGTGGATTTCCTGGATCCTCTTTAGGTTTATAGACCTTTCCTCCAGGAACTTGTCCAAACATTTTTTAAACCCAGCTACACCAACAGCTTTTACTACATTCCACTACTTCTACTACTACTTGTCATTTGTATAGCGCTACAAGGCATATGCAGCGCTGTACAGACACATGTAAAAGACAGTCTCTGCTCAGAGCTTACAATCTAGTCAAGACAGACAACACAACAGCTGAGGACAAGGACACATCAAGAGGAGTGGCAAGGAAACACATAGGAGACCAAGTGGATCAGGATGCAAAAGTGGCCTCAAAGAGGGGCAGAGATGAAGCCTGATGCACAGACTTGGGTAGTTTGTTCCAGGCGTATGGAGCAGCAAGGTGGAAGGATGGAAGTCTAGAGTTGGCAGTATAAGAGAAGGGCACAGATAGAAGGGATCTGCCACAAGAGTGGAACACCCGAGGAAGGGTGTAGGGAAAGATAAGAGAGGAAAGATAGGGAGGAGCAGTAGAATGAGTGCACTTATAGGTCAGTAGGAGAAGTTTGAACTGGCTATGGAAATGGATAGGGAGCCAGTGAAAGATATTGTTGCATAAAGTAGACTGTATTTATTCATCGTGTCTCCTTGTTAAGGGACTGGTTATTTATACCCCATTTTACCTGTTATACCTGCTTAATGCATACCCAAGTTTAATTTTCCTGTTTAATGTATACCCAAGTTATTATACCTGTTTCACTGTAAGCACAAATCACGAAATTGAGATGTGCAACTCTTATGTTCATTGTAAACCACACTGATGTCGAATAGCGCGGTATAAAAGAGACTGCAAATAAATAAATAAATAAAATAAATGTAGAGGCTGATGGAAGATTAGCTGCACAGCTGAGCTTTGAACAGATTGAAGGGGAGAGAGATGATTTAGAGGGAGACGAGCAAGGAGGCTGCAATAGTATAGACGGGAAGTGACTAAAGAGAGGATAAGTGTCTTATCCAGTAACGAATTCCAGAGTTGATTACACATTGAGTAAAAAAATGTTCACTCATTAGTCTTAAATGGGTTACATTGTAGCTTCATGGCATATCCTCTAGTCTTTCCAATCTAGCAGTCGCTGTAGGTCTCATCTATGTTCCTCTCTTCTTTATGTCCTCCAAGTCTGCTACTCTAGGCTCCAGAAACTGGACTCGTTCCCTGAGGGCAAAGTGTTCCTTGCACCTAGTGCATACCTAAGACCCCTCACTAACTTGGAGAAAATCGTACATGTGACACTCAGTGCAAAAGACTAGATAGAAGCCATCTAGCTGCTGGACTGCAGTCTGCATCTTAATTTTAAGGTTTTGTTTAGCTATTTAAGTTGTTTAAAGTTATTGGGATACTTGTACCGATACAACTATACTAAATAAGTTTAAGGGACTTTGTTCACCTCAAGATTAATTTTGTGGCCTTAATTAACTTATTCTTGGTGAGGATAAACAGCTGAACCTGGAAGTGAATTTGAGCATCTCTTCCCCTTTAATAGGTATAAGAGCCTATAAAGCTATGATTATGCCTGGGGTGCGTGGGAGGGAGTTAATACTTAGTAAAGGCTGGCTTGCTACACAGGTCTCAGACCTGTGCTTCTAAGGTAATCTGTTAACAATTTCCTGGGTGGAGCAGGAAGACTTTCAAATCGCCCCTTTGATCTGTCACTTAGCTTTTACATCTACTGTACTTAAAACAAATTCATAGATCTCTTTCCTCCTAACTAGAAGGCCTCATTGTAAAGGTCTCTAGAAACAATTTATTTATTTCTACTCAAAGAATATGTATCCTGCTCTTCTTTCTATGCTAAGCCATGCTCTGATTTGATTTTAATTAAACGTTTCTGCTGTTACTAGGCCCTGACTTAGTTTTAAACTTAAACCTCTTTGAGGCTGCTTTTGGATCCTAATCCTTTGTTCTTATTTAACTGTTTTATCATTCCAATCAAAGCGGTTTACATTGTAACTTAAACTTGGTAAACATACATTAAACAGGGACATTGATAACTTGGATTTTTCTGAGCAATGGAGGGTTAAGTGACTTGCCCAAGGCCACAAGGAGTGCTAGTGGGAATTGAACTCTGGTCTCTTGGTTCCTAAGCCAGAGCTCTAACCACAAGGCTACTCCTCATGTTCTGGTCGAGCAGGACAATATGGAACTGGGCTTAGTATGTTTGTAGTTGAGGACTGCTATGCTTGTTCATGACTGAGTCGGAGAGGATGGAATGTGTGGGTGGAGAATAGGCTGCATATGGGGCTTTTCTGGACAGGGGATGTCTAAAGTGTGTAGTTCAGATCTATAAATGGATAGATGCGTCTTCATGACAGAACGTGTATTTGGTTGTATGTTTATGACACGGCAATTCTTTCTTTGCTGCTCTCCCTCCTTCCACTACTTTGCCACCCTAAATGACTTTGATTTGCTTCTGCCCCTAAGACCATTTTCTTCCACCTCCCTTCATCAGTCACCTCTCCTCCCTCTTCCTCATCAAATGCCACTTCTCTCATCAGGCACTCCTTTTCCTCAATTTGGGAACCCTTTTCTTCTCAGCAGTCCTCCCCCTTTCCCTCCTTCCTACTCCATTAGGCATCTCTATTCTCTCCCTCTTCCCCCAGTAAAGTATTCCGTTTTCATACCTGGCGACTCGCTTCCCCCCAATCAGCCCCCCTTTCCCTTCAGCTTACAAAATGAATCTCAAATCCAAGTGACCCAAAAGGTACTATCAAAAAATTGAAATAGTCACCAGAATTGTCCTAAAGAACCACCTTACCTTTCACCAGTTTGTACCATTATTCTCATCTATTGTACTGTCTGTCTTGATTAGATTGTAAGCTCTGATGAGCAGAGACCATTTTTTATATATATCTGCACAGCGCTGCGGACGCCTTGTAACATTATATAAATGTTTAATGGTAGTAGTAGTAGTAACTCAAAGGTCTCTGCTGTGTTTAAAATTTAATCTAAAAGCAGTCTGCTGATACTAGGCCCTGACTGAGTTAACAAATACACTGGATTCTAAATTACACACATTAATCAGCTTTAACCCAAAGAATTCCCTTTTCCCCAAGATTTAGAGAATTTCCCAGAAGTAAATACTTAAGTCTCTTTTGGCAGTCCTTCAAGAATGTTAGTACATTGACTGTTTTTAGAGCATGGTGGCTATACTGCAGGTCTGTGCTAATGGGTAACGTGCACTAAATCCCACACTAAATACCTAGAGCTCTTTAGTAAACATTCCCCTTAATGCAGGATATGAAGAACCAGTGAAGAAATTAAAAATAGGAATGGTAGAGTCAAAAATTCCTGGAAGAATCTGCCGTCTCTATTGAACAGAAAAACCAGAAGAGGGGCTGGTGAGAATGTTGATGTAATTGAAGTGAGGGATGGTGAGGATTTTGATTCCAAGAATGGGGAACACATATATAACACAGGTACACTACCAAAAAACTGCCTCCAGTTTTGCAACTGATTCCTATAGATTTTGGGGTGCTGAATCCAGGAAAAATAGCCAAAATGTTCCATCACGTCACGTTTTCTTGCAAAATTAGATTTCTTACCCATATAAGGAATGTTCACATAATTTCTTTTTAGCCGACTGCAGTTTATTTTCTTGGCCCAAAATAGAGGTTGTAATGGTTAACTAACTAGAAACACTCCCTCATGATATTTTAGAGTGTTTTGTATTCATTTTATACATTAACAGGACAATTGGGAGGCGGGGGGCTAAATCTAGTACTCGCGCTGGCGCATGTTCTTTCCTGTTCGCCTCGCCTCGTTCGCTCGCTCAAACACGGTGGTTGCGACATGAACGTTCCTGTCAAATTTCAGTTTCTTGCAAGTTCATTATTACCTTTTGTTTGCTCAGTCGTAATCCAGCTTTATTCCGAAGTGGTTCACTACAGTTGTAGTTTGCAGTGCTGTGTATTTGTGATGGCTCACAGAGCCAGAGGTTGCGTCAACTCTCCGGACAGTTTTTGTTTTATTTGTGGGGAATATACCGTGAAAAAGCGGCAGAGGAACATTTCTGCATTTATTAAAAAAGTATATGTCGCCTATTTCGGTTTGAAGTTAGGTGATCAAGACAAACCGTGGGCTCCTCACAAAGTGTGCAAGACATGTGAGGAAGATCTACACTTATGGATGAAAGGTAAAAAACAAGCATTTCGTTTCGGAATACCTATGATGTGGCGTGAACAAAGAGACCACAGCAGTGACTGCTATTTTTGCTCTTGCATTGTGAAGGGATACAACTTAAAAAATAAGAACGTAATAAGTTACCCCAACCTTCCCTCAGCAATTAGGCCTATGTCTCATAGCAACGAAGTACCTGTGCCTGAACCACCAAAATCTTTGGATCATATTTGTGTGGACGGTTCTGATCATGATGAGACTCATCAGATGGCTTTTCCCGATGAGTCCAGTACTTCCGAGTTTGAAACTGAACCAGATCCGAAACCTGAACTTTTCTCTCAAGCTGAATTGAATGATTTAGTCCGGGATTTAGGACTCCCAAAAGATGCTGCCCAACTGCTAGGTTCTCGGCTTAAACAGAAAAATCTATTGTCACCAATAACAACTTTTTATTGGTACCGCAATCGCGAGACACAATTTTTGAAGTATTTCAGCAAAGAGGAAGATTTGGTATTTTGCAACGATATATATGGAGTGATGGAAAAGTTTAAACTCAAGTATGATCCTGCTGAATGGCGGATGTTCATTGATTTGTCAAAAGACAGCATAAAAGGTGTTCTTCTTCATAATGGCAACACATTCGCTTCAGTTCCTATTGCTCACTCTGTTATTCTCCAAGAAAAATACGAGAATTTGGCCCTGATTCTTCAGAAGATTCGTTATGATGAGCATAAGTGGATGATTTGTGGAGACTTTAAAATTCTATCCATGCTATTAGGGCAGCAATACGGTTTCACCAAATATCCCTGCTTCCTTTGCTTGTGGGATAGCCGGGCCCGCGACCTACACTGGGGGAAAAAAGACTGGCCAATTTGGGAGTATTTGAGACCCGGTGAGAAAAATGTTCTTCATGAGAGCTTGGTACCTCGTGATAAAATTCTATTACCACCTCTCCACATTAAGTTGGGTCTTATTAAGCAATTCATCAAGTCCCTTCCAAAAGATGGTGAGTGCTTTCGGTACCTTTGCTCAAAGTTCCCCCGACTTTCTGAAGCAAAGCTAAAGGAAGGAGTGTTTGTTGGCCCTGATATAAGGAAACTCATTTCAGATGGAGCATTCGCTGAAACGATGTCTGAGAAGGAAAAAGAAGCCTGGGATTCCTTCAAGGATGTTGTTCTCAAATTCCTGGGGAACAGGCGGGATGAGAACTATAAGGATATTGTTGCCAGGATGCTCAATGCCTTCAAAGAACAAGGCTGTAACATGAGCCTGAAAGTCCATTTCTTGCACTCCCATGTGAACTACTTTCCCGAAAACTTGGGGGCGTACAGTGAAGAACAAGGTGAAAGGTTTCACCAGGACATCAAGGACGCAGAGAGAAGGTACCAAGGAAGATGGAACACCACTATGATGGCTGATTTCTGCTGGTTGCTGCTGCGGGAAACCCCAGATGAAAAATACGCCAAGCAGCGCACCAAGAGAAGCATTCGGGGGAAGAAGAAACGGGCCCACCAGGAGATTGATTGACCCAAGAATGACTTTAAAATCTAAACTGTGTTGACAAATATCGTGTTTTTACTAAACTTTGAAATAAAAATTTGCTAGTTATTACCACAGTGTCGGATCTCATTTATTAGAATTTTATTTTCACACCATCGGGTGTTTGTCTTCATGTATTGCAATGGTGCGGTTTGCGTTTTCTATTCTTACATACATACCTGTACAACATTTTTTGCACATTTCTTTGCTTTGCTTTGTGTCTAACCTCGCTCTTATATGCTCAATGTTTGTGCACATGTATGTGGCTGTTTTAAGTGCAGACAATTTTGCTACCATCACAGTGTGTTTTGTTGACATTACTCTATTCTTATGTGCTGCCTTGTTACAATTTTCTTTATTCTTATTTGAATAACTACTAAACAATTAGTATAAAGAATTCATCCAAGAAACTTTTATCTCGATCGCACTCAATCTGAAACGTTCACCTCAAACTGCTAACCCAATGTAGCAAAAAATCTGTACGTGATGGAGCAAATTGGTTACCAGATTTGGATTCAGCGCACCAAAAAACGTAAAAATCAATCGAAACATTAGAGGCAGTTTAAAAAAATTTTTTTTTAGTGTACCTGTGTAATCTACCTAGAATCAACGTGGTAACACTCATAGGCATTTCACCACTGGAATGCCATAACTCTGATAAACCTTTGTCAAGAAGTGAAATCAAAAGGAAAATAAGGTGGTACCTTTTTACTGGACTAAATACATTTTTAAATCTAGGTTACAACTGTCTTCCTCAGAATTGGACAGTATGAGCAACAAATAATGTGTAGACACCCTTTAGTAGTGGTTAACAAGCTATGGGTTGGGTCCCCAAATGGGCCTCACAATCGGTGGATAGGGGTCACAGAAACAGGGCTCTTTCCCTTCCTTCTGGATCTCCACTTTGACCTATGTAGTGGCAGTCAGCATAGCGCCTGTAATTCAATGTTTACAGGTCCCCCTCCTCCTCCTATGTGGGCTTCCTGTTAACACTGGATATACTGGGATCTGTGAGCACTCTGAAACACAGGATCCATGCTGACTACTGCTTCTCTTGCTATCACTGCTGCCTTCTTCATGCTTTGGATAAATTTTCGGGGGGGGGGGGGGTTGGGGGGGGTAGTTAAGTCTGCTGTTTTCAAATCAAGTGTTAAAATTGGGTCATATTGGATAAAGGTTTGGGAACCACCACCCTTCACAGTTTCTTTGTTAAATATATTTATTTTTAGTGACTAGCTTGCAAAAGTAATATATCAATTGCCCAATTTCTGCTTATAGGATTTTTCTCTATCTGAAAACTGTTAAGTATTTTTATGGAGTGCATTTCACATTATGTTCTGTTTAATTGTGGTACGGTTAAAAAGGATGACCTCTGACTGCGTGTCTTTGAGGGTGATCGTTTCATTGCATTTTAATTGAATTTCAAGTTAATTGTTATATTTTATTAAGACGGCATTACTGAAGTCAGCCGAGTCACAGAGAAGTTAATAAAAAGATATGCTATTACTCCTTTATGAAAGCTGACACTCAACTTAGCATTCCAAATTTGGTAATATCATGGTTTCTCTCTAGAAAGGAAATAAAAGATGTTTGAATGACTTTATGAAATATGTTGAAGGGATTAAAATCAAGAATATATGTGATTAAATTATAATAAAAATTAACACAATTATGCTTGATGAAGATACTCAAATTCATTTTGGCTGGTAGTTGAATACTGGGAGAACTATTTTTCATTAACTTCATAATCGCAAAGATATACATGAGTGTGTGTGCATAAATATAGAATTTTCAAGAAAGCTGAGCTCCTAAATTGGTGCCTTATTTTCAGCCCAATTTAGGAGACTAAATTTTCTGGAGAAAATTCATCTTATTTTAGGAGCTTAGAAGGTATGCTTATAAATTTAGACCCATTATTCATTTGCCTAGATTTATGAGCCTAGTGCTGAAAATCATTGCTAAGCTCCTACCTCCTCTGCTCTAAATCCAGTCCTGTTTCCATCCACTTTTGTTGCACCTAAATTTAGGAATTTAATGATATTTTGAGCATAAAAGCAGGTACTTGGCCCTATAAATTTTCAGAGAGGCTAATTTAAGAGCACAGGGGGGATATTCAAAGGTATTTACATGGGTTGTAGGCCTGCAAACCATGTAAATACCGCTGACTGAGATATTCAGAGCACTAATATGGTTAGTGCAGCTGGATATCCTCTATATGCCCCAGTGCTAAGCGGTTTAGCATCAGGGTGTATTGTGGGCATTCTAGGTTGGAGCGGAGGCAGCACCCATTACTAACTATGCAGCAGCAATATTGAGCCACTGCCCAGTTAGCGCCAAGCAAAGTTAGGCACAGCAAATGTTGGCCTAACTTTACCCATGGAAGCTAACTGGGTGGTGGCTCAATATTGCCGGATTCTGCAGCGACTTACTAACTTTAATTACACACACCATTTATTCCAATAAGAGTTTTGTTAAGACAAGTGTTTTGAGTTCTACCAGTTGTACGATATTCATATACTGGTTGGCTCGCCCTCTGTTTTTCCTCGGTCATGTTATGGCCATGAGGGTTACTGGAGTCTTTTCATTTTACATCAGAGTGCTCTTGTTTTGTTTGGACTTTTGAGTCTGGTTAATTAGTCTGTTTTCTTCTTTTTCCATCTTTTGCCTATATAAAGGAGTTTTGAATTTTGTATTTGGTAGTTCATTTGGCTCCTTGAGAAGATATATTTTTGATATGGTCTTTATCTTCTGTCATTTACTATGTTAATATGTAAAACCAAACTATCTTTAACATCAGCAGTTTCATAAGACTGAACATATGAAATCTGTCTTTCCAAATTAATAAACTGTGAAATTAGCTGAGTTACTCTTACTACATTATTCCAATTTTTGAACCGACTCTTAAAAGTTATCTAAAATGTACTGTATAAAGTCTGATTATCTTTCATAATGAAGCAGGATATATGCAAGGGTTCCCTGAAAGGTACGTTCAAAATATCTTCAGGAGCCCATGTTTGATAATTTGTTTGATGAAGCCTTTATTACATCTCAATTTCCCCTGACAAAGGCATTTGCTGAAACATGGCCATGTCGAGGCTTTCTACTTAATAAAGGACTTCTTGGTTTTACACCTCGCTCCTTGTTCTCATTTCTTGTGACTTCATCATAGCCATTAAATGCATCCACATAGGGATAATTCCCCAGAAAATTCCGGGCTGCGGAGCCGACATGCGCGCGGCCCCGTGGTAACTGGGGGGGGGGGCGGCAAGGACGCGATCCCCCAGGCCGCGGCATCGAGGGGGAAAAGGGGGAGAGCCGGAGCGGTTCTGGGCGCCTCATTGGCTCCCGCAGGCCGCCTGGAGGCGGGGGGAGCCAATGGGGTGGAAGGGAGGCAGGGCCAGCCTCCGGCAAGTGCGGGGACGCGCCGTGGCTCCGGCCTTTTCCAGGTCGGAGCCAGACGTGTCGGGTGCTGCACTAGCGAGCTCGCAGCACCATGAGG
Source organism: Ichthyophis bannanicus (assembly GCA_033557465.1). Classification (NCBI taxonomy): domain Eukaryota; kingdom Metazoa; phylum Chordata; class Amphibia; order Gymnophiona; family Ichthyophiidae; genus Ichthyophis; species Ichthyophis bannanicus. The sequence goes on along the minus strand of CM066032.1, from coordinate 364,093,754 downwards.
CCTTAGAGCAATTTCGGGGGTCCGATTCGGAAAAGCAGCGGCTCGGGTGAGTGCCGGAAGGGGGGTGCCGGGGGTCCATTTAAAAAAAAAAAAAAAAACCTAAATAAATAAATAAAGGGCGCAGTAAAGACGGGGAATAGAAACGTTTTACTGCTTTAGGCAGTTAAAGGGTGGGGGGGGCAAAGGTATACGGGGGAGGCAGGGAATCGGAGGCCGGAATTTAAAAAAAAAAAAAAAAAAAAGGGAAACCAACCAAGCAGACCCCTGTGGAAGCAGGGGAGCTGGGAGCCATGCGGTCTGGCAAAGGGCGGGGGGGGGGGGGGGAGCACCTGGGAAAGGGCTTCAAAAGGGTCAAGGGAGAGGGGCAGCTGGGGGGGCTCGTGAGCGGGATAGGACAAGGTCTGCCCCAGGGGTGGAAAGGGCGGTGGCGTGAGTGGGGGTCAGGGGGGTGATCTTCATGGAGTGACTCGGGGTAGAGGCAGAACAGGCAGCCGTGGAGCACGTGCTGGGGGGAGCATGCGGCGTGGGGGTGGGCCTGCGCAGGACCGTCCCGGGGGTGTGGGGGATGTGCACGGGGGTGCGACGCGGAATGATGACCACTTGGGTCCAGAGGGGCGAACAGGGGTAGCTGGGGATCTGAGTGGGGGACCTTCGGGTTCTACGGGGAAGATAGTGCCTGAAGCAGGGCTACCTCCGGTTGGGGGTTTTGTGCGAGTGTTGGGCGAGGCACGGGCTGCTGAGGGTGCGGTGCCAGTGGGCCCTGTGCACCGGCCTGGAGTGTTGGGGTGTGCATACCCGCCGGCATGGGAGCACTGGCAGGGTGGGGGCCAAGGCTCTTCGGGGGCGGAGTGGTTGGGGGCGTGGCAGCCCCCTTGGGCGATGGGGGGGGTCCCCTTCACCTTTTCCTGTGTTTTCTCCGCAGGTCCCCTTTGGATGGCAGTACCCTGGGAGTCCGTGGATCAGCGGTTCGAGACCATCTGCATCAGCGCCTGCGGAGGGGTCGAGAGAGATGATGCCAGCAGCAACGCACATGGGGACGGAGCCGCGGGAGGCCGGCGCGGCAGGAGAAGAGTCGGCGCGAGTGGCAGGTGAGTTGGCAGGGGATCAGGGTACGACTGAAGGGGGTGGGGCAGGGGCGGTGGCGGGGGGAGGTAGGAAAGTGAGGAGGAAGCAGAAACATCCATGTCATAGACGGCGAAGGTCGGGGACGTCATCCACCTCGTCGACCGCTTCTACGTTAGATTCTTCGTCATCTGACGGGGATAAGGGGCAGGATTTGCACGGGATGGAGGGTAGGGCAAGTGCGGTCACGGCGACGCCTACGGTGGCGGCATATTCGGAGTTATGGGAAGGCGTGCCAAAGACTCTGCGGCGGAAGATTCTGTGAAGGCTCTATATAGACATTTTCCGTTTGCTTGAAGGCCGAAAACGGTCCGGGGACAGCAGACGGAAGAGGAAGGAAGACGAGAAGGCGGGGAGGGTGAGGAGCGCGGCGCGGCGCGGAACGTGGTGAACTGATGCAAGCCTTTTTACGACTCGCTAGTGTGTGGGGGCATTCGCACCCGGAGTATTACGGTATGCTCCTCGCTTATGCGGATTCCATCTTAGAAGCTGCACAATTGCACGAGGGTTGGGCATGGCTCAACTATGATGAAAAGTTCCGGGATAAGATGGAAGAAAATCATCTGCTGTCCTGGGGGACGCAAGACATCAATTTATGGCTGACGCAGATGGCAGTCCGACCCAGCGGTAGTGCGGCGAGCAGTGCACGGGGAGGAGCGGCCATTGTTTCGGGGGCTGGGCGGCCCTTTCGAGGGGGCGGACCCGCTGGGGTCCAAAAAGCATCAGCTTCGGGGGGGGGGGGGGTTCGGGATGTCTGTTGGCGATTTAACAAATCGTCATGCCCGTTCCCGGATTGTAAATTCCGGCACGCCTGTTCCGTATGCAACGGAGCGCACTCTGTGCTCAAATGTGTTAAGAGAGGAGCGGGTGGGGCCGGAGTGCCCCCTCCAAAACAGTAAGCCTCCTGAGCTTAGCTCCCACTCCAGTCAGGATAGAAGCAATGCGCCCGTGGCTGAAACGGTATCCAAAACGAAAGGACAGTGCAGTAATTGAGGGGGGATTTAGTGAAGGCTTTCGAATTCCGGTGGTGGGCAAGGTGATCTGTACTAAAGCTAGAAATTCGCCTTCGGTGCGGCAATTTGCCCAGATAGTGCGGGATAAGTTGGCGGTGGAGATTGGATTGGGGCGGGTGGCGGGCCCATTCGCGGAGCGGCCTTTTGAAGATCTGGTTATATCCCCATTGAGTATAATCCCGAAAAAGGAGCATGGGAAGTTCCGTTTAATCCACAACCTTTCCTTCCCTGCGGGGTCGTCAGTTAACGACCATATCCCGGACAATCTGTGCGCGGTTTGGTATGCCTCCTTGGATGCAGCGTTGGAGCTGGTGAGGTGCTGTGGTCCGGGGTGTTTGATGGCAAAAGCGGATATCGAGTCAGCCTTCCGTTTGCTGCCGGTGCACCCGGCGTCTTTTCCTCTATTGGGGTTTTGTTTCGAAGGGGACAGCTATTTCGATAAGTGTATGCCCATGGGGTGCGTGATCTCTTGTGCATATTTTGAACGGTTTAGTAGTTTTTTACACTGGGCATTGGTGAAGCAGGTGGGTTGCGCAAACGTGGTGCATTACTTAGATGATTTCCTGTTCGTTGGCAAGGCTTGGTCGGAGTGGTGCTCGGATTTGCTTGGTGGCTTGGAGCGGCTGGCTCGTGGGTGGGGTGTCCCTCTCACGACGGGGAAGATGGAGGGCCCCTCCACCGTCCTTACCTTCTTAGGGGTGAAGCTCGACTCGGTGGGGATGGTAGCTCGCCTACCTGCGGCTAAGATAGTGAAGCTCCGAGTCTTGGTCGCGAATGTGCTAGTCTCCAGCAAGTTAACATTGCGGGAACTGCAATCGCTGATCGGCTCGTTGAATTTCGGGTGTAGGGTTATTCCGATGGGGCGGGTATTTTTGAGGCGGCTATCAGCGGCTACGGTAGGGGTCCGCAGGCCTCATCATCGGATCAGGGTATCGCAAAGCATTCGGGCAGACATGCGGGTGTGGGATGAGTTTCTTCGTGATTTTAATGGTACTACGGTTTTACGGGAGAGGGAGGTCTCTAGTACGGCTCTGCAATTGTACACGGATGCGGCTGGGTGCTTGGGCGTTTACTTTGGGGGTTCCTGGTGTGCGGCAGGGTGGCCCCAGGCATGGCGGGAGTCGGGCCTGACCAGAAATATCACCTTTTTGGAGTTGTTTCTGATCCTGGTGGTGTTAACCATATGGCCGGACAGACTCCGGAATCGTCGGTTGGTCTGGTGGTGCGACAATGCGGCAGTCGTGTCTGTTGTAAACAATTACGCCCCTCGCTGCAAGCAAGTGGCCGATTTAATGCGTCAGGTTGTGTTAGCTTGCTTGCGTTTGAATGTGGTGGTGAAGGCCCGTCATATTCCTGGAAGTACTAACAAAATTGCTGACACTCTTTCCCGTTTTCAGTGGGAGCTGTTTCGGACTTTGGCGCCGGAAGCCGAAGAAGTGGGAGCATCGGTCCCGGCGCACTTATGGCGGATTGGCCTGGCGACATAAAGGATCTGCTGAGGAATTCAGTGTCTGCGGCGACGTGGGCGGCGTATCAGCAGGGTTGCGACAGTGTGGTAACTTTCCTTGCGGAGCACGGCTGGCGACAGGGTCCAGTCCCTGAGCTGCTCCTGGGTCAATATGTGGTAGCGGCAAAGGCGGCGGGTCTGTCGAGGGCAACGGTGAGGAGGCAGCTGGCTGGGTTTTCTTTCTTTGCGGGAGCGGTTGGTTGGGGGGTGGCCAGGAAGGGAATTTTGACTCGTCGACTTTCGCAAGGGTGGGAGCGGTCCCTTCCCACCCCGGCGGACGGGCGGCGGGCGATAACTTATGACTTGTTGACCCGCCTATTGGACATTTTACCACAGGTAGTGTCCTCCCAGTTCAAGGGCACCCTATTTCGGGCCGTTTTTTCGGTGGCCTTCTTCGGTGCATTTAGGGTGGGGGAGCTTGTGTCGGAGTCGGGTCGTAGGAGCTGTGCGCGTGACCTGAAAGTCCACCAGGTGCGAGTGGGGAAGGGCATGGTCTGCATACACTTAGCGCGTTCCAAGACTGATCAGTCGGGGAGAGGTGCCTGGGTGGTGCTGCGCGCCGTGCCGGGGGCACTTGCCTGCCCAGTCAGGCTGCTGGGCGCCTACTTGCAGGTGCGGCCAGCCAGGGCAGGCAGTCTGTTCCTTCACGAGGACGCGAGGGTGCTCACGCGCTACCAGTTTACGGCGGTGCTGCAGCTGTCGTTGCAACGGATTGGGGAGGACCCCTGTAGGTTTGCTCCACATTCCTTTCGGATCGGTGCAGCGACCAGCGCGGCAGCAGAAGGTCTTCCGGAGCGGGAGATACAATGGATAGGGCGGTGGAAATCGCAGGCGTTCCAGGGCTATGTGCGTTTGTAGCGGGCCCTGGGAGGTGCTAACTCTGTTATTTTTACTTTGCAGAAAGGGGCCATGCATCGTGTCGCTGTTGGGTGATTGGCCACTCGTTTGTTTACTGGGCTGGTTGGCGAGCAGCAACACGGCCATTGGGGCCGCACCTTGGACTGGAGGCGCTGGGAGTGACCGTATCATGGCTGGGCGAGCGCGGACTCCGGTGGATCCAGCTTTTGCCTTTGCTGCGGCATCACGAGCGCATGAGAGGGGCGCCGGATATCCTGCTGATTCACCTAGGCGGCAACGATATGGTGTCCTGGACCTGCAAGCAGCTGATTCGCGCTGTTCATAAGGACTTGGGGGAGGTTTTCGTAATGTTTCCGGGAGTTATTGTGCTTTGGTCTGATATCCTTCCACGGCCGGCCTGCTGGGACCAGCGGCGGTGGTCTAGAGGGCTGACGAAAGTTAATCGCCAAATTGGCAGGTGGGTGGGGGAGCGGGGCGGGTGCCAGATCTTGCACCCGTGGGTGGACATGGAGTGTTCTGGCCTGTTCCGGCCAGATGGCATGCATCTCTCGCCAATCGGGATGGACCTGCTGCTGAATGATTGACAGGAGGCTGTGGAAGGTGTCAGGCAGGGGAGTTGGGCTGGTCGCAGCTTCAGGTTGGGGGGTGGCTCAGGTCTGTAGGGCCTGAGCCGGTGGCGGGAACCCGGAGGTTTCCGGGTTCCGGAGCCGGAGGCAAGCTGTTGGGCGGGGGTGGGGGACCCCCGCCTGGACAACCCCTCAGGTTTTTGCTAATAATATGGCGAAGCCGGACAAGGGAGGGCTAGGCTGTTAGCCGGGGCCTGGACTCAGCAGAAGCGGAAGCGGCGTCACCTTGCTACTCACATGGCTGGTGAGGGCTCGCGCTTTGATAAAAGAGGGGGGGTAATGTTATTGTGTTGGATTGTAATTTGGTTATTGTTAAAGGTTAATAAAGCTGCGACCAGTTTAAGCCCAAAATTGTGTGATGATTTTATTGAAGGGAGTGCGGGGGTGCACGGGAGAAGTGTGGAGTTGGGGGGAGAGGCGACGCGTCTGCCTTACCCGGTTAATTCCGGGCCGCGGAGACGACGTGCGCGCGTCCCCGTGGTAACCGGGGGGCGGCAAGGATGCGATCCCCCAGGCCGCGGCGTCGAGGGGGAAAAGGGGGGAGAGCCGGAGCGGTTCTGGGCGCCCCATTGGCTCCTGCAGGCTGCCGGGAGGCGGGGGGAGCCAATGGGGCAGAAGGGAGGCGGGGCCAGCCTCCGGCAAGTGCAGGGATGTGCCGTGGCTCCGGCCTTTTCCAGGTCGGAGCAAGACGTGTTGTGTGCCCGCCCGCCCACCCTAGCGTTTGGGGTGGGGCTGTGGTTGAGAATGTGGGCTGTTGCAGCTGGGGGGGGGGGGGGGTGGCGGGATCCCGGAGGTTTCCGGGTTCCGGAGCCAGAGGCAAGCTGTTGGGCGGGGGTGGGGGACCCCCGCCCGGACAACCCCTCAGGTTTTTGCTAGTAATATGGCAAAGCCGGATGAGCGAGGGCTAGGCTGTTAGCAGGGGCCTGGACTCAGCAGAAGCGGAAGCGGCGTCACCTTGCTACTCACATGGCTGGTGAGGGCTCACGCTTTGATAAAAGAGGGGGGGGGGGTAATGTTATTGTGTTGGATTGTAATTTGGTTATTGTTAAAGGTTAATAAAGCTGCGACCAGTTTAAGCCCAAAATTGTGTGATGATTTTATTGAAGGGAGTGCGGGGGTGCACGGGAGAAGTGTGGAGTTGGGGGGAGAGGCGACGCGTCCGCCTTACCCGGTTACTAATATTTACTTCCTTTATAATTATGTCACCTTCACATATTCAAGCTCTGATGCTGTCGGCATTTCACTATTTGCTGCGCCAGCGAAGTGTTTTCTGATCAAACAACAGCCCCCCCCCCCAAACCCCCACAAATGAGCACCTAATCCTATATGTGAAAAACTTCTAAATTATACACCATCCCACCGCTATCCCTAATCTTCATTTTATTACATTGAACACCTCATACAGATTATACAGACAGAACTCTTTAACATTGATATTGACAGCTGCAAAACAAAAACAATTTCCCCTAGTCATCAAACATATCCATGTATAGGGTTTATTTATGAATATTACTATTATCATCTTCAGTTTGTATGATGTCATTAATTTTTATGCTTGAGTATAAGTGGAACAAAATACATCATGTTGGTTTCAACTTTAAAGCTAAGAACACATGTTTTCAGTGCCAATTTGCATTTGTATTATTTTCTACGTTATTGATGTCATCTAGAAATTCCTCTTTTATTTATTTATTTATTTTATTTTATTTATTACAATTTCTTATATACCGCACTATCTGGTGTCAGCGCGGTTTACATTATAACACTATGACCATAACAACAAGCTGTTTGGTTTTACATAGAACAGGGGTACAAACTTGGATAACAGGGGCGAACTATATGAGATATTTACACGAAACATGATTGAAGTGCCAGTAACATAATGAACGTAATGATCATTTCTTAAGTGGGGGTACCTAGGTTCCGTTGTTAACTGAGTAGTATTGGAGGAAAAGGTGGTATTTGAGTGCCTTCCTGAACTGAGATAGGTCAACAATGGTCCGAATTTCGGCAGGTAGAGCGTTCCAGCATTTGGGGACATAGAAACTGAACGCCCTGTTTGCAGTTGTCATGTTGCATTTTGTCAATGCCTTTGGGGCTATTAGTAGGTTTATGGCTGTTGCTCTTCTGGATCTGTTGGGGGGCACCGTGTGAATAAGTTCTGTGAGTGCGGAGGCTGAGATACCTTTGATTGCCTTGAAAGAGAGGAGTAGGGTTTTAAAGATAATCCTCACATGGATGGGGAGCCAGTGAAGCTGTTTGAGAATGGGAGTCACGTGGTCACTTCTGGAGGCTCCGTAGAGGACCCTTGCTGCAGCATTCATGGCTAGCTGTAAAAGGCTCAGTGTGGATTGAGGGAGACCTTGTAAGATGGCATTTGCAAAGTCGAAGTGTGGCAGGATTAGCGCTTGGTATATGGTCCGGAAATCGTCTGGGTCCAACAGGGAGCGCAGATGCCTGAGCGTGCGGATTTTGAAGTATACAGCTTTGACTATGTTGCTTATGTGGTGTTTCATATCCAGACGTTGGTCCAAAGTGACTCCAAGGTATCTTATTGTTTCTTTAGTTTGTAAGTCAGCTTCCTTGACACTGACATGGGATGGGGGAATAAAGTTGGGGTCTCTGGCGATGAAAAGCACCTCCGTTTTCTTATGTTGAATGCGGAGGTTTTGTGATTGGAGCCAATCTGAGACCGCATTGAAACAGTCTACCAGTGGGGTCAGGTCCATTTGAGCTGTAGAGAACAGTATGTATAGGAGTATGTCGTCTGCATATATCAAACAGTTTACGTTGAAAGATCTAATGATGTTGCAGATGGGCTGCATGTATATATTGAATAGTAGAGAAGACAACGAGGAACCTTGAGGCACACCTTGCTTTTGATGGAAGCGTTTTGACTCTTCTGATCCAGACTTCACATATTGCCATCTTCCATCCAGATAAGACTTACACCATCCTAGCGCAATGTTGCAGACGCCCTTCTCTTTCAGTCGACTGAGGAGAATTTCGTGACTCACCGAGTCGAACGCCGCGGCGATGTCTAAGAAGATGAGTGCAAAACCTTGTTGGATATTGTCAATGCCTGTGATGATATCGTTGAATAGGCTAGTGAGTAGGGTCTCGACTTCATGATATTCTCTGAACCCATGTTGGCAGTGGTCTAGTGGAGCTACAGAGTCTATATGGTCTTGAATTTGCCGTTGTACCTCTTTCTCAATAATTTTAGCTAGGAGGGGAATACTAGCTATTGGCCTATAAGAATCGACCTTTTGAGGGCCTAGTTTGGGGTTTTTCAATAGCGGCCTAATGGAAGTCTGTTTGAGTGCTGTGGGGAAGGAACCTGTTGTGAAGGAGAGGTTCATTAGATTCGCGATGAAAGGGCTGAAAACATCGCGTAGCTCCTTAATCCAAAAAGCTGGGCAATGGTCAGTTTGCGCAGTGGAGGTATTGAGAGATGCTATTGTATCCTCAATACATTTAGTGGATGGTGTGGAGAATTTGTTTAGTGGGGTTAGGCCCGTTGGTTCATGATACGGGTCTGCTGAAACCTTGTCAGTTTGCACGATCTTGGATTGCAAGTATTCAGCGAATCTTTGTGGGTGAATCTCACTGTGTTGTTCGGGAGATGGTTCCTTCGAGAGGGATTTGACCAAGTTGAAAAGATCACGTGGTTTGTTCAGTGATCTTTTTAGGGTGTCGGTGTGATATTGCTTCATTTTGGTTGTGATTGCTTCGCGGTGCCTTGAGAGATGGATTCGATAAGCGTTCTGATCTTCAGTAGTAAGCGATCGGCGCCATCGGCGCTCAAGCCTGCGTAGTTGATTAAGAGAAGATCGCAGCTGAGGAGAGAACCATGGGGCAGAGCTTCTTTTTATCCTTGCTGTGCTGTTGGAATTCAGGCATTGTGAGATGGCATGCAGGTTGGAGTTCCAGGAGGAGATCAGTTCTTCAAGGTCAGGCGTAGATTTGTTGAGGAGTGATTGCGTCTCAGACAGGATGTGTTCCCTGTTAAATGGGCGAAAGCTTCTTGTGGACGTTCGTGGTGAGCTGTTCGTATTTCGGCTCCTATGCGGTTGCTTATTGTTGATGGGTATCTGGATAATAATCAATTTGTGGTCCGACCAGGGTACATCAACGACTGATAATGGTAGGTTGTGGTTTTGTTCGATGACTGGCTGAGGAGCAAACACCATATCAAGAATATTACCCTTTATATGTGTGGGTTTGTTAATGATTTGCTTAAAACCCAGGTCTTCAATGGCACCAAGGAAGGCAGTTGGCATGGTTTTGGGGTAAAGATGGGAGATTGAAGTCACCCATTATCCAATTTGGTTTATTGGGATTGAGGGTGTTGGCTGCTAGGTCAATAATGGTCGGGAGGTCATCTGGAGAAGCAGACGGTGTTCTGTATAACAGGTTGATGGAGCATTGCTAGTTTGTGATGGAGAGAATGTCTAGACTGTCTGTGCTAGAGGAATCGGTTATGTGGAAGTTCAGGTCTGATTTGGTTAGTATGAGTACTCCTCCTCCTTTTTTGTTTTCTGTATGTCTTGTGTGTATGGAGAAGTTGGGGGGTAGGAGTTGGTTGAGGAGAACGTTGTCCTCCGATGATAGCCAGGTTTCCGTGATCATAAGTATCTCTAGGTTATAAAGGGAGATTGTGTCTAGAACAACAGGCCATTTTTTGCGCATAGAATGCGCGTTTATGATGGCACATTTTATGGGTCGGCAGTTCAAAGGTTTTTTCTGGTTGGGTGTTTTGGATAAATGGAGAGCTATATGTATCAGGTGGGAGCGGCGCGTGTAGGCGTCACTTCCTGGGTGGGAGTATAGGGGTCCAGACCATCTTTTTCCATGGCTATTCAAAACGGGAATTATGCCGTGGGACGGGTAAAGGGCCTGGGAGGTTCCAAGCCAGTGTGTAAGGAGGTAAAAGCTAATAAGGGCAGCGAACTGGAGGGCCATTTTGGGTGTTGTGGTTGTGTGTGAGACACTGTGGTTATGAGACCGTATAGTGCAGTAATGAGACACTACAGTCAGGAGGAGTTATATGCAAAAATACAAAATTGAGATGGTACAATAGTGAGATCTGTAATAGAGCGAGTCTTCAGGGTACAGATTACCAACGCTAACACATTAAATACACTTTAAACCATGCTGAGAAGATACAAAATGAGCAGATGCAATGATGAGATGATATAGAAGTGAAATAGTGAAATGGATTTAGGGAAATGGATTTAGTGAAATGGATTTAGGGAAATGCATGGAGTCGAGACTCTCATGACCTCATTAATCAATTCGCTCATCTGTGGGATCAATAACATAAGATCTGGTGTCGCAATGATCTTCCTCGATATATCCGCTGCGTTTGATTCGGTAGACTATAAGATTCTACTATCGCGACTCTACGAAAAGGGCATACAAGGTCTAGCATGGAACTGGTGTAAATCATACCTCGAAGATCGCTGGCAACATGTTCGCATCGACTCCAAAATGTCAGAACCATTCCTCCAAACACAAGGGGTTCCACAAGGCTCCTCTCTATCGGCGCTCCTCTTCAATATATATATGCAGCCAATTTGCCAAATCACCAAATCATTTAATGTTTCCTGCCTCATTTACGCTGACGACGTGCTTATTTTCACCCCGATTGATATAACGAATCCAAATTACACCAACTTAACCAACTGTTTCAATGCAATAGCAGATTGGCTTTTAGATCAAAACATGTGAATCAACTTCAAAAAGACTGAAGTATTAATTGTCACAAGAAACAAGCTATTCTCCCCCCCTGCATTCCTCAAGGTACGGGACGCCGAGCTCCCAATCAAGAATTCAATCCGTTACCTAGGTGTGATCCTTGATCAACGACTTGATTTTACCTCTCACATAAAAAGCACGGTAAAAACTATTTACTTCAAGATAAAAACATTACGCCACCTAAGACCCATGCTAGAATACAGCGACTTCCGCTCAATATTCCAAGCAATAGTCACTCCACACTTTGACTATGCGAATATTGTATTACATGGTCTTCCAAAGAACACCATTAACCCCCTGCAACTAGCAATGAATGCTGCGGCCCGTATCCTAGTTGGAGCATCTAAGAGAGACCATATCACGCCAATCCTTAGGGACCTTCACTGGCTCCCTATAGAATGTAGAATTAGGTACAAAGCTCTTCTCATCACATTCAAGGCCTTAAATAATCTATCACCAGCAACGACTTCAGACCTCATCAGTCTACCTCCCGAGACAAGAACCAGGAGACCACTCGCTGAAAATACCCTAGTCATTCCCAGTGAATCCACAAATTGGTCCCAATCAACAATCAACAGAGCATTTAAATCTTATGCGCCTAGATGCTGGAATAAACTTCCTCCAGATATCAGAGCAATACGAGACATGAAGCAGTTCAGGAAGGCTATCAAGCATTATCTATTCACTGAGTACTTCCAGCCACCGTAATCCTAATATAAGATGTCATAAGACAAATTCATATGCATAACTACTCCATAAGACATACCTTCTAGAACTAAAAATTTTGTTGTAATTCCGCTGCTCACTAAAATCTCTCTGCTGGTTGAATTTATGTAAATAGTTCAATCGTTATTGTAGATAGTTACCCTTGTTTTCCCAAGTTTATTGCCCTGTGATATGTAACTCATACGTGTTTTCAAATGTACTGAGAATGTTTTGTTCCATGTAAACCGCGCTGATGCTAAAGAGCGCGGTATATAAGAAACTTTAAATAAATAAATAAATAAATAGTGTTCTAACCAGTTACATGGTACCTTGATCGGGCAAAACAGTACAGGATCATATAGGCTATGTTGATTAGTACCTTTCCAGGATGAACTCAGATCCATAGAGCAGACTGATCTTATTATGCAGTGCGGGTTCAGGTTTACAAACTGGCGTTGTTAGATGTAGCTGGGGTGAGCTTGTTGTTAGAGGCCGTCTTCTGGGGCTGAGTGGTATGCAGCAGTTTTAGGGTGTCCTTCCTCTCGGTCCACGCCTAAGGGCCACGCCCAAGGGCCCTTTGGTGAGGCCCCGCCAGGCGTGGGCGTGCCCGATGGCGCGAGCTTTAAATGTGCTGGGAAGAGCCCCGATTGGGCTAAGATGGAGCCGCTGCTCGTCCCGCCTCTGGAGGCTCGATCCCCCGACTGGGGAGAGCTGATGAAGGTGGCGGGTGTGCAGGGAACACGCGCCCGATGGCACGAGCTTTAAATGTGCTGGGAAGAGCCCCGATTGGGCTAAGATGGAGCCGCTGCTCGTCCCGCCTCTTTATGTAAAGATTATAATCTTTTGACATTTTAAAATCCATTTTCAGTGTAGCTTGAAAGAGCTGTCTCTCTGTTTCGAAATCATGTATTATCTGAAAAAATGTGACATATTCTGCAGCAATGGAAAATAATCCATTCGCCAATATCTGCAATCTTCTTACAGAAGGGGCATGTTTACTAAAGTCCATGCAGGTGGTTTACAGCACAAAATTAGCATGGAGGGCCATGCATCCATTCCCCTGTTGTTAGCACATTGTTAACACATGGCACTGCACTAACCAGCATACAGGTGCACTTAATTCCACCCACTGAGGTAGCGTTAAGTGTGTTTGCGCTAATGGCAGCAGGCGTGATTAGCATGCACCCAAAACACCTCTGGTAGCCGTAATATGCTGTCCATGCCCACATTATAGAACATAATGGAAATGCTAAATTCTTCTGGGTAAAGCAAGTTATGAATCAGCTCACAACTCAATGGCATAATTTGCTAAAGTGCACTGCAGAAAACGAAAAGGAAAGAAAGAAGAGACCTCGGAACTTTAAGAATCCCACTTTGCTGAAACAGCTACTCAGAGTTCAAGTTACTATTATTGGTCAGAAAAATTTCCAAAAGTCCTTTATTTTTCCCCACAAACATTTTTTTTTCTCTTTTTTTGGTAAAATGTACAAGCAAGTACTTTTATTATGGCAGCTTCACTTATCCAAGAAGGGTCAAAGTGTCTTCCGCAGCAGACTGGCTAACCTACTAAAGAGGACATTATGCTAGATTTGTTGAGGACGGATGAAGAAAGTACCCAGGCAAATAAAAGCCCTCAGGTAAGTAAAACATTAAATACCTCTGTAGACATAGGTAAAAAGGGCAACATCTGGAAAGCGGTGTGTATTAATTCCCATAGTATGGGAAATAAGATTCAAGATGTTGAGACTTTAATGGAAGAGGCTGACTTGGATTTAGTGGCAGCAACGGAATCATGGTTCATGGAGAACCATTACTGGGATGTAATAATACCGGGCTACAATTTATTCAAGAAGGACAGGGTAGGAAGAAAAGGAGGAGGAGTGCTGCTACATGTAAAAAGATAATATTAAATCTACAGAATTGCAGGACTTATGAGAGAAGGAGAAGCGATTGTGGGTTGAACTGGAAAGAGGGAATGAAGCATCCATTTGCATTAGTGTGATCTTATTTCTGGCAGCTGTATATCCAACAGAACCTTTGTTCCACATACTACTGTGTTGGGGACACAATCCACTTAATGCTGCTAGTTACTGCTGCCTTTATCTGATGGCACTTTTAATGACTTCTACAGAACTGAAGACACCAAGAATAAAAGGTATCCGTCTATCTCCACATTAGTAGTCACATGGCAGTATTGAGCCAATCAGTATACTTATACAACACACAGCATAGGGAATTCTCAAATAAATACATAAATAAAAAAATAAAAAGTAGGATATCATCTGGTTTTCTATGCCACTTTACATGTTTTGTGCATTACCTAGAATGTTTAACTAGGGATTGTTAGAGATTATGGGCCCGATATTTAAAGGCATTTACATGGTTTGTAGACCTGCAAACTGTGTAGATGACACTAAGTTGGATATTCAGCCATGGGTGGCACCACTCAGTAGCATTAGGGTGTTCTGGGGGCGTTCCGTGGGTACAAATGGAGATAATCACTCATTGGTGATATTGAGCCACTTCCCAGTTATCCCTCGGTAGTGAAAGTTAGGTACAGAAAAGGCTGTCCCAATTTTCTCCTCTGAAGCTAACCGGGCAGCAGCTGAATATTGCCATTGCTTATTTACTGTAGCTTCCTGGTTCACCAGCTGACCCATACATTTAATGCTGTTGGCCTCATCGTGGATAACATGTTGAAACTCTCTGCCCAGTGTGCGCGGAGGCCAAGAAAGCAAATAAAATGCTAGGAATCATAAGAAAAGGAATGAAGAATAAAGCAAAGAATATTATGATGCCTCTGTATCGTTCCATGGTGCTACTCCATCTTGAATATTGTGTTCAATTCTGGTCGCCGTATCTTAAAAAGGATATAGCGTTATTATAAAAGGTATAGAGAAGAGACACCAAAATGGTAAAGGGGATGGAAGGATACCCCTAAGGTTAGGGCTCTTCAACCTGAAAAGAGGAGGCTGAGGGGAGATATGATAGAGGTCTATAAATTAATGAATGGAGTGAAACGGATAAATGTGGATCGATTGTTTACATCATCAGAATATAGAAAGACTAGGGGGCATGCAATGAAACTACAGTGTAACCTATTTAAAACTAATAAGTGAAAATATTTTTTCACTCAACATGTAATCAAACTCTGGAATTCGTTACTGGAGGATGTAGTAAAAGCTGTTAGTGTAGCCGGGTTTCCTGAAGGAAAGTCCATAAACCATTTTTAAAGGGGACCCAGGAAATCCACTGCTTGCCCCAATACAAGCATTGTGGAACCTGTGTCTTTGGGGAAACTGCTAGGTACTTGTGACTTAGACTGGCCACTGTTGGAAACAGGATACAGGGCTTGATGGACCTTAGTCTGACCCAATATGGCATATCTTATGTTCTTCTGTTATGCTCTTAGCGTTCAGCACAGACAGCTAGCTGCTGTATTTATTTATTTATTTATTTAAAAGTATTTCTAAACCGTCTTATCCTAAAAATCAAGGCGGTGTCACAACAATACAATCAGATGAAGTGCTGGGGGGGTCATGCAGTGTAGGAGGAGTAGAGTGCGGGGGGGGATCATGCAGGAGGAATAGTGTGAGGGGGGGGGAGTTAGTGCAGAGGGGGCAGTGGTGTGAAGTGTGTGTGAGGAGGGGGATTCTAGATTAGGGTGAGCTATGTACAGTGTGCGCTATAATACAGCATGTTCTATAATACAAGGTACTGTCCAGATAGGGCTTGAGCTAGATCCTGTGCCGATATACAATCTCTTGTCGGTGTCTTATAATCTCTCGTCGGGGTCTTTGTTGATCAGGCTTTGTTGATTACGTGATGTGTCCATAATGTTCTATGAACAGAGTTGTCTTCAGCTGTTTGCGGAAGTCTTTGAGGTCCGTTGTCGATCTCAGATCATCTGGGAGGGAGTTCCAGATGGTTGGGGCTGCCAGGGAGAGGGCTCTCTCTGTGGTGTCCTTTCATGTTTTTCTGAAGTCTTTTGGTGTATTGACTCTGTTGGAGGTTCCTTTTCTTCTCGGGCGGGTGCTGGTGTCTGGATGAATGAGGGTGTGCAGGCTGTTTGCTGAAATGTGGTGCTTGATTTTGAATATGTTCATTATTGTTTTGTATTTGATACGTGAGCTGATTGGGAGCCAGTGTAGATCTTTGAGAACCGGGGTATTGTGTTCATGTCTTGTTGAGCCAGAAATTATGCGTGCGGCGGTGTTTTGGGCTAGTTGGAGCGGTTTGAGAGTTTGCTTTGGTAGGCCAAGGTAGATGGGGTTGCAGAAGTCCAATAATGGGGTGATGAGCGCTTGGCATACTGTGCGGAAGTGTTCTGCGTCGAGGAGGGGTTTAAGCCGTCTGATGATTCTCATTCTATAGTATGCATTCTTGACCGTTTTGTTGACGTGAGACATGTAGGAGCGTTAGCCGCCACCACAGAATATTGGGCCCTGTTTGTACAGACATGTCTTCAACTATGTTAACAATTCTAAATTGTTGTTAGATGATGAAGTAAACACATTAACAATTATACATTGCTAAAGGATGCTTAAATACAGAACGCATTGAAGTGATGCTAATTTTTTATCATAGGTGATTAACACAGGGTTAATATCGGGACAGGGTAAGTGACCGATTCTTTGGACGTTATGTATTATCTTTAATGTATTCTAGGAATAGATGAGTCTTTAGTTCTTTGCAGAATGCTTTAAGCTCTGATATAATTCATAATCTTTCAGGGCCAGCATTCCAGAGCACTGGTGCATAAATGTGAAAATGCTTTTTTGCAGGTACTTTTGCAGCTAAAATGTTATTTTATTCATGGGGATGGCTTTGAAAATTATCCTCCTTAGTAAAGATAAGAGACCAGGCCGGCTGGATTATCAGCTGCCGGGCACAAGAAGGTAGGGGCAACAGGCAGGGGTTAATGTGCGGTAGGGGGCAGGGTGCAGGGGGGTAGTCCATGAATGGCCTTAAGAGGGGCCTGCAGACTGTAGGCCATCCTCTTGCCTCTCTGGTTCGGACAGAGAAGGATTTGCCCCTCTGGTTTGGACAGAGAAGGACCATGCACTCATCCACCCACCTTCTTGGGTTTTTTTTTTGTTGTTGCAACATAGCCAGAAGTTAAGGGCCCTCGGACTGTGTACACAGCTGTACAGTTGAGTATAGGGGGAGTGGCCACAAGAAAATTGTCCTCCCCCTGACAGACGACGAATTCGCAGCAGGATCAGCGGGTAATGTGCCTCCCCACGCTTTGACAGTGGGGGAAGGGAGGGAGGGAGACACCTCATTTTCATATATTAAGTATGCAGCAATCCCGACATTTGACGGGCCAGGTCAGAAACAGAGAAGGACGATGCTGCTGCGACCAGGAGTATAGGGCATGTGTAACGGCATGCGGCCCCACACAGCGTATTACAGATAATGTGTATCAGTTATGACAGCAATGGTTAAGAAGTGTTTTGAAGTCAAGGAGCGGGCTTTGATGGCACCTCCCTTGAGAGAGTATGGGCAGTGCGTCTCGAGGATAAGTATCAGAGAGGTTTAGAGCAATTTAATGTTGTAGATATGTTTGAGAATTGTACATTGTGAAATTTTGGTTATATGTTTGCTTAAGGTTATGCTGTGGCCAACATTATCCAATAAACTCTAAATTTTTGTGGCAAAACTGGTCGTCCGTGCATTCTGTCAGCGGTGAAGGACGACTTAAGCAAGGGGACACGGGGCAGGGCAAAAGACGGGGAGAAGGGGTGGGGGGCAGTAGGGGGAGGGGCAGGGAACATGCTCTAGGCCTGGATGCCACTTGCCCGGTTGTGCATTTTACAAGGTATGTATTCTCAGTTCTGCTGCTGGTACATCCATTTGATATTTTAGGGGGAAATCATGGATTCTGAACCAGCCCTACCTATGACCTGCTAGTACTTTGGCATTAGAGAGTATTGGAGATCCAAATTTTAGCTCTGGCAGGTGACTGGTTTAATTATAAAAGTGATCTTGTGGTCACTTTGAAAAAGCTTTGCCTGAGTTTCTCAACTATCTTATCTGTTGTAATGTTGATTTGACCCTAGGGTTGTGCTCAGTTTCTCATAGCTGGTAACTGTTCTCTCTTATTTGATTAAAAGGTTAGAGAAAAGAAATACAATAAAAATTCAAGTTTTATCTAAATTGAATAATAAATAGTACTGGGTCAGATCAATGGCCCATTGAACCAGCACCCTTTCTCTGGCAGTGGCCAATTCAGATCCTTTGAAAGCAATGTTTGACAGATTCTTATAGGGAGTTTCATTCTCCGAATTCACAGCAGTAAGAGATGGTGTTCTCCAACACAAGGAGGCTATTTGTTAATGGACTTGTCCTCCAGAAACTTGTTTTTTTTTCCACAGCAAAACAGGAAAAGAAACAATCCACAGATCTAATACCAAGAAGGAGAAGCTTAGTGACCCCAGGAAGGACAGACCACACGATGGCTGATCAATTAATTTATTCAAGGGAATGACCCAGTATGGTCTTGTTTTGGCAACTCACCTGCATCAGGGGTCAGTTGCTCCACTGGAAGATTAGAAGACTATGCATAGAACACTATGTCTTTAATATCTGAAAGCTTCAAAATGTTGTGCTGTCTCCTTAGGTCACCTCTGCTGCTTCTTTTTGTATATACCTTTTTTTATACCAAGTTAGCATTCAGTAATATTGTAGCTGTGTATCACATGTACAACAGAAGGAGTAACCTTGTAGCTGTAGCTTAAAGCAGTAGGCTGAGAACCAGATAAGCCAGGATTAAAATCAAACTGACATTCCTTGTGACTTTGAGAAGGTCATAAACGACCTATTGCCTCTACATTGCAAGTCCTCTGGGGATAGGGAAATACCTAAAGTACCTGAATGTAACTTGCCTTGAACTACTAGAGAAAAGACATAAGCTAAAACCAAATAAATGCATTCCTCACTACTCCACGAATGAAGATAAAATGCCAGTACTAGTAAGAGGTGTGATTAAAAAATATCGAGACTTGTTGTGTAGCTGTATAACAATACGTTTCACCATTAAGCATGCAGTGACCTAGTAGTCTGCTCTACATGTGCAAAGTATAGTGTGGCTGCAGCAGACCTATACTTTTTTTTAATCACGTGATATTTGGCATTGTGTAAAATCAGTTTGTCAGGTTTACAATGAGTGAAAATATTGAACATCAAATTTGCATTAAATTCTGCCATAAACTTTGAGATTCGTGCAAAGAGACTAATGATAAGCTACAGCAAGTATATGGTGATGAATGCATGAGTCGTGCTCGAGCTTATGACTGGTACAACCATTTCCAAGAGGGCTGCCAAAGTGTTGACAGTGACAAACATTCTGTAAGGCCATTCACAAGTAGGAATGAAGACCAAGTTGAAGCAGTGCGTGCCGCAATATGCTGAAATTGTTGATTGACTATCAGGGAGCTTGCTGAGGACATGGACATCAGTTTAAGTTCGGTACAGTTCATTCATACTGTCAATTAGGGAATGAGATGTGTCTGCAAAATTTGTCTTGAAACTCCTGTCCCCTGACCAAAAAGAAGATCGACTGTCTGCAGTCAGGGAGTTGTTGGAATGCGTTGAAATGACTCAGGTTTCATTAAAAAAGATTATTACTGGTGATGAATAGTATATGATGGCAGATAAAGACCAGCATGGTTCATCTAGTCTGCCCAGCAAGGCGGCAAGAGTAGGTGCACTTGCCGCTCCGTGCAGGTCACCTCTCCCCATGCCTTTGTTTAGGGGTGTACCAACCACTCTGTGTAGGTCACCCCTATTTGTTCAGATATAAGAGATAGTTATGCTTATTTTGATTTTATCCTGTTGCTATAAAGGGATCCACTGTGTCTGTCCCATGCCATTTTGAATTCTGGCACTGTGTTTGCCCCCACCACCTCCATCGGGAGGGCATTCCAAGCACCCACCACCCATTCAGTGAAAAAGTATTTGCTGACATTGCCTTTCAGTTTAACTCCTTGCAGCTTCATGTTATGCCCTCTAGTTTTACAGCTTCCTCGTCTTTAGAAGAGGTTTGTTTGTCCATTAATACCCTTTAAGTATTTAAAGGTCTGAATCATATCTCCCCTGTCCCTCCTCTCCTCCAGAGTGTACATATTTAGGTATTTAAGTCTCTTCTCATAAGTCTTCTGATGCAGACTCCAAATCATTTTGGTCGCCTTCCTCTGATCTGCTTCCAGCCTTTTTATACTCTTTGCGATATACGGTCTCCAAAACTGAACACAATATTCCAAGTGAGGCCTCACCAGCGACTTGTACAGTGGCATTAGTACCTCTTCCTTTCTGCTAGTAATTCCTCTCTGTATGTAACCCAGCATCCTTCTGACTTTTTCCACCGCCTTGTCACACAGTTTCGCCACATTGAGATCATCAGAAACAATCACACCGATGTCTTTCTCCTGGTCCGTGCACATCAGTCTCTCGCTCCCCTATCGCATACAGTTCCCTTGGATTTCTGCTTCCCAAGTGCATGACACTGCACTACTTCACATTAAATCTTAACTGCCAAGCATTAGACCATTCTTCAAGCTTTTGTAGATCTTTCCTCATGTTCTCCATTCCCTGAGGGGAGTCCACTATGTTGCAAATTTTGGTGTCATCTGCAAAAAGACGGACTTTTCCATTCAGCCCTTCGGCAATATCAATTGCGAATATATTGAACAGTACCGGTCCCAAGACCGAACCCTGGGGCACATCGTTAATCACCTTCCTTTCATCCGAGTGATTCCGTTTATCATCACCCGCTGTTGTCTGTCAGTCAACTAATTTCTGATCCAGTTCACCATCTTGGGACCCATCCCCAAGCTGTTGAGTTTATTGATAAGCCTCCTTAGAGGAACAGTATCAAAGGCTTTGCTGAAATCTAGGTAAATCACATCCAACACATGCCCTTGATCTAGTTCTCTGGTCACCCAGTCAAAGAACTCAGTCAGATTTGTTTTGCAATATCGTCCATGTTGCCTCCCATCATGAAACCTGTTGGTTACGAGGAAGTCCACTATTCGCTCTTTCAGGAGTGCCTCCATTACTTTTTCCGCCACAGAGGTAAGGCTTACTGGCCTGTAGTTTGTCACTTCTTCCCTATTACCACTTTTGTAGAGAGGTACCACAGCAGCCCTTCTCCAGTCCCGTGGAACTTCTCCTGTCTCCAAGGATCTATTAAAAACATCCTTAAAAGGCCCTGCAAGAACTTCTCTGAGTTCTTTCAGGTTCTTGGAGTGTATCCTATCTGGTCCCTTAGACTTGTCCACTTTCAGTTTTGCAAGCTGTTCTAACACATGATCTTTTGTGAATGGTGTGGTATCTACTTCATTCCCATTTGTATGTTTGTCAATCACAAGTGGTCCTTCTCCAGGATTTTCTCTAGTGAAAACAGAGCAGAAGTATTTGTTTAGCATGTCGCTTTTTCAATGTCACTTTCCACGAATCTGTTCCCAGCACTTTTGGGTCCTGCAATTCCACCTCTGATTTTCCTCCTCTCCTGAATATACCTGAAAAAAAAGTCTTGTCACCACACTTCACATCTTTAGCCATCTTTTCTTCTGCCTTTGATTTTGCTATCCTTATTTGTCGTTTTCTCTCTTTTAGTTTGATCTTGTGTTCTTTTCTGTGTTCCTCTGTTTGCGAGCTTCTGAATTTTGTGAAAGCTGTGGTTTTTGCCTTTATTTGTGCAGCTACTTCTTTGGAGAACCAAATAGGTTTCCTTTTCCTCTTGTTTTTATTTACTTTCCTTACATATGTATCTGTTGCACCTTTTATTGCTTTCTTTAGTTTAGCCCATTGCAATTTCACTTCCCTTTACCCCTCCCACCCTACCAACTCTTCCTTCAGGTACTTGGTTATTTTACTAAAGTCAGCATTTTTGAAGTCTTAGACTTTGAGTTTGCTGTGATTGGATTTCACCTTGGCTGTTATCTCAAAGCACACCGTGTGATGATCACTGCTGCTCACATGGGCACCCACATGGATATTCAACAAGCTATCTCCGTTGGTAAGCACTAAATCTAGCTTGGAGCTCTCCTTCGTCGGTTCCATCACCATTTGTTTAAGGAACGCATCTTGGAAGGCATCCACAATTCTTTTACTTCTTTCCAGTTTTGCCTAAGGAACACTCCAATCCACATCGGGTAGATTAAAATCACCCAATATGATTACTTCTCCCTTTATGGCTATCTTTGCAATATCAACAATCAATTCGCTACCCATTTCTTCGGTTTGAGTTGGAGGCCTGAAGACCACACCAGTATGGATGATAGTGCCATCTCCTCTTTCCAACACAATCCACAGCGTTTCTTCTTTTCTACACGTCCCCTGCATTTCAGCAGTTTTAATATTGCTTTTGACATATAGGGCTACTCCTCCTCCTTTTCTACTGTCTCTCTCTCTTTTAGATTATAGCCAGCTATGGCTATATCCCATTCATGTGACTCGTTAAACCATGTTTTTGTAATGCCCACAATGTCCAAGTCCATTTCCATCAGTAGGGCTTCCAGCTCAGGAACTTTGTTGGCTAGGCTTCGTGCATTTGTACACATTGCTTTCCAGCATTTGTTGAATGGCTTGCCTGCCTTTTTCATGGGATTGTTCTACATGCCGCTTCTTGTTTGTCTTTGATGTGTAGTTCAAGTGTGTGGCTGTTTCCAATGTTTTTCTTTTGCTGGGAGTGACGTACTAAATTTGTCCTTCTTGATCCGTCACCCCCTTTCCCTAGTTTAAATGCCTGTCCACATAATGCCTGAATCTTTCACTTAGGATCCTTTTCCGGCGGCGGAGAGGTGTAGTCCATCAGTACAGTATAGTCTTGTTGATCCATGTGTTTCTCCAGTCACCTATATATTGTAAAAGGTAGCTTATCAAAGCTCAGGGAGTAATGACAAAAGAGGAGAATTTACTCTGATTAAGGGACCTGTGCTGGCAGGTTATAGAAATAAGACAGCTTGTTTCCCTAAAAGACTACATGTTCCAGAATGCACTAGTATGCAGAAAGTCCCTAGGGGAGCTAGAGTGGAAAAGCATGAGTCTAATCAGAGAAAGCAATATGTCATCCCTAATCAAACAGCCTCTAGAAGAATGCTTAATCCACAACACCTGAAGAATGCAAGGGTGGAGTTTCAATCTAAGCCCTTTAAAGCTAGAGGGGAATCTTCAGGAAGACAGAACTGGAAGGAGAAGGGTAATCAGAAGGAGACGGAGACGAAGTCCAAAAACAGAAGGAAGAACAACCGGAACCTGAAGGAACAAGGACAAGGAAGCAGACGATCCAAGAGAGGAGCTCAGAAAAGTACCTATGCCTGGGGAGATACCTGGGGGAAAAGTTCAGAGGACTGGAGAAAGCCAGAGGTCTGTAGATCCACAGCCAGGGACCATCAAGCAACACCTAGGAAGAGGTCTGTTGCATCTAAGGAGGAAAGGAGTCCAAATACCTCTTGGAGGACGTCTGGAGAAAAGATCCTGAGGTCCAGAGATACCAACTGGAGGACAGGACACAGAAGCTCTATTGCATACTGGCCAGAATACCAGAAGAAGCAGCCTGACGCTTGCCTGGATTCAGGTAGGAACTGTGAACGTTTCTCTAGCTATGAGCAGTGCAAACAGCAGGGAAATAGTTTCTCTCCATGTAGAGGTCAGTTCCTAAAGCCCTCTGAGTCAGACGGAGAAACAGAATCTATGCAATTTCAAGAGCAAGGGTCAATATCTGATACAGAAGATAATTATATGGACTGTTCTTTGAGTAAGTTGTTATTTTAGGAAAATCTTAAATATCAGAGCAAACATCAAAAGGAAACATTCTAAATATTGGCTTCCCATAAAGTTTTGTCCAAAAAAAGCAGCTTTTGGGAAAGTTTTGCACGTGTGCTGAAATCAAGCTACTGATTGCAGTTAATTGTCACCTGCTGGTGGAGGAGAGCCCAGCACAAGCCATGCACACGTAGGATTAAAAAGTTCTTTTCTGTATGGAGAAAGTGAGCTATGTTTTAGTATAAAGAAGTTTTCCTCTTTGATTTGTTTTTCCCCAGCACTGCTAAGGAGTTTATTAGCAGTGGCTGAAAGAAGCCTTTCTGTTCTATAAAGGACTTTGATTCTTATTTGCATAAGATATTTCAGTTGCCTTATTTTGTGTTGAATAAAACCCTGGAGAAGTTATCTGGAAGGTGTTACCAAGCATATCTGTGTGTGGGATAATCACCCCATAAATAAACTCTAATTTTGTCTACACTCGACCAACTACAAGAGTTTTCATTATTCTAAAAAGGCAAGCTTTGTGTGAATGGACTTCAATAACCACAATCCTTTGCATGACAGTTAATTTGCATACTTGCCAAGATGGTGGTACCTTCATAACAAGCACCCCCTTTTACAATATCTAAATCATTCTTGTTTGCACCAGGTTTGGAGCCATGTATTAAAGCCTTTATGCCCCCTTACCATGAACAGGTAGAACTTCTGAGAATGCTATAGTGTTAGCAATGGGCCTGAGTTTCTCTCCCAGAGTCTGGAAATCCCTTTGAATGGCAGAGGCACTGTTTCTAGCCAGGTCATTTGTACCCAAGTGGATGACAATATCAGTTTTGGAGTGCTCACTTTCTGCACTAATTATACCAACAATTTGGTTTGTATTCCTGCTGGCTGAAGAACCTGGGAGGCATTTGACCATCATCTCACCTTTGAGTTGTGTTTCCAAGTTGGTGCCTCTGATGATAGAATCTCCAATGAGTAGTAGTTTTCTGTTTTGTCATTTTTTTCTTCCTATTTGGTACATTATCAGTAGATTTGGCATGGGTTTATGGTTATGACCTAGAAACTAAGGTTCAATCCTCACAATGTAAGACTTCAAATTCTCCCAGACCCAAGAAAAGCCGTCAGGTGAGGAGCAATGTCAAGGTCATGCTCACAGTTTTCTTTGATTACCAGGGTATTGTTCATCATGAGAATTCTCCAAAAGGCCAAACCATCAATAAAGAATACTATGTCCAAGTTCTAATTCGTTTGTGAGATGCAGTTTTTCATAAGAAGCCAGAGTTGCATAGGAATGTTGAATGGTTGCTTCATCATGATAATGACCCAACTCACACATCACATCTTGTCCAGCAGTTCTTGGCCAAACACCAAATCCAGCAAGTCTTTCAGCCTTCATACTCATCTGACCTCACACCCTGTGACTTTTTCTTGTTTCCCAAACTGAAATTTCTACTAAAAGGAAGGAGATTCGACGACTTGGAGGCCATTAAGCAAAATTCAACATAGCAGCTTCACAGCATAACGAAAGTGGCGTTTCAAAATTGTTTCCAGCAGTGGCAGGAACTCTGGAGGAAGTGCGTTTTATCAGAAGGGGACTACTTTGAAGGAGACTGAGTGCAATAACTGTCAGTGTTATACTTCTTGTGTTATTGTACAAGTCTTGATACTTTTTGATCGCACCTCGGACGAGTATTTTTGCTAGATGGGGAGTAGGACTTGGAGAATAAGGTGAATGGGTTCTACTGTGATGAAAAGAAGATGACCAGTAAAATATCAAAAGCATCAGTACTAGGCTTAGGGCCCCTTTTACTTAAGTGTTTTAGGTTTTTGCACTTAATTGGAGGTATTTTAAAAGCTCCATTCATGACCTGGATGTCTGAAAATGGGCACTTAGACATGCAAAGCACAAAGACATACCCAGGGCCATTTTAGAAGCTTGTATATTGACACCCTCAGTGCAAGAAAATCCATGTAGCAAAGAGGGCATGGTAGAGGTGTGGCCTGAGCATAACAAGGGAGTTGCACATTGTGGTGTGATTTCAGAATGTCAGAAGCATGTTTAGCCCTGGTTGGTGAGACATCCATGCCTACACTTGCTCCTGACCATAAAAAAGGTGAAAAAAGTGTGTAGTTCATGGATGTAATGCTTCCAGGGGAAAGTGCATAATATGCTTACATCACCACAATTATAATTTCCTGCTTGAAGAAACCTGAACATAAATGCATACTACAAATGATGTACTGACCTACTGCCACATGTCTGAGTATCTAAAATGGCAGGTTAGGATGTGCAAATCTCATACCATAAATGCCCTCCTCCTGGGCTATTCCTGCCGGTATGTCCAAGTATCCAGTTCTGAGGCCATGCAAGTTGGGGATGTCCATATTTCTAAAAGGGCCAAAACTCATGCATGTGCCTTGCCTTGCACTCTGCACAGGGTCTGACTCTATAACCAGTTATGGGGACATTCATTTTTTGGGATGGAGACACAATGATTTCAGAAGGCCCTTATGCATGCATCCCTTCACTGCTGCTACTATCCTGGATTTTTGAATATTGAATCCGGGATGTCCAGAGCAGAAACTGTATGTATGTTCCTTCTAAAATGCCACTTCACCTGTGTTTAGCACTAAAACTAATATGCGATAAGTTCAAAGCTTTCATGGTAGCTGCCAGGGGCATGGCCAGCATGTTCCTGGCAGTTACCATGAGGATGAATACCTTAATAAATGGCAAAATGAACCTGGATGCACCTAATGCTACCCATTGAGATATCATTAAGTGCACCCACAATAATTGCAACATTGACAGCATTACATATGTTCTCTCATGCTAACTGCAATGTGCTCTCCACGCCCACTCTCTGCCCCTAAGCCACTCATTCCCTGTCCCATTGCATGGTCTGTAGTTACTGTGGGAATTACCATGCAGTAGCTGTCATACCTCCACTGTAACAGGCAATCTCCAGGAACAAGCAGGAATATAGTCTTCACATATGGGTATCGTCGGAGCCTGCGCGGGAACGCTCCCCAGCATCCAATAGGAAAGCTTTTTGGAGCATCCCACAGCACCTGCGTGCTGCCTTCCCTCCTTTCCCAACTGTCCCTCTCCAGTTCTTCATTTTCCATGGAGCCGGCAGGTCGCACTTCCTGTCACCGCAGAAAATATCCCATTTATTCTTCTTTTTTGTGGTCGCGTCTGCCTCCCTTCGACGCTACACCGGTACCGCCGGTCCTTTCTTTCTTTTCCTTAAAAAAAAATAAATTTCCTGGAGTCTTCCAGCTTTTTTCTCCTCGGGTGCCACGCGCCATTTTGGGCACTAGGCCCAACTTTCCTCTACAATGGAAAAATCCTCTTTGGGTTTCAAAAAGTGTTCTAAGTGTGGCGGTACCATCTCCGTCACCGACGCCCATGAGTGGGGCCTTAAATGTTTAGGTCCTGACCACTCTATCTCCGAGTGTGTTGCCTGTGGGATGATGTCGAAGAGGGGTCAGCAAAACCGAGCTGCTAAACTCAGCACCCTTTTTCCCTCCGATGCAGCATCTGTGGCATCAACATCTTCCAGGGATTCGTCTTCCTCCCATGGATCTCAGGTAACTAAACATAAGTCTAGCCGGTCCTCAAAGGGAAGATCTCCTTCTAAGTATCGAGATGCCTCTGGCATTGCCCTTGAGGGACTCACACCGGCAAAATTGCCCTGGCAGGAGGCTTTGGCTTCCAAAGTATTATCAGGGCTCCAGGATGTTTTCGAGGCCCCAACCTCGGCAGAATTACTGGTGCCATGCTCTGGGGTACCGGCTGCTTTGTCCGGTACCGATACCCAGACATTGGTGGCGTCGATAGACCAGAGATTTCTGGCTATTGAACGCAGTCTGGTGGCTCTTCTCTCGGCATCGATGCCCCCGAAACCGCTTCGGACAATTCAACCGGTACCGGTACAGGCTCCGACATCGGTACCGGGGCCAATTGCATCAACGTCGGCAGGTGGACCACCGGTACCGACACATGCTGTGCCCTCCGGTACTGACAAGTCAGTACCGGACCCTGTCGATACCGACTTCGATCGGTACCAGTATCGTGCGCTGCACGATTACCCGGACAGGAGATACTTTGAATCCTCTGACGAGTCTGAAAACACTGACATCTCTGTCGATACCAGAGTATTTCTTCCTGAGGATTCTTCCTCTCCTAAACATAGGATGTCTCCTCCAGAGGATATATCCTTCCAGGATTTTATTCGGGATGTGACTCGAGGTCTTTCCATCACAGTGGCTCCTGAAACAGAGCCTAGAGCGAAGGAATTGGAGATTCTACAGTATCCTAAAGCTCCCAAAGAGGCAGCTACTTTGCCTATTCATGAGATCTTACATGATCTCATGCTAAGGATGTGGGAAACACCTCTCACCACTTCTCCTCATTCTTGTAGGCTTGATACCATGTATCGAGTCCCTCCCTGTCCTGGATTTCAGAAAACTCAGCTGCCCCACCATTCCATGGTGGTGGAATCAGCTATGAGAAGGATCAAGAGTGCAAAAAGACATGCATCTAATTCTCCAGGACGCGAATGTAGAACTCTTGATGCTTTTGGGCGTCGAACCTTCCAGGCCTCTATGCTTTCTGCCAGGAATAGTTCCTACATTTTATATATGGGAATGTTCCTTAAGGAAGTTACAGGAGATCTAGAGCTTATGAGCTCTCTCCTTCCTGATGATAAGAGACAAGATTATCTTGCACTTATCAAACATGCTCAAGATGTTTCCAAATTCGTAAATCGTGCAGCTTTTGATTGTTTTGAGTGCATAAGCAGAACTTCTGCTATAACCATAGGCGCACGTAGGATTGCCTGGCTCCAGGCATCTGACTTGGAACTTTGGGTACAGTACAAACTGGGGAATATTCCTTGCACAGGAGAGAATCTCTTTGGCAAAAATTGGCAAGAGAAAGCTAATGAGCTAGATGCTGATAATCTCACCTTGGATAGATTATCAAAATCTACAGCTGATCCTGCAAGGAAAAAGTCCTACAAAAAAACATTCTTCACTAGAAAGAAGAAGTTCTACCCATCCTATACCCAGCAAGGGCATCGTTCGGGTCAGTCTGCCCAAAAGGGTCAGCAACAACCTCAGCAAAGAAAAACAAAGGCTGCTAAGCCTCAACCGGCTCAGCAGACTCAGCCTCCACAGGTGCTTTGACTCCCATCTAGAGAACTTTGTCTTCCGGGCCCATCAAATGTGGCTGGCAGAGAAAGCCACTGCTGCTTGTTAGTGTGGAGAACTTTATCCCTTGAGATGTTCCACTGATGGAAGAATACACTTCTAGAGGCTGTGATATGATACAGATAGGTACACAGAAGGTACCCATGTTGACAAGGGCACTCTTCATAAAGACAAATAATAAATCTTACATAAATATGCAAATAAAATACCTGTAGTTGTAATCTATGTAGATGGATTTAAAGTGCATGCCATAAACCCATTTTAAATAGAAAACTATGTAGGTACTTTGCCTTTGAAATTTTCAGTATAGTACATACCTTAAAAGTCACTTGTGTTCTTTGTGCCTGCTTTGTGGAAGCAGCTGAGAGAGAGAAAACACATGTACTTTTGAAAAATGTTATCCATGCACAGATCATGCATATATGATTTGATCCTGAAAACAATTTCAATATCCAATCAACTGTATCATTGAAAACCCCAGAAAAGTGGTGAGGATACTATCATAAAACATTATTCACGGATAAAGAAATCATTGAACAAATTTGTAGAGCAGCAGTTCAGCAAACCATGAAACAAATTTCCTTTCTTCTCTAACTGAATTATGAATGCCAGATCCACATATATTTCTACCTTATCTACATTCAACAGGGAGAAAAACATCAAAGCTCAAAATTAATGACTCAAGCTGACAGAAATACAGCCCAACAGATAGAAAGCTAAATGACTTCTGACGCTAATCAACCTGTAACAATCTTCTATTCTTAAAATTCAAGAATTTAAACTACTCGGGGGGAGGGGGAGGGGGCATTGTGGAGCCTGGCAATGATGGCCACTTGAACTCTGTGCTCTGTAGGACCCTGAAAGATTATCTACCTTTTTTTATGTTGCCGGCCTTTCTGCTGTCAGAAAGTCTTTTGGAAATGTCAGAGAAGAAATTGCAGGTGTCAGAAATGAAATTGTCATTGGCAGTGGGATTAAAATGGCATAGAAAGAGCCCGGAGACACCGCTGGACAAGATGGTGGACCCCCTAATGGATGCGAAATTGAAGGAAATTTTAAGATGGTGCAACAGATTGAGGCAATGCTGGGTGTTCGAAAGGAGCTAGAATTGTTAATAGCACAGCTAACACTCAACAGCGGCTGGATAGCCAGGCGGATACAATGTCTGTGCTTGAGCAACGGGCCCTGCGGATTGCTGTAAATACTTCATCTGTGCTTCACCTGCAAACAGGGCTTTGAGGAGTTGTTTAACTTTAAAAAGCGACAGAATGTGCCCTTCATAGGGCTCCCAGAAGGTGCAGAAGGAGAGAGTTTAATTGTTTTTTTTTAAATCCCTTTTTTGGCACGGGTACTGGATTACTATTTTAAACCACAATTAGAAATTGATTAGGCATACCTCATTCCATTGCAGATGTCTGCTGTTGGAAGGAAAATCCCCAGACCGGTAATGTTGCGCTTTACCCATTTCACACAAGCTTTGCAAGTCCTGGCGATTGCATGGGAGAAGGCAGCTAATCTAAAGTTTTCTGGCCATAAGATTTATCTTGTGCCTGACCTGGCCCAAGCCACTGCTCAGTGAAGAAAACGTTTTTTAGCGCTATAACAGCCTTTAAAGGAACTGGATGTGAAATATGGCCTCTTATATCCTACCAAGATGAAGGTGGTATTTGAAAACCAGACAAGTACTTATGTGGATCCAGAAAGACTGAGAAAATTTATTGAAGCTCGAAAAATGAACCAGCCCTGTTGTGCTCAATAATGCCTATATGCATAAATATAGCTGAATGGAAAGACTGTGAGAAAGACTGGGAGTTCCTGTTTCTGCTGTTTAATTGTTATTAGATACATGATGTTACAGGTTGAAACACTGTACTGACCTGTAAAGTGTGTGTATGATGAGAGATCGGGAAAGAAGTACCGTGTATGGCGGTATTGTCAGGGCAATGTGGGAGAATGGAGTCAGTGAGCTTCCTGAATGCTGTGTGAGACTGTGATAAGGTTATGTAGTCAACATTATTTGCACCCTTGCATTTTAGGTATGTTGTATACAATATCTTGAGAAATATTATGTCATCATAATATTTTAATAGTATGATCAAAGATATACAATAAAAGAAAGTCTGTACAACTTAAATGTAGTAATTTATGAGAAAAAAAAACAGACTTAAGGATCTTAATATGTACATCGTAGAGGAAAGGCGGGATAGAGGTGATATGACTGAGATGTTTAAATACCTCCGTGGCATAAATGCACAGGGTGAGAGCCTCTTTCGATTGAAAGCAAATTCTGCTATGAGGGGACATGGGATGAGGGTGAAAGGGGATAGTTTCAGTAGTGATATGCGGAAATATTTCTTTACGGAAAGAGTGGTGGATCCGTGGAATAGGACAGTATCTGAATTCAAAAAAACATGGGACAAACACAGGTAAAGAGGGGACTATTATAGTTGATATGGAAGGGCGGACTAGATAGGCCATGTGATCTTTTTCTGCCATTATATTTCTATAATGAGCAAAAGTAACAAGAAAAAGGATAAGAGGGAAGGCAAAAGCGAAGCAACGTAGGTATTGGCTGGAGCTGCAGAAAGGGAAGAGGGAGCAATGCAAACACAAGCAGGCTATTGTCAGGAAGGTACGCCTGCTGGAAACACCTGAGCAAACAGGTGCGTTTTTACCTGAGATTTAAAGCAAAAGAATGATAATTCAGGATGAATAGCAGGGGGCAAGGAATTCCACAATAAATGATCAAAAACACCGGAAGAGGAGGCACTGACTAAGGAAGTTCAGAGGGAAGGACACTGATAGAAGCTGTAACAAAAAGGGCAGGCTACTGGTGAGGATGGCACGATGAGCAAGTATAAGAATCTTATATTGAATGTGGATTGATATATTTAACCACTGCTCAGAAATAAAGAGGGGGAAGATGTGGTCATACTAAGGGGCAATGTGAAGGAGTCTAATGGTGGTTTTTTTAAAATTAATTGTAGGAAGGATGTTTTTTTACTTATAAGCTCCATTTCTTTGTCTGTAAATGTATCGTTGGTCTGCTTTGCCAAAGAGCTCAAGTTTGGTTTCATCTGTCCACAGAACGTTTTCCCTGGAGGATTAGGGTTTCTCAAGGTGGGTTTAGGCAAAGATCAGGTGTGCCTTTTTATGTCTGTCTTTGAGCAGTGGGGTCTTCCTTGGCCTTCGCCCATGAAGTCCTTCTTTGTTTAGTGTGTGGTATATGGTGTGGATTGAAACCACCACTCCTGCTTGCTCCAGGTCAGCCTTAAGCTCTTTGGATGTTTTACATGGAGTTTTTCCAAACGTTTCAGTAACCTTCAAAGACTTCTTGGATTCATTTTCCTCTCCTAACATGTCCTGGGAGGTTCTTGACAGTTCTATAAGCAGAAAACGTCTTAATAACATTGCAAACTATAGACACAGGAATCCCAAGATCTTTGGAAATGGCCTTGTATCCCTTTAAAGTTTGGTGATAATGGCTTTTCTGACAGTCTGAGGCATCTCTCTTGTCTTCACCATTGTGAAAATGGAACAGGAAATTAATGTGGGATTTAAGTCATTTGAGTGTCATTAGAATCAGCCCTGTATGTCCTGGGCCAACAACCACCCACTGCCCACCCTAACGCTGCCCCCGATCTGCCCCTTTCCTGCCTCCATCTATCTTCCCCATACAAGATGTGGGGAAGGTAGGTGGGACCGAGAAAAGGCATGAATAGCGGGGATGGACATCTCAATGGGACGTCTATGATGTCCATCCCCCATATCCGTGCCTCGGAATAACCCCCTCTGTATAATGTGAGGA
The DNA here is from genome assembly GCA_033557465.1 of Ichthyophis bannanicus. Classification (NCBI taxonomy): domain Eukaryota; kingdom Metazoa; phylum Chordata; class Amphibia; order Gymnophiona; family Ichthyophiidae; genus Ichthyophis; species Ichthyophis bannanicus. The sequence continues at coordinate 364,061,369 of CM066032.1, read as the reverse complement.
GGGTCCTCTCATGTGTGAGTAGTCCACTCTGGGGTCCACTCTAGACCCTTAGGTATGGGCCTGCAGGCAAAGGCATGCCTGAGTGCTTGCCGTTTAAGTAGAGTGGTCGCTGCATGATGATGTGTGCCGGGGAAGGAGCTTATCTCCATGTGGCTCTATAGCAGGCTGATCTTGGCATTTTGCTTGTTTGCAGCTGGGCGATTGGAGGATGGCCCTTAGACGGGGAGTCGCTGGGTCGATCTGCCATTGGTGTACACGCTGTGGTGATTCTGTGGGCATGTCTGAGTGCTTCCTATTTAAGTGGAGTGGTCACTGCATAATGATGTGTGCTGAGGAGGAGCTTACCTCCATGTAGTTAATTGTTATACTAATCATGTTCAAATGTTTATAGCCTGTGATTCATATGTATTTATTTATTTTATTTAACAGGTTTTATATACCGCTTTATCATTTCAATCAAAGCTGTTTACATTGAAACTTAAACTTGGTAATATACATTAAACAGGGACAATGTAACTTTCACATTGTTCAATGTAACATTGTTGTTTCTGTTCCATGTAAACCGCTATGATTAGGGGCGGTTCTATCATTAGGTGAACTGAGGCGGTGGCCTCAGGCAGCAATTTCTAGGGGGCGGCACTATTTGCCGCTCCCTAGAAACTGCCTATAATAGAACTGCCGACCCGTCAAGCCAGATTTATCATTTAAAATCAAATGAAAGCAGCCGCAGGGACATTTCTCCGTTCCCGTGGCTCTGCTTTCAAACTGCTGGGTCGCGTCGATCTTCCTGGAGCCAGCAGGATGGGGGAGGCCCGAGGTCATCGCTTCCACCGCCCTTTCGCTTCTGCTGGCTGCTTCCTCCAAAACAAAAGCAGGCGCGGGAACAGAACTGCTTTCGTTTTGGAGGAAGCAGCAGCAATGGAAGCAGAAGGGTGGCAGAAGCGATGACCTCGGGGCCCCCCCCCATCTCCTCGCCGGCTCCAGGAAGATCAACGCGACCCAGCAGTTTGAAAGCAGAGCCGCGGGAACGGAGAAATGTTCCCGCGGCTGCTTTCATTTGATTTTAAAGGATGAATCAGTGAGGTGAGAGGGGAGGGGAGGGGGGAAGGAGGAGGGAAGGGAGCAGACAAGGGGGGCAGGAAGGGAGCAGACAAGGAGGGGACTGGAAGGGACCAGACAGGGGGGGACTAGAAGGGAGCAGACATGGGGGGAGCTGTAGGGGAGCAGACAGGGGAGCCTGGAGGGGAGTAGACGAGGGGGGGAGCTGGAAAGGAGCAGAGCAGACATGTGGGGGAGCTGGAAGTAAGCAGACATGGGGGAGTTGTAAGTGATCTGACTCCCAGGGATGGCACTGGAAGGCGGATGTACAAGGGAGAGGGGGAGCTGGAAGGGAGCTGACATGGAAGGGGGCACAGGGACTGGAAGTTCGCTGATAGCTGGGATGGTATTTTAACTAGAAGGGGTTGGACGATGGGGAAGGAGGGGGACTGGAAGAGAATAGACACCAGGAAAGGCAAGGGGGTTTGTACTGGGAGGGGAGGCTGTAAAGGGGGTTGATACTAGGGAGAGTTACTGGGACTGAAAAAGGCTGATGGAAGAAAATGAAGAAAGCAAAAGGAGAGACAAGAAATGGCAGATGGACTATAGACCATAGAAAAAGAGCTAATAGAAGACAGAGGAAAACAGAAACCTTAGACTGGGACCTGCATGATCAAAAATCATCAGACAACAAAGGTAGGAAAAATGTTATTTTCCGTTTAGTGATTGGACTTTGTGCTATCTGTATTTCACACAGTATGGGGAACTGCATCTCTTATCTGGTGTGGCACCGCATGCGGAGTCTGGCTTCTTGGGGTTTCAGTAGGGTTTTATATTAGTTCCCAATATGCCTGGTATTGGAGAATGTTTGTTGTTGGTGAGCTGACCAGAATCAGCTTTTCTTTTTAATATATATTGAGTTCTGTGGGTGAATGTCTGCTCTGCACCCATTGTTGAGGAGGGGGTTCTGTGAATGCAAAATGTATGTTCAAAAAGAAAAAGCAAGCACCATAATGCAGTTTATAACAAAATACAAATGAATTATAATTTGGAGTTATAAACTGCTGTAGTTTTTGCTCTTTCTTTTAGTTCCTTGGTGTGTGAACATCTTGCATTTGCTCCACATTATCTAATTGACTTTTTGATTTGGTTCGGTACCTGACTGGAGTTTTTGAGAAAGATCCCCACCTGGGGGGGGGGGGGCACCATCTCATCCCTCGCCTCAGGCAGCAGATTGCCTTGAGCCACCCCTGGCTATGATTAACTGATATGGCGGTATAAAAATCACACAAATAAAATACATAAAATGTGGCTCCCTAATAAGTTGGTTGCCTTAGAATTTTACTTGTCTTCAGCTGGATGATCAGAGAATGGTCTGCAAACAGGGAATCACAGAGTTAATCTGCCATTGGTGTGCATAGTGCACAGCATTTGATGTGGGTTGAAACCACCATTCTAGATTGTTCCAGGTCAATCTTAAACTCTTTGGATGTTGTACATGATGTTTTTCCAACGTTCAAAGACTTGGATTAATTTTCCTCTTCCAACCACATCCTGGAAAGTTCTTGACAGTTCCATGAGCAGAAAACTTCTAAATAACATTGTGAATTTTAGACACAGGAATTGCACAGTCTCTGGAGATGGCCTTGTAACCCCTTTGAAGTTTGATATTTGGTGATAATGGCTTTTCTGATGGTCTCAGGCAGCTCTCTTGTCTTCACCGTTGTGAAAATGGAACAAGGAGTAAATGTGGCCATTTTAAACTTTAGAGCCATCATTCATTGGTTGTTTCAAGTCATGTGTACTGACAATTGATAACAGGTGCATCTAATTTTACTGCAGTGGGAATGTGGCTCTTTTGTTCAAACTGATTTGAATTGTTTATAAGGGTGCCAATAATCATGTCTTGGCAATGTCCCAGTTTTTATACTGTTTCCTTCTTTTTCCTTTTTCAATTGATCTTGTTTTATTTGATTTTTTATGTGTCAACTATGTGTTCATATATAGTCCAAAGACATTTTTCTGACTGCTTTTTTTAAGGAGATATTGGACATTTAAGGGTTGGACTGCAAGGATGCCAATAATGTTCACCACAATGGTATCTACCCCTTCACTTAAGAATTTTTTTTAAATAAAACTAGAATTAACATAAGCACCTTAAATAAAACTTTAGCTAAGGACCCTTATAAAATTTCCCTCTTAAGTCACTTAGGGGCATGGGCATGTTTACTAAAGGTTAATGCACATTAAGGAATGTTAAAATGTGCTAAGTGCCATTCACCCATGGAAAATAAAAGGTCATGGTGGCACTTCATTTTATTTTATTTATTTATTTAGCATGGTTTATATACCGCCTTTCTCCATGGTCAACATGGTTTACGTAGAACAACTGATAAGAAATTACATTAAACAAATTACATTAAACATGTACAGGTAATGTGCCTTAAAAGTTTGTTAATGGATATTAACCTTAATAAATATGTCCCCCCCCCCCAGGATGTTACTCTTTTTGAACATGTGTATTACATGTCTCATTATTTCTTTTAGGAAAATACGCATGTATTTCCCGACAACCGTATGCATTTTTTTTTTCAAAATTCTCTACATTGTAAAATAGGATGGTAATGGTGAGCCTCTCAACTTGGACATTCCATTTCTGACCTAGACACCCTGTGCAAAATCAGTCTTCACATATAACAATAACTAAAAAGCAAATAAACTTCTAACATTTAAAAACAGTTAGCAAATATCAAATTACAATGGATAAACTCAATTCGGCCACACATAATAATGGATAAAGTCCATTCAGTAGTAAAATAGCTGTAGTGAAAAGCCAGGCCTTCACTAATTTCCTAAAATGAAGGTAATTCTTTTCTAGTCAAAGTTCAAATGTAGTTTATTCCATAGTACTGGCACGCAGGTTTTGAATGTCCTGTTTGTAGTTGAAAACAGTCTTGCTTTGGAGAGTCCTAGGAGAGTTAACAATTCTTGCTAAGAACATCTCAGAACTCTGCTCAAACCATAGCCTGAATAGACAATCCAGATCTAAATTATGCATGCATTTAAAAGTCAAAATGATCATTTTAAAGACTATGGGCCTGATATTTGAAGGCCCTTATATGGGTAACTTCCTTAGTTATTCATGTAAGGGCCTTATCCAGGATATTCAAAGGGTACCTACACGGGCAGTGCCCTTCGAATATCCAGGCTAAATCCCTAACGCGCCCACATGCTATCTGCATTGCATCAGGGTATGCTAGGGGCGTTCCGGGGTGGAGGAAGGGGCTGCACAGGTAGCAGAGATTTTCATTGCTACCCGCGTAGCCCTCTGCACCTTAAAGATAGCCTATGCAGGTAGCAACAAAAATTGCTGCTACTCATGCAGCCTCTGTGGCTGCCGGGGCAACTGGCGCATAAGTGAATATATCAGGGTTGGGAGGGTCGGTGGGTAGGCTGTGCGCTGCCGCAGCGCATAGACTGCCCATCTCAATATTGGGCCTTATGGAACCAGAATTCAAGGGATTTATGCTCCTAACTTTGAGAGTTAAAAATCCTAAATTGGATTCTTTGAGAATTTATTAGAATTGAGTGCCTAAATATTTTCTTAAAATTTCACTATAAAAATATAGGGGCATAAAAAGTGGGCAGATTTAGCATGGAGAAAATAAAGTAGCAGCTTAGAAGTAATTTTAAGCACTAGGCACCTATATTAGACTCAAATCTAGGAAAATGAATGGCAGACCTAAATTTAGAGGCATACATTTTAAGCACAGCACTGTGCACTCCATTGGTGGGATTTGCTTCTGAATCATCAGATATTGAAAGTTTACTGGCTGAAGAGGGTGTTAAAGAAGGGTATTTTTTTTAGCAAGCTAACTATTGAGGGGATAGGAAATGATACAGTCAGTACCAGGGCTAAGAGCACACAACAGGCAGAGGAGACAATAGAAAATTAAAAGGATGCTAATGGATGTTCATCCTCATCTCTGTTCCCAACCAGAGGCCTAGCAGCAGCACCAACAGCAGCAGTCCCTCCACCAAGGAAGTAGAATGGAAGTCTTGTAAAACTCTGCTTCCCAGGTATGAAAGCATTTTTAAATGCTTGAGACCCTCCATATGTAGAATGCAATTACTGTATGAAGCACATTAGTAAAGGAAAGCTGATGGGCCATCTTACAATCTGTAGCAAGCAGCATCATTTACTAAAACATCCTTTCCCATTCGGTACAAAGGAAGACGCTAATCTTAGCTTGGGGATTCATTCCAGGAGTGGAAATAGTGGTGGGAAAGGTACAGAAAATAATACAATCCGTTTCCTGAAGCAGAACCCCTAGCTCTTCCCCCCAGTAAACTGAAAGGCCAACCATCTGTCCATCTGGCTAACTCTTTCACCATCTCTTTGCTATGCTTAACTCTCTCCTCAAGGACCCTCCTCCCCCAATCCCCCTTCACTTTCTGCCTAGACTTTGGCTGACTAATGCCATGACAAAGTCCAAAAGATTAGCCTTGATTTCTTCCCAGGTTCACCTCCCCCACCTCCTGCCTCTCTTCAATCCCAAATCCTTCCCTCACCTTGTGTCACCCTTTCTTCCCTTTCTGAAATCACTGAGGAGAAAACTTCTAATCATCTCTCCTCCTCTAAATTGACTACTTGCTCCTCTTATCCCATTCCCACCCATCTACTAAGCTCTATTTTTTCCGCTGTTATCCCTTCCATCTATCATATCTTTAACCTATCACCTTCTACTGCAACTGTCCCTTTGGCATTCAAACATCTTCTGTTCACATTTCTCCTCAAAAAGCCCTCACTAGATCCTACCTGTCCTTCCAACTATTGGGCTATCTTGCTCTTCCCCTTTGCTTCAAAACTACTTACACAAGCAGTTCACCGCCACTGTCTTGACTTTCTTTCCTCTCAAGTGCTTCTGGATCCACTGCAGTCTGGCTTTCGTCCTTTAGAAATGGCTCTTGTCAAAGTCTCCAGCAACTTGTTCCTCGCCAAATCCAAGGGTCTTTAATTGATATTCATCCTTCTTGAACTTTCTGCTGCCTTGACACTGTTGATCACCACTTTTTCCTCAATACCCTGTCCACGCTTGGATTTAGAGGCTCTGTTCTGTCTTATCTCTCCCAGTGCATTCTTAGTGTATGCTCTGGTGGATCCTCCTCTACTGCCATCCTGCTTTCAGTTGATGTACCTCAGGGCTCTGTCTTGGGGCATCCACTTTTCTCTCTCTACACTCAGTTCCTTGATGCACTTATTTTCTCCCATGATTTTCAGTACCATCTTTATGCTGATGCCTCTCAGATCTACCACTCTACCCAAAATTTATCCAGGAATCCAGCCCTGGATCTCTGCCTGCTTATCCAACATTGCTGCCTGGATGTCATGCCACCATCTGAAATTGAACATGGCTAAAACTGAGCTCCTTATCTTTGCCCTTAAACCCACATCCCCCTTCCTCCCTTCTCTATTTCTCTGGATGACACCACACTTCTCCACATTCCCTCAGTTCACATCCTTGGGGTCATCTTTGAATCTACTGTCCCTTTCTCTGCACAATCCAACAGATAGCTAAAACCTGCCACTTCTTTCTCTATAAACAAACATCAGCAAAATTTGCCCCTTCCTTTCTACTCACACTACTAAGACCCTTATCCATTCCCTAGTCACCTCCCACCTTGACTATTGTAACCCACTCCTTGCTGGTCTCCCTCTGAATCATCTCTTTCCCCTTCAATCTGTTCAAAACTTAGCTGCTCGGCTTATTGTCTGCCAGTGTCGCTATACTCATGTAGCCCCTTTTCTCAAGTCACTTCACTGGCTCCCTATCAGTTTTCGCATCCAGTTCAAACTTCTACTACTGACCTACAAGGGCATTCATTCTACAGCTCCTCACTACCTTTCCTCTCTTTATCTCACTCTACACCCCTCCTCGGGAACTCCTCTCTTCTGAAAGATCTCTTATCTGTGCCCTTCTCTGCCACTGCTAACTCCAGACTTTGTTCATTACACCTTGCTGCTCAATATGCCTGCAACAAACTATCCAAGTCTGTATGTCAGGCTCTTTCTCTAGCCCTATTCAAATTCAGGCTAAAAACCCACCTCTTTGAGGCTACATTTGGATTCTGATGCTCCTCACTCTCTTATCCACTACTTATGTGTATATTATCATACTCTAGTTTCCAGGTTTGCTGTTTTTTTTCTTGATTAGACTATAAGCTCTGATGAGCAGGGACTGTGTCTTACATGTATATCCATACCACTGCATATGCCTTGTAGCGCTATACAAATGATTAGCAGTAGTAGCAGCAGCAGCAGCGCAAGCCATCATAGAAAAGATAGGGTGGCATTTGGCAGCAGCGCTGTCTTGGGGCAAGGCCAGACAGCATTGAGAGTGATGTCATGGTGCAATGGAGCAAATGATAGCTCTTGATGACCATCCCCTGAGAATATTGAGAAGTGGGGTTTAAGAGGCTCATGAATCTCTTAGCTCTTGATTACTGAGTGCTCTGCAGGACCACTTTTAGTAGGCATTCTCAGACTGTAGCATCAATTACATCACTCCAGTACAGTTGGAAAAGGCAGAGGCTAGTAGTTGTGTATATTACCACTGAAATATGAGCTAGTCAGAATGCTATACATGCCTATTTCTCTCCCTGACAGCACACTAGTGGCAACTGGATGAGGCAGTGGTAGGGGCAGATTGCAGGTATAACAAGGGAACAACAGGAGGGGGGGCTCTGGTGGGCTGTGCTGCATAGCCAGATGATGGATAAAAGCCATAATTGGGCCCATATCTTAGGAAAAATAAGGATAATGTTGCAGTGCTGGCACATAGGTCATAAACAGAGCATTGTGCTTCTTGGTTTCTTTGTAAAAGATGGTGAGATGAACATGGTTAAGGCAGTGAAGGAAGGGGCTTTCATGGGATCAGATGCTTTGCACACTTGATGCATCTGTTTGTTAGAGACTTCCTAAGCTTGGGGAGCAAGGGAATTGGCAGCCCAATCATGAGGCAAATGATCGAGAACTGCTGAAAAATAGCTGAGTATTTTCACCTGAGTATGAAGGGTGGGATTGATCTGCATGAGAATCGAGAAGCAACAGGAGCACCAGGGGCAGGATGTTGCTACTATTTGGAATTCTACATATTAAATGCTGGATAGGTTAGTGTAGCAACAGGTGGCCTTGCACCAGAGATTGGCATCAACAGGCCCTTGGGTCACCATGATTGTGCAAATATCATGCTGGTGATAAAAGTCAAAAAGCCCTTTATGAATGCAGTAGAGAAACAGATTCCACAGGGCTACCCTGAGCCTTTCATCCCAGTTGTGAACATTTTGCAGGCAAAGTTAGAGGGTTTTCAGCATAGATTTTCAAGATGGTGGATTTCTTTCATGGTAAAGTGGAAAAAAGGTTGCAACCCCTTATGAAGGATCATGCTGACGTGCTGGCTGGTCTGTGACCTGCGGATGAAAGGACATAGCACTCTGCAGTGCAACGCACTGCTTTAGTTCAAGGAGAAGCTGGCAATTGAGGTAAAGGAAAAGGAATGCCAGAGGCAGGAGGGCCTGATGATTTAGCAGAGGAAGCAGGGGACAGAGCGATGTACCCAGAAAACACAGATTATAAAATGGACCAACTATTGAGGAGGGCGGAGCCTGGGCTTTGGCGGAATGAGTGCCTAAGATGAAGCTCTGAGGGACCTTGCTTAAAATTTGGCGTTAGCGCTGGTATTTGTGAACCCCAAACCAAACCAGTGAGATTTCTTGCTTTTGGACTACCCCGGGAGTATGTCGGGTCCAAAACCAAACCGTCTAGACTTTGTTGGAAGCCAAAATTCGAGCGTCAAGAGATCAAAGACGGAACCTCCGTCTCCACAGAAAATGGCGTCGAACCGGGAAGGCTCAGAGGTGATGCAGGAGATCCTTGCAGAAATAAGATCGGTCAAAGAAATAGTCACGCTTAACAGCAATGCGCTATCGTCCATGCAAGGGGATATTAGCCTCTTAAAGCAGCGAATGGAAACCATCGTCGAGCGACAAGATACCGTGGACTCGAAGTTAGCTGTCCACGAGGAGAAACTACAGGACATCGGCAAACATGCAAAGCAAATTAAGGCCTTGCAACGAGAAATAGAAGACAACAACAATAGATCCAGAAGGAACAATGTACATAAGAACATAAGAACATAAGATCATAAGATATGCCATACTGGGTCAGACCAAGGTCCATCAAGCCCAGTATTCTGTTTCCAACAGTGGCCAATCTAGGTCATACGTACCTAGCAGTTTCCCCAAGGGACACAGGTTCCACAATGCTTGTATTGGTTCAAGCATTGATATCCTGGGTCCCTTCTTAATAATGGTTTATGGACCTTTCCTCCAGGAACTTGTCCAAACCTTTTTTAAACCCAGCTACACTAACAGCCTTTACTACATCCTCCGGTAACAAATTCCAGAGTTTGATTACACGTTGAGTGAAAAAATATTTTCTTTTATTAGTCTTAAATAGTTTACCCTGTAGCTTCATTGCATGTCCCCTAGTCTTTCTATATTCTGATAAGGTAAACAATCGATCTACGTTTACCCGTTCCACTCCGTTCATTAATTTATAGACTTCTATCATATCTCCCCTCAGCCGTCTCTTTTCCAGGTTAAAGAGCCCCAACCTTTTTAGCCTTTCTTCATAGGAGTAGCCTTCCATCCCCTTTACCATTTTGGTGGCTCTTCTCTGAACCTTTTCTAAAATTGCTATATCCTTTTTAAGATACGGCGACCAGAATTGCACACAATATTCAAGGTGCGGTCTCACCATGGAACGATATAGAGGCATTATAATATCTTTTGTTTTATTTTCCATTCCTTTCCTTATCATACCTAGCATTCTATTTGCTCTCTTGGCCGCCGCTGCACACTGGGCCGAGGGTTTTAACATGGTATCCACAAGGACGCCTAAATCTTTTTCTTGGGTGGTGGTTCCTAATGTGGAACCTTGCATCGTGTAACCATAGTTTGGGTTGTTCTTCCCTAGGTGCATAACCTTGCACTTCTCCACATTAAATTTCATCTGCCATTTTGATGCCCAGTCTTCCAATTTATCAAGATCCTCTTGCAATTTTCCACAATCCTCCTGGGTTTTAACAACTTTAAATAGTTTTGTGTCATCAGCAAATTTGATAACCTCACTCGTTATTCCACTTTCCAGGTCATTTATGAATATGTCAAAAAGCAGCGGACCCAGCACAGATCCCTGGGGTACACCACTATTCACCTTTCTCCATTGGGAAAATTGGCCATTTAGCCCTACCCTCTGCTTTCTATCTTTTAACCAGTTCCTGATCCACAGTAGTACACTGCCTCCTATCCCATGACTCTTTAGTTTTGCCAAAAGTCTCTCATGAGGGACCTTGTCAAAGGCTTTCTGAAAGTCCAGATACACAATATCAACCGACTCACCTTTGTCCACCTGTTTATTCACTCCTTCAAAAAAACATAACAGATTAGTAAGACAAGATCTTCCTTGTCTAAAGCCATGTTGGCTGTCTCCCATTAGGTCATGACTATCTATATGCTGAGTAATTTTATTCTTTATGATGGTTTCTACCATTTTTCCCGGTACTGATGTCAGGCTCACCGGTCTGTAGTTTCCCGGATCACCCCTCGAACCCTTTTTAAAAATTGGTGTTACATTGGCGATCCTCCAATCCTCAGGTATTAGAGATGATTTTAATGATAGTTCACAGATTACTGATAGCAGGTCTGCAATCTCAAATTTCAGTTCTTTCAACACCCTTGGATGTATACCATCCGGCCCAGGTGATTTGCTACTCTTCAGTTTATGTAATAGTTGTAGGACATCTTCCCGATGTATCGATATTTCCTTCAATTCTTCCACACCTTTAAATACCACTTCAGTCGTGGGTAACATCCCTACATCTTCCTCAGTAAAGACCGAAGCAAAGAATTCATTCAGTCTCTCCGCTATCGCCTTGTCGCCTCTTAGTGCTCCTTTAACCCCTTTATCATCTAATGGACCAACTGACTCTCTCACAGGTTTTTTGCTACGAATGTACTTGAAAAGGTCTTTATTTCGCGTTTTTGATTCCGCAGCAAGCTTCTTCTCAAATTCTCTCTTTGCCTGCCTTATCAATGCCTTGCATTTGACTTGCCAGTGCTTGTGCTGTTTCCAGGTTTCATCATTTGGCTCTTTTTTCCATTTCTTGAAAGATGCTTTTTTGGCAACAACAGCCTCTCTGACCTCAGCTTTAAACCATGCTGGCAATTTTTTGGACTTCCTTCCACTTTTCTTAATGCGTGGAATACAGCTGGTCTGGGCTTCCAAGATAGTATTTTTCAACAACACCCAAGCTTGATGTACGTCTTTAACCTTTGCAACTGCTCCTTTTAGTTTTTTCTTAACTGTTTTCCTCATTCTATCATAGTTTCCCTTTCGAAAGTTAAAGGGTAGTACTGTGGATTTCCTTACTATCCCTCCTCCACTAATTAAATCAAAGGCGATCATGCTATGATCACTATTGCCAAGTGGCCCCAACACCCTTATCTCTTGCACTACATCTGGTGTTCCACTAAGGACTAGGTCTAATATTGCTTCCCCTCTGGTCGGTTCATGAACCAGCTGCTCCAAGAAGCAGTCATTTATTTCATCTAGGAACTTTATCTCCCTAGCATGTCCTGTTGTGACACTGACCCAGTCGATGCCGGGGTAATTGAAATCACCCATTATTATTACTGCACTGTAACTTTTGCTAGCTTCCTTGATTTCTTTGAGCATTTCATCATCCATTTGTTCATTCTGGCCAGGCGGACGATAGTACACCCCCACTGCCATCGCCTTCCCCTTTTTACATGGAATTTCAATCCATAGAGATTCTACAGCAAATTTTGTTTCTTGCAAAACTTTAATCCTTTCTGACTCAATGCCCTCTCTAACATAGAGCGCAACCCCTCCACCAATTTGATCAGCTCTATCATTTCGATATAGTTTGTACCCAGGTATCACAGTGTCCCACTGGTTGTCCTCCTTCCACCATGTCTCTGATATTCCAATCATATCTAACCTCTCGTTTAGTGCTATATATTCTAACTCTCCCATCTTGTTTTGTAGACTTCTAGCATTTGCATACAAGCATTTTAGAGACTGTATTTTATTCATATTAATTTGGCTATTGGTAGACATGGGTAATTTGGGATCTTTAAGTTCTGTCTGCTCCATACTCGAGGGCATTTGGGCTACTTTACTCTTTTTTGGAACCTCTCTGCTTTTTGTAGTATCCTTCAAGGATACATTCTTCCGAACCATGCGCTCTTGGGCGACTGTCGGCTTTCCCCTATTATCTAGTTTAAAAGCTGCTCTATCTCCTTTTTAAAGGTTAATGCCAGCAGCCTGGTTCCATCCCGGATTATAGGGGTGCCCGAAGGTGTGGAAGGCAAAGACATGTGTGCGTTTCTACAGAGGTTGGTACCAGCAGTATTAAAGTTATCGTTTGATATGCCCTTTGAAATCGAAAGGGCTCATCGGGTCCCCTCGCAGTCTGCTTTGAATAGCAAGAAGACTAGGCCTATCATCTTTAAAGTCCTGCGCTTTCAGCATGCAGTAAAAATTTTAGAAGCAGCGCGGGTACACTCGCCGCTGGAGTATGAGGGCCACAGATTGTTGTTTTTTCCGGACTTTGCCAAAGCGACTGTAGATAGGCGTAAAGCTTTCCTCTCGCTAAGACCCAGACTCCAACACCTTCAGGCCAGATTTGGTCTTCTGTACCCGGCTAGAATGAGGGTTACCCTCCATAACCAAACGAGGAACTTTGATGAACTGGAAGCCCTGCGAAGCTATCTGGACTATAAAGAAGCGGAGTTGATGTCCTGAGGTTCACCTGGGACATTTGATTGATGTATTTGGTGTGGTCTGTGGGTGGTATTGGATTTGGGGTTCATATAGTATGTGTTAAGGTCGGCAAGAAGCCTGAGGTTCTCAGCAGCTTTTTGGCCACCGGTTTTGAGGGTTATAGCAGTGGGCTGACCAGCGTACTGTGAGCCGGTCCTAGGGCCTCTCCTGCCGTAGCAGGTTCACCTATACAGGGGGTGGGTGGTGTGTCCTCCAAAGGGTTCACGGGAATCAAGCTCATGGGTTGTATCACTGGGATTTTATGTGTATTTTGGCTAAGCAGAGGTATGCTGTCCAGCTTAATGTGTGGTCTCCATATCATGCCCCGAGTGGCAAGATGACTGCTGGTTCAGAGCAATTGCTAGAGTGTGATGAGGAAGCAATATAATGGCACCTATTAAGATTCTTTCTCTTAACGTCAAAGGCATCAATAGCCCTATGAAACGGAAGAAAATAATTCAATATGGCCAACAAGAAAAGGCAGATATAATATTGTTACAAGAGACTCATTTAAATTCCAAGGAGTCTTTAAAACTAAACATCAAGCCTTTTTCAGTGGTGGGATTCTCGGCCGCTGTGCAGAAGCATAATGGAGTGGCGATACTTGTGCGGAAAGCTCTTGCCCCGCAGGTGGTTCAAGTCCAAGCAGATCAGATTGGTAGATGGGTTAGAGTTCATCTTCATGTAGGGCAGCTAGAGTTAAATGTTCTAAACGTATATGCTCCAAATAGTGACAATCCCGAGTTTTTTAGGGCTCTTGCACAAGAATTGCACGGGGAAACGGTGATTCCGTCCCTTGTTGGTGGGGATTTCAACTTAGTCTTGGATTCATTGGTGGATAGGAAGCCTCCTAGATCATGTAGGCCGCTGAAAACTCATTCAGTTTTGATTTCACTATTGCAAGACCTTGGATTGGTGGATATCTGGAGACTAATGCACCCGGTGGAACAGGAATTTACGTTCTATTCCCCTCCGCACAAATCCCTATCCAGAATAGATTTTTTGTTGCTCTCTAAAACCCTGACGACTAGTGTTATTGGCACTGAGATCCACGCGATGCATTTGTCGGACCACGCTGCTGTTTCTCTTATGCTGGAGGATGGGAGACCAGAGCGGATTCCGGCTCAGTGGTTTTTTGACAAAACCTTGTTAGAGAATAGTGATTTTAAAGACAAAATACGCTCGGCTATTAAAGACTACTTTAGTTTTAACCTGCCTCAGTTAACATCGGGTTGGGCAAGATGGGAAGGCTTTAAAGCCTCCATCAGGTCTGTGGTTACTAGTTTTAGCATTTATCAGGCGAGGCTCCACAAGGAGCAGTTGGCCGAATTAGATCTGCAAATTAAAGCGGGCGAACGCATCTTGGTCAAGAGACAGGATCCTTGTATCCTACTTCGTCTGCAGCGCTTGCGGTATAAATATAATCAGCTGCTGACTGATGAGGCAACTCAATATATTAAAGCCCAGGAAGGGCTATATTATTGGGAAAATAATAGGGCAGGGCGTCTATTGGCCAATTCGCTGAAGGCAAAAAAGGAAGCTAGTCGTATTGCGGCCATTAAGGCCGATGGTGCCTCGGCACTGTTATTGGGAGATAAGGACATCGCGGAGGCCTTTAGGGTCTTTTTTGTAAACCTATATTCCTCTGAAAAAAGTTGTTCACGAGAGGCATTCGCGCGGTTAGTAGATAAGGTGGATAGACCGCGGCTAGAGGAGGACAGCGTAGACATGTTAGACAGCCCTATTACCCTGGAGGAAATTGAGCACGCCATACGCTTGTTACAAACTGGTAAGGCGGTTGGCCCAGATGGGCTGCCTGCTGAGTTCTTTAAGATATTTGCCAAGGATCTTGGCATCTTTATGCAGGAATACTATAACTCTCTAGTGGCAGAAAGCCCCCAGGTGGGCATGTTTGCAGCAGCAAGAATTGTAGTTTTGGAAAAGCCAGGAAGGGATCCGCAGATAGTGGGCAACTACCGTCCGATCTCTTTATTAAACGTGGATTATAAGATCTTTGCCTCAGTATTAGCGCGTAGGCTGTCCTCTGTGATCCCCCGCTTAATCCATCCAGATCAATGTGGGTTCATAGAAGGGCATTCTACTGCAGACAACGCCCGGTTATTATGTCATGTGATTGCGGGGGCAGAGTGTCAAGAGGAACCCTTGGTCGGCCTCTCCTTAGATGCCGAAAAGGCTTTTGATCGCCTTGAGTGGTCGTTCCTCTATGCAGCCTTGGAGTGGTTTGGATTTGGGGAGCGATTTCTTGGATTGCTTAAGGTCATGTACGCTTCTCCCTCTGCAAGTATCACCATGAATAACATCCAATCCGGGGATTTTGCATTGTGTCGGGGTACGCGTCAAGGCTGCCCTTTATCGCCCCTTTTATTTAATCTTGCACTTGAGCCGCTACTCCTTCTCCTTAGACAGAACAGTCGAATTCAGGGAATTAGGCTGGCAGGGGGTGATATCAAGATTTCTGCATATGCGGATGACTTCCTGTTGTTCACCAATCCAGGGTCTGTGGCAAATATCCTAGAGCAGATTCAGGAGTATTCCTCTTTATTGGGGTATAAAATTAACTGGGCTAAGTCTGTTGCTTTTCCTCTCAATTTTCGAGCTCTCAGAAATGATTTGGAAGAATTCCCATTTGTATGGGAGTCAACAAAGATTAAATACCTCGGAGCATACTATTGTCACTCTCTGGATGATATGCTGCAACATAATATGGAGGCAGTTATGGCCAATGTACAGAGTCTGACCACAAAGTGGTCCCCGTTGTTGTTATCCTGGTGGGGCAGATTGGAAACAATCAAAATGACCATTGTGCCCAAAATAAATTACATATTAGAGATGGTGCCATTCTATTTTCCTCTACACTTTTATCGGCAACTTGAGAAGCTCCTTGCACTTTTCCTGTGGCAGCACAAACCCCCGAGAATTGCCCTTAAAAAGTTGAAAGCCTCAAAAGAGGACGGAGGGGTTCGTTTTCCCGATTTTTTCATGTATCATCAGGCTTTCCTACTGAAGCAGGGTATTAGATGGAGAGAGCAGCATTCAGATCTGAGCCCGGTCTGGTTAGATCTGGAAAAGAGGTTGGTAGCCCCTGTCCCTCTGTACCTACTCCCTGGAATGGTGTTTAGTGAGACCTCTGGCAGGCCTCGGATGATTATTGACACTCAGCGAGCATTTAGGTTCCTAGCTAAAACAGTGGGGACTGAGGGGAATGTCACGCTTGATCTCCCTATCTGGTACAATCCATATTTCAAGATTCAGCAAAAGCCCTTTGCTTGGAAACCTTGGTATGAAAAGGGCATTTGGACTGTTGGGCAGTTATTGGATCAGAAAGAGTGGAAAAGCTTTGGTAGTTTGCAACAGGAGTTCCAGCTTCCCGGGAAGTTATACTTTCAATGGCTTCAATTAAAGCACTGCTTAAGTAAGCTCCTCGTGGGGAGCGTGTTGCTGCAGGAAGTGTGGGACGTTGATACTACAATTCAGCTGGCACAGCAGTCTGGCAAAGCAGCCTCTTTCCTGTATAAGGAGCTACATGGAGGGTTGTCTGCACGATTACTTGGGCTGCAGAAAGTGTGGGAACAAGATACAGGTGTTTGCATGACACAGCGTTCCTGGCAGAGATTCTGGGTGCGTCAAGTGAGAGTTGCCAAGGCGGCCTCCATTACGCAGTCCCTGTTCTTGTTCGCACATAGGGCCTATTTAACACCTGTTAGACTATGTAAATGGGATAGTTCAGCCTCCTCGCTCTGCTGGACGTGCGGTACGCACGTGGGGGCTCTGAGGCATATGCTGTTTGAATGTCAAAGGGTGCAATCATTCTGGCTCCAGGTGTGGACAACAGTCCAGAGAATCTTGGACTTCCAGACCCCCTTAACCTGGGGTTTGGTTGCTTTTCGCTCTGCTACTCCTATTCCTAACCTGTGTAAAGAGCATAGGTTTTTATTAGACTTTATGCTAGGAGTAGCTATCTACTTGCTAACCCGCCACTGGAAGAAAATGGCTGGGTTGCGATATCATATGTGGTGGGCTCAGGTTTGTGTGTTTAGCAAATATGAGCAGATGCCCCGTAAGGGGGTGACCCGTGGCCCACAATGCCTGCAGAAATGGAATTCCCTGAGAGAATTTGCTGATGCTGCGTGCTGTAACAAAGTTTAATAATGTTGCTGGGAGCGAGTGGGGTTAACAAATGTTTCTTTTTTTCTCTTCTGGCTCCTTTTACTCTGTATTGCCCATGCCCATGGTGGTATTCTCTCCTAGTATACAGCTTGATTCCAGTGTTAATAGGGAGGGTGGGGGGTGGGGTCGAGGCGTGGGGGTTACTTATGTGTTTTTTGTGTTGATTGCTGGAGATTTTGTTATGTGTATGATGTTTGTGGGCTCCTTTCTATATCCTTTTTTTTTCTCTTTTATTTTGGCATTATTGTAATTGTTTATATAAAAAAGTGTTAAATAAAGATATTAAAAAAAAAATGGACCAACTATAAAAAAAAAGCACACACAAGTCTGTATCTCTATTAAGACCAGAGGAAGCAAGGGTACCTAAGAGAAAAATATTCCTCTACTCCAAACATCGAAGAGTCTTGTCTGTATCCCCACCTCTCCGATTCGGTTTAACAACTTTCAGGACAAAAAATTTTAGATCTGAAATTTGATGACCTGGAAAAGTTAGAAAAAAAATAAGGGGACATATTATTTTGTTAAAAGGAGTGTGGGTAGATTTCTGTAAGAAAGTGTGTCGTGCCAAGGTCTTAGCACGGGAAGAAGCTTGTTGGATACATTTCTCATTATAACCTTCTCAAAGGATTCAATAATGGGGTTATTGGTATGAGGCAGTATCCAGATGGAGGGCTTCTTCACTATTGAGGGATCGCTAATTCTATCTGGTCTATTAGCAAAAATAATCCATAATCTTAATTTTCCTAAAGAACTTATAGAAGTCAACATGGGTATCAAAGAAATTGTATGAATGAATTGGTACAAAAGAGAACCCCTTTTTAAGGAGAGAAATCTCATCTTGACTAAGGGGTGTACTAGATAAATTAATGACATTGGATTCTAAGAGCAGTTGTGGGGGTTCCAAGAATCGTACCTGTCTCTTCACATACCTGTCCTGTCCATGCCCCATTGGAATCTCTCCCTCCCCTTCCCTCTGGGTGGATATTGGTAGATACTTGACTCCTTGGGTTTTGAGTAAGTCCTGTGCTGTTTTCACTCCTCCCTTCCAAAGCTTGTCCATTTAAAAAAAAAATCATCATTTATTTTCTCCCTTTTATTAGAGCTAAAAAGAGGAGCCGAGGAGTCTATGACTCCTCTTGTGTAATCGTAGGTCCTGGGGCGCATATTGAATGGTCTTATCTGTATCTTTTTTATTATAAGAAAAGTTTACTCTATGTTTAGGTATATAGGTACCCTTTTTTTATTCTATAGGTAAACATATCAGTTCCTATAATCCTCTTCGTCACATTGGAACTTTTCTTTTTTTTTTCTTTAATTTCTTTTTTATATGTCTTTATATTTCTGTTATAATCTCCACTTCTTTTTGTATCATCTCTGCTTTCTTCTTTGAGGTGTTGATGAGAAATATCATAAGGTCCAAGGTACATTTGAGAAATGCATTCCAAAATTGGATAAAAGTATCAATTTCCTGAAACATACCTGGACCTTTATTAACACGAAGACCTTTAGGTATAATTTTGTGACAACAATATTCTAATAGTGAGACATAATGAAGCTCCTCTCTAATGAATTTCTGAGTGAGAAAGACAGAGTCTTCCCACTGCTTAGTGGATCGATTTCCACCATTCTTTGCTTGGAAGAACAATGGTTCTTCAGGTAAGAGCTATTGGAGAGAGTCATCGCTGTAAATGAGAACATCATTCCAAGGTGAGAACATCTTGGTGCCAAACATGAAAGGGCACAACCATTTGCACAGGAGACGCAGAAACAAGTACAAAGTGAGCAGCACTAGAAGAACTTTATTGTAGACATGGAGGTCAAAACATGGGAAACAAAGCCTGACACCATCATATTTTGGCATGACCTTCATCAGGGGCTACAAGCTGTGTAAAAATTTAAAAGAAAGAATAAACTGATTGATAAAACAAATCATAAATAAATTCTAAAAACAATATAAGCATATAGAAAGAGAAGTAACCATATTATATGACATAAAAATGCACATGCAGAGACTAAACAATTACAAAACAAAATAAATATAGTATATGAATAATGTAATGCAACCATAAAAAAGTATTAAAGAATTAAGACAATGGTATATAATCTATAACATATAAGTAATAAGAGAGATGTTACAGATGAGGGCATTATCGTATATAAATAATATATTGAATCCATTAAGAAGCTGAGACAATAATATACAAAAACAATTAAATATTAACCATATAATTGGTCTAAAGTTATCACAATATAGAATACCCATGGAGTAACAAAATATTGCAAGGGGAGCCTATAAGACTTACTACACAGCGTTAGCAGAGGGCAATTCTTGCCATCTGATTTTCAGAAACAGCATTCTCTAATAGGGAGAAAAGGCAGCAAAAAAGGAGGGGATCTGGTTAAGTTTCAAATCTTCAAGCTATAAAAACAGGACTTTCAAATAATAGACTAATACATATATTGGAAATCATACCATAATCCTCCCAGATTAAGAAATAAAACCATATGAACAAAAAAAATAATAATAAAACGCCACAGTATTTACAACCCTTATCTGAGTTGAGTAATGGTGGATATAACAGGCACTTTAAGACAGGTAATAAGGGCTTGTGAATAACACAACTGTACATTATTGCAAATGATAGAATGTGAATGGGTGGAGGAAAACGATAAAACCTAAATATAAAGATCATATCACTAAAATATATTAAAAAAAAAACCACAAGGACTACAAGAGAATGGGCATGTAAAGTAATGTGAATGAATAATATATGTATTAAAAAGGAGGGATTAAAATTATGAATCTGAAAATGATATCCAATAATTTGTTAAATGGAACGACCCATAGTAAAAGCTCTTTCATAATGTGTCAAAGTGGCCTTATTGCTTATGTACCAGTGTTGCCAGTAGGCTGCGATAAGATTCACAAATGAAATAGTACTTTTAAGGCTATAAAATCATGTTATTAGAACACTATGCTTAAACAGATTGGTTCACAATCAAAGTGAAATTTGATAAATGTATTATCTGGTAGGCGGCAGTTCTATCAGCATGAACTGCACGTCAAATCAAAACTCATGAAGAGGGAAAAATGAGCCAACTCGACGTTTATGAAGCCGGTTTTGCACCAGTGAGAGTAACCATGGAAATCAGTAAACAAAAAATAGGTCATTCTGTGGGGGACGTGATGTAAAGCAATATTATAACACGGATAAAGCCATGTAGAGATATTCATCTTAATCCCAATTGTTTATTAATAAAGAGGGCTTTGCAGACATCTCTTGTGCTATATAGTATGACAGGCATGTCCGACAGGTAGATCACGGACAGGTCAGAGGTAGATCGCCCGCCCCACTTGGCTCCATCTCTCCAGCAGCTTGCCACATCGCTAGGAGAGAGCTCGTGCCGGCAGGGCGTCTGCTGAGGGCTTGCCGCCGCTGCTGATCCTTTGCCTGTCTTTTTTCCCTGCCTGTGGGAATCTTGCCTGCGGGTGTATTGGGGGCGCTTGTTTTTTTCATGCCAATAGTTTGTGGGTACCCCAGGGGGCCGCCGCCCACGCCCTGTGAAGAGACGCCACAGGCCCGGTGTCATACCTGGTCTCCTGCCTCTCAGAATCACTCATTCCTGCCCTCACCCCAACACCCCTTAGAAATGTGTTATATACCGGGCGATATCCATTCGCCCGGGCTTTACCTGAATACACTAACTGTATTAGTTGTGTCGTGTGCTGGTCGTTGGTCACTTTATAGTTCGCTTTCATTAAACGTTTTCGGGCAGACACAACAAAATGTCAAGAATTTGATGATTTTGACGGGCTTTTCCAATTTTGTTCTAACTTGTCTATGCCTTGCCTTCGAATTGGTTCAAACCACTGTGACTTTTGCTTGCCTCTGCAATTTTATTTTGCCTAGCCTTTGCATTGATTCTACACTGTGTACAGAATTTATTAAATTGCGTGTGGTGGTACTTGTTTGATGGTATTTGATTTTATCTGGTTTGCTGGACAGGTGTTTGAGTTTTTTTGATGATTGTTTGCTGGTATTTGATTGGTGCCAGCATGATGAATTCTTATTTTTACTTTTAGAACTGTGTGGGTTTGGCATCTCCAGTCCTTGAATCCAGAGGTCTTCAGTTCCTATTGATCTTTAATACTTTGGGACAGTGACAGTTTTGGACCAGATTCAGCCAGTGTTTATACTAACTTAGCAGATTTGGCCTTCTTACATCCAGCCACCCCTGTATAACGAAGATGAGTGTTCCAAAGAAGAGCAAAATCTACCACTTTTATGATGAATGGGAAATGGACTAATTCTTCATCATTGTGAAAGACAAGTGCTGTTGTCTAATTTGTAACGCCCCAGTATCCTTGCCCAAAAAGGGTAATCTGGAACATCATTATAAGGCTCTGCATAGCAATAAGTTTGATGCTGATTTTCCACCCAAAAGTGAAATTCGTAAACTGAAGCTCAAAGAACTTAAATCAAAATTGGCTACTCAACAACAGTTGATGGCGAAGCCAAGGTCACATTCGGTCAATGCAACCATAGCATCCTTCAAGGTCAGAAACCTGATCCCAAAGAAATGCAAACCTTTCACTGAAGGGGAATTTGTAAAAGATTGTTTTCTTGAAGCAGTTGACAACCTTTTTGAAGGATTTAAAAATAAGAAAGAGATAATAGCTGCCATTCAAGATGTACAATTGTCAAGAAACACTGTCGTACGGCAAATAAAAAAATGTGTGGAGACACAACTGAACAATCATTGGAGGATGTTTCAAATTCTGTTGCTTTCTCACTCCAACTGGATGAATCTCCAGACATAAGAGACATAGCCCAGTTACTAGTCTTTATCTGGATGGTTTTTGAAGACTTCAGTGTTAAAGAAGAACTACTTGGAATGATTTCTTTAAAAGTGAGAACTACCGGTCAGGAAATATTCAGTTCTTTCCATTCTTTTGTGACAAAGTGTAATCTTCCATTGCATAGACTCCATCACTACTGATGGAGCAAGAGCAATGAAAGGTGAGGTTAACGGTTTCATAGCCCTCTGTAGACAGCATGATGACTTCCCAGATTTCCTTTCTTACCACTGCATCATTCACCAGCAAGTTTTGGCAAACAAGAGACTCAATACAAAGACTGTCATGGACATAACTTTCAAAATTGTAAATTCAGTTCATGGAAGATCAATTGAAAGACGGCTTTTCAATCTTACTCTTGATGAAGGGGCAGCAGAAATAATTTTGCACACAGATGTAAGGTGGCTAAGTAGGCACAAATTCCTGCAAAGATTTTGTGATTTGCTGAATGAAATAAGAAGTTTTTGAAGGAGAGGGGAGATGACCAAGCAGAGTTGGAAGATAAGGAGTGGTTATATGATCTGGCATTTCTCGCTGATGTTACAGGCGAACTACAGTAAGTGATATGAACCTTGAACTACAAGGTAAAAAATGCATTGGTGAGATGAGTACAGTTTCATCCTACAAGAGCAAATTTGAGCTAATGACTGACCTTGCAAACAACACTTTTGATCATTTTCCTAATACGCAGGACCATCTGGGACAGTATCCAAATTTTGTTTTTCAGAACGAGAAGTATGTGTCAGAAATCTGTTCTGTTATCCAGGAATTCGAAAATAGATTCTGTGACTTCCAAAAAATTGGAACAGTTGTGAAGTACTTGTCATACCCATTCAAAGTAGATGTGGACAATAAAGAAATTGCAGCTGCTATCAGTTAAAATTACTCATTGAACAAGCCATCTCTTGAAAACGAAATATTAACCCTTAAAAATGACATTTTTCTCAAGACCCGTGCTGAGCAAGAATCGTTTTGGAAGCTAGTGCCTAGAGACAAATTTCCCAAGTTGAGAAGATGCAGTGAAGCTGTACACTCCTGTTTCAGTTCAACTTATTTGTGTGAATCCGCATTTTCCCATCTGAAAATGACAAAGAGTACACAACGTTCCAACGTAACAGATGAACATCTCCAGGATTCCCTGAGACTGGCCCTCATGCAATATTCACCCAACTTCAAAAAGCTGGTGGATAAAATGCAGGCTCAGACGTCTCACTAATAAGCAGGAACGAAATATTAAAGATTGTGCAAGATCAGCCTGGATCAAAACTCGACCTAAATTTAGCACAAATTACTGAATAAAGGAGTAGCCTAGTAGTTAGAACACTGGTTTGTGTAACCAAGCAACCAGCGTTCAATTCCCACTAGCACTCCTTGTGGCCTTAGGCAAGTCACTTAACTCTCCATTGCCCCAGAAGAAAGGCCTGGTAATCTACTTCCAGTGACACTGCCAAGAAAACCCAGGAGCTTCTGGGTCACCAGGAGTCAGGACTGACTCAAAGGCACACATTGCATTTTTACTCAATAAAAGTTAAAGAAAATTATTAAGACTGTTAAAGAAAGTTATTACTCAATGAAACTTTAAGAAAAAATCTACTTCCCATTTCCCCTCGCAGTTCTTACTGGTTCTCTGTCTCTCTGTTTTGTTTTTGCTTAATTTGCTTAACAGCTGATCACATCCAAGTAAATGACAGAAGGTTCATTAAAAATGGGGGGGGGGGGAATCCTCCAACTTTATTGGGTTAAAATTTAATTTGAAACTAATTTGAAACTTAATTTTCATGTTTGTAGATCACCGGCACTTTTGGCCAGAAAAAATAGATCATGACCTGTTCAAAGTTGGACATGCCTGTAGTATATCAAAAAAGCTTTTAAGTGAATGTGTGCTATTGACCTAGACTGGCCCATTCAAATTGACTGAATTGTACACTTGTGAAAAAAGAATGTTTTTTTTTATTTTTTAAATAGATACATGACAAGTAAAAATTAATATATAAATAGAAGGGAAGCCAAAGATGACAGTGGTCAGGGATGTAAAAAATTGGAACAGAGGAACCTGAATGACAACTAGCTAGACTAACAGTCCCCTTCCCCCTCCCCCCTCACTTCCCTCCAGAAATCTAAGCATGTACACCATTAATAGTCTTAAGATGTTTTAAAGGTACTTTTATATACATATTTTACACATGTTTTTAATTAATTTTCTTTGGTTCCATAATTTAGCGGTTTCCATTGGCTACCCCTACATGGCACATACTCTTTAGACATACTTATAGAATCTGTCACTGCCCCATGTGAGACTTTTATTTTGGGTCTTTACTATTTTAGCTGTTCTTATCTGGTCCCCTTTCCTTAAATTTCTGAATAGGTTTTATTTGTCGGGTTACTTTTGTTTTCCCCACTCAGCTTTACGGCAACTATTAGTCTAACTAGCTGTCATTCAGGTTCCTCCATTCCAATTTTATAACTCTGGGATCATTGTTCACTTTAAATATATAAATAGCAGGGAAGCCAAAGATATATCTATTAATTTTTACTTCCACCACATAGTGGAAGGTTTATTGCTTCCCATGTTTTCTCTTGGGTATTTCCTCTATCTCCCCTAGATGTGGGCTACTTTAGAGGCTTTATGGATTAAATGCCCATTCTCTTGTAATCCTTGTGGGATTTTTTCTATATTTTAGCGATATGATCTTCACATGTAGATATTATCATTTTCCTCTACGCATTTACGTTCTATCATTTGCAATAGTATACAGTTGCATTATTCACTAGAACTTATTACCTGTCTCGAAGTGCCTGTTACATCCACAATTATTCAACTCAGGAGAAAAGATAAAGAATAAAATTCCACAGTATTTACACACCTTATTTTTTATTATTCAGTTGGTTTTATTTCTTAATCTGGGACTATTATAGTATAATTTCTGATATATATTAGTCTATTAGTTTAAAGTCCTGTTTTTATAGCTCGAAGCACTACCATTCCCCTCTTCTCTCTCCCTACACTCTTCTCCGTGAACTCCGCTATTCTATCAGATTGCTTCTATCTGTGCCCTTCCCTTCTACTGCCAGACCTGGATGTCGCTCCCTTCACCTTGCTGCTCTGTATGCCTGGAACAAACTACCTGAGTGTATATCATGCTTCATCCCTGGCCTCTCTCAAATCTAGGCTGAGCGTTCATCTCATCATTGCCACTGTTGAATCAGACCTGCCTAAGCTCCCTTGTGTTTCTTGACCACTCCTCCTGGATGTATCCTGTTCACAGCTGCTGTATAATCTGTCCCAACTTGATTGTAAGCTCTGCTGAGCAGGAACCATCTTTTACGTGTGTCTGTGCAATGCTGCGTACGCTTTGTAGCACTATACAAATTGATCAGTAGTAGTTGTGTAGTCATACTAGGGCCTTCTGGCTATGGCGTCTGAGGCCCACCAATATGGGTAAGAACATAAGACATGCCTTACTGGGTCAGACCAAGGTCCATGAAGCCCAGTATCCTGTTCCCAACAGTGGCCAATCCAGGCCACAAGTATCTGGCAGGTTGCCAAAGAAGCACACAGGTTCCACAATGCTTGTCCCGGGGCAAGCAGTGGATTTCACAGGTCCTCTTTAATAATGGTTTATGGACCTTTCCTCCAGGAACTTGTACAAACCTTTTTTTAAACCCAGCTACACTAACAGCTTTTACTATATCCTCTGGTAACAAATTCCAGAGTTTGATTAGATGTTGAGTAAAAAAATATTTTCTCTTATTAGTCTTAGATGGGTTGCATTGTAGCCTCATTGTTTGTCCTCTAGTCTTTCTACTTTTGGATGGCATAAACAACCGATCTACGTTTATCCGTTCCACTGCATTCATTAATTTATAGAGCTCTATCATATCCCCCCTCAGTCATCTCTTTTCCAAGTTGAAGAGCCCAAACTTTTAAGCCTCTCTTCATAGGGGTATCCTTCCATTCCCTTTACCATGTTTGGCATTTCTCCCAGCAACTACACCTGTCCCATCATGGCGTATGTCAGTCTGTATACATCTGCTACCTGTGGGGCAATCCTGTCTGCCTTCCCATAGTCTCCTTTGTGGCACTGCTCCTCTGTTCAGGGCTGTACGGGCATGGAAGGTGAGATCCTTGTACCATCACACTATGTAGCCAAGCTCCAGCTATATCACCACTCACACAACTCTCATTGTTCCTGGCCTGGGTAGGGTTGTAGGCCACATGGGACAATACAAGGAATGTTAGCACTACATCAGTAGTGTTTTTTATATACTGCCTTATCAATGAATCAAAGCGGTTTACATAGAACTAAATAATGTACATGAAATGGAGAGAACTTAAATGAACTGGTTATGGGTACAGATAACAAGTATATCAAAGCGGTTTACATAGGACTAAACAATATGCATGAAATGAAGAAAAATCAAATGAACCAGTTATAGGTACATATAACAAGTTAAAACATAAGAAGTGGCTTTGGGGGTCATTCCAGAACACAAATAAGGGGTTTGTACATGCTGCGGGGGCATTTATGTGCCAAAAACATCCCCGGCCGTATTCTGAAACACTGCTGACATGCACGTCCACGATGCTAGCACAAGATCTGAAAATGGGGCATGGTCAGCTGCAGAGATGTAGAAAGCGTATTCAGGAAAGGCCCGTGTGCGTATTGTTTCCCGGAAACATCTACGTTATTCCTGCTGAAATGTGGTATAATCCAAAATTCCAAAAAACTTTAACCCAACCAACTAGTTTAATCACAAAAAAAGGATCAGGATAATCAATCAAGAGCTGTGAGACCTATTCTTGCAAATAATTTAATGTTGGCTCTGATTAGAGCGGCTTTGCCCTTCTTAACCAAAAGGTTCCTTTTTAATCATTTAAGACAATGAGGATCACCACGACATGTGTTAACACCACACAGTGTAACATACAAATAAAAGGAAATGTGACTTAACTTATTTCCAGAGTTATCGACTGGGTTCCATCAAACCCAAGAGGAGGGGATCATGAAGCCCGATTCCTGGATTTCTAATTTGAAAAAAGTGTCCGTCCTTCCGGTTTAAATATGGAGGTGGCTTGGTGGAGCTTACTCTAGACTGTCAGCTGTTCTTTCGTTCAAAGGTTGTTCTGGTTTGCGAAGTCACTGGCACTCACTATTTAAAGAGCTTTTAGTTAACTCCTTCTTTTGATTGATTGATGACCTTTTGTGATCCTTGGAGTTAGTAACCCACGTTCCAAAAGAGCATGAAGCAGAGCCTAAAAATTATTAAGAGCTCAAAACACAGTTCTATGTTGCTATCGCTGGATGGGTTAGTTTTCCAATTGTTTGGATTAACACAGTTTGTATGTACAGTCAACACAGTCAGTACTGTGGGTACTGTTTGGATGGTGAAGGAGAATACATGATGGAAATAAGTCACTTTTCTTTTTATTTGTGTGTTACACTGTGTGGTGTTAACACATGTCGTGGTGATCCTCATCATCTTAAATGATTAAAAAAGAAACTTTGTGATTAGAGTGTCTTTGCCCTTCTTAACAGAGTCCGACATTAAATTATTTGTTTGTTTGCAAGAAAAGGTCACACATTTCTTGATTGATTATCCTGATCGCTTTTTTTGTGATTGAAACGTGGTATAAGGCTAGGACTTAGAAATTATTCTGCTATGCTCTGCAGTTCGTCTCATTTAGAAGAATGATTGTGACAAGTATGTTTTGAACTGGTGTGACTGCAGCCTGGAAAAATACAAGATTCACTCTTATGGTACAGGAAGCAGTGGTGAGGGAATGTTGTAAGATAAAGAAACATTTATAAATACCCTGACAGAAATATTAAGAAGAGCAATAGTGTTTATTCAGGCTATGCACTAATGTGCTGCTTGAGCCAAAGGAGCCAATCTAGGGGACCTTAACAATTCCCATGTTCAGAAAAATGGGACTGCTGATGCAGGGATGGTATGGGCGTGAGCAGGGAAAGGATTCCTTTTTGGGTGAGAAACGGAGATCATATTTGTAGTCCTGGCACCCCATGCGATGATGTGATGTCATAGCTGTTATGTATAAGTTCAGGGCATCTTTTTGGCAGAATTAGGGAATGACATAGTAATGTAACAATTTGATTAGCTGCCTCTTAGTTTAAAGAAAAAAATACAAAAAGTTTTGAAATGATCTAATTCGGTGAGGAAAAATGCTTTTATCTGTGATTTTTTGGACTTGCTCTTTTCTGGGTAGTCTCAGGGACTATTTGCAGGTCTGGCAGAGGAAGGGCACTTGCAGTTGTTGATAGAATCTATGTAAAGTGGATAGGAAACTGGTAGTTGGGGCTGAAGAAGAGAGAAGAGAGGTTGTGTTTGTAAGTTGTGGAGTGTGAGAAAGAGAATTTTGAGTTTAAAAGTTGGCATTTGTTATGAAAAAGGGTAATTAGGTATTAGATACTGATTAAGTGAAAATTGGAGAGAGAGAGAGAGAGAGAGTGTGATTAGAGACTGAGAATCCAAATGAACACTAGATTAAAAAATACTAGCTTTTATCTGGCAAAGCTGGTGCAGCTAATGATAGATACTGTCTCTGAAACCTCTTTTAAAGAATTCTGACAAGGTTCATTGATCAGATTTTTCTGATTTAAAAGGAAACTGAAAAGAGGTAACAGAAAAAGCAGAAGGTCTTAGCAAGGGACTCTAACATTTCAGTGACTAACTCGGTGAACAAGTACAGCAAAGGTATTGGTTTAAAATATATATAAATAAAAGAAGACTAGTGACTTGTAACTGTGGTCTCAAGGGAAAATCTCTCTGCTTTCACTTCTGTCAGAGAGAGTGAATCAAACCCTTGACCAATTAAATACTGAAAGTTTTTTGAGCTGAATCTGAAGTAAGAATTCCTTGGAGAAGGAGTTTTAAACCCCGTTTCAGGTGAGCTGAGGCTGGGTTGTGCTCAAGTTGCATGTTGAATGTTGAGACAGTGACAGTTTGAGGATCTGTAAGGTGCTAAAGCACTGGGAGCTGCTCTTTGATTTAAAGTCCTAATTGCTGTGCCACTGCTATCAAGCTGTTGTGATTTGTGGAAATTAAATATTGATTCCTGAAAGGAATTTTCCTGAGAAATTTTAGAAAGTATGTGATTCTGGCCAGGGTGTGAGTGTGTAAATGAAAGGAATTTAGATAGGGACTTTCAATTATCCTTTATTTTTTGTTTAAAGTAGGGAAAGTAGCTGAACAAGTCTCAGTCAAACATTAAATTCAGAGTGACTGAATTATCAGTTCAGGTTCTCTTATTGAGTTTTTAAGGCAGGTAGTAGGAAAGTGACCATCGCTGGACTTGTGGAGCTCCTGGATCCTGAAGCCTAACCAGAAGTGGAGGATCTAATACTACTGGCCATCTGGACAATTGACCGGGCCCCTTTGCAAGAAAGTGACTGGGAAGACATACCGGTGTACATATCTCAGGTATTGCTGTAAGAGACTGACTACATCTCCTCAGGGGGGCATACAGAAAGATTTAAAGGGTTAGGGCTCTTCAGCTTGGAAAAAAGACAGCTGAAGGGAGATACTGGATGATAGAGGTCTATAAAATAATGAGTGAAATGTAATGGGTAAACATAGATCAGCTGTTCACTCTTTCAAAAAGGAGACAAACTAGGGGACAAGCAGTGAAGCTACAATTTAGCACATTTAAGACTAATCAGAGAAAAAAAATTCACTCAATACATAATCAAATTCTGGAATTTGTTGCCGGAGGATGTAGAAACGTTGCTAGTGTAGCTGAGTATAAAAGAGGTTTTGGCAAGTTCCTGGAAGAAAAGTCCATAATCCATTATTAAAGTGGAATGGGAAAATCCACTGCTTACCTCTGGGATAAACAGAATAGAATCTATCTACCTTTTGGGAACCTGACAGGTACTTGTGACCTGGATTGTCCACTGGGCTTGATGGACTTTTTGTCTGACCCAATGTGGCATGACAGGTCATGGCCCTGTACATCCGGTGAGGGCAGGATGGATGGGGAACTTATTACGTCTTGGAGGTAGAATAAGACCCCCCGACGATGGCGGGGAGTGACAGAGGAACCCTCAAGGAGCTGAGCCACATCCAGATCCCAGCCCTGTCAGTCCCCTCTGTGGGTTGGGCAGTGGGGAAAAGCAATTTTATGGTGTTGCGGAGAATCGGGGCTCCTGCATTGTATTCTGGTGCTATGGCTTCGGGATGCCATAGCACCTGGGCCCCAGCAGGAGCATGAAGAGGGTTAGCCGGGGAGAATGCTGCATGTCCCCGCCCACTGAATTGGGGCCTGTCCGGCCCTGCCAAGTGCCCCGATTCTGCTCCCGTGGGGATGTCTAGCTCCTGCGGGTGCAGAATCAGGGCCAAATCTGGCCCGTCCAGATTTTGGACATCCAGACAGGCCGGACATGCTCCGATCAGAATCGGGCCTCAAACTGTTCCTTATATTTAAGAGGTTTTTTATACCGCTTTATCATTTCAGTCAAAGCGGTTTACATTGTAACGTAAACTTTGCAATGTATATTAAAATAGGGACATTGATAACTTCAAAGCAGTCAACGGTATCACCGCAACTACCCTATCAGATCTGATTCAACCTACACCAGACAACAGATTAAGAAGAGCCACATCCTGCAATACCATCCTCCTTCCAAAAGCCATCACAAAATGCAACAAATCCACTAGAAAGCGTGCCTTTGCTTTGTTTGCCCCCTCATCCTGGAACTCCCTCCCAACAGAAATCCGGACCATAAACAACCTCCCCCAGTTCAGAAAAGCTCTCAAACAGCACCTATTTATACAACACTTTTGTAACTCCGACAGCATCACCTAGACAGTATCACATGACCCTACAGTCTCTCAACCCGATGCCGCCTAACCAATCTCCTACGATAACTCTCCACCTCATCCAACCCCCCCCTTTATGGCCTGTATCATAAACTCAGCTATGATGCAATCCCCTCTTATATATAATGTATAAAGTTCAATTGTTATCCAAGCCTAAATTCCCCTTTTGTATATTATGTATAAAGTTCACCCGTTATCCATGTTTAAATTCCCTGTTTTATGTAAGTTCAATGTATGGTTATTCCACATTGTACCAACTAGTTCAATGTATGGATATTCCACATTGTACCAACTTGTTACTTGTAAACCACGCTGATGCCGAATAGTGCGGTATAGAAAAACGTTAAATAAATAAAATAAATAAATAAAAATAAACTTGGATTTTTTATAACCCTTCTCTTGTCTCCAAAACCTGCTATTAAATATTTTGCTACAAAATGATCTGACCAGGATAAAGTCACAGTCTTCCACTCAGAAATAGAAAAGGCTGAATTTGTAATAAAAAAAAACAAATTTCAGGCCAATAAAAATTCAACAAAAACAAGATCAAAGGACAAAATAAAAGATACCATATGTTTGCTGTATACCACCTTGGGTGAATTTCTACAAGAGTCAGTACATAAACCATAATTGAATAAATTACAAAGGTAATCTCTGTTGGAATACATGACTCCATATAAGAAGCTGTCAATCTTTAACAACATAGCACATGAATGAGAATGTTCATTATCGCTGAATTATCCCCTTTTCCCTACATTTTCAATTGAAAACTATAGAAAAAATTAAAAAACGATAGAAGAATTCATAGAGCATTATGAAATTCAATCAGAAAAACCCAGTGGGAATGCAGCAAAAGAGATCACAGAGGAAAGAGAATGGGCAGAAGTACTGCCAACGGGAAGAAAATTATCAGATAAAAAAAGGACAGCTCAACAGGGAATTAGAAATGAATCCAACTTGGAAACTGAATTTCTGCTTCAGGGCTGCTAAACAATATTTGCAAAGTTTTATTGCCACTTGTTTAAATTAACTCAATGTTATCAAAAAGATTGTCTTAAGACTCTAATAGGAGTATAAATGATTACTTCAAAAACAAAATATATCTGCAACTTAGAGGGCTATCACAATACAGAGGGAATGAAATGTAGGGTGGTAAAGGGAAAACCATTAAGGTTTAAGGAAAAGGGAACCACTAATCTCTTATTGATGTAGCCATCAAGAGGGAAGCTGATCCAACAATGACTGAAAAAATACATGAAATAACACATGTAAACAAATATAACATTCCATATATTTAAAGCACTATCTTGCTCCTGATAAACATAAGAGATATACCCACATTAACTAAACCGTGAGTCTGAAAAATTATCAGAAAATTAACCATTCTCATTCTTCCCAGACAAAAAAGCCTCCAACTGAACCGGATCAAAAAATATATACTTATCATTTGAGTAATTCACAGGACACTTACAAGAGTATGTTAAATAAAAAGAAGCCTCAAGGGCCAAGACCTGAGATTTCAGATTCAAAAGCGCCTTACGGCGCTTTTGGGTAAGTTTGCACACATCAGGGAACACCTGGATTGGTCTTCCACAAAAAGGAGTGCTTTTCTTAGAAAAATATAAGCGCATTACTATAGTCTTATCTACTGTAACAAAGACAAAAGAAACTACTAAAGTAGCATGTGTTGCAATTACATCATTCAAGGACTCTAAAAAGGCAGAAGCATCTAATGTTTCATCCCTAACCAAATGTTCCATCTCTCCTTCACCCGATGTCTTGGTCTTGACCCCCTGAGGTACATAATACAAATTTGACACTTTTATTGCATCCACATCATTAATTAGCAAAATATCCTTAAGATACTTCTGAAAAAGAATCAGGGGGGACAAATAATTGTTGCATGGAAAATTTATAAACCTCAAATTGTTTGCCCGCGCTGCATTCTCAAGCGACTCTAATTGATGATGAACCCATTAGATTATCCCGAACAGACGATGAGAGAGCAGCCTCGACAAGAGCAATTTGACCCTCGCATTTTGAAACAGATAATTTACAACTAAGATGATGAGTATCTTGATCAGAAAACTTAGCTACAACATCATTGTCAAATATCAAATCTTGATGTAACCTATTCAATGTATATATAATTTGTATAATTATGTAGATAGTTACCCCCAGTTCGCACCCAGTTTATCTTCCCTGTTATCTGTAAACCTATATCAGTCATGTATTGACAGGTATATTGTTGT
Organism: Ichthyophis bannanicus; assembly: GCA_033557465.1. Taxonomy (NCBI): domain Eukaryota; kingdom Metazoa; phylum Chordata; class Amphibia; order Gymnophiona; family Ichthyophiidae; genus Ichthyophis; species Ichthyophis bannanicus. The sequence goes on along the minus strand of CM066032.1, from coordinate 364,028,287 downwards.
TAATTGTAAACCGCACTGATGATGAATAGTGCGGTATATAAAAAATGTTAAATAAATAAAATAAATAAATAAATTAGAAACTGTGCAATCTGAGATAAAGACGATCTCAAAGAAACCTCAGTAAAGGAGGCCACGTTCCAAATGTCTCATAAAGAAATATCCTTTGGCTCTCTTATTTCCTCTAAGGGAGCCAAAAAACATAACTTTTAACTTTCGAAAGGGAGACTATGATAAAATGAGGAAAACAGTTAAGAAAAAACTAAAAGGAGCAGTTGCAAAGGTTAAAGACGTACATCAAGCTTGGGTGTTGTTGAAAAATACTATCTTGGAAACCCAGACCAGCTGTATTCCATGCTTTAAGAAAAGTGGAAGGAAGTCCAAAAAACTACCAGCATGGTTTAAAGGTGAGGTCAGAGAGGCTGTTGTTGCCAAAAAAGCATCTTTCAGGAAATGGAAAAAAGAGCCAAACGACGAAACCTGGAAATAGCACAAGCACTGGCAAGTCAAATGCAAGGCATTGATAAGGCAGGCAAAGACAGAATTTGAGAAGAAGCTTGCTGCGGAAGCAAAACCGCGAAATAAAGACCTTTTCAAGTACATTCGTATTTATTTATTTACATTCTCTTATATACCGCGCTATTCTGCATCAGTGTGGTTTACATTGAACAAACTGAAATTACATTGAACAGGGCATTATAACGTGGAGATAACTATTTTACAGGGAACATGGGCTATGGAGGGTTAAGTGGCTTGCCCAAGACCACAAGGAGCACCTGTGGGACTAGAAACCCCAGTCCATCCGGCCCAAGGTTGCTGTCCTCTAGTGGGATTTGAACCCCCGACCTTCTGGCCTGAAGTATCTTGCCCCAACCACTAGGCCACTCCTCCACTCCATTCGTAGCAAAAAAACTGTGAGAGAGTCAGTTGGTCCATTAGATATCAGAAAATGGACTCTGGAATAACCTTCCTGACAACATTCGCTCACTATCAGACATAAAGGAATTTAGAAAAAAACTGAAAACCCATTTATTCTCATTGCATTACAACCAAGGATCAGAGACTGGCCAGACGACACAAAGAGATGCAGGTTAACTACTACAATTCAAACAACATATACCCACGTGCCTGAAGCTTATATAAAGTATACAACCACACGCGACATATGATACAATTTGTATATATTTACTATGTATATATGTTATAATAGTTTAATAATTTACTGTTTAAACTTTATACTGTTATCTGTACCTAGTTCATCTGTTCTATGTAAAATGACTTGGTATGATACTATCCATACCATATAACATACTGTTCATTGTAAACCGCACTTGATACTTGTGAAAGAGCGGTATAGAAATAGTTGTTAAATAAATAAATAAAATAAATAAATAAAGGGGTTAAAGGAGCACTAAGAGGTGACAAGGCAATAGCGGAGAGACTGAATGAATTCTTTGCTTCGGTCTTTACTGAGGAAGATGTAGGGATGTTACCCATGACTGAAGTGGTATTTAAAGGTGCGGAAGAATTGAAGGAAATATCGATACATCGGGAAGATGTCTTACAACTATTAGATAAACTGAAGAGTAGCAAATCACCTGGGCCGGATGGTATACATCCAAGGGTGTTGAAAGAACTGAAATATGAGATTGCAGACCTGCTATCAGTAATCTGTGAACTATCATTAAAATCATCTCTAATACCTGAAGATTGGAGGATCGCCAATGTAACACCAATTTTTAAAAAGGGTTCCAGGGGTGATCCGGGAAACTACAGACCGGTGAGCCTCACGTCAGTACCGGGAAAAATGGTAGAAACCATCATAAAGAATAAAATTACTCAGCATGTAGATAGTCACAACCTAATGGGAGACAGCCAACATGGCTTTAGACAAGGAAGATCTTGTCTTACTAATCTGTTATGTTTTTTTGAAGGAGTGAATAAACAGGTGGACAAAGGTGAGTCAGTTGATATTGTGTATCTGGACTTTCAGAAAGCCTTTGACAAGGTCCCTCATCAGAGACTTTTGGCAAAACTAAAGAGTCATGGGATAGGAAGCAGTGTACTATTGTGGATCAGGAACTGGTTAAAAGATAGAAAGCAGAGGGTAGGGCTAAATGGCCAATTTTCCCAATGGAGAAAGGTGAATAGTGGTGTACCCCAGGGATCTGTGCTGGGTCCGCTGCTTTTTGACATATTCATAAATGACCTGGAAAATGGAATAACGAGTGAGGTTATCAAATTTGCAGATGACACAAAACTATTTAAAGTTGTTAAAACCCAAGAGGATTGTGAAAAATTGCAAGAGGATCTTGATAAATTGGAAGACTGGGCATCAAAATGGCAGATGAAATTTAATGTGGACAAGTGCAAGGTTATGCACCTAGGGAAGAACAACCCAAACTATGGTTACACGATGCAAGGTTCCACATTAGGAACTACCACCCAGGAAAAAGATTTAGGCGTCATTGTGGATACCATGTTAAAACCCTCGGCCCAGTGTGCAGCGGCGGCCAAGAGAGCAAATAGAATGCTAGGTATGATAAGGAAAGGAATGGAAAATAAAACAAAAAATATTATAATGCCTCTATATCGTTCCATGGTGAGACCGCACCTCGAATATTGTGTGCAATTCTGGTCGCCGTATCTTAAAAAGGATATAGCGATTTTAGAAAAGGTTCAGAGAAGAGCCACCAAAATGGTAGAGGGGATGGAAGGATACTCCTATGAGGAGAGGCTAAAAAGGTTAGGGCTCTTTAACCTGGAAAAGAGACGGCTGAGGGGAGATATGATAGAAGTCTATAAATTAATGAACGGAGTGGAACGGGTAAACGTAGATCGATTGTTTACGTTATCAGAATATAGAAAGACTAGGGGACATGCAATGAAGCTACAGGGTAAGCTATTTAAGACTAATAAAAGAAAATATTTTTTCACTCAACGTGTAATCAAACTCTAGAATTTGTTACCGGAGGATGTAGTAAAGGCTGTTAGTGTAGCTGAGTTTAAAAAGGGTTTGGACAAGTTCCTGGAGGAAAGGTCCATAAACCATTATTAAGAAGTGACCGAAGATATCAATGCTTGACCCAGTACAAGCATTGTGGAACTTGTGTCTCTTGGGGAAACTGCTAGGTACATATGACCTAGATTGGCCACTGTTGGAAACAGAATACTGGGCTTGATGGACCTTGGTCTGACCCAGTATGGCATATCTTATGTTCTTATGTTATGTTCAAAAGATACAGGATTCTTTAAGGAAACAATAACCTCCTGGTCCTGTGCAGAAGGCAAAGCCTGAGATAGAGACGAAGATCCCTCCCCTTCTAACACAACTAAAGGGGGGAGCCTACCTCTTGATTATCCTCAAGGTTGGGCGGGGTAAGATCCAAAACACCCGGAGGTGACACACTTGAGAAAGTACTCACTGTTCCAGATGAATATTCTACACTGGGGGTAGAAGCATTGAGCACAGCCGGCTGACTTGCCAATCCATCGGACTGATGATCTTTATAGACTTCGCAGCACCATCAGCAACACCCTCTTCTTCCTTTTCACTATGCAAGCCCCACTCCGGCACAAAACACCTCTGGTCACTGAAGGGGCACCAAAGGAGCAAATATGCCCCTTTGGTCATGACCCATGGGCACATGCCTGCAGCCGCATTCCGCGGCTTGCCATAGATTTAAAACTGGCTGCAGGTGACATTGGCTGCTCAGCCCCTCCTCCTCATTGGCTGCTCAGCCCTCCTCATTCCGCGGCAGGCAATCCGGAACAAAGATGTAGGTAACAGAAGAGCTTTCCCCTCAGGGTTTTAATTGATAAGAGTAAAACCGCATATGTTCTATATCTGAATCTCTCCTGCTTTGAAAACTTGTTGTTGTTTGTTAAGTGCCGTCGAGTCGGTGTCGACTCATGGCGACCCTCTGGATAGTTGTCCTAAATTGTGTTCAGTCTTCAGTCAGGCGGCTCATTGTTGACAGACTGGTACCTGTAGCTGCTGTTATTGTATCAATCCATCTCATTGCTGGTCTTCCTCTTTTGTGTTGACCTTCTATCTTGCCAAGCATGATGTCTTTCTCTAATGATCTCTCTCTTCGCATGATGTGTCCAAAGTATGAAAGTCGAAGTCTTGTCATCTGAGCTTCTAAAGAAAGCTTAGGTTTGATCTCCTCTAGTACTGACTGGTTTGTTCTCCAGGAGTCCATGGTATACACAGTATTCGCCGCCAGCACCATACACATTTAATAATATTTATTTTATTTGCTTACATTTCTCAAAACTAATGGCTAGATAGCAACCTGGAATCAGAAAGACCAGGGTTCAAATCCCACTGACTCTCCCTGTGGCCTTGGGCAAGTCACTTAACCCTCGACTGCCTCAGGTACAACCTTAGATTCTAAGCCCTCAGGGAACAGGGTAATTAATATCTACAGTACCTGATTGTAACTTGTCTTGATCTACTACTGGAAAGGTGTGAACTAAATACTAAATAAACTAAAATTTAAAACAGCAACTATAGAACAAAAGCAGCCCCCCCCCTCCTGCCAGTATACAGATCACCATTTCCAACTTATTAAACAAGTAATCAACACGTAGCACTCATATTTATGAATACCATATATGATTTTTTTTCTTTGTGTTGAAACGTTAGAAGGAAAGGTCTTCCTCTGTTTCTTCATGAGGGCAATCAAATGAAAAATCTTGAATGTAGAGCCCCATTATCACCCTTTCTTTTCAAGATCTTCATAGCTCCTCTAGCCTTGATTGTACAGTTGCTTGGAATTTCTGCTCAATTTTTTGTGGATGATATTCAGCTGATAACATACTTTGACCCTCATTCTTTATATCTAAGGCCACTAAACTCCTGTCTCTTGGCAGTCTCCCAGTGGCTGAAATCCAACTGGTTATTTAGCAAAGCTTATATTCTGCTTTTCAGAAGGTCAAAGCAGTATACAGTCAGGTACAGTATATATTTCCCTTGTCCCTGAAGGGCTCATAATCTACATTTTGCACCTGAGGCAGTGGAGGGTTACGTGGCTTGCCCAAGGCCACAAGGAGTGCCTGTGGCACTAGAGACCCCAGTCCCTCCAGCCTGAGGTTGCTGTTCTCCAGTGGGATTTGAACCCCTGGTCCTCTGGCCAGAAGCAGCTTGTCCCAATCACTAGGTCACTCCTCAAATTAAATCCAGTTATAACTAAATCTGGTTAAAATTAAATACAGATAAATGTAAATCTATGCCACTCCCATAGATATCACACTTACCCTGGAGGGTCTCTCTTTACTATTAGTTCCCTCATAAAAATCCTACGTTGTATGTTTAATCACATATCAGAAATTGTGAAATCCTGTTTTTACGCTGTCCCCACTATTAGGGCTCTCTGTTCATTCCTCGGTAAACCAATATTAATCGTCTCCTTGGTAAATCAGTAAACTAGATTATGGTAACTCCCTCTACAATGGCCTTTCTCTTTATTCATTTAGATGCCTTCAAAGAGTTCAAAATGCTGCTATCAAACTCTTTACTCATTCCAAAGTATCCAACCATGTTATTCCTCTACTAAGAGCCCACTACTGGTTCCCAGTATCCTATTGAATCAATTTAAAGTGTTACTATTGGCTCATAAAGCATTCTACTCAGGTCTTCTTCACCATCAGTCAGATTGCCATATGTGCCATGTCAGATTGCCATATGTGTGTCAGCTAGGAGTCTTCACTCCTAAAGCCACAACCGACTTGTGGTAATGGCAAGTAATGTTGCTTACCACGAGCCCAAGTGGCAATCGACACTCCATTTTCTGGTCCCAGCCCTTTGGAATTCATTATTCCTCTATATCTGGCAAGACAACTCATTTAAATCATTTAAGAAGAGCCTAAAAACCTATTTTTTAACAAGCCTTTTGTACTCTGTAGGTCCCTGCATCACTAATCTGCACTGCTCCTCTGTTCTTCCCTTTATATTTCTTTTTTGTTATTTTCAATTTTATTTACAGTACTAATATTACTTTGTAAACTGCTTTGCTGCCACTGGTTAAAGGTGGTATATCAAATAATAAATAAACCATAAATAAACTTTGAGAATTCCTCAGAGGAAATAAAGGTGAGTAATGGAGTATCTCAAGGATTGGTCCTGGGGTCAGTCATGTTTGATATCTCTGGGAGCAATATTGCCAAAGATTTAGAAGGAAAGGTTTGCCTTTTTGCGGATAATATAAAGATTGAAAATGGAGCAGACACCTTGCAAAAGTGATCTAGAAATACTGGAATGCTTAAGCTTTAACATGAAGAAAGTCCGAGTGATACATCAGGGGTATAGAAATCCAAAGAGTCAGAGGACTGAAGTAATTAAAAGTTTTTTGTTGAATTGCTAACTGTAGGTTGCTGTCAGAAGCCATGTAACTGCAAAACTTGTGTAAGTTCATGTTTGAAGGCAATGCAATGCAAAAGTAGAAATTAATGTGTCTGTTAGACCATGATGGGCCTTGCCAAATACAGAATAAGAAAAGGGAACAAAAGGTGTTGGACACTGGTCAAGAGTCCATAACAGTTTCCTTGTTTATTGTGATGGGGCATAAGCTCCATTAACTAGCCAATAGGAATACAGATAGAGGTGTTGCTAGCCAGAAAGAGAGAGAAATATTGCTGTCAAAAAATATATTTCTAAACCAGACTTGAGAAATTATCACATTAGAGCACCTGTTTTTGGCACCTTTTAGTTTCCTTTCTTAGCATCTGCAATTCTGTAAGTTCTAAGTTTCAATATCATGAAATTCCACTTATTGGCTTCTGAAAGATGTACCTGATCAGTGCTAGTCAGAGACTTGTATTTCCTGTTAGAATCCCTGCATGTCTGTCAGTTTTCTCAATTGCACATTTTATATAATAAAGCTTTTACTTACCACGACAAAGTATTTGTTTATTTCAGATTATCCCTCGACCTCTGTGTGATAGGAGAGGAGAAGTTATGTGCATTGACCAGACCTTGGAGAATCTGATGATGTCAAGGTAGCTAGCAATGTGATAAGAATCTCTCTGGCTTTGGCCACCATTTTAGCTACACAGAGAGAAGCATAATCAGAAGAAAACAAGGAGATAGCTATGCCCCTGTACAGGTCATTGCTGAGGCTTCACCCGGAATACTGTGTATAGTTTTGAAGACTATCAATATGGCTAGTGGGAGGAATTCTAGAATGGCTTCTGGGCAGCTATTGTGATTTGAACTTCTGAATAGGCATTTTCAGATGTGGGAATCAAGTATAATGCTTCTAAAATGACCTCCTTAAAAATTTTCAAATTAAAAATAATGCAAATATTTCCTTTTGAAATTCTGAATTAACCACCAAAATAGACATTCAAAATGTTTTAAGAAAACATATTTAGCTCTACATGATAACATGTTTCAGAAAAAATATTCAGTCTTCACGGCATCTAGCTTAGCTGCTATTTCTGTTATTGTACTGAAACAAAAATATAGTACCAGTGATTTAACACATTTTTGTGAATCATGATTTCATTCCATTTCAAACAATCATAGACTCCATGAAATTTAAAGGTCCAAGTTCCACCACTCATATCAAAGACATCTACTCCACACCCATACTCAGCTCATAGGGCTCAGTTGATTTCAAGATAACAATCCAGTATTGCTCATGAAAATTTAATTGATGATCCCAGTTGCTTCTTCTTGTATCATCTACATAATCAATAATTTTACATTTTATTTCCTCCACTTGATTTTATCAGTGCAAAGCTATACTGAAGGAGCTGTCAACATTACTGTAGAATACAGCTCTTATGTTCATTCAGTTTTAATCTGATTTTTCATTTTGTGCTACCTATATACTCTAATGGATAGATAGGATCTGATATTCAGCATCTAGCTGTCGCCGCTGAATACTGAACCTGGATATTCAATGCTCGGGCCATATCCAGTCACCGGCATTGAATATCTGGGTGGTTGACCGTGTTAGTGCTGCTGAATATCCTGCTTAGAGACATTTACACGGTTTACATGTCTGTAAATCCTTTGAATATAGAGCCCATAGGATTATATATAAAGTCCTGGATGTAATATATCTCAATGCAAGCTCCTCCCAGTTACATCCTTAATTAGTTAAAGGGTACCAGGGTTATTCTGCAATTCAGCTCTGTTTGGCATGTTTAGACCTTTCCTTCAAATTCATATAATAGAAACAGTTTGATTCTTCATGTAGAAATACTCAAATGAGCTCAACTACTGTGATTGGACACAGGTGGGATCTATTTAATTTTATTGGTCTTGTAAAAGCAATTTTTGAAACCAGTGCTAATTTATCTTTGCTTTGTTTTTGAAATCAAAAGGGACGCTTTTCCTAAAATGGTGTTTTACTGCACAGTAACTGCTACTGTGGGCCCACGCTAATTGTTACAACAGGGCAAAAACACAGCTGGGGTAAAGTGCTTAGCATGAGCTTGGATGGGATTGGGGAAGATTCGGGGTAGAGAGTGAGCATGGTGGCCAGTGACTGCTAGCATATGGGACAGAACTGCATTCTAGCTGTCACAACTGCTGATAGCACAGCTACACCTAAAGCCACCTCAAGAAGTGGCCTTAAATGCAGCCATGCTACTGGCAATCTGGTAGCATGACCACTGCTCACATGCCAAGGTAAACAAAAAATGAAGGTCCCCTGTCAAAACACCCTCCATGCCAATTTCTCCCCCCCAAACAGAAGCCCTCCAGCACTCCTCGTCCTCCCCCCTTCAGCATCCCACCTTCCAGAAAGCACAAACACCCAAGCAAGAGCCATCTTTCAAGCCCCCACAAACCCAACGCCCAGCGGCTGACATGCCCTCAGACCTGTCCCCCCTTTCCCGAGAACTCTATCATGAAGTCATGTCCCTCAAACTGCAGCCCACCTGAGAGATACAGCTCCAGTCCTCCCCCACAACCCCAATTTGTACCCAGGGCCTCTCTGGTGCAGGCAATAAAGGGAGCAAGAACATTTCCCCTCTGCCCCTTCCCCGACTGATGTGGGTCTCAAAATGGCAGCAATAATCCCTAGCATTAGTGTAGCGGCAGAGCGCAAACAATCCAATAATACCAGGAGTCTGTTCAGAAGGTCCAAATCATTTATTTGTGCACAAGACTCAAGCATAATCACATTCAAAATGGCTGAGCAATGGTTTCTAGCAAAATAACAATTTTTATACCTTTCTTCTCCATTCTGTACATAGGCAAACTTTTCATTGGTCCCAGTAACCCCTTTTGCCCCATCTATTGGTCCCGGTGCCGTTACGTAGCTATCCAATGAGGACCTTTGTCTGGGCTCAGCACCTGTTTCCCCCCCTTACAGTCCTCATTACAATGGTCAGTTCTTTGGCTCTTGATACATCTCTTCTCCAAGGTCACTAGCTAGCTGGAATATGTGTGAAAGCAGGGCACTGTAACCCTTCTCTCAGCAGAATTAATTAGTTCACAGAAGCTTTCACACTCTTATCAGTACCAATTAAAGCTTGTTTTTCTATCTTTTCTAAGTTTCGATTCTGCTTAGCTATGCTTGGTTATGCTTAGTTAAGTTTCGATTCTATGGCGGCAGCATTCAGGGGGATTTTCATTCCTCTGGGCCTAACCACAGGCTTCATTTACAGGTCAAGCTGCTTAGGCCTGTCTGTTTAGTTCAAGCAGCATGGATCATAGGCCTTCGCCTACCACATTAGTATTGTGGTACTACCACTAGGGATTGGCCCCTTCATCACTTGCGGGTAGTGGAGGGGAGAAGGGGAAGATTTTGTCTTTGAGAAGCTTGTGTTTGGGGGTCCAGCTTCATGGGGAATGGTTCCTTGGGAGGCGGAAGGTCAGGTCAGGGGTACTGAGGGCAGGAATTAGGTCTGGAGGGATGAATTGAGCATAGGAGGATCAGGTTTAGGAAGTGATCAGGGTCATCACAGCTGCAGCCACAGCTCTTTTTCCCCAAGAATTTTGGTGCTGGGGCTACATGCCCTGCCTCACCAGTTACAGCAGGTGCTTACAGTCTACCTGCCAAGACAGAGAGCATGGGCCCAGATAGTGTTTGCTCAGTGTGGTAAAAGCAGGGCAGATGCTTTGAACATTCCCTGCAGTTACTGTTAAGGCTTTGCACTTATCATGTATTATGTGCAAAAAGTTACGTGGTAAGGTTACTTACTTTTTGGTGCTTTAGTGGAACTTTCCTTGAGCACAGTAGGTTGCTGAACTCTGGTAACCTCCTCAGCTTTGGAAACTGCTAACACCTAATCAGGAGTTAGTGGGCCTGATTACCTGAGAGCAGCTGAGGCCTGCATAAAAGGCTCCAGTGCCCTGCCCTGTTGAGGCTTTCCTAAACAGGGGCTCTACAGATCAACCAACAGTAAGAATTTGAGGGTTTACTTTATTATATTAAATTGCTAGCTCTCTGACTGGGAGCACTTAAAAGGGTTTTTTGTATTTTTTTAAAGCAAGGTTACTTACTTTTTGGTGCTTTAGTGGAACTTTCCTTGAGCACAGTAGGTTGCTGAACTCTGGTAACCTCCTCAGCTTTGGAAACTGCTAACACCTAATCAGGTGTTAGTTCCCTCCCTACCCACCTCATCTCCCACCCATCCCTAGTGAGCAGTCTTGCTTTATAGGGCACCTCCCCATTTAACAAAGCACAGAGAATTGGACCAGCACATTTTGAATATATTTAAAGAGATTTAACTGCTTTTTCTCTGAAAGGACAGCTGGGAAACCGGCTGGTACTTGGTAGATCTCTCTCTTTTGCTTTAACAGATACCTAAGCTCCACGGACAGAACAATGGCTGGGAAAAATCATATCGCTAAAGCTGTTGCCCCCGTTACAGCTTCTGCCTCGGTCCAGACAGAGGTCCTAATGCCAATTGAAGGACTGGTTCCATGTGCAGGGTGCCTGCATGCTGAAGCTCTGAGGAAACAAGTGGAGGAACTCAGAGAGGAGGTGGCGAGGCTGAGGAGCATTCAAGACAGTGAGAAGTACATTGATGAGATGCTTCTTGCAGCAACCAAGCTCTCCAGCAGAGGAGAAGATGGGTGCCAACAGAATGTCAATGGTTGGGCACAGGTCACCAGGGCCTGAAAAATCACCAATCCAACTTCTCCAGCCCTTGAATTGAAGAACCATTATGCAGCCCTGGAAGTGGAGGAGGTGAAAGCATCCCTGGAAAGGGAAGAACCAGAGCTCAAGTACCCCAAAGTTGCAGAATCAGTCACCAGAAGGAAACAAAGGGTAGTGGTGGTTGGAGACTCTCTTCTGAGGGGTACTGAAGCGTCCATCTGCCGACCAGACTTGATGTCCAGAGAGGTATGCTGTCTGCCTGGTGCCAAAATCCAAGATGTTACGGAGAGTTTGCCGAGACTCATCAAGCCCACTGACTATTACCCAATGTTGCTAATCCATGTTGGAACAAATGATACTGCCAGGTCTACCTCAGAACGTATCAAAAGTGACTTCATGGCTCTGGGACAGAGGGTGAAGCAGTTAGGTGCACAGGTGGTGTTCTCTTCAATCCTCCCTGTTGAGGGTAAAGGCCAAGGCAGAGAGGCTCGCATCCTGGAGATGAATGCATGGCTGCGTGGATGGTGTCATCGAGAGCGTTTTGGTTTCCTAGACCATGGGATGTTGTTCCAAGGGTTGCAGAGCAGAGATGGCATCCATCTGTCCAAGAAAGGTCAACGCGTCTTCGGTAGTAGACTGGCTAATCTACTGAAGAGGGCTTTAAACTAGATTCGTTGGGGATGGGTGAAGAAAGCCCCCAGGTAGGTGAAAGCCCCCAGGTAGGTGATACATTAAATACCTTTATGGAAATGGGTAACAGGGGTAACATATGGAAAGCAGTGTGTATAAATGCCTGTAGCATGGGAAATAAGATCCCTGATGTTGAAACTTTGGTGGGAGTGGCTGACTTGGATTTAGTGGCAGTTACAGAGACATGGTTCACAGAATACCATGATTGGGATGTAACTATACCTGGCTATACTTTATTCAGAAAGGACAGGGGAGGAAGAAGGGGAGGAGGAGTGGGACTATATGTAAAACTTCTATTAATGCTTTGGAATTACAGAGCTTAAAAGGGAGAGAGGAGGCATTGTGGGTTAAACTAGAAAGAGGCAAAGAAAAATCTATTTGCATTGGTATGATATACAGACCTCCCTCTCAAGAGGAAGAGGTAGACAGAGAGTTAATTGAAGACATACGCAGCATTGCTAGGAAAGGGGAAGTGCTACTGATAGGAGATTTCAATATGCCAGATGTTGATTGGCACATTCCTGCTGCAGTATCATCTAGAAGTAAGGAGATCCTGGATTCTCTACAGGGAGAACTATTCAGGCAATTGGTAACAGACCCCACACGTGAAGGGGCCATACTGGACTTGGTGCTTACCAATGGTGAAAGTGTTTCTGATGTTGTAGTGGGAGATCATTTTGCATCCAGTGATCACCAGATGGTGTGGTTCAGTATTAGGACTAGGGCTGTTAGAATCCATTCAAAGGTGAGGATCTTAGACTTTAGGAAGACTAACTTTGCGAAGATGGGCCAATACCTCAGGGAATCGTTAACGGGATGGGAACAGATGGGGGATGTAGAAAAACAGTGGGCAAAACTGAAAGGGGATATTTTAAGGGCAACCAACCTTTTTGTTAAAATGGTAAATAAAGGTAAAAGGAAAAGGAGACCGCTATGGTTTTCGAAAGAAGTAGCTGAAAAAGTGAAGAAAAAGAGGGAGGCCTTCATGAAATACAAGAGATCACAGAGAGAGGAAGACAGGCATCTGTATTTGGAAAAACTTAGAGAAGCTAGCAAAGTAGTCAAGAAGGCAAAGATTCAAAAGCAGGAGGAAATAGCCAATGCAATAAAATGGGGGGATAAGACATGTTTCAGATATATTAGTGAGAAGAGGAAGGGCAAAAGTGGTATTGTCAGACTCAAGGGTGCAGGGGAGGAATATGTAGAAGCTGATAAGGATAAAGCGGAATTGCTTAACAAATATTTTTGTTCTGTGTTCACAGATGAAGAACCAGGAGTAGGACCTTAGAAAACACCCACAAATAGGAACAGAAGCGAGGGACATCTTGAACAATTTTCAGAAGACTGTGTTCATGAGAAACTAGCTCAACTTAAAGTAGACAAAGCGATGGGACCGGATGGGATACACCCTAGAATACTGAGGGAACTTGGGGACGTTCTAGCAGCTCCACTGACTGACTTTTTCAATGCCTCGTTGGAATCGGGAGTGGTGCCAAAGGACTGGAGAGAGGCTCATGTGGTGCCTTTACACAAAAGCGGAAGTAAGGATGTGGTTGAAAACTACAGGCCGGTCAGTTTAACTTCGGTGGTGAGTAAATTATTGGAAAAGCTGCTGAAAGAGAAAATAGTGAGGTTTCTGGAGTCCAGCGGATTACAGGATCCAAGGCAGCATGGATTCACCAGAGGCAGGTCTTGTCAGACAAATCTGATTGATTTCTTTGACTGGGTGACCAGGGAGTTGGACCGAGGGAGAGCCCTAGATGTGGTGTATTTAGATTTCAGTAAAGCCTTTGACACTGTTCCTCACAGGCGACTTATAAACAAACTGAGCACCCTAGGGATGGACCCTAAAGTTACTGCTTGGGTTAGAAATTGGTTGGGTGGGAGGCGACAAAGAGTACAGGTAAATGGAGCTCACTCTGAGGAGAGGGATGTTATCAGTGGTGTGCCCCAGGGATCTGTCCTTGGTACGATTCTTTTTAACATCTTTGTTAGTGATATAGCGGAAGGGCTGTCGGGTAAGGTTTGCCTCTTTGCGGATGATACCAAAATCTGCAATAGAGCAGACACCCAGGAAGGTGTGGATAACATGAGGAGGGATCTAGCTAAGCTTGAAGAATGGTCTAGAATTTGGCAGCTGGGATTTAATGTTAAAAAATGTAAGGTCATGCATTTGGGCTGCAGCAATCCAAGGGAGCAATATAGTATAAGGGGTGAAGTACTTTTGTCCACTAAAGAAGAGCAGGACCTAGGCATGGTTGTGTCTGATGATCTTAAAGTAGCTAAACAGGTAGAAAAGGCGACGGCAAAAGCTAGAGGGATGCTTGGGTACATACGGAGGGGAATGGCTAGCAGAAAGAAGGAGGTGATAATGCCTCTGTATAAGTCTTTGGTGCGACCTCATTTGGAGTATAGTGTGCAATTCTGGAGACCGCACCTTCAAAAGGATGTGAACAGGATGGAGTCGGTGCAGAGGGTGGCTACTGAAATGATTAGTGGTCTTCATTATAAAGCATATGAGGACAGACTGAAGGATCTTAATATGTACACCTTAGAGGAAAGGCGGGATAGAGGTGATATGATTGAGATGTTTAAATACCTCTGTGGCATAAATGTTCAGGGAGAGAGCTTCTTTCAATTGAAAGCAAGTTCTGCTACGAGGGGACATGGGATGAGGGTGAAGGGAAATAGATTCAGGAGTGATATGCGGAAATATTTCTTTACGGAAAGAGTAGTGGATCCGTGGAATAGTCTCCCAGTGGAGGTGGTAGAGATGAGGACAGTAACTGAATTCAAAAAAGCATGGGACAAACACAAAGTATCTCTAAAGGTAAAAAGGGGACTGTTGTAGTTGTTGATATGGAAGGACAGACTAGATAGGCCATGTGGTCTTTTTCTGTCATCATATTTCTATGTAAGTGCAAAAACTTACCAAGCTTTAGTAAAAGAGCCCCCAAATGTGCTTGTTTCTTATTCATAATTATTTTCAATATTTCTTTATTTGCTTTTTTCACATTAAGTGCAGAGTATGATGTGTAGATCAGTGAAATCAGCTCCTACTTTAATGCATTTTGAATTGTATTTGTTAGACAGAATGTGAAAAATGTAGAAGGGTGTGAAGATTTTTACATGGCACTATCTGTCTGTATTAAACAAGATAACAATAAAGGGAGTAGAACAGAGAAGTAACATGGGTTTGGCATGAGAGACCAAGTAAACTAGCTATGGGAATTTGTAATACGTGGAGAGGATGAACGGGTATCAAGGAAATCCGACAGAAAACTACTGCAGTAGTTTAACCAGAAGAAACGTGTAAAATGAGCATCAAAACTCAGGGAGGAATAGCATTTGTGTATGTTACATATGACCGGAGGGTAGAGATCAGAGTCAATGAAGGGGTAAAAAGGAAGACAGCACAGAATAGCAGTGTAGAACATGGAAAATCAAGGTTCATATTTTAGATGGATTATGCAATAAAGAATGTGAAAATGTATAGTAAAATAAGATAAGAATTGTGTGGAAACTACATGATAAGGTTTAAAAAAGTTAAATTATATCATCATCATCATCATCATAAAAGTTTTGAACAGTTAACCTCAGTTACTAAGCACAAAGAATTTGATTGAAGCTACTTGCCTGCAGGAGAATCTACCACACAAAGTTATTTTACATGCTGGAAAGTCCTTTTACGTAGCACAGTTCTATGTTCAGAAAAAAAAATGTGAGTATATGAAACCCAAAGGGGTTTTTTGGGTTTTTTTTACAACTAATGCCTTCTTTCGTGGCCCCAACCTGTTATACTGAAGAAACTCAGAGTAATGGAAACTATTTTTTATTGTGCAATCTCCATTTCTATTCCATCAGCTAATGTGTGGTTAGGCAAGCAATCAGAATTGACACGCATACTGTGCTGAGACAGAAATCACTAGATACAAACCATGATTTGAATACCTTACATCAGCTAACAAACAAAAACAGTTCTAACTACGTCCAGCTGTGGGTTATCACTCAAAAGAGATTATTTTAAAGAAAAACATATTTTGCAAGAACAGCTTCTAACTTTTTATGAGAACAACAGAAAATTCTTTATTATTCTTTATAACCCAATGGAAGTTGGTAAGAATTATGTAAATAAAAGAGGGTGAGAATTTTTGTCCATCTCTCTGGGGGCAAAATAACTCTGTGAAAATTTAATGGAGCAGGATTAAACTTGGCATTTTAGAAAACTAGTAAAAACACACCTCAGGTTCTAAAATGGGCAAAATAACATCAAGGTTTCCAGAAAAATAAGCCCCCCTCAAAAAAATAACGCCCAGTATATTTCTATAGGAGAAGGCGTTCCAGCTTCTGTAGCATAGAAACACGGAAACATAGCCAGTAGAAAAATTGCTCTTTTCATACTCCCTCTCCATGTTCTCTTTCCCAACCCCTCTAACTGCTACCACTATCAAAAATAGCCTTCCCCACCACCACATACAATGCTCCCACCACAAAAACAATACTCCCTTGCATAGGGGTGGCCCCATCCCTAAAAACATCCTCTGTAAATGCCCCATCATCCTGCCAAAAACGCCATCACCAAAAAAATCCATGCTGTAATTGCCCAACCTGCACACTGCCCTCTCCTAAATGAACACTCCCTCACAACTTCCCTACCACTGCTCAAAGTGCCCCATCATTAAAAACTGCCCCTTGCAAGTTCCCCACTATCTCACCAAATGCCCTGCATATGCCCTACTATCCTGCAAACTACCTCCACTCCCAAAAAACCCCACCCAATATTTGTTCCACCACAAAAACTACTTCTCTACAACTGCCCTACTACCCTGCAAACTTCCCCCCTCCCCAAAACTATCCCCCAAAGCAAATGCCTCACTGCACCTGCCTCACCATTAGGCAAACTATCCCCACTCCCAAAATTAGATCCCCATAGCTGTCACCAACCCCCAAAAGTACATCCTTCATAAATGCCCCACCACCAGGAAGACTGGTAGAGCCCGGTTAAGGGGAGAGTCTTTGGTATCCCTATAGCAGCAAGAGGAGAATCCTACCTACTCAATTTTTTTCTAAATAATAATAATATTATTAATAATAAACCTTGAGACGTGCAGCCTTGATTCCTCAGTTCAATCCTGCATTACTTCTTTGGCTGCTGTCAGCACCGCAGTGAGTTATTACCTTCCTCCCCCTCTGGTATTGCCACTTCCTCTACCTTCAATGGCACCTGCTGAGCACCTCATCCCTTATTCTCTGGAGACCAGACATCACCACCGCGACCCATAGCTGTCTTTCCTGCCTTTTCTCCTGCACATCGGGCCTGCTGAGCAGCTTTCAAATAGATGTGGCAGCCATTTTGGCAACAGCTTCTGCGTTTCCCGGTCTCTGAAGGCCCCAAAACTGGATTTAAGGGCAGTGAATTTCCAGCACACGTACTTTATGGGCAAGATGCCCTCTTCCTTGCCTTGTTGTATTCTTTGCAGCAGAAAACACTGGGTCTTGGCTGACTGGATTTGCTCGGCATGCACAAATCACCTGTGGAAGTCTTCCCATTCAGTTCTGGAGGATTCTGGGCACAATAATTCAGGGATTTCCACTCTGGATATCTCTGCTTCCTCAAATCTGGTAGTAAGGGACTCTTCTCCAGCTCCCCAATCTGGGGATGTCCGCCTTCCACCCCTCTTGCTCCCTCAGCATCCTAGCATATCAGGGAAGACCTCAGGGGGCTCAGATCAGGATTCTGAAAACATCATGATCCAGTTTAGAAAGCTTGGGATCTGTGGAAGTCTGTGCCTCCCTCCTCCCATGCAGTGGGTCCCTCCTCCACTAAGTCCTTGGCTGATACATCTTGCCCGGAAAAAATGCGCATTAGGGACAATCTCCCTTCTCCAAATATGGGATGTCCTCCTAAGGAAATCTCCTGGGCTGCCAGGGACTGGATGGAAGAGCAAGATCACCTCTCTGCTGATGATAGCCCAAACTCTTCTGACCATGAAAATGGGGAATGGTCCCCCTCAGACGATCAAGCAAAAGATTAAGATGATGCTCAAGATGTTCGCTTATTCTGCAAGGAGGAACTTTTGGCCTTAATTGCACAGGCTGTAGAGGCCTTGCATTTCTCTGACCCGCCAGGACAGGAAGCTGCCCAGACTCAGTTTCAGGCAGATCCTATCCTGCAAGGCATCCAAAGCCCTCGAAGGCCTTCTCATTTCCTCCGAAACTACAAAAGGTGGTCTCCCTCAAATGGGATTCCCCTAATGCATCCCTAAGCATGGCTAGGTGTTTGGGCCATCATTACCTTTGGTCTCCCAAGGACCTAGATAAATGACTCTGATACCCGAAGTGGATGCAGTAGTAATGGCTGTTGCCAAGCAGACAATGATTCTAGTGGAAGGGAGGGCAGCTCTTCAGGATCAACAAGACTGGAAATTGGAGGGGTTTCTAAAGACTGCTTTTTCTTCTTCTTCTTCCCTCACCCTTCAAATCTCTGTCTGTAGTGGACTAGCAGCATGTGTCCTTCTCCGCTGGATCCAGTTACTGCCTAAAGACCCTGCTTCAGCGTTTTTAGAGTCTGTGACTGCCTTTTAGGCAGATACTGTTTATGATCTGTTCCACCTGGCGGCTCGGTCAGTGGCGGTGGTCACAGTGGCTTGTTGCTGGTGCTGGCTTTGCCACTGGTGTGCAGATTTAGCTTCTAAAGCTCGTCTAGCTAAGCTCCTTTTTAAAGGCAAGCTCCTCTTTCATGAGGACCTCAAAAAGCTAGCTAAAAACCTAGGAGAGGTAAAGCCACAGTGCTTACCTGAAGACAAGCTTAAGTCGGGTAATCACCATTTGGGGCCTTGACCATCTCCCATCTCTTCCTCCTGGTCGTGTTTCTGAGAATCTTGGCGCTACCAACTGGGTAGGTCTTCAGGTCCCTCGTCAAACAGATCAGGATCCAAACCACAGCCCCTTTGAGGAGTATGCCGGACAAAAGACTCCTACTCCACCCCTGCGAAGTTCTCTGGTTCCGGCCATACATCCCACTGACGGTCTCCAGGCCCACTTCCAGACACCACCAGTGGGGGATTGACTGGCCCTGTTTGCTCGCAAGTGTGAGAAAATAACCACCGATCAGTGGATTCTCAGTATTATTCGCTATGGCTATATGCTCCAGTGCTCCAAGCCCATCAAGGATGCCTTTATAATTTCCCCTTGTGGTTCAGGCCCCAAGCACACAACCACACAATCCACATTCCAACACCTGTTGCAACTTCGGGCCGTTTGTCTAGTGCCTCCTGAGAGAAGATCTGGTCACTACTCCATTTAATTTTGTTGTTCCTAAGAAGGACGAATCCTTTCGGCCCATTCTGGACCTCAAGGGTGTCAATCGATTGCTCCACATGGCTCATTTCTGCTTGGGAACCCTCCACTCCGTGATCCTAGCTATTCGCAATGGGGAGTTTTTGGCTTCTCTCAACCAACGGCCACTCAGTCTGCTCACCTCTCTTCCAGACCCCTTCACCCCTTCCCTCCTCCCCTTCAACTTGTATATAGTTCCTTGTACATAGCTCACAGTGTATTTAGCTCACCTTGAAATCATATATACATTACACACACATAATAACTGTCGACTCAATCACTGCATGCCCACTCCCACGCAAACAGCCCCATGATTTGTTTGATTTGTAAACCGCTTTGATTCCAGGATAAAGCGGTATATAAATCCTTTTAAAGAAATAAATCAATTAATTAATTATGGAAGCCTACTTCCACATCCCAATCTGCAAGGATCAACCATGCTTTCTCTGGTTCACGGTTCTTGGGCACCATTTTCAATTATGTGCACTGCCGTTTGGCCTGGCAACAGTGCCTCATACCTTCTCAAAGGTCATGGTGGTGGTTGTGGCAGCCTTGCGGAAACAGGGGATACACATTCACCTTACCTGGATGACTGGCTAATCAGAGCAAAATGATATGCAGAGACCCTCAAAGCCATTTCCCGTGTAGTGGCATTCCTTGAACACATTGGCTGGGTGGTCAATTACACCAAAAGTTGACTCTGCCCCTCCCAATCCCTGGAATTCCTGGGGGCCTGCTTTGACACCTGTCAGGGAGGGATTTTCTGTATGACGGACCATTTTTGAAAGTTCTTTGCCTAACTTCAGACGCTCCTTCATCAAACTCAAGCCCAGGATATGGGACTATCTTCAGGTCCTGGGAGCCATGGCATCCACAATTGAGGTGGTCCCCTGGGTTCAAGCACACATGAGACCTCTACAATGTTCTCTCCTGTCCCGATGGTCCCCAGCTTCAAAAGAGTACATTAGTCTTCCATGTCCCAGGCCTATTCGCTGTAGTCTACGCTGGTGGCTCTGTCCAGACCACTTGCTGCGAGGAGTTCTAGTCACAACTATGCATTGGGTTCTAGTCACAACAGATAGCAGTCTATGGGGCTGGGGAGTGCATTATCTGGACCAGAGAGCCCAGGGCTCATGGAACAGCCAGGAATCCAGATAGATTATCAACTGTCTCGAGACACGAGCAGTCTGCCTTGCCCTACAAACCCTTCTTCCTCACCTCTGCCATCAGCAAGTTCACATCCTCTATGACAGTGCCATCATGGTGGCCTACCTCAACCGACAAGGTGGCACCAAAGCTCCAGGAGTGGTGTCACCACTCACCCTCCCAGAGGCATATAGCATGAGCAAGGCGAGTGGGCAGTTGTGCTTCTTGTGCTGAAAACTACTTAATGGAGGTTTGGAAGGGCCTCCTGGGTAACGTAGTTCCACAGCACTGAAATGATTCCAAGTTGTACACGAGTGGTTCAGGTTAAATAAGGATTTATTTCCCCTCCCGGTGTTGGATATTGTTGACCATGAACAGAAGGTTATATTAACAAAGAAACCATACTTCTGGTGTGAACAAAAATATGTAACTCAAATAAATGCTTATTCCCAGCTTTTAAGGCACAAAAGAATAAAACAGTGTTTCTCTCCACAATGCTCCTTTTGGCTGTTTTCTTCTTTAGCAAAATTCAGCAATATTAACAAAGGGATTGCACATTGTCTGCTATCATATACGAGCAGTCCATATACACTTCAGACACTGGGGGTTGATAAGAATCCCACTGCATAGGATCACCTTCTCCTTCAATGTCTCTTAGAGAGGGTTCATCTGTCTGCCGTGCAAACCTCTCTGCTTCAATCAAAGGATTCCCTTCCCCCAACCTGCTAGAGGAGTCTGGGTGTTTGGATTCTTGTGCACACAGCTCCCGGTAACTGAAAGGATACACGCGTCCCTCTTCTGCTTGGCTATGGGAAGTTCTGTGTCTGCCTTTTAAACTGCTTTCCCCCAGGAATCTCCCTTGGCTACAAAATGGTAGGTAAAACTTTTCTCTCCTTTCTGATAAAAGCTTTGTATCAGGGAAATAAGCTTTACCTTCAGGATGACTGTAATGAGCACAGCGTGGCTGTCTTCTCTGGCTCCCAGAATAAACGTCTTTGCTTTTAGAGTGGTAAAAATCCCCAGTGCTTTTGATAGTTGAGCACTGCTCTCTGTGAGCTGGAATTGTATGTCTTTCACAGCTCTCTTCCTCTGAGAAGTTTCTCCGAGTGAGGTTGGGATTCCCTTCCCTTTCCTCTTCTCCCAGCCACAAACCTTGGCTGCCCTCGGGATATCTATCCTTTTCTGCTCTCCTCGTTCCTTCAGTTTTCTCCAATCCTCCTGTGCTCCCTCCTGTGCTCTCTCTATCCTTAACTAAAGAGTTTTTATCTGTGCTTCTCTTTCCGTTGGACCTGGCCACACCTCCCACCAGCTGTTCCCTCTTCCCTGATGAAGCAGGAGCTAGCTCAGGGGATGGGCGTTCCCTAGCACACTGTGACGTCTTTTGTTTGGGGTTTCCATGCCAACCCTCCATGCTTGTTTCAGATCTGTCAATTCTGGTTTCACTTTGCAGTGAATCCTCTGTTTCCATCGGCTCTGAACCTTGTACTTCACGACATATCCCCCGCCTTAAAATATTACGTACTGCCGCACCTTCCGGACAGTACGTAATACCAGTGTGGGATCTGCTGTGTTGTTCCAGGTACACCATACTGGCAGTGGCAACTCTCTCTTTCCAGGGTTTTAAAAGGTTCAGGTGATACACCTGCCTGCGACCCTTTGTTTTTCTATCCTATAGGAGACTGGTCCTACTTTCTCTACGACCGTACACGGTCCCCTCCAATGGGCTTCGAATTTTGGGCCTGGATTTGCCACCTGGATAATTACCTTATCCCCTACATTTAATGTCCGGGGCTGTTTGCCCTTGTCGTAATACTGCTTCTGCTTTTGTTTACTAGCTTGCAGATTTTCCATTGCGGCCTTTGCGGTTCTCTCTAAACGTTGCCTCAGACCCTTTAAGAACTGCGGAATTTCTATTTCAGAAATGTCTGGTTCTACCCATTGCTCATGTAGTATATCTAATATCCCTCTAGGGGATCTCCCAAACATAAGCTCATAGGGTGAGGCCTTCAGAGAAGATTGCACACGTTCTCTGCATGCATATAAGACGAATGGGAGCAGGGTATCCCATTCTGCTATCTCCCCTTTTTTCAACCCTTTCCTCAGCATCTGCTTAATGGTCTGATTAGTACGTTCCACTAGACCATTTGTTTGGGGGTGGTAAGCCGAAGTCCGTATATGCTTTATTCCAAAAGCCTCCCATACGGTGGACAGATGCTTGGATAAAAAGTTGCTGCCCTGGTCTGTAAGTACCTCTCTGGGGAACCCTACCATACAGAATAGTTTGACCAGCTCCTGGGCTATAATCCTCGCAGAGGTGTTCCTTAGTGGAATAGCCCAGGGGAACTGGGTGGCATGGTCGACTATCACGAGTAGGTACTGAAAACCCCTGGGTGTACGTGTCATAGGGCCTACCATATCTATGCCTATTCGGCCCATAGGTACGGCTATGGTGGGAGTAAGCACCAAAGGTACAGCTATCGGCCTTAACGCTGATACCCTTTGACATGGAGCACACGACTCGCAATACTGCTTAGTCTCCTTGAACACCCCGGGCCAGTAAAAGCGACCTAATATTTGGCCCAGGGTGCCCTGGATACCTTTGTGGCTTCCTATAGGGTGGTCGTGCGCAAGACGCAAGACTGTAGCTTTGAACGTCGTTGGCACTACAAGCTGCTTCCTTACTGCCTCAGAGTAAGGGTCTACACTTTCCCTATACAGGATGCCATTGTCCATGAAAAACCTAGGCAATGTGGGCCTGATCTCCTGGGCCCATTCGAAGGCTCTCTTGAGTGCTGGGTCAGCCCGCTGCTCAGCAGGAAAGGAGGGAAATTTACTCACTAGCTCTGCGGGTACCCAGGGTAGGCTTGCACCTGCCTCCAATTCCGCTCTGCCCCGGGATCTAGACTGTCTCTCATGGCGTCTCTTCGCCTTAGCCTTTCTCCCTTGCCCAACGGGTTCATTCATTAGGTCCTCGTGGGTAGGAAGAATATCTGCTTCTTCTTCCCGTGACTCCTCCTCTTGGGGTACTAGTCTTTCCCCAGGTTCTCCCCTGTCCCCAGCTGATGTCTCTCCCATCCCTGAGGTCCCGGCTTGTGATCTGGTCGAGACCAAGCCGGCTCGGTTATTCAAACCTGCCACTAGTCCCTCATAAAAGGGTACCCAATCCCTGCCTAAAATAAGGTCTTGGGGTAGTGCGGGAAGTATAGCTAAAGGCATTACTTGCTTGAACTTTAGTGCAGTTACCGAGAGATTCCGGCGAGGGTAAAATGCAAACGTACCGTGTATGCACTTCACTCTGACCTGGTTTTCTGCTTGACTCGGGGGCGACGAACAGCGCCTCTCGATGGCCTCCCAGAGTGTGCGGGAAATCATACTCTGGTGGGCCCCGAGTCAAGCAGGGCCAAGGTGTCCACCCCTTCCACCTGTGCATGTAATAGAAACTTATCCCGAACTGGCTCATCCACCCCAGACATCAGGACAGTTCTTTTGGCACATTCCCTTTTAAAATGCCCCATTTTCCCACACAGATAACATTTACCTTTGGGTGTAAACACATTCCCTCTGGGCACAAAAACACTCTCATCATTACCATTCCTACCATTCACACTTGTCATAGCATATTTTCCACCATAGGGAATCTTTCCCTTTTTACTATCACATAAACCTGCAGCTTGCAGTATGCTGCATTCCGAGGGTTCAGCTATTTGGGCCTCCAGAAAACGATCCGCCAAATTAGCTGCTTCCTCGGTGGTCCTGCAAGGTGAGGTACATTCTCATTTCTCTAGGCACAGCTTGTACAAATTGTTCTAAAACTACCGTGTCTAGTATACTTTCTATCGATTTAGTTTCTGGACTTAGCCATTTCCAAGCCAGATTTTTCAGACGTTGTTGTAACGCCTTTGGAGTTTCTTGAGGCTTCAGGCGGGCTTCCCTGAATAGCCTCCTATAATGTGAGGTCGTCAGCCCCAACCTGTCTTTTACCGCTTTCTTTATCTCGGTATAGTCGCCTGCAAGAGCGGCGGGCATGGCTTTGTAGGCTGACAGGGCTTCGCCTGTCAGCGAAACTGCAAAGCGCGTAGCCCATTGACTATCAGGCCATCTTAATGCCTGCCCAATACGCTCAAATGCATCAATAAAATCGTCAATGTTATCGGTTGGACTCAATTGTCCTAAAGAGAATGCATGACTTGCGTTCATTGTGGACCCTTGTATAACCATAGGATTCTCCATCCGTGGTTCTCGTGGTTCTTTTAGGAGTGCTGTCACAGCGTCCAGCAGCGGCTTTTGCTGCTCTCTCATGAGTGTAGCGTTTTCCTCTTGGATGCGCTTGGCAAGCTCCATCTGCAGGTCCCATTGCTTTCGCATCCACGCTATCACATCCTGGGCCTCCATCTCCTGTCAGCACCTGCAACAAAAGAGACAAACAAAAAAACCCAAGTGCGGCTCCCTTTTCAGGTTTTTTTTTTTTCCAACCCCACAGCGCCCCCTTTTTCTGATATCCTCCCTCACTTATGCCCAGGTGCTATTACCTGAGGCTTCGTGTAGAGGTCTGCATTCAGGAAAAGAAGCTGTGTTCTGTGCTTTATTTTCTTGTAGCCTTCCGGTAGCCCACTTTCTTGTGCAGGAGTCCTGGTGCCATAGTTTCTTGTAGTGTCCTTCATCCAAGGTCAAGCATCCGAAAAACTACGCCAGATATGTCACCACTCACCCTCCCAGAGGCATATAGCATGAGCAAGGCGAGTGGGCAGTTGTGCTTCTTGTGCTGAAAACTACTTAATGGAGGTTTGGAAGGGCCTCCTGGGTAACGTAGTTCCACAGCACTGAAATGATTCCAAGTTGTACACGAGTGGTTCAGGTTAAATAAGGATTTATTTCCCCTCCCGGGGTTGGATATTGTTGACCATGAACAGAAGGTTATATTAACAAAGAAACCATACTTCTGGTGTGAACAAAAATATGTAACTCAAATAAATGCTTATTCCCAGCTTTTAAGGCACAAAAGAATAAAACAGTGTTTCTCTCCACAATGCTCCTTTTGGCTGTTTTGTTCCTTAGCAAAATTCAGCAATATTAACAAAGGGATTGCACATTGTCTGCTATCATATACGAGCAGTCCATATACACTTCAGACACTGGGGGTTGATAAGAATCCCACTGCATAGGATCACCTTCTCCTTCAATGTCTCTTAGAGAGGGTTCATCTGTCTGCCGTGCAAACCTCTCTGCTTCAATCAAAGGATTCCCTTCCCCCAACCTGCTAGAGGAGTCTGGGTGTTTGGATTCTTGTGCACACAGCTCCCGGTAACTGAAAGGATACACGCTTCCCTCTTCTGCTTGGCTATGGGAAGTTCTGTGTCTGCCTTTTAAACTGCTTTCCCCCAGGAATCTCCCTTGGCTACAAAATGGTAGGTAAAACTTTTCTCTCCTTTCTGATAAAAGCTTTGTATCAGGGAAATAAGCTTTACCTTCAGGATGACTGTAATGAGCACAGCGTGACTGTCTTCTCTGGCTCCCAGAATAAACGTCTTTGCTTTTAGAGTGGTAAAAATCCCCAGTGCTTTTGATAGTTGAGCACTGCTCTCTGTGAGCTGGAATTGTATGTCTTTCACAGCTCTCTTCCTCTGAGAAGTTTCTCCGAGTGAGGTTGGGATTCCCTTCCCTTTCCTCTTCTCCCAGCCACAAACCTTGGCTGCCCTCGGGATATCTATCCTTCTCTGCTCTCCTCGTTCCTTCAGTTTTCTCCAATCCTCCTGTGCTCCCTCCTGTGCTCTCTCTATCCTTAACTAAAGAGTTTTTATCTGTGCTTCTCTTTCCGTTGGACCTGGCCACACCTCCCACCAGCTGTTCCCTCTTCCCTGATGAAGCAGGAGCTAGCTCAGGGGATGGGCGTTCCCTAGCACACTGTGACGTCTTTTGTTTGGGGTTTCCATGCCAACCCTCCATGCTTGTTTCAGATCTGTCAATTCTGGTTTCACTTTGCAGTGAATCCTCTGTTTCCATCGGCTCTGAACCTTGTACTTCACGACATATCCCCCGCCTTAAAATATTACGTACTGCCGCACCTTCCGGACAGTACGTAATACCAGTGTGGGATCTGCTGTGTTGTTCCAGGTACACCATACTGGCAGTGGCAACTCTCTCTTTCCAGGGTTTTAAAAGGTTCAGGTGATACACCTGCCTGCGACCCTTTGCGTTTTCTATCCTATAGGAGACTGGTCCTACTTTCTCTACGACCGTACACGGTCCCCTCCAATGGGCTTCGAATTTTGGGCCTGGATTTGCCACCTGGATAATTACCTTATCCCCTACATTTAATGTCCGGGGCTGTTTGCCCTTGTCGTAATACTGCTTCTGCTTTTGTTTACTAGCTTGCAGATTTTCCATTGCGGCCTTTGCGGTTCTCTCTAAACGTTGCCTCAGACCCTTTAAGAACTGCGGAATTTCTATTTCAGAAATGTCTGGTTCTACCCATTGCTCATGTAGTATATCTAATATCCCTCTAGGGGATCTCCCAAACATAAGCTCATAGGGTGAGGCCTTCAGAGAAGATTGCACACGTTCTCTGCATGCATATAAGACGAATGGGAGCAGGGTATCCCATTCTGCTATCTCCCCTTTTTTCAACCCTTTCCTCAGCATCTGCTTAATGGTCTGATTAGTACGTTCCACTAGACCATTTGTTTGGGGGTGGTAAGCCGAAGTCCGTATATGCTTTATTCCAAAAGCCTCCCATACGGTGGACAGATGCTTGGATAAAAAGTTGCTGCCCTGGTCTGTAAGTACCTCTCTGGGGAACCCTACCATACAGAATAGTTTGACCAGCTCCTGGGCTATAATCCTCGCAGAGGTGTTCCTTAGTGGAATAGCCCAGGGGAACTGGGTGGCATGGTCGACTATCACGAGTAGGTACTGAAAACCCCTGGGTGTACGTGTCATAGGGCCTACCATATCTATGCCTATTCGGCCCATAGGTACGGCTATGGTGGGAGTAAGCACCAAAGGTACAGCTATCGGCCTTAACGCTGATACCCTTTGACATGGAGCACACGACTCGCAATACTGCTTAGTCTCCTTGAACACCCCGGGCCAGTAAAAGCGACCTAATATTTGGCCCAGGGTGCCCTGGATACCTTTGTGGCTTCCTATAGGGTGGTCGTGCGCAAGACGCAAGACTGTAGCTTTGAACGTCGTTGGCACTACAAGCTGCTTCCTTACTGCCTCAGAGTAAGGGTCTACACTTTCCCTATACAGGATGCCATTGTCCATGAAAAACCTAGGCAATGTGGGCCTGATCTCCTGGGCCCATTCGAAGGCTCTTTTGAGTGCTGGGTCAGCCCGCTGCTCAGCAGGAAAGGAGGGAAATTTACTCACTAGCTCTGCGGGTACCCAGGGTAGGCTTGCACCTGCCTCCAATTCCGCTCTGCCCCGGGATCTAGACTGTCTCTCATGGCGTCTCTTCGCCTTAGCCTTTCTCCCTTGCCCAACGGGTTCATTCATTAGGTCCTCGTGGGTAGGAAGAATATCTGCTTCTTCTTCCCGTGACTCCTCCTCTTGGGGTACTAGTCTTTCCCCAGGTTCTCCCCTGTCCCCAGCTGATGTCTCTCCCATCCCTGAGGTCCCGGCTTGTGATCTGGTCAAGACCAAGCCGGCTCGGTTATTCAAACCTGCCACTAGTCCCTCATAAAAGGGTACCCAATCCCTGCCTAAAATAAGGTCTTGGGGTAGTGCGGGAAGTATAGCTAAAGGCATTACTTGCTTGAACTTTAGTGCAGTTTACCGAGAGATTCCGGCGAGGGTAAAATGCAAACGTACCGTGTATGCACTTCACTCTGACCTGGTTTTCTGCTTGACTCGGGGGCGACGAACAGCGCCTCTCGATGGCCTCCCAGAGTGTGCGGGAAATCATACTCTGGTGGGCCCCGAGTCAAGCAGGGCCAAGGTGTCCACCCCTTCCACCTGTGCATGTAATAGAAACTTATCCCGAACTGGCTCATCCACCCCAGACATCAGGACAGTTCTTTTGGCACATTCCCTTTTAAAATGCCCCATTTTCCCACACAGATAACATTTACCTTTGGGTGTAAACACATTCCCTCTGGGCACAAAAACACTCTCATCATTACCATTCCTACCATTCACACTTGTCATAGCATATTTTCCACCATAGGGAATCTTTCCCTTTTTACTATCACATAAACCTGCAGCTTGCAGTATGCTGCATTCCGAGGGTTCAGCTATTTGGGCCTCCAGAAAACGATCCGCCAAATTAGCTGCTTCCTCGGTGGTCCTGCAAGGTGAGGTACATTCTCATTTCTCTAGGCACAGCTTGTACAAATTGTTCTAAAACTACCGTGTCTAGTATACTTTCTATCGATTTAGTTTCTGGACTTAGCCATTTCCAAGCCAGATTTTTCAGACGTTGTTGTAACGCCTTTGGAGTTTCTTGAGGCTTCAGGCGGGCTTCCCTGAATAGCCTCCTATAATGTGAGGTCGTCAGCCCCAACCTGTCTTTTACCGCTTTCTTTATCTCGGTATAGTCGCCTGCAAGAGCGGCGGGCATGGCTTTGTAGGCTGACAGGGCTTCGCCTGTCAGCGAAACTGCAAAGCGCGTAGCCCATTGACTATCAGGCCATCTTAATGCCTGCCCAATACGCTCAAATGCATCAATAAAATCGTCAATGTTATCGGTTGGACTCAATTGTCCTAAAGAGAATGCATGACTTGCGTTCATTGTGGACCCTTGTATAACCATAGGATTCTCCATCCGTGGTTCTCGTGGTTCTTTTAGGAGTGCTGTCACAGCGTCCAGCAGCAGCTTTTGCTGCTCTCTCATGAGTGTAGCGTTTTCCTCTTGGATGCGCTTGGCAAGCTCCATCTGCAGGTCCCATTGCTTTCGCATCCACGCTATCACATCCTGGGCCTCCATCTCCTGTCAGCACCTGCAACAAAAGAGACAAACAAAAAAACCCAAGTGCGGCTCCCTTTTCAGGTTTCTTTTTTTTTTCCAACCCCACAGCGCCCCCTTTTTCTGATATCCTCCCTCACTTATGCCCAGGTGCTATTACCTGAGGCTTCGTGTAGAGGTCTGCATTCAGGAAAAGAAGCTGTGTTCTGTGCTTTATTTTCTTGTAGCCTTCCGGTAGCCCACTTTCTTGTGCAGGAGTCCTGGTGCCGTAGTTTCTTGTAGTGTCCTTCATCCAAGGTCAAGCATCCGAAAAACTACGCCAGATATGTCACCACTCACCCTCCCAGAGGCATATAGCATGAGCAAGGCGAGTGGGCAGTTGTGCTTCTTGTGCTGAAAACTACTTAATGGAGGTTTGGAAGGGCCTCCTGGGTAACGTAGTTCCACAGCACTGAAATGATTCCAAGTTGTACACGAGTGGTTCAGGTTAAATAAGGATTTATTTCCCCTCCCGGGGTTGGATATTGTTGACCATGAACAGAAGGTTATATTAACAAAGAAACCATACTTCTGGTGTGAACAAAAATATGTAACTCAAATAAATGCTTATTCCCAGCTTTTAAGGCACAAAAGAATAAAACAGTGTTTCTCTCCACAATGCTCCTTTTGGCTGTTTTGTTCCTTAGCAAAATTCAGCAATATTAACAAAGGGATTGCACATTGTCTGCTATCATATACGAGCAGTCCATATACACTTCAGACACTGGGGGTTGATAAGAATCCCACTGCATAGGATCACCTTCTCCTTCAATGTCTCTTAGAGAGGGTTCATCTGTCTGCCGTGCAAACCTCTCTGCTTCAATCAAAGGATTCCCTTCCCCCAACCTGCTAGAGGAGTCTGGGTGTTTGGATTCTTGTGCACACAGCTCCCGGTAACTGAAAGGATACACGCTTCCCTCTTCTGCTTGGCTATGGGAAGTTCTGTGTCTGCCTTTTAAACTGCTTTCCCCCAGGAATCTCCCTTGGCTACAAAATGGTAGGTAAAACTTTTCTCTCCTTTCTGATAAAAGCTTTGTATCAGGGAAATAAGCTTTACCTTCAGGATGACTGTAATGAGCACAGCGTGACTGTCTTCTCTGGCTCCCAGAATAAACGTCTTTGCTTTTAGAGTGGTAAAAATCCCCAGTGCTTTTGATAGTTGAGCACTGCTCTCTGTGAGCTGGAATTGTATGTCTTTCACAGCTCTCTTCCTCTGAGAAGTTTCTCCGAGTGAGGTTGGGATTCCCTTCCCTTTCCTCTTCTCCCAGCCACAAACCTTGGCTGCCCTCGGGATATCTATCCTTCTCTGCTCTCCTCGTTCCTTCAGTTTTCTCCAATCCTCCTGTGCTCCCTCCTGTGCTCTCTCTATCCTTAACTAAAGAGTTTTTATCTGTGCTTCTCTTTCCGTTGGACCTGGCCACACCTCCCACCAGCTGTTCCCTCTTCCCTGATGAAGCAGGAGCTAGCTCAGGGGATGGGCGTTCCCTAGCACACTGTGACGTCTTTTGTTTGGGGTTTCCATGCCAACCCTCCATGCTTGTTTCAGATCTGTCAATTCTGGTTTCACTTTGCAGTGAATCCTCTGTTTCCATCGGCTCTGAACCTTGTACTTCACGACAGTGGCCAGGGAGAGGGAGATAGATCTTCTCCTCCCTTGGGCCGAGAAACACCTGCAGGCTGTCTCGGCACATCACATTGTGGGAGTGGACAACATTCAAGCCGACTTTCTCAGTCATGATACTCTGGACCCCAGTGAATGGGAGCTCACTCCGGGAGTGTTTCAGTGCATAGTGCGTGCCTGGGACCAACCCAGCTTTGATTTGATGGCCACAGCAAAGAATGCCAAAGTTCCCCGCCTTCTTCAGTCACAGGAAGGAGTCACAGGCTCTCAGGGTCTAGACACACTGGCCCAACCATGGCAGAGAGTGGTGCTTCTCTATCTATTCCCACTGTGGGCAATGATTGGACTCACCCTGCTCACGAGATTCTGGTGGCGCCCGACTGGCCTCAGTGCCCAAGGTATGCCAACCTCATCCGTCTGAGGGTGGCATTGCCTCTACTGCTCGGTTCTCACCAGGGTCTCTTGAGGCAGGGCCCAGTTCTGATGGATGACACAGCTCCTTACTTGCTTATGGCTTGGCTCTTGAAAGGTGACGGCTAATCCACAAAGGCTATTCTCACAAAGTCATGGATATCCTTCTCAAAGCACGGCACCCCTCTATCTTTATGGCATACTCGAGAGTATGGCACCATTTTGAGTCATGATGTGCTCTGCAAAACCTCTCTCTCTGGCGAGTTCAAATACCCGATATTCTGGGGTTTCTACAAGATGGGTTTGATAAGGGTTTAGTCCTTAACTCCCTCCAGGTGCAGGTAGCCACTATCACCTATTTTTGAGGCCCGGTAGCAGGGCGCTCACTTGCTTCTCACGCAGATATCAGCCATTTCCTGTTCAGCGTGCTTACTGTCCAGCCTCCATTATGCTCTCTTGTCCCTCCCTGGGTCCTTTCCTTGGTACTGTGGAACCTCATGAAGGCTCCCTTTGAGCCTCTTAAGCATATCACTCTCTGGAATCTGTCCTTGAAGATTGCCTTCCTTGCCACCATCACTTCAGCTCAATGGGTGTCTGAGCTGCAGCTCTATCCTGTAGAGAGCCCTTTCTCTCTTTCTCCTCGGAAGGGGTGTCACTTCGCGTCATGCCCCCCCTTTTGCCAAAGATTCTCTTGCTTTTTCATGTAAATCAAACCATTTTGTTCCCTTCCTTTCCCCAGGAGGTCATTTAGACTTTATTTATTTCTAAAGGAAACACAGACGCCTATGTGTTTTTATAAAATTAGCTCCCAGTACGATCCCAACTCAGTAGCATACAAATGTACTTGCACAAATTTATATCTTCTCTAGGGCAGATGTAACTATAAGTATATACTTTAGGCATTCACATGCATATTACAGAAAATATCCATCTTTATTTATTTAAAAAGATATGATCCTTCCATCCTCCTCCTCCTCGTTTGTATAGCACCACAGGGCATATGCAGTGCTTTGCATCCACACATGTGAGACACTCCTGCTCAAAAGAGCTTACAGTCTATGCAAAACAGAAACAGAAAGAGGAGATGAGCTGGTCTGGACACATAAGAATGATAATCAGGAGAATAAAGGGTCAGGAACCAAAAGGTGTTTTTTTAGCCTGGATTTTTGGAAAGGACCAAAGATGGAGTCTGATGCACTAACTCAGGTAGTCTGTTCCAGGCATACAATGCAGCAAGGTGGAGCAGACTGGAGATGGCAGTGGAAGTGAAGGGCACAGACAGATTTGCCTGATGAGTGGAATTCCCAAAGAAAGGTTTAGTGAGAGATAAGAGAGGAGAGGTAATGAGGAGCAGCAGAATGAATGCACTTATAAGTCAGTAAGAGAAGTTTAAATTGAATGTGGAACCAGATATGGAGCCAATGAAGTGACTTGAGGAGAAGGGATTATGTGAGTGAAGCAATTGTGGCAGAAGATTAGCTTCACGGCTGATTTCTGAATAGATTGAAGAGGAGAGAAATGATTCAGGGTGAGATCAGTAAGAAGAAGGTTGAAATAGCCTAAATGGGAGGTAACCAGAGAGTGGATAAGGATCTTGTAGTGTGATTGGAAAGGAAGATGTTTGCTGATATTATAGAAAAAGAAATGACAGACTTTGGCTATCTGTTGGATGCGTGCTGAAAAATAGAGAAAAAAGAGTTAAAGATGACTCCAAGGTTGCAAGCTGAGGAAACAGGGAGAATGATACTGTTATCCACCGAAATAAAGAAAGGAGGATGCTATGAGGTGGGTTTAGGGGGAAAGATAATGAGCTCCATATTAACCATGTTCAGTTTTAGATGGCTATGGGACATTCAGGCAGCAAAATCAGACAAGCAGGCTGAGATATAGGCATGGACTCCTGAAAACAAGGAGAGGAGATTAGCGCACCAAGGGAATGAGTACACAGTGAAAAGAAAAGAGATCACAAAACAGATCACTGAAATGGGGATAGCAGTGGAGGAAGATCTGCCAGAGCATACACTAAGTGTGATGAGAAGAGAAAAACCAAAACAGAACAAAGCCCCTAAAGTCAAGTGAAAACAGAGTATCAAAGCAAAGGTAGTGACAAGTGTCAAAAGCAAACAGGTAAATCAAGAAGGATAAGCATCGAGTAAGGGCCCTTGGATTTGGCCAAGAAGACATCACTGGAGATTTTGGCAAGGGTCATTTCAGTAGAATGTAGAAGACAAAAATCAGATTGCAGTGGATCTAAAAGAGCACAAGAGGAAAGAAATCAAGACAGTGGTGACGAACCGCATGTTCCAGTAGTTAGGACACAAAAGGAAGAAGGGAGATGGGATGATAATTGGAAAGGCAGGTTTTTTAAGTAGAGGTCTAACCAAGCATGTCTGAAGGCTACAGGAACATATGCTGTAGAAAGCAATAAATTGAGAATGTGACAAAAGGAGGGGACAACAGCAGGAAAAATAGAACTCAGTAGACAGGTAGGAATGGGATCAGGAGAAGAAAAGATCTGTAATTTCCTCCTCAGTGATTTTGGAAAAGTAAGAAAGGATGACAGAGGTTGAAGGAAGGATTTGTGAATGGAGGAGGGAGGGCGAGATTTAGGTGGAGGTGGTGCTGTGGAGCACTCCATATTGATCCTGTGAACCTTATCATAGAAGCAGTCAGCCAAAGTTTGGGCAGAGAACAAAAGAGTGATTGGGGGTAGAGATACTTTGAGGAGAGAATTGAGTGCTGCAGAGATGGCAAGAGAGTTTGTAAGACTCCAACGTTCCCAGTGGCTAACAAGTATCACCTGTAGTGGGTGTTTTGTGTGTACCAGATGGTCAATGCCAGGGTCCGAGGTTCCTTTCTACAGGTTCACTAGTTACACATGAGACTCAACCACAAAATGCTTAAACAGCAATGAATGTTTTAATAATGCAAACAAAGGCTTTAAACTGCAGAAATAGGCCAAGTTTGGTAAATACAGTTGGAAACAGTGCCAGTCCTGGGTAACATCAACCCCAGTCTCTTGATTATAGTACATACTTAAAGTTCCCCTTTTAAGATAGTCAACACTTAGCCATCTTAAAGTCTCAGGTAGCTCTCCGAGAGTTTTCCCTTTTCCTTCTTACAAGTGCAAGAACTCTGCCATTTAAATGAGCTTGCAGCTTTTCCACAATGTCCAAGGTTCAGTGGCTGACCTGGTTCCAGGGGTTTCTTTCCTTTCAAACAGCCAATGATTCCTAACCCACTATCAGTCAATTTAATTCCCTCTCCCACTCAAAAAAAAGGCAAAACAGATTAACTCATTCAGTTCTTGAAATCTGTGCTCCTCAGGCTGTGGAACTAGTTAACAGAAATTCCAGTTCCGTTTTTGACTGTAGCCTGTGCCGTTCGACTTAGGCTCCTTTTAGAACTTGCAACCTGGCTAACTACTTCCAGGCAGTTTTCTCCACACAGGTGAGTCAAACATTCTCTACAATTGTTTCCTAGTTCCAAAGGAGTCTCTAACAGTTCAATATTTCAAAAGCAGACTCTGTAACAGTTCAGTATTTGCAAAGTCAATCTTTTTAACAAACCCATCACTGCTCTGCCCCTTTGATGTTTAAAATCAACAAAGACTGCCACCACCTTCTCGCAAGCTAGCAATCGAATTTGTTCAGCTTGCACATCCCACAAACTGTCATAGGCATGAGCAGGTGTATTCAAATAGCTTGTTGCATTTCTCATTCACAAAACTAGTCAAACCTGCTTATACAGTAGGACAGTCCATAGGTTCTGTACATGGCAGAAGAGATTCCACTGAAGCTTGTTCTGTTTCACAAAGCTCCTCTGCAGCCATGGTTACCTCTGGCAGGTTTGCTGCTAAGAAGTGAAGCCACTGAAGGCTTGCCCGGGGAACTCCTCCCCTTATATCTAAGTCACTGTGGCTGGGCAGGGAAGTGAACACTGTTTGGGAAGTCTTACCTTTATAGGAGTCTTTTTTTTTTCCTGGAGTTTATTTCTAGCCCTTCCCCCCTTTCCCTGCCAGGGTTTTTCCTTGAGCTATGACTGAATATCTAGCTATGGTAGCAACTTATCTGACTCTTGTGGGTCACACAAGATACATATATAATTAAAATTCCATCAATAAATGCATACCTAATAAGATAATTAAGTGCAAAAACATAAAATGTCATGCCTCCCAAAGTTGTTCACATTCTTTATACAGTACAGTCTTACCAAATTATATATTGCAATGCTACTGCTATACCCAAGTTATTCCCCCAGGGATACCTACAAGTATATCACATAACAATAGACGCTATATTTCCATGTGCTTACTTTTAAAGGTGTATATTTGATGGCACTTAACAACCACCCCTATGCAATTTTATAGTAGTCATTTTCCATGTGTCAAACATGCTTTATAAAATTACCCACAATTGGGGAAATTTTACAGTTTTCCCAAGCTTTTATAAAATGGTCCCAAGGGTTAGGCATGTCAAAGAAAGTACATGTATTGAGAGATAGGTACATCCTTTTATGTGATGTGAGTGTAAGCATGTACTGGGGTGGAGTCACAAAGTACTCTCATTATAAAATATGCATGGTCACACAGATTGTACATGCATATGCTTACGCCAACTCCTGAGCTAGTAAATGTTGCAGCTTCAATCTAGCTACAATTTCTGCTAGTTTGCCCCTAATACTTTATAGAAAGACAGCTAGGCCCCTACTTTTTTGTATAAAATAAGCTAGAAAGAGCCACCTTCTTGGACTTTCAACCAGGTGACCTGTTATAAATTATGACCAATGAGTGCTATTTCCAAAAGCCTTTTACCCTGGTAGATGGGCTCTCTGAAAATCCTCCACCCTCTCTGTGGTTAAAGTATAGGCTAATGTAGGCCTTGTCAAGTTTTCTTGGAGTCTAGGAGCCAGCCTAAAAATCTAGGTGCCAGCTGCTGAAACCTAAGTCACAGTAGACACCTTTGCCTTCCCCAAAAAGGTATATCACAGTTACTTGTTTAGGTTTTAGAGCCTAATTTACTAAGAATGTTTTCCCATTTTCTATGGTAAAAAGCTTAATAAATCAGGCTCTTAATGAGCCATTGCACAATGCCAACAGAAGGTAGTTGCCCCACTCTTCCTCCTTAATCTCCCTTCACCCCCACTGACCCTTTTAGCTACAGCTGTGTGTATGTGTGTGTGCGGGTTGCAGAGATGGGGTGTTTGCCATGTGTGGGTGGGATGCTTGCATATGAGGGTGGTACGGAGATGGGGTGCTTGTGTGGATGGAGGTGGGCTGCCTGCGTGTCCATATGTGTGGTACGGAAGTGGGGTGCCTGTGTCTGTCTGTATGGTGCAGAGGTGGAGTGCCTGCATGTGTGTAGTGACCCATGTGTTAACTAGGTGCGACTTTATAAAATTAACCCCTAACTGCAAGGTTAAGGTGTGGTAAGTGTAAAGCTTATGCAATAAATGCAGAAGGCATGCCCGGCAACTTCCTGCATTTAATGTACATACCGTGCAGGCCCACGTTACATGCCTCAGAAGGTAAGTCTAGTGCACCTACGTTACCTGTTGAGGTATGAAACACAGCCCAGCATGAAGTAAAATTAACTTGGAAGCAAACAGCCATGGCACCAACACCCCACCCCCCTCCCTGATCCTCTCCTACATTCAGATCCATTCCAAAACCCCACCCCCATCCCTGGCCGGTTCAGCACCGTCCCCAACCAAACAGCCACCACTAATTCAATAAACCCCCCTGACAGGCAAGACTCCCAAATTGCAGCCTCCCTAAAGCCCCCCAACAGTGATAGCCACCAGAAACTATTGCTCCGCGTCACCAGAATTGTTTTCCCGATCTGTCTGTTCTGTGTTGTCTTGACTAGATTGTAAGCTCTGATGAGCAGGGACTGTCTTTTTGCTTATATTTCTGTACAGCGCTGCGTGCGTAGCGCTATATAAATGCTAAATAGTAGTAGTAGAAAGCCCCCCCCCCCACACACACACACAGAAGACCCCCTCCTACTTGAAGCCACCCTCCCAGGGAATCCTTTACCCCTGGAGTCTACCTAGATCCTCCCCCCCCCCACCCCCAAAAAATAAAATAAAAAAACTCACTCAGGTGATTTACTGGTGTTTAGTGGAGTGTCACAGGAATTGTTCTACTGCTGCTACTACTACTGAGAATTTGTGTAGCGCTACAAGTCGTACGCAGTGCTGCACAGACATGTAAGAGACAGTTCCTGCTCATCAGAGCTTACAATCTAGTCAAGACAGACAACACAGAAGGTGTAGAGAGGGATAAAACAAGGGGGAAAGGTAAAGAAACAAGGAAATCAGTGAGTCAAGATCCTAAAGCAGCAGCAGTGAAGAGGTGAGTTTTCAGCATGGATTTGACTGGTGGGGGTGCCTCTGTAGCCTCCCAACTGGGTGCGGGATGACAACTGATGCTAGTCTCACTGGTTGGGGAGTGCATTGCAAAGCACAAGTCACACAGGGCCATTGGTCATCGATGGACAGCTCCTGGTCCATCAACTGTCTGGAGATAAGGGTCATCTTTCTTTCTCTCTGGTTCTTTCATTCCCGTCTTCATAATAGGGTGGTAAGAATTTGTTTGGACAATTCCACGATGGTAACGTATATCAATTCCCAGGAGGGACAGAGAGCTTAATCCCAGTGGGAGAGGTTTGCCCGCTTCTGCAATGGGCAGAGCAAAATTTTTGGATCTCTGAGCAATACACGTGGCCGGAAAAGTCAGTGTGCAGGCTGACTTTTTAAGCAGTCATCGTCTGGATCCAGATCAATGGGCCCTGAATCTAGTGGTCTTTCACAGCATAATGCAGCAGTGGGGCCGACCGGTCATGGACCTGATGACTTCAGCCGACAATGCCAAAGTGAACTGGTTCTTCAGTCGCCGCAGAGAATGAATGTCGGAAGGGCTCGATGCTCTGGCACAGAACTGGCTAAAGGGAGATCTTCCATATGTGTTCCCACCTTAGCCGCTGATCAATTGTCTGCTTCAAAGGATAGGAGCACATTGACAGTTGGTGATCCCGATTGCTCCAGATTGGCCCAGGAGGCCATGGTATGTGGATTTGATTCAGATGCTGGTAGTGGAACCCTGGCTCCTTCCACAGAGGGACA
Source organism: Ichthyophis bannanicus (assembly GCA_033557465.1). Taxonomy (NCBI): domain Eukaryota; kingdom Metazoa; phylum Chordata; class Amphibia; order Gymnophiona; family Ichthyophiidae; genus Ichthyophis; species Ichthyophis bannanicus. The sequence continues at coordinate 363,989,949 of CM066032.1, read as the reverse complement.
ATCTGATCTCTCATGGTCTCATTCTGATGCCTCAGCTACATCGATTCTCACTTACGGCCTGGCTCTTGAAAGGGCAAAGCAAAGAAGGAAAGGCTATTCAGTCCAAGTGATTTCCACATTGTTAAAGTCTCATAAGCATTCTACATCTTTTGTGTATGTGCAAGTTTGGCAAGTGCTTGAGAGATGGTGTGCAGATCTTGGACTCTGCCCTCTGTTGTCCTCGATTGCAGATGTGTTAGCCTTCTTGTAGGCAGGTCTAGACAAGGGTCTAGCATTTAATTCCTTGTGATCCCAAGTAGCCCCTTTGACCTATTATTGGGGGTGTGTACAGGGAGTGTCCTTAGATGCTCACCCGGATATGATACGTTTTCTTAGGGCAGTCAAGCAGGTTAGGCCTCCGGTTCATCTGCTGGTTCCTCAGTGGGACCTTAATCTTATCTTATTGAGCTTGACGGGAGCCCCCTTTTGAACCATTATCTCAGCCTATGCTTGTGTTTTTGGTGGCCATATGCCTGGCTAGACAAATTTCTGAGCTTCAGGCCTTATCGTGCAGGGAACCTTCTCTGGTTATCTCAAAGGAAAGGGTCATTCTCCAACCAATTCCTTCCTTTTTGTCTAAGGTGGTCTCAGCCTTCCACTTGAAGGCTCGCTCCTGCTTCTTCCCTATAGAGGATATAATCTGGAGGACTGACAGTGCATTTACTTGATTTGAGCAGGGTCTTGTGCACTTATTTGTAGCAGATGAAACCTTTTCAGAAGACAGGGCACTTGTTTATGCTGTTTGGGGGGGGCTGCGTAAAGGAGAGGTGGCTTCCAAAACTTTCATCTCTCAAGGAAATGGATCAAGGAGGCCATTGCCACGTTGTACCTGTTGAAAAGTAAGCCTCTGCCAGTGGGTTTATGAGCATATTCTACTAGAGCACAGGTGACCTCTTGGGCAGAGTTCAGTCTGGTTCCTCCTCTGGACCTCTCCAAGGCAGTGATTTGCTGTTGCATCATACCTTTGTGCAGCACTATCGGCTTGATGTTTTAGCACAAAGAGATGCACAATTTGGGGCTGAGGTTGCTGCAGGCCGTGCTTCTGGGTCCTGCCCATTGTTGAGTACCGCTCTGATATATCCCTCGCGTCTGGACTAGACTGTTGGGACAATAAGGAAAGTGAAATTAGATCTTACCTATTAATTGTCTGTCTTTCTTTCAGTCCCTCCAGTCCAGTCCAGTCCTTCTTTTTACAATGCCAGTTTATCTCAGTGAGCCCAGGTACATATCATGTGGATAACATGTTAAAAATAGCCCAGTGTGTAGCAGCAGCCAAGAGAGCAAATAGAATGCTAGGTATCATAAGGAAAGGAATGGAAAATAAAACAAAAGATATCATAATGCCTCTATATATCATAAAGATATCATAATGCCTCTATATATCAAAAGATATCATAATGCCTCTTCCTAAGCTATTTCCCAATCTAATTTTTTGCACAAGAAAGCATTTTACAGATACGTCCCGACCATACCATCTATCCCAATTGATACATCCAGATTTGACTAACGTACTTGAATCTTCTGTAAATAGTTAGCTAGTTTTACATAGTTTTACCTTGTTATTCCCAAGTTTACAAATCCCTGTTACTTGTAAAATGCATTTTCAGTTCTATGTATGCATATTTTTGTTCCATGTAAACCGAGCTGATGACAATAGCGCGGTATATAAAAGATGTTAAATAAATAAATAAATAAATAAATAAATATATCGTTCCATGGTGAGATCACACCTTGAATATTGTGTGCAATTCTGGTCGCCGTATCTTAAAAAGGATATAGCGATATTAGAAAAGGTTCAGAGAAGAGCCACCAAAATGGTAAAGGGGATGGAAGGATACTCCTATAAAAAAGGCTAAAAAGGTTAGGGCTCTTTAACATGGAAAAAGAGACGACTGAGGGGAGATATGATAGAAGTCTATAAATTAATGAACGGAGTGGAACGGGTAAATGTAGATCGATTGTTTACGTTATCAGAATATAGAAAGACTAGGGGACATGCAATGAAGCTGCAGGGTAAACTATTTAAGACTAATAAAAGAAAATATTTTTTCACTCAACGTGTAATCAAACTCTGGAATTTGTTACCGGAGGATGTGATAAAGGATGTTAGTGTAGCTGGGTTTAAAAAAGGTTTGGACAAGTTCCTGGAGGAAAGGTCCATAAACCATTATTAAAAAGGGACCCAGGATATCAATGCTTGACCCAGTACAAGCATTGTGGAACCTGTGTCTTTTGGGGAAACTGCTACGTATGTATGACCTAGATTGGCCACTGTTGGAAACAGGATACTGGGCTTGATGGACCTTGGTCTGACTCAATATGGCATATCTTATGTTCTTATGTTTACTAAAGGGTGTGTTGTTAGCACAAGTTTAAGCTGCAAAACTTGCATGGAGAACTTTGCAACTTTTGGGTCATATGTGCCTTTCCCACTTCCGTTGGTGTTGTTAATGCCCCACACTACACTAACCGGCATCTGGGTAAACTTACTGCCACCCCTTGAGGTATCATTAAATGTTCGCATACTAATAGCAATATTCATGGTTAGTGTGTAGCCATGATGTCCGCACTAACTATGATGTGCTGTCAACACCCACATCATACCCTTAACCTACTCAGTCCCCACCCAATTTCACTCTAACCAGTTAGCATGGGATTTTTACCACAGGATCTGTACTAACTGTGCAGTATGCTTAGCGTGTGGCAAACCTTCATATAACAGGTTTAGTAGATATGCCCCATAGTATATGTCCAGCAGATGTTTAGGGTTTATTCAAATAAACCATAAAATATTTTTGAAAGCAAAGAATTATAGAGATGCTATGCAACTTGGAACTGTCTTATAAACACGTGTAATGCTTTATATATGTATATATATATCATAAGAAGTGAATATATTTCTAGTTGAGAAACTGCAAATATGGCATAGTTAATTCTTGGAAAACGCATCAATCCAAAGAGAGAGACCATAAAAATAAGTGGTAGAAAATATGTCCAATTAATCTTAATTAAATATTTCCCAGGCATTTTCTTTGTACCGCCAGAGAACCCCTGAGCCACATTGGCACTGCAGATCATAAAACAAGTACATGGCATATTCTTTTCAAAACATTAGAAAATACAAAGTAAATCCTTAGCTTACCTTTTTATGTTGTGATGAGGTAACTAGTACAGAGCCTATGTTATATGAGGAAATGGCTAGCTCAGAGCCTATGGTAATAGGAAAAGAGGAAGAGCTTACCTCACAAACACATAGGCAGCAAACATATTCAGCTTTTAAAAAGCCCAAGTATAGTGGAGAAAACTTTCCATTCACCAAAGGTGACGCAGCAGAAAGCCAAAAGGCTAATCAAGCTCACCTGAGTGGAAGGGCACGTACGTGCAGAGAACAGGAGCATAAAAACTACAGGGAAAGCCCAGTAGAGGAGCAAAGGGAGGGGGTGGAGCCAAGGCAGCAAAGGCAGGAGCAGAAGCCAAAGGGTGGAGCAGGCTGTAGCTGCAGAGGAGTCTCCCAAGCCAGAGGGGGCCTCAGTCACTCGAGAGTGAGTAACCAAGAGGAAGGAAGTCCTCTCAACCAGCAGACCTTGCTAGAACCAGGAAGTAAAGGAAGTGTCCCGGTAGCAAGAGGCAGCAGACACAGACTCTCTTCAGAAAGTGATTTCAGCTTGGACCCGGTTACAGAGACGTGGAAGTCTTGGAGAGGAGCCAGCCAAAGCCCAGAGAGAGAAGCTCATTACCCAGGGACAAAAGCTAAGTACCCTGTTGTAGCTAGAGGGAAAAAGCCAGGCATTGCCAGCAGAGCAAAGCCCAGTAATTGGGAGGAAAATCCCTATTGGAGAAGGAACCTGAGAGATACAGTTCCTAGCACAGGACTCTTGAACCCTGTTGATGTAGAGCACTTACCAAATAGAATAACCAGTGTCATTCAAGGGAAGAGCTGTGAGGATTTCAGTTATAAAGATTGTTATGTGCCTCCAAATACAGACTATGAGCCGATGCAATGGGAAAACCAGGAATGTGATATAGAACTGGATTCCATGGATTGCACGCTTTGTCTGTCTGATGAAATTACATCCCTATGTTAGCCAGGCAAGCAAGAGTTCTGTGATACATTGTGCTGGCGAAGTGTTTATTTTCTATACTGTGAAGAAACAGTTTTCTTTTGTGTTCCGTTGTGCTGTTCATAAAGAATCCTATGTGGGATGGGGAATAAAACCCGAATTATTTCTTTTGCCTTAATTACACGGCTACTGACTATTTCTTTAATAAGGCAACCCACACCTCACGGTCCTAGGCGGGCGCCTAACAGGGCCAAAAAGGGGTGCTGGTGACAATGTTTCTTTTTATCTTACTTTGTAAGCATTTCATTGTGGTTTCTGTAGGCAACAGAAATAACTAGATGCTGTAGCAGCCTTCCAAATAATTACTCTAAAAATTATCAGTGTTTATGTAAAGCTTATAAGTTATATTTATATTCTAAAGTACTAGACGTGAGTAAAATTCCAATGCTGTTCTCTCCTGAAAAAAGATGGACTACACTGGTTAACACTGAAATCGTTACTGACTTTAAAAGGCCCTAATCTGTAGTATCTTAGTGAGCTGAACACGAATATAACATTAAAAAAATTTTATTGGCTCTCGTTTTGAAGATATTGCATGTAGTTCATTTTTGACATTTCACCGTGTAAATTTATCCAGTAGGACATAAACAATATCCCAAATAAGCCTTGAATGATGTAATATTGCATCACATTGCATAATACCAGCATGCACACATCATCCAGAATTGATTGCATCATTTTCTGATGCAATGCAATACTACTGCCAGACGGCTGCTGAAGACATCTGATGTCAGCAGTGTACTATACGCAGTCGGAAAGATTGAGCATTTAAAATATTTCAGACTGTGTGTGAGACAGTTTAAGCTACTGTTACATGTAACTTTTATTAATCATATAATTTTAGCCATTTAGCTACAATACAGAACAGTAATGCCGCGAAAGTGTGTTAATACCGTTGACAATTTCTGCTACATTTGTGGGGAAGTGACATTTGCCAACCAGAAGAAAAGTATCACTTCTCAACTGAAGAAGGCATATCATCTTTACTTCAGATGTAAGATTGGTGACCAAGACAAGCCTTGGGCCCTGCATATATGCTGTGCTACATGTACAACACAGCTTTCACAGTGGTTGAATTGCAAAAGACCATCAATGCCGTTTGCAGTCCTCATGGTGTGGAGAGAGCCAAGCAACCACATAAATGACTGTTACGTCTGCTTGGTGGTTCCTCTTTCCAGCGGAATAACAAAGCAAAAGAAGTCGAGCATAGTCTATCCAAACAATCCGTCTGCATTGAGACCAGTTCCACATGGTGAGGGACTTCCTATTCCAGAACCTCCATCATAATATTCTCTTGATTCATCTGATGAGGACAAGGGTGAGCCGACCTGTTCTTCTCCTGGTCCGTCAGCATGCAGTGACCCAGATTTTCACTGGGATGCATATCAACTCCACACAGAATAACACAGGAAGAACTAAATGACCTGGTTCGTGATTTGGACTTATCCAAGAACAAGGCAGAATTGCTAGGATCAAGACTCCAACAATGGAATCTTCTAGAGGAAGATGTCAACATTACTTCATATCGAAAGTGCCAATAGCAGTTGGAGCCTTTCTTCAGAAAAGAAAGTAATTCTGGTATTCTGTTTCAATATTGAAAGCCTCATGAATGCCTTAAAAATCACTGACCCACAAGACTGGAGACTATTTATAGACTTTTCGAAACTGAGTCTGAAGGCTGTGCTTTTGAACAATGGAAACCATCTTCCATCTATTCCAGTAGGGCATGCCATCCACATGAAAGAGACATACGATAACTTAAAGCATCTACTGACTTCCATTAACTATAACAAGTACAGCTGGCACCTCTGTGGTGACTTGAAGGTAGTTGCCCTTTTAATGGGACTGCAGCAGGGATATATAAAATACATGTGTTTCTTATGTGAGTTGGGATAGCCGAGCAAGGGATTGGCACTACTTGCGGAAGGAATGGAATCGCAGACAAAATGTAACAGTTGGAGAGAAGAATATCCAGCAACCAGCTCTGGTTGAGGCTCACAAAATCCTGCTACCACTCCTTCACATCAAACTAGGTTTGATGAAAAACTTTGTGAAAGCCATGGACCGCACTTCGCCAGCTTTACGATATCTGCATGAAAAATTCCCTCGACTCAGCGAAGCAAAGATTAAAGAGGGAGTTTTTGTGGGTCCTCAGATTCAAGAGCTCTTCAAAGATGACCGGTTCAACAACTTGCTGCAGGGTGATGCGAAACAAGCATGGAATGCTTTTCGCCTAGTGTCAACAAACTTTCTCAGGAATGTTAGGGCAGAAAACTACAAGGAACTAGTAGAAGACATGCTGATGCAGTATCAGAAATGTGGCTGCAATATGTCTCTAAAGATCCATTTCCTTGAATCCCATCTCGATTTCTTTCCTGACAACTGTGGTATGGTTAGTGATGAACAGGGCGAACGTTTTCACCAGGATATCGCAACGATGGAGCAAAGATACCAGGGAAAATGGTCCACTACAATGCTGGCTGACTACTGATGGACACTCCCCAGAGAAGCCCCTGAACAGCTGTACAAGAGACAGGTGAAAAAATCTAAGAAATAGTCTATGACTTGTTTTTTTACAGGTATTAACCGAAAGCCTATTATATTTACTATTAACATGCATTTCATGATGTAAACATTAATTCTTGTAGATTACAAAAAAACTAGAGCCAACTTTGCAATTTCACTGTCATATTCTTGTTCAGCATATAAAAATTGATAAGAAATGACTATTTTTATTTCAGTAACATGACCTTTGTAAAAATTTGTTGGCCAGTGAAAAGGAACTAATATTCAAAGTGATTTATCCATATAGCTCTGGGAGTTCCCCAGACAAATTGCTGGGTGTCATTTCCCTCCTTCTGTAGCAGACTTTGTACATTTTATCCAGATATTTCAGTCCTCTCAAAATTTATTCTGCTAATGATGGGAGTAGGAATAGAAGAGCTGAGGTTAGACTGAAAGTTTAGCAGATAGCATTGATATTTAATGCTATCTGGCTAGTCTAGTTAAGACTGGTTGTAGTTATAGAAGACTTAAGAAAATTAGATAAAGACAGTTATATTCCATGGTATAGTCTTAGAGGGGTAGTTGCTAATGCACTGTAATGGAATAAAGCACATCTTTGGCCAAATAATGTACTTTTAATGGCAGAAGTGTGATCTATTGGTCCGTTTGCATATTTTAACAGTGCAAAGCAAGCAAAATAATAATGAAATGCAAGACACCTCATTATTATGCATATTAAATAATGCAGCTTGCATTTAACCTTGCAATCTACGTTTTTCATGGAAAGATAATGTCAGAATTGTGCTGGTCACCAGACAATCCAAAAAAACCCTCACAAATGGCAGCAACTTAACTAATACAAAAAATGAAAACTGTTATAAAAACAGGTATGTTTATTTATGTCTTGATATCTAAGCATACATAAAAAGTTACAAAAAACAATGGTTGACCTCAGCATTACTGATTTCTGGGTTTTATAAAGATGGCTAAGTTAAAACATAAGCCAATTCAGTGCCCCTGACATTAACATCATAAGTCTAACTATTGACAAATACCACAGCAGTACAAATGTATAGAAAATTCATTTATATTGAAAATAAACTTATCTTCTTGAGTGTCCAAGAATATCATGTTGCCTCAGCCTTGACGCTGTCAGCGTTTCACTGGTTGCTGCATCAGAAGGCACAAGCCAAGAATGGCACTACAGGGAAAACAATCACATTATCAGTCAAGACCAACATTTTTATTTTTTTAGTGCCGTCAAGTCAGTGCTGACTCCTGGCAACCCAGCTGCCTCTGAGTTTTCTTGGCAATGTATTACTGGAAGTAGATTGCCAGGCCTTTTCTTCTGAGGCAATGGAGGGTAAAGTGACTTGCCCAAGGTCACAAGGAGTGCCAGTGGGAACTGAACAGTTGATCTTCTTGGAACCAGGCAGTTGCTCTAACCAATAGGCTACTCCATACCATCAGTCAAAAAATGGCTTCAAAGTTACCCCTGATACAAAGTTTTCTAATTCCCTAATATCATATGTATCAGCAATAAGAGGGGATACCAAAAGACGACAAAAATATGATGAAATAGCAAGGGACTAAGATTGTTGCTAGTACATGCACAAGAACTCTACTTACTGCATTCCCCAGTCAAAAACTAAAAAAAAACACCCATACTTACTAGTTACCGTATTTCCCAGATTAGAAGTCACAGTTTTTTACATTAGGAAGTGATGTCATGACCTATACAATGGAGCGACCTATCTAATAAATTAATGTGGTAGACCATGCCCCTTGAATCGCATATAAATACTCTCACCCGCGCAGTGGACGGTCTTTCTCCCTGGGCCCTCTGCTCTACGCCCAACTCGTGCAAGCAGACCCTCCAATCTGCAGACTGGTATGTACTTGGACAATACTCGCAAATAGCATACCAAATAGCATACCGGACGAATTTCAGTTACGACATAAATGTTATTTTTAACCCCACAGAAAATGATGACACCGAAGGCGTGGAACTCATACACCGTGAAATTCAAATTGAAAGTTATTCATTACACTGAAGAACATGGTAACAGAGCCGCCGAGTGAACTTTTGGGATAACTAAGAAATTAGTTGGAGAATGGAGGAAGACGCAGGGAAAACTAACCTTGATGAAATGCAGCAAAAAGGCAAATCACAGCCGCAAAGCATGGTGGCTTCAATTAGAAGCACAGGGCTCAGGGCTGTGGACTGACCACTGTGCAGGTGCAATTCAAAGCAGTTCATATCGCCACAGAAATGAATATCGAGGGATTCAAAGCTCGTCATTCGTGGTGGTACCGATTTATGATAAGAAATAAATTAAGCATTATGTGCCGTGCCACTTTTGCAGAAGTCACTGGGTGGGTTGTGACAGCATGGTGGGGGGGTGGGGGGGTGAGTGATAAAATAATCAAATCAGGTTTTGTGCAGGCAGAGATACTAAAGAGCCCCGGTAACAGCAAAGATGAAGACGAAGACTACAATAACGAATATGAACTGGGACCTGAAATTGCAGAACTATTTCACAGTGACACCGAAGATGAGGACTTTAACAGTTTTCCCGAAAGTGATACAGAAGACATCTGATGTGGAATGAGCTGCTATGTTGTTATGCACTTTTTTCAAGAGTGTTATTGTAAAGTGAAAGTGAAAGAGAATAAATCCAGTTTTTAAAAACAGCAGTGTTCTTTATTTGTTATACCAGTGACTTACTGTAGACACAGGGGTGACTTATATTATGATTCTACCACTGAAAACGCCAAATTTTGCCTCTTTGACTTATACACAGGGGCGACTTATAATCCCCAAAATATAGTATCTAGCAATCATCCATTCCTAAAGGACAGCAAAGCAAAGCAGTCAAGGTCCTTCAGTGGCTGCTGCCCATATAAAGGCCAATTCCAATTAGGGCACGTCCGGCCCATCAGGACATTCAAAATCTAGAAGGGCCAGATTTGCACCCGATTCTGCACCCATGGGAGCTAGACGTTCCCACAGGAGCAGAATCGGGGCACTTGGACGGGCCAGACAGGCCCCAATTCTATGGGCCCAGATGTGCTGTGCCTACCCCAGCTAACCCTCCCCATGCTCCTGCTGGAGCCGCGGTGCTGTGATGTCCCTTCGCCATGGCAATGGGATGGCATGCAGGAACCTTGATTCCCCACACTGCACACCAAAGTCCTTTCCTTGCCGCTGAACCCTAGAGGGGCCTGCCAAGGCCGAGATCAGGCAGCAGGGCTCCTCCTGCATTGGTTTACCTGTTCAGGGGGGATTCTCCATTGCTGGCAGCCAATGTCAGGGGTACTATTCCACCTCTGAGATGGAATAAGTTCCCTGGCCATCCTTCACTCGCAGGACGTACTGGACTGTGATCTAGATAGGCCCTGTACATCCAGGGTTGTGGGCCTGCCTCCAATCCGCCCACTCTCTACCCTGTCTCCACCCCTGCCTGCCCCCATCCAGAGCTTACCACACATTGGCACTGTACATGCAGGGAGCTTTGGGGGCAGAATACCCCCAGCAAATAGCGGGAGATGTACATCCAAACTGGACATACATCTCCGCTATTTGCAGTTCTGGATGACCCCCATGGCATCTCTGTCTCTCACAATGACAGATCATGCTCCTCTCTATATGTCAGCATTCAAATCCCTCTAAATTTCAAATCCACCAATAGCCAATCAAAAACTCCCTCCGATTACTGAAACTACCAATAAAATACTACCATACCATGCCTTTAGGAATGGGTTTTAATCCCTTGCCATTTAATTATATTTTTAATGTCTTTGATATCCCCTCTTATTGCTGATATGTGATATGATATTAGGGAGTTAGAAAACGTCATATAAGGGGTAACTTTGAAGCCATATTTTGTGTTTGTTTTTCCTGTAGTGCCATTTTGTGCTAGTGCCTTCTGATGCAGCAACCAGTGAAACGCTGACAGTCTCAAGGCTGAGGCAATAGTTTATAACAACATGCTGATTTTTTGACACTCATGAAGGTAAGTTTGCTATCAATATATATGAATTTTCTATACATTTGTACTGCTGTGGTATTTGTCAACGGTTAGACTCATAATGTTAATGTCTGGGGCGTTGAATTGACTTATGTTTTAACTTTAGCCATCTTTATAAAACCAAGAAATCAGTATTACTGAGGTCAACTGTTGTTTTTTTGTAATTTTTTTATGTATGCTTACAGTAGATACAGTATCAAGACAGAAATAAACATACCTGTTTTTTTATAGCAGTTTTTCATTTTTTGTATTAGAACTGTGTTGGTGTCATCTTTCTTCCCTGAAAGCTTTGTGCTGCAAACATGTGGCATGATGCTCCCAGGGAACCTCTTAAAGGTGACAGTAGGGGAAAAATTCCAGTCCTATCCAACCCCCCTAAGCATATATCTCCTTTGACACCTCCAACCTCCCAGATACCAAGGGCATACATCCCCTCCCACCCCCATAATCCAGTGATCCCCTTACCAATCGCCAACCCCCAATCCCTATCCAGGTATCTACTTGGTGTGTATTGGTCAGGTAGAAGCAATCCTCAGTTGCACTTTCCCTATTGAAAGCCTGAGTAATAATGTTGCAGGTCAACCACTAGTGATAGTCTGTCAGGATCAGAAAAGGGTGTGTGTGCTAGTAATATTTAGAGAACATAAGAACTGCCATAATTCGTAAGACCACAGTCTATCTAGCCCAGTATCTTGTTTCCAACAATGGTAAGTAGGTAGTTACTGTGTTACCTACCCCCAGGGATAAGCAGTGTATTTCTCCAAGTTTACTTTGTTAATAATAACACAGGTACACTACCAAAAAACTGCCTCCAGTTTTGCAACTGATTCCTATAGATTTTGGGGTGCTGAATCCAGGAAAAATAGCCAAAATGTTCCATCACGTCACGTTTTCTTGCAAAATTAGATTTCTTACCCATATAAGGAATGTTCACATAATTTCTTTTTAGCCGACTGCAGTTTATTTTCTTGGCCCAAAATAGAGGTTGTAATGGTTAACTAACTAGAAACACTCCCTCATGATATTTTAGAGTGTTTTGTATTCATTTTATACATTAACAGGACAATTGGGAGGCGGGGGGCTAAATCCAGTACTCGCGCTGGCGCATGTTCTTTCCTGTTCGCCTCGCCTCGTTCGCTCGCTCAAACACGGTGGTTGCGACATGAACGTTCCTGTCAAATTTCAGTTTCTTGCAAGTTCATTATTACCTTTTGTTTGCTCAGTCGTAATCCAGCTTTATTCCGAAGTGGTTCACTACAGTTGTAGTTTGCAGTGCTGTGTATTTGTGATGGCTCACAGAGCCAGAGTTTGCATCAACTCTCCGGACAGTTTTTGTTTTATTTGTGGGGAATATACCGTGAAAAAGCGGCAGAGGAACATTTCTGCATTTATTAAAAAAGTATATTTCGCCTATTTCGGTTTGAAGTTAGGCGATCAAGACAAACCGTGGGCTCCTCACAAAGTGTGCAAGACATGTGAGGAAGATCTACGCTTATGGATGAAAGGTAAAAAACAAGCATTTCGTTTCGGAATATCTATGATGTGGCGTGAACAAAGAGACCACAGCAGTGACTGCTATTTTTGCTCTTGCATTGTGAAGGGATACAACTTAAAAAATAAGAACGTAATAAGTTACCCCAACCTTCCCTCAGCAATTAGGCCTATGCCTCATAGCAACGAAGTACCTGTGCCTGAACCACCAAAATCTTTGGATCATATTTGTGTGGATGGTTCTGATCATGATGAGACTCATCAGATGGCTTTTCCCGATGAGTCCAGTACTTCCGAGTTTGAAACTGAACCAGATCCGAAACCTGAACTTTTCTCTCAAGCTGAATTGAATGATTTAGTCCGGGATTTAGGACTCCCAAAAGATGCTGCCCAACTGCTAGGTTCTCGGCTTAAACAGAAAAATCTATTGTCACCAGGAACAACTTTTTATTGGTACCGCAACCGCGAGACACAATTTTTGAAGTATTTCAGCAAAGAGGAAGATTTGGTATTTTGCAACGATATATACGGAGTGATGGAAAAGTTTAAACTCAAGTATGATCCTGCTGAATGGCGGCTGTTCATTGATTTGTCAAAAGACAGCATAAAAGGTGTTCTTCTTCATAATGGCAACACATTTGCTTCAGTTCCTATTTCTCACTCTGTTATTCTCCAAGAAAAATACGAGAATTTGGCCCTGATTCTTCAGAAGATTCGTTATGATGAGCATAAGTGGATGATTTGTGGAGACTTTAAAATTCTATCCATGCTATTAGGGCAGCAATCCGGTTTCACCAAATATCCCTGCTTCCTTTGCTTGTGGGATAGCCGGGCCCGCGACCTACACTGGGGGAAAAAAGACTGGCCAATTCGGGAGTATTTGAGACCCGGTGAGAAAAATGTTCTTCATGAGAGCTTGGTACCTCGTGATAAAATTCTATTACCACCTCTCCACATTAAGTTGGGTCTCATTAAGCAATTCATCAAGTCCCTTCCAAAAGATGGTGAGTGCTTTCGGTACCTTTGCTGAAAGTTCCCCCGACTTTCTGAAGCAAAGCTAAAGGAAGGAGTGTTTGTTGGCCCTGATATAAGGAAACTCATTTCAGATGGAGCATTCGCTGAAACGATGTCTGAGAAGGAAAAAGAAGCCTGGGATTCCTTCAAGGATGTTGTTCTCAAATTCTTGGGGAACAGGCGGGATGAGAACTATAAGGATATTGTTGCCAGGATGCTCAATGCCTTCAAAGAACAAGGCTGTAACATGAGCCTGAAAGTCCATTTCTTGCACTCCCATGTGAACTACTTTCCCGAAAACTTGGGGGCGTACAGTGAAGAACAAGGTGAAAGGTTTCACCAGGACATCAAGGACGCAGAGAGAAGGTACCAAGGAAGATGGAACACCACTATGATGGCCGATTTCTGCTGGTTGCTGCTGCGGGAAACCCCAGATGAAAAATACGCCAAGCAGCGCACCAAGAGAAGCATTCGGGGGAAGAAGAAACGGGCCCACCAGGAGATTGATTGACCCAAGAATGACTTTAAAATCTAAACTGTGTTGACAAATATCGTGTTTTTACTAAACTTTGAAATAAAAATTTGCTAGTTATTACCACAGTGTCTGATCTCATTTATTAGAATTTTATTTTCACACCATCGGGTGTTTGTCTTCATGTATTGCAATGGTGCGGTTTGCGTTTTCTATTCTTACATACATACCTGTACAACATTTTTTGCACATTTCTTTGCTTTGCTTTGTGTCTAACCTCGCTCTTATATGCTCAATGTTTGTGCACATGTATGTGGCTGTTTTAAGTGCAGACAATTTTGCTACCATCACAGTGTGTTTTGTTGACATTACTCTATTCTTATGTGCTGCCTTGTTACAATTTTCTTTATTCTTATTTGAATAACTACTAAACAATTAGTATAAAGAATTCATCCAAGAAACTTTTATCTCGATCGCACTCAATCTGAAACGTTCACCTCAAACTGCTAACCCAATGTAGCAAAAAATCTGTATGTGATGGAGCAAATTGGTTACCAGATTTGGATTCAGCACACCAAAAAACGTAAAAATCAATCGAAACATTAGAGGCAGTTTAAAAAAATTTTTTTTTAGTGTACCTGTGTAATCTATGGACTTTTCCTTCAGGAACTTGTCCAACCAGGGCCGGATTTACCTTGAGTGAGGCCCTACGCCAACAAAAATTGTGGGCCCCCAGCAGGGGTGGCCCAAGGGGGGTGCGGGGCCTCATTTGCATAAGGGGCCTCATTTGCATAAATATTTGCATAATGTTACCATATACTAACTTTTAGTAAACGTGCCTCTTAATGAGTGTATGGATAAAGAAAGACTAAAAGATTTCTACATTACTATAATCTAGTGCCAACTGCCAGACACCTTAGGAACTACTACAAACACTGCCCATTTAGAACCCATAGCAAACCCGCCGTATCCTAACTGCACTACCAGGACTCACAAAGCACCATACTCTACCAATCAAAAGGCAACACTGCAAATATTAAACCAATACATTTCAGAGAACAACAATACATGACCTACTGGAGAAAGAGAACAAGTGGCAATGTCAAATAGGAATTATATAAACAGAACACCTCAGCTCAGTTACACATGCAGAACATAGACCATCACCAAACAAGTAATCACAATTTAGAAACAGGAAGACAATAATTAAACTGGGAATCCCAAAAGCCAAACTTGGAATGTACAACACTGTAGAAATAAAACTATACATTAATTTGCTCTTGTACTAAACAAAGCGCAGAGTTAATGATGCACATTTACCAGAGCTGACATATTCCAATTAATAAATTCAAAATAAAGAGATATTTTTCTACCTTTTGTGCATTTTTTTCAGCTGCAATTGCTCCAGCCACTTTCTTCTGGTTTCTTCGTGTCTTCTGCTAACTCTCCATCGTCTGCTGTCCATTTGTCCTTTCTTCTCTCTTCTAGTTTTTTTCCATTCTCTCTCTACATCTGCTTTAACATACTAATCTTTCTCCTTTTGCTCTTTCCTCATTCCTATTTCATCCACTCAAATTTTACCCCTCCATCCTCAATCCCCACTTACTCTCCCAATACCCGGCCAATTGTAGATTTTTTATCCCTCCCACACAAAATATTTTTCCCTTCTCCATTTTACTCTTCCAGCCCCATCCCATTCTAATTCTCCCCCAACATCAGCTCCCTTCTAGTTCCAGCCTCACCCAGCATCCATTCCCTTCTAGTCCCTGCATCAGCCCATTTCCAGTCCTAGCCACCCATCAGCCCATTTCCAGTCCTAGCAACCCCCCAACCCAATACCAGTCCTAGCCCCCCATCAGCCCACAGCCCATTACTAGTCTTAACCCCCCCCAAAGCCCATTACCAGTTTTAACCCCCCCCAACAGCCCACAGCCCATTACCAGTCCTAACCCCATCAGCCCACCTCCAGTCTTAACCCCCCCAACCCATTTCCAGTCCTAGCCCCCCCATAGCTCATTACCAGACAGCCCCCATCAGCCCACAGCCCATTACCAGTCTTAACCCCCCCCAAAGCCCATTACCAGTTCTAAACCCCCCCAACAGCCCACAGCCCATTATCAGTCCTAACCCCATCAGCCCACCTCCAGCCTTAACCCCCCCCAGCCCATTTCCAGTCCCAGCCCCAGCCCCCCCAATAGCCCATTACCAGTCCTACCCCCCCCCCATCGGCCTAAAGTAAAATTTAATTTAAAAAAAAAACTGCTGGCTGCCGCCGCGGGGCCCCCTCTGCTGCCGCAGCAGCATGGACTGACCCGCGTGGCCCTCTCTGCAAGGTGAATCGGTCGGTCCATCCGTCCGTCCCTCCCTCCCTCCCTCCCTCCGTGCAGGCTTTGAGAGGCGCGAAGGTAGAGTGTCTCCTCCTGCGGGCTTAACAGAGACGCGAGGGAGACACTCTCCCTTCGCGCCTCTCAAAGCCTGCAGGGAGGGAGGGACGGACGGACCGACCGACCGATTCATCTTGCAGAGGGGGCCCCGCGGGTCAGTCTATGCTGCCGCGGCAGCAGAGGGGGCCCCGCGGCGGCAGCCAGCAGTTTTTTTTTTAAATTTTAATTTTAAAAAAAGGTAATTAGTTCGATTTTTGTGGGCCCTTGCCAGCTGTGGGCCCTACGCCACGGCATAATGGGCGTATAGGTAAATCCGGCCCTGTGTCCAACCCTTTCTTAAACCTGCCTACACTAACTGTTTTTACCACATCCTCCAATAATGAATTTCAGAGCTTAATTGTAGATTTAGCAAGAAAATATTGCCTCCTATTTGTTTTAAATATGCTACTTAGTATCTGTATGGTGTTTCCCCTAGTCTTTTTAAGCAAACAATTTGAGTTTATCTATTCCACTACATTCATGATTTTCTAAACCAAGCTTCAAAAAATTTTCTTGGAATCTAGGAGTCAGTCTAAAAATTTAGGAGCTGGATGCCAAGACCTTGGCAACAGTGCCCCACCCCACCCACCAAAACGTATATCGCAGTAAACGAGGCACAGCGGATGCGGTGCTCTCCTTTCACCCCCCCTGCACCCCGTAATAATCACACAACTACCATGTTGGCATAACACCGGTCGCAGCTTTATTAACTTTTAACCATATCCAACAACAATTCCAAACAATCAACTTAAACCTCCACTTCAGCAGAAATGTCTCACCAGCCATGTGGATAGCAAAGTGAAGTAATTTCCGTTGCCACCACAGAGAGTCCACGGCTACCAACCTACCACCCCTTCTTCCGACTTCGCCATATTACTAGCAAAAGCCCCACCGGGGTTATCCGGGTTGGGGGTACCCCACCTCCGCCCTACTAATAGCTAAGGCTCCGGACCCTGGAAA
The DNA here is from genome assembly GCA_033557465.1 of Ichthyophis bannanicus. NCBI lineage: Eukaryota > Metazoa > Chordata > Amphibia > Gymnophiona > Ichthyophiidae > Ichthyophis > Ichthyophis bannanicus. The sequence continues at coordinate 363,972,893 of CM066032.1, read as the reverse complement.
CCTCCGGGATCCCACTACCCCCACCAGCTGCAACACCCCCAAATAACCAGTTCCCTGCCCCCAGTTAATGGGCGGGAGGGCGGGACACCTGCTGCCTTCCTCTCGTCCTGTGCGCCTGAGTGCAGGACTCACTGGCTTGCCCTCCGTCTTCTTCCCACCCCCCTCGCTCCTGATTGGCTCCCGCCGGCGCCACTCACCCGCGGGAGCCAATCGATTTAAATGATGCCGCCCGGCCTCCCGTGATTCCTCCTTCCCCCGTGGCCCGCTGAAGGGGCCAGATAGCCGTGCACCGCCGGCCCGGTTACCGCCAGACGGCCAGGTACGGGACCTGCGGCCTTATTAATAACCGAGGCACAGCGGACGCAGTGCTCTTCTTTCACCACCCCACCCCGTAATAATCACACAACTACCATGTTGGCATAACACCGGTCGCAGCTTTATTAACTTTTAACCATATCCAACAGCAATTCCAAACAATCAACTTAAACCTCCACTTCAACTGTGGGTAGCAAAGTGAAGTAATTTCCGTTGCCACCGCAGAGAGTCCACGGCTGCCAACCTACCACCCCTTCTTCCGGCTTCACCATATTACTAGCAAAAGCCCCACCGGGGTTATCCGGGTCGGGGGTACCCCACCCCCGCCCTACTAATAGCTAAGGCTCCGGACCCCGGAAACCTCCGAGATCCTGCCACCGGCTCAGGCGATCCCTGGATCCCTGAACCACCCCCCCTCCCAAAGCTGTGACCAGCGTATATCCTGCCTAAGACACATTCCAAGGCCTCCTGCCAGTCATTAAGGAGCAAGTCTAAACCTACTGGGGATAAATATACCCCATCCTGCCAGTATAAACCTGCGCAGGTGATCTCCACCCAGGGATGCTGTATCTGGTAACCCCCTTGCTCCACCACCCAGCGCCCGATCTGGCGATTGATCTTCGTCAAACCCCGAGACCATCGCTGCTGATCCCCACAGGCAGGCCATGGAATGATATACGACCATAACAACATGACATCAGGAAACATCTTCAATACTTCGCCCATATCAACTGTTTACAGGTCCAGGAACCAAGGTCATTGCCTCCCAAACGTATCAGAATCAGTGCTGGCCACTCCTTCATTCACCCGTGGTGTCGCAGCAAAGGCAAGAGCTGCACCCAATGCAGACCCCGCTCACCCGGCCATAAGACCACCACCTCTGTTGGGTCCATTCCAAGATTAGGCCCCACCGGCCGTACTGCTGCTCGTTGCTCCGCCCAATGCACAAAGGAGTGACCGATTAACCAGCAAGTACAAGGATTCCTTTCCCCATCTGCAAAGCAAAGCAACAGTTAGCAGCCACCCTATGACCCTTTGGCCCGCTCACAGCTGCACATAACTTTGAAATGCTTGCGAACACCATCACCCTATTCGTTGGATCTCTCCTTGAGGCAACCCCTCTGCCGCTGCACTGGTTGCGGCACCAATACGGAAGAAATGTGGGGACAAAACCATGAGGATCCACACCTAGCCACTGCAGAGCTAACCGCATCACCGCCGCAAACTGAAAGCGTGTCAGCAGGCTAGAATCTTAATGCAAGAATAACCGCCCCCCACCGCTGGCGGCACCGTCAAGTAGTCCATTAATGATGCCACTGGGCAGGTCGGGGAATTTCTGATTGCCCTTAACACTACCCACTGACCTTTTCCCAGCTGATCTGTTTTGGATCTTGCGAGCAATATGCGCATCTCCCCTTCCCGGAGATGTACCTGATGCCTTCCTATCCCGGTCCCTCGAGATTCCCAGCATGAATCTGCCACTAACTCCCACACCCTGAATGTGCCAAAAAATGCTAGGCATAACACTGCCTGAAACAGCCGAGCTTCATAGAGGGAGCACGTCACTTATGGCAGTGCTGCACAGATCTGCACCAGCAAGTCATGCGTGATTGGCATCTGCCCATCCCGCGGATTTGGCTGGGACTGCTCCCACCCTTGCAAGAGCCTCCGCATCAAGAACCCCCCAACTTGGAAGTGCCAAGCCACCGCCCGCGCAAAAAAGGTAAACCCTGCCAGGTGCACCTGCACTGTGGCTTTCGACACTCCCGCAGCCTTCGCCGCAATCACATATTCCGCCATCAACTGATGCCCCTTCCGCCACTCCCGAGTCACGAGGAAGTCAACCACTCTGTCGCAACCACGCTGATACTTCGCCCATGTCGCAGGCAACACCGATCGTCGCAGCAGCATCAACATCTCCACCGGCCAAGCTGCCATAAGTGCTCTGGGACCTTCGCTCCCTCGGCATCTGTTTCTGGTGCCAACGTCCGGAACTGATCCCACTTAAAATGAGAAAGAGCATCAGCAATCCTGTTAGGGCTACCCAGTATATGATGGGCCCTAACTGATGCATTCAGATGCAAACAGGTTAAAACTACTGCTCTCATTAAGGCCACCACCTGCAGACAACGCGGCGTATAATTATTGATCACGCTAACCACTGCCTCATTATCACACCACCAAACCACTCTGTGATTATGCAACCTGTCTGGCCAGAGCTCCAATACCACTAAGAATGGGAGCAGCTCCAAGAATGTGATATTAGTAGTCAGCCCCTCGTCCCGCCAAGGCTGTGGCCAGGACGCCGCACACCATGCACCTCCAAAGTAGATACCCAATCCTCCACTACTCGCTGTATCCGTAAAAAGTTGCAGATCGACAGTAGAGATCGCCGCCTCCATCAACACCGATGTGCCATTGAACTCCTGCAAGAACACTTCCCAGACTCCTAAATCTGCGCGAATACTCTGTGACAACCTGATACAGTGATGAGGCTTCCGCACACCCGACGTAGCCGCCGCTAAGTGCTGCAAAAACACTCTGCCCATTGGTATCACCTTACAAGCAAAATTCAGAGAGCCTATCAGGGCCTGCAAGTCCCTCAAGGTGATCTTGCATGATCCCAACACATTGGCTACCAATATTCGCAATCGCCCTACCTTCTCTCCCGGTAAGTGCGCAACCATTGCCACTGTATCAAGCTCAACGCCCAAAAAAGTGATGCTCGTAGCTGGACCCTCCGTTTTTCCCGCCACCAAGGGCACCCCCACTAACGCGACAATGCCACAAATCCTTCCAGAAGCACCTGGCACTGCAACAACTGCGCCTCGCCCACGAAAAGGAAGTCATCCAAGTAGTGCACCATGTTCGCGCATCCCACTGTTTGAACCACTGCCCGAACCACTGCCCAATTAAAAAACGTACTGAACATCTCAAAGTATGCACACGAAACAGAGCAGTCCATCGGCATGCATTTATCAAAATACCAGCCACCCTCAAAATAAAATCCCAACAACGGAAAGGCCGACGGGTGGACCGGCAGCAATCGGAAGGCCAATTCGATGTCCACCTTTGCCATCAAACTTCCCGTGCCGCATCTGCATACCAAGTCCACTGCTTCATCAAAGGACGCATACCGCACTGTGCACCGCTCCCTCGGAATCAGATCATTTACCGTCGCACCTACAGGGAAGGACAGGTTGTGGATCAGCCTGTACTTCCCTGGTTCCTTTTTCGGTATGATTCCCAACGGAGAAACCACTAAATTCTCAAATGGCCGGCTTTCAAATGGACCAGCAATTCTTCCCAATTCCCACTCCTTCCGCAATTTGTCCTGCACAATATGGGATAACCGTCTAACCAAAACCGCATTAGTCGCCTGTACCGACTGCACTGTCCCTATCACTGGGATACGAAACCCGGAACTAATGCCCTCCTCCAGTGTCACCCGGTCCCTCCGCCTCAGGTAACATTAAAGCTTCCAACCGTATCGGCGTGGAAGCCAGCCCCCCAAGTCTATACTACTTGGGAGCCGGGAGGGAGGGAGTAGGTGCACCGTGTTTTGCGCATTTGAGGGCGGAATGCAACCCACTACAGATGGAACAGGAATGCCAAAACTTACAGTCGGGAAATGGACACGACGACTTGTTAAATCGCCAACAAATATCTCCCGCTCCCTCGCCCCCGGCTCTCTGTGACGCAGAAGCCCCCTCAGCCTGAAAGGATCGTCCCTTCCCCGCTACCCCTACTCCCCCCCCTTCGCCCCCCCAAGTCCCCCCAGACACCCTGACCCTCCAGTTCTGGCCGACATTTGGGTCAACCACAAACTAATATCCTGTGTCCCCCAGGACAACAATTTTATTTTCTTCTATTTTGTTCCGAAACTTCTCATCGTACTTGAGCCAGGCCCAACCTTCATGCGTCTGAGCCGCTTCCAAAATAGAATCCGCGTGTGCGAGCAGCATTCCATAGTGCTCTGGATACTGGTGACCCCAAACACTTGCCAGCCTCAAAAAAGCCCTTGCCCAATTTACCACGTTACAGGAAACTCGTTTGATCCTTCCCACCTTCTCATCTTCCTTTCTCTTCTTACGGCTCTCGCCCGACCGACGCTGCCCCTCCAATAACCAGAAAATGTCTATATACCTCCTCTTCTGGATCTTCCGCCGCAAAGCCCGCGGGACCCCTTCCCATAACTCCGAAAAGGACGCCAACGTAGGGGTACTCCCGCTCCCCCAAACCCTTCAGCCACCGAAACCGTCGCCCGCCGTACCGATTCCTCTCCCGACGTAGCCGACGAGGACTCCCCGGACGAAGACGACAAAGTCTCATCCCTGCAGTGCCGCCGACAAGCATGCTTCTGTTTCTTTTGCGCCGTACCACCCACCCCCTCGCTCAGCCCCTCCCCTTTTCCTGTACCCCCATCGCCCCCTGCCAGTAACTCACCTGCCAGCCCCTTCGTGTTCCCAACAGCCGGTGCACCATCCATTCGCTCTGTTGTCAGCTCTGGCTCCTGCTCGCTTGGTGGCCCCCCATCAAGATCCGCCGCTGCGTCCATCCTCAGAGTCGTTCTCGCCACCCCGGTCTCCGCTCTCCCTGAACCACCCGCTCCGAACCCACCAGATTGTTGCCACACTGTAGGTGCCTGTGGAGATAAAAAGGGGAACACGTGGGGGGGGGGGAACTTCCGAAGGCCAGGCGGGTTGCCAGACTCCCAGCCAGTCTTCCCTGGATGGACCCTGCCCCCCACCCCTTCAATAATCCCATATCGTGGGTCCGCACACCGGGAAATATCCCTCTTGTCTCAGTGACCCTAACCCCAAGCCCCCACTGGGCTAGCCTGTATGCCCCCCCACACCCTCCTATTTCACTCCCCCACACCTGAGAAGGAAGCACACCCTGTCCTTGCCCCACTGCCATCCCCCCCAGCTGTACCCCCACCCCAGATGCACTGTCCACTCTTCCTGGTGCCTCACCAGCGGGCCCCATATGCCCTGATCCCCAGGGCTCAGAAGCTCCTGCCTGACCCTTGCCCCTCATGGGCAAACCTGAACTCGCACCTCTCCGCCCCCTGGATCCCCCAGATCTAGCAGCCCTGTCCGATGAGGCCGCTGACCCACGTCTCCCTCTACCCCTCCTCCCCCTATCCTCCCTGTGCAGATTACCCCTCACCCTCTGTGGAGGGCCATCCGGGCGCTGCCCTGCACTGCTATTCCTCCTCAGCGAGTCGGCATGCTGCTGCTCTTCAGTAATGTTAACAGTGCGCAGAGACACCACTTGCCTGGGCTCCTGCTGACTCACACACTCCACAACAGCACCCGTCGCTCAGCCCTCATGTGTTCAGCCAGGCTCCTGCAGGCCACCTCCATGCGTCAAACGCTCCCCGCATCTGGCCTTTCCACTAGATCCGCTCCCGTAGTGCTACAGCCACTCTCCATCACTCGGGCCCTCGTCCTCTCGTACCCGACCCTGCAATCACGCCTGCTGCCTTCCTCTTATCCTGTGCGCTTGAGTGCAGGACTCACCGGCTTGCCCTCCGTCTTCTTCCCACCCCCCCCCTCGCTCCCCTTCGCTCCTGATTGGCTCCCGCCGCCGCCACTCACCCGCGAGAGCCAATCAGTTAAAATGATGCCACCTGGCCTCCCATGATGCCTCCTTCCCCCACGGCCTGCTGAAGGGGTCGGATTGCTGTGCGCCGCTGGCTGGGTTACCGCCGGCTGGCCAGTTACAGGACCTGCGGCCTTATTAATTCCTTCTTTAAGAGCCTAATTTATTGTTTTCCCATTTTCTGTGGAAATAGAAAGCTTAATAAATCAGACCCTTAATGTGCCATTACATAATGCCAACAGAAAACCACAACTCTCGCCTCCTCCCCCTCCCACAAACCCCAATGAGTACATTGTCAGCAGCAAATTAGTGACCCTTTATAGTTGCAACTGAAGGAACTTCCTTTTTTGCTTCACTTATAACCATGGCCTGATAATATGTGTAGGAAAAAAACCTTCCATATCTCCCAGTCCGTGCCTTCATCTAGTCTCTCTGATAGCGCCCCAGCCATCACACAGTGTCTCTCGATCTCTCTCTCATAGCCTCCCAGCCATTACCCAATATCTTTCTTTATCACAGTCCCTAGTCATCACCCAATGTGTGTCTCTCCCCCTGCCTCTCAGCTATCACCTAGTCTCTCTCGCTCTATCATAGCCTCCTCAGCTATTACCCCGTGTCTCTCTCACTCTCTCTCATTGCCCCAACCAGCCATCACTCCATGTCTCTCTCGTCTCATTGCCCCCTAATCATCACTCTGTGTCTATCTCTCATCACTGTCCCCTCCTCCCACAATCATCATAATGGGTCTCTCACCATTCCTGCCATGCAGCACCAAAAACATTGTTTCTTCCGCTACCGTGATCAGCTCTTTACGAAGAGCTTCAGCTGCATGGTGCAGGAAGTTTGCGCTGATCTCGCCATTTCAATTCTAATGCACATTCTGGTTGTTTGATGATCAACTAGGATCTGCATAAGTCTCTGAAAGTATGCTTTCACAAATTATCTGGCACAAAAACATGTAAAAAAAAACCCATCTTCAGCTAAGAGTGTGAAGACTTGGGGGGGGGGGGAGTGGCTGGTTTTCAAGATGGCGGTGTGAGCGTTTTTGCTGCTGGCCATGCCTAAACGAAAGGGTAAGCAGAAAATCCTTCCCGCGGAGTCTGCATTACCCGTTGCCACGGGACCTATGGATAGATTTGTCCAGCTGACAGAGGAGCAGAAGAGGGAGATAAGAGAGGGCGCTTCGACGCCGGTAACAGTGGCTACGGCTGTCTCTGCCCTGGATGTGACTCTCTCCCCAGATGAGCGATTGCCGCCTCCTCGTGGAACCTATCCGGTGCCTCCTCCCGCGAAAGGAGAAACTGCCCCTCCTGGAGTTGGTGGGTCGGCTTCTGAAGTGCGGGCCTTGCAGGAGGAGAGCTCTGGATTCCTGCCCTCAGTTTGGGGGGATGTGGACTCGGTTCCTTTTTCCATCTCTGAGGCTGATACATCTCTTAACTGTGCTGAGGGAGTGGATATTAATTCTTTAAAACCGACGGCTGGTTTGGTTATTGGTATTCCTCTGCAGCGACCTAAGGAGATTTCCCTGGAATCAATTTGGGAAGCGATATCGCAGCTTTCTTCCGTTGTGAGTAAACAACTGGATTTAACTGTTTCTAGATTGGAGAAATTGGAAACAACGTCATCCACGATTCAAGGAGAAATGGCTACCTGTTGTTTGAAAGTGGAAGCTGGGGAACAAAAATTGACTCAGTTTGCACTTGTGCAGAACTCTATTATGAAGGATAATGTTTTCATGAAAATGAAACTGGAAAATTTGGAAAATGTGGCTCGTGCCTCTAATATTCGATTGTTGAATTTTCCAGTAGTAACAACTTCTTCCCTGGTTGAGATATTTAAAAAGTATACTCAGGAAGTTTTGAATGTTCCATCTGATTTAATCCCCCTGGTGGTGAAGGCTTATTTTCTGCCTAAGGGCAAGATAGAGAGTAAGGTAGCGGTAGGTGATATGGGTATGGATAGCCTGGATGTATCCGTGTTGTTACAATCACCCAAGGAATCTGATATATTAACCTCAACAATGCTGGTGACTCTTGCATTATCTTCGGATCGTGATTGGTTGTTAAAAATGTATTTCAAGAAACGGTCAGTATTATTTATGGGGAAGAGGGTAGCAATGTTTCCCGATGTTTCCAGGGATACCCAGAGAAGGTGTAGGGCCTTTTGTTATTAAGACCAGGAGTACTCCAGATAGGTGCTAGTTTTGTACTTCATTTTCCTTGCAAGTGTATTGTTTCCTTTCAGAATTCTAAATATGTTTTTCTCCGGCCTGAGGATTTGACTTCATTTATTAGTTCTCATATTGTAACTTCCTCTCCTCAGTAAGTTCTCATCAATTTAGGTATTTCTCTGTCCCCTGCCAATACTAGGAAGCCACTTTTTCTTTTTGTTAATTCTTTTTGGCTTTTTCCCCCATTTTGTGGGCTAAGTACATTCTTGTACTTGTTTTTTTTCTTGGTACTTTGTTCTGAGATGTATTTGTTTTTACAAGATGTTGTTTCTGTACAAGTATTTTACTTGGTTAATTATTGTAAAATTGCATAAATAATAAATAAAAAAAACCAAAAACCCCATCTTTGTCGTAAATCTCTACAGCAGGAGTAAATAGATTCACAAGGCAAAAAAACAAACAAACAGCATTTTACATCAAGCTGTAGATCAGGCAAACTTTAAGCCAATCAGAAAACAAGAAGGAAAATAACCAGCAATGCAGCAATGCTTGCTAGAGCCAGCTCCCCATGGAGACGTGAGGGTGGCTCATCTGAAAGATGCATACCGTATAATGCTGGTTGGAGATCAGCCTCTGACATTAGATTACAAGCAGAGTGCCTGTCACTGCATGTTCCATGGAGATTAATATGCAGACATTACTACATTGTATGTGTTACCAGCCAAAGAAAAAATAGAATTTACTAAACTATTGTAATCACTTGCCATCATTTAGTAGATCCTAGGAGATCTAACTTGAGCTATAATGTAGCTTAGCAAATAGGCCTCTAAATTACTTAATATGAAAGTATCTTGAATAAATTATTTTGCAAAAACGGTACTGCTGAAAGTCAAGGGGCCAAAACAGCAACTGTTCATCATGCACACTCATTTTAAACTCATTCCCTCATGCACACTCATTTTAAACTCATTCCCTCATGCATACTCATTTTAAACTCATTCCCTCATGCACACTCATTTTAAACTCATTCCCTCATGCACACTCATTTTAAACTCATTCCCTCATGCATACTCATTTTAAACTCATTCCCTCATGCACACTCATTTTAAACTCATTCCCTCATGCACACTCATTTTAAACTCATTCCCTCATGCACACTCATTTTAAACTCAGAGCCTGTCTTATCACAAAATGTATGTGCAGACTTATTTACTCAAGCTGTACATACAAAGCTATATTGGGAATGGATGCCTCACTGGGCTTAGTCCATTTCTTGTCTTGCACTACTACATCGGCTTTTTTCTATTTTTTCTTTTTAGCTTTTTTTAAATTTTCTTGTATATAAACTTCTTCACATAGTACTAGCTGGAATATTTACCAGTCTACAGTATGGTCATCATTTTACTTTACAGCAAAGAAATTTATGATCAATTCCATATGAGTTTCAAGTATATTTATTTATACAATAGTGGAAAGGCTTGCCAAAAATGATGGTGACAAAGAGGCATGAATGTGCGCATATTCGTTTCCCTGAATTTCCCTTGTCTCTGGGAACAATCATTTCCTCAGTGGCTGAAAAGACATGCACTACATAATAGCATGTGTATTTTCTCCAGCAGAGAGATAAATGTGTGCTGAGTCTCATTGTGCACAATGCTCCCAGTAAGCACACACATACATTCTCCTAAAGAGGGTGGGCAGTGATTAAGATGACATTTTATATACATCAACATGTTTTTACTTGCATAGGGCATACAGAAACTTTCCATTTTTATATGCCATGAAAAAATCATGTAATGTATTTTGTCTTCAACCAGAGATATTAAGATATAGCCTTTGGTGGGATACTGAAAGGACATGAATATACTGTACAAAGAAGCAATTTGTGAATAACCCTCATTACATAAACCATAAAGGCCACCAAAATAAGAAATCCTTCACCACTGCAGGTATTTTATATCTGATATGAATGCATACTATTTTCATCTAAAATATCTGCCAAACACTCTGCATTGGTTACCTGTTAGAACTGACTTCCAATTTAAGGTACTTACACTGCTTTTCTTATGTGTTAAAATGAGATGGCCCTCAGTATATAGCAAACAGGGTATGGCATCAATCAGCAAGTGCACAGAGATAAAAGCAAGTTACTTTGTTCTATCTTTAAGGATGACGGCGAGTAAGTGGTGTACTAGGGCATCCTCAGTGAGGAGTCTGAATTATGGAATGCTATACCTTTAGATATAAGTATAGAAAGGAATTATTTGAGCTTCTGATAAAAATCTGAAGACATTGGAACAGCATTCATTGAACAAGGTAATGTTATTTGTTTACTTTATTTTAAGGCATTCTTTAGTGAGGAATAAGGATTTGAATTGATATGAGATGTTAAAGTATGCCAATAAATTTGATCATAGAGAGTGGGGTTGAAGGTCTCTGTCGTTACAGGGGTTGGGATTTCTTGGAGGTGGGATGGGATGGGATGAAAAAGGAGGGGATTTGGATTTACCTCATGCCTTTTTTAGGAGTAGCTCAAAGCAAGTTACATTCAGGTTCAGAAGGCATTTTCCTATCCCAGAAGGTTGTTGTGCTAAACGTACATCAGCACAAAAACCGTTGTGCAAAGTCTCCACAGAAACTGTCGGAGGCATGTTCGGTTGACATTATTTATTTATTTATTTTATTTTTATACACATTTATATACCGCATCTTCCACAGATCAGTTGCGGTTTACAGAGAACAAAACTTAACACTTGACAACGCAAGTTGTTTTACAAGGAACGTCAATGTTAGTATAATTAACCGAATATAAATTTACAAGGAACGTCATAATATAATTCTAACAATGTGAACAGAACATATTTGAATAAACTATTTACAGATATATATATATATATATATAGATGTGCATACACACATAAAAATATATATACATATACACACATACATACATATATATATACATGTACATATACACACATGCCTACATATACACATACATACACCTATGGGAGTAAAAGGGCATAAGATGTGGGGTCATCAAGGGGCGTAACTATAAGAGCTGTGTTGGGTGAAAGGATTTTAATTGGAACAGCCAGAAGCCTGTTTAGCCTTTATCTAAAGCAGGTGGGAGAGTCTCTGTGTTGTTATAGTATTTGGTGAACAGATGAGTTTTCAAATTCTTGCGGAGTTCCGTGATCTCGGTTAGTGTTCGTAGCTCCTCGGGGAGGGAATTCCAGATGGTGGGGGCTACGTGGGAAAATGCTCTGTGGTTTGTTGATTTGTGAGCTCTTGTGTAATCTTTTGGGGTTTTTAGTTTGTTTAATTGGCCTTTTCTTTGTGTAGGTTTAGGTGGTTCTTTGTGTATTAGGTTGCATAGTGTGGTTGGAGCTAAATCGTATAAGGCTTTGAATGAAGTAATTATTATTTTGTAAATTATTCTGCTTTGAATTGGAAGCCAATGGAGGGAAGCTAGTATTGGTGTTATGTGTTGGAGTGAGTTAACTTTCAATATAATTCTTGCAGCTGCATTTTGTGCTAATTGTATACGTTTGATGTTTTGTTTTGATATGCCCATGAGTATTATATTGGCAAAATCAAAGTGAGGAGTTATAGTAGCCTGGATTATATTAATGAAATCTTGTGAGAATACAAGAGGACGTAGTTGTTTGAGCGTTTTTAGTTTGAAGTAAATTTTCTTTATCGTATTGCTGATGTGAGTTTCCATGGTGAGATGTGTGTCTAGTATAATGCCTAGGTATCTTATTTCATTTTTTATTTTAATTTCCTGATTTTGGAGTCTTATGTGTGTTGGTGGGGTATATGATTTGTTTTTAGTCACAATTAAGACTTCTGTTTTGGCGTGATTTATGTGGAGATTTTGAGCTTTAAGCCAAGTTGTGATTTTATTATAGCAGTCCGATAGGAGTTGGAGCGGTAGATTGGGTATCGTGAATGGAATGTACATCATGATATCATCTGCATATAGATGATATTGTACTCCAAATTTTTTGAATATTTTGCAAACGGGTTTTATGTAAATATTGAAAAGAAGAGCTGATAATGCTGAACCTTGTGGTAATCCTATTTCTTGTTTATATGTGGTGGAGGTTTGATTCCCGATTCTTACATTTTGTGTTCTATTGCGGATAAGTACCCTAAGGCATGGTGCTGTTACCATGGGTGCATTTACCTCCACCTATTGAAGTGACATTAGGTGCACCTGTACTAATGGCAATATTGACAGTGCACAATATGTCCCCCCATGCTAACTTCACTGTGTTCACCACGTCTACTCTCCGCCCCCCGCCTGTTCAGCACCCTAATGCAAGAGTGGCAGTCAGTGTGTGAATAAGCATGCAGTCACCATGGGTCTGAGCAGGGGATTGAGCCTCCGGCGGCAGGAGGAGCACCAGCAAAGCGCTGTCCAATCGGGGCAGAGGCCTGCATTTAAAGATCTTCGCGCCATCGGGCGCGCCCGCGCCTGGCGGGCCCGCGCCTGAGGGCCTCACCAGAGGGCCCTTTGGCGTGGCCCTTAGGCGGGGACCGAGAGAAAAACACCAGAAATCCGCCGATCTCATCACTCCACCGAGCCCTGGACAGCCAAAGCAACAGCCTGCTTAAGACAAGCGTCCACACAAATGTGTCCAACAGCTACATACAAATACGGTTGAACCAGCTTATCCTACCCTCTCCATACAATCTCAACCACAGCAAGTATACGCGCCTCATATGACTCAACTGACTTTTCTTCCACAGCCTACTTATTTGACTGTACTTGCATTCACTTATTACTGTTGCCAGTAGTAGCCTTTTAGCCAGTTATTACTGTTGCCAGTAGTAGCCTTTTAGCCATTTATGTACTGTTGCCAATGGTATCCATGTATCATTGTTGTATTCTTTTTCACTTGCATTCATTTATTACTGTTGCCAGTAGTAGCCTTTTAGCCAGTTATTACTGTTGCCAGTAGTATCCATGTATCATTGCTGCTTCCTATTTTTACTGTTGTCAGTACCATTCAATTATCACTATTGCATGCAATTATTACTGGTTCTGTAGCTTTCACTTTTTACTGTGGCCAGTTAGCACTCAATTATCCCAGTTACCAGTAACACTCCCACAAAGTGTCTCACTTGCTCTCCCATTATCTCTCCATAATATATAGCTACTCAACACCACTGTCAGAAGCCCATTGCCAATTACTCCTCTGACAATAGCATATCCACAATAACAAACATAATATCCCCTCCAATCCCTCACAGAAGTTACCTCATCCACATCAACAAAAACCCCAATGGCACTACCATTCAATACCCTAGCTATCTGCCTTTTCCTTCTTCTATGTTTGCTCAACGAAGCCCTTGCACTATATCACACAGCTCACCAAATTCCAATACTTCAGAGTCATGGAAAAAGAAGGGCTGAATCTCCCTATCCCAACTCAAGAATAGATGCCCCCACACGCCACTCTCATCTAATACATATAGCTCTTCAACAACCAAAGAAAAATAAACAAAAGGAACCCCTTCAACCCTTTTGCTTAAACTGTGCCCTCATAAATGCAAGGTCTATCCGCAAGAAATGGCCAGTCATCACTGACACAATCTCTTCCTACAATCTAGACATCCTCATGATAACTGAAACCTGGTTATCCGACACAGATAATGTGATCCTTAACCAACTCATACCCCCCAACTTCTCCGTCCATTCCCAACATAGAGAGAGCAAGAGAGGTGGAGGCATTCTCATACTTACCAAGAATGACCTAAACTTCCACACTGTGGACTCCACAAGCTCAAACAGCATGGACGTCTTAACCATCACGAATGAGCAATGCTTCATCAATTTAATATACAGAGCACCCTCACCCTCCACGGATGACCTTCCTAACATTCTGGACTTAGCAACCAACACACGCCAGCCCAACATTCCCAACTGGATATTAGGAGATTTCAATCTCCCAACACTGCATCCTAGCCATGCCTCAGCCCTCCTTGAAGCAATCAACGAGTTGGGCTACAAACAAATTGTTGAAGCCCCCACGCACAAGAGAGGAAACATCCTTGACATGATTTTTGCTCCTATGACAGCCCTTGATTCCAACAATAGACTCGACACTTCTGTAACCCCAGTACCTTGGTCAGACCACAATTTAATCACCTTCCCCATCCTCATCAATGGCAAACAGTCATCATACATCAACAAAAACTCCATTGACTCAACAAAAGTAACATCTCGGAAATTCAAAACCTTCAACAAAGAGCATATAATTACAGAAACCCTCCCTCTCCTACATGACACCTCTCTCAATCTCGAAAATCTGATCGCATCCTGGAACAACAGTATCAGTACCATTGCACTACAACCAGTCCAGGACAACAACCTAAAGAAAAGAAAATCCTCTCCTTGGTTCTCCCCTGACCTACGAGCCTCCCTCACACACCTAAGAAAATTGGAGAAACGATGGCGTCGCTCACACTCTTCTGAAGACCAAGCAGCCTATAGAGTACACCTATCTTTGCACAGAGAGTCAGTCATGGCCAAGATGAGACAATTCCATACTGATACGCTGAAAAGATCGCTAAATAAACCACGTGATCTTTTCAATCTAGTCAAAATTTTATCTAAAGAACCTTCACCAGAACATCCGGAACCCATTCAACCCCAAGCGTTCGCCGATTACCTGCAATCCAAGCTGCTTCAAACCAACAACATTGCAACAATCCCTTCTCAAGTCACCGTATGTATATCAAACTTATCCATGTTCTCCACACCATCCAGAAAACATGTTGAAGTCACCATCGCTGCTCTTAACACTACCACCGCACAAACTGACCCTTGCCCAGCCCACTGGATAAAGGAACTACGCCAAAATCTCAGCCCCATCATCACTAAAATGATGAATTTATCCTTTACAACTGGTTCCTTCCCATCAGTCCTCAAGAGAACATCCATCAGACCCCTCTTGAAAAACCACAAACTCGACCCACAAAAGGTTGAATCTTATAGACCCATAGCTAGCATTCCCCTGCTAGCTAAAATAATTGAAAAGGAAGCTCAAAGACAAATACAGGACCACATCGACACTGCCTCCCCTCTTGACCAATGCCAACATGGCTTCAGAGAGTTCCACGGTGTTGAAACCCTCCTAACCACTCTATGCAACAACATCATCACAGGCATTGATAACATCCGCCAAGGCTTTGCTCTTATCTTCTTAGACATTGCCGCGGCTTTTGACTCTGTTCATCATGATCTTTTAATAGAGCGACTAAAAGAAAAAGGCATCAATAACACTGCCCTGGAGTGGTGTAAATCATACCTTGATCAGAGATGGCAGTACGTTACCTCAGGAACCGCAACATCCGCACCTTACCACCAAAAACAAGGCGTACCACAAGGATCATCCCTATCTTCACTCTTCTTCAATATATACATACAGCCTGTTTGCAATATCATCAGGTCCTTCAATGTTGAATGCTTGATATACGCGGACGACATCCTTCTATACATGCCTTTCTCCACAGTCCATATGGACCTTTCCCCGCTAGCCAAATGTTTTGATGCAGTATCTGAATGGCTTCAATCCCAGAACCTCCGAATTCAACACAAAAAGACCGAGGTTCTTTTCATCACTAGAGACCCACTTTTCACCCCCCCATCCCATATAAAGGTGAAAGAAGCTGAGCTCCAATCCAAACCTTCCATTCGTTACCTTGGGGTCACTTTGGACCAGCGCATGGATTTGAAACTACATATAACCAACGTAGTCAGAGCCATCTACCTCAAGATCCGGACACTCCGCCATCTTCGCCCCCTGCTTGATCCTGATGACTTCCGGACGATATTTCAAGCCTTAACCCTACCACACCTTGACTATGCTAATGCCATTCTCCAAGGCCTCCCACACTCCACATTAAACCCATTGCAACTCGCCATGAATACCGCTGCTAGAGTCCTCTACGGAGCATCAAGAAGGGACCATATAACACCCATCCTAGAGCAACTCCACTGGCTCCCCATACATGGCAGAATATTGTTCAAAACATTACTACTAACCTTCAAGGCCACTAAAATCATCACCTCTTCCTCTCTAATAGACCTCGTTCAGACTGTTCCACCCAATAGATCCAGGAGAACGATATCAACAAATGTACTAGTTATCCCTAAAGCAGCGACAAAATGCCTATCAACGACATCTAACAGGGCCTTCAGATTCTATGCCCCTAAGTGCTGGAACGCCCTACCTCCAGAGATTCGTGCTATCACTGATCTATCCCTTTTTAGAAAGGCTCTCAAATCCCACCTTTTCCCCCAATATTACCTGACCAGCTAACCAATCTCTATCCTTACCCTATAACTAATAACAAATCCTGTTGTGTATACTTGTAAATACTCATGTAAATAGTTGCAGTAATGACGTCCCATGTTTTATCCAAGTTCTCTGACCTTGTTCTCTGTAAAACCAAACAGTTTATTGTTCTGGTCTGTTGTTATATTGTGAACCGCGCTGATGCTAAATAGAGCGGTATATAAGAGCCTGTAATAAATAAAATAAATAAATAAATAACTGCTTAGCATAGCACTCGTTAGTAAACGGGCCCTGAGTATGTACCTGACAAAATGGAGAGTTAAGTGACTTATTTATTTATTTGTATTTAGCTCACACCTTTCCAATGGTAGTTCAAGGTGAGTTACATTCAGGTGCATAGGTATTTCTCCAGGACCAAGCAGGAAGTCAGTCCTCACATATGGGTGATGTCGGCGCCGATGGAGCCCTCGTGCGGAGCATTTCCCCAGTTTTCAAAGAAAGCCTTTGGGAATTGCAGCACGCATGCGCGGTCCCCTTCCTGCCCAAGGGTGCCATCTTGCTCAGTCTTCATTTTTCCGCGGAGCCCGATGGACGTAGTTTGTTTTTCCCCGAGGAAAAAGTTGATTTTCCCTGTTTTTTCTCCGGTTCGACGCCGGATCCTTTTCCCGCTCGGACCGATACGCTGATGATCTGTGGTCCGTGTGGCAAAATGTCCTCGATGGCGTTGAGGAGTCTACAGCACCAGAAGGATAGGATTTTTTCTCACTCCGCGTCCGGCCGGGCCCACACCTCGTCAGAGGCCTCGACGTCTTGGGACTCCGGCCCCGAGCAGCGTCGGGGTTCCTCTGAGCGGGGGTCTCCTTCGCGGGAACATCGCAGGAAGAAGAAACCCGCGAGGGCAGCGTCGGTGGATGGTCCTGGTTCCTCAAGAGCCAGGTCGCATAGCCCCGATAGCCGTCCCGGGTCTTCGGAGTCGGAGAGGCCTGCCAAACATCCTCGTGTCGAGATGGAGTCTCCTGGACACGTAAGTGCTGTTGTCCTCGTGGACTCTCCTCCGAGGGAGCCGACGTCGGGCCTGACGCTGTCGGGGCCCAAGTCGGGGGCTGCTGGGTCTCCTGAGCTCGGATTCAAGTTGACGGCCTTGGAGAGCAGCTTCGCTGCCTTCATGGAACAGCAGCGGGCATTGATTGCCGGTCTCACCGGTGCATCTGCCCCGACCACCGGGACCTCGACGTCCAAGTTGACCCCGGAGACCGAGCCGATCCTCGAGTCCATGTGGGCTCGAGTCGATCCTCGGCCACGGTCTCCCTCGACCTCCTGTTCGGGGCCAAGGTCATCGACGCCGGTACCCTCGGCGTCGGGGCGAAGGGCATCGGTGCCCGCCCGACTGGAGCCGCTCGATTCCTCCTCCGAGGAGTTGGGCTGGGAGACGGAGGACGAAGAATCCCCCTACACTCATCGGACTCGGTGTGTCCCATCGGACTCGCCCCAGTCCGAACCTCGGAGACAATCCCCAACGGAGGATACCCGGTTCTCAGATTTCGTGCGGGATATGGCCAAGGCGTTGGCCTTCCCCGCGGATCCCGAGGAGGAGCCTCGAGCCGAGGAGCTCGAGGCCTTCCAGTATGACTCTCCCCCGAAGGAGGCCTTTACTGTTCCGGTTCCTCCGATGCTGGAGCGGCTGCTCTTCCGCATGTGGGAGACCCCGGCCTCGACGCCGGTGTTAAGCAAGCGGGTCGATTCAATCTATCGAGTCCGCAAGAGCCCCGGGTTCCAAAAGGCGCAATTACCGCACCACTCCATGGTTGTGGAATCGGCCATGCATCGACTGAAAAGTCAGAAGATGCACTCCTCGGTACCTCCCGGCCGGGAGGCCCAGAACCTGGATGCCCTCGGTAAGAAGTGCTTCCAGGGCTCTATGCTTGCTTGCCGTGTCCAGACATACCAGCTCTTCATGGGCATGTACCTCCGAGACCTGGCAAAGGAGATTGCCGGGTTCTCTGCTGGTCTCTCCGAGGAACCTTTTGCAGAGGTTCCAGGCCTTGTCCACTGGTATTCAGGAGTGCTCGAAGTTTATCTCTCGAGCAGCCTACGATGGCTTCGAGGCTTCGGCCCGAGTAGCCGGGGCTGACATCGGTGCCCGCCGACAGGCTTGGCTACAGTCATCCAACCTCGAGCCATGGGTACAGGACAAGTTGGTCGATGTCCCCTGCCGGGGTGAAAACCTTTTCGGCAAACCCATGGCTGAAAAGGCTGCTGAGCTCGAGACCGAGACTCTCACCAGGACTATGCTGTCCAGAAAAACCTCTGCCCTTTCTCAGAAAAAGAAGGACTCGGGGAAAAAAGACCTTTTACCCGAGGAAGTCCTCTGCCTATAAACAATACTCTCATTATCAGGCCTCTACAGCTCCCCAACAGGGTCAGCAGGCCAAGGGGCAGGGTCAAGGGCCCCGTAGGCAGAAGGCCCCCAAGCCTCCTACACCGGCCCCTGCTCAGCAGGGTGGGGGTTTTTGACTCAGAAAGCATAGCCTCTTCTCCTCAGCTGGCTTCTCTCAGCACAGGAGGCTGGCTGGCCCACTTTGCCCACAGGTGGTCAGCCGTCACATCAGATACCTGGGTTCTTCATATAGTCCAAAAGGGCTATCTTCTCCATTTTCACCAGGTACCTCCCTCCTATTTTCCAGGGGAGCCTCCAAGATTCCCTCTGCACAGGGACCTACTCCTTCAGGAGTTAGCAAGTCTACTAAAGGAACAGGCTGTGGAACCGGTGCCCCACCACCTGAGAGGTCACGGCATTTATTCCAGGTACTTTCTGGTACCAAAAAGAACAGGAGGCCTCAGACCCATCCTAGACTTGCGCAACCTCAACAAGTTCCTGGAGAGGGAAAAGTTCAAGATGCTTACCCTTGGAATCCTGCTGCCCTACCTCCAGCAGGGAGACTGGCTATGCTCCTTAGATCTAAAGGATGCGTATACTCACATCCTTATTCGTCCAGACCACAGACAATATCTCAGATTTGTTGTGGGGGGAAACCACTATCAGTACAGAGTACTACCCTTTGGCCTGTCCTCCGCTCCCAGGGTGTTCACCAAGTGCCTGGCAGTGGTGGCGGCCTACCTGAGGCTTCAGGGTCTTTTTGTGTTTCCGTACCTGGACGACTGGCTCATAAGGGGCCAATCTTCCCAGGAGGCCAATCAAGCCACTCTTCGCACTGTGGCTCTACTTCAGCACTTGGGGTTTGTCATAAACTTCGCAAAGTCCACTTTGCTCCCGTCCCAGAACTTAGAATTCATAGGGGCCAGACTAGACACTCTTCAAGCGAAGGCTTTTCTGCCTATGGACAGAGCTCACAGGCTGATGGATCTGGCCAGGCAGTTTCGAAGCAATTCCCTGGTCTCTGCCAGGCAATTCCTGAGACTACTCGGCCATATGGCTTCCACGGTTCATGTCACCCCCAATGCCCGCCTGCACATGCGGCTGCTCAGTGGTGCCTTCGCACTCAGTGGCATCAAGCCACGGGGAGCCTAGCGGACTCAGTAAAGATATTGGACCTGCTAGTCTCCTCTCTGCAATGGTGGCTTCATCTTCCGAATCTGGTACTCGGAGTGGTTTTTCAATCCCCTCCGCATTCTCAAGTGCTGACAACAGATGCTTCTCTTCTAGGTTGGGGAGCACATTGCCAGGGGGCATGTACTCAGGGTCTCTGGACCCCTTGGGAGGCTGCTCAACAGATAAACGTCCTGGAGCTACGGGCGATACGCCTAGCTCTGAGAGCATAAGAACATAAGATATGCCATACTGGGTCAGACCAAGGTCCATCAAGCCCAGTATTCTGTTTCCAACAGTGGCCAATCTAGGTCATACGTACCTAGCAGTTTCCCCAAGGGACACAGGTTCCACAATGCTTGTACTGGTTCAAGCATTGATATCCTGGGTCCCTTCTTAATAATGGTTTATGGACCTTTCCTCCAGGAACTTGTCCAAACCTTTTTTAAACCCAGCTACACTAACAGCCTTTACTACATCCTCCGGTAACAAATTCCAGAGTTTGATTACACGTTGAGTGAAAAAATATTTTCTTTTATTAGTCTTAGTGTTGGGCTACCGGTCGGAGGCGTTCTCAGAGAAGATTCCTTCCTTACGTGCTGACGAGCTAGAGGGAGCTCATTTTTCCGCTTGAGGTCTCCGGTAGCCTTAAGCTGGGGAGTCCCATATGTGAGGACTGGCTTCCTGCTTGGTCCTGGAGAAAGAGTAGTTACGCACCTGTAACAGGTGTTCTCCAGGAGCAGCAGGAATCAGTCCTCACAACCCTCTCTCCTCCCCTTGGAGTTGCAGTCATATGATTTGTTTTTGCTAATTTTTTGCTGTCTTTTAGCTATGTCATCAGACTGAGCAAGATGGCACCCTTGGGCGGGAAGGGGACCGCGCATGCGTGCTGCAATTCCCAAAAGCTTTCTTTGAAAGCTGGGGAAATGCTCCGCACGAGGGCTCCGTCGGCGCCGACGTCACCCATATGTGAGGACTGATTCCTGCTGCTCCTGGAGAACACCTGTTACAGGTGAGTAACTACTCTTTCCCTGTCTCTAGAGGGCTTACAATCTAAAGGGTATGTTTACTATTCGGAGGTAGTGGCTTCCGTGCTTCTCATTACCTGAGGCAATGGGGAGTAAAGTTACTTGCCCGAGGTCAGAAGGAGTGCCAGTGGGAATCAAACCCAGATCTCTTGGGTACTAGGCTGTTGCTCTAACCACTAGGGTACTCCTAAAAAAAATCATCACATGCAATGGGCTCCATGGATGAAGAAATTAACAAACAGGGCAAGGCAGAATTGCCAAAGAAGAGCCACTCTAGAATGAGCCAGGAGAGTTCCCATATGGGGTCTATTGGTGACACCACCCATATGTAAGCACATATCCTGCTTGTCCATAGAGAAAGCATAGTTACTCACCTGTAATAGGTGATCTACAAGAACTTGTTGAAGATTGCAAGGAGCAGCAGTGGGATTTGAACCCTGGCTTCCTTTCTTCTTAGATTGCTGCTCTAACCATTAGGTTACATCTCCACTCCTAGGATTATATTTTTAAATTATTGTGGAAAGGGAAAAAGGGGGAACATCTGGAGAGCTGTGTATATTAATGCCCATAGTATGCGAAATTAAGATCAGATTTACAGCAATCACGTGATGCAGTGAGCTGAGCTGGAGTGTTTACTGGTGGCTCTGGGACCTCTCCCTGATTTAATGCAATTCCAGCCCCCATTTTCACCCCATTTTTGATGACGTTTACAGATTCTAAGTGACTGGAATGCAAGGCTGCTATAACACCTGCATGTAACTCCTGATGGTGGCTAAGGCCATAAAGAAATATAAAGAGAAGGGCCTCCCGCTGAAAACTAAGATGGCAGACCTGGCCTCATTGAGTCCATATGCTCCCTTACCTGTTGCCACAGTGGAGGAGGTCTTTGCAGTAGTAGTAGGGGCACAGGAAGATTGTTTGCAGAGCCTGTCGGAGCAGCTGGCACTTCTGGCAAGCTTGGTCACTGGAGTTTCAGACATGGCTTGGGGAGGCAGAATAATGCATCTCAGCACTAAAAAATGCAGAGCAGGCTTGCGCCTCCCTCCTAAAGTGCTTGAAGGAGCAAATATGGGTGCATGCTAGCAAGCTTGGTGACTTCGTGAATCGAGGCCATCAAAAAAAACTTGCATTTTGTTGGAGTGGAGGAAAGTGTAATGGATGCCGAGCTCCATGGATTTCTGGAGACCTGGATTCCCCTGAATCTGCTGGTGGAGGGCCCAGCTGAAGAGATTTTGATTGAATGAGCACATCGCTTGGAGCCACGGTGGGAGGGGGAGGCCGGGCCTTGAGCCGTTATTGTGAGATTTCACAACTACTGTTATAAAGATCTGATCCTCAGGGCAGCACAGGACCAGCAGAACAGGGAGAAGGGCACCTGGAAAATCATGATCATCTAGGACTATTCCACTACAGTGAGTAAACACTGGTGGGAGTTCTCTGAGGTGTATAAATGACTACTGAGCCATGGGATTAAATTTGCTTGGCTCTACCTGGCTCTACTCTGTGTACTTCCTCAGAACCAACAACAATGCATTAACACTCATTGCATCTAAAAGGTTTCACCCAGGGTAGTTTCTCCTAATGGGTTAGTTTTGCGCATACCATGGCAGTCGTGAACCTCACTTCTAAGCCACGATATGTGGAATATGATCTTAATCTCTCAAATTTACTGCTAATGCTCGGTGTAATACTTACATTGTGCCAAAGTGAGCCTCCTACTGGAGTTCATAAGATGCAACATGTATGGGTAGTTTGTCAAGATGTGCTTGGAAATTCTTCTTTATCAGGCCTGTGGCTCCCAGTACAATGTGAAATATTTCTGCATCTTTCTTCCACATTTTCTTGGTCTCTGATTGCATTTCTTGATACTTCAAGATCTTCTCCCTCTCCACGCGATTCACAGAATAATCACTCGATACCGACACTTCTATTATCAATGCCATTCTGGTATTCTTCTCCTTTACCACTATCTCAGGTTTCCTGGCATCCAGTTTCTAATCTGTCAGAATGGGAATGTCCCAGGTGATCCACCCCTGTGGAGGCCCTGGTGTTCTGTAGAACCTTCAAGGCTTGAGAGGCAAGCCCGATGGGTTGAGTGGGGCTATCTCTCTGAGTGGCCTGGAGGGCTGGACTGTTTGCTGTGGTGATGCCACCAAGTGCCCCCCCCCCTTTCCCAGTACTGCTCTTTGGAGCCTGCCAACCAAGTTCAGCTGTGTAACTGGGGAGACCCTGTTTGCAACATTTATGCTCATGCCAGTCCAGTGGGAAGGGGGAGGGGGCATGTGAAGACCAGGGAGTCTGTGGCCTCTTGTGGACAGCACAGTTTGTCCCTTTATTTATGGATAGCTGTCTGATATCTGCAGTGGTGGCGGGTGGCGCAGTTCTCTTTCATCGAGCAAAGCTGCTTGTCTGCACCAGCTGGTGCTGGCCCTCCTGGAGTCCTCAGGCTCATCTGGAATGCTTGCAGAATGGAATTGAGGCCTGACTCTGCTCTTGGGGGGCTCATAGGCCTGTCCATTCTCCCTCAGGCTGCTGGACTTGACTGTTTACATATGTGGAGCTTGGGGAGGAATGCATTAATGTTGATCTGTTTCTGGTTGCAGCATTGTGGGAGGGGAGAAGAGTCTGGGGGAGTTAGATAAGTTTGAGTGCATGGCGTCTTTGTGGGGAGATTGTGCGGGGTTTGGGGGTGAGCATGTGTGTGTTTCTCGAGAGCATGGTCAGGGGTTGGTTCTGTTGCATGCTGGGGGTTGATGTGTGGATGAGACAATGGTGCAGACATGAGGGTTTTGGATTTGTTAGGAACTGGGGAACATTCTGGGGAAAGGAGGGGCTCTTCCGAAGGGATGGGCTTCACCTTAACCGGGATGGAACCAGGCTGCTGGCATTAACCTTTAAAAACAAGATAGAGCAGCTTTTAAACTAGATAATAGGGGAAAGCCGACAGCCGCCCAAGAGCGGATACTACCAAAAGCAGAGAGGTTCCAAAAAAGAGTAAAGTAGCCCAAATGTCCTCGAGTATGGAGCATAAGAACATAAGATATGCCATACTGGTTCAGACCAAGGTCCATCAAGCCCAGTATCCTGTTTCCAACAGTGGCCAATCTAGGTCATACGTACTTAGCAGTTTCCCCAAAAGACACAGGTTCCGCAATGCTTGTACTGGGTCAAGCATTGATATCCTGGGTCCCTTCTTAATAATGGTTTATGGACCTTTCCTCCAGGAACTTGTCCAAACCCTTTTTAAACTCAGCTACACTAACAGCCTTTACTACATCCTCCGGTAACAAATTCCAGAGTTTGATTACACGTTGAGTGAAAAAATATTTTCTTTTATTAGTCTTAAATAGTTTACCCTGTAGCTTCATTGCATGTCTCCTAGTCTTTCTATATTCTGATAATGTAAACAATTGATCTACTTTTACCCGTTCCACTCCGTTCATTAAATTTATAAAGTTCTATCATATCTCCCCTCAGCCGTCTCTTTTCCAGGTTAAAGAGCCCTAACCTTTTTAGCCTTTCTTCATAGGAGTATCCTTCCATCCCCTTTACCATTTTGGTGGCTCTTCCCTGAACCTTTTCTAATAACGCTATATCCTTTCTAAGATATGGTGACCAGAATTGCACACAATATTCAAGGTGTGGTCTCACCATGGAACGATATAGAGGCATTATAATATCTTTTGTTTTATTTTCCATTCCTTTCCTTATGATACCTAGCATTCTATTTGCTCTCTTGGCTGCTGCTGCACACTGGGCCGAGGGTTTTAACATGTTATCCACAATGACGCCTAAATCTATTTCCTGGGTGGTGGTTCCTAATGTGGAACCTTGCATCGTGTAACCATAGTTTGGGTTGTTCTTCCCTAGGTGCATAACTTTGCACTTGTCCACATTAAATTTCATCTGCCATTTTGATACCCAGTCTTCCAATTTATCAAGATCCTCTTGTAATTTTCGACAATCCTCTTGGTTTTTAACAACTTTAAATAGTTTTGTGTCATCTGCAAATTTGATAACCTCACTCGTTATTCCACTTTCCAGGTCATTTATGTATATGTAAAAAAGCAGCGGACCCAGCACTGATCCCTAGGGTACACCACTATTCACCTTTCTCCATTGGGAAAATTGGCCATTTATCCCAACCCTCTGCTTTCTATCTTTTAACCAGTTCTTGATGCACAGTAGTACACTGTCTCCTATCCCATGACTCTTTAGTTTTGCCAAAAGTCTCTGATGAGGGACCTTGTCAAAGGCTTTCTGAAAGTCCAGATATACCATATCAACCGACTCACCTTTGTCCACCTGTTTATTTACACTTTCAGAAAAACATAACAGATTAGTAAGACAAGGTCTTCCTTGTCTAAAGCCATGTTGGCTATCTCCCATTAGGCCATGACTATCTACTTGCTGAGTAATTTTATTCTTTATGATGGTTTCTACCATTTTTCCCGGTACTGACGTGAGGCTCACCGGTCTGTAGTTTCCCGGATCACCCCTGGAACCCTTTTTAAAAATTGCTGTTACATTGGCAATACTCCAATCTTCAGGTATTAGAGATGATTTTTTTTAAATTATTTATTTATTAAGTCAGAAATACAAAAATACAAAAAAAACAAAATATAGAAGAAAAACATTTTTACATTATATATCACATAAACTCATATAACAGGTCCAATCCACATCAAGGAGGGTGTGGTTATAAAAATAAGAAAAATAGAACCTAAGTGGGCCCGAAATAGAAATAACAACTCCATATTCTAGCAAAGAGTCAAGAAATACAATTTACAAATACAAAAACAAAAAATCCCTAAGTCCTACTATCCAAAAAAGTAACCAAATGATCAACTTCAAGAAATACATATCTTTTGCCCTGAAACCAAATGTGGCATTTGCAAGGAAATTTCAGGTAAAAAGATGCCCCCAGGGCTAAAACCCGAGGACGCAGTTTTAGAGATGATTTTAATGATAGTTCACAGATTACTAATAGCAGGTCTGCAATCTCATATTTCAATTCTTTCAACACCCTTGGATGTATATCATCCGGCCCAGGTGATTTGCTACTCTTCAGTTTATCTAATAGTTGTAAAACATCTTCCCGATGTATCGATATTTCCTTCAATTCTTCCGCACCTTTAAATACCACTTCAGTCATTGGTAACATCCCTACATCTTCCTCAGTAAAGACCGAAGCAAAGAATTCATTCAGTCTCTCCGCTATCGCCTTGTCGCCTCTTAGTGCCCCTTTAACTCCTCTATCATCTAATGGTCCAACTGATTCTCTCATAGGTTTTTTGCTACAAATGTACTTGAAAAAATCTTTATTTCGCATTTTTGCTTCCGCAGCAAGCTTCTTTTCAAATTCTCCCTTTGCCTGCTTTATCAATGCCTTGCATTTGACTTGCCAGTGCTTGTGCTGTTTCCAGGTTTCGTCGTTTGGCTCTTTTTTTCCATTTCCTGAAAGTTGCTTTTTTGTCAACAGCCTATTTTTTTTGTTCCAGATGTTGAACCTATGGTGGAAGGAGCATAGGTGACACACATGTTTGGTGCCTTTCCTGGAATGTCTGTGGATTGAGTTCTCCCATAAAATGGTGCAAGGTGTTAAAACAACTGAGGGATCTGGCGGCAGATGTGGCCATACTGCAGGACTTGCATATGAAGCCAAAAGAACATTATAAGCTAAGCAGATGCTCAGAAAGTGGGGGTGGCTATTTCTTTTCGCAAAGGTTTTGACTTCATGATGGAGAGGCAATGGGCAGACCCACAAGGGCATTATGTAATTGTGGGAGGGAAGCTGGCGAATACTCCTTTTACTGTTTGCAACGTTTATGGACCCTATACTACTGATAAAGTCCTAATTTGAGGGCTGGGCAATGCGCTGGGAGGGTTTCCACTGCACTCACTCATACTGGGGGAGGGAGGGGGAGTTTAACTGCATTCTGGATCCACCATGGATAGGGCCCCCCTGGAGGTCTGGGTCAGATGGGCTCAGGCAGGGGAGTGGACTATTTGTGTGAGACCCTGGATCTGGTTGATGCATGGCGGATTCTCCACCCTCAAGACATGGATTTCACACACCTGTCATGGGCTCATGGCACTCTGTCTCATTTGGACTATTTCCTGGTGCCTCCACCTCCCTTGTCCAGATTCGCAGGGTGGGGATTGACACAATAGCAATATCTGATCATGTGCCCATCTAGCTGGACATTGATTATCTTGGTGGCACCAGCAGCAGGGCATTCTTGAGGTTTCTACAGGAAAAGTGGGATGATTATGTGACCCATAACCATGGTCATAGTGACAATCCACCTCTGTATTGGGAGATAGCTAAAGTGGTTCTATGTGGTGAGATTATGAGTTTTGAAATTAGCTGGCAAAAATGGGTTGATGCACAGATCGTGCTGCTCACCAGGCAGATTCAGGAGATGCATTGGACTCTTGGGTGGCACTATACCAGAACAGCGCCGAGGAGAACTCCTAGCGTTGTAGATAGAGTTAAATACCCTTATACACCAGAGGTATTATAAGTCCATGTGCAACAAACTGCACCAGTATGGTAACAGGGCAGGCTTACTGATATCGTTTTTGGTTAGACATTGCAGGGGCCTGGGGAGCATATCAGCCCTTTCCGATAGGGGGACAGTAGTGGCGGATGAACGCTGCATCCTTGAGTTGTTCCACCAATTCTACAATAATCTTTATGCTGAAAGGGACGCCCCTGGTCTTGGGGATATGGGCTATTTAGATGGAGTGGATCTACCCACCCTCACATCTGAGCAGTGGGAATTTTTAAACCACCCCATTACAGAGGAGGAGATTGAGAGGGCCATCTCACAATCCAAGGTCTGTAAGACGCCGGGGCCAGATGGGTTTGGGAACAAATGGTAAAGTTATAGACTCCACTACAGCAGTTGTTTACCCATCTCATCCAGTTACAAGGCTTCTCTTTTGATAGCAATATGGGACATATCGTTGTGTTGCCTAAGCCAGGCTGTGATCCTCTGCTTACTGCCTCTCATCACCCCATATCGTTACTAAACTGTGATAATAAACTCCTGGCAAAAATATTGGCTAACTGGCTTTCTCCAATCATGCCGATGTTGATATAGGATGGCCAGGTGGGCTTCGTGCATGAAGGTCAACTGGTACTGAACTTTCACTGGGTGGTGGCCTCTCTGGAGGCAAAGACACAAAAAGAGAGCACCAACCTCGCAGAGAGTCCAAGACAAACAAAAGAGCGAGCAGGATAAGAGGTCACTGGCACTTTATTAAAGAACAACCCCAACGCGTTTCGGCAGGTGCCTTCATCAGGGGGCTAAAGGACTGCAAAACCAAATAAAAACATAATAAAACAACATTAAATACATAATAAAATAACAAATATAATGATTATAATGAACATACACAATGATGAATTTAACCATCCATATATAACCACAAGTAAAATATACTTACACGTTGTACTTCTAGTCATGCATATAAAGAAAGCGCATAAACAATGTGTGACCAATAGTACACTAGAAATAGCTGAAAAAAACAATAAACGCGTTAAAATACAAAACTGCATACAATTGCACATTAAAAAATGGAGGAAAATGGGAGACCCAGACCAGAAACACCATGCTTTGAAAATATATATAAATAAATCATGACATTAACATCAACAAAACACCAAGAGAAAATAAAAAAATAAAAATAATAATGATAATAATAATAAATATAAAATAAATGGATAAATATATAAATATAAAAATGCATAATAAAATTACAAACCAATTGTTTGAATACATCAATAAGAATAAAATTATAATTGATTAATAATAATAACTAGATATAAAAACATCTAAATAATAAATATTTATTGCATAAAATATAACAATGCATCAAACTGAAGATGAAGAACAAATAATCACATACTGAGAATGGAATATAAATAATGAAATATATATAAAAAAATATATAAAAAGTTCTTCATAACTACCATTGGTAAAATTTTATTAATTCAAGTGGAAGAGAGGGACGCTTGTACCTTAAGCATGAACATGAAAGGCCCACAGTATTGTTAAAAAAATTTTTAGAAACAAAGGGGAACTCAATATGAGCATAGAAAATCAGACTATATTTGAATAGATGTTTAAACAACCAACCTGCTTATCTAACCTTTAAAAACATAGTAAACCTATTTCCAACTGCTAAACACAGAGGATATGAAAAAAGGTGGCCAAAAAATGCTCATACAAAAATAAAATCAAGAAACATGGTATTTCAATATTTGAAAAAAAAAGGAAGAGGGAAGGGAGTATTAAGTTATACAATGTATAGAGTTAAGAATTGTACATAGTTTCCCCCAGTTACTTCCAAGTTGATCTCCCTGTTTATTGTAAATACAACTCAAAGTTCCTTGTGTTGTATAGTTGATGTTAAATGTAAACCGCTCTGATCTAAAATAGAGCGGTATAGAAGAACTGTTAAATAAATAAAAATAAATAAATAAATAAATTAAGAAACCGTTGAATTCAGTCCGTTATTAAATAAGGAAGGAGAAACCTTAAAAAACCATCGAATTCGGTGCATTTAAAAGGGAGACAAAAATGACATATCCTGCATACGGGCAGAACGGCCCACAACAATTGACCAGCTGTTGAGTAAAAAATAAAAAATAAATAATACGTTATGCCATGCTAACCTAATGAAGAATTCCACCGTATTGGAAAAAGGAAATACAGAGCCGAAATCGAGGCAAGCGATTGAAGCCCGATGTGAGTGCATTGGGTAAATACAGAAGGGAGTAAAGAATACAGCATATATGCACAAACAATTTGTAGAAAAATCTAAACCATATCTGACTCACTCATACCGATCTGCGCTCAAAAAATGAACTAAAAAACATTCTGGTAGCAACTTAAAAAGGGGAATAAAGACCTTACATAAAGAGACACAAACCTTCAGACCGGCATAAGGAACTGAGCAGCCATTAGATCGACGCGCTGGATTTTGGCGCGTTTTAAAGCAATCACAAGACCCGATTCTGCATAAATGCATATGCATGAGATAACATAAAAAAACAGGTGATAAAAAAGATATAATGTTAAAAATAGCTAAAGATTGGCATGGGTACTCAATAAACCTAAAAATTGACGCGTTTTGAAGAAATCACACACCCATTGATGCATGAATACATATGTATTACAAAAACTGAAAATAACTAAAAACTACCGGATTGTGTCAATTTCTATTGTTTTGTGAACGTTGCTAACGTTATGAATTAAAACCAAACCATGTGCAGCCATAGAACTAAATGCGGGTGAGAACATAAAAGCAAACAATACAACTACAAACACCTGTACAGAATGTCTTACTAATAACGAAGAGACAGAATAAAATCCTATTAATAAAAACAAATCATAAAAATTAAAAATTAAAAATAAATATAAATAATGTATAATATTTAATATTTTTTATTATATATTATATAACTAAAAAATATATTTATTTAAAAAACCATAAACCACGTATACCAATAAAAACCAATGGTGAAACCAATGAAAAAAAGGGGGGGAAGGCAGGGGAGGGGGGGAAGGAAGGGGGGAAGAGGGGAGGGAGGGGAGGGAGGGGGAAGGGGAGGAAGGGGAGGGGGAGGAAGGGGAGGGAAAAGGGGGGGAGAGGAGGGAAGGGGGAGGGAAAGGGGAGGGGGACACCTAAAAAGACTAAAATACCAAATTACAAAAATTGTCTTTGAATATTGAATAAAATAGAAACTGTTCATAAAAAAACAGACAAATTAAACTCCTGATTAAGACCTAATGGTTCAAGCGACTGTAGCTCATAAATATATCGTTGCTCCAACCTAAGGAGAATCTGGTCCACATTACCTCCTCGCCAATGTGGATGTACCACCTTAAGAACAAAAAACTTAAGATCAGAGACCAAATGGCCTTTGGTAATCCAGTGCTGCACTAAAGGTTTTTCTTCCACCTGTCTTTTCAAACAACTTTTGTGTTCAATAATGCGCGATTTAATAGGACGAGTGGTCTTTCCAACATACAAAAGCTTGCAAGGACATGTTACTACATATATCACATTACTCGTGGTGCAGTTGGAAAAATGATTCAAGAAAAATTTTTGAGCAGTAATGGGGTGTACAAAGAAATCTTTAATGGACAAACTATTTAAACAGACGGAACACCGTCCGCATGTGAAGTGCCCCTTAACTCTGACCATTGGTTTGGGTTTTGCAAGGGCCGATGGAACTAAAATGTTCCTGATATTGCGGTTTCTTTTATATGCAACCAACAAGGACTTGCGTGCCATACCTGGAAGGGAAGAGAGAAGGTGCCATTCTCGTCTCAATATGTGAGATATATCTTTAGAAAATGAGGAAAAGGTAAGGGCACATACTACCCGGTCTTCTTTGGGCAATGTTTTCTTCTGCAATAGATCATTTCTATTGGAAGATTTAGCCCTACTATATGCAGTTTGAATAACATGTGCCGGATAGCCCCTATCTTTAAACCTTTCAACCATATTGGCAGAATGGCGCTCAAAATCCTGAACTGAAGTGCATAACCGCTTGACACGTAAAAACTGCCCATAGGGTAAATTGGTCTTTAGGGACTTATTATGAAAACTATCATATCGTAACAGAGAATTCCGATCCATAGGTTTTCGAAAGAGATCTGTCTCAAAACCATTCTTACCTATTTTAATATTAATATCAAGATATGAAATTTGCGTAGAGCTAAAAGAACCTTCAAATTGTAGGTGCTCGTCTTTAGAGTTCAACCACTGAAAAAAAGCCTGTAAAATATCCTCAGCACCATCCCAAATGAGGAGAACATCATCTATGTAGCGTAGCCATAACTTAATATATTTCTTAAAAGGATGGAACTGAAGAAACTTGCTCTCAAAATTAGCCACATACAAATTCGCGACGTCTGGCGCCATGGACGACCCCATCGCCACTCCCTTAATTTGCTTGTAAAAAATATCTTGAAAGCAGAAAAAATTCTCACACATCTCAATGGCTGCCATCTGGGTCAAAAAACTAGTAGGAATGCGTACTGGCAGTTCTCGCTGAATAAGGGTATTCGCAATAACTTCCAGAGCATCTGCTTGTGGAATATTAGTATAGAGCGAATTGATATCCAGCGTTGCCAAAATTAATCCATCGTGATAGTTTGTAAAATCCCGCAAAATGTTAATGATGTGTGTGGAATCACGTACATAAGATGGAATTTTTGGAACAAACGGACGGAGAAAAAAGTCTAAAAACTTGGACAAAGATTCTAACAAGGACCCAATGGCCGATATGATAGGTCGTCCAGGGGGATTACGGAGAGACTTATGGATTTTAGGCAGAACATAGATGGTGGGTATGACCGGATGTTGAACAGTAAGAAAACTAATCTCATTCGGAGTCAAATAGCCTGCTTGTTGTCCAAGAAAAATAAGAGTATCGACTCTATGCTTAAGGTTGGCTGTAGGGTCGTCAAAAATCTTTTTGTAAAAAACAATATTGTTAACTTGACGTAATATTTCCTGAATATAGTCTGTTTTATTAAGAATAACTAAAGCCCCGCCTTTATCGGCCGGTTTTATAATAATGGACAGATTGTTCTGTAGTTCACGGAGAGCTGCCGTCTGGATAGACGTGAGATTGTGGAATGACCGACCCTTCTTTTTATAAAGTGCTTCTACCTGGGACAACACCACTTGTTCAAAGGCATCTATTATCGCATTCGTATTATTGGGTGGTACCCAGGTAGAGGGCTTACGGAGAACAGAATTGTCCGCTGGAGTACCACTTTGATTAGAGAAGAAATCTATAATCTTTAATTTTCTGAAAAATTTAAAAAGCTCTACCCGGGTGGTAAACCGGTCATGTCTCGCAAAAGGTACGAACGAAAGGCCTTTCTCCAAAACTTCAACCTGGACATTGCTTAGGACACAATCAGACAAATTGAAAATACCACTTTTAGTAGTTAATCTAGGAATCTCTGTCCTCTCCCTCGGCCCCTGCCTCTGGGGAGTGAAGTGGGCCGTGCCTCCCATGTTTTGTATTGGTGATATGGTGATTTCACTTGGTTGTGTGGCGGGACCCACTTCTTGCCTCCCCCCTTCCAAAGGGAATCCATTGAAAAACCCGATGGATGCTGGGAGGTACCAGCAGAGGGAAACAGGGGAGCCGAAGAATCCTGATCTATGTTGTCATCAACATGACTGCGACTTCTTTTATTAGCATGTTCCAAAAAAAGGATCAGGAGAAAAAAGTCTGGTCTTAGCTTTACTTTTACCAGATTTAGGATTATGGGTACTGGGTCCTGGTCTGGGTGAGTCCGCATCCCACCTATGTGAGGTGATGCGTGGTCTGGGTTTCCCATTAATCCAATAGTACACTGTACCATTTTTATAGTCACTATCATCGCGTTTAAATTTATTCAGCTTTCTATCTTTAACAATCTTACTGTACTCCAAAGAATTTTTATCAAAATTCTCTTCATTTTATCAAACTTGTGATCATTGTCTTTTAAAAAAATAACCTTCTTATCAACCTTAACTTTTAAAGCAGCGGATTTACGTTTTGAAGTGTTAATTAAAAGAATCATCAGATCCAAAGAGCACTTGTTCATTATTTTAATCCAACTGGCCTTAAACTCCTCATCGTCTTTAAACATCCCCGGGGCCTTTTGGACACGGAGCCCTCTAGGGATGATCTTTTTGCGGCAATATTCGAGGAGTGAGGCAGCATGCATGTCCTCATGAATCAGTTGCTGTGTGAGCTGGACCGCTTCTCCCCATTCCTCTTCAATATTTGGAGAACCCTCATCTTCGTTGAAGAAGGGGTCTTCCGGTAACATGTTTTTCAAATCATTTTCTTGGAAACTTAAAACGTCTTTCCACGGATGAAACCAAAGACACAAAAAGAGAGCACCAACCTCGCAGAGAGTCCAAGACAAACAAAAGAGCGAGCAGGATAAGAGGTCACTGGCACTTTATTAAAGGACAACCCCAACGCGTTTCGGCAGGTGCCTTCATCATGGACTGGCAGGATTCCATACTGGTCAGCTTTGATGCTGAAAAAACTTTTGACTTACTGAATTGGCAGTTTTTGTTTGGTTTTGATGGGATGTTCCTGCAGGCTCTTCAGCTTCTATATGCTGCCAATGCAATGCTCTCTGAAATACTGCAGTTTGTTTGAACTTCTGTATGCCGGTTTTGTTGCCTGTTTGATTTAGTGCCCTGCTGCAATTGGACAGTTTGGATCTGTCTGCTGAATAAGGGTATAAGGTTGGGCTCCCTGAAGCAGCGATTGTGAAACGCCCAGTGTCGGAGTTGAACCATGGCTGTGTTTGAAGTGATCTGATTATACGTCTGCAGTATTTCAGAGAGCATTACATTGGCAGCTAAGTATTTTCTTTTGTCCCTTTGCCTTATTAGTTTTGCATTGTTGGTTGTAATGGTGTGATTTACCTATAACAGAGCTGATTATGCGTTTGCGAGGTGACTTGTGCTGGAGATTTTTTCTAACCTGTGATGGCTTGAGATAACAATTTGTTTGTGAGTGGCCATTATTGGCTGTTACAGTGATATTGTTGGCCATTGTGTTGGCCTAACGTTTTGAGATCTTTTCCCTCCAGAATGTTTGTACTGTACATGTTCGGAGCGGTGCACTGTTATAAGAAGGATTACTTGATATCCAGTTTTTGTGAAGTGTGCTGGTGTTTTATCCAGTATTTTCCATTTCCCTCCCCTTGCTTTAATTTCCTTGAGTGACTAATGCCTCCTCCCCACTCCTGAGGCTTTACTTAACCCCCTTTTCCTGTTTTGTTTCCCATTTGTGCTGATTTCTCTCTGCCTAAGCACTAAGAAGCTGCTTACCTACTTTGCTGCCAGTTTGAGCACATTTACCTGCAAACCTGTGAGTCCTGTGTGTTAATTGATATATTTATTTTATCATTGTTAGTGTGCTATTTATTTATCTATAAGCTTGTTCAGTTTTCTCCATTTGTCCCTCTCTCCTACATATCTTCATAACATTTAATCCCTCCCACCTCCTGGCATTCAGTTTCTTATAGCCATCCTCTGCTTATTACCACAATTATTCACATGTACTCCTAATCTCCTGTGATCTTTCTCCCACTTAACTCTTTTTTTCTTACCTCTCTTTCTCTCCATCTGTCTTCTATAGCTCCTCATCACTTTCTCCTCCTATTCCTCATACTCCCTAATTGTCTCCCCTCCTACCAACACCTTCAAGCCCTCCCCTTTATGTTCCCTTTACCATCCTCACTTCCCTCACCATCATGTCACCTACCCTATCATCAGCTCTTGAGCTTCACCACTTTTTCCCTCTCATTCAACCATCTCCTCTCTCTCTAAAACACCCTCACCCTCGTTACCACTGTGCTGTCTCCTCTCTGCCCCGCACTCTTCTACTACACTCTCCTTCTATCTTCTGGAGATATCAACCCCAACCCTGCCCCCCCCCCCCAGACTTTTATCACACTCCCAAAACAGCTCTTCATGCAGCACCTCAAATCTTATTCATATCCGTCTCCTTTCCCCTTCCTCTCTCCCTTTCTCATGTGCCTTGTGGAACACACACTCCATCTCAAATAAACTTGTCTTTACTCATGATCTCTTTATCTCTAGTGCTCTCCATCTTCTTGCTCTAACTGAGATCTGGATCCCCCAGAAGACTATGCATCAGTTGCTGCTCTCTGTCATGGCAATTAACAGTTCTTCCACATGCCTCATCCTACTGCCGTGGTGGTGGTATTGAGCTTCTACTCTCTCCTTCTTGCCAATTTCAACCCCTCCTGCTGCCTCAGTTTCCCTCCTTTCCCTCCTTTGAAGTCCACTCCATCCACCCTTTTACTCCACTACCTCTCGGATTAGCTGTTATTTATTTGACCTCCTGACAAGTCCACCTTTTCCTTTCTCACCGACTTTGACTCATGGCTTTCCTTCTTTCTGGACTCATCTTCCCCCTCCCTTATTTTCAGGGATTTTAACATTCATGTTGATAACACCTCTGACCTTTATGTTTTAAGGCTCCTTTCCCTTACCGCCTCATTTGACCTTACCTGCTATGCTTCACTCTTCATTTCCCACCGCCTCAACCTCACCCTTTCTCCTCCAACCTCTTTAGAAATCTTCATACTATTGACCCTTTGGCTCTCTCCTCCAATGTCTTGTCACTTCTTTCCTCCACTGTGTCACAGTAACATAGTAAATGATGGCAGATAAATACCAGCATGGTCCATCCAGTCTGCCCAGCAATATGGTAAGAGTAGGTGCATCTGTTGCTCTGTGCAGGCCACCCCTCCCCATGTCTTTGTTTATGTACATAGTTTACCAATTTTAGTATTCCATTTATGTACATAGTTTCCCCCGTTATCCAAGTTGATTGCTCCTGTTCATTGTAATGACCTGACTCTTGTTCATTGTCGGATTCTGTTTTGTTTTATGTAAACCGCGCTGATCGTAAATAGTGCGGTATATAAGAAATGTAAAATAAATAAATAAATAAAATAAATAGGGGTGAACCCATCACTCCATGTAGGACACCCCTATTTGTTGAGAAGTTACTGTAGATGGTTCAGTTTATTTTGTTTTTATCCTGTTGCTGTAAAGGGATCCGCTGTGCTTGTCCCATGCCGTTTTGAATTCCGTCACCATGTTTGCCCCAACCACTTCCATCGGGAGGGCATTCCAAGCATCCACCATCCTTTCAGTAAAAAAATATTTCCTGACATTGCCTTTCAATTTTCCACCTTGCAGCTTCATGTTATGCCCTCTAGTTTTACAGCTTCCCTGTCTTTGGAAGAGGTTTGTTTGTTCATCGTTTCTCTTTAAGTATTGTGAGCCCCGCCCCTGTGCCAAATAGCTTGACCGGCAGGAGGCGCTGCACCTTAACCTTGAGGTTGTATAAGAATTTGTAGTTGAGCCGTTGGTTAAAGATCACAGATTTTTATTTGGGTTCTCAGAGACTCACAACAGGTAATGTCCATAGGAAAACAAAAGTAGGGATACTCCTCCCAAAGAAAATATATGCAAACTTTGCCAGGTCAAAAATAAAGTCTTTTAAACAAGCTTTTCTTCTTAGCTCTTACAAAAGGTATTTTCCCTCTTAACAGTTATTCACATACAGTGCAACAATCACATTCCATGTCAGTGACTGAAGGATCTGAATCCCCTTTGAAAGAGTCAATTTCCATGCTCTCTGGAGGACTCTCAGGTAGGGGTTCTGGACTCTTAACTGGAATGGTATTAGTTCCATACATTAACAGTTTCTTCAGTCTTGGCCACCTAATAGGTTTCTCCCCTTTAAGTAAAAGCTCATGGGGTTTCAAAAGCCGTGGTTTAAAAGTTCCTTTCCTTTCATGTAAATGTCTACAGGTAATCTCCTCCTCATCTGAAGAACTATCCCTGTGTTCAGGTTTGGGCCTAGGCTTTCTCCTGGTTTGATGCTTAACTTGCACAGTTTTACATACAGGCCTTCTATCAATAAAACCCTCTTCTGAGCTGTAATCAGAGGACCGGTCAGACCTCCTTCGGGCTCTATAAAAAGTTCTTGCTTTGGAAGCTTCCCTAGCAGAGCAATGCCTGCATCTAGGTTCCAGCAAGGGTTTTGCCTGGGTAAAAGTTCTGCCTTCTTGTGGCTTCTTTAAGCTTCTTTCAAATACAGGATTTAGCTTGCCCACTAACCTGCATTGTGGTTTCACTGCACTAGCAGTGTATCTCTGGGCCTCGCAACAGCAGCTGCCTGGCCTGTGAGTATTTCTTCCTGGAGAGCAGCAGTATTTCCCTTTCTCCTGGGGAGCGAATCTGGCTTCAGGTCTTCCCTTCCTCTCAGCATAGAGCCTGGGAGCCTTGTTCCAGTCAGGTTCAGAATCCTCGTGCTGGTAAGACAGGTGATTCTCTTCCTCTGCTCTTCTCTTTCTCTCCCTTCTCCTGTCCGTTTCTGTCTGCCCTTCTTTACAAGCAGCTACGTGACAAGGGAACTCCCTTGCAGGCTCCTCCTCCGAGTACCTGCTTCTCTGATTCCTATCTGGTGTGTAACGTGGGAATGACTCAACACTAGTTTTGGCCCACTGACTATCAACCCTGGGGTTTTCCTGCTGTGAACTTCTAACCCTGGGTTTTCTCTGACAAGTGTTTTCTAATGTGCCCATATCCCCAGCCAAGGTAAAACCTTCAATGTTTCCTGCTTTTCTAGGTGGCACTACTCTCTCCTTGCCACAGTATTTAAAGGTCTGAATCATATCTCCCCTGTCCCTCCTCTCTTCCAGAGTGTACATATTTAGGTCTTCAAGTCTCTTTTCATAAGGCTTCTGACGTAGGCTCCAAATCATTTTGGTTGCCTTCCTCTGAACAGTTTCCAGTCTTTTTACATCTTTTGCAAGATATGGTCTCCAAAACTGAACACAGTATTCCAAGTAAGGCCTCACCAGTGACCTTTACAGTGACATAAGTACCTCTTCCTTTCTGCTGGTAATCCCTCTTTGTATGCAGTCCAACATCCTCCTGGCTTTTGCCACTGCCTTGTCGCACTGTTTTGCCACCCTAAGATCATCAGAGATAATCACACCAGTGTCTTTCTCCTGAACCATGCACACCAACCTCTCGCCCCCTATCGCGCACATTTCCCTTGGATTTCTGCTACGTAAGTGCATGACACTGCACTTTTTCGCATTAAATCGTAATTGCCAAGCATTAGACTATTCTTCCAGTTTTTGTAGATCTTTCCTTATGTTATCCACTCCCTCAGGGAATCCACTCTGTTGCAAATTTTTGTGTCATCTGAGTCAGTTGATGAGGCAGTAGCTTCCTATAATGCTCTACTCTCCTTTGCTCTGGATGGTCTTGCTCTGCCAATGCCACATCTTCTGAGGTGTACTATATCCCATCCCTGGCTGTCTTACACTACCCGCTATCTACATTTCTGTGCTCATTCAGCTGAGTGTGCTTGGCTCAAATCTTGCATCCTTGAGGACTTTCTACACTTCAAATTCATGCTTGTCTCTTTCCAGTCAGTCATAGCACTTGCCAAACAAAATTGCTGTCAATTTGACTAACTATCTTGCCTCTGACCCTCACTGTCTCTTTACAACTCTCAACTCTCTACACAAGGTGTCTTCACCTCCAACCCCTCCTTCCCTATCTGCCAAAACCCTGGCTGACTATTTCCATGACAAAATCCACAAGATCACATGCCAATTCCCAAGAGGTCAGCTACTTCCCCTTATCCCCCTCTTCATTCCCAACTTTTCCCATACCTCTGCTACACTTTCTTCCTTTTCTATGATCTCTGAGGAGGAAACCACACAACTTCTTTCTTCCTCCAAACTCACTACTTGTTCCTCTGATCCTATTCCCACCCATCTCCTAAGCTCCATCTCATTCACTGTTATCCCTTTCATCTCTCATATTCTCAACCTATTGTTCTCCACTGCAACTGTCCCTGTAGCCTTCAAGCATGCTGTGGTTACACCTCTCTTCAAGAAACCCTCACTAGACTCTACCTGTCCTTCTAACTATTGACCCATCTCCCTCCTCTCCTTTGTTTTTAAATTACTTGAATGTGTGGTTCATCATCATTGCCTCAACGTTCTCTCCTCTCAAACCCTCCTTGATCCTTTACAATCTGGCTTTCATCCTTTACATTCTACTGAAACAGTTCTTGCCAAATTCTCCAGCGACTTGTTCCTGGCAAAATCCAAGGGCCTTTACTTGATCCTCATCCTTTGTGACCTTCTGTTGCTTTTGACACTGTTGACCACAATCTTCTCCTTCATACTTTGTCCTCGCTTGGTTTTAAGGGCTCTGTGCTATTCTGATTCTATTCTTATCTCTTCCATCGCTCTTTTAGTGTTTGTTCTGGTGGGTCCTCCTCTACTGCTATCCCACTCTCAGTTGGTATACCCCAAGGATCTGTTTTGGGTCCACTCCTTTTCTCTCTCTATACCCAGTCCTTTGGTGCACTCATCTTTTCCCATGTCTTTCAGTACCATCTTAATTCTGATGACACCCAAATCTACCTCTCTACACCTGAAATCTCTCTGGCAATCCAGGCCCAGATCTCTGCCTGCCTTTCTGACATTGCTGCTTGAATGTCTCATCACCACTTGAAATTGAACATGACTAAAACTGAGCTTCTTATTTTTCCCCCTAAACCCTCCTCTCCCCTTCCTCCTTTCTCATTCTCATGTGTATAACTCTCTACTCCTCCTTGTTTCCTCAGCTCGCAACCTTGGGGTCTTCTTTGACTCCTCTCTTTCCTTCTCCATACACATCCAACTGCTAAAACATGTTTCTTTCCCTATAACAGTAACAAAATCCACCCATTCCTTTCTGAACACACTACTAAGGCACTTATCTATTCCTTAGTCACCTCCTGTCTAGACTGTTGTAACCTATTCCTTGCTGGTCTCTCTGAATCATCTCTCTCCCCTTCAATCTGTTCAACACTCTGCTGCATGCCTAATCTTCTGCCAGCCTTGTCATGCTCATATTACCCCTCTTCTCAAGTCATTTCATTGGCTCCCTATCCATTTCCAGATCCAGTTCAAACTTCTCCTGCTGACCTATTCGTGCATTCACTCTGTAGCTCCTCACTACCTTTCCTCTCTTATCTCTCCCTACACTCCTCCTCGGGAACTCTGTTCTTCTGTCAAATAGCTTCTGTCTGTGCCCTTCTCTTCTATTGCTAACTTCAGACTTCACTCCTGTCACCTGCTGCTCCTTATTCCTGGAAGAAACTGATTCTGTACATCAGGAACATTCTCTGAGCCTTTTCAAATCCAGGCTGAAAGCTCACCTCTTCGCTGTTGCTTTCGGATCTTGACTCACCTGGTCTTCTTTGTGTTTCCTTACCATTCTCCCTAGATGTATCCTGTGTCTACAGCTACTGTGTTGTTTATCTTGATTAGATCTGTAAGCTCTGATGAGTAGGGACCATCTTTTACATGTGTCTGTGCAGCACTGTGTATGTCTTGTAGCACTATACAAATGCTCAGTAGTAGTAGTAGTTGTAGTAGTAGTAGTGACCCCAGAGATATGTAATAAATTGCCAGAAGAACATAGAGGAATAGATTCCTTGCTTGCTTTTAGAAAAGAACTGAGATACTTTTTACTCTCCTAGAAGAAGTATGATTAGTGAGTTATTGGGCTTATGTTAATGATCTGTGAGGATATTTTTAATGGGTTTGTTTTCCTGTTATTTTGTTTATTATTCTGTTTTAATTGTAAATGTAAGCCATCTTGAGTGGTAAATTTCCCAAAGAGAGGGTATGTTAAATTTTATAAATAAATGTCTATGCCTGCTTTCAAGGCGTGATCTCTACTACTTATGCTAGTTTTTTATAGACACTTAGGCGTCTATGGGGTATATTTACTAAGACGGGATAAAGGTTAACCCATGCTAAATGCAACTAGGTCCAATGTTTTTCAATGGGACCTAATTACAAATAACACAGGTCTTTACAATATGGGCACCTGGTTACTCTCTTATCCCAGATGCCCTGTTATAAAATTACCCTCCACAAATCAGTTGGCCTTTTTCTGCTATCATCTACTGTGTTAGTAAACTACTATTTTTAAGTATTTTTCAAAATGAGGACTGCTCTCTATTTTAACAACACAGTATGGATATCTTTAAGAGATAACAAAATGGTGGTATGGTTAGCACTCAGTGTATACTGCTTCTAAGCAGAAACATAGCTTTAACACCTGACTCAAACCTGGAATGTCAGAGCTAGCAAAGCTGAAGCAGCAGATACTACTCCTCCCAGAGGTAGACTGAACAAAATAAAGTGAGTTCAACAGTCAGCCAGCTATTGTGCTTTAACAATGCAGCATAATAGAGCAGCGCTATACAGAAGGGTGATGTAGAAATGCACATTAAATCCTATTCTGCTGTATCCATATAACATTGTACTGCAAGTTAATTAAAGTTAATTGGTAAAATGTAACCTATTTGCTTTAACTGTTAATGTATTTTGATATCTGTTTACAGTCCAGACCAACTGAACTGTACACATTGATAGCACTGACAGATCCCAATGTTAATTCTCTACTCTGTGGACCTGCTATATTTGCATATCCCTCTTTATTATGGTACAGTGTCTATGCCTTATATTCAACCATATATGTAGACACATAGCCCTAATTATATCTGTTTATAGATTCCTATAACTCTTCACGTATCATATGTATATATCTGCACTATTCACCAGTATGCGTGTCTCCTTATGCACAGTTTTCAGTTTCTTCTCTAGAAGGCGAATGAGTTGTCTGGCTAGATGAAATTGTGAAAAATTCCTAATGTAGAACAGCTAAATATGGCTGCCATTATAAAAATAAAACATATATATACTTTCAGTATATATGAAAAAGAAAACATTTTGAGAACAGGCTTGCCTCTATGAGTGAATGAAGGTTATCCTACCCACCTACAGTATAATGCAGGGGCAAAGTATAATACCATGTTATACCCAAATAAATGTTAGTGAACTTTCAAAGGGAAGCTGTTTGGGTTAGTTGCCTTTGAAAACTCACTACAGTTGTACGTTATCTGTCTTGCAATTAACCAACTTCCTTGTAATAAAAAAAAAGAAATCTTTCCTGGAGTCTTCCAGCTTTTTTATCCTCTGGTGCCATGCGCCATTTTGGGCACTAGGCCCAACTTTCCTCTACAATGGAAAAACCCGCCTCGGGTTTTAAAAAGTGTTCCAAGTGTGGCGGTACCATCTCCGTTACCGAC
This sequence comes from Ichthyophis bannanicus, assembly GCA_033557465.1. Taxonomy (NCBI): domain Eukaryota; kingdom Metazoa; phylum Chordata; class Amphibia; order Gymnophiona; family Ichthyophiidae; genus Ichthyophis; species Ichthyophis bannanicus. The sequence continues at coordinate 363,930,148 of CM066032.1, read as the reverse complement.
ACCCATGAGTGGTGCATCAAATGTTTAGGTCCTGACCACTCTATCTCCGAGTGTGTTGCCTGTGGGATGATGTCAAAGAGGGGCCGGCAAAACCGAGCTGCTAAACTTAGCACCCTTTTTCCCTCCGATGCAGCATCTGTGGCATCAACATCTTCCAGGGATTCGTCTTCCTCCCATGGATCTCAGGTAACTAAACATAAGTCTAGCCGGTCCTCAAAGGGTAGATCTCCTTCTAAGTATCGAGATGCCTCTGGCGTTGCCCTTCAGGGACTCACACCGGCAAAATTGCCCCGGTGGGAGGCTTCGGCTTCCAAAGCATCATCGGTGCTCCAGGATGTTCTCGAGGCCCCAACCTCGGCAGAACTACTGGTGCCATGCTCTGGGGTACCGGCCGCTTCGCCCGATACCGATACCCAAGCATCGGTGGCGTCGATAGACCAGAGATTTTGGCTATTGAACGCAGTACTGCACTGTACACATTGATAGCACTGACAGATCCCAATGTTAATTCTCTACTCTGTGGACCTGCTATATTTGCATATCCCTCTTTATTATGGTACAGTGTCTATGCCTTATATTCAACCATATATGTAGATACATAGCCCTAATTATATCTGTTTATATATTCCTATAACTCTTCACGTATCATATGTATATATCTGCAGTATTCACCAGTATGTGTGTCTCCTTATGCACAATTTTCAGTTTCTTCTCTAGTAGGCGAATGAGTTGTCTGGCTAGATAAAATTGTGAAAAATTCCTAATGTAGAACAGCTAAATACGGATGCCATTATAAAAATAAAACATATATATACTTTCAGTATATATGAAAAAGAAAACATTTTGAGCACAGGCTTGCCTCTATGAGTGAATGAAGATTTTCTCACATTGTCCTACCCACCTACAGTATAATGCAGGGGCAAAGTATAATACCATGTTATACCCAAATAAATGTTACTGAACTTTCAAAGGGAAACTATTTGGATTAGTTGCCTTTGAAAACTCACTACAGTTGTACGTTATCTGTCTTGCAATTAACCAACTTCATAAATATTTACTCTAGAAAATAATAGATTTCTTTGGTTGGTGTCCCATATCTCATTTTTCTATCCAGCAGCTTATTTTTCAGGGCCTTCTGATCTTTGTATCTTTTTTTTCCATCCTTTCCTCTGCTTTACTTTGTCATTCAAATGTAACAGTCCCAGAAAAACGGTATTCAAAAAGTAAATAGCCAATAATATGCAGTACCGTGAATCCCCCTCTCAACACTTCACCAAATATTGGCCTGTATTATCTATATATCCCTGTTTTAATAAGCTTTTACGGATCACCTATTCTCGGGGGAGAAATTTACGGGATGTTTTGGTGAAATCTGCGGTTTCTGTGGATCGACCAAGTTATCCGGCTGTTAGGTCGGGGTCCCATTTGCCATGCAATCAATGTAGCTACTGTGATACTGCTATTTCCGGCCCAGTATGGTCTGACCCAGGGTCAGGTCGCAATTTTCATCGAAGATGGCAGACTACATGCATTTCCACCTTTGTAGTATATCTGTTGGAATGTCCTTGTTTATTACGTTATGTGGGGAGTACTACGAGAGCGATAAAAATTTGACTGGGTGAGCATGCCTCACGGCTTCGTCAATCTGTATTGACGGCCCCAGTAGTACAACATTGTCTTGATCAACATCATAACTTTGAACATTTGAGATGGACAGTGATTGATCACGTCCCGCTGGACCCTGGGGGTGGGGATCGAACGGCGAAGTTACGTAGATTGGAACAGCGTTGGATATTTACCTTACGGACTGTTTCTCCTGCTGGTTTGAATCGCGAAATTGACTGGTTGGGATTCTGACGGTTCATTCTGAAAACTGTCTTTACATGCCTTTCACTATAGGGAAACCCGAGATGAGTGGGGAAGTCCCTTATGATGATTGGTGTTCTCTGGTTGGTGGGCGTTTCTGTGGGCAGCCTATCCTGAGCCAGCTTCTCTCTTTTCAACAGCTGCTTGTTCGGCGTTTTCTGGCGGTTGAAGGAAGTTTGGACACACTACAATTTATTGAGAGCACTTGATACAGAGGCTTCAGGCCTCGAAACGTGCACGTCGTGTGACGGACCAGATAAGTGTGATTTTTGTACTTGTTTTATGAAGACAATTAGGGTATGAGAATATTTAAATAAAAAAAGGGGCATGTACTGCGTGTGAGGTCAAGGTTTTTCTCTTCCTCTTGCGGTTTATGCCCAACAAAAATATGGTGAAGTGTTGAGAGGAGGATTCACGGTATTGCATATTATTTACTTTGTCATTCACCTAGCAGCATTTAAAGCAAGTGGGGGAGCTTTTAAGATTGGAATCTTTCCTAAACTCAAGTATTCATCTATTGCAATTATTTCTATTGTTTGTTTGTTTTTTCAGTTTCCTTAACTTTGTCAGTATCCTTCCAGGTTATTCAGCATTAATATGCCACCAGAGTTCTGTTTTCCTTTTTCTACTGCACACAAATATACTGCATATATATGTTGGCTCTATTGGCTCTATTACGAGAGGATTCCTTTATGGGGGATTCCTTTATGTGGAACTTGCAGTAGTAGCTCAACAGAGCTTGCCCCCTTCCTGCTGGAGCATTCTGAACATCCATGTGGTGCCCCAGGAGTCGGGGGAGGAGCATTCCTTAGATAAAGTGTTGGAACAGAGAATCCAAAGAACAAATAACTAGGTTTGAGATCGGAGCCATCAGTTTGGCCCTCTTAATATTACAAAGCTTCCTTAAAAGCAAAGTGATAAGGGCCCATTCAAACAGTGCAACAGCCCACAGCATACAGTTGTGGTCAACATTATTGGCACCCTTGCATTTTAGATATGTTCTGCACAATATCTTGAGAAATAATTGGAAATATTCCAACTGTATGTCATCAAAATATCTTAATAGTATCTTCAAAGGTATACAACAAGAAAAAATGTCTGTGAAATTTAGACATAATTTCTGAGAAAAAAACCCCTTCACAGTGATGCTAGCCTCCAACGTTTCATGTGGCCATCTATAAGTTTCATATATCTGTCTGCTGGTAGTTTCTCCCACTCTTCAATTGCAGTTTGAAAGCTTCCAGAATTCCTTTACTAATGGCAAATTTCAGCTCTTTCCAAAGATTCTCGATTGGACTGAGATTAGAACTCATTGCTGACCAGTTTATAACAATGCATTTTTTCCTTCTTAACTATTCTTTTGTACTTTTGGATCATGTTTTGGGTTATTGTCCTGCTGGAGGACTCATGACCTTTGACCCAGACCTAGCTTTCTGATAATAGGTAGCAGATTCCATTCTAATATACCTTGTTAGTCCTCTGACTTCATGATTCCTTTAATACATTCCAGGCCTCCAGTTCCTGAGGCAGTAAAACAGCCTCACAACATTATGGAACCTCCAACTTATTTAACTATAGGAAGGGTGTTTTTTTCCTTATAAGCTTCATTTCTTCACCTGTATATATATCGCTTGTCTGCATTGCCAAAGAGCTCAAGTTTGGTTTCATCTGTCCACAGAACATTTTCCCAAAAAGATTGTGGGTTCAGGCAAAGATCAGGTGTGCCTTTCTATATCTGTCTTTGAGCAGTGGGGTACTCCTTGGCCTTTGCCCATGAACACCTTCTTTGTTTAATGAATGACATATAGTGTGGGTTGAAATCACCACTCCAGATTGATCCAGGTCAGCCTTAAGCTCTTTGGATGTTGTAAGTGGTGTTTTTCCAACAGTTCCACTAACCTTTAAAGACTTCTTAGATTAATTTTTCTCTTTCCACCTTATCCTAGGAGGTTCTTGACAGTTCCATAAGCAGAAAACCTCTTAATAACATTGCTTACTGTAGATACAAGGTTTTTGGAGATGGTCTTGTTCCCCTTTGAAGTTTGATTTTTGGTGGTGATGGTTGTTCTAATGGTCTCCATTGAAAATGGAACAGGGAGTGAATGTGGCCATTTTAAACATTTATTTATCTGGTTTTATATACTGCTTTATCATTTCAATCAAAGTGGTTTACATTGAAACTTAAGCTTGGTAATGTACATTAAACAGGGGCATTGATAACTTGGATTTTTCTGAGGCAATGGAGGGTTAAGTGACTTGCCCAAGGCCACAAGGAGTGCTAGTGGGAATTGAACCCTGGTCTCTGGGTTCCCAAGCCAGTGTTCTTAACCATTAGGCTACTCCTCCATTCCACATTAGAGCCATCATTCATTGGTTGATTCAAGTTATGTGAGTACTGAGAGTTGATCACTGGTGTGTCTAATTTTACTGCATTGGGAATGTGGTTCTTCTGTTCAAATTGATATTAATTGTTTATAAGAGTGCCAATAATCATGTCCTCGGCGGACACATATGCACAACCAGTGGGGGGATGCCTCCAATACCAGATCAAAACCCAAACAGAAACAACAATCATCAGTCTTACAGGAGAAGCCCTGATGAAGGAGTAAGAACATTTATTGAATTTGGGCTTGTCTTTTGTTCCGACCATTGGATATGACCCATTTAAGATGCAGGTGGCACTACAGAAATTATTTAGGAAACTTCAGCTGATAAAATTTGTTGCTGATAAACCTGCCTTCCCTGATATTTCTATTTTGTGGAATCCATCTAAAATGGATTCTCCCTGGGGTTATTGACCCTGTCATCTCTATTTTTAAAAATTTGGTTATGTCCCATTTGCAGACTTTAGAGACAACTTTCCGGACACATCATTCCAACATCACGAAAGCTGAGAGTAGAGCTTTGACTGAATTGTGGATTTGTGATCAATGAATTTTTTGGGGTATGGATAAAGGGGCAGTGGTAGTCATCCAGACTTTTGGTGCCTATTATAATGGTTTGAAAACACAGCTTCAGGACACCCACTATTACCAAAAACTTTCACGGATCCAACTCCTTCTTTGAAGAGCATGATAAAGGAGATAACCATGGCAATACACTTGCATAAGAGCCTTTGCACTTTGTACTCCCACCCTCTGGAATACTCTACCCCCCACACTACGGACATCCAGTCATATCAAGCCTTCAAAAGACACCTCAAGACATACCTTTTTGAAGAACATTATGGCACAATTCCTCTGGCTCATCCTTAGCAGGAAAACCCACCTCTTTCACAGAACAGCCCCTCCCTTCCCCTCCTCCCTAAACAGCCATCCAAGCAATGGCACTCCCATTCATATGTAATATGACTTCAAACTGAGATGTCCCAATCTGTACTATTAAATACTAACTCTTATCCCTATGGTCATCTTGTTCATTGTTTCAAAAATATTTTGATGTAACTTGTATGCACCCCTGTTTCTCTCATTTGTATATTGTTCGATGTAAACTGTTTTGACTGGTAGAAAAATGTATACCAAAACCAGATAAATGAATGAATAAATTTCACTACTAAGGAGGTTATGCCGAAACACGAATAGCGGAGTTGCACATCCAGCTTGGACATGCATACCCCGCTATTCGCAGGGATCTTATTCCGTGTCCGGGGAGTGATGGATGGGGGTGGAACAGAGGCAGAAAGTAGGCAGAGCATGGGCTGGTGTCCAGGGGGTGACAGATGGACATGGGACTTATTCCACCTTGGAGATGGAATAAGTCCTGGGAGCAGCAGAAGTAGGGCCTAGCAACACCAACCCACCCATGATGTGGATGAAGGTGAGTCCCCACAGCATGACAAGAATCAGGCAGTGGGTAAATCCAACATGTTCCACTATCGGGCCTGCTTGTTCCTACTGGGCATCCTGGTGCCATGGCAACAGGATGCCACGGCACTGGCACACTTGCAGGAGCACTGAATGGTGTGGACAGATAGCCTGCTGTATGTCTTCCCGCTCAGGATATTGTGTGCCCCGCCCATCTAAGTGCCTGATCCTGCACCTGCAGGAATGTTAAGCTTCTGTAGTTGCAGAATTGGGTGCACCTGTGCCCTGTCCATAATGTAGCCATCCAAATGGCCTGGACGTGCAAATTAGGGAATTGGCCTCTAAATGTATAAATGCCACCTCCACCATTGCCTCCCCCTGGTTTTGGCCCCTCTTCTGGATAAAATGTGACTGTTTAGTCAGTTATATGTCCCATTTTTATCTGTAAAGTGGCTGAAAATACAAGCACAAGCCAGTTATGCATTTGCCACCTACTGACAAACTCATAACTTATTTTGAATATCAGGTTCAATGTTTTTTATTAGCAGGAATGCTACATTAATATTAGTAGGTTAATATGCAAAAGGTTCCATGGTAAAAGAGTACTTTATTATTTTAAATAAGCCTTTCTATTTACCACCCCCATTTCCAACAGAGGCCAATCCAGGTCACAAGTACTTGGCAGGTACCCAAAGTCCACAGCTTCCACAATGCTCATCCTTGGGTAAGCAGTAGATTTCCTGAGTCCTCTTTAATAATGGTTTATGGACCTTTCCTCCAGGAACTTGTCCAACCCTTTTTTAAACCCAGCTATGCTAACAGCTTTTACTATATCCTCTGGTAACAAATTCCAGAGTTTGATTATGCGTTGAGTGCAAAAATATTTTGTGTTATTAGTCTAAAAAAACCAGTAAGCTCGACTCCAAGAAGGTAGACTCCTACAGACCAATAGCTAGCATACCACTTCTAGCCAAGATCATCGAGAAAGAAGTTCAAGGACAGATACAAGACCACATTGAATCCGCCTCACCGCTGGACCCCTGCCAACATGGTTTCCGGGAGTCCCATGGAGTGGAAACGCTCCTTACTACCCTTTATAACAACATAATCACTGGAATCAACAACATACACCAAGGGTATGCCCTCATCTTCTTAGACATAGCCGCTGCCTTTGACTCGGTAAACCACGAGATTCTCCTGTGGCGTCTTAGGGAAAAGGGTATTCATGATATGGCTTTAGAATGGTGCAAATCATACTTATCCGACAGATGGCAACATGTACGTTCGGGAGCCTCCGCATCAAAGTCTTTCCACCAGAGACAGGGCGTTCCACAAGGCTCCTCCCTATCTGCCCTGATGTTCAATATTTACATGCAGCCTATCTGTAATCTCATCAAATCATTCAACGCTGAATGCCTAATTTATGCAGACGACGTGCTACTTTACACGCCTTTCACAACAGAACATCTGGACCTCTCCCCACTGACCGATTGCTTTAATGCAGTGTCCGACTGGCTCCAGACTCAGAACCTTCGAATGCAACACAAGAAAACAGAGATCCTTTTCATTACAAGGAACCGTAATTTCAACCCGCCCCCCCCCCCCATCTAAAGGTTAAGGAAGCAGAACTACAAACCAAAACCACAATCCGATACCTGGACACCTTGACATGACAACGCACATAAGTAACAAAGTGAAGTCAGTATACCACAAGATCTGAACCCTCAGGCACATTCGTGCTCTGCTAGAGCCAGATGGCTTCAGGACAATTTACCAAGCACTGATCATTCCACACTTCGACTACGCCAACGCAATTCTCCAGGGGCTCCCACAATCCACCTTGATCCCACTTCAGCTTGCGATGAACGCCGCAGCAAGAGTTCTACACGGCGCACCCAGAAGCGAGCACGTGACACCCATCCTGAAACAGCTGCACTGGCTCCCGATTCATGGCAGAATCACCTTCAAGACCCTATTACTGACATTCAAAGCCATCAATGGGCTCTCAACTTCTTCCCTCGCAGAACTGATCCACACCATACCCCCCAACAGGTCCAGAAGGTCTGCAGCAATCAATACTCTGGAAGTCACAAAAACGATAACCCAATGCACCAAATCAACAGCAAACCAGGGCCTTCAAGTTCTGTGCACCCACATGCTGGAATGCCCTACCACCCACCATCCGTGCAATTCCAAACCTAACCCAGTTTAGGAAATCACTGAAGCACCATCTCTTCCTCAAGTACTACCCTGAAACCAATACACGTACAACCCCTTCCCCATCCTAGAACGGCAAACCATCATACTTGCTATCCAATCTTAACTCAGCCTATCTCCGATTCAAATTAAACATGACGCCTATATGTATATATATGTATATAGTTCCCCTGTTAGCCAAGTTTTAGTACCCATTCTCTGTAAACACAGAGCAGCTCGCCGCCTTGCTGTAAGTTTTATGTTCTATGTAAACTGCGCTGATGCCGAATAGTGCGGTATATAAGAAACTGAAAATAAATAAATAAATGGGTTACATTGTAACTTCATTGCGTGTCCTCTAGTCTTTCTACTTTTTTGATGGCATAAACAACCAATCTGTGTTAACCCTTTCCACTCCATTCATTAATTTACAGACTTCTATCATATCTCCCCTCAGTCTCTTTTCCAAGTTGAAGAGCCCTAACTTTTAAGCCTTTCCTCATAGGGGTATCCTTCCATTCCCTTTACCATTTTGGTGGCTCTTCTCTGTACCTTTTTCTAATTCCGCTTTATCCTCTTTAAGATACGGTGACCAGAATTGCACACCTATTCAAGGTGCGGTCAAACCATGGAACAATATAGAGGCATTATAATATCCTTGGTTTTATTCTCCATTCCTTTCCTTATGATTCCTAGTATTCTATTTGCTTTCTTGGCCACCGCTGCACACTGGGCAGAGGGTTTCAACTTATTATCCATGATGATGTCTAAATGTTTTTCCTGGTGGTGGTTTCTATGGTGGTTCCTTGCATCGTGTAACCAAAGTTTGTTTTGTTCTTTCCCAGGTACATAATTTTGCACTTGTCCACTTTAAATGTCATCTGCCATTTGGATGCCCAGTCTTCCAATTTATCAAAGTTCGCTTGCAATTTTTCACAATTCTCTTGTGTTTTAACAACTTTGAAAACTTTGAAAAATTTTGTGTCATCTGCAAATTTTATTACCTCACTCGTTATTTCCATTTCTAGGTCATTTATGAATATGTTAAAAAGAAGCGGGCCCAGCACAGATCCCTGGGATACTTCACTATTTACTTTTCTCCACCTAACAGTATTATTCACAACTTAATTTTTTTGTCAGACCTTTCATTCAAAGTTGCTATAACCAGCTGCTTTCAGCGCTTGAGTCCATTTTTTTCAATTTTGTTGTGATCAATAATACTCTTTTGTAAAACTCAGAAGAGATCTCTACTTATACAATCTCTGCTTATACAATAAACTTTGGAATATCCATGTTGCCAACCACAACTGCCACGTTTCAAATAATGTTGATCACAATTGTATACATGGGCAAAAGTACACACTAACAGCCTCATAGCACATACTTATATCCGGAATGAGCCTAAGCAGTTTCAGAAGAATATTCGGGGTGGAGTTTGGATGTGCATATTATAAAATGCATGCACATGCATGTAAAAGTTGCTGCATTTTAATTGATTGCAGGTTTTTTTTAGGTTATCATCATAAATAGGTCTATAGCAGTGGCTAAATTGTTCTCAAAGTTGCTGAGGCCTTGATATCCAGGTTTTGTCTTACGTTAGAAAAGAAAAGAGGTTTCATATGGAAATTTTGCATGACTGAAATATCCTCGAGTTTATAATATGTATAAAATGTTAATAGAAACCTATAGATGCAAGGTTTTGTCTTGTGTAGTAGTCAGCAAATGTAAATGAACCACTTGGTGGCAGCAGAATATCTATGCACTTCGGTTATGAGGGCAATATTGTTGAAACTCTCCTTTCTACAGTAGCTGTATATGTATGTTGAATTCCCAGTAGAAGAATTAACCACACATTGATTTTTCTTTTACCTGCTCTTTCCCCGAACCTAATTTAGAGGAGTCCTGCACTTTTCTTCATCTGTTGTCCTCACTGTTTCAATCTGGTTTCTCCATGACTTAAACAAAATCATTCTGGTTATGTTTGCCCATTTAGATCATCTTCCTTGAATTCTTTGATAGAAAATCCATTATAGAAAGTATTAACTGCTCTCATCCCTGAAAAAAGTAAAAGCTATGATCTATGTAAATTAAATCCTCAAACTTTCACTTATCTGAGACACATAATTTAAGAAGTAGGAATGTGCATTGTATTGGCATGCAGTATGTTTGGGCATCTAAAACATTTTGTGACTGAAATCTCTTGTGCACTTTTATACCTATGAATTAACACACATAAAATCAATTTTCATACTTAAAAAATATTTAGCATGCATACAATGCACATATAAAATGAATTTGGGGAAAAACACAAAAAAAACCCCATAAAATAAGGAAAAATTGAGAAAATAACAGAAACAAACTACATTTTTTGCAGTGCCATCCACCTTATTAACTTACTCCTGAGGTCAGGCCTTCTATATGGTAGTGTAGCCCTGGTATGCTCCTTGAAGACCACTGAGGAAAAATGACATGTGGATGTGTCCAGGGTATAGGCCAAGAGTGTGTTAGGAAAATGAAAGAGCACGTTAACTAAAATTCACTAAGCAGTTAACACATGTTCTAGTATGCAAAAGCATTGGCATGGGTGCATCGTAAAGGTTACCATGCACTAAAAGCACTACCATGCTCAAAACTAGATTTGGTGGTAAGCTGGCAAGAGGAGCATGGAATGGACGAGAGTTAGTGGAGAATGTGGTTCTGCAGCTAATGCAGCAGATAGTGTGAGACAGTTAACACCACCCCTACTTAATCCATATTAAAGAACTGGAAACATTTTACCTTGGACCCACCCTCCCACCACACACACACAAACATACACACGCCATCCAATAAAAATGCAGCAGGCCTTTTCCCGTACATTTTTCTATCATAGTTTTCTTCCTGGCATGGTACATGATGGAGGCTGAGATACATGTGAGCATAGTTCGTGTAATGAGCCCTACCACCATCTCCTCATGTATGGACCAGCTGCAATAGGTCATAAGGAGCCAGATTAGGATTTACAATTGTTTCCCTATTGACAGGTAACAGTAGGGAACCCATAGGGAGAATTCAGAAATCATTGCTTGCCTACCTAATGCTATGGGAACTATTGATTGTACACATATAGGGCCCGATATTGAATTGAGCCGGCTATGCTGCAGCTTATAGCCATCCCTGCCAACCTCTAACCCCGGATATTCAATTCTGGAGCCATATGTGGCCCTGGCATTGAATATCCAGGATTGCTACACATACCCCAGAACTGCAGAAGCTAGCCAGATAGCAGCGATATTGCACTGCTGCCTGGCTAGCTCCCGCGGATAAAACTAAGCCAGCTTTTACTTCACCTAGTTTTACCTGCAGGTTGCTAACTGGATAGCGGTGCAATATCACCACTACCCAGTTAGGGACTGTCGCCACCTCTGCTCCACCCCAGAACACCCACGACATGCCCCAGTGCTAAGTGGTTAGCATCGGGACATGTAGAGGAGATAATCAGGGCTAGTCAGGGCACTAACCATGTTAGTGCCGTTGAATATCCCGTTCAGCGGCATTTACACAATTTACAGGTCTGTAAACCATGTAAATGCCTTTCGAATATTAGGTCCATAGTGTTTATTCCACTTGGTGACAGGGAAACTATTTTTCTCAATCATTATCATTTCCATTCCCTGTATGTGCAGGTGATCTGTGATACTCAGAAGAGGTTTGAATACGCAACATAATTGGTGCATACGTACAAAAGGGGAGAGTGTTTCTGATGTTATAGTGTGTGCAGTGATTGGTGAGCTTCAATATGAACATAACTGGAGAAGATTCAAAAGTAAGGATCCAAGTCTTCAGGAAAATTAACAGGCCAATGCAGAAAACTAGCATGGCTTTAAGCACAGATAATGCCACTTTTAAGCACACTTACTGTTATTGTCAAATGCAGAAAAGAGATGGACACATGCGTAAACAGAAACGGAAAAACTAGCTCACAATTAACAGCAAGAGTTTTTAAATACATTTAAATTATAGACAAATAAACTGCACATAATAAACTAGTATGCAAATATTGATTGCGCCTGATGAAGGGAATGCGTTGAGGATTTCACAATCAGTCTTAGCCCTAATATCTCAATGACTGGGTCTGAGGTGGCTTAAACATCTAGCGTGCCCCCCCCCCCCCGACAGTATTTTAATGCAACAAAACAAATAGGAACTGAAGTGAGGAAGAACTTGAACTATCCTCAGAAGACTATGCTTATGAGGAGTTAGCTAAACTAATAGTGGACAAAATGATGGTGCAAGAGGGATTAATTTGAGTGTGTTAAAAGAATTTAGAGAAGTACAAACAGCTCTACTGTCTGACCTTTTCAATGCTTCTTTAGAGTTGGGAGTAATCCTGTAGGACTGGAGATGTGTGAATGTGGTTCCTCTCCACAAAGTAAAGTAAGGAACAGGTAAGTAACTACAAACCAGTTAATCTGACTTCTGTGGTGAGTAAATTAATGGAAACACTGCTAAAGCAGAGGTTGAGACAGTTTCTGGAATCCAAGGCCTCTGACGCCGTTTCTCATTAATGTCTTAGAAATAAATCAAATGCCCTTGGGATGGAACCTAAGTGACTGACTGGTTAGAAACTGAGGCAACAGAAGCTAGTAATAAATTAAGTTTACTCTGAAGATCTGTCTTTGGTCCTGTATTTTTTAAAACTTTTGTAAGTGATATTATGATGGTCTTTTAGGAAACGTTTGCCTTTTTGTGGATCATCAACTGGGTAGATCCCCTGGAAGGTACACTGGATAGCAAAAGGAGGAATCTAGCAAAGCTTGATGAATGGTTGAAAATTTGGCATCTAAGTAATAATATCAAAAAATGAAAAGTCATGCATTTGGACTGCAGACACTCAAAGGAGTAATACAGTGCAGACGGTGAAGTACTCTTCAAAAGAAAATTGGGATGATCATATCAGATTAATTTAAACTAGACCAACAGGTAGAAAAGGTGATGGCAAAAGCCAGAAGGATGCTTATGTGCATAGGGAGAGGAATGGGCAAAAAAGGAAGTGATAGTGCTTTTGTATAGTCTTTAGTGAGACCACATATGGAGTACTGTGTACAGTACGGTGTACAGTTCTATATCTTCAAAAGGTTAAAAACACCCAGAGGACGGTTACTAAAATGGTTATTAGTCTTCATCATAAAGCATAAGGGATCTACTTTGGAGGAAAGGCAGGAGGCGAGAGATATGGTAGAGACATTTAAATACCTCTGTGGTATAAATGCGGAGGAGATGGCTTTCTTTCAATTGAAAGGAAGCTCTAGAATGATAGGTTATGAGACAAAGGTGAAAGGCGATAGACTCAGGAGTAATCCAAGGGAATATTTCTTTATGAAAGGGTGATGGATGTGTGGAACAGCCTCCCACTGGAGACGAGAACTGAATTTATAAAAAAAAAAAAAAGACATGGTTCAAGTGCAGAGGCTGATTCTCTATAACGAATGATCTTGTCCCTAGTAACATGTACCTATTCAGTAGTATTACATCAGTAAATAGATTGTAAATAGTTTCCCATGTTATCCAAGTTCCTTCCCTGTTATCTGTAAACTCATGCAAGTTGACTGTACTGAGATTTTTGTTTTATGTGAACCGCGCTGATGCTGAATAGTGCGGTATATAAGAGAATTTAAATAAAATAAATAAATAAATAAATAAATAAATCTCTGTAGAAGAGAAAAGCATTGTAGAGCTTAATTTTTCTTATAGATGGGCAGACTAGATAAGATGTGTAGTTGCTTTTTAAATTTCTGTGGTCCCTTGCTATTATCTGTGAACAGGACAGTTCGGAAAATGAGCGCTGCAATAATTCTTCCCTGCACATTATCGCAGACCCACTGAGACGGAATGCAGGTTCTCATGATGTTAAGATATTGTTCTGATACTCCCTCACTGCTTGCAGCTCTACTCTTCCTCCCTCTTCCTGTCCTCTCAGACATTCATTGAAAAGACAGCCCTCCTTAAATACCAGGATGGAGAGCTAAGGCAATAAATGCTGCTGCGTAGTAAATTACCATGCATTAGCATAGTGGTACCTCTAAAATACTGTGCAATAACGATTAATGCATCCTAAATGGTTGCTCCTGCACTCCCGTCTCCTCGATGTGGACACACACCTATTTCAGTCAACGCCTTTGGCGCTGCCAATTTCCTGCTAAAGAGCATTGAATTTTGATGTTAACCTATGTTAACAGCAAAAATTAGCCACACATTAGTAAACAGGTGCCCAAATGTCCTCCTTGAGAAACAAAGAAATGGAAATAGTACAAGACGACAGAAATGTGCCTTCATTAGCACACCTTAAAAATTCCAGTGCGCACAAAATTGGTTTAAGCTTATTTTTAGCCTATGAATTAATGCATGCACAATCAATTTTCATATGTTAAAACATTATAATGTCATCAAAACGTTTCTATTAAACTGACTGTGAAATGAGCAGAAAAAGTCTGAAAGTTGTGGAAAAAGTTTAAAAGTGCCTGAAAAGAAACCAAATATTTTCCCATGCACATTCCTATCAAAGGGAGTCTGCAGAGTGGACAGGGGTAAAAGGCAACATGAAGCTGTTTACTGCTAACTTCCTAACAGTGCTGGCAAGAATTCAGGGACAGTTCTTGATACTGCAAAGAAAGTAGCTTCATGTCATGGTGCAAAAATGCATTAATCCTGGAGGTCTTCCTGAGTTTGGGAGTTCGGATGGAGCCATCAACTGATAAATGTCGAAGTAAGAATCAAAATTCCATTGAGAGAAAGAGATCCAAGATAGCTGCTTAGATCGTTGTGCTGCCCAATGGACTTTTTTTGTTATGCTGAAGAGAAATGGAAAGACCCACCAGAAGCCTCCTTAACTTGTGGGAACTCTTCCTTTGTCTCATACTTCTGGGCCTATGGATTTGTTTGTCTGAAGGGAGGAGATGCAAGATTTAATCGGCAGCGTTCTGGACCAGTAGACACCAGGGCCAGTCAGCTCAGCATCTTCTTCCAGTTGTGGTCTATCGCCAGAGCTGCATCTACCTCCTGGTGTGCCTGCTGGAGTTACCCTCCCCGAGGTCTCTGGTGCCCTTGACCCCGTGTTAGGCTGTGGTGAGTCACTGGTAGGAGGCAGCACCTCAGAGCTGGGTCCAGCATTGAGGTTGACATCAGGAACCATAATGCCAGCAACAGGAGAGCTTCAAGCACTTGGAACTGTAGGAGTGTTGCCAGTAGAGGCAATACCGAAGGCAGCATCAGCAAGTGCTCCTATTTCCTTAGGGGCAATGGAGGCTGGAGCTGAATCTCTATCTTTTTCTTTCTCATTGGAGTGCCCAGCAGTGTTTTCATTGGAGGCAATTTAGAGAGCCATCTCATAACTTGATAATGTTATGGTTCAGTAAACTAACAAGATTGCTTCTCAACTACGGAGTATTTCAGCACAAGTGTTAAAAAATTCTGCTGAGCTGGTAAATGTTAAAGAAACCGAGAAGGTTCTGCAAGCAGAGGTTCAGAAGCATGAAAACCATGTAATAAAGGGTTTATCTACCATCAAGGTTAAAGCTGAGTTGTTAGAGAAACAAGCTCGATCCTTGAATTAACCTGGATAGCCCAGACACCCGGCCTGTCAGAGCACACCCCACCTTCCTTGACCAACCACATCTTATTACTTTTCCCTCGTTCCACTCCCACAAATGACAACACACGTAACTGGTGAACAAACATGGTCACAGCTTTATTAATACAACTTTGTTTGAAAATCGCACCAAGCCAATAATAACTTATTATAAACACATTCCATCTCTATCCCCCTACTGGACAATGTCCCCCACCAGCCGTATTATTAACAACGTGATGCAACGTCCTCTCTTTCAAACCTCCCCCCCCATCACCGCCAATCTTGCCATGTTATTAGCAAAGGCCGGCTCCTCTCCTCCTAGCTCCGGGTGAAGATCCCTACCGAGATCTTCGCCCACCCCCCGCACCGAGAACTGCACTCCCTTAGGACCTCACACCATTGGCTCGAGATCCAGCCACCAGTTTTGCTGCCAGGTAGTATTGCTTTCTTTGCACCCCCCCCCCCCCCCCATCCAATGAACTTAGCTACGATCATCAATGACTCGTCGGGTAACAGTTCCAGGGCCATCCATTTCAACTGTAGGTCCACTGGTGCCAGCCCAGGATGCTGGCCTAAAGGTTGCGATGGGGCCTGCCGCCTGGCACAGTATACAAAAAAATGGCCCTGCATCCACCATTCATCAGGGTAGAGATTTCCATCTGTAAGACAACAAATCTGGCTACCATCTGCAAAACAATACAGCCATTACAACACCTCCCCTACCCGCCCCATACACAGCCTGCCTCCACTTAGCCACTACTCCATTCTCCATCATTCTCCATTGGCTTGGGGGCAGACGTAGCCTGTATACACTCTGGACCGCCATCTGCCTATCTACTGAATTACTTCTTCCCTGAGTCCTGCTGCTGCAGCACTGGTAGTGGTCCCTCTCCAGAAAGAATGTGACGTGAACTGTCGCTCATCACAGTCTAGTTGTCGCAATGCCATGTGCAGCATTGCCGTGAACTGAAACTACGTCACCAGATACAAATCCTCATGCTGGAATAATAAACCCTCCGTCGCAGTACACTGGGTCATATAGGCCTGCAAGTTCTGTACGGGACAGGTAGGAAGCCATTCGGTCCTGCATAGAAGCACCCATTTGCCCCATCCATGCTGATCTGTCTTAGACTGGTGTATAAGGATATGGACTTGCACCCGCTAAACCACCACATACTTCCTATATAGCCGCCCCTCCCCCCCCCCCACAGCTCCCACCCTTCCCGAGCACCGCACCAACTCACTTATTCAAAAAGCCCCAAAAAAGGTGATGGAGAAGGTGGCTCGGAACAACTGTGCCTCGTAGGCTGAGTCTGTGACCACCTGCAGTGCCTCCCAAATGCGGGCCAGCAATTCATGAGACACCATGTGCTGCCAATCCCGTTGCTCTTCCGGGGAGGCGGCGGCCATGGGACACTTCAGGCTGACACTGTTGCTGCTGCAGCGGCAGCAACTTCTGCAACTAGTTTTTTTTTTCCCTTCAATTTCTTCAGAAGGTCAGGCTAGGCTGGGCTGGCCAGGGCTGGGATGGGGGAGGGGGGATAGCACAGGAAATAGTAATTTATTTATTTATTTATTATTTATTTACAGTCTCTTCTATACCGCACTATTCGGCATCAGCGCGGTTTACATGGAACAAAAATGCTCAGTACAGTTAACACGTATGAGTTTACAGATAACAGGGTAGAAAACTTGGATAACAGGGGCAACTATTTACAAAACAAACTGCGTAAAGTGATATGAACAGGAAGTTTCATAGAATCATATGTACCACTTGGGGTTAGAGAATCTGTCTAGGCGTGTTGTTGAGATTCCATTATTTGCTTAGGGGGTAGTGTCATTGATCTCCATGAGGTACTTGCTGAAGAGGTGGTGTTTGAGGGCCTTCCTAAACTGTGTTAGGCTCTTGATGGCCCGGATATTAGAGGGTAATGCATTCCAACATCTTGGCGCGCAGAGACTAAAGGCCCTGTTGGCTGTAGATGTGGTGCAATTTGTTAGTGCCTTCGGGACTTTTAGAGAGTTTATAGCCGTGGATCTTCTTGCTCTATTTGGGGATGTGGTGTGGATGAGGGCAGTTAAGGAGGCAGAGGAAAGCTTGTTAACAGCTTTGAATGTGAGTAACATGGTCTTGAAATCGATCCTGGCCTGGATGGGTAGCCAGTGTAACTGTATAAGCAGAGGCGTCACATGGTCGCTCCTGGAGGCTCCATGTAGAATCCTCGCTGCAGCATTCATGGCGAGCTGTAGAGGGTTCAAGATGGATTGGGGAAGACCTTGTAAAATGGCATTTGCATAATCAAAGTGAGGTATGATCAAAGCCTGGTAGATTGTCCTGAAATCATTTGGTTCAAGCAGGGAGTGTAGATGCCTGAGCGAGCGGATCTTGTAGTATATTGCTCTAACTGTGTTTCTTATGTGGGCCTTCATGTCTAGGCGTTGGTCCAAAGTGACCCCCAGGTAACGTATTGTGGGTTTAGATTGTAGCTCAGCTTCTTTTACTTTAAGATGTTGTGGTGGGGTAAAATTTGGGTTCCTCGTAATGAAGAGTACTTCCGTTTTCTTATGTTGTATTCGGAGGTTTTGGGACAGAAGCCAGTCGGATATTGCGTTAAAACAGCTCGTCAATGGGGAGAGGTCCAAATGTTCTGTAGAGAAGGGCATGTAGAGCAGGACATCATCGGCGTATAACATGCAGTCAACGTTGAAGGACCAGATGATCTTACAAATCGGCTGCATGTATATGTTGAACAATAGGGCAGAAAGGGAGGATCCTTGCGGAACTCCCTGGCTTTGGTGGAAAGGTTCTGAGATTGTCCCTCCAGAACGTACATGCTGCCATCTTCCAGACAGGTAAGATCTGCACCATTCTAGCGCTGTTCCATTGATGCCTTTCTCAATTAGTCGCCCTAAGAGAAGCTTGTGACTTACAGAGTCAAAAGCTGCAGCAATGTCCAGAAAGATGAGAGCAAACCCTTGACGGATGTTGTCAATGCCCATGATTATCTTGCAGAGGAGGGTGGTAAGTGTTTCCACTCCATGGAATTCCCTGAAACCATGTTGGCAGGGGTCTAACGGTGCAGCAGTGTCGATGTGGTCCTGTATTTGTCGTTGAACCTCTTTTTCAATTATCTTCGCGAGTAGAGGTATGCTGGATATCGGTCTGTAAGATTCTACCTTTTGGGGATCGAGCTTGCAGTTTTTTAGCAGAGGCGTAATAGAGGTATGCTTAAGAGCTGAAGGGAATGAGCCTGTTGAGAAGGATAGGTTCATTATTTTGGATAGTACTGGGCTGAAATGACTGCGGAGTTCCTTAATCCAGAAGGCTGGGCAGGGATCGGACTGGGATGTGGTGATATTAAGAGCCATGATGGTGTCTTCGATTCCTTTCTTGGTAGGGGTAGAGAATGCGGTTAGAGCTGTTGGGCCTTCTTGCTCAGTGGTGGCGGTTATTGTAGAGGTTTTGTTTGTCTGGCATAGCTTGGATTGTAAGTAGCTTGCAAAATCCTGTGGGTGTATCTCAAATTGGGGCCCGGGGGCTGGTTCCTTAGATAGAGTTTTGACCAGGTTGAAAAGGTCGTGTGGTTTATTTAGTGATCTCTTTAAAGTATCCGAGTGGTACTGTTTCGTTTTCTCAGTGATTACTTTGCAGTGGGCAGCTAGATGACAGTTGTATGCTGTCTGGTCACCTATGGAATGAGACCGGCGCCAGCGTTTTTTGAGTTTCCGTAAATGGGTAAGTGATGCTCTAAGTTCAGCTGTGTACCATGGAGCGCTTGCTCTTCTCCTTGTGGGCCTGCTGGTAGGTGTGCACAAGGCGATTGCACTAAGACTATTGTTCCAGTGAAAAATTAGGTCCTCGAGGTTCAGGGTGGTTTCATTGATGAGCTGTTGAGTTCCTGCGAGGATAAGATCTCTGTTGTATGGTCTGAAACACCGAGAGTGTGGTCTTGCAGTGTTGCTTGGTATTTTGTTGCTTTTTGACTGGGCTTTGAGTGTAGGAATCTGGAGGATGATGAGTTTGTGATCTGACCAAGGTACAGAATTTATGGACGTTACGGGGTCCTGAGGTGAGTCGAGAGATATCTGCGGGGCAAATACAAGGTCTAGGATATTTCCCTTAATATGAGTAGGTTCCTTGATTAATTGCTTGAAGCCAAGATTCTCGAGGGCATCAAGGAAGGATGACGCTTGATTTTCTTGCAGCGTTGGCAGGTTGAAATCGCCTAGAATCCAGTTTGGAGTGCCTGGATTATGAGTGTTTATGTTTATGTTTAATTAAAATTTGATATACCGCCCACACCAAAATAGGCGTCTGGGTGGTTTACAATTAAAATTACATAGCTGAAGAAACTGGGAAAGGAACGCCATCATTATAAACAGTAAAGAGGAAAGAAGTATAAAACAAATAAAAACGAAGACATGACTACAAGGGTAGGTCAGAAGGAGAGCAAGAGAGAAAAGAAAACAAAAGGGCAGGCTATAGGGGGAGGTTGAATGCCGTGGTGAATAGGTGGGTTTTTAACTTTGTTTTGAAATGCTGGAGAGATGTTTCAGTGCGGAGGGAAAGAGGGAGTGAATTCCAAAGACGTGGACCCAGGAAATAAAAAGCGGAAGAACGGGTGGATTCCAGATGGGCATGCGCAGGGGGGGGGGGGGGAAGCTACATGCGATTAAGATGAATGGAGTGGAGGGAACGGTAAGGAGTATGAAAGTGAACCTGATCGGCAAGATAGAGAGGAACACTGTGAAGAGAGCCCTGTGAACAAAAACTAGGATCTTATAGTGGATACGAAAGGATACCGGTAACCAGTGTTGTTGTAGGAGGAGGGGGGTGACATGATCGTACCGGGAGGCGTGAGTTAAGAGGCGGACTGCGGTATTCTGAACACGTTGGATACGAGCAATTTGGGACTTTGGGAGACCTGCCAGGACGACATTGCAATAGTCGAGCCTGGATATGACTAAAGAGAGCAACAGTGTAGCTAAAGCAGGAGGAGAAAGGAAAGGACGAACAGCTCGTAGTTGTTTAAGAGAAAGAAAAGACCGCTGGACGACTGAGGAAATGTGCTCCCGAAAGGACAGAGAGGAGTCAAGAACCACACCGAGATAACGAAAGGAAGAAACCAAGGGAACAGGCTGGGAAGAAAAGATCGGGTTACAGGTGGGTGAGGTGCTCCCTAGTGTAAACCAAGTGGAAAATGACTTAGAAGGGTTAACGTGGAGATAGTTAGAAGAGAACCAGGAGGCAACAGCAGAAAGACCACGGTTAAGAGGTGAAATGTCTGGGTTAAGAGAGTCAGTATGGAGTATGAAAAGAATATCATCCGCGTAATAATACGCGGAGATACCGAATTGCTGGACAACAAGGGCTAGGGGGGCCAGGAAGATGTTGAAAAGAAGTGGAGCAAGAACAGAACCCTGGGGTACACCGCAGGAAAGAGGGGTTGGAGCAGAGGTAGAGGACCCAGATACAACAGTGAAGGAGCGGTTGAAGAGAAAAGAGTGAAACCATCGAAGAACCGTACCAGAGATACCAGCATCGTGAAGATGTGCAAGAAGAGTGCGATGGTCCACCAGGTCAAAAGCTGCAGAAAGATCAAGAGAAACAACAAGAGAAACAAGTCCGTGGTCGTGCGCATAGTGAAGTTCATTAAGGGTGGAGGAAAAGAGAGGATTCGAGGTGGGAGGAGAGTTGTTGAAAGACAAGTTTTTCAAGAAGCTTTGAGAGAAAGCAGAGGTTGGAAATAGGGTGCCAGTTGGAGAGGGTAGTAGGGTCGGAAGTGTTGGAGGCGAGATCAATGATAGCAGCGAGATCATCTGGGGATGCTGAGGGCGCTCTGTACAGCAAGTTGATTGAGCAGCGCTTGTTGGAAATGGTGACAGTCTCCAGGTGATTTGTACTGATGGAGTCAACCATCTGGAAATGGAGGTCTGTCCTGGTGAGGATAAGCACACCTCCTCCTCTTTTGTCTTTTCTATGGCTTGTATGTACTGTAAAATTCAGGGGGAGGAGCTGGTTGAGTATCACATTGTCTTTGGCGGATAGCCACGTCTCTGTGACCATGAGTATATCAAGGTCGTGGAGGGATATTATGTCAGCAACAACTGGCCATTTCTTCCGGATTGAGCGGGTGTTGATGAGGGCGCATTTTAGACTTTGAGGGTAGGGGTTTTCATCTTGTTTGGTTTTCATAGAGTGTTGGAGCGCAATGTATACCAGATGGGGGTGGTGCGAGCGGGTATCCCAATTTGTTGTTACGGGATGCACCTGTCCATCTCCTACCATGGCTCTGTAATATTGGGATCTGGTTGAGGGATAGGGTTAAGGCAAAGGAGCTGGAAAACCAACTCAAAAGGATGATGAAGCATCCGACTATGGTGGTGATGGGGGAACCCATCTTGATTGAGCGCTGTGCGATTGTGGTCAGGTGGCTCAGGTAGCTATGGACAGACCGCTAAGAAATTATTAATACAAGACTGTTGGTCTGTTAACTGTCGGCTGGCACACATGAGGAGATGCTGGACTAAGATCATTAAGCTAGGTGGCATAGAACAGAGATCCAATTTGTAGATGTAGGAGGCGTTTGCAGGCGATTGTATTCACTAGGCAAGGCATGAGAGGTATAGTAGTAGGCAGGGAGAGGATCATAAATCCTGACTAGACAGACAGTTGATAAATCCAGTTGTGGGAACAGTGTATACCCGTATGGTTAAATAGTGATATAAGGTACAGAGATTTGAATAATAGACATTCATCTGTAAGTAGTATGGGTACAGCGTGCAATGAGATGTATAGATCCATTAAATATGGTCCAGGGTAAACATGACACAGTTATGAGTACAAGCTGGCAGATTTACTGGATCGATATGAACTGGCTTATGGAGTGATAATTGACATCGGTACAATAGAAATCATTTGCCAGAGATAGAGGTTTCACATACTGTGTAATAGCTATGAGTAAAAGGCTGTCTACTTATTAAAGTACCTGTTCTTTATGTTGTGTTCGTTAAGGATGAGTGGAGCTTAACAGTTTCTTACATTTGGCGGTATTCGTTCGCTGAGTTGTTCGTGAAGCTCAAATTAATGGGCTGATGGGAGGAGGGCTAGGACTGGAAATGTGCTGATGGGGGGTTAGAACTGGAAAAGGGCTGATGGGGGGGTTACGAATAGAAATAGGCTGATAGGGAGCGAGGGCTAGGACTAGTAATGGGCTGTTGGGGGTTAGAACTGGAAATGGGCTGATGGGGGGTTAAGAATGGAAATAGGCTGATCAGTGGGAGGGGGCTAGGACTGGTAATTTATTTATTTATTTAACAAGTTTTTTATACTGCCTTTTCCTTCAATCAAAGCGGTCACAAGAAATACAAGGTATAAACAAGGGAAACATAAACAGTATAGACATGACAACATATGGTAATGTAGGAAAAATAACAAGGGTTAACAATATAGGGGATTATTTATAAAGTATATACAATAGATGATATCTTAGTCATTTGTTGATCCATAGTGCTCAATGAAAAGTAAAGTTTTTAATTGCTTACGAAAGTCACTTAAAACATCAATTGCACGTAAATCAGGAGGGAGAGAGTTCCAAATCAAAGGGGCAGCCAAAGAAATTGCTCGTTGTGATGTACATTTGCGTGATTTAGCGAAGTTTCTTGGGGTATTGAGGGTGTTTGAGGTGGATAATCTTCTAGGTCTGTTGCTGGTATCACGGGATAAGAGGGCATGGAGGCTGGTTGCAGAACTGTTGTGCTTCATTTTGAAGATGTTTATGATTAACTTATACTTTATGCGAAGGGTTATCGGGAGCCAGTGGAGATCTTTAAGGATGGGGGTAATGTGGTCATGATTTGTGGAACTGTTAATTATTCTGGCTGCTGTATTCTGTGCCATTTGAAGAGGTTTGAGAGCATGTTTTGACAGCCCATTGTAGATAGGGTTGCAAAAATCCAGAATGGGGGTAATAAGTGCCTGGCAGACTGTACGAAAGTGTTCATAAGAGATAAGAGGCTTGAGGCGTCTAATTATTTTCATTCGGTAATAAGCGCTTTTAACAGTTTTCTTTATGTGAGATCGTAGGTCTAGCTTCTTATCGAGGGTTACCCCGAGGTATCTTACCTCATCCTTAATTGGAATCTCAGTACTGTTGCATGTGATGTATGGTGGGGGATTAAAGTTGGTGTTTCTAGTGACAATAAGTGCTTCAGTCTTCTTCAAGTTTATTGCAAGGTTGTTATTTGACAGCCAAATGGAAATGCTGGTAATGCAGTTTGAAATCTTGTTGTAGTTTGGGCAGTTGATATCAATCGGAGTGTAGATCATAATATCATCTGCATAAATTGTGTAGTCTATATGATGAGTTGATATTATGTGACATATTGGTTGGATAAAGAGGTTAAAAAGAAGTGATGAGAGTGCAGATCCCTGCGGTACGCCTTGTTTGATAACTGTATGATGTGAAGTGTTTAGACCGACTTTAACTTGGAACTGTCTACCAATTAGGTAGGACTCAAACCAGTTTAGGACGGTGCCAGTTAGACCGATGTTCTTTAGTCTGGCTAATAGTATTGAATGGTCCACTGAATCAAAGGCCGCTGAAATATCTAAGAAAATCATTAAGGTTCCTCTATTATAGTTGTCTATGGTTTGAGTGATATCATTAAATAAATAAAGTAGCAGCGTCTCAACTCCATGGTTCGGACGGAAGCCATGCTGATGTATGTCAAGTGGCGCATGCTCATCAATATGGTCTTGGAGCTGTAGTTGTACTACCTTCTCGATAATTTTTGCCAGGAGTGGTAAGCTGGAAATTGGTCTATATGCAGCTGGATTGTTTTTTTCAAGGTTGGTTTTCTTAAGGATAGGCCTTATTGTGGCTAATTTCAGCTGTTCTGGCATGATTCCTTGATTTAGGGAGTTGGTTACGAGGTGGTGTATAAAATTAATGAAGTTTGACTTAGTAGCTTTGACCCAAGGTACTGGGCAAGGATCTGTGGGTGCGGTACTTGTGTTAAGTGCAGCAATGATGTCTGAAAGCTGCTTAGTTGAGGGAATATGAAACTTGTTCCAAATTGTACTTGGTAAAATAAGATTGTTTTTTTTCAGATTGTTTTAAAGGTGGAGTCTGGCCTATTTTTTCTCGAAGATAATCCGCAAACACTTCAGGATTGATCAGGATGTCTTTATCAGAACAAGGTTCATTAACTAGGTATTTTACTATCTCAAAAAGTTCTCTAGGTTTGTTATAAGCTTTCTGGATAGTGTTTGTGTGGTATTCTTTTTTTTTTTTTTTTTGTTGATGAGATCATTATAATTCTTTTGCTGAATTAAATATAAATCCTGAGAGGTGGTAGATTTGGATCGTCTCCATTGGCGTTCTAACTTCCTTAATTCTCTCTTAGCATCGCGTATGTTATTTGAATACCATGGTGCGTGATGTTTCCTTTTGATCTTTTTTGAGTCTGTTATAGCCTTGGCTGCAGTGCTGATGGTGTCATACCAATTGTTTACTTGTTTGTTCAAATCAAGTTCAGCTGAGTTAAGGTGAGGTATTGTGTCTAGTAAGAATTGATCTCTATTGAAGGCTTTGAACCTTCTTGGGGTAAACGTAGTAGCTTTTATTTTATCGAGCTTGTCAAACGTGCTTTTGAATTCTATTTTAATTCTATGGTGATCTGACCATGGAACTGGGGTAATTATGGGTGATGAGAAGTTGCCATTATTTATGATGTGGTTGGGGGCAAAGATGAGATCTGGCATGGATCCGTATTTGTGCGTGGGAGCGTTTATTAATTGGGTATATTGTAAGGAGTCCATAGCTTGCAAGAAGGTTTCCTTATCTATATTGGAAGAGGAGTTGAGGTTGAAGTCTCCTAGTAAAGTTAGAGGTTTATGGTGAGAGTTGACTGCACAGACGGTTTCTAAAATGGAGGTTAGCTCTTCAGCTGGGGCATGAGGTGCTCTATATAGTAGGCTGATGGCTAGGTGTTTGTTACCCACTGTGATAGTGCTGGATTCGTCAGAGGAATTAGAGGCTATATTTTGAAGATGTAAAGATTTTTTTGCGATGATCAAAACTCCGCCTCCTCTTCTCTGAGTGCGAGGGTTGTTAAAGGCAGAATATGAAGGTGGGACCAGTTGGTTGAGGAGGACGCTGTCAGTGGGAGTTAGCCAGGATTCAGTGATACATAGGATATCTGGCTGTTGGTCACTGATATGGTCTCTGATTGTGTGAATTTTGTTTCTTACTGACCTTGTGTTCATTAGTTCGATAGAAATTGTATTTGGAGTATAATACCTCTTGTGATGAATCTTTGGATTTGTTTGCTGGTGTTGATTAAAGTTGTTGTATTTGTATATTGATGTTATATGTGAACTTAGTGAGTTGAGGAATATATGGTATATTGGCATGAGAGTAGGTAACCAAATATAAAGGGGTTGTAAAAAAGGATCTCCACCTTGAAGAATGTAATGTTGAGTGGGTAAAAGAAAGACAGGATGGTAGGCTGGAGTAGTCATAGTAGTTAAGGATAAAAAGAATAAATCTTTAGCACTTAATGTCTGTGTGTGCTAACTTTAAAAGGATATCTACAGTAGGATGAGTAATAACAACATAACCAATTCTTAAAAGAAGGCAATAAGAATCTAGCTACTTCATGTGCACATCATGTGTGATTTCTCTGCTAGAGCAAAGTTCGCTGTACAGGAATGTTCTAAATAGTAACTTTACTCACTTTATCTGTTTCGGTTATTCCGGTCTGATAGTATATCCTCCTTTCGTGCCCCTCCTAAGGGCCACGCCAAAGGGCCCTCTTGGTAATGGGCTGATGGGGGGGGTTAGAACTGAGATGGGGGTTTAGAATAGAAATAGGCTGATCGGGAGGGGGGATAGAACAGGTAATGGGCTGATTGATAGGGTTAGGCCTGGAAATGAACTGATTGGTGGGGCTACGCCTAGAAATTGGCTGATTGGGGGGCTAAGACTGGAAATGGACTTATTGGGGGGTGTTAGGACTGGTAATGGGCTGATCGGGGCTAGCACTGGAAATGAGCTAGGACTGGTAATGGGCTGATTGGGGGGCTAGAACTGGAGTGGGCCGATAAGGGGGATAGGACTGGAAATGGGCTGGGACTGGAAATGGGCTATTGGGGGAGGGGAGGAGAGTACTGCTGGCTCTGGAAGAAAACTAGGAGCTAGGGCTACAAATGGGCTGGCTGATGCGGGGGGATGGGAGAATAGGACTGGAAGGGAGAGGATACTGAGAGGGTCTGCCAGGGGAAGGAGGGGGCAGGAAGGGAGCTGACATGGGGGAAGGTGGGGGCTGACACCTGGGATGTACTGAAGGGGGATTGGAAGGGAGCTGACTCTTGGGGATGGGAGTGGTTGGGTAATGGGGAGGAGGCTGAATGGGAGCTGACATGCAAATGACATTAGAAGGGGGATGGACAGAGGGTAGGGTGACTGGAAGGGAGCCGACTGGGGGGGGGGGGGTGGCACTGAGAGTGGAAGTGAACTGATTCCTGGGATGGTATTTGGACTAGAAGGGGCTGGACAGTGGGGAAGGAGGAGGACCTTAAGGGAATGGACACCAGTGGCAGTCATGGGAATGCAAGGCGGTTGACATTGGAAGGTACTGGGAGGGGAGGACTGAAAAGGGGACTGATACTGGGGAGTGTTACTGGAACTGGAAATGGGCTGATGGAAGGAAGTGAAGAAAATAAAAGAAGAGATAAGAAATGGCAGATGGACCATAGACCACAGAAAGAGATCTAAGAGAAGACAGGAAAGCAGAAGCCTCAGATCGGGACCAGCATAATCAGAGAATAAAATGGTCAAACAACAAAGGTAGAAAAAGTAATTTTATTTCATTTTAGTGATTGGAATTTGTGCTATCTTTATATTTTACACAGTATTGGGGAAATGCATCTCTTATTTATATGAGGTTGCACTGCATGTGGACTCTGGCTTCTTGGGGTTTCAGTTTAAATTTTGTCTACATATTTTTATTTTTACTTTAGATTGTGGTTACTTATTCTGAACTTGTTGAGGGTCGATGTTGTGAGTGTGTTACTGAGGCCAGGTGTTCTGTTAACATGGAGTTTGTACATAAAGATCTATACTGTACTGTAGACATTTGACTTGTTCAGCTTTTCAAATAGGTGTATGGATCTTCTGGGGCCCATTTACAGTGACACGTTTTTTGGATGGGCTTCTTATGTGAGTTTTGGAAGTTTGTGCTGATATGGCATGGTATGGTAGGTTTGCTCTTTGTTGTAGGGTTTTGTATTAGTTCACAATATGCCTGGTACTGGAGAATAGTGGTTATTAGTGAGATGATCAGAATCAGATTTTTTTTTTTAAATATTGAGTTTTGTGGGTGAATGGCCCGGTTCTGCTCTGCACCCACTGTGAATGAAAATATATGTTGAAAAAGAAAAAGCACGAACCATAACAAGGCTTATAACAAAATAAAAATGACTTATAATTTAGTTTTATAAACTGCTCTTGGTTCTTGCTCTCTTTTAGTTCCTTTGTGTGCAAACGGGACCGTACCTAGCCCTGTGCAAGCGGTGCAGCTGCTGAGGGCACAAAGGCTTGGGGGGGGGGGCGTATTTCGGCTGTCTGCTGTTGCCCTGCCGCCGCTGGCAGGACAACAGTAGGCAGCCGAAATGCGCCCCCCCCCCCAAGCCTTTTTGCAGCACTTTAAGCAGGTCTGGTTCCTCCCTCCTCCGACGTGATGTCAGAGCAGGGAGGGACAGATCTGTTTAAAGTGCCGGTGTCTTTCAGATCGGGTGCATGCCCCCCCTCCTCCTCCCCATACCTCTGTCCAGTGCTGCCTGCTCTTTCCCTGCTGCCGTTGCCACCGTGAAAAAACCAGAGGGCGGCAGCAGCAGGGAAAGAGCAGGCAGTGCTGGACGGAGGTATGAGGGGGAGGGGGGCGTGCGCCCGAGCTGCAAGTTGCACAGGACGCGACTGCAGCTCGGTACTGCCCTGTGTGCAAACATCTTGCATTCCCTCCATATAATCTAATTGACTTTTTGGTTTGGTTCAGTCCCTGATTGGAGTTCTGAAAAAGCTCCGCCCCTCTGTAAGGGTTGGGGGGGCGCCATCTCATTCTTCGCCTCAGGCAACAGATTGCCTTGAGCCACCCCTGACTACAGCATGCAGATACACTGAACATTTCAGAAATTTTGGAATCTTCAGAGGATGGGTCAGTTGTGCAGCTACTTTATTGTTGTCTGTAGGATTATCTTCTGATTGTGATAGGCTTCCTAAGCTTTATTTCTGCAAGCACACCATTCCCTTTAAGGGACTAAATGTCCATATGTACCCTGATCTCGCGCATGATACCCAAAAGAGGCAACAGGAGTTTTTGTTGCTTAAGCCTGTGTTGCTACAGCTGGGAGGACAGCTTTGTTTTTTGTTTGTTTGTTTGTTTTTTTTTGTTTGTTTTTTTAAACTTTTATTTTCATTTTGCAACAAACAAAAGAAACAACACACCAAAGGAGACAAAACAAGTATACAATAAGGAAAACAAACCCTATTACCCCCCACCCCCCTGCTTCTTCTCTAAGCCGACAGTATCAGCATGTGAGCGCTTCCAAACAACAGTGATTGTACATCAAAACGAACATAAATAGCATCTGCGATACAGAATGATCATGTGACAGAGATTTATACAAATTTAAACAGTCAGATGAGAGCATTTAGCGGTGTGAACATAGTCATTGAGCATCTTCCATTTAGACAGATGATGGGGAGTCTGACCGGAAGAAGCAAACATACGAGGTATTTGTTCATATTTACTGTAGAGACAGACATGATTCCACCATTCATTGGGGCTCAGATGGGAGCTATTTTTCCAGTATTTCGTAATTAGGGAAATAGCAATGCCCAGCATGAAGTCTAAAAGGAAGTAAGCCGATTTTGGAAGAGAGGGGATCCCCGCAGCTGAGCGGAGTCCCACTATCCTCCAAGACAGGGGCTCTTGAAAGTGCAAAATAGATTGGATACGACCCCAGACCCGACGCCAGTAATACTGTAGTGCGGGACATTCATACATAACATGAGTTAGTGAACCAATGGCCGCATGGCATGTCCAGCATTTATTGCCCTGGGAGGTGTTCCATTTGGCTAATCTGTCAGGAGTATAGAAACACCGGTGGGCTAGAAAGAAGAGTGTCTGAGTGAGTGAGGCGGATCTGGAGACCCGTGTCACTCTACTCCAGACAAGGCTCCATTGCTCCGGGGTCAAAGTTACATGCAGTTCCCGCTCCCATGCTTTCTGTGCTATAGGGGTACCTCTATTTACAGCAGTACTTAAGGTTTTGTAAAAGTTAGATGCTACACCCGGTGAGCTCCCGATAGATCGGATAGTCTCCGACAAGTCTTGGGTAGGGGATTCCGATGGCGGGAGCACCTTAGCACTCCGAAGACAATGCTGTAGTTGCACCAACTGAAAGTAGTGTTTCGCTGGGAGACCAAATTCAATTTGCAATTCACTAAAAGTTTTCCAGCGACCATCATGGAACAACTGGGTAGGGGTCCAAATGCCCCTAGTGTACCAGGGGCTCCACGCCATCGGTTTATTTTGTATTTGAAATCGAGTATTGTACCAGAGCGGGAGTCTGTCTAACGGACAGAATCGGGAGTCTAGAGATTGAATAAGAGTATTAAAGGCACCTAAAGTGTCTAAAAGCATTGGTGGATAGTGGGAGTCTGATGGGAGAGTCATACCAGGGAGAGAAGTAAGAGGAAACGGTTTGCAAAGGTTCTCCTCTATATCTAGCCACACAGGTCTACTCGGTGCTAGATCTTCCAGCCAACGAGCGCCTTGTTTGAGAAGAAAAGAGTGGTGATATTTCAGGAAATCAGGGAATCGGACACCCCCATTTTCCTTATCAGCTTGCAACTTATGCTTCGCTATCCTAGGTGTCTTGTTTTGCCATAAGTATCTAGTCAGAAGGCCCTCTAAATCTTTATATGTACGTCGAGGTAGGAGACAGGGCAACATTTCTAAAATGTAATTCACTTTAGGAACAATCATCATTTTTATGGTTTCTAGGCGACCCCACCAGGTAAGTGTTAAAGGAGTCCAACGGTGAGTAAGCGCCCGGACTTTAGAGGTTAAGTCTTTGGCATTAAAGGAGATAGCGTCTTCCAAAGGAGAGCAGTAGTGGACCCCAAGGTATTTGACCATGCGAGGTTGCCATAAAAAGGGAAAGGATTGCATATCTGCTTGATGAATCAGAGAGTTCAATGGAAAGGCTACCGATTTGGTCCAATTTATCTTATACCCCGAGAGTTGTGAATATTTACCGATTTGCTCTAGGACAGCCGGCACCGAGTCTAAAGAGACAAAGAGCATAAGGTCATCAGCATATGCTGAAATTTTAATTTCCCTATGAGAGAAGGGGACTCCATGAATCTCCTCCGATTGCCGGATTAGTAAAGCTAAGGGTTCGAGTGCAAGATCGAAAAGAAGTGGAGACAGTGGGCATCCCTGACGAGTACCGCGTTGAAGGGGAAATGGCTGAGACTTTAAAGCATTAGCACAGATACTGGCTGTAGGCTGTGCGTACATGGTGTGGAGACAACGGAGAAAACCTTCTCCGAATCCGTACCAGCGGAGAGTTGCAAACAGGAAAGGCCATTCTAAGCGATCAAAGGCCTTCTCAGCATCAAGTGAGAGGCCAACAAATGGTCGATCAAGATTAACTGCGGTAGTCAGTACATGACATAGAGTCCGAGCATTGTCAGCGGTTGATCTACCGGGAATGAAACCGCATTGATCTGGGTGTATTAAAGTAGACATCCTATCAGAGAGCCGGGTGGAGAGAATGGTGGCAAATATTTTATAGTCCGCATTTAGGAGGGAAATTGGACGATAATTAGCTGTTAGTTGCGGATCTCTCCCCTCTTTCTCAAAAACTACTACATTTGCCATTGAAAAGGACCCAGAAGGAGATCCCTCCTCGGCCAGAGCTGAAAAATAAAGTTTCAAAACTGGAGCTAAGTCAGCGTTAAAGGTTTTGTAGAATTCAGCAGGGAGACCGTCCGGGCCGGCAGCTCGACCTGTGGCACATCTCTTGAGAGCAGAATGAATTTCTGATAAAGTGAATGGTTTGTCCATGGCCTCTCTATCTTCGTCAGATAGGGTCGGTCGTTGTACCCCTGAGAGCAATCGTTCAAATACTTCTGGCTCAAAATCACATTCAGATTGATAAAGCCGAGTATAAAAATCACGAAAGAGTTCTAAAATTTCTGTATCTTTAGTGACCAGGCCCCCCCCCCCGACGGATTACGGAGAGCGGTAACACGCTTGGCTTCTTTTTGACCTTTCAGGGCATTCGCTAATAATTTGCCAGCACGGTTATTTTCCCGGTAATATAACCCTTGTTGTGATTCAATATTTTTAGCAGCAGCAGTATATAAAAGCTGATTGTATTGAAAGCGGAGGCGTTGTAAACGGAGTAAAATACATGGGTCAGTACGGGACGTAAGGAGACGCTCCCCAGCTTGTATCTGTTGCTCTAGAATCAGTAAGTGTTGCTTCCTTTGTTTCCCCTGTCGAATTTGATAGCTGGTTATAGTAGCACGGATAGATGCCTTAAAACCCTCCCACCAAGCCCAGCTCGCTGTGTCATGGGGTGAGTTAAAATGAAAATAATCTTGGATAGCGGCCTTTATGTCAACCTGAAAATCTTTTTGATCCAGTAGGGATCTATCAAAAAACCAAGCACGGGGATGATCATCTCGCGTAGTGACATGCAATGAAAAAGATATGGCAGCATGGTCATAAATATGGAGAGGATGAGTCCTAGCCGTGTCCACTTGAGAAATCAGTGCTTTGGAAATGAGAAAAAAATCTATTCTAGATTGTGAGTGATGGGGGGCAGAAAAAAAAGGTGTACTCTAAGTCGGAGGGGTGAAGCAGCCTCCATATATCTACTAGCGCAAGGTCTTGCATCAGAGCTGTAAGGGTAGCAAGACTCTTGGGTGGACTACTCGTTCTAGGCGGTTGTCTATCTATCAAAGGGTCTAGCACTTGATTGAAATCGCCACCAAGTATTAATGGAGTATTGGCAGAGGCCTGTGCCAACTGCGCAATACTTGCATAGTAAGCAGGGTTATCCACATTCGGGGCATAAATACAAATACACGTGAATTCACTATCTCCAACCTTAAAATGTGCACGGGCC
Organism: Ichthyophis bannanicus; assembly: GCA_033557465.1. NCBI lineage: Eukaryota > Metazoa > Chordata > Amphibia > Gymnophiona > Ichthyophiidae > Ichthyophis > Ichthyophis bannanicus. The sequence goes on along the minus strand of CM066032.1, from coordinate 363,897,465 downwards.
CATCTACCCTCCTTATCAGAGCTAGTATCTATTACAGTAGCTTGCAAAGACTTCTTAACCAGAATGGCTACCCCACACCGTTTGGAAACGGCGGGAGAATAGGCAGCCACCAGGTAAGGTTTAGCATTGAGTTTCAGTGTTTCAGCGGAATTTAGATGCGTTTCCTGAAGAAACACTAAATCAGCATGCTCATGGTTAAGATAGCTAAGAATTTTCTTTCTTTTGATTGGACTATTGATGCCTTTTACGTTAAGTGATAAGATCTTACATAAGGCCATTGAGCAAGGTTAAAAATTCTGAAAGAGAACATGATAACGCACATAAGTTCACAATGTCCCTCATAGTAACTGTATCTGGCTGTACATATGACATGATAGAAAATAAGCTAATGTAATACAATGAAGCGCCCCACATTAAAAAATAAGAACCGCAGCGCGGTAGAGAAGAAGCAGAACCCCAGAAATTACTGGCGACCATGTGTCTGCGGGGAGAAACCCCAGAGAAGGCCGAAATTGAAAACATATAACCTGTATAACTGTGCGTGCTCCGAATCCAACCGAGGCACACATCATGGAGGGATAGAAGACCAAGTAAGTCATATAAAGACAGAAAGAAAAGTCCAGGCAGGCTCTGTGCTTGGCGATGACCACCGCGTCGGGCCCTTCAAAATGGCGGACAGAGCCGGCAGATAATAAGTCCAAGTTGTTGGGTTAACGCATCTGCTCTGCTTCTTTGGAGTCTAAAAATGTTGATAGTAGATCAGGATCTTCGAATGTCCTAGTTTGGTTGTGGAGAGTCACTCGGAGCTTCGCTGGATACAACAGGCCAAAGCGAGCCTGTAGCTGTTGAAGTCGAGGGCGAAAAGCAAGGAGTCTCTTCCGACGGTCAACTGTGGGCTTTGCCAAATCAGGGAAGAAGGAGACTTTATGACTTTCAAACTCCAGATGACGATTCGCCCGGGCAGCATTTAGAATTTGTTCCACTTGTTGATATCGTAGTAATCGAAAGATAATAGGCCGGGGGGTCGTTCGGTTGAGCGCCATATGGGTAGGAACACGATGTGCTCGATCAATTTCCAGGTCTCTATGAAATGTGATCTTCAACAAGGAGGGAAGAGTTTTGAGCAGGAATTCTCTGATATCTCCTGCTTCCGCCCCCTCCGGTATTCCAAGGAGCCTCACATTGTTGCGACGGGCTCGATTATTGCTATCTTCTAACTCTTTTTGAAGATTCTGTATCTGGCGCTCAGCCTTGTCCAGTTTGACCAAGCGCACCGCGTGCGAGTCGAGGACCCCCGCCATGTTGTCCTGCCGTAATGAAAGGCTTTCAAGTCGGTCCTGGAGCACACCGAAGTCTTCTCGCATGGCTCGAAGCGCTTCTCCGTTGGACTGCACCAGTTCCTTCACTCCGCGTATTTCCTCTAAGATCTCCTGATGCATTTCGGGGTTTTCCCGAAGTGGAACCATCTTCTGTGGGGAAGACACCTCTGTTTTGGAGCGTTTTCCGTGTGAAGAAGAAGGAGACCCGAAGTCCAAGCGCGCTGGTTTATGGGCCGCCATCCCCCCCGAGGTACCCCGGTAAGTTCGGAGCAAAAAATTGAGTTTATGTAGGTATTAAGTCAGGATTCTGAGTAGGCCTCTCGGGAGCTTCAGCGCGAAGCGTCTAACCCGCTGGACATCAGGCTCCGCCCCTCTGTTTGTTTGTTTTTTAATTTCCTTGTAAATGCCTTGTTCAGTTTCAGTCACAAAGTTTTGTTTTCTTTGACCCCCCCCCCCTCAGTTGGGTGCCTTTATTAGTGCTCATCTCCCAAACTCCTAGGATAGTGGTTGATTGTTATGGGCAAAATGCAGTGTGCCTTCGAGTCAGTCAGCATTTGTTTTTTTTTATGACTTTTATTTATTTTCTTGAATACAACACAATCATTAAGAAAACGAATAATACATCAAAATGATCCATAGAATAAATTAAACCACTTAAAAAGAAACACATCAAGAGAGAGAAGCCAACCCATAATATACAGAAAGAAAAAAAATAAAGCAATTAGGAGTTAATACTCCACAATAGGGAGCTAAATATTTACCAATCCATTCCCACCCACTATTCCCCCACAATTTCCCTTCCACTCAGAAAAGTTAATAATGATGAAACATCAGTAAATGTATAAGTCTGCCCCTCTAAAGTTATAATACAACGACATGGAAATTTTAGAAAAAAGGTAGCTCCTAAAGCCACAACTCTGGTTTTCAAACCCAAAAATTGCTTACGACGAAGCTGAGTATGATGGCCAACATCCGGGAAATCCTGAACTTTGAAACCACAAAAAAAGGGCCTCTCTACTTTTAAAATAGGCCCTTAATACACGCAACTTAATGGACTCAGAGCCAAACTGCACCACTAGGGTGCAACGCTTGGAAATGATATCCTTTGAATCCTCCAGGAAGGCTGTGAGGTCCTGTCCAACTGAGCCGGGGGAGGGCTCGGAACCTCCAACACCCGGCTGTGCTGAACCAGGGCCACCAGCGAGATAATACATATGGTGAATATCCATGCTATCTTGCAAATGTAAAACCTCAGAAAAGTATTTCTCGAGCAAAATATTTGAGGACAACAAGTGGGTCATAGGAAAATTAAGAAATCGTAGGTTACACACTCTATGCTGATTCTCCAGCGCTTCCAATCGGTAAGATAATAAAGAGGAATCTCTGATTAAGGCAATTTCAGTATCTCGAGAGGATTTGAGCTGGGAATCAGACTGTGCAACCGAATTGGTTAAAGAACCAAGTTGTTGGTCTACACTTTTCAATTTACAAACAACATCTTGTGAAAATTTACAAAGTGATGACACTGTTGAAGTTAATCGACAATCAATATTTTGGATAGCAGACCATATGTCTTTTAATGTCACTTCCTCAGACGGGGGAGCAACAGTAAATGTTTCAGGAGTCGCCGAATAAACCGGAAGTGGCAACGGAGGAGAAACTTCAGAAGGGCCTTCTAATATAGTAGATGAAAAGGGAGCTTGCGGGAGAGGAGGAGGAGACCGGGAATCAGGACTTAACGAAGCCCCATCCGGTGACAAGATAGCTGGCAGTGAGGGAGTCAAGTGTTTGTCCATTGGGCCCATCAACCTCCTTTTCCACTCTCATTACCTCCTTTTCCACTCTCATTACCTCCTTTTCCACTCTCATTCAACTTGGAACCAAGCTTCCCTTTTCTCTTACCCATAGCGTTGGACCAAAACACTCAGACCTCCAGCTCCATTCGACTCTCCTCACGTGTGCCGAAGGGGCGCAAAAGGGGCATGACCTGCCCCTTGGTTCACGCCCCTTAGGCCACGTCACGCAGGCCGCAACACGTGGCCGCGTGTAGGAACCTCTGGGCTTTATAGAGCAGGTGGGGGGGGGGGGTCCTCCAGCCCTGGGATCGTCCTCCGAAGTGCCTGCTAGGTATTCCACAGCACCAGACCCCACGCTGCACAACTCCGCAAGAGTGACACAAGCGGCAGCTCTCTCAAGCAGCGGCTCACTCTCCACCCGGATACAGGTACCTCTGGTCTTTATAGAGCAGGTGGGGGGGTCCTCCAGCCCTGGGATCGTCCTCAGAAATGCCTGCTAGGTATTCCACAGCACCAGACCTCATGCTGCACAGCTCCACAAGAGTGACACAAGCGGCAGCTCCCTCAAGCAGCGGCTCACTCTCCACCCGGATACAGGTACCTCTGGGCTTTATACAGCAGGTGGGGGGGGGGGGTCCTCCAGCCCTGGGATCGTCCTCCGAAGTGCCTGCTAGGTATTCCACAGCACCAGACCTCACGCTGCACAGCCAGCATTTGTTTAATTTGTAGCCTAAGTGGTCTGTAAAGTGATTTCCTTTCACATTTGTACTGGTGGTCATTTCCTTTCATGGATCCTGTATTGTTGGGCTAGTGGGATTGGGTTTATTTGGGGTTTTTTTGCTTTCCTAAAAAGATTTTCCTTTATTATGTATTTCTTTCACCCTTCCGTTTGCAGTTTACAAGTGTTATGCTTCGATTGCATTTGAAAATTCTTAAATTAAAAAAAAAATCCATTGAGAATGAAAATGTTGGTTAGTGGAAGAACAGTGTTTCTTGAACATATCACAGGAGATCCAGAGCCACTTGGGAGCCAGAAATAAATATGTAGGTGATGAATTTTTCTATACTGGATCTCGTTTATCTCATACATATTCATTGTTACTACCCTGAAAATTGGTGGCTGTGGTCCCATAAAAATAAATGTTTGAAGTCCTGAACTGGGAAATATGGCTAATTGTCCCAAGAGCTTCTGGACGTCTCTAATGGTGTTGTTGACAGTGATATGGAAGGGATGATAGTATCCTGGAACTGATCTTTGTTGGTAGCAAATACAAAAATAATACTTATTTTAGAGCAGTGTTAAATAGTTGCAAATGCAACTATTTGGAAAAATTATGAGAAATACTTTACAGATAAATTTGGTTGTGAATTTTGTAAATAAAAGAGCCAAGGTGAAACACCACTGTTGTGTAATTTGCCTTTATAGACAAATTGTGATATCAATGTGTCTTTCTGGGTACCTGAGGTCCACTATACCATCTGTTTAACTTAGCACTTTAAGAACTCACATAGCAATGCCATATCTTACCAAGAGACTTCTACAGTAGTCTAATGCACTACCAACTAAGCATTCTAATTTTGTGTTGATTAATTGATAGTCCCCACAGTAGCAAGCTCTGTTGCCCGATAATTGCCCAAGAGACTTGAATTATACATTCTGAGCAGGAGGTGAGAGAGCGTAACAAGGATCAAAGCAATTTTACGGGTAGTAGAACCTGGTTCCAGGGAGACTGGCAGCAGAAAATAGAACAGGGCAAAAACTGAAATAGAATTAATAGAATATGTTCCATTGGGCTTTTGACTTCATTTAATGGTTGCTGAAATGTGCTTTTGAATGATTGGTGGTAACATTCTGCTTTCTAATTATCAATTGTAACTACATATTTCCTAGTGTAGATAAATTGGTCTTGTGAGAAGATGGATTATACTATAGGTGATCTCATATCTCTTTTTAGATCAGTTGCAGTTTTGCTGATCAAGGCATTTCTAAGGAAGCTGAACATATGTCAAAACATTGAAGGCGACTTTATGCAAAGAACTAAAATTAGGACAGTCCCATGTTTGCATGCTTAATTTCTGTGGAAATCAAGAGTTTCTCAGTTGGCAGGAAATCTATTTTACATGCATGTATGAAATTGTATTCAGTTAAGGCTGTATTCAGCAGCTGTTCAGTTTCGTAGGTCTGCACATTACATAAAAAAATTTAGCATCAGTAGATTTAAAGGTGTTTGAAATTTATAGATTCAATTATACAAAAAAAGCTCTTTAACCAACGTAACTACAGTCTACTTTTGCACTAGCATAGCATCAAGTTGATTAAATGAACTTCTGAATTATCTATATTAATTTTACCAAAATTAATTTGAAATGTTAACTATTGTACTTATTTCTAATGAAATTAGCTATACTGTCAAGGTTAATTGAACACAAAAATGAAAGAACATTGAAGTGCAAACTGATAAAGCATCTCAGTACTATATATTGCAGGAATTGCACTCTTTGAGCAATGAACAATTTAGATTGTAATCCCAGATAAAGGATGGTGTTAGAATCAGCTCTGTGACCCATTTCAAAGACACTAGAACTATTGTGCGAGATGTACAGATGATTTTAGTAAGTAAGTGATTTTAGATGCACAAGAACGTTGTATCCCCTATCCATTCTATCAGTCAGACAAGCCTAATTTTAAAGATGCTTCGGAGAGAAATATCTAGTGGCTCTATATCAAGTGAGAAGGAAGTTATGTAGGTATTATCTGGCAGAGACTATTTCACTGTTATGTAAAAATGTTCATTTCTATTTGACTACATTTAGGAGGACATTGAATAAGGATTACATAACATTTACTGTGTAAATAGTGGGTTTACCTAGACAAATGACCCTATATGTCTAAGTAGTGATTTTAGAGAATCTGCTTCTACACAATCTGTGACATGCACAGTTTTGAATGGGGCATGCTCTGGGGGTAGGTTGGCCGGGCCTAGGAAATATGCATGTATTTTCTATTTCATAATGGCAATACATACACGCTTTTAAAAAAATTGCCTATCAGCACTTACAGCTACTCCATATCACATATATAATGTGTGTCTTTGAGTCAAAGCTGACTCCTGGTGACCTAGCAGTTCCTGGGTTTTGTTGGCCAGGTGTGAAAGAAAGTAGACTTCCCTGCCTTTCTTCTGAGGAAAGGGAGGGTAAACTGACTAAAGGCCACAAGGAGTGGCAGTGGATACCAAACCCTAGTCGCTTGGTGATTAGGCCACTGCTCTAACCACTAGGCTACTCCAGTGTCAGCTAATTGTGTGCTTTGATTTAAGCAGAAAAGGAGTGATTGAGGGGGCAATTGTGCTAACCTTTCTGGAGTTTCTACCATTTTTCCTGGTACTGACATCAGGCTCACCAGTCTGCAGTTTCCTGGATCACCCCAGAACCCTTTTTAAAAATTGGCGCTACATTGGCCATTCTTCCATCTTCAGATACTACAGATGATTTTAATGATAGTGAACGGATTACTAACAGTAGGTCTGCAATCTCATATTTCAGTTCTTTCAACACCCTTGGATGTATACCATCCAGTTCAGTTGATTTGCTACTCTTTGGTTTATCAAATACTGTAGTTGTAATACATCTTAATGGTTTATCTATATTTCTTTCAATTCTTCCGATATATCAACTTTAAATACCATTACAGCCATGGATAAAGTCCCTACATCTTCAGTGAAGACCGAAGCAAAGAATTCATTCAGTTTCTCCGCTATGGCCTGCTCCTCCCTTTTACCCCTTTGTCATCTACCGACTTTCTCACAGTATTTTTGCTATGAATATACTTGAAAATGTTTTTATTATGCGTTTTTACTTCCATAGCAAGATTTTTTTCAAATTCTCTCTTTGCCAGCCTTAGCTTTGCATCTAACTTGCTAGTGCTTATGTTTCCCGTTTTCATCATTTGGCTCCTTTTTTTCATTTCCTGAAAGATTCTTATTTTGGCTACACCAGCATCTCTGACCTCACCTTTAAACCATGCTGGCAGTTTTTTGGCCTTCCTTCCACTTTTCTTAAAGCATGGAATACATCTGGTCTGGGCTTCCAAAATAGTATTTTTAAGCAATGCCCATGCTTGATGTAAATCTTTAATCTTTGCAGCTGCTCCTGTTTAGTTTTTTCTTAACATTTTTCCTCATTTTATCAAAATCTCCCTTTTGAAAGTTAAAAGATAGTACTGTGGATTTCCTTGTCATCCCCCCTCCATTTATTAAATCAAATGCCATCATGCTATGATCACTATTGACAAGTGACCCCAACACCCTTATGTCTGCACCAGATCCTGTGTTCAACTAAGGACTAGGTCTAAAATAGTTTCCTCTCTTGTCAGTTCATGAACCAGCTGCTCCAAGAAGCGGTCATTTATTTTATCTAGCAACTTTATCTCCCTAGCATGTCCTGCTGTGACACTGCTGTGACACTGACCCAGTCGATACCGGGGTAATTAAAATCATTCATTATAGTCAATGTTCAACAACAAAAGGGCCTATAACTTTTACAAAGCAATGGGTTCTTTTCTTCTTTGGAGATAACAGTAATGGTGGTCTTATAAAAGGATTTAGGTTGTCTTTTTGCTATTTTGAAGACCTCCCAAGAGAAAAGAAGTGAACTAGTCCTAAAAGTGTTTATACAGTTCTGTCATTTAGAGGTCCATGCTTGCTGCTTATTTATTTTTAAGGGTAGCAATGGCTTTGATTTATCATTCACTAAAGGGCCTATCTAGTAACTGAGTAAGCGATTCAATCAATTGAGGGATCTTTTTCTGTTGGACCCCTATCTGCTATGTAGGGACTGAAAGTTGAGAGGTATATAAGAAGGGCCTCTCCAGGACTAACAGTGGCAGCAATAGCCATGAACAGTCTTGCGGAGCTTACCTTCAAGCTTCAGTGCTGCAGGGATGTTTGCTTCCTTCCCTCTCTGACATCCAATGCATTCTTCCTGTTTGCACAGGAAGTCAGCATTGGACTGCAGAAGCAAAGAGCCCCACAGTGCCAAAGCTTGAAGGTAAGCTTCCCGGGGCTGTTTGTGGCTACTGTTGCTGCTGTTAGTCTCAGAGAGGGAAGGCAGCAGTGGCAGTAGGTGAAGCATGGGGGGGGGGGGGAGCGCAAAGTATGAGATTCACCTAGAGCGCCTCATCTCTTTGCGCCGGCCCCTTATACAACTGCGTAGAAAAGTTGGCAAAGCAGACTGCCATCTTATCAGACAATAAAAATAACATCCTCTTCTAATCTGAATACATTTTTTAATCCTTATTTTATTCAGCTGCCACAATAGCTACATATTGGCTGTATTAGAATGTTCATAAAGGTGCCATTTGTTTGGCTGCATTGCTTTAATGATTTTTTCCACATTCAGGGTATTCACCTTCCTTCAATATTCTCAGATGTATCCCATCTGGTCCCGTTGCTTTGTCTACTTTGATTTGGCTAGTTCCTCACTAACACAGTCTTCTGAAAATTGTTCAAGATCCCTGTCACTTCTGTGTCTATTTGTGGGTGTTTTCTGAGGTCTTGCTCCTGGTCCTTCGTCTATGAACACAAAACAGAAATATTTGTTAAGCAATTTCACTTTATTTCAACAGCTTCTACATATTCCTCCCCTTCACCCTTGAGTCTTACAATACCACTTTTGCACTTCCTTCTCTCATTAACATATCTGAAAAATGTCTTATCCCCCCATTTTATTGCATTGGCTATTTCTTCTTCTTTTTGTACCTTTGCTTTCCTGACTACTTTGCTAGCTTCTCTAAGTTTTTCTAAATATAGATGCTTGTCTTCCTCTCTCTATGATCTCTTGTATTTCATGAAGGCCTCCGTCTTTTTCTTCACCTTTTCAGCTACTTCTTTTGAGAATCATAGCTGCCTCCTTTTCCTTTTACATTTATTTATCTAGCAAAAAGGTTGGTTGCCCTTAAGATATCTCCTTTCAGTTTTGCCCATTGCTTTTCTACATCCCCCAGCTGTTCCCATTCTGCTAACGACTCCTTGAGGTATTGTCCCATCTTGGCAAAGTTAGTTTTCCTAAAGTCTAGATCCTTGTTTTTGAATGGCTTTTATCAGCCCTAGTCCCAATATTAAACCACACCATCTGGTGATCACTGGATGTGAGATACTGTAATCTACACTATAACATCAGAAACACTTTACCCATTGGTAAGCACCAAGTCCAGAATGGCCCCTTCACAGGTGGGTTCTGTTACGAGTTGCCAGAATAGTTCTTCCTGTAGAGAATCTAGGAACTCCTTACTTCTAGATGACACTGCAGCAGGGATGTGTCAATCAACATCCAGCATATTGAAATCAACTATCAGAAGCACTTCTCCTTTCATGGTAATACTGCCTATGTCTTTTATTAAATCCCTGTCCACTTCTTCTCTCTGTGAGTTAGATCTGTATATCATACCAATGCGAATGGATTTCCCTTTCCCTTTTTCTAGTTTACCCCACAGTGCCTCCTCACTCCTTTTTAAGACCTGTAATTCTATAGTTTTAATGTTATTTTTTGCATATAGTGCCATTCCTCATCCCCTTCTTCCTACACTGTCCTTTCTGAATAAAGTATAGCCCAGTATAATTACATCCCACTCATGGTTGTCTATGTACCATGTCTCCTTAACCACCACTAAATCCAAGTCAGCCTCTTCCATTAAAGCCTCTACTTCTGGGATCTTATTTCCCATACTACAGGCATTTATACACACCGCATTTCAGATGTTGCCCCTTTTACCCATTTCTACAGAGGTATTTAATGTTTCACTTACCAGGGGCTTTCACTTACCTGGGGGCTTTCTTCACCCATCACTAATGAATCTAATTTAAAGCCCTCTTCAGTAGGTTAGCTAGTCTGCTGCGGCAGACTCTTCAGCCCTTCTTGGACAGATGGATGCTATCTCTGCTCTGCAGCCCTTGGAACATCATCCCATGGTCCAGGAAACCAAAATGATCTCAGTTACACCATCCATGCAACCATTCATTCATGTCGAGGATGCGAGCTTCTCTGCCTCAGCCTTTACCCTCAACAGGGAGGATTGAAGAGAATACCACCTGCGCACCTTTCTGCTTTAACCTCTGTCCCAGAGCCATGAAGTCACTTTTGATTTGCTTGGAGGGATACCTAGCAGTATTATTTGTGCCGACATGGGCAGCATCAGATAATAGTCAGTAGGCTTGAGGAGTCTCAGCAAATTCTTCGTAACATCTCGGATTTTGGCACCTGGCAGACAGGACACCTCTCTGGACATCAAGTCTAGTCGGTAGATGGACACCTCAGAACCCCTTAGAAGAGAATCAAGTCATCATTACCCTTTGCTTCCTCTGGTAATTGATTCTGCAGCTTTGGGGTGCTTGAGCTCTGGTTCTTTCCTTTCCTGGGATGCTTTCACCTCCTCCACTTCCAGGGCTGCATACTGGTTCTTCAGTTCCACGGCTGGTGGAGTTAGACTGTTGATTCTGCAGCCTCTGTGACTCTTATCCAACTCTCTTAATTCTGTAGTCTCCCATATTCATCTCTGTTGGATAGCTTTGATGTTTCAAGAAGCATCTCATCAATATATGTTTCGCTGTCTCAAATTCTTCTCAGCCTCACCATCACTTTTCTGAGCGCCTCCACTTGTTTCATGAGGGCTTCAGCTCTCAGGCATCCTGCACATGGACCCAGTTCTTCGACTGGCATCGGGGTCTTTGGACAGAGGCAGAAGCTGTAACAGGGGCAACAGCTTTGGCAGTACAGTTTTTCCAAGCCATCTTTCAGTTGGTGGAGCTTTGGTATCTGTTCAAGTAAATGGCAGAGACCTTTCAAAGACCCTAACTTTTCCTCAGCTGTCCCTTAAGAGAAAAAGCAGTTAACCTATTTTGTGTGTATTCTAATAGCACTGTTCTATATCCCGTTGTGTAGCTAATTTGGGAGTTGCCCTATAAAGCAAGAATTCTCAAATGGGTTGGGTGGGAGCTGGTATTGGTTGGGAGGGATCTAACACCTGATGAGGTCAGTGACTTCAAAGAGCTGGCTCTGAACGGAAAGCTGGAAAAAGAAAACAATGAACTCTAATAGGCAGAGCTTTACCCAGCACCACAAAAAAAAATTCCCCTTTTGCAATACAGAAAAGATGTATCTTTTAAAAATGAAGATCAAAACTCCTTTAAGCCTCTCAGACAGAGAGCTTGTATTTTAAAGTCACACAGTATTACCTTGCTTGCAATGGAGTCCCTGTTATGAATGCCAGTACTTGAAAGGCCCTGTAGAACATTATACAGCACACAACTGCCTAGCTCCTTTGCAAGCTGGTCAAGGACCACTAACACCTGATGAGGTCAGTGGCTTCAAAAAGCTGGCTCTGAATGGAAAGCTGAAAAAAAATGAATTCTAATAGGCAGAGATTTACCAAACACCACAAAAAAATCCCCTTTGTTAATACAGAAAAAGATTTAGCTTTTATAAATGAAGACCAAAACCCCTTTAAGAGCTCTCAGGCAGAGAGCTTGTATTTAAATTCACAAAGTATTCCCTTGCTTGCAATGGAGACCCTGTAGAGAATCACCAAGAAAAAACAGTTGCCACGTGAGGATACAAACCGAGTCCAAAATCGTGGTGTCAAGGAAAATACTTTATTAGATCTATCTCTTACACCATGATGCCCGACACAGGCCGTGTTTCGAAATGACTTCTTCAGGGGAAACTCTGGTGTACTACATATATAAAAAAGCATAAATATAAATATATGAACAAGGACACAACTATATGGACATATTATATAACCAAATAAATAAATAAATGTTATAAAATATGACCAATAAATAAATTAAAACATGATATGACCCATAAATAAATTACAGCATATTAAATGAAAACATACATATTCTTGCCAATCAATATTAAAACTATAAATAAACTTGACAAACTAGAAAACCATTATAATAAATATGTTCCTTATGAATAAAACGTAAACAGAAAGACAAAAAAACATATTTATATCATTTATAAAAGAACTATTCATAAAAAAAGCCCCAACATAACAAATCCTCCTATCATTGAAAGGGTGAGTAACCATTTATTACCTCAGTGTCTCTACTAATGAATAAATTTAATTGTATTAATCTTGCACTACAGGAAACAAGAGGACATTGTTTATTACATCTTGTCTGTTTCTCAAATTTGATAATAGCAAGAAGCAGGAGTGAGTCTCTAGTGCCCTATATCCTATGAAGAACCAATGTACCCACGAGGGATACATTGTGTTAACCTATAATCATTCAGCCAGCATCATAATTGTCATTTCAAGTTCATATGCACTTTTTAAGTTACCACAGTGGTACACAAAATCGATTGCAAATATTTGGAGGTTTAAATAATGATGATGATTGGATTTGTAGTACATAAATTATGTGAGATTGAGAGCTGGTTCACTCAATATTTATTATCGTTAAAAGTTTTTTAATACGGGTTCTTATAGGCTCTGGAATTACAGAGATAGTGCATCCACATACCGGTCTAGTGGTTTGTTTGTGGTTTACACAGAAAGGTGTCTTGAGGTTGAGTAAACCTTCTTCTTTTTTAAAATTAAAAAAAAAAATTTGAGTAATTTATTAATAACATGCAATGGCTGAGTTTATTTGGTTTTATGTATATTGAAATGGTTTTTATTTTTTAGTGATATACGTAGGTGGCGATATATAAAGGTGGACGAATATTTATGGAGGAAGTCTTCTGTTTCAAATGCATTAGCGATGGTATTGTGCACAAAGGGTTCAGGTATATTCTCAGTATTTATAAAGTGTTATGATCAAAAATTTTTTAGTCTTGGTGTTATATTGGTTAATGCAATTGCCAGCATTTTCACTAATCGTTGATATAGGTTCAAAAAGGTTTTAGGTACATTTTTGAGTAGTTGTAAGATGTTATGATTCAAACAATCTTTTAGTTTAGGTGTTATATTAGTTAATGTATCTGCTAGCACTTTTATTTTTATTTTTACAATCGTTCACATAGGATGCCTAAAGTCATAATCAAATTATATTTTAATATCAATTTTAACATCATTCTGCAAAAAAAAAATATTCTAGGTTTTAAGGTTAATGTTTAATTTAGGATTAGTTGAAATGACAATTATGATGCTAGCTGAATGATTATAGGTTAACACAATGCATCCCTAGTGGGTACATTGGTTCTTCATAGGATATAGGAAACTAGAGACTCACTCCTGCTTCTTGCTATTATTAAATTTGAGAAACAGACAAGATGTAATAAACGATGTCCTCTTGTTTCCTGTAGTGTAAGATTAATACAATTAAATTTATTCATTAGTAGAGACACTGAGGTAATAAATGGTTACTCACCCTTTCAATGATAGGAGGATTTGTTATGTCGGGGCTTTTTTTATGAAGAGTTCTTTTATAAATGATATACATATGTTTTTTTTGTTTTTTTGTCTTTCTGTTTATGTTTTATTCATAAGGAATGTATTTATTATAATGGTTTTCTAGTTTGTCAAGTTTATTTATAGTTTTATTATTGATTGGCAAGAATATGTATGTTTTCATTTAATATGCTGTAATTTATTTATGGGTCATATGTTTTAATTTATTTATTGGTTTTAATGAACATGTTTTAATTAATTTATTGGTCATATTTTATAACATTTATTTATTTATTTGGTTATATCATATGTCCATATAGCTGTGTCCTTGTTCATATATTTATATTTATGCTTTTTTATATATGTAGTACACCAGAGTTTCCCCTGAAGAAGTCATTTCGAAACACGTCCTGTGTCGGGCATCATGGTGTAAGAGATAGATCTAATAAAATATTCCTTCCTTGACACCACAATTTTGGAATGCCAGTACTTGCACATCAGGTGCCATAGAGGTTCCCATGTTAGTACCCTTGATTTGTTGGTAATAGGTATCCCTAAACATAAAGTTCTTCTTCGAGGCTATAGATGCTAAGTCACACAGAAATATAGATGGAACCATTATGGAAGGAGGGAGGAGTGGTCTAGTGGTTAGGACAAGGTACTTCAGGCCGGAGGGCTGGGGGTTCAAGTCCCACCTGGGGACAGCAATCTCAGGCTGGAGGGACTGGGATTTCTAGTCCTATAGGCACTCCTTGTGGTCTTGGGCAAGCCACTTAAGCCTCCACTGCCCATGTTCCCTGTAAGTATTAGTGTATGTGTCTCATATCCCCTTGTGTTAAATGTATCCCCCAATTGACCACTTTGACCCGGTGAAAAGCGGGATATAAATACAGCTAAATAAATAAATAAATAAAATAAATGGAAGTTATTTTTTAGTTACACCGCACTTCGATTATGCTAATATAATACTGCATGGCCTCCCGAAGATTACCATCAACCCTCTACAGTTAGCCATGAATGCAGCAGCCCGTGTCCTTTGTGGAGCTTCAAGGAACGACCACATCTCCCCCATTCTAAAAGATCTTCATTGGCTCCCAATAAGCTGTAGAATCTTATACAAGGCCCTCCTCATTACTTTCAAGGTGTTTAACAAGATATCACCCGCATCAATTTTCGACCTTATCACACACACCGCAAACAACAGATCTAGGAGACCTCTTGCTGCAGACATGCTACTTATACCAAGCGAATCCATAAAGATTAACCAGTCATCCATCAATAGGGCGTTTGCAAACTACGCTCCCAGATGTTGGAATAAACTTCCTCCCAGCATTAGAGCAATCAGGGACCTTGGACAGTTCAGAAAAGCCCTCAAACATCACCTTTTTATCACACATTTTACTCATCTAAACATCCCCCCCCTATCACCCCTCCTCACCCTCACATCCTCAGACCTCCCCTATCTGACCGCATAGAACCCACAGGGAGTACCAACTTGTAAATTTCTAAAATGTATATAGTTTCCCCCAGTTTTTTACCTCCATGCTAATGCCCTGTTATTTGTAAACGATGGCCAGAATTAACTGACCTGGTTTGATATTGTTTCAATGTAAACCGCACTGATGACAAAGAGCGCGGTATATAAGAAATGTTAAATAAATAAAATAAATTTTAGGTACCCTGTTTGTGTTTTGGATGTCTGAAAACATGCATTGAGATGTCTAAAGCATGGAGATGTCTCCAGAGGCATTTTAAAAGCCAGGTCCATGGATATCCCTAGTACAAGGATATCCAAGTCTGATTGGGAGCATGTTGGAGGCATGGTCAGAGTGTTTCCAAGAACCTGGACGTCACTGCCTGATCTCAGAAACGTCCTGGATGTCTGGAGTCATATCTAAGGTTATACCCACTCCAGGCATGAATAGGCATTGGGAAAATGTGTGTTTTTGCCTTTAAACACTCAGTGGGTGTAGAGAAGATGACACTTCACCATCCCCAATATTCTGCACAATCACAATGATAGCAACAGTGTGATTTGAACCCTGCCTTCCCTGGTCCTAGCCCACTACTGTAACCATTAGGCTATTCCCATACATCCATGGTCTGGAATACATTTCTAGGGGTGTCTAGGTAGACATCCCCACAGACGTCCATACCGGGCACGTCCACATTTGTGAAAGTGTATCTGAACTTGGATGTGCCTGCTTTTTTCAGAAATTGTGGCTTCGATGTCCCAGACTGCAATTAGATGTCCTTTGTAAAATGCCACTTTTTGTGTCCTAAATACACTCAAGTGTGTCAAAAAACCACTTGTATTATAGTTTGCTTGTAAACTGCTTTGAGTTGCATGACATGTTAAGGTTGTCCCTTCCTCAGTTCATCCTACCTATAGCCTACTTGGTCTAGCTCCTCCTAATCACAGCCACATGCTGTAACTTAAAATGCATAATAATGATTATAGTAACTAAGAACCAACTCATCAGAAGAATGTGAATTGAAATAGCTCTTTACCTGAAGGAAATGGTAAGGTGCTTGTAGAAAGAAATACCAGCATTTTGAACACGTCAAGATTTCCCTTTCCTCAATTAATCCTATTTATAACCCACCATGTTTAGTTTTTCTCCATCATGGCCTCACTCCTATAACTCAAAGCTTATTGTTTTCTTTTAATGTATCTTATCTGTCCACTTTGTTTTAATCATAAGCTCATCAATTATAAGCAAATTAATCAAAACGACAGCGTTTTCACCATCAAAGCGCTTTGATTATTGCTAAATACAAAATTTACACAAAGTGATTGTGTTTGCTTTCTTTGTGGGTAAATTTGCTATTGCGAAGTATGTGCGTAGGTTTGAGCCATCAGCCTTCTATGAACTGTTGCTCTCTCCACTCCTGTGAAGATGTCCAGGGTTCATGGGCAAAAGTATGAGTAATGGTGAATAATGTGCAGGTGCATGCTTACTAAACAGTGTGCCGCTAGCATGCATTTGGGTTGTGAAACTAGCATGGAAGCTCCTTCTAACTTTAGTGGTGTGTGCATCCATCCTCCCTGCTGTTAGCACATAGCAAACGTGTGGCATTCTGCTAACTGGCATGCAGGTACACTTAACACCACCCACTGAGGTGGCATTAAGTGCACATGCACTAGTGGCACTATACAGGGCCATACCAAGCTATAATTGCGCCCTGTGTGACTTGCAAACCTGGTGCCCCCCCCCCTCCTCCTCCCATGACATCAGCTGGCAGCCTTGGAGATGAGTATTTATATTGAAGAAATGTTTTCTGAATGGAACTGGGTAACTTGGCAGCTCTGTTGCTATCATTCTATGTAAGGCAAACTTATTTGGAAACACTGCTCTCCCTGATTCTCCCTCCCCCCCTTCCCCCCACCCCGAGAGGAGGCACAGTATGATACAAACTGAGAAATCATGAAAACATGTAGTAGAAAAATGAGTTTCAGTCATTTTTTCACTTAGCTAATGCAGTAAGCTGCAGCCGGTAGCAGAACCAGGTTAAGCCAATCGCCTTCAGCTGCCTCCTGCCGAGCCCGATTATCCCGATTATCCCTGTGCAGTTCAGATGCAGGATGAGCTTCATGCTGGCAGGGAGCGATGAGGTACCGGGACCAGTGTGCTTACCTGCTGCATGCCAGTTCGCTCCCCTGCCACTTTTCGCTTGCTCGGTAGGGTTCTGCACTCCTCCTTCTGCAGAGCAGGTGGCGGCTGCGGCTCGCCCCGGCATCTGCCCTTCCTCTTCGCTGGCCAACACTGCCCTTAAGTGTGGAGCAGAAAAAGCCAGCAATGCACAGGGAGGCGACACAGACCATATCTCCCTGGCAGAGGGAGATATGCTCCACCTATCATTTTGGTAGGGGGGGCAGCTACTCTCAAGAAGCTATTTCATAGCAGAGAGGTGAGTGGCAGTGGCAGACAGAAGGCAGAGCAGGGTCAGCCCAAGGGTGAAGTGGGACCATGTGCAGAGACTCATTGCGGCACCTTATTGGCATCAATATTTACATAGCGATTGGGCACCATTTGCATAAATTTAATTTACTTTAAAACATATGTGCCGCCCATCTAAAATCCTAGGTAGCTTCCAAACATACATAAACAATTTAGTCAAAGATATGTTACAATAAAATAAGCATAACAACAATTATTAATCAATTTTAATTTAAGACCACTTTCATAACCCCACTAAAAAGCAAACCATTATAAATATCTGCACACTGGATTTATTTTGCGATGACCAGCATATTGATGAGGAATAAAGATTACAAAATGAAAAAGAAATGAATCTCTTGGTAGCCCAGGCTGGATTGGGCCATGCTAGAGCTAGAAAAGCCCAGAAATCAGCAGCAGAGGCGCTAACAGGCTATTAAACTGAGACGTTCCCTTAAAACTGAGAATTCTTTGAATCTGAACTCGCAAAATATTTTAAATTTCAGACTGGCAGCATCAAGAACGCAAAACTGCAAATCTCAAAGACAATCTGTATTCTACTAACCCCCAACCAATATTCTACAGTTGACTGTACACCAAGAACCCACAATACAGGACCCATAGAGTAAATCTTCCATTCCATAATAGCACTAACTTCCAAAACTCACACAACAAAGAGCATGCCCAGAAAAAGGCAGCACCATAAATATTGTAGTGACAGCGAGAACATCCATATACCTACTGGGAAAACTGAACAAACCAGATTCCTACACAGAAACTCCATACTAACAGAATACATGGCCTCGATCACACACTTAGCATTTACATATACCCTCACCAAATATAGAATAAGTGACCAAAAACTAAAAATATAAATATGTTGAAGAAGCCACACTCTGCATGCAGGGCTGGCCCAATCACTAGGCAAACTCTGGAAGGTGACAAAAAATAGGGCATTCAAACCTAAGTGATACATTTTGCAGCCAAGGGGGAGGAAAGGCTTAAGGTCTGCCTAGGGCAGCAGTACCTTGAAGCAATTGGGGCCTGCCTGCTACATGTAGATCAACATCAGAGAAATGGAAAGCTGCATATAAAGAAAGCACATATAAATTACAAAAACTGCTATTCGGGAAGACTAGATGGACCATATTGGTCTTTATCTGCTGTCATATACTGTCTAACTAAATTGAAAATAAAATCTTTTTTTTTCTACCTTTGTTGTCTGGCCATTTTATTTTTCTAATCATGTTTTGTTCCAGTCTCTGATTTCTGCTTCCCTGCATCTTCTCTTAACTTTCTCCAGGGTCTCTCGTCTGATACTTCTTCCCTCTACAATCATCCATCTCTGACACTGATCTATTACTTTTCAGCTTTTTTCCATGTGTTTTTTATTTATTTCTATGGACTCACATTTCTCTCCTTCTTACCATCTTGTCCTCAATTTACAGATTTTTAGCTTTAACTACAGCCTTCCCATTACCCCTCTCTCTCTTTCCTCAGCTTCTTATTCCCTAGTTTATTACACATTCTCCCCTTTCTCTCTTTCCTGGTTAGTCCATTTCTCTCCACCATCTTCTCTCACCGTCCAGCATTTCACCATCCAATATCTGCCCCCTCTACCTCCCTGTCCAGCATTTCACCATCCAATATTTACCCCCTCTCCCTCCCCGTCCAACATTTCACCATCCAATATCTGCCCCCTCTCTCCCCCGTCCAACATTTCACCATCCAATATCTGCTCCCTCTCCCTCCCCATCCAACATTTCACCATCCAATATCTGCCCCCTTTCTCTCCCCGTCCAACATTTCACCATCCATTATCTGCCCCCTTTCTCTCCCCATCCAGCATCTCCATATCTTTCACTTCATATCCCCCTACCATATCCAAAATATCTCCTCTGTTTCCCCATGTCCAGTATTCCCACCTTTCTCCCTATTTCCTCCCATGTCTAGCATGTTCTGTTGTCTTTATTCTGTCATCTACTTTCTCCACCTGTAGCTTGATGCCCCCTCCCCTGTGTTCAGGATCTCCCCCTCCATTTTTATATGCCCTTTGTCCAACTTCACTGGGGAGAAGGCGGCAGGTACAGCCAGCAGGAGGAGACTGCCCCAGAGCTGGAAGAGAGACCCCGTGCTGTTCTAATGTCATTACCCTATTGCTGCAGCGGTGGTGATGAGGTATAACTTTTTGTGTTGTGCAGCAGCACAGGGCTTTTGACAGTGTAGGGCCTCCTTCTCCTCCTGTCACAGTCCTGTCAGCCAGCTCACCTAACTGTCCGCGGCAAACCTTTAAAGAAGTTTTCTGTGCTGCTCCACGCCTCCTCTCTTTCTGTAAAGTGCTGCCTATGGCAGCCGTAAGACTGAGAAAGCATGTCACATTGAGGGGCCGAAATCTCAGGTATTATGAGACTGCAGCCCATCAATGGGAACTGCTTTCCCGGGTCTCTGGCTGCCATGGGGCAACACTTTACAGAAAGAGAAGGTGTGGGGTGCGGAACGGAGCTGTGCAGCAAATTTCTTTTAAAGTAAGTGTGAAGAGGTTTGTGGCTGCCATTGATACTTGGATCACTGCGCCCTCTTCTGGCCTGGGCCCCCCTAAATTGCGGGGGCTGCTCGGGTGTATTTACACCATTGGGTAAGAGGCTTCACTTCGGGAGAGGGTTTCTTTGACTTCCGATCTGGGTTCAAATGCGCAGCTACTCTTTTTGCCCCCTGTGGTGATGCACCGCTTGCATTGACCTAGGTATGGTCTTGGCAGTATATATGGTTACTGTGCATTCAAAATGCCTGCACTAAACATGATGCTCCATCAGTGCTCACATTCTGCCCCTAACCCACCCAGTCCCCACTCAACCACGCACTACGTAGTTAGAGGGAGATTTTTAGTGTGGAGCCCGATGTTGTTAGTGTAGCAAGCTTACCGCACTCCAAACCCCGCACTAATGGTTAGTGCATCTTGTAAATATGTCTCCAAATGTGTTTTTACCCAAGAACGTGATGTCCTTGGTGGTTCCCTCGACCTGCCATTCCCTGGGCCATGTCTCTGAACACCACGCCCCTCTAAAGTATATGCCGAAACCCATTCCTCCCGAGGCATCGGTGAAGAACTCTAGTTCCGCATTCGATACTGGGAGCGCTTGCCAGAAGACAAGTCCATTGAATGTGTGTAGGAATTGCAGCCATACCTGAAGGTCTTCTTGCATTTCCTTGGTGACATTGATGCAATGGTGTTTCTTCTGTACCCCCCTGGTTGCCCATGCCATACGGTGGCAGAAAACTTGCCCCATTGGTATCACCCTGCATGCAAAGCATAGACTGAAATTGCTGCAATGTAGCTTTTCGTTGACTGTTAAGTTGTTGAATATCGTTCTTCATCTTCAACAACTTTTTCATTGGCAGACGTGACTTGTGTGCCGGCACGTCTACTTGTATGCCTAGGAAAGTGATGATCCCTTTTGGGCCATCTGTCTTTTCTTTCGCTAATGGGATACCAAAAGACTGTGCCACCTGTTCAAAGATATCCAATATCCTTTTGCAGTCATCATAGTCTCGTCCTATGAATAAGAAATCATCTAGGTAGTCTACCACCGTGTTGGGGCCTGCCAAGTCTTCCACTACCCAGTGTATAAATGAACTAAATTGTCCAAAATAGGCACAGGACACCACACAGCCCATGGGCAAACATTTATCATAAAAGAAGTCTCCATTAAACGTAAAGCCTAATAATGGGTAGGACTCAGGATGAACCGGCAACAGATGGAAAGCGGATTCAATATCCTTTTTCTCCAGCTGCGCCTGCTGCCCGCTATTTCGTATTATCATAACTGCCTGGTCGATGGTTGCATATTTAACGGAGCATAAGGCCGGATCAATATAGTCATTCACTGACCTCCCTTCCGGGTATGATAGGTTGTGAATTAACCGGAATTGTCCCGGTCCTTTTTTTGGTATCACCAGTACCATGTTCTTAAAGGGTGGTGACTTGAAAGGCCCGGCTACTCTTCCCATACCTATCTCCTTTGCTATCTTGTTATGTGCTATAGTGTTATGTTCACGGATCGATGGGGGGTTGTTTTTGACGGGTGTTTTTGATTCCATTGATATTAGGGATGGAATGCGGAAACATTGAGTGAAACCGCTTTCAATATGATTGGCTATCTCCTGTTTCAGGTAGGCTCGCAGCCACGGACGCATCCGCTCAAGTTTGATGGGCGTTGGGGCCAATTCCCTCGTTTGAGCGTTGCTGCCCTGTTCTGAATGGCTTGGCCTCCCTTGATGCCCTGCATGTGAACGCGGGGTGTCCACTTCCACATACTGAACAGGAATGTTTATATTTGCAGGGCTGCCATGTACAACTCCCAGCATTGTACTGGCGGCATGCCCGCCGCACAGCCAGCAAATTGGCTTGTCGCCATTGCAAGCTCTGGAAAGGCTGCTGCCATTGCGTGCCTTGAAAGGACTGCTGTAGCCCATCCTGACACCATGGCCTATTGGGTGCCATTTCCTCCGTCCACAGGTCTAATATCCTGTGATGCCACGCTAGTGTGGGATCTTCTGCCATGCTTCTCCTGAACTTGACATCATAGTTCAGCCAGGCCCATCCCCCATATTGTTTATGTGCTCGGGTAATGGTGTCCAGATACCTGGTCAGATAGGGGCCTGATTGGGGTTCCCTCTCCATCACCACACTCATAAAGATGTGGAATGCTGTCACCCAATTATTAATGGATTTTGGAATTTTAGGCTTCCTGTTCCTCTCACTTCTTTTATCATTATCCTTGCCACTGCTAGATTCCTCCTCTTGGTCCCTCAGCAGAAGCGAGAATACGTCTATATATTCCCGTCTCCAAATCTTCTTTTTTATCTTTTTGGGCACTGAACAGGCTAATGAACTCACACCGCAGCGTGGATCGCGATTGGTATCGCGCCACTCAACCTGCGTTCTTTGGGCTGACCCATTCAACCTGCTATCTTGGTCCACCCCCCCAGGACTCTGACCTGACCATACTTGCCTTAGAGGGTTGATATGTTTAGCTTTTCTATGCCTTTTAAACTTTTTAACCGCATTCTGTATGATATCAGCAAATGTTAGGTCACCATCACTATCCGAAGAAGATTCCTCTGAAGATGTGGCTAACAGCTCTGGTGCCCCCCTCTCACACCCGGTCTTACCATTTGTCGTGTTAGGTGATGATGCACTGTTGCTCGCGGACGGCTGTTCCTCACTAGTTGAGCCTGGCGTTCCCATTCTTCGCTTAACTGAAGTCAGGCCGTGGTGGGAAACCTGCTCCTGCACCATCTGTAACAGCTCATCCAGCTCTTGTGTCTGCATAGGGCCCACGCTTTCGCGTTGCTGTGACACCTTTCCTCTATTGCTGCGCCTGGGCCTTGCTGCTGTGGTGCTGCCTGTCGCTTCCCTGTTGGCTGAAGCCACTCTCTTGGTGCTTGATCTCGTATCCACACGTGTTCTTACTGCTGGCGCTTTCTTCTTTACTACCGCACTGCCACCTGCTTGCTTGGCGCTGCGCGTCTTGGAGGCCCTTTGGGTTTCCATTCTAGGCATCTCTAGTCAAAGATAAATACACTACGCAATGTGGTAGAAAAATGAAAACTAAATTAGTATCTATTGCATATGCATGTCCTAATCCCGTGCGCTCCTGCCTCGTAGCTCCTCCCACCAGCAGTTCCCAGAAACATCTCATCCTAGCATCCTAAGCCCCCCTTTTTTTTTTGTCTCTCTCCTCTCTTTAATCGCATTGCTCGTCCTTTCGCTTCAAACTGTTCTATGCATATAACAATCCCCACCACATTATTAACATTGGTTCACCTCTCCCCCTTTTTTTTTTTTATATTTGCTTTTCTCTTTTTCTTTCTTTTTTTTTTTTTGTATCAACACAAGTACATTCCTCATTTATTAATATACTTCCTTACTACCATAGTAGCACCTATACCATCCATGCCCAGTAGATGGCAGCATTACACTTCCCCATTGTAGCACGATATATTTCTTGCATTTAATTATTCACCTTCAACTACGGTATTCTCCCCTTTTTTTTTTAAAATATATTTCTTTTGTATCTCTTCGTTTTCTTTTTTTTTTTTAACATTAATTTACCTTACATGTGCTGTTCACCCCTACTGAGTCCGCATGTGATTGCCACTCTGTTTGGGCGCGCACGTGGCTCACCTTTTCCTGACCATCCTCCCTGCCTAGCCCACCCCGTCTTAGGCCAGCACAAGATGCCGCTGTAGGGCGCGAGCGGTGTGTCCCAGCCAGAAATGTACCTTGCAGGCGCAAGAGGCGCTGTCGCGCTCTTCTTAACCCCCCCCCCCCCCCCGGCCACAACCGCCATGCTGCTACTTTGCCGCCATGCTGCTACACCTTCCTAATCCTAACGGACACTCAGGTCTCTTGCCACTCTCCCTCAGTGACGCAGTGCTGCGGTAAGTGCTTTCGAGCCCGCCTCGTATGCCCCACAGCTTTTTTTTTGTTGTTGTTTATTTTAGCATCTATTCCACATTTAAAAAATTGGTACTTGCCGCCCTAGCTCACACTGCGCGATTCTTCGTTCGAAGTTGGCCCGATCCTGGCTCCAATGCGCTGCGGCTCAGCGCACACTGCACGATACCCCGGTTGATGCAGGCCCGGTCTTGTCTCCACCGCGCTGCAGCTCCTCCGATTCTATGTCTGATGTCCTTCTCCTCTAGCAAAAAGGGGGGGTAGCGGCGAAAGAGGCCGAGCCGGCGCCGGGCGCGCTGTTTTATCCCCTGCTTCGGCCCGCCCTCACCGACCCCCCTCCCCGCCCCCCCAATCCCTCGGCCTGCCAATGATCGCCTGTGCCCGGCCGCGGTAATCTTACCATATCTAGAAAGAACAATACGCTTTACAAATGATGATAATATCAGCTCTTTTAGATATTTTCTTTGATTCCTGCAGGTCAGGAATATGGGATAATTTAGATTTCCTTTACATTTACAAGTGCACCATTTTTAAAAAAAATGCAATGACCGCTAGCAAGGCATGCCTTATTGGTGGAAATACTGTGGACTTGTGAGCTTCTGCCTATTCACTGATCCTGACCATTTACTTCATGGAATATCATATTCCTGGCACATTACATTATATATGTTAATACTGCTCCTGCTCATTTGTATTGTGTGCATATTAAAACTTTTTATTTTTGAAGCTCTGCTCTCCTCCCTGCATTTTAAATGAATAGCAAAGGGGGGCTTAAGGAACATCCAGAAAGTGCCCATTATAATGAAATAAAAAGTATCATTGTTTTGTAAAGTCCTATGGCTTCATGGGAGTGATTTCCCACAAGAGTCCAATCATGAAGAATTAGGCTATTAAACCTTTTGGACAGAGAAGCGTAAATGTTTGAAAATCATCCCATAATGTCACTGGGCTGACTGATCTATGCATCTGCTCCAACCTGCAGATTGTAAACAAATCTGCCAGTGAAAGTGGAAGCTAGCATATGGAGCAATAATTAAAAAGGCATTTTTTTCTAATTGGTCCTTGCTTGATGATCCCTAGGGGTACCATGGCTCTTATAATGACAAAGGGATGGGTTACCTTCAAGAGAGAGATGCTGAAAAACAGGCTATTATCTCTAGTAGGAAAATGGTAAAAAAATATAGGAAAACTTATTTATTCATTCATTTCAGAGTATCGGCTATTATGGTAAGAAGTGAAAAGTTTATTTTTAAAGTGGAAAATGCTTCCATCATTCACTTGCTCTAAGGTGATTCCAGCTCAGTTGAACCTTGCATATATTGGGCTATGCCACCAGGAGTGTATCTTTATAAATACCCAGAGCTTCACCTCCCTTTTATAACCTCCAGCTCCATCGTTGTAGTGATGGTCTTTGACCAGGCCCTACAGACATCTCCCTCTGGAACCTAATACATGTTCACTCTGAGTCTGGCCAGTATATTTTAGCATTGTTCAAAAGCAAAGACTCCTCCTCCACTCCCCACCTAGAGGCAGGGGCGGCCCAAGGGGGGTGCGGGGCCATGTGTAGAGATTCATTGCAGGGCCTCATTTGCATTAGGAGTCTTATTTGCATAAATATTTGCATAATGTGCTTTTAGTAAACATGCCTCTTAAGGAGTATCTGGATAAAGAAAGACTACCAGATTTCCAAATTATTATATTCCAGTGCCAACAGCCAGGCCCATTAGGAAGTATTATAAATATTGACAATTTAGAAGCCGTAGCAAACCTACCATATCATAACAGCACTACCATGACTCACAAAGCACCAAACCCTACTTATCAAAAAGGCAACACTGCAAATATTAAACCAATACATCTCAGAGAATAACAATACATCTCACTGGGGGAAAGAGAACAAGTGGGACTGTCAAATAGAAACTACATGAATAGAATACCTCAGCTCGGTTACACATGCAGAACATAGACCATCACCACACAAAGAACAAGGGATCACAATTTAGAAATAGGAAGATAATAATTAAATTGGGAACCCCAAAAGCCAAACATGAAATGTACAGCACTGGAGAAATAAAACTATGAATTAATTTGAGAAGAAGCTTGCTGCGGAAGCAAAAACGCGAAATAAAGACCTTTTCAAGTACATTCGTAGCAAAAAACCTGTGAGAGAGTCAGTTGGTCCATTAGATGATAAAGGGGTTAGAGGAGCACTAAGAGGCGACAAGGCGATAGCGGAGAGACTGAATGAATTCTTTGCTTCGGTCTTTACTGAGGAAGATGTAGGGATGTTACCCATGACTGAAGTGGTATTTAAAAGTGCGGAAGAATTGAAGGAAATATCGATACATCGGGAAGATGTCTTACAACTATTAGATAAACTGAAGAGTAGCAAATCACCTGGGCCGGATGGTATACATCCAAGGGTATTGAAAGAACTGAAATATGAGATTGCAGAACTGCTATCAGTAATCTGTGAACTATCATTAAAATCATCTCTAATACCTGAAGATTGGAGGATTGCCAATGTAACACCAATTTTTAAAAAGGGTTCCAGGGGTGATCCGGGAAACTACAGACCGGTGAGCCTGACGTCAGTACCGGGAAAAATGGTAGAAACCATCATAAAGAATAAAATTACTCAGCATGTAGATAGTCATGACCTAATGGGAGACAGCCAACATGGCTTTAGACAAGGAAGATCTTGTCTTACTAATCTGTTATGTTTTTTTGAAGGAGTGAATAAACAGGTGGACAAAGGTGAGTCGGTTGATATTGTGTATCTGGACTTTCAGAAAGCCTTTGACAAGGTCCCTCATCAGAGACTTTTGGCAAAACTAAAAAGTCATGGGATAGGAGGCAGTGTACTATTGTGGATCAGGAACTGGTTAAAAGATAGAAAGCAGAGGGTAGGGCTAAATGGCCAATTTTCCCAATGGAGATAGGTGAATAGTGGTGTACCCCAAGGATCTGTGCTGGGTCAGCTGCTTTATGACATATTCATAAATGACCTGGAAAGTGGAATAACGAGTGAGGTTATCAAATTTGCAGATGACACAAAACTATTTAAAATTGTTAAAACCCAAGAGGATTGTGAAAAATTGCAAGAGGATCTTGATAAATTGGAAGACTGGGCATCAAAATGGCAGATGAAATTTAATGTGGACAAGTGCAAGGTTATGCACCTAGGGAAGAACAACCCAAACTATGGTTACACGATGCAAGGTTCCACATTAGGAACCACCACCCAGGAAAAAGATTTAGGCGTCATTGTGGATACCATGTTAAAACCCTAGGCCCAGTGTGCAGCGGCGGCCAAGAGAGCAAATAGAATGCTAGGTATCATAAGGAAAGGAATGGAAAATAAAACAAAAGATATTATAATGCCTCTATATCGTTCCATGGTGAGACCGCACCTTGAATATTGTGTGCAATTCTGGTCGCCGTATCTTAAAAAGGATATAGTGATTTTAGAAAAGGTACAGAGAAGAGCCACCAAAATGGTAAAGGGGATGGAAGGATACTCCTATGAAGAAAGGCTAAAAAGGTTAGGGCTCTTTAACCTGGAAAAGAGACGGCTGAGGGGAGATATGATAGAAGTCTATAAATTAATGAACTGAGTGGAACGGGTAAACGTAGATCGATTGTTTACGTTATCAGAATATAGAAAGACTTGGGGACATGCAATGAAGCTACAGGGTAAACTATTTAAGACTAATAAAAGAAAATATTTTTTCACTCAACGTGTAATCAAACTCTGGAATTTGTTACCGGAGGATGTAGTAAAGGCTGTTAGTGTAGCTGGGTTTAAAAAAGGTTTGGACAAGTTCCTGGAGGAAAGGTCCATAAACCATTATTAAGAAGTGACCGAAGATATCAATGCTTGACCCAGTACAAGCATTGTGGAACTTGTGTCACTTGGGGAAACTGCTAGGTACATATGACCTAGATTGGCCACTGTTGGAAACAGAATACTGGGCTTGATGGACCTTGGTCTGACCCAGTATGGCATATCTTATGTTCTTTCCTCTTGCACTAAACAAAAATGCAAAGATGTTAGCAATACACACATCCCAGACCAAACATATTCCAGTTAATAAATTCTAAATAAAAAGTATTTTTCTACCTTTTTGTTTGGGCATTTTATTTTTCAGTTGCAATTGCTCCAGTCACTTTTTTCTGGTTTCTTCGTATCTTCTGTGAGCTGTCCATTTGTCCTTTCTTCTCTCTTCTAGATTTTTTCCAATCTCTCTCTTTATCTGCTTTAACATACTGATCTTTCCCCTTTTGCTCTTTCTCCCATGTCTTTCTTTATTCCTTTATCATCCACTCAAATGTCACCCTTTCATTCTCAATCCCCACTTACTCTCCCAATACCTGGCCAATCGTAGATTTTTCTTACCTCCCACACAAAGTATCTTTTCCCCTCTCCATCCTCATTCCCCATCCCCTTCTAGTCCTCCCCCAAAATCAGTTCCTTCTAGTTCTAGATCCACTCAGAAGCCGCTCCCTTCTAGTCCCATTCTCCCATGCCCCCACATCAGTCCATTTCCAGTCCTAGCCCCCCATATGCTCCTTTCCAGTCCCATTCCAGCCCCCCATCAGCCCATTTCCAACCCTATTCAAGCTCCCATCAGCCCACTTCCAGCCCCATCAGCCCATTTCCAGTCCTATTCCCCCATGAGCCATTTCCAGTCCTATTCCAGCCCATTTCCAGTCTTAGCCCTTCCCATCAGCCCATTTCCACTTCTATTCCAGCCCCCATCAGCCCATTTCCATTCCAACTTCCCCCATCATCTAATTTCCAATCCTAGTCCCCCATCAGCCCATTTCCAGTCCTATTCCAGCCCTCATCAGCCTATTTCCAGTCTAAGCTCCCCCCCCATCAGGCCATTTCCAGTCCTAGCCCCCCCATCACAGCCCATTTCCAGTCCTATTCCAGCCCCTATCAACCCATTTCCAGTCCAAGCTCCCCCTCATCAGCCCATTTCCAGTCCTATTCCAGCTCCCCATCAGCCCATTTCCAGTCCTAGCTCCCCCATCACAATCCATTTTAAGTCCCAGCTTACCCTCCCATCACAGCCCATATGGAGTCCAAGCTTCCCCCCACCCTCATCACAGCCCATTTCCAGTCCTAGCATCACCGCCAGCCCACCGAAGAGCCCTGCGGCCATCTAAGGGACTTCAGAGGGAGCCTGGAAAGGCCGTGCGAGGCCCCGGCTCCCTCTGCACAGCTGCCAGCGTGAAGAGTGTTTTCCCTCACGCTGGCGGCTGTTTCAGTGAAGCCTGCTGAATGCCAGGAAAGGTTAAAGGTCATTTCCCAGCACTCGCACGCTTCACTGAAACAGCCACCAGCGTGAGGGAAAACACTCTTCACACTGGTGGCTGTGCAGAGGGAGCTGGGGTCTCTCGTGAGCTTCCCCGGCTCCCTCTGCAGCCATCCATCTGTGCGTGAATGGAGTTCACGCGGGGCCCCCTGAAGCGCGGTGCCCTGTGCGAACAACATTCTCACACAATGGATGGGCTGGCCCTGCCTAGAGGCTTTGAGCACCACTTCTGCTGGGGAAGCTAGGTCATTGAACTGAATCGAAGTCTTATATCGCCACTAGGCTGACACATATTTTGATTTCTTATAATTATTTGTAACATCACTCTTTAAAATCCTCTACAAATCAATGCTGATTTAATAATAATGATTTATTTTTCACTAAAAACTAATGCCGAGTTGTGGATTCCTGCATCTTGTAACAGATTGGTATTGTTTATTTCAATAAGAACTGCCTAAAACTAATAACTAGAAATAACTGAATGAAACAGGAAACACAAAGATTTGGATATAAAAGGGGTAAGTTGATAAAGCCTTTTTCAAGTGTAAAGCATGTTTTACATTTGGAAATAAACTCTTACAAACTCTTATGTAGGTGCGTTCCTGGGGCATAGATTTGGCAGGCATAGGGTTGAGTTGCGATAATACATGTATATTTTATAAAATGCCACGAGGGTCAAGCTTTTACTAGGTGCCTAGGGGATGGGAGGAGACTGGGAATCACTTCTACACAAGGAGTTGACACCAGGGTCAGCACTGGCATGTTCCATGGGAGTTGGGGGCGGGCAATCTGTTTTGAAAGGGCAGATTTGGAGTTGGGGGCTTGGATTGGTAAGCCTATTCTGCCCATGGGACAGTGTTTATTGGGGGGGGGGATCCATGATGGATGTGATCATAGGAAGACCTCTGGCCTCTTTAAATGATGGTGAACCCATCTTCAGGCTGCTATTTGCATTCTTGCAGCCAGGAATGCACAATCTGCCCTGCTGCAACAATGCAAATTTATACTGACTGCAGTATAAATGCCGTGGTACTGAGATACATTTTACTGTGGTAAAATGTGTTACTTTGTCACAGCTTAGTAACTACCCCACCTCCCCCTTTATCTGGTATTTGTATTATGGATTTCATTATTTTACTTTAAAATATAACTTTCCTTGAGTGTTTTTAAGAAGGTGTGACATGAAATGTGAATACACAAATATTAATTTGCTAAGGTAAAACACATTTATCTTTACAAGGCCATTTTTGATGGAACAGGGTATTCTGCACAGATAGAACTCCCCCTGCAGGGCCAAGCAAAGGAGTGGACTAATGCTTATAATAGCAGGCAGAGAACCAGATAAATCAGATTTGAATCCCACGACCACTCCTTGTGACCTTGGGCAAATCCCTTAATCCTACATTGCCTCAGTTACCAGCTTAGAATGTAAGCCCTCTGGGGACAGGAAAATATCTACTATAACTGAATGTAACTTGCCTTGAGCTACCACTAAAAAAGGCATGAGTTAAATCCATCAAACAGATAGTTAAAGTAATAGGCTCTGCAGGGAGAAAAGGGAAAGAGTGAAAAAAGTCAATATAACTTTTAAACAGGGGCCTTTGGGGTGATATAGTCTCAGAAGGATATAGAGGCAACCAATTGATATGCTGAAGCCACAGGAAGAGTGTCAAGTATGAAAACAGCTCAAACGAGGTCAAAAGTAGTACATTTTTGGAAAGCCAAGATCTTAGGAGCCAGGAATCAAGCCAGCAGAGAACTGGTATACATTGGGATAGGCAGACAGTCTGAACTTGGCTGGCTACAGCTGGGCATTTGCCTTCTTTTCTCTAGGAGGAGGTGTATTCTCTCTCTTTTTTATTGCTTGTATGAGAGCTGTGTTCATGTCCCTCCTGCTTTGTTGAATGGGTGTGTGTATCTAAAAAGAGCAGCTGCAAATTTTAAAGATTATATTAAGCATGGACATTGTTTAAAAATACTATCTTGGAAGCTCAGACCAGATGTATTCCATGCTTTAAGAAAGCCGGCATGGTTTAGGTCAGAGAGGCTGTTAGAGCAAAAAATAAGCATCCGTCAGAAAATGGAATAAGGAGCCAAATGATAAAAACAGGAAACAACATAAGCACTGGCAAATTAGATGGAAGGCATTGATAAGACAGGCAAAGAGAAAATTTGAAAAGAAGCTTGCCGTGGAAGTTAGAACTCAAAATAAAAACTTTCAAGTACATTCATAGCAAAAAACTTGTGGAAGAGTCAGTTGTACCATTAGATGACAGAGGGGTAAAAGGGACAGTAAGAGATGACAAGGCCATAGTGGAAAAACTGAATTAATTCTTTGCTTTGGTCTTAACTGAAGACATGCGAAAGTTACCCATTCCAGAAATGATATTTCAAGGTGATGCAACAGAGGAATTAAAACAAATCTTGATAAACTGGGAAGATGCAATGAAGCGATTTGATAAACTAAAGAGTAGCAACTCACCTTGACTGGATGGTATACAGCCCAGGGTGCTGAAAGAACTCAAATATGAGATTGCTGACCTACTATTAGTAATCTGTGAACTATCATTAAAGTCATCCATAGTATCTGAAGATTGGAGAGTAGCCAACGTAGCGTCAATTTTTAAAAAGGGTTCCGGGGTGATCCAGGAA
Organism: Ichthyophis bannanicus; assembly: GCA_033557465.1. Taxonomy (NCBI): domain Eukaryota; kingdom Metazoa; phylum Chordata; class Amphibia; order Gymnophiona; family Ichthyophiidae; genus Ichthyophis; species Ichthyophis bannanicus. Next base: position 363,865,580 of record CM066032.1, on the reverse strand, counting down.
ACTACAGACTGGTGAGCTTGATGCCAGTACTGGGCTAAATGGTAGAAATGACTATAAAGAACAAAATGAAATTCTTATCTTATTAATTATATCTTTTTGAAGGTGTGAATAAACAGGTAGATAAAAGTGAGGCAGTTGATATAATGCATCTGGATACAGAGAGTAGGGCTAAATGGCCAATTTTCTTAATGGAGAAAGGTGAATAGTAGAGTACCCTGGTGATTTTTGCAAGGCCAGCTACTTTTTAACATATTCATAAATGACCTGGAAAATGGTGGTCAAATTTTTAGATGACACAAGGGGATTGTGAAAAATTGTAAGAGGACCTTGAGAAACTGGGAGACCGGGCATCCAAATGGCAGATTAAACTTAATGTGGAAAAGTGCAAAGTTATGTACTTCTGGAAGAACAACCCACAATCAGGGCCATTGTAAGGATTGGAGGTGTCCTAGGTGGGCCCTCCATCCTGCCACCCACACTGCCCCCCCATGCCCATTGCCACCATTGGCGCACCTCTCTGGGGGCAACAGTGGTGGCAATTGGTTCTGAAACCATGATGCAGCACTTGCCCTCTGCTTCTGAGCCTGTGTCATGGTTTCATTCAATTCAATCTGCCTCTTCGGCATCCCCTTCACCGCAAACACATCTGGCTTATACAATATCTGAAGACTGGAGCCAAAACAGCAGATTGAATTGAATGAAACCGCGACGCAGTACTGGAGACAGAGAGTTAATGCTGAGTCTTGGTTTCAGAGGTAATTGCCCTGCTGTTGGCCCAGCAATGGCAATGGGCATGAGAGGCACCGCAGTAGGACTGGTGCTCTAGGCAGATGCCTAGAGCGCCTTTTGGTAGCGCCGGCCTTGATTACCATTACACGATGTAAGAATCACTACCCGGGAAAAGGATGAGGATCATTGTGGATAATATGTTGAAACCCTCTGCCCAGCATGCAGCAGCGGTCAAGAAAGCAAATAGAATGCTAGGAATAATTAGGAAAGGAATGGAGAATAAAACCAAGGATATTATAAAGCCTCTGTAATGCTCCATGGTTGCGACTACACTCAGGGCCAGCCTCAGAGTTGATTCAAGGAGTTGGCACCCTAGGCAAACCTTAAGCCTTATATTTGTTTACTGTTACAGTTCTAGTTCTCTGTAAAACAGCACGTCTTCCAAAGCCCTGTTACATATTCGTTAATTGTAGACTGCTTTGGATTGTAGAAAGGTGGTATAAATAAATACCTCCCTCTCTGGCTGTCAGAATCTATTGTTTAGCTTTGAATGCCCTGCTCTTTCTGTCCCTCAGAGGCTTCCATCCTAGGCGACTACCTAGTTTGCTGATGGTTGGGCTGGTCCGGATCACACCTTGAATACTTTGTGCAATTCTGGTCAATCTTAGAAAGGATATAGCAGAATTAGAAAAGGTACAGAGAAGAGCAACTAAAATGATAAAGGGGATGGAAGGATACTCTCCCACTATAACAACAGATACACTTTCCTCATTGGTAAACTCTAAGTACAGTATGGCCCTTTCATGTGTGGGCTCTGTTACCAGTTGCCTGAATAGTTCTCCCTGTAAAGAATCCAGGAACTCCTTATTTCTAGATGACACTGCAGCGGGGATGTGCCAGTCCACATCAGGCATATTGAAATCCCCTATCAGGCGCCCTTTTCCTTTCATGGCTATACTGCGTATGTCTTCTACGAGCACACCAAAGCAAATGGATTTCCCTTTCCATTTTTATAGTTTAACCCACAGTGTCTCCTTGCTCCCTTTTAAGCCCTGTAATCCTATAACTTTAAGATTATTTTTTACATATAGTGCCACTCCTCCTCCCCTTTTTCCTACCCTGTCCTTCTTGAATAAAGTTTGACCCGGTATAATTACATCCCAATCATGGTTGTCTGTGAACCATGTCTCCGTAACTGCCACTAAATCCATGTTATCCTCTTCCATTAAAGTCTCAGCATCTGGGATCTTATTTCCCATACTGCGGGCATTTATGCATGCTGCTTTCCAAATCGTGTCCCTTTTACCCGTTGCTACAGAGGTATTTAATGTTTTACTTACCTGAGGGCTTTCACTTACCTGGGGGTTTTCTTCACTCATCTCCAATGAATCTAGTTTAAAGCCCTCTTCATCAAGTTAGCCAGTCTGCTGCAGAAGACACTTTGACCTTAGATAGGTGGATGCCATTTCTGCTCTGCAGCCCTTGGAAAATCATCCCATGGTCCAGGAAACCAAAACAATCTTGCTGACACCTTCCATGCAGCCACCCATTCATCTCCAGGATGCAAACATCTCTGCCTTGGCCTTTACCCTCAAAAGGGAGGATTGAAGAGATCACCACCTGAACACTCATCTGCTTCACCCTCTCTCCCAGAGTCATGAATTCACTTTGGATACACTCAGAGGAATACCTAGCAGTACCATTTGTGCCGACATGGATGAGCAACATCAGATAATAGTCAGTAGACTTGATGAGTCTCTGCAAACTCCCCATAACATATTAGATTTTGGCACCTGGCAGGCAGTACACCTCTCTGGACATCAAGTCTGGTCAGCAGATGGATGCCTCAGTACCCCTTAGAAGAGAGTCAACAACCACCACTACCCTTAGCTTCCTTGTGGTCACTGATTCCACAACTTTCGTGTTCTTGAGCTCTGGTTCTTCCCTTTTCTGGGATGCTTTAATATCTCTCACTTCCAGACCTGCATAGTGGATCTTCAATTTGGGGTTGGAGCAGTTGGATTGTCGATTCTGCAGGCTCTGGTGACTTGTGTCCAACTCTCTTAATTTTGTAGCATACCATCTTCACCTCTGTTGGAGAGCTTGGATGCTTCAAGAAGCATCTCATCAATGTACTTCTCACTGTCTCGAATGCTTCTCAGCCTCATCCCTTCTTCTCTGAGCCCCTCCACTTGTTTCATGCGTTCTTCAGCTTGTAGGAATCTTGCACATGAAACTGGTCCTTCGACTGGCATCAAGCTGTCTGTCTGGACAGAGGCAGAAGCCGTAATGTGGGCAAAAGCTCTGACAATATGATTTTTCCCAACCATTGTTCATTTGGTGGAGCTTTGGTACCTGTTGAAATAAACGAGTGAGACCTACCAAAGTCCCTAACTTTTCCCCAGCTGTCCTTTAAGAGAAAGGGCAGCTAACCTCTTTTATGTGTGTTCTAACAGTGCTATTCAATGTCCCTGTGTATAGCCTTGCTTCCTTGCTAAACAGTTATTACTTTACAGTAGTAAATTTTGCTATTATATGTCTGAAGTATATAAATTAATGTGTTCCCTTTGTAAAATTACCTAATCAAATCTTCTTGAAGAATCACAAATTGTTTACTTTTAGTAGATATCCAAATCGTTGCTTCCTAGATTTTCCCTACCAACCAATAAAAAGCTGTTGTCTAAGTCAACAAGCTAATTGGGCGGTTGCCTGATATAGCAAGAATTCTCACATGGGTTGGGTGGGAACTGGAGTGGGAAGGGCGGGATGTAACACCTGAGAAGGTCAGTGACTTCAAAGAGCTTGCCTACCTTTTTTAACTTGAAGGCTAGAGTAGAGGAAGAAACTCTAGCTTCAGAAAAAAAGCTTTGCCCAAAAACACAAAAAAATTCCCCTTTTGCAATTCAGCAGAAAAACATTTAGCTATTAAGAATGACAAAAAAGCCCTCTTTAAGAGCTCTCAGGCAGAGTTTGTATTCAAGAATCCCAGAGTATGACCTTACTTGCAGTTCCTACTATCTAGGAATTTACTAGTTAATCTAGTGACGAATCAGTTAGAGGACAGCAGAAAACTTTTTCGACTGGAAAGTGGAGACATTTTTATGGGTATTGAGGTCAGAGAGAACATCAACAGAGAGGATATGAACCAGATCCTAACTCCAATCATCAGTGGGACCAATCCAGTTACATTATCGTCCAGCAAGACGGGACAGCAGTAATCAATCTATCTGGTTTGACACTTATGTCTCAACAGGAAGATCTGCTTAATAAAGGACCGGGGCGCTTTTTTTTCTACAGTGTTTTATGATCCATTTCAAGCAAGATTGGATTTATATTGTCTTGTACGTAATCTTCAAGTGAAATCATTTTCTTTTCACAACAACTAGATTTCCCTTACACAGTCTGTATGGTAAGACTGAAGTCTCAGTGCATACCTCTGGAACCATTGGATGCACATAAAGATACTTTTCGAGATCTGGTACTTTAGTATCTCCAGAAACTGGAAAAGTACTTACCACACCGTCACTGCTCCAGTAACATCACAGCCACTGAGAACCAAGCTTTGTGTGAATTAGGGACTCATCTTTAGGTAATCATTAAACCTACAGACAAAGGGGGTTCAGTAGTGGTATTGGATCAATCACAACATATGGGAGAGATCTCTAGGCAGTTGGCTGATTAACAGTTTTACAAGATGTTAGAGATGGATCCTACTAGATTTTTGCAAAAGGAAATATTCAAGCTGACACAGAATTCCCTGGATGAAGGGATTATTACATCAAGCATTTTACAACCTATGTACCTTTTTGGGAACCTGCCAGGCACTTGTGACCTGGATTGGACACTTGATGGACCTTGGTCTAATCCAGTATGACATTCCTTATGTTCTTATATTCTTATCACAAGAATGTCAGTTTTTCTATGTTCAAAATCCTCAGACCCCAGCATTTTTGTAGTCCCCAAGGTCCACAAGTCGCTTGAACAATTACCAGAACAAACTATTGTTTCTAGAACTAGACTCTCTTACAACCTTTTTAGACAACTTTTTACAACCATATTTTTCCCAGAGTAGGTCTTATATAAAGGATACAGCAAACTTTTTGAGGAGATTGAAGATGCTCCCAACTCAAATGGAGGCTTCTATTCTGGTCTCTTTGAACATTGAGACTTTGATAATCATCGGAGGGATTTTGTCTTGACAACTGGATCCTCAGTGGATATCTACATCACTTTTTGTCACCTCTGGAACAACTGGCTTTGTGTCAATTTTTTTCTTAATTTGAGCGGGATTTTTATCTACAGATATGTAGTATGGCTATGGGTGACAGTGGTTCCTAGTGTAGCCAATTTTTATGTGGCTAGATTTAAAGACAGCTTTTTGTATTTATCTATGTGGTTCCAATACAACTCAGTTTGGTATTGCTTTATTAATGACATCTTTATGATTTGGACATCCACAAGAGATGATTTGCAACTATTTTTGGATTGGCTTAACCATCAAGATCTTAATTGAAAATTTCTGATGACGTCCCCAACTTTATCGATATCCATTCTAGACATGGCAGTAAGCAAATCAGTGGGTTGTTTATCCACCATTTTATATAGAAAATAGGTTGACCAAAATAATTTTCTGCATTTCAAGAGTCGTCATCCCCCCAAGTTGAAACAAGCATTGCCCATCAGTCAGTTCCTACAAGTATGCAGGATCTGTTTGGATGATGAAAACTTTAAGAAGGATCCTTCACAGGGAGGAAGTAAGATGGCAGCAGGAAGTGTTGCCGGAGTCTAACCGCATTTACCTGAGCTGGTCTGTATTGGAACTGTGTTTCTTGGCTGTGGCTATAGGCCATAGAAAACGGAAGCAGGAACACCTACCCTCGGGTCCTCCTGCATTGAGCTCCGTGGTGCAACAGACTTTGGACTCATGCAGCTTTTTCTCTGGCGCTGGATTGGCGTCTTCAGCGGAGCCGTTTGAGGGTGTGTCGGCTCTGTGCACTGTCGTGAAGTACAAGGTTCAGAGCCGATGGAAACAGAGGATTCACTGCAAAGTGAAACCAGAATTGACAGATTGGAAACAAGCATGGAGGGTTGGCATGGAAACCCCAAACAAAAGACGTCACAGTGTGCTAGGGAACGCCCATCCCCTGAGCTAGCTCCTGCTTCATCAGGGAAGAGGGAACAGCTGGTGGGAGGTGTGGCCAGGCCCAACGGAAAAAGAAACACAGATAAAAACTCTTTAGTTAAGGATAGAGAGAGCACAGGAGGGAGCACAGGAGGAGTGGAGAAAACTGAAGGAACGAGGAGAGCAGAGAAGGATAGATATCCCGAGGGCAGCCAAGGTTTGTGGCTGGGAGAAGAGAAAAGGGAAGGGAATCCCAATCTCACTCGGAGAAACTTCTCAGAGGAAGAGAGCTGTGAAAGACATACAATTCCAGCTCACAGAGAGCAGTGCTCAACTACCAAAAGCACTGGGGATTTTTACCACTCTAAAAGCAAAGACGTTTATTCTGGGAGCCAGAGAAGACAGCCACGCTGTGCTCATTACAGTCATCCTGAAGGTAAAGCTTATTTCCCTGATACAAAGCTTTTATCAGAAAGGAGAGAAAAGTTTTACCTACCATTTTGTAGCCAAGGGAGATTCCTGGGGGAAAGCAGTTTAAAAGGCAGACACAGAACTTCCCATAGCCAAGCAGAAGAGGGAAGCGTGTATCCTTTCAGTTACCGAGAGCTGTGTGCACAAGAATCCAAACACCCAGACTCCTCTAGCAGGTTGGGGGAAGGGAATCCTTTGATTGAAGCAGAGAGGTTTGCACGGCAGACAGATGAACCCTCTCTAAGAGACATTGAAGGAGAAGGTGATCCTATGCAGTGGGATTCTTATCAACCCCCAGTGTCTGAAGTGTATATGGACTGCTCGTATATGATAGCAGACAATGTGCAATCCCTTTGTTAATATTGCTGAATTTTGCTAAAGAAGAAAACAGCCAAAAGGAGCATTTTGGAGAGAAACACTGTTTTATTCTTTTGTGCCTTAAAAGCTGAGAATAAGCATTTATTTGAGTTACATATTTTTGTTCACACCAGAAGCATGGTTTCTTTGTTAATATAACCTTCTGTTCATGGTCAACAATATCCAACCCCGGGAGGGGAAATAAATCCTTATTTAACCTGAACCACTCGTGTACAACTTGGAATCATTTCAGTGCTGTGGAACTACGTTACCCAGGAGGCCCTTCCAAACCTCTATTAAGTAGTTTTCAGCACAAGAAGCACAACTGCCCACTCGCCTTGTTCATGCTATATGCCTCTGGGAGGGTGAGTGGTGACAGCACCCAGGGTGTTGTGCTCTCTCCGGAGCTTCAAACCCCCCTGCTGAGACCCGGAAATTCTTGGCCGGATGGAGGAGTGCTTCCCCCTGGTCTGCCGACGAGTACGCCGGTGAGGGATAGCAGAGAGGGCTCTCTGCCGGCAGAAGCAGCTCCTGAGGAGAGTGGGACTATGAGAGCACAGGACTCTGTGGTCCTGATAGCGGCTGCAGAGTCTTTGTCACCTCAGACAGGAATAGTGCTGGCTTCTGGGATTGAAACCTTGGTGAAACCAAAGACCATTTCGATGGAGGCGCTATGGGATGCGATTGCCACGGTGAATTCTTCCTTGGGAGCTCTTGTGGTACTGTGAGTTCTGATTTGATGGAGGTTAAGAGGAATTGTGACACTGTTTCCACTGTCCAGGAACAGCAAGAAGGGAGAATCCTCGCTTTGGAGCAGGAACTGTTGCATCTCCAGGAGTTGGTTGGTGCCCAGAACAAAGACAAGTTTGTGCTGAATCGGAAGACTAAGGGGCTTGTTTACAAAGCCGCGGTAGCGGTTTGCGATCGTAATCGGAGCCGCGGCCCCATTGATTTCAATGGGGCCGCGGCTGCGATCGCGATCGCGAACCACTACTGCGGCTTTGTAAACAAGCCCCTAAGTATCTGGAAAATCAAGTCCGTTGTAATAACATCAGACTTTTGAATTTTCCAAGGTCTCCAATTTTGCCACCTATGGAGATGGTGAGAAAATACTTTGGAGAGGTTTTAAAGATCTCTTTGGAGCATTTTCCTCCTTTGACCCGTGCACGATACTTGTCTTTTGGGTCTAGTGGTCGTTGGGTTGCCCCTGGGGCTGTTTCTTTGGGGGGAGGTGACCTAATGGGATTTCTAGAGAATTCTTTAGAGATCATTATAGATAGGTCTACCCTGCTAGTTACCTTGGTTTTGGAGACAGATAAAGCTATGATTTTCCGCTCGTATTTTAGGAACTTTAATGAGCTCTTTTTTGGGGGTCACAGGTTAGGATGTTTCCTGATTCATCTCGTGGGTTTCAGTTAAGGAGGAAGGAGTTCCTATGTTTTAGACTGAGGGTCTTGGCCATAGGGGCAACTTTCCAATTGAAATTTCCTTTTAAGTTCTGTGTGTCTTATAAGAATAATGTATACTTTTTTTTTGACCCAAAACAGCTTGTTGAGTTCTTAATTGCTAGAGAAGAAGGTTTCATTCAGATAGCTGTCCCTTCCCATATGGCTGATGTTTAAGTCTCCACCTGCTTGTTATTTCTTGTGTTGGCTTAGGTGGGAGTCTGTCTTAGCTATAGGTTATTTCTTTGTACCTCCTCCTATTTCCTTTTTTAATTGTGGACTAACTATGGAGGTTTATCTCTTTCTTAGTTAATATTAACTTGTTTATTATGACTTTGTGCTCCTTTCCTTCATTCATTAATATATTGGATGTGTAATTCATAATTTTCAATAAAACATATAATATAAAAAAAAAAATAAAAGGTGAATTTGTTGACTCAGAGGTTTCGTCAGCATGGATAACCTCATAAAACAGAGTGGGGTACTTTTTTGAGATTTTGGTATGCCAATAGAGACCTTCTTCTGTACTGTATAGTAGTCCACACGTTCAAATGGATAAATAGGGGTGTGTGATGAGATATTCGGATCGTGGCAGAGGTCTCTAAGAGTATATACAGACATTGGCATATTTAATTCTCCACGATATTTTTCAAAGTGGACCTTGTATAGCATGTGTTTATGGGAGAAATCTGCAGGATCATGTAGTGCATTCAAATTTCAATCGAGATTATGACAGCAGTCCCAAAGGGACATCATTCTCATTGTGGGAAGTGCTCAGTGTGTGCATTTTCTTTATCTTTGACCAAGTAGACTAATCTGATCACTGGCAAGAATTACATCTTGAGATATTTTGACCAAGTAGACTAATCTGATCACTGGCAAGAATTACATCTTGAGATATGTTACTAATTGCCAGACCAAGTATATATGTAATTATCTGCTGATGTGAAAAGATATATATGGGCAGAACATGTAGGGCCATGAAAACCCATTTAATAGAACGTAAATCCAGAGCTACATCTCGGATCTTGACAGCTCCATTGGTCCAACATTGGCTGAAGATGGTCATAGCTGGTGTGAGATGGAGTGGTTTATCATTGATCATCTTCCTCTACAATGTATAGAAGATAGAGAATGTATTCTGGCCCATATGAAATAACGATGGATATTTAATAATATCTTGTCTGCAACTGGGTGATTTGAATGAAGAAATCGTGTGGAGCCTTTTGCAAAATACAGGGGAATTGAGTATATCCTGACCTGGGTGTCTCAATACCAATCTCTACAACCTTTTTTAAAATGTGTGAAACAGGGAGTAAAGCTGTGAAAGAAAGTTCAAGTCAGTTATTGAGAAGGGGGGCAGATATGGTCTGTATGTTGCAGGTAAGTGACTTTAATGATTACAAATTCTACCTGCTCCAAATAGCTTCTTTTTGTCCAGACCATATGTCCTGAATATTTTATTTTACAACAGTTGCTGTTTGCCTGTATTTAGACCATTTGCCTTAGGGAGGGCAAAATGAACTTGGATGAATTAAGCCTGAAACGATGTGATATTAAAAACAACTGCCAACAAAATGTAACAAATTAGAAAATGACAACATACAATATAACGGGGCATGTTTATTAAAAGTTAGCATGCATTAAGAAACATGAATGTGCACTAAGTGGTGTTGTGCCCACAGACGTAAAAGAGCCATCATAGCATTTAACACACATTAATGTCCGTTAACATGCATTAGCCTTTAGTAAACATGTCCCAGTAAAAGCTAAACAGAGGAACTCTTTTAGCATTGTGATTAGAAAACACAAACAACTCAAAGGTAAAGTCTAAGTTACATATAAGCTTTGTTTATTATTCATTCTTTTAATTTACAATCTAGTTAATGAGCTTAGAAAAAGCGATCTGGAGGTTTTCACAAATATTTGTTTATATATTATTCCCACTCTCCTCATTACAATTCAAACCAGAAAATATATCTCACTAAAATTCAGAGGATTTCATGGTAAATTCACAGCAAACCTTTATAATCACATTTACTTGGAGTTAATAAAAGAAATACCACAGTAACATAATGGATTCAAGCTTGTAAAACTGATTTAATGGTACCATAGATTGCACGTATATAGACAAATATGTAAAACTACACTTAAATAATAAGGACCCAACTATCATCATCTTAGCAATAGTTTAATCTGATCATTAAAAAGGAGGAGTAAATATTAAAGGTGACAGAGCATTAATAGTGATTTGCATTATAGAGTCAATCAGTTTGTGAAGTTCCATGCAAAAACGATGAAACTGTCTGCTGACGCCCACATGCAAATCTGTTCTTGTTAAGAAAATGTCCATGAAAAAAATAAGACTTTACCCAGTTACTGTCCTTAAAGTTAACTCTTTTTCCTGCTTTGCTTTCCGCTATGTTGGCCCCTGCTGTAGGCACTTTGCCTTTACCTGTGTTTTAACTTGCATTTACTTTAAGATTAGGACAATTCAATTTGAGCTTAATTTTACTCTTAATTTTATACACTTTTAACTTAAGCATGTATTTTCTCATTTGCTGGCATTACGGTTCTCCATTTCACCCTACTTTGATTTATTTTTATATAGACACATCTCCCTGAGACTGCAGCATGTCTTTTCAGAATGCTTGTTTGAAGGTGGACAGAAGTGACCTAGTGGTTCGAGCAAAGAATGGGCCGTGAAGCAAGAAAACCAAGGCTCAGATTTAGTTTTACCCACAAGACATTCCTTGCAATTTTCTTTGTCACTTTATTTCCTGTTTGCCTCATGCACCACTTAGATTGCAAGCTCTTTAGAGCAGTGGACCTTATTATTAAGGATGTTTATTGGTTTGAAACGACATGGGAAATATCAACATATGTTCCTATTTTGTTTCATATCATTTTTGATCCAAAAACAACTGAAAAGATCCAAAATGTGTTTTCCACACTAGTTATTTCTTTATTTAACCATTTTTTAATGCCGCTTAGCCCTGCTCAGATGAATATCGGATCCTTGGTTCCCAAGCTAGTGCTTTAATCATTAGGCTAGTCCTCTACTCCACGCCACTCTACTCCACTACTTTCATCACACACTATCCTCAAACTGGTAGCACTGGGATTGGGATTGGAAGGCAGGCATCTTGCAGAAGAGCCATCACATTTCCATGGGGCTCATTCTAGTCAACCTGCTTTTAACTCTGCCAGTGCTCTTCCTTCTTGGTTCTGATTAGCCCAAAGTTTATCTGCTCTGGTGCTCTATGGAAAATGCTAACTGGATTTTTTGCCTTGTGAATCTATTGACTCCTGCTCTAGATGTTTACTCCAAAGATTTTTTTTTTGCCATGTTCTTGTGCCAGAAATTCTCTGAATTAAAGTCTATGTTATCAGAGACATTTACCAAGCCTAATCCAGATCCTGGTAACCCTCGATAGCAACCTCAACATGCTTTCGCACGTCAAGAATGCAGCCAACACAGCATACCTGAAATTTAGGATTCTCAATCTTCTATGCCCTCTTCTAAAAGACAACGATTTCCAATCAGCTTTCCAGGACATCATCATACCCATCTCGACTACAGCAACATTCTGTATTAGGGACTGCCAAAACAGGCATTATACCCACTCCAACTAGGGCAGAACAATGCTGTTAGGATCCTAACAGGCGAATCAGGTCAGCAACACATAACCCCAAATCTTAGGAGTCTACACTGGCTCCTAATCACCCAAATGATTAAGCACAAGATCATAACCACCATCTATAAAATCCTTCATAATCTATCAGCTCCCTATCTTGAGAATCAAATCTCAAGAGCTTCTACAACAAGACCCAGAAGATCAGCAAATCAGAATCTAATGGCCATACCTCCCTTCAAGACCAAATATATGTAGCAGACAAGCAACAGAGCCTTCTCACTATTTGCCCCAACAATTTGGAACTCACTACCTGATGCCATTAGAGCAGCACAATCTCCACAAGATATGAAGAAACTATTAAAAACACATCTTTTCATAGAACACTTTGATCCTAATGACATTACCTAAATGTATATACCATAACCAAGCACTCACTGTTGATTCATTTATAACCCCCATATTTAATGCCAAGTTTACTTACCTTTGTTCTGTATTAAAGAAATCTCTTGAGATTGTATATTGTTGTTCAATGTAAACCACCGTGGACCGCAGGCAGTATATAAAACCTTAAATAAATAGATAAATGATCAGCAAAGATCTGGATTAGGCTTGGTAAATGTCTCTGATAGCCTGACCTCTATTAGTTGTACTGCAAAATAGCTAACGAGGTGTAACAAAAAAGAAACTAGACTGTGGCAGCCACGCCCATGACTCAATGCCAATTGGCTAACCGCTTATGTCACTGTGTTGTGCAACATCTCGCCACTATTCTGCTATAGTATTTATCATCTCTCTCGCTCTGTTTTTCTTTTTCAGGTTTTTTTGTAGCACACTGCTCCATCGCTTTGTCTCGCAACTGGAGGTGGCAGAAATATGGAGCAAAGAATCAACTTGAAATTTCTGGTTAAGTTGGAGAAGGGCCAAACTGAGTGTCTCCAACTTTTCCAAAAGGCTTATGGAGAAGATGCAATGTCAAGGCCATGAGTCTTCAAGTGGCACAAATGCTTCAAGACTGGCCGTGAGGAGGTGGAGGATGACCCCAAGTCAGTACGGCCTTCCACGACAAAGACGGTTGAGAACATTGACAGAGTGAAACAGCTGGTGTGGAGTGATCGCAGATTGATGGTGCGGATGATAGCTGAGGAGCTCAGCCTGAACAGGGAATCAGTGCAAACCATCTTAGTGTAGGAGTTGGGCGTGTGGAAGGTGTGTGCCAAGATGGTGCCCAAGCTTTTATCGGATGACCAGAAGGAGCACCGGGTCAATGTTTGTAGAGACTTGCTAGAGAAGATCAGAGAAGATCCAGAGTTTGTTGGCCGAGTCATCACAGGAGACAAGACTTGGGTCTTCCAGTACGACCCTGAAAGCAAGAGACAGAGCCTGCAATGGAAGACTCGACTGTCACCCAGACCCAAGAAGGCGTGCATGTCCAAATCAAGGATCAAGGTCATGTTGATCACATTCTTCAACCAGAAGGGAGTGGTCCATCATGAGGTTGTGCCTGAGGATCAGACAGTCAACTAGCACTTCTACCAGCAGAACCTCAATTGCTTCCATGACCGGGTTCGTAACAGCATGGGGGCTCTGTGGAGAGACAAGTGGTGGCTGCTCAACCAAGATAATGCGCCCGCACACACTGCGCTCAGTGTGAGGCAGTTCTTGGCCAACAAACATATCACAGCTCTCGACCACCCTCCTTATTCCCGAGATCTTGCACTGTGCAACTTCTGGCTCTTCCCCAGGCTGAAGATTGTGCTCAAAGGAACTCATTTCGCCTCTGTAGAAGAGATTAAGGTCACTGTGACAAGGGAGCTGAGGGACCTCGAGGAGGAGGACTTTATCGAGTGTAGCAAAGGTGCCATCGGCTCTCCATGGTTTTGTTACCGTATGGCGCATTCTGATTGGGCAAACCAGGTTAGCCAATGACTTTAAGGCCTTATTCCCCCACTGGTGTATTTTGTATTTATACATACGGATACTGTACAGTGCCTTTCGCTGTAGCAGTGCATTGATTTTATTACATTGTTCCATTAAATTCTGCTGTGCAATATGATCTCGTTTCTGCAAGTAATGTGCTCGGCACTGCCTCAACTCACACAGCGCCTGCAAAAGGCATTGGTTATATTGCTGCCACTGGGCGCTTATGTATCCAATAATCCTACCCCTGAGGACTGCCTTGCTGGCTTCCCAATATGTGCCCGGCCCTACCTCCTTTACTCGATTCTCCGCTTCATATTTTAGCCACCATTTGCGCACAAATTCACAAAACTGTGGGTCCCTACTCCAAGCTGGACTGAGGCGCCAGATCCTGCCCCCCCCCCCCAGGCCAGATCCCCAGTATCACTTGAACTGCCACATGGTCTGTTAGCAAGAGATAGTCCAGATGGGCCTGTGTTTTATGGGGCGCAGATTGATGAGTGTAGTGTTAGTGTAGCTGGGTTTAAAAAAGGTTTGGACAAGTTCCTGGAGGAAAGGTCCATAAACCATTATTAAGAATGGACCCAGGATATCAATGCTTGACCCAGTACAAGCATTGTGGAACCTGTGTCTTTTGGGGAAACTGTTAGGTACGTATGACCTAGTTTGGCCACTGTTGGAAACAGGATACTGGGCTTGATGGACCTTGGTCTGACCCAGTATGGCATATCTTATGTTCTTATGAGTGTATTCCACTTCTGTTGGGTGAAGAGAGCGCCACCGATCTATGCGCTCTACTCCTGGCATAGAAAGTTAATTCCCCTATGTTCGTGGCCCTTGGGTACCATTCGGCATGGTTCACAGTCTCTAGTGGGATTGGCCTCCACGTTGAAGTCCCCCCCATGATTACTGAGCAGTCCGATTGATCCACCAATTTGGCCACCAGCTCCCCAAAGAAGTAATGTCGGTACACATTAGGCGCATAGATACTCCCCAGTACCACTTTCCTAGCCTGGAGCTCCCCCCACACCAAAACATAGCGACCCTCCGGGTCTTGACACACCCTGTGGGCCTAAAAATTTACTCTTTTCCCCACGAGTATCGCTATGCCATGCTATCGAATAGGCTGCCCAGTGGACTTCTCGCACCAAACCTCTCCTTAGCTTCCCATGCTCTTTCTCTGACGTTGGCTCCCAGTTTGCGTATATAGGTTAAAACTTTTTCTCATTTTATGGGTGAGTTCAGGCCACCCACATTCAAAGTCAACACCCTTAACTCAGCCAGTATCCCTCGCTTCCCTCGATTGCAGCCAACTAGATTGTACCCTCTGATTCCCTTCAGGGCCTCCCAGCTGAGTCCCTTGGAATTCCCTTTGTTTTGTCATCGTGGCTCCCATGTACTGCACAATGCCCTGAGTTCTGTTGCAGTTCCACCCCCTACCCCCTCTTCTGTCAACTTCCACCCCATGTCTATCCCATGGCCCTCCCACCCGCTCCCACTCGCTCATTCAAACCTAACACTCTCACACCTGTCACACTCCACTCTCCCATTCCCTTTCTCTCCCCTTTTTCCAGCCTCTGTCCTCTACCCTCCTAGGGCCCCCACTCCCACCATCCCTTGGGCCACCCCGCCTGCTGTCCGCTCTCATATGTTACCTTTTCCTTTCCATCTGGATTAATTATCCTACATAAGACCCACCCACAGCAAAGAAATAAAAAAGATATCAGCATCAGTCACCAGCACACCCACCATCACCCCTCTTACTGTCCATGAACTTTTTCTAGCTGTAAAGCCTTTGCTTCTCGCTCGCCGGAGTTCGGGTTTTCTGCATGCCCATGCCACGTTCTCATATGCCCTTGTGCGGCGCGGCTTAATCAGTGTAGTCTACTTCTGCAGCCTTCCATCAAGTGCGCTGCTCAATTTTTTTGTTTTTGTTTTTGTTGGGTAGACAAACTCCCTTTCTATGTGTTATTGTGCAGCACACCTTGATGCCCATTCACTTCAAGTTCTCCCTGACACGGCCAGTCCACTGCCTCATCCAATCCCGTTTAGGCAAGCGCAACCCCCCCCCCCCCACCTCCAGTGGGCCTTTGAAGAACAGTTTGTCTGCTGGCATGCTAATTCCATACGGCCCAGGTGGGGTGCACGTTGAACTCCCGCGCCGCACATTGGATATTTAGGCACATTGCTATCCATTATCATGCTGTCACCCCAGCCTGGAGCAAGCAAAACACAGACACACTCAAAATATGATACAAACTAAATGAACAATCCACAGTCCAAATCTCTGTTTTCCATTGTCTCTTCTCTTCATAGCTGCTCGCCCCGGGGAGGAACTTTAAGAACTTTGTCCCCTCCGCTGCACTACTAAAGTACAGAGTTGTTCCCCCTTTCTGAACTTTAAGCTTATGTGGAAACAATAGGGCAAAAGGCATTCCTCTCTTCTGCAGTGTAGCAACCCGGATCAAGTAGTCATTGAACAATAAAATAGGGTGGTTGTCATATTCCAGACTTTTCCACTGCCGGAAGTTTCTCAGTATCTGCTCCTTTTCCACCCATACAAGGAATCGCGCTATGGCAGGCCGTGGGCATGCTCCATCCTCTCTGTCTGGCCCTAAATGGTGCATTCACTCGCAGCGCCACATGGAGTTAACTCCCTGGAGGCCCAATGTTTGAGGCAACAACTGCTCAAAGAACTTGTATAGCTTGGCCTCCGATATCACCTCTGGCAGCCCCTATTGCGGCGGGATCTGTTTTCCTGATCCTCAATGCGTTCTAACAACTTTTGAGCCTTTGCTGCTTGCTCAGTGACCTGTGTTGCCATCCTTTCACATTGAGTCTCTTGCACTGTCACTCTCTGCTCGAGTTCTACGGTCGACTTACTTGTGTGTCTAACTGCTCTCGAATGCTATCCACAGTTGACTGTAGTTTAGCAGGTGATCATCTAAGGCTGCCATTATTACTTTAGAGATCTCTGTAGCCAGCTCCCCCATACCTGGCAGATCTACTCACGGCTGAGATTCGGCCATCTTGCTCTCCACCGACTTTGCAGCAACCACTCTGTTTCAAAGGTCGTTTAGCATTCCCCACCACTCACACTCCTCTCATTCCAGCAGGGCCGGTGCCCAGCACAATCCAAGTAAGATAGGGGATTTCTCCGATAATTTTTGCTGGTTTTTGTGGTTTTGCGTGGCCCTATCCCAGGAGCCCTACTGTGTCACATCTTCCTTCTGCAAAGGCGTCTGAGTGCTGCCCCTGTCCAAGTGCCGCCTGAGGCCATCGCCTCAGGTGGCCTCATGGTAGAACCGCCCCTGTCCTTGGATGTATACCATCTGGTCCAAGTGATTTGCTACTCTTCAGTTTATCAAATAGTTGTAATACATCTTCCCAGTATATCGATATTTATTTCAATTCTTCTGCAGCATCACCTTTAAATACCATTTCATTCATGGGTAACATCCCTACATCTTCTTCAGTAAAGACCGAAACAAAGAATTCATTCAATATCTCCGCTATGACATTGTCCCCTCTTAGTGCCCCTTTTACCCTTCTATCATCTAATGGTCCAACTGACTCTCTCACAGGTTTTTTGCTACAAATGTACTTGAAAAAGTCTTTATTATGCATTTTTGCTTCCGTAGCAAGCTTCATCTCAAATTCTGTCTTTGCCTGCCTTATCAATGCCTTGCATCTAACTTGCTTATGTTGTTTCCAGTTTTTGTCATTTGGCTCCTTTTTCCATTTCCTAAAAGATGCTTTTTTGGGAACAACAGCCTTTCTGACCTCATCTTTAAACCATGCTGGCAGTTTTTTAGACTTCCTTCCACTTTTCTTAAAACTTGTTGTTTTGAATGACTGTACATCCCTATTGCACACTGAGCATATATTGTGCATGATGACTCCCAAGTCATTTTTACAGAGTGGCAATTTCTAATACAAAACCCTTTATTGTATAATGTACATCATTTTACACTTTTCCTCTCAGTCTGCCCTTATTAAAAAGAATTCTGAATAAGTTTTGCTATTTTAAAATTTTATTCCTCATTTGTATCTCCCATTTCTAGATTATTATTGAGTAAATTAAATCACACTAGTTCCAATACATATCCCCGGGGCCCTCCACTATTAACATTTTTTCAACAGGAAAACCGACCTTTTAGTCCTACTCTTTATTTTTGTTTAATCAACTACCAATTCATATTAAGACATTTTCTCTTATCTGCCCCCCCACCCGTAGCAACTCAAATACTCCCTGTGAAATCCAATCACAACCCCTCAAATCTTACTCATATCTCTCTCCTTTCCCTTTCTCATGCACCCTGTGGCATGTCCACTCTGCCTCCAACAAACTTACCTTCATTCAGGACCTCTTTATCTCTAAAGCTCTGCATATTCTTGCTCTAACCAAGACTTGGCCTCTCCCTAAAGACTCTGTGTCAGTGGCTGCCCTCTTTCATACACCTTACCTGGCTGGCCATGGTGTTGATATTGAGTTGCTACTCTTTCCTTTCTATTAGTTTCTATCATTTATCGACCCACTGAGAAATCCACCTTTTCCTTTCTCATGGACTTTGATTCCTAGCTTTTCTTCTTTCTTTAACCTGCTCATCTTTCCTCATTCTCGGTGATTTTAAAATTTATGTTCATGACCCCTCTGACTCTCATACCTCAAAGCTCTTTTCCATAACCTCATTCAATCTCCAACTGTGTTCTACCGTGCCTACTCATCAGCATGCAACCTTGTCCTTTTCTCCAGCTACTCATTCCTAAACTTCTCCACAGCAGTTCTTTTTCTATCTGACAATCATCTATTAACTGTCATTCTTAGCCGTCTCCTTGTCTAATCTTCCCCAACATGTTTAGGAAACATCAAGTTATTGACCCTTCTGCACTGTCCACTGCTGTCTCATCTCCTTTATCATCCAGTATGTCATTTGAGTCTGTCCATGAGGAAGTCTCTTCTTATAACATTATACTCTCCTCTGCTTTAGATGTTCTCACTCCTCCCATTCCATGTTCTGTGATTTGTACTGTACCTCAGTCTTAGCTGATCTCCAAAATCCATTACCTATTTTCATGTGCCCACTCTGCTGAGTGCCTTTGGCTAAAACCCATGCTCATGCTGACTTCATGCATTTCAAATTCTTGCTATCCTCCTTCCACTCCTTTATAGCTTTCGCCAAGCAAAAGTACTATGTCTATATGGCAAACTCTCCTGCCTCCTACCCTTGCTGTTCTTTGCCATGCTCAACTCTATCCTCAAAGTGTCTCCATCTTCAACCCCTCCTGTACCTGCTGCCCAGACTTCGGTTGACTACTTCCATGTCAAGACTCGGAAGATTAGTTTGTAGTTCTTCGCTAGGTCACCTCCATCTCTTCTTCCCCGCTTCATTCTCAAATCCTTCCTTCAAATCCTGCTACCATTTCTTCTTTTTACAAAATCACTTAGGAGGAAACATCACATCTTCTCTCCTCCTCCAAACTCAGTACTTGCTCGTCTGATTCCATCCCCACTATCATCCCTTCCATCTGATATATCATCATCCTATTGCTTTCCACTACAGCTGTTCCCGCTGCCTTTAAACATGCTGTGGTTTTACTGCTCCTCAAAAACCCCTCACTGGACCCTTCCTACCATTTAATTATTGGCCTATCTCTCTCCTCACTTTCACATCCAAAATACTCAAATGTGTTGTTCACTCTCACTGTCTTGACTTTCTTTCCTCTCAAGCCATTCTGGATCCACTGCAATCTGGCTTTCTTCCTCTACATTTTACAGAAACAGCCCTTACAAAAGTCTCCAGTAACCTTTTCCTATCCAAATCCAAGGGCCTTTACTTGATCCTCATTCCTTTGACCTATCTGATGATTTTGACTTCATTGATTACCACCTTCTCCTCTGTTCTTGCTTTGATTTCAGAGCTCTGTTCTGTCTTGGTTTTCATCTCATCTCTCCCACCATACCTATGGAGAGGAATTTTAGAAGATCTGTCCAAGTGCAATCTGGGATATCTAAGCCAGAACGACTGAAAAAAATGCAGACATGTCCAGGTGCAGATGTGATTTCATAAACCTAGACGTGCCTGATAAAGATTTCTTTTGGGGCATCTGCTTAGACATCTCCAGAACCATATTTCAGAACCCAGATGTCTAGGATAGCCTAATAGAGCATGGGTTAGGAACAGAGCAGCCAGGGTTCAAATTATGCTGCTGCTATAGCTGAAATTGTGCTGAGTACTGGGGATAATAGAGTGTTTTCTATACCCTCTGGATGTTTTTCAGATAAAACAAGCACTTTTCAGCTGCTTGTTCATCGCTATTCATGTCTCAGAGCAGGTATAAAGTTAGACATGATGCCAGATGTCCATGACATTTCTGTGATCAGGCGGGGACATCCAGGATCCTGGTGTAAGACACATAACGTTTACACAATAACAGACTTCTCAGTGATACAGAGTTGTTTTAATTAATCACTTTCTTGCAAGGAAGGGTAGAATGCTTCAGTGAGCATTTCACAAAGATCCTCTGTTTCACAATTCTTTTATAGTAGATTATGTACTCGCCCTCTTTTCAGCATGTCCATAATTCATTGGATAATATTATACACCTTTATCAGGCTGCACTATTAGCCACATAGTCTCTCTTCTCAGAATGCAAACATACAGTAAAGGAAGTCAGAAAATCATTACATATACACCTGTATCAGGCTACATGTTATTAGCCACGTAGTCTCTCTTTCCAGAATGCAGACATACAGTAAAGGTGAATCAGCTTTGTACCTCTGCACCTGTGACAGGCTACGCATTATTAACCGTTAGCCATTTCTTTCCAGGATGCAGACATACAAAATTATATTACAGAATGGTAAATGAATGGAATACAAACATTATATTACATTGTAAAAATAACATATCACATTTGTTTATATCACACCCTTCCCTCTTTCTTTTTAAAGTTTTCTTGTTACTTTTTACATTTACTCCATAGTTCCGTAAGAAGCTTCTAATTTTGATAACATCCTTCCTAACTCTCTCTCTCTCTCTTCCCTTTTATCGTCCATTATTAACATTGTACATTTGTGCACTGGAAATGATACTATCATTTGTTTAGTGCTTAGAGTTTCTATCAATCTTCGAGTTAACCCTCCTATACACGGTATTATGCAACACCCCACCATAATTAATACTCCAATTACAAGTACAGAAGTAAATATAGATACTACCACCCCATTTCCCAAACCATGACCCCAACCATCCAGTGAGAGAGTTATCCGTACCTGAATTTTCTGCCAAGGTAGTTAGTCCTCTCAGGGCTTTAGTGATAGTACCATCAGGGGCCGTGTAATTGGGGATGAACATACAGAATTCCCCCTCCCCCAGTATAACACATGCCCCCTTTTTCAGCCGCCATTATATCTAAAATCATTCAGTTCTTTCAGGCCATTCTGCTAGTGGCGTCCAATTGTTCTGCGATCCCCTTTATTGTATCCTGGGTATAATTGATAATATATATAATTTATCCAATCTACATTTTTGTTTATCATGATTACCCCTAACAGGGATTCAAATCCAGCTGCAATCTGGTTTCGTGCATTATACTCATCCGGGGACTCCTATTGCATCTATATATATATCCTGTCATCAAATGAGGCTTTCAAAGTACTCCTCCTTTCCCTTTATATTTGCCCATTGTCCTGTTCTGTGAATGCTAAGGTGAAAGGAACTGCCAAATGAACTATTGCACATGTTCCCAACCATAGGGTAGGCAATGTTGGTCTCAACGTCCACCCTCCACAGTACCACTACATGTCTGCCCTATTGATTTCCAGGTTGGAGTAGTTCTTCTCTTCTCCCTCCATCCCTGTCAGGTTTAGGCTTAGAACGCAGATGTTCAGTTCCCCCACTTCCCTCGTGTAATTCTTCCCCTGCGTGGTGAGACAGATGGAGTGATTTCCAAACACTGTTGAAAATGTGGCAGGAACTTTTACCTCCTTCAAGTCTGTAGGGGGAAAGAGCAAATTCAACGTCTTGCAACTTTCATTTCCCCAAGCCATTTTTTCCTGATACAGAGATATGAGGCATCTTACTCCATCGGGATCTGTATCCCACCTCAAGGGTAAGGGCACAACCTGTGCAGTGGGCCTCCTGGAGGCACATGTGTAGCAATTGCTACGATTGAGACCTCCTGTGGTATATTTAACCCATTCCACCCAGGTGTTCACATCCCCATAAGCCGTTTCCACCTCTAGAGTGTCCCTTAAATCTTTAATCTCCAGTATTTTAACTACGTTAGGGTCCTTATTAGGGTCAAAAGATATGCTGGGGAATGGTGTGGGGACTTGAGTCTGATTCTTGAGGGGTATTCTTATCCTCAGTCTTCCCAGGGGATCTTCCCCATTAATATCTATTCCTAGTCTATCCTATCCAGTGAGTCATCCCTTCTAAAGAGGGTGACCACAATGGGATTGCAACTTCCTGGGTTACATTGCTGAATACTATGTTTCTTCATTGCTGAAGACTATGTTTCTTTCCCTCTGGGGAAACCCAGCCTCCATCTTCGGTGGTCCAACAAACTTGTGACCATCCGTAACAGGGCATCCCGAACACGAGTGTCTGAGCAGTCTCTGGACATATATACTTATGACTATTTCTCCACAACTTTTCGTAGTATTCCCCGTCACAACTTATCACTTGGCAGGCATCAAATTCTAGGCTCACCGGTTGTTCTCCCTCTGGTACGGTTACAGTAAATATGTAAGGATACATCCTTCTCCATCGTGTTTGTGTTTGTATTTGTTCATCAGTCCATCCCTTTCCCCGTGATCCCATGTCATTCCCCTTAACAGAGTAAGTGATCCTCCCCACCATAGCAACACCATCCACTTTTCTTTGTCCATGTTATAATTTTTATTAGTCCTTTTTAACCAGCTCCTCTTCTGTTCTTCTGTTTCTTCTTGTTATTTTCAGGCGCAGAGGGTCATTGGTTCCCTGGACCTTCCATTTTTCATCTGAAGGAGCTTTAACCGGACCCTTAATTCGTGCATAATGAGTCCATCCTTTTTCCGTAGTTCTTACAGCAGCCTCAGTACTTAGTAAGACCTGGAACAGGCCTTCCCAGTCTGGTTGCAATTTGGACTCCTTCCAGGATTTTATCAAGACTCACTGTCCTGGTTTGAGATTGTGAACTGCAAACTCCAATGGGGGTGTTTGTGCCTGAGAACATATAAAGAAGAGGGCAGCCCAAGTATATATTCTTTAAGAAACGTATCTTTGGTTTCAAACTGAGGAGGTTCCTTTAATTGTCACATATAGAGTAATCTGAATAACATTTCATAGGGGGACAATCCTAAATCTTTCCGAGGAGCTGTTCGGATTCTTAACAATACTAAGGGCAAACACTTAGTCCAAGGTAATTTTGTTTCTAACATCAATTTGGCTAACTGCTTCTTTATAGTCTGATTCATGCGTTCCACTCTCCCTGAGGAGGATGGATGCCATGGAGTATGGAAATCCCAGGATACTCCCAGAGTTTCCATTATGTTTTGCAGTACCTTGGCTGTGAAATGACTTCCCTGGTCCGAGTCAATGTGACCTATCATCCTATATCTTGGAATGATTTGTTCCAAAACTATTTTTGCTACTCCTATTGCTGTGGCAGCTACCATGGGATATGCCTCCACCCATCCCATCAAATGGTACACTATTACCAAAAGGTACTTCACCCGCCCAGCCAGGGGTAACTCAGTGAAATCAATCTGTATATTTTGGAATGGATGAAGACCAGGGTCTCTGCTTCCCTGCGGTTGTTTCCTAAAGACCATTTTGTTTATTTTCTTACAGGTTATACACCTCTCACACACTTGCTTGGCTACTGTGTATATTCCCATACACCCTAATGATTCTCTTATTTATTTATTTAACAGGTTTTATATACCGCTTTATCATTTCAATCAAAGCGGTTTACATTGAAACTTAAACTTGGTAATGTAGATTAAAACAGGGACACTGATAACTTGGATTTTTCTGAGGCACTTGAGGGTTAAGTGACTTGCTCAAGGCCACAAGGAGTGCTAGTGAGAATCGAACGCTGGTCTCTGGGTTCCCAATCCAGTGTTCTTAACCATTAGGCTACTCCTCCACTCTTGATGTAGAATGGCCATAATTTCTCTCATTACACAGGTCTGCAACTAAAAAGCTGTTTGATTATTTTCATCTAATTCCCATGTATTTTGGTGTGCTGAAAACAAATAAAATATTGAAAAAACTCCTAGACGTCATGATTTGCCACAACATGCAAAATTGTCTTCAAAGTTTTCAAATTACTATTAATTAAATCACTTAACTGCATTTAAGATATAAAATGCCAAAAAAAACTTAAAGGGGTTGTCCGAGTTATGTAAAAAAAATATAGCACTGTAAATCTGATGGTCAGCAATATATAATAAGCTAAGCAAGTTTTAAGTCCGTGCTTATAATGGTAGAAGGGGTTAATCTTTCCGTAAGGGAGAAACAGGGCAGATAGCAGCAGCTCCGGTCAGTGCAGGGGGGCATGGCCAGTACTGTGACGTCTTGTGTACAGACACAGAGCTGCTCTCTCCTGCATGCCACACTTTGCACGAATCATCATCAGGTTCTTGGTTCTAGGCTGTTCACACTTTTTCATCGCAATTCGTGTTAGCTAGTCATTCTTCAACCGTTATGTTATGGCTCCGCGAAAGTGTATTAATTCATCAGACAGTTCCTGTTTCATCTGTGGTGAATATACAGTGTTGAAGCAACAGCAAAATATTACAGACTTTGAGAAAAAAGTATACTTTGCATACTTTGGACTAAAAATTGGAGATCAAGATAAAGTCTGGGCGTCTCATAAAGTGTGCAAACGGTGTGATGAGGACCTCCGAAACTGGTTCAAGGGTAAGCAAAAATCTTTCCGTTATGGGATTCCTATGGTATGGCGAAAGCAAAAGAACCATAGTGATGACTGTTACTTTTGTTCATGCGATGTGAAAGGGTTTAATTCCAAATGGAAGCATTCCATTTCATACCCCAATCTTCACTCGGCAATTCGTCCCATCCCCCATGGCACAGATATACCAGTACCCAAGCCCCCTGCTACCTTGGAAGAGATACCTAGCTCCGATGAAGGTGAAGTCATACCTGAACCAGATGACGAATCAAGTTCTGACTTTGAAGATGATACAAGACCAAAATTGTTTTCTCAGGAGGAGATGAATGATTTAGTAAGAGACTTGAATCTTCCCAAAGATGCCGCTGAGTTACTCGGATCAAGGGTGAAAAGCAGGAATTTGTTGTTGCCAGGAGTGTCTTTTTCATGGTTCAGACATCGTGAAAAGGAGTTCGTTCCTTACTTCGCCCAGGAAGACAAGTTGGTTTATTGCATCGATGTCGAAGGTCTGATGGGTCAATTTAAAATCCAATATGATTCAGAGCAATGGCGTCTTTTTATAGATTCTTCAAAAAGAAGTCTCAAAGCAGTTTTACTCCACAATGGTTTTTACGCTTCCATACCTGTAGTTCATTCCGTACACTTGAAGGAAACCTACGAGAACTTGGAATTGGTTCTTCGTAAACTTAAATATGAAGACCATGGGTTGGCAAGTGTGTGGGGACTTGAAGGTCTTGTGCATGCTGCTCGGGCAACAAGCTGGGTATACCAAATATCCTTGTTTTCTGTGTCTATGGGACAGTCAAGACCGACAAAATCACCGGACCAAGAAGAGTTGGCAGCCGAGGGTGCTAACAGTCGGTGAAAAAAATGTCCTCCGAGAAACTTTGGTACCTTCCCATAAAGTTCTTCTACCACCTCTCCACATAAAATTGGGATTGATGAAGCAATTCATAAAAGCACTTCCAAGAGATGGAGAATGCTTCAAATACTTGGTCACCAAGTTTCCAGGCCTGTCGGAGGCAAAATTGAAGGAAGGTGTGTTCGTCGGACCAGACATTAGAAGGCTTATAGTTGATCAAGAGTTTGTCAATACCATGACGGATCCAGAAAAAGAAGGGTGGATTGCATTTAAAGAAGTCGTACAGAAATTTTTAGGCAATAACAAAGATCCTCACTACAAAAAGATCGTCGGACGAACGCTGAAAGCATTTCAAGCTTTAGGTTGCCTGATGAGTTTGAAAGTGCATTTTCTCCAGTCCCACCTTGACTACTTTCCTGAAAATTTGGGAGCTGTGAGTGAGGAACAAGATGAACGATTCCACCAAGACATTAAAGAGATGAAAAGGAGATACCAGGGAAAATGGAGCATTACAATGATGGCAGACTACTGTTGGATGCTTCAGAGAGACATTCCAGATGCTACTCACAAGCGTAAATGCACCAAGAGGAGCCTCACAAGGAAGAAGAATCGAGTTTAGTGTGTGTAGGTGAGCTCATTTCAGTTCAAAAAAGGATTTTCATGAAATATTGTAATAAAACTTTTATTTTATAAGTCTATTTCCATTTATTTTGAGGTATTGCCTTATTTAACATAGTTACCTAAATTGTCAGGAAACGTGATGTCCTATGACAAAATGGAGGTCATTTTCGGATTCAGCGCACCAAACAACATAAAGATTATGTGGAATAACCAAAACAGCTCTCGAAAAAAAATGTTTTGCAGACCTGTGATTTGTTTGTTTATCATCTGCCTGCCATCGGGTAAAACCCATTTCCCCCCTTTCAGTTTCTACTGCCCCTATATCTTTAAGTTTTCATTTTTCCCTTTCAGTAAATAAGAACATAAGACATGTCAGACCAAGGTCCATCAAGCCCAGTATCCCATTTTCAACAGTGACCAATCTACAGTAGGTCACAAGTACCTAGCAGTTTCCCCAAAAGACACAGGTTCCTCAATGCTTGTATTGGGTCAAACAGTGATATCCTGGGTCCCTTTTAAATGGTTTATGGACCTTTAACTTGTCCAAACCCATTTTTTTAAAGCCCAGTTGCACTAACAGCTTTTACTACATCCTCCAGTAACAAATTCCAGAGTTTGATTACACTTTGAAGGAGAAAAAAATATTTATTTTCTCTTATTCATCTTAAATAGGTTACCCTGTAACTTCATTGCATGTCCCCTAGTCTTTTTATATTCTGATGACGTAAAAAATCAATCTACGTTTACCCATTCCACTCCATAGGAAGGCAGCTGGGTTTAAACACTAATCTGTGGTCAACACTAGGTCATCTTTTTCCATTAATATTGCTTCATATTTCAGGATTCGTGAATCAGTGAGCCACCTCCCAGCCCTCTGGGTTAAGATGGTTCTCACTTGATGTGGGGTACTTACTACCAGGGCCCCTCCGAATATCAGTTTCCTACTCTCATCTACCAATAGGGCTGTTGCCGCTACTATTTGAACACATTCTGGCCATCCCCTAGACACTGAATCTAAGATTTTAGATAAATATGCTACTGGTTGTCTCTTCCCTGCCCATTTTTGAGTGAGGACCCCTAAGGCTACTCCCCCATTTACAGTAACAAACAAATGAAAAGGTTTGTCCAGTGAGGGTAAGGCCAGAACCGAGGCTTCTACCAAGCTCCGTTTTAAATCCTTAACCAACTCTTTCTCTTCTTCTTCCCTAATTATAATGTTAAGTTGCTCTTCTAGCAATTTTGAATATAATCCCTTAGGGGCTTGTTTACAAAGCCGCGGTAGCGATTCGCGATCGTTATCTGAGCCGCGGCCCCATTGAAATCAATGGGGCCGCGGCTCCGATAACGATCGCGAACCGCTACCACGGCTTTGTAAACAAGCCCCTTAGTCTTTTGGGCATATGAGTCTATTCATAATCTACAATACCCGGTTAGTCCTAGGAACTTCCTTAGTTCCCTCTTTGTCCTAGGTAGGGATAAATCTATAATCCCTTTTATTCGTTCTGGATCTATTCTCCTTTTTCCTTCACTAATTAAATGTCCGAGGTATTTTACTTCATTCTCTAATTTAGTTTTGGAAACCCGGAACCCTCGTCTTCCCAGAAACTCTAATAGAGCTTTGGTGGTTTCACTTACTTGGGTCTTCTTTTATTTATTTATTATTTATTATTTATTTACATTCTCTTATATACCGCGCTATTCTGCATCAGTGCGGTTTACATTGAACAAACTGAAATTACATTGAACAGGGCATTATAACTTGGAGATAACTATTTTACAGGGAACATGGGCTATGGAGGGTTAAGTGGCTTGCCCAAGACCACAAGGAGCACCTGTGGGACTAGAAACCCCAGTCCTTCCGGCCCAAGGTTGCTGTCCTCTAGTGGGATTTGAACCCCCGACCTTCCGGCCCGAAGTACCTTGCCCCAACCACTAGGCCACTCCTCCACTCTTTTTTCCTGATATTAAAAGATCATCTACATATTGCAAAAGAATTACTCCGGACGGTGTAGAAGATTTTTCTAACACCTGTTCCAGCACTTGTCTGAACAGGTTAGGTGATTCCATAAACCCTTGGAGTAACACTGTCCACCGGAACTGTTGTTTCCGACCAGTATGAGAAACCAAACATGTCTCTACTACTTGGGTCCAAGAGATGGGACCAAAATGCATCCTTCAAATCTATAACACTAAACCATTTATGCTCATGGGGTATTTTACTCAGTATTGTATAGGGGTTTGATACCACTGGGTGCCTTATTCGTACTATTTGGTTCAGTCTCCTCAGATCCAGTACTAACCTATATGATCTGTCTGGTTTTCTTACTGGCAAGATGGGAGTATTAAATGGGGCATGCATTGTTCTAATAGTGCATCTTTAAACAAACTTCTTATAACAGGCTGGAGGCCCTTACAATCTTCCAACAAAATGGGATATTGTTTATGGCGCACTACTTCGCCTTCCTTGTTCAGTTCAACTTTCAATGGCGGGATATTCAATCCTCCCCTATTTGCTTCCCTTGCCCAGACTATAGGGTCTATTTGACTCTCTTCTTCAGCGAGGACAGCCATTTCTACAATGATTTGGCTTTATTTCTAAGTTTAACTGTGTAATCATATCCCTTCCTAATAGATTACTCCCTGCTTCTGGGATATACAACTGTCCCTCTATCTTCTCACGGTCCATTTTTAACAGGGTGGGCTCAAATATTGAGACCGAAAAACCCTCTCCTTTTATCCCTGAGACTGTAAGCTTCTGATTTGTTAATCTCATTCCCTCTGGTATATAATTTAAGGATGTCTGGGCAGCTCCTTTGTCTACTAAAAATACTACTTCTATCATATCTCCCCTCAGCCGTCTCTTTTCCAGGTTGAAGAGCCCTAACCTTTTTTAGCATCTCTTCATAGGAGTATCCTTCCATCCCCTTTACCATTTTAGTGGCTCTTCTCTTTACCTTTTCTCATAATGCTATATCCTTTTTAAGATAAGAGGATTTGCTGCCTGACTCCCTATTTCTGGGGTTAAACTGTATATAGGGGTTAAGTTTACCTTTAAGGCAGCTCCCTTAGCAGTCTCATCTGCTAATCTATGTTTCTCTGGCTTCAAAAGAATTCCCTGCTTAATGACCGTTTTCATGCACCACTGCTATTCCTTTTTGGCAGTAGCAAACACTTGCTGAATTAATCTTTTCACTGCTTACATATAAGTTAAGGATTTGACATAACCACCCTTCGTCTGTGCCAAATGTCAGCCAGAAGACTGCAGCTAGCTTTATGCTTTCTCTTTTCTATGTAACACAGCAATTCTTAAAATCTTAGTTTTATCTTTATCCTGAGTACTCTTATTATCCTTCCAATATTTCAACATCCTCCTTAATTGAGTGTCTGGAGGAATGTCCCCGGGGTCTTTATCCCTGATCCCATCCTTACTCGAGTTTCCCTTAGAATTCCTGACACCCATTGAGACCTGTTTCACCAATGTGCTTTTCACTTCGTCTCTCTCTGCCTGCACTCCTCGCGGATGTGTCAGAACCACGGATTGAGACTCTGCACTCACTTTATGTCTAGGACACATCTCATATACACAACAGTCTGTCTCAATACCCAACCACCAAGGCAATACTTTACAGTCTTGTTTCTTACCTTGGTCTGTGCACAGAATTACTTGGATGACGTATTTGTCTCTGTCTAATACCTAGTCTGCTTCACTGAGTCTGTATTGATTTTTCCTTCATGGTTTCGGGATTCTTCTGTCAGTACACTATTGGAGCCCCCTCCCCCCTGTCGCTGATGCACAAGGCCGTTGAACTCAACGGGACGTGCCTCCCCGTCCTCAACGGCGGTGGTCTCCTCCAGCGATGACACAATAAGAAACATAACTTTTACACAATAACAGACTTCTCAGTGATGCAGAGTTGGTTTAATTAATCATTTTCTTGCAAGGAAGGGTGGAATGCTTCAGTGAGCATTTCACAAAGATCTTCTGTTTCACAGTTCTTTTATAGTAGATTATGTACTAGTAGTAGTAGCCTTGTAGTTTTCTCTTCCCAGAATGCAGACATACAGTAAAGGTGAATCAGCTTTGTACCTCTGCACCAGTGTCAGGCTACGTATTATTAGCCATTAGCCATTTCTTTCCAGGATGCAGACATACAAAATTATATTACAGAATGGTAAATGAATGGAATACAAGCATTATATTACATTGTAAAAATAACATATCACATTTGTTTATATCACTGGGAACTCCCTGGTCATGACTCCAGGCTCCACGCCCCCTTTAAGATTTGGACATCTTCATACTGGAG
Organism: Ichthyophis bannanicus; assembly: GCA_033557465.1. Lineage (NCBI taxonomy): Eukaryota > Metazoa > Chordata > Amphibia > Gymnophiona > Ichthyophiidae > Ichthyophis > Ichthyophis bannanicus. The sequence continues at coordinate 363,835,206 of CM066032.1, read as the reverse complement.
ACATCCCCAGAGCCAGCATCTAAAATGTCTCCAGATACAGTCTCTATCGACTGTGCTTTATCGACTATAGCAAGGCTTTTGACTGTGTAAACCATGAGAAACTCTGGGCCACATTAAGAAGCATGGGAAAACCAGAACACCTGATCGTTCTCTTGCAAAATCTGTACATTGATCAAGAAGCAACAGTTTGAACGGAACAAGGAGAAACAGAATGGTTTAAAATAAGCAAAGGTGTAAGACAAGGCTGCATACTTTCCCCCTACCTGTTTAATTTATATGCAGAACAAATCATCAGAGAAGCAGGATTGTATGAAGATAACAGAGGTGTGAAGATTGGTGGAAGACTCATCAACAACCTTCACTATGCTGATGATACCACATTACTGGCTGAAAGTGAAGATGATCTGAAACATTTGCTTCTCACAATCAAAGAACATAGTCTCAAAATGGGCCTGCACCTTAATGTAAAGAAGACAAAGATCATGACAACTGGCATAATCAACAGGTTCATCGTTGAAGGAGAAGAAATTGAAATTGTGAACAACTTTAACCTACTTGGATCAACTATCAATAAAGAAGCAACAAGCAGTCAAGAAATCTTGGCAGAATGGCTATGAAAGATTCGACTTGTTCAAGCCATGGTATTTTCAATAACATCATATGGATGTGAAAGCTGGACAGTGAAAAAGACAGACAGGAAGAAAATTGATGCCTTTGAATTATGGTGCTGGCGGCGAATACTGTGTATACCATGGACTGCCCGAAGAACAAACCAGTCGGTACTAGAGGAGATCAAACCTAAGCTTTCTTTAGAAGCTCAGATGACAAGACTTCGACTTTCATACTTTGGATACATCATGCGAAGAGAGAGATCATTAGAGAAAGACATCATGCTTGGCAAGGTAGAAGGTCAACGCAAAAGAGGAAGGCCAGCAATGAGATGGATCGATACAATAACAGCAGCTATGGGTACCAGTCTGTCAACAATGAGCCGCCTGACTGAAGACCGAATACAATTTAGGATAGCTATCCAGAGGGTCGCCATGAGTCGACTCCAACTTGACGGCACTTAAGAACAACAACAACACAGTCTCTATGCTTTAGACATTTCTTTGCCCATTTTCAGACATCCAAAGCACGAATGAGTTTCTAAAATGACCACCTTTGTGTATGTTCTGCCAAATCTTCCTCCAGTGCTATTCCACATTCAGTTGGTGTACCTGAGGATTGTGTCTTAGGGCCTTTTCTTTTCTTTCTCTATCTGCATTGTCTTGGTGCCCTGATCTCCCCCTTCCATGGTTTTTAGAAGTGGATGTTTCCTGGAAAAGAAGATGCAGGTACACATATGCAGGGCTCTTCCGTTAATGTATAAGGACCATAGGTCAATTTTGGCCAGCAGTGGTACTCTTTCCCACTGCATACCCCCCTCAAAAAAATCCCTGCTTTTCAGTACCATCTTTATGCTGATCACACTCAGAGTTACGTCTTTACAGCAGAATCTCTCCAGGATCCTATGCCCCAATCTCAGCCTGCCTATCTGAATTTGCTGCCTGGATGTCTGCCACTGTCTGATACCGAACATTGCTGAGATGGAGCTTCTTATTTTCCTGCTAAACCCACCTCCCCCCTTCCTGTTTCTGTGGATAACACTGTCACCTCTCCAATTATTTATTTATTTAATTTATTTATTTATTTCACATTCTTATATACCGTCTTATCTGACAATCAAGGCAGTTTACAATCACAGAACAAATGACATCGAACATATTTAAATATGTACAATAACAGAGTTAACTGTAAAACTATTTACATTGGTTGGTCTAACAGAACTAGGGGATGTGATAATAATTCAGGACTTCAAGTGAGAAGACTGAAGGGGAAATGTGTATTAGTTGAATTGAGCAGGATGGTAAGGGTGGGATATGAAGTGGTGTTAAGGCACCTTCTGATATATGGTAAAGGATTCTGGATGGGAATGACCATAGTGCTCATTGAAAAGGAATATCTTTAATCTTTTTCTGAAATCAGTAAGGTATTTTATTTTCTTTATAGCTGGAGGCAAGGCATTCCAGAGTATTGGGGCATAATGAGAGAAAGCTCTTTTGTTTGTCTTATGGAAGTCGTTTGGATGACATAGTGAATTTTCTGTACAGCCCCTTCTCAGTCTGTTATCTGGAGTTTTGGATATTAATGCGGTGATGTGTGATGGTGCTATGTCATGTAACAGTTTAAATATAATACCCAGGTTTTTGAATTTAATTTGATTGGCTATTGGGAGCCAGTGAAGGCTGTAGGATTGGTGTGATGTGATCAGTATTAGATGCATGCATTATTACATGTGCGGCTGTGTTTTGCACAAGTTGTAGGTGTTATAGTGTTTGCATTGGGAGACCATGTAGGATACTATTACAATAGTCTAAATGGAGATTAATCATTGCTTGAATAACTGTTCTAAAGTCTGATGCTTCGAGGAGTGGTCTTAGTCATTGAAGCATTTCCTATTTCCTTGTCTCACTACATTGGGGTCATCTTTGACTCTTCTCTCCTCTCTCTGCACGTAACTAACAGATGGTTAAAACCTGTTGTTTCTCTCTATATTCCTTTCTGAACACACTACCAAGACTCTTATCTATGTTTTCATCACCTCCTGTTTAAACTATTGCAACCTGCTTTCATTGGTCTCCCATTTAAAAATCTTTCTCCCCTTCAGTCCATTCAGAACTCAGCTGTGCATCTAATCTTCCACCAGGGTTGCTACACTTCTGTAACCTCCCTTCTCAAGTCACTTCATTGATTCCCTATCCATTTCTACATAAGTTCACACTGCTACTACTGACCTATAAGTGCATTTATTCTGCAGTTCCTCATTACCTCTCCTCTCATTTCTCTCCCTACACCCCTCCTCAGGAACTCCACTCATCAGGCAGATTGTCTTTATCGGTATTCTTTTCTTCTACTGACAACTCCAGACTCCATTCGCTCCACTTTGCTGAGCCATATGCTTGGAATAGACTACCTGAGTGTAATCCCACTTCTTCAAGGATACTTTTCAATCCTGACTCCCTTATTCTCCTATTTAGCACTCATGTGTATTTAGATCATTTCCTTAACGAATTACTTTAGTCCCATTTTTGTTTTATTTAACTGTCTTGAATAGATTGTAAACTCTGTGGAGAAGGGTCTGTCTCTTAAGTGTATGTGTGCAGTGCTGTCTATGCCTTGTGCTACTATACAGATGTTAAGTAGTAGTAGCTATTAAATAAGGATCAATTTCCCTTTGATAAATCCATGCTAGTTCTTCCTCATTAAGCTGTGTTTATCCGCATTAACCATATTTTGGTTCTTATCAAGAGTTTTCATCCTTTTACCTGATAACAAATAGCCTTTAGTTACTTAGATCAACCCTGGAACCATTTTTGAAAACTGGTATTACATACTGACTGCCTGCCAGTCCTCAGGTATAGTAACATATTTGAATAATAGGCTACAAGTTATCAGATGCAGGTTTGCAGTTTTCTATTTGAGATCTTTCAGAACTTTTCTGGTGAATAGCATCAGGTACTAATGATTTGCTGCTATTTAATTTGTCAGTTTTCTATAACTTCTCTTCTAGATGTACACTGTTTCTAGTTCTTCAGACCCATAACCTCCATAGCAAAACTTGCAAACTATTTCTAAAACAAGAATCACTTTAATAAAACACAAATGATATAAGTGGAAAATCCTCATTTATGTTTATGTATAAAGGTTGAAATCTGTGCAGAACTAAGAAAATAAAAATATGCTTATCAAATAACTTATGTTGTCTATCCCAAATTGTCCTGTTCTGCTGTGGCATGAACAAAAATATGAATAGCCCTGTTTTAAAGATTGTGATCATGCACATTAAAATGATGTGAATAATGTGCTACTTTTATTTTCATTATAGGTAGACCTCCTCCTTCCTATGAAAGTGACAGGCATAATTACACAAGGAGCTAAAGATTTTGGACATGTACAGTTTGTAGGTTCCTACAAGCTAGCTTTCAGTAATAACGGAGAACAGTGGACAGTATATCAAGATGAAAAACAAAAAAAAGACAAGGTAAGATAATTCTGCACTTAATAGATGTATTTTCAGATATTAAAAAAAACATAGTAATGTTACACAAATTAATTTACAGTGTTTCACTGTTGGAGAATAGTCTTCAAATAAGCTAATATTTCATATGAAAAGAGTTTCTTATGTTAGCTTAGTGCTTACTGGCAAAGTTTCCACAATTTCAGTTTGAGACATGCAAACAGACACGCTCAATCAGGCATGGTTTTTGAGGATATCCCTTATGAATATGCATGAGAGAGAGCTGCATGCACACTACCCCACTATATGCAAATCTCATGCATATTCATCAGGGATATCCTCAAAACCATGCCTGATTGAGATCCTCAAGAAATGAATTTGTACACCTCAGAGATGGTTCAAAGAATTCTCACAGAAATACGGCATCTTTAATCTCTAAGTCCCTCATTCACAGACCAATTCCAGCGTCCATAGCAGACATGTTCAGTGGTATTTTCTATGAATATGAGAATTTTACTGCATACCTTGTCTCTGATTTGTGACAAGGACACAAATGAATAAAGCTTAGGCATTAAAAATGAGAAAAATGAACTGAAATGAAAAATAATATTGATTAACCGAAGAGAAGCAGTTTCAGGACGTCACATAAGTGGGTCTCCTGACCACACTCAGCCATTCATTGTCTTCCCCCTAGCTTCCTGGTCATATCCACTCTTCGCATTAGCCGCTCCGGGGGTGGGGGTCACTATTATCTTTCATTCTTCAATTTCTCTTATCCATATCTCCTCTCCTGTCCTCCACTACCCTGAAACTCTCCTCTTGTGCCCCACACTTCTCCACCTATTCATTTCCTTTTCATTTATGCTCCCCCATGCCCCTTACCCTCATCTCTGGGAGGATCTCACTCTTACCATCTCAGAGGCTTCTCTCCAGTTCCTCATCTCTTCTTACTGGGGGACCTTAATGTTCACCATGGTTCACCTTCTTCTTCTTGTGATCATGTCTTTCACACTTTCCTTGGTGACCTCTCCCTGTCCCAGCATGTGAGCTTACCAATGCATGCAGCTCAGCATAAACTGGATCTCATCATCACCCCCTCCACCTCTCCCTATGGTCAGACCACTATTTCATTGACTTTCTCCTCCATCTTCCATTGCCCTCTGCTCTTAGAACATCCCCCTCAAGTTCTCCCATGCCTGTCCAACCTCACTTTTCTCACGGCATCACCCTTATGGCAGAGCAGCTTTTGCCTTCCAACTTCGCTGCTCAGTCTCCCACTTCAGAGGTTTCTCTTTGGAACTTATCTCTCTGCTGCACTTGGCTCACTGGCTCCCCTCCGTCGGTGCCAGCCCAGTCTATCTTCACATCACCCCTGGTATCATCCAGGTCTGCACCTGCAACATTCCGAACTTTGCTGTGCTGAACAGCTCTGGCAGAAGACAAAGACCCAGGCTGCCCTTGTAACCTTTAATTTGTGCCATCAACATTACCAATGGCTCATCCTCAAGGCCAAGCACTCTTACTATTCTAATTTCATCACCACAGTTCCCAATTCCACACACCAACTATATTCTATTCTCAAATCATTATCTAATATCTGCTCTTCCACTCCTCATGCTCCCTCTTTCTCCGCCCCTAGTCCACTCTCTTCCACAGTCCCGCTGCCTTCGCATTGTGCAGTTAGCATCCCAAGCAATGCTAAAGTCTCACCTCACTGCTTGGGAAATGTTACAATTGCTAGGCCACAAGGCATCCACCGTGCATGTGGCCCCTTATGCCCGACTCCATATGAGGGCAGCCCAGTGGACTCTATCCTCTCAGTGGACTCAGGTGTCAGGTTGCCTGTCAGACAAAATAGTAACCTCAGATCATCTTACTTTGTCTCTCCAATGGTGGCAGTCACCCCAGAATCTGTTGGTGGGGTCCCCTTTTCAGCAACCTCCACCCCAAGTAACTCTAACAACAGTTGCCTCACAGGTGGGTTGGAGAGCCCATTTGCAAGGCCTCTCTACCCAGGGTTCCTGGACTCCACAGGAGACCGATCTTCACATCAATCTCCTAGAGCTCAGAGCAATCTTTCTTGCTCTTCGAGTGTTTCACACCCAGCTCAGCTACAAAACTGTCCTAATTCAAACGGACAACCAGGTAGCCATGTTCTATGTGAACAAGCAGGGCGTAACAGGCTCTCTGTCACTCTGCAATGAAGCTTTGCGACTTGAGCCCTCGCCAGAGAGCATCAGATTCATCTCCTTGCAGTGTATCTTCCAGGCATTCAAAACTCTTGGGCAGACAGACTCAGTCGAGTTCTGCTTCCACACGAATAGTCTCTCCATGCAGACCAGGTGGCCAAAATTTTCCAATTTTGGGGGACCCCGGACATAGACCTCTTTGCAAGTCTGCTGAATGCCAAACTTCCCCGGTTCTGTTCCAGAATTCCGGCTCAGGGTTGTCAGGCCAGGGATGCCTTCCTCCTCCATTGGGGTCGGGACTTTCTGTATGCCTTCCCACCCATTCCCCTAATTCCCAGAACTTTATTCAAGCTTCAGAGAGACAGAGGCCATATGATTCTCATAGCCCCACATTGGCCATGACAAATGTGGTACCCTCTGCTCTTACATCTCTCTCAAGCTCCATCTCTGGAGTTGGGATCTGCTCCAGATCTCCTATCCCAGGAGGACGGGATGCTGTGGCATCCCAATCCCCAGTCTCTACATCTCAGGGCCTGGTTGCTGAAAGCCTAGAACTTCATGGTCTTAACCTTTCTCAGCAAGTAAAGGATATCCTTTATGCTTCCAGGAAACCATCCACAAGACGCTCTTATGCTTTCAAGTGGAAAAGGTTTACCATATGGTGTTCGCAGAAGGGTCGTAACCCTCTTGCAATACCTCTAGAATCATTACTGGAATATCTCCTTCATTTGTGTAATGCAGGGCTTAAGACCAATTCAGTGAGAGTTCATTTGAGGGCTATTGCAGCTTCTCTCAAGCCTTTAAATGGGCAACCTATTTCCTCTCATCCTATCATAGCGAGATTTATGAGAGTCCTTCTTCTAACTAAGTCTCCCGTTAAGCCACCACCGGTGGCATGGGATTTAAATCAGGTTCTTGGCCAGTTCATGAAGCCACCTTTTGAACCATTAGCTACTACCTCTTTGAAATTCCTTTCCTGGAAGGTTATTTTTCTTATTGCAATCACATGTACGTCGCATCAGTGAATTGCAAGCGTTGGTGGCTGATCCTCCTTATACAAGGTTCCATCATGATAAGGTAGTCCTTAGGACTCATCCACACTTTATGCAAAAGGTGGTGTCACCTTTTCATTTAAACCAAGTGGTTTACCTTCCTGTATTATTTCCAAGGCCTCATGCCTCAAATGCAGAAAGGAATCTTCATTCTTTGGACTGTAAGAGAGCTTTGGCCTTTTACTTGCAAAGGACACAGCAATGTAGAAAGTCCTCTCAACTCTTTGTTGCTTTTGATCCTAGCCATTTGGGACTTCCAGTTTCCAAAAGAACACTGTCCAGCTGGATTGCACAGTGTATATCTTTTACCTATGAGAGTAAAAACCTTCCTCTTGAAGGCTATGTCACAGCTCACAATGTGAGAGCCATGGCAGCCTCTATGGCTCATCTTCACTCTGTGTCTATCGACGACATCTGTCGAGCAGCTACTTGGGCTTTGGTTCATACCTTCACAGCCCATTACTGCTTAGACAAGGACTCCCGCTGGGATGTCTTGTTTGGTCAGGCTGTTCTTCAACACCTGTTCCATACCTAATCAAATCCCACCCACCATCCCTGGTAGGATGCCAGACATCCATGGGGGGAAGTGGAGCCCTTTCACAAGGGCACACAACTTCTGGGCCTTCTCCCTGGCATCTGCAGCTAGGGAGTCCCCATATGTGAAGAATACATTCCTGCTTGTTCCTGGAGATAGCATAGTTACTCACCTGTAACAGGTGATCTCTGGGAACAGCAGGAATTTTGTCTTCACAACCCTCCTACCTCCCCTAGGAGTTGTATCTCTCTCTCTCTTTGTCTCAGCTTTAAACTCAACTGGAGAGGGACAGTTGGGAAAGGCGGGAAGGCAGCACGCAGGCGCTGTGGGATGCTCCTCTAAAGCTTTCTAATTGGACGCTGGGGAGCGTTCCCACTCAGGCTCCGTCGGTACCGACGATACCCATATGTGAAGACGAAATTCCTGCTGTTCCCGGAGATCACCTGTTACAGGTGAGTAACTATGCTATCTCTGCATACAAAAATTCAACTCATCCCAGTCATGGTATTTTCAATAACAAATGGATGCGAAAATTGAACTGTGAAGAAGGAAGAAAGAAAAATTCAATGCTTTTGAATTGTGGTGCTGGCGAAGAATACCATGGACTCCCCAAAGACAGGCCCAGCACAACCATTAGGCAAACTAGGTGGCTGTCTAGAGTGCCAATAGTCCAGGGACAGACCATTGCCACTGCTGTTGCCCCATACCAGGACCTGCTGCAATGGAGTGGCTTGAAAAAGATCTGCAGTGCTTGCCTAAACCTCCAGCACTGTGGGGCTCTTTGCGATGCCCGATGCCGACTTCCTAATATCCTTACACCAGTCCTGCCTGAAGAACAAATCAGTCAGTATTAAAGGAGATCAGATCTAAGCTTTCTTTAGAAACTCAAATGTCAAGACTTCAACTTTTATACTTTGGGCACATCATGCGAAGAGAAATATCATTAGAGAAAGACATAGTGGATTACACACGAGGTACCTATCGTATTTGCTAGTTTATTATACAAGAAACTTATGGATTGCTAATACCAACGGGGATCCAATACAGCCATATGTGGATATCTTTTATAATGGTACCATCACTTCAGATAAACCCCTGATGAAGGTGCTCGCTGGAACATTGTCATTTAGGGTGAAGTGGTTCAAAGAATAATAAACCTGTTTTAACAATTCACTTAGTGGGTTGTTATTGACTAATCACCTCACTCCTTTATTGACCTGGGTTTTGCAAGTGTGAGTGATTTCTTGGATGCTACTAATTTGTTACCCTTAGAGACTACAGAAACATCTTGAGATTGCTGTGATACCACAATAATAACATCAACAATGAGATTGATGAATACAGAATGTGAGTTCACATCTTCAACAACAGTCCATCACCTGCAGTAGCAACCCAGAAGAATAGCAGGAGTATGACACAGATGACACTTTCCAGAAAATGACTTTCATGTGGACGATGGACTGAAGATGAAGGTATTGATCTGCCAAAAAGGGATGCCGGCAATGTTAGCAGACGCCAACTTCAGACTCTACAAAATAGCTTCCAACAGTGCTGAAGTAATGAAAGCATGCTCCTGGAAAGACCATGCTAAACACTTGAAGAACATAGATTTGAGAATAGATAAACTTCTACTAAATGCAGCTTTTGACTAAGTTGGACCTAAAAAGAAACACACAATCTTTCCAGATCTCAAACCAAGAAAAAGTGTATTCTTATTGAGGTGTTTTGTCTACAGTGAATAGCCTGTATGACCCACTAAGGTTTGTGGCTCCAGACACCATACAAGAAAGTTCTTTGCTAAGGGAAATTTCATTAACACAAGTGATTTGGATGCCACATTACCTCAAGAAAAGAGTCAAGAATGTGAAACATGGCAGATTCCCTACAATGCTTGAACAGCTCCACAGTCCACTTGCATATACTTCAGCATCTCTTAAGGCTGCTTCCCACAAAGAGATTTATCCTTTCTCAGATACATCTGAAAAGTGAATAGCTGAAGTGGCCTACCTGAACACAATGGATGCAGAAGGCATACCCCCCATATGTGATTCATCTTTGGCAAACTTAGGTTGGCATCACAGCTTAACCACACCATTCCATAATTGGAGTTAAGTGGAGTGCTATTGGCAGTAAAGATAGCAGAGATAATGCTAAGTCAGATGGACCTTCAAGCAGATATAGTTAAGTTCTACACTGACAGCAAGGTAGTGCTTAGCTACATATACAATCCAACCAGACGGTTCTACATATATGTAAGCAACATAATCAAACACATGCGCAAGTCAATGCGACTAGAACAGTGGCATTATGCACACACCGACCAGTACACTGCAGGCCATGCTACAAGAACTATTCCAGCATTTCATCTGATTTAGAAAACATGGCCAACAGTGCTTGTTGGCACACAGCCAAGTCTGAGAGGCATTTGTGTCTTTCAGAGGAAGCCCCGACCAGTGGGGAGGAAATGTGCATCCCATCTAATCCAGCTTTAGATAAAGTGCCTGATTTTCTTCTGGGTGGGCTATGTGCTGCTATGGCACATAGCCCTGCCCACTCACCCTTAACCCTGGATATTCAATGCTACGGCGATGACATTGAATATCCAGATTTGCTCAAAGTGGTCAACATCACAGAGTCTAACCATGTAGTGGTGATATTGGACCGCTACATGGTTAGTGGTTTGCGGCATTGACCCCTTGGCTCACAACCCGGATATTCAATGCCTTCGCTGTGGCATTGAATATCCGGGTTGTGCACAAAGGGGTCAACGCCGCAAAGTCTAACGGTGTAGCGGCGATATTGGACCGCTACACAGTTAGTGGCCTGCGGCTAGAATTCGGCGAGCCAAAATCGGACCATTAACCATGTAGTGGTCCAATATCGCTGGTAGACAGTTAGTGGCAGTCACTGCCACCACTCCACCATGGAACGCTCCCTAACTGGATAGTATTGGGGCATGTAGGAGACATAATCGGGGATATTCAATGGCAATAACCATGTAGGTTGCGTTGAATATCCCTATTTCAGGCATTTACATGATTTACTTGGCTGTAAACTGTGTAAGTGCCTTTCGAATATTGGGCCCATAAACTTTATGCACTGCTGTCTGTTCCAGAAGTCTACAACTTAGAGCTTCTTTCTCTTATGTTGTCCACTGTTGTCCACTGTCAGTTTGTGTTTTATTTCACATCCTGCAAAATGAATACAATTCCTTGGAAAACTGAGAGACTCTGAACTTGCATTATGGACTTTGCATGCCTTTGAAATATTCAGGTCTTTAAGATTTAATAATAATGCTACTGAGGACAGGCAGCTTCCTGCCAGAATCATGTAATCTTAAGAACATAAGATATGCCATACTGGGTCAGACCAAGGTCCATCAAGCCCAGTATCCTGTTTCCAACAGTGGCCAATCTAGGTCATACGTACCTAGCAGTTTTCCCAAAAGACACAGGTTCTGCAATGCTTGTACTAGGTCAAGCATTGATATCCTGGGTCCCTTCCTAATAATGGTTTATGGACCTTTCCTCCAGGAACTTGTCCAAACCTTTTTTAAACCCAGCTACACTAAAAGCCTTTACTACATCCTCCGGTAACAAATTCCAGAGTTTGATTACACGTTGAGTGAAAAAATATTTTCTTTTATTAGTCTTAAATAGTTTACCCTGTAGCTTCATTGCATGTCTCCTAGTCTTTCTATATTTTGATAATGTAAACAGTCGATCTACATTTACTCGTTCCACTAATTTATAGACTTCTATCATATCTCCCCTCAGCCGTTTCTTTTCCAGGTTAAAGAGCCCTAACCTTTTTAGCCTTTCTTCATAGAAGTATCCTTCCATCCCCTTTACCATTTTGGTGGCTCTTCTCTGAACCTTTTCTAATAACGCTATATCCTTTTTAAGATACGGTGACCAGAATTGCACACAATATTCAATCTTTGCTTCTATAGGTTAGATGCTGCATGTGACCCATTTCCTCTAGTCAGTTTGATACCTGCCTGGCTCTTGCCTTAGTCCAAAGTACAACCTTTGACCTTATTTGTCAATTGCAGTGCCCCCTTGCCTTTTGAGCCATTCCCAAACCTGCCTCACAGCCAGTCGGTTTATCAGATATCCACAATGAATATGCATGAGGGAGATTTGCATACACTGTCTCCATTGCATGCAAATCTGTCTCATGTATATTCATTTTGGATATCTAGAAAACCCGACTAGCTGGGGAGGCCCCAAGACAGGTTTGGGAACCCCAGTTCTACACACTTCCCTCTTGTGAATAATCTTCATCTTGGACACTGAAAGCAAGGCCCTAGCCACAGTCTTTCAGCATCCTGTATTCTACTACCCATCCAATCAGAAATTGTTCAACTGAAGCAATTAATTCAGACAGGTTCATCCTGCTGCATTGTACCAGAAAGTGCTACACTGTTGGTTCAGCTGTTACAGTAAGTTCTTTGTTCTGCTTACTTGTAATAAATTGTTGAAAATTAACAGATGAAGTCTTCATCTTGGATGCTGAACTGGTTTAGCTTACCACTGAATACTGCACTGGAAAAACACAATATAGGAATAGTTCAGGGCCCTGCATCAGGATGCAATTTTTATGCTTCAACTGGCTTGTCTGATACCGACTGTTTTTTTCATCCCTGCATGTTGGTTGAATGTGCTTTTATCTTTATTGATTTCATTTGATGTATTTGCTTTTTTTCACATTTCACTTAAGTATTAATGTGGTTTACAAGTATCAAAAAACATCAATACATATAATAAAAATACAATAAAAACAAATAAAAATGAGTTTATTGAAACTGATCTGTCACAACACATGGTTTTGTCACTGCTTCAGAAAGGGAAAGGGTTCTAGCACCACTTAAGATAGTGAAAAGTTGAAGAAATGAATTTATTTTTTCCTAGTTTTCTGCTTGAATTTTCTTATCCTGACCCTAGACTTCTGTTGTCTTGCCTCCCACTTTCATTTCAATTTGCCCCTATATTTTGTATCTTTCCATCATTTCCTTAATTCAGCCTCAGCATCCTCCCTAATGCAGTTGCCTTGGTTGCATATCCCATATTATCTGCACACTTAACTCTACACTATTCAACCGCTCCTCTCCCACCCCCTCTTTTGACTACTGTTCATGGCCAAGTAGGGCATCCCTGTTCCCTAAGTGTGGCTAAGATGACTCAGTTGGATTTCTGTTGTTTTGTTTTCTTGTTGTTGTTGTTAAGTGCCATCGAGTCGGAGTCGACTCATGGCGACCCTCTGGATAGCTATCCTAAATTGTGTTCGGTCTTCAGTCAGGCGGCTCATTGTTGACAGACTGGTACCCGTAGCTGCTGTTATTGTATCGATCCATCTCATTGCTGGCCTTCCTCTTTTGCGTTGACCTTCTATCTTGCCAAGCATAATGTCTTTCTCTAATGATCTCTCTCTTCGCATGATGTGTCCAAAGTATGAAAGTCGAAGTCTTGTCATCTGAGCTTCTAAAGAAAGCTTAGGTTTGATCTCCTCTAGTACTGACTGGTTTGTTCTTCGGGCAGTCCATGGTATACACAGTATTCGCCGCCAGCACCATAATTCAAAGGCATCAATTTTCTTCCTGTCTATCTTTTTCACTGTCCAGCTTTCACATCCATATGATGTTATTGAAAATACCATGGATTGAACAAGTCGAATCTTTGTATGGAGAGAGACATCTCTGCTCTTGAGAATCTTATCTAGGTCTTTCATAGCAATTCTGCCAAGAGCAATGCGTCGTCTGATTTCTTGACTGCTTGTTGCTTCTTTATTGATAGTTGATCCAAGTAGGTTAAAGTTGTTCACAATTTCAATTTCTTCTCCTTCAACGATGAACCTGTTGATTATGCCAGTTGTCATGATCTTTGTCTTCTTTACATTAAGGTGCAGGCCCATTTTGAGACTATGTTCTTTGATTATGAAAAGCAAATGTTTCAGATCATCTTCACTTTCAGCCAGTAATGTGGTATCATCAGCATAGCGAAGGTTGTTGATGACTCTTCCACCAATCTTCACACCTCTGTTGTCTTCATACAATCCTGCTTCTCTGATGATTTGTTCTGCATATAAATTAAACAGGTAGGGGGAAAGTATGCAGCCTTGTCTTACACCTTTGCTTATTTTAAACCATTCTGTTTCTCCTTGTTCCATTCGAACTGTTGCTTCTTGATCAATGTACAGATTGCACAAGAGAACGATCAGGTGTTCTGGTATACCCATGCTTCTTAATGTGGCCCAGAGTTTCTCATGGTTTACACAGTCAAAAGCCTTGCTATAGTCGATAAAGCACAAATAGATATCCTTTTGGTATTCTTTAGTCTTTTCAAGGATCCATCTCACATCCACAATGATGTCTCTCGTTCCTCGCCCTTTCCTGAACCCTGCTTGCACTTCAGGTAGTTCTTCTTCCAGGTATGGTTGTAGTCTCTTTTGAATAATCTTCAGTAGAATCTTGCTGGCATGTGGGATCAGAGCGATTGTGCGATAATTTCCACAGTCAGTTGGATCACCTTTCTTTAGTATTGGTATAAACACAGATCTTTTCCAGTCAGTTGGCCATGATGTTGTCTTCCATATTTCTTGGCAGAGCCTTGTGAGTACGGTAACAGCTGCATCAGATTGCTGCAATACTTCTATGGGAATGCTATCAATGCCTGGTGCTTTGTTCTTTGATAAGGCTTTCAATGCTGCTTCAACTTCTTCTTTCATCACCAATGGTTTCCGATCATAAGGTACAGGTTGAAACGGCTGTTGGTCCACTTGATCTTTATCATATAAAAACTCTGTATATTCCTTCCACCTTTTCTTGATCTTTTCAGCATCATTCAACATGGAACCTTGAGCATCTTGTAACATTCCAATTCGAGGCTGGAACTTTTTCTTTAACTCTCGTAGCTTTAGGAAAGCCGATCTTGTTCTTCCTCTAATAGTTTCTGCTTCTATTTCCTTGCAAGTGTCATTGTAGTACTTTTCCTTGTCCTGTCTTGCTGCACGTTGGAAATCTCTGTTGAGTTCTGCGATTGTCTTTCTTTCTCCTCTGGCTTTAGCTTCTCTGCGTTTCTGGGCAATTTTCAGAGTTTCTTCCGTCATCCATTTTGGCCGTTTTTGCTTTTTCACCTTTTGTAGAGACTTCTCGCTTTCTTCCAACACAACCTTCTTGATGTCATTCCATAACTCTTCCGGAGCTCTGTCATTTGTATCTAAAGCAGCAAATCAATTTTGCAGGCAGTCTTTAAATTCCAGTGGTATATTCTCAAGGTCATATTTTGCTGCATTCATGAGTGGTTTGCTCTTTTTCAACTTTAGCTTGAGTTTGCATACTAGTAGTTGATGATCTGTACCACAGTCAGCTCCAGGTTTTGTCTTTGTTGATGTTACAGAGCTTTTCCATCGTTGACTTCCACATATGTAGTCAATTTGATTTTTATATAATCCATTCGGTGAAGTCCATGTGTACAGTCGCCGCTTGTGTTGCTGGAAGAAGGTGTTTGAGATGAATAGATCATTGGTCTTGCAGAATTCTATCAGTCTTTCTCCAGCTTCATTTCTGTTGCCAAGTCCATATTTTCCAACTACTTTGCCTTCTTCTTTGTTGCCAACTTTTGCGTTCCAGTCACCCATGACTATCAGGATATCCTGTTTGCATGTTCTGTCAATTTCAGATTGTACTTGTTCATAGAACTCTTCAATTTCATTCTCTTCTGCAGCTGTTGTTGGGGCATATACTTGAATTATAGTTGTGTTGATAGGCAATCCTCGTAGACGAATAGAGATTAAGCGTTCGCTGACTGCATTGTATTTCATTACAGTTCTTGCAAGTTTCTTCTTTATTATAAATGCAACACCATTTCTTCTTTGTCTTTCATTTCCAGCATAGTAGACCATGTGATCATCTGATGCAAAGTGCCCCATGCCAGTCCATTTCAGTTTTCTGACACCCAACAGATCAAGTTGTACACGTTCCATTTCATTCTTGACCACCTCCAACTTCCCTTGGTTCATGCTTCGTACGTTCCATGTTCCAATGTGTAAGACATCTTTACAGCTTCTGACTCTCATTTCATGCGCAACTACATCAGCAGTCAGACTTCCCGAGGGCTTTGATCCAACCACATCATAAATGCTGGCTTTACTCTGGAAAGTCTTCAGCTCTTCCCCAGTAGCTAGTTGAGTGCCTTCTGACCTGGGGGTCTCATCTTCCAGCACCATAGCACAATTTGTTTTGTTGTAACTATCCATTGGGTTTTCATGGCAAGATACAGAAGTAGATTTCCGGGCCTTTCTTCCGCGCAGTTTAAGTTTGGTGTTGTTGCCGTTGTCACAAAAATGTGATCCTCCGTCGTCAACACTGTCCCATTCTGCTTTCTTATTACACCTTAATTGACAACCATTAAACTTTATGCAAATGATTTTGTAAAGGCGTTTTCATGTATATAAGGTTATTATATGAAAAAGAATGACCATACTTTTATGCAACTCGTTGTAGGCATGTTCAGGAGCAAAGTTTGGGTGAATGTGGGTAGGGTCACATTTTATGCACAGATAAGCACAAACCTCAGCAGCCATAAATATCTGTGTCACTTAAGCCCCATTTCTGCTGTTTTGTTGTGGTAGTTTTATAAAGAAACATAAAAGGTAATTTTGTAATGTACATCTTTATTAATGTATTTCATGCCTGTTTTATAAAGTCAATTAAGTGTACACTTTATAAAATACTAGCACAAATGGCCAAAAACGTGCATTAATTTAAAGTATAATAACTTACATCAGCCCTATGACTGGTGTAAATGCCCACTCCTAAATTTGTAAAAAATAGGTGTAAAGTACAGTATAAGATTCTGTAATTTACCCGTGAAACTCTGTACTCTACTAATAATCCACCCACTCTGCCCCTGTGCATATCCACAGCGAAAGTACACGTGATCGGATGTACATGCATACTTACAAAATTGTGACTGCTTCATTTACATGGATGCATGGTCACTTATATGTGTATTTGACTAAAATGCCCCCAGTAGATATATGTGCATTGTTCAGAGGCAAATCTAGGTGTTTTTTTGTAAAATTACCACAGTAGACACCTATGTACTGAAAGTAGGTGCTTATGTACTGACGTACAGTAAATCACTGCACTTATCGCACAAGCTTTACATTTGCTGTATGCTAAGTTTTGCACCTAATATGCAGTAACTCTCGGGGGCATGCCTAGTATTTTCCCTGCAGTTACCACACAGGGCAAACCCTTACAACATAGTAAATGCATTGTTAAATAGCTTGATAAGTGCATCCATGCTACCTAGATACATTTACCACAGCCTGCTGCGTTAGGAAAAAAAGATACCTCTGACTTGCATCCTGACCCCCTCTCATCTCCCCTGATGAGGCTCCAGCCCCATTCATCTACACCCCAACCACCACCCCCTGCCCCGGCACTTACCAGGTCTGTTCCTTGCAGGTTATTGGGGAAAAGGCGTGATCCCTAGAGGTTCCTACTTGTTCACCAGCCCGGATGCAAAATGGTGCCTTTGACTTCTATTGGTATTCTCGTAGTACTACCAATAGGGCTCTAGTTCCTGATTGGGCAGCTTGGCCATTATCAGTAATACCACTAGAGGTCAGAACTGCCATTTTACACTACTCCCTCCCCTCCACCATTAACCAATGAAGGGCACTCCTGGTAAGAGGGGCTGAGAAGGAGGTCTGAAGCCTCATCGGGAGGGTGAGGGATAGTGGAAATGGAGATGGGGGAGAGTGAGGGGGATCAGGATGCAGATTAAAGGAATCAGGTTTTTTGTTAACACAGCAGGCCATGGTAACTGTCTGCTGGTAGCACAGGTGCACTTCTTGCCTCCTCGGCTTTGCTATATGAAAAATAGCTACAGTAAATATTGCCACTGTCCATATAACCAAGCAAAATGCTTTCACACCACCTCAGCACTATCTTGGTAGTATAGGAGCGGTAAGACGACATTTTCCATGGCGCTATCTATAAAGAGGGGAATCTTAGAAGGGATGTCCAAGTGCAATCTGGGACATCTAAGCCAGAATTAAAAAAAAACAAAACAGGCACTTCCAGGTGCAAACACGATTTCACAAATGTGGATGTGCCCAATATGGACGGACGCCTGCAGGGGCATCTACATAGACATCCTCAGAATATTATTTCAGAACCTGGACATCTAGGAAAAGCCTAATGGTTACAATAATGGGTTAGGAATGGACAAGCCAGGGTTCAAATCCCACTGTGTTATCATTGTGATTATGCAGAGTACTGGGGATGTTTTACAGCCAAAACAAGCATTTTCCTGATGCCTATTCATGCCTGGTGAAGATATAATCTTAGATGCGACTCCAAACGTCCAGGGTGTTTTTGTGATCAGATGGAAACGCCCAGATTCCTGGGCACTCTTCAGCCATGCCTCCACTGTGCTCTCAGACATGGGCATCCTCATGCTGGAGACATCCCCAGAGCCAGCTTCTAAAATGACTCTGGGGATGTCTCTGGCTTTGGACATCTCGGTGCTCATTTTCAGATGTCTAAAGCATGAATAGGGCTTCTGGACTGACCCCCAAAGTGCAACTACAAATTCTGATAGGGGAATTAATTATCCATATAGCAGCCGCCTCCATATGGATAGGTTGTTTTGAATATCCAGTCCCAAGTTTTTACTTGACGCAGCAGAGGGTGTAGTGACGTGCTCAAGGTCACAAGAAGTACCAGCTGGGTTTGAATCCTAAGTTTCCTGTTTTTGAGTCTGCATCTTTAATAATTAGGCTCTATCTATGCTCCATTAATTTCTGTTATCTTTTGGCAAATAAGTGTGTTTGAATTTGTTTATGAAAAAAATCCTCTTTTTCTTCTTTTTTACTTTCAGGTGTTTCAGGGCAATTTTGACAATGACACACACAGAAAGAATGTCCTTGAGCCTCCAGTCTATGCACGGTATATTCGGATCCTCCCATGGTCATGGTACGGGAGAATCACTATGCGAGCAGAGCTCTTAGGATGTACAGAAGAGGACTGATAAACATCATTAGAGGTCAAACCAGCTCTCAGCATTACTGGGAAAAAAAACCTCCATAGGGAAAAAAACTGTACAAACCTGTAGGAATTGAGGTGGTTTTTCATGGACTAGTGCTCACCTTTTGGTAGGCCAGTAACTGTTCTTTGCAAGGTGGTCTAAACCTGCCCTTTAAACACGTTGGATTTTGTCCCTTAAACCCGTTACAGTATTATTACCCCCTTTACAGTGGAAATAACTTCCTAGATTTTTCTAAAGTTGTTCACACTGGTTGAAATGTGTTAACAAAGAAAAACAGCATCCTTTTTACAAGAGATGGGTGGTGGAGGAGGATATAACAGAACCCCTGTGCAGCTTTTGAAACAGCAGACTGGTAACTTTCTTATTGGAATCCTAGATGTAAAAAGTGATACTGCAGCTTCAGCAATAAGTTTTCTCTGGGATGACTGCGTTATATTATTTCTCTTGTGCCTATCAAAATAGTCTCAATCTCTACTATTTACATTTTGAAAGATAACCTACAGTATACCTACAATATTATAAAACTACCTTTTATTCATATTTCTAAGTGCAAAGCACACAAAATTATTTTTTTCTACTGATTTGCTTTCTATCATGCATGCTATAGGAATAGAAGAGTTTGTGGCTTATGCTTAAATACATCTTACTTGCTCGACTTGAATTAGGTACCCCTTTTATAAACGGAACAACTTTGCTCTTTCAGCACATTATGAATTTAAATGTTCTGTCAGTTACAAATCTGTAAGATGCATACTTCTACACATTGCTTTTTTTTTTGGAAGAAGCCAAAACGAGAATCACTTGATATAGCTATGCATAATCAAAACTTTTTTTTTTTATTAAAGTCTAAATACTGCCTTTGCTGATTAAAAAAACAACAACCTAGTTTAAAGCAAGGAAGAGCTTGCTTCAAATTCACCATTGTGTAAATAACTTTTTTCCTTTGGAGATAATTTTAGAATTTCCACATTAGTACTTGTCCCTACGCGGACTTGGCTAGATTTTACAATTGAAAGTGTGCATATACTTCTGCTTTGAAAATTACCCCTGGGAAATTATGAACCGGTATACTATTTGCTGCACAGTATTTCTGCATTACAAATAACATGCATACATTTGAATTTTCAAAAGTATGTGTGTTGGGGCACATCCTTCCAATCTCTCTTTAAGGAATGCCTCTGTTCATTACAGATAAACGTACACATCTACGTGCTGCATGCGTGTGCTTTTATTTACATATCAGGCGGGCAGTATTGTAAAAGTCAATTTCCATAGTCTGTATGCACATACTTTAACCCTCAGGTATCAAAGACATTCCTGTAGGCTGGGTAATAAAGGAGTTTGCGCGCGCACACACACACACACACACACACACACACACACACATATTATTTTGAAAATTCAAGAGCTCGTGCATGATATTTCTTTTAAAAAATGTATGTGCACCAAATAGAGAGAAATGTGTGCACATAGCATCCCCTTGGGTAATTTTCAAAATGAAAATAAAAATATATGTACTTTTTTTTTTGCTGTCCTCTACAGTTATAAGATTATTCCTTTAGGGGCATGCTTACTAAAGTGCACTAATGTTTACTGAGTGCTAAATTGCACGCTGAAGAGGCCAGGACTGTGGTAACTGCTACTGTGCACTAAAGCAGCCAGCATGCAGAAATCCCGTGGTGGGGTAGGGACTAGGTGGGGTAGGGGTGGAGAGTGGGTATTAGCTGCACATTATGGTTAGCATGGGGTAAATAGCATCTGCTGTCATTATTGCAGTTAACCTGGATGCACTCATTGGTACCTCAGTGGGTGGCATCAAGTGCACGTGTGTTCATTGTGATTTTGAGTCTGCAGGTCTAGCATGGTGAGGTGCTTCTCACTGCAGCAACTGCAGGCGGACATGCCAGGCACACGCCCAACAGTTAGTAGGGGTGTGCAGACAAAAAAAAAATGTTTTTGTTTCCTGTATCATTTGCAGGTTTGTTTCATTTTAATAAAATTTTGTTTTGTTTTTCTAAATTTCAGCTTTTTCAGGGTCGTGTTTGGATTAAAAACAATATAAAATGAAATGGGAAAATTCATTGATATTTCCCAAGTTCTTTCGAAGGATTTCACATTCCTAACAGCATGGGTCCACTGGCCTCTTAATGCACATTAGAGTGTCAGATCATAGCGTACTTTAATAAACATGCTCCTTAATATTTTTATTTTGAAATATAAAGACACAGACAGAATTTCATGTTTTCATAAATAATGCAAGCTTTATGTGTTTTAATAATTATGGAACCAATATTTAGCTGCCAGATATCCAGTTAAAGATGTCCAGAGAGGTTATCCCATTATCTTTAACTGGATTTTTGAGGGCTTAACTAATTACGACTGTAACATTAAAAATTGCAGGTTGAAGATAACCAGAAAAAGGTGGCGTATTACTAACGTGATAAGGGACTAACACATGATATTTGCAATTTAATGCATGTTAAAAGGCAAAATCATGTTATTTTACCTTAATGTACGTTAGTTTACCATACCACTGCTACTGTTGTTAAGTGCTGTCGAGTTGCTGTTGACTCATGGCGACCCTGTGGATAATTGTCCTAAACTGCGTTCATGCTTTAGCCAGATAATGCAGCTTGCCTTGAATGTCATTGAATGTGGTTATTTTTCCTCCCTAAGAGCATCAGGGTGCTACACCTAGCCCAGTGCTTCTGAGGGCCATCTTAAAAGAGGTCACGAGAAACTAAAGTACCATGCGGACCCCATTTTAACCTAGCAAAGAACCACCACCTCTCTGAAGACAGTCCTGGCCTTCCTCCACTGAGAAACAGACCTACCACTCCCTTACTTGATGGAGCAGGAGTAACCCCCAGTCATTCTTGACTGGTTGGGCACTGTGATCAAAATGGCACTGGTTAACTCTTAGTGGTAGTCGGGGGGGGGGGAGGGGGAGAGTTTACCAGTCCTATTTTGAACCTGAGGCCTGATGGGGCAGGAGTAACTAGGGATCTCTACCGCCCCATCTGATAGAAACCAGGGAAATCTCCAGTAAATCTTGGAGGATTCTTTGCTGAGAAGGAAGGAGTGTCTGTGGTATCTTTGAGAGGTAGGGATTGTTTGCTAAGGTGGAAGGGGTCTACATAGCACTTAAACAACCTGTGGTCCCTTTAAGATGCCTCTTGAGAGCATCAGGCTGTGTGCTAGCAGCCCGATACTACAATAGAGGAAAACTAATGCAGCTTGCAAAGTTGATCTTCATTTACTGCGGGAGTTACTAAACTGCAGTACTGAGTAACTGCAGATTAGTGATTCTAGCAGTAAATTAAGCTGTGGTAAAATGCAATATTTTATCAGAACTTAGTAACTTCCCTGCAAAGTTAGAACAGTGATTTTTGAATAGAATCAATCAGTTATCTTTAAGCAAATAGCACTGAATATCAGCGCAATCTGATTAATGATTACTGTGCCCCAGGGATACCTTTTGCTAAAGTCTAAGATAGGCAGTTACATTTTAACCAGACATGTTCAGATAAAATTAATCATAGGCTGGGGTGGGAAATTTAAAAGGGAATATGTATCTGGTTAAATACCAAAATTAACTGGATAGGTCTTTTCAAATCTCTGCCTCTTGTTTTTTCATTCAGACTACATTACAGTCTTGTGATTGAAACATGAACAGGGGCCCAGTTTCCCATATGAAAACTTTATTTCTATCAATATCCATACACCTGCATTTCAAAACATGTGTTTTCTATGAGTATCAATAATCTATTTTAGTCAGGAATTTTTGAAATAAGGACAAGTGAACAACCGGTGATCCTTTTCATGCGGTTAACTCAGTGCATCTATGACAAGGGATTGAGAGTTTGCTCCCTTCATCGGGGCAGTTAAGTAGTACAGAATCCGCAAAACATGAAGCTAAGAGCATATGTTGGGACTTTACAGGTTGCATTACAATCATAGTTCTTTAGAAGGGTGGGGCTGGTTTTGACAAAGGGGACGGAGTGTTACTAACCCTGTGTTTTCCTGTGAAACCCAACACCATCTTTTTACTTAGCTGAAACTGCAATCTAACCTAGCTCTGCCTATGGACACTGTGGCTATTTTTCTGTGCTACTTAAACCCAGTGCAACTTTGCGGTTTCTTCACTACCCTGAACAAGGGAGCTTAGCTTTCGAAAGCTAATCACAGATGTATTGACAGAAATTTTTATTGGACTATCACCTACAGCTTGTTTGTTCACATGTACTTTCTATTGAAATGGTAGGTAGGTGCATTCATTAGTGCATATTCGGTTCTTTAGTGCACCTTAAAAATTTGAATGCATGCAAAATCAATTTAACACATGTTAACTTATGTATTAACAAACATTAAAACAATTAAGGTAGCATGCATTAAAACATTCTAACACGCATTACAAATTTTTTATTCGAACAAGTGTCAAATGAACCAAAAAAATGGTCTGAAAATCAGGGAAAATTTCAAACAAATCTGAAATTAACCGAGATGTGTTTTCCCTGTGTACAAGGAGTGGAAGTGTAACCTAATGTTTGCAACCGTGGGCTGAGAACCAGGGAAGTCAGGGTTCAAATCCCACTACAGTTCCTTGTGATCTTGGGGAAGTCATTTAACCCTCTGTTGCCTTAGGAACAAAGTTAGATTGTAAGCCCTTTGGGGAGAGGAAAATATCTGCTGTACCTGAATGTAACTGGCCTCCATTTACTACAGAAAAGGCATAAGCTAAATCTAAAATTTGTCCTTGCCCCTCCCCCATGTCAAATGGATTTACATAGCAACAACCATACTTTGCTACTGTGGGCATTGTTTTAGAACAATCTGGTGATGCTGTCTTTGAAACTTACACTGTAAAATCTTTAGGATGTAATTACATGTGTTTAATTTAGACATGGAATCTTCAAAAACATTAAGTAATAAGGGTCCTATTAAGGTAACAAGAGTGTTTGTAACAAATATTGAGATTCTGTGCAACACAAATTCTTTTCTGTTTGTTTTGATCTGTGCTACATAACAAATGCCACAAAGCTGTAAATGTCTTGTCTGTATAATGGTGTTAACAGCATTCCTTAATGATGTATGTTGTATATGAAGTGGTCTTCAGTCTTAGTGAACAATGTTAAAGAGAAAGTCAATCACGGTGACAATGTTAAAGAGGTCTTTCAGTGACGAAAGGGACTTTGTGTTGAAATGTAGAGCTTGGGATAACTTTTCTTTCTAATGATGATAACATCATGGAAGAGTTCGCTGTCATCTAATGATGTCACCTTTTAGAATGATTAGTTTTGAATCTTAAGACCCTTTTTATGAAGCCCGCTGACTGGTTAACTCATAGTGCAGCATGCAATAATTGGCTACGGTGAGCACTAATACACCACCATACCAGCTACCATCTTTCAAAACGCATGTTAAGTGGCAATTGTGTGCTACTGTGCAGAGTCAGTGGGTGAGAGGCAGATCATGGGCATGGAGAGCACAATAGTGTGCAATCAAAGGTAGGTTAACTTGCACTATGTGCCATGCTAACGATTCCTTTAAGAAGTTATTAAGTGAAATCACAATGTTGCGCCACACATTAGCTGCTGGGAACATGTGGATTGCGCTCCGACAGCTAATGCTGATGTGTTATACTTTGCATTCGTTTGTTTTGTATGTTAAGTGCAGAGCCTTAGAGGACCTAATTAAAAGGAGCCCTTCATGCTTGTATGCTGTGCAGTAAAGGAATAATTTTGTTAAGCATTTTTTCGACCGGCAAGCTCAACAGATATGACCCCATAAGTCATGTAAAAACTATAAAGGTCTTTTTCGGTAAAGTGTTTTTATGTCTGGAAGGCCTCTTTAAAGAAGAAAACTTGGAATCAAGGGTTCGGCAGGATGGCTGAGTAACGTACTGCCCATGTTTTGCACTTCAGGCTCTCTACGGGTAGTAGGCTGAATGGTTTGGATTGACCAGTTGTTTTAGCATTGTTTTCTAACTTAGCTGCCATTTTCATAAGCACTGTCATGTGTTTATCATTGTTTTTTGCTAGGGAAATATGGGATATTCTTTTTTGTCTGGTAATTAATTTATGTTGATATTTGTTTTCAAAGTTTATCTGCATGTGAAACATTTCTGAAACTTCTAGAAAGTCAAATGTTGATAATTCAGACATTTTAGTTCTTCTGAGCCTTTGCTTTCAAGGATTTTATTTTACGGATGCAAATATTTCCGTCTTTAGAGCCTGAAGGAGAGGAAAATGATTTATAAATACAAGTAATTTAAGGACCCTATGTACTAAACTTTTTTTCCCATAAAATCAAAATGGGAAGAAACATCAGTATAAGCCTTACATACTTTTCCATTCACAATTGCTATATGGGAAAGTTTTCAGCCTGACAATTCTCATTTATCAATTTTCCAGAAATGTATTTAAAATGCTTTTAGCAGACTAAACAATCAAAATACAACCCATTATTTCATGATACGGTACCTTTCAGAGAAAAATAAAGGGCCAGAAATATTCTAAAGAAGCTATTTTGCATTAATTATATCACTGATGCAGAACTCAATTCATTTCTACCTAATTAATTTCTGTGCCAATTAATTATTTGTAGGAGACCACCTTTCTTCAACTCTGCAATGCGCTACTTTTATAGCCTGAGAGAAACAGCACAAGGCTTAGTCATATCTATTAAGGGCTTGACACAAAACCTGGTACAGATTTTTAGGTTGACTTTCTCTTTCGGAATGACTGCATACAAACTTGTATTTTGAAGACTAAGGACCTGATATATCAAGAGTTTTCTCTCTGTAGTAAGTTGCTTGATAAATCAGGTCCCAAGGGCACTATTCAGTGTATCTTTGCTAAAGAACAAAATATATATATTCAGTGCTGGCTTCTGATGTGTCAGTAAGTACAGAAGTATCTTGGACACAATGATCTTTGCAACCTTTCCAGCTGTGTAAGATTCAGATGTTTTGTATATACTTAAAATCATGTATGTTGACGTAAAATCAGTATGACCTTGTCAAGTCTTCAAACTTAAAATAAAACTTGAGAACCGGGCACTTCTCTGATTATTGCGATGAAATAACTTAAAAATTGCACTAAATGCCAAAAGAGAAATAGCGAAGGATGCTTTAAGGAGAATTTTGAAGAGCCATTAACTCATGTAAAGACTACTTCAACAGCAAATCGGCTGTTTTGGAAACTGTGCATCCTGTGTGCTTATAAAAATACCCTTGCTGTTCTACACTTTTGTATTTTCAAAGCTGTGCGTGTTATCCTTGGGAAAATTATCTTCAGGAAAAGTAGATGCAGATCTTCATGGAACCTTTCCCTGGGCAGTTTTCAAAAGGAAAATAAATGTATCCCTTCTCCTTGAAAACTGGTGAAAACTTGCAGATCTTTCATCAAAAACATGCACGTCAATTTGAAGCTACACTGCCACCGTGTCTAAAACTATTCTGGATATTTAGTGCTGACATCGAGATAGTAGTTGGCACTGAATATCTGGAGAGAGCAGGGGTTTTCAACCCACTCCTCAGGACAGACCTATCCAGTCAGGTTTTCAGGATAGCCACAATGAATATGCATATGAGAGATCTGCATGCCCTGCCTTCATTGTATGCAAATCTCTCTCATGCATATTCATTGTGGTTAATCTGAAAACCTGACTGGCTAGATGTGTCGTAAACCCCTGGGATAGAGTGAAGAACACTGCCACTATCTAGATAGGCTATCCTAATAGACTGAATATCACTGCTGTCTGGGAAGCCCCTTAGAACAGCTTTTTTTTTCAGTTTCTTTCTTTGTTTTCTTTATTGTAATATTGTTATTCAGAAAATGTTAAATAAAAAAATTATAAAAAAAAAAAAAAGAACAGCTTTTTTTCTGGCCTAAGGTATCTGGATAGTTATCCATATAGTGGCACTGAAAATTACTACTATATGGACAATGGTTTCTGTCCCCATTCCAGCCGCGGACCGCTCCAGCACTATCCAGATAGTTCTGAAGTGATCTGTCAGGATATTCAGAGGCCCAGTTCGTATACTGCTGTTGGATATCCCCTTCTACAGCCCTTATTCTATTAGCCAATACTGCTCATTGGATATGTGGCACTGAATGACGGCCCCATACTTCTGAAAATTGTCCTCTGTGTATGTATCAGGTGAACTTTGAAATGTTCAACACGATATGGAAGTGTTGGGTATTGCAAAAAAGGAGTGAAAAACTTGCAAATTATTTTCCTAAGGGCAATTTGGAAATAGATGTGGGATTTAATTTTCTAGAAATATAAGTCTTGAGGCACTTTCTGAACAATATTTTTCAGTGAGAAACGCATTAGATTCTGTTATGACTGAAATCATGTTTACATTTCTGGACTATTTCATCCAGAGGTGGAAACTGCATTCAGGAGCTACCTATAATTGATATGAATCATTCTTCTAAATATTTTTTTTAGTCTCTGGATTACTCTCGCCCTCTCTTTCTCTCACTTTCTCACACACATGTACAGCCCTCTACATGTTTCTGTGTATATCCCAATAAGGACTGATTTTCAGCAGAATCTAGCCACCTAACAAAGGACTTAGGAAGTAGATCCCATTGGTGGAGAGGAATTGCCCCTCACAACTCCTAAATTTAACCATGGTAGATGAACATTGTCTCCGAGGCATTCTTACATTTGAAGGGAAGATTTAGCTGGCTATCAGTGATTTTTTTTAGCACTAGCGAGTTAAGGGGACCTTTTACTAAAATGCGCTACACAGTTTGTTAATACGTAAATTAGCATATGCTGTTGAGTGCTGTAACTGTTACTGAGGCCATGCACTACTAATTTATGAGTTAACTGCATAGCATAGAAAGAGGCGAGGAATGTATGTAGACTGTGCCTTGTAGTTAACACATTTTACCACACTGTTACCACATCAGAAATCACAGATCACTTAATGTCAGCTCAATAATTAAGTGCATTCACTTGCTTTTATGCACTTAACCTTTGTAACTCTATGGGAAGATGTTAGACATGCCCCCATCACGCCCATGTGTTAATATTTTTGCATTTTACTGAACTTTAGAAAAAGGATCCCTGTTTAAAACCCAGCTGAAGAACACAAGATACAGGCCTACGTATGTGTAAACAGAAACATTTTGGTCAGCTAGACTTAGACAAATTTTCAACTACAACATTAGTCTAAAGTTAGTTAGCCAAATTTAGGATTGCTAGATTGGGCAGTAGTGTTTTTTTAAAAAATTGACTTCATAATCTGTATATATATATATATATTTATTTTTTTTTTTTACCAATTTTGGGCCTGATTTATTAGATTTTCTCCCATATTCAGGCATTCTGTCTATTGGGAAAAACACTTAGTACAACTTTCCTTTGTGTCTCTATGACTTCAATTATTTTTCTAGTGATAAGATTAGTCTTTAATATGCTTTCACATGTGGTACAGTGAGGATGCCACCGTATCAGCACTTTCCAAACATTTGGGTAGCAACCCCAAATATGATTACAAAATCCACTTTTGGTGTCACAATCTCATTTGCGTATAAAAAACAAAAGCAATTAGAGTTATGGACCCGATATTTAATTGGGGTGGCTATGTGCCGCTACGTCGCATAGCCATCACCGCCGACCTCTATCCCTGGATATTCGGGGTCATTGCACAGCCTCCGATGCCACAAAAGCTAACCAGGTAGTGGCGATATTGTATTGCTACCCAGTTAGCTCCCGCAGGTAAAACTAGGTCAGCTTTTGCTTCTCTTAGCTTTACCCGCTGTGCAATATCGCCACTACCTGGTTAGCAACAATCGCCACCCATGATACACACCATAAAGTCCACTATGTGCCCCAGAGCTAAGCAGTTAGTATCAGGGCGTATAGTGGCATTAGTTGGGGATATTAAGCACCATTAACCATGCTAGTGACATTGAAGATTCCGTGCAGCGGCATTTACATGGTCTACAGGTCTGTAAACTGTGTAAATGCCTTTCAATATCAGGCCCTGTGTGTCCAGGAAGGGCACATGGTGAGCTCATGTTTTTCCAAATGTCATGTGTAGAAAATGCAGAGAACAGAGCCACATGCTCTCCTTTGTACTATGTCTCCCCCATGACCGTACTAAGATCTGTGCAAGTGGTGCAGCCGCACAGGGCGCAAGTATGAAAAGGGCGCTGGTATCATCACTGTGCTTCCAGGAAGTTCAAAAAGAGTGAGTTATCACATGTGGATGGGGGGAGGGCATCAGTTTCATTGATCACATGAAGTGAATTTCTGGCTTGGTTCAATCCTAGTCTCTCCAGTGTGCCCGCTGTTAGCTAGCAGCTCTAAAGATGGACCAACTGGTAAATACTGCTCACCTTCACTGCTTCTCTTCATAATCACCACTGCATCTTGGAACTACTGTCCATTCTCTCACCACCACAAGCTCTAGCAGACCTTACAGCTGATCACTGTTACCAGCAGACATGTAGCACAATGGTTAATACACTGACTGATGGTACAGGGGCATGAGTTTGATCCCCCAGTGGGCTTAATGAATAAGGCTGTCTGAGGCATTACCCTTTAGTGGGAGGCATGGCTTAGTGGAGAGGGAGGAGTGGCTCAGTGGTTGGGACAGGTTACCTCAGGCCAGAAGACCAAGGGTTCAAGTCCTGCATGGGGACAAGCAACTTCAGGCCAGAGGGACTGGGGTCTCTAGTCCCATGGCCACTCCTTCTGGCCTTGGGCAAGCAACTTAATCTTCCATTGCCTGAAGTCCACTTAGGGGTATGTTTTGTGGCAACAGTGTGGTGCAGTACACACAGCCATTGTGTTCAGGAGCAGAAGGTCACAGGTTCAAGTCCCAGCTGTGGCTCCTGCCAACCCATTCCCCATATTGAGATTGCAGACCTGCTATTAGTAATCTGTGAACTATCATTAAAATCATCTCTAATACCTGAAGATTGGAGGATCGCCAATGTAACACCGATTTTTAAAAAGGATTCCAGGGGTGATCCGGGAAACTACAGACTGGTGAGCCTGACGTCAGTACTGGGAAAAATGGTAGAAACCATCACAAAGAATAAAATTACTCAGCATATAGATAGTCATGGCCTAATGGGAGACAGCCAACATGGCTTTAGACAAGGAAGATCTTGTCTTACTAATCTGTTATGTTTTTTTGAAGGTGTGAATAAACAGGTGGACAAAGGTGAGTCGGTTGATACAGTGTATCTGGACTTTCAGAAAGCCTTTGACAAGGTCCCTCATCAGAGACTTTTGGCAAAACTAAAGAGTCATGGAATAGGAGGCAGTGTACTACTGTGGATCAGGAACTGGTTGAAAGATAGAAAGTAGAGGGTAGGGCTAAATGGCCAATTTTCCCAATGGAGAAAGGTGAATAGTGGTGTACCCAAGGGATCTGTGCTGGATCCGCTGATTTTTGACATATTCATAAACAACCTGGAAAGTGGAATAACGAAACATAGAAATATGGTGACAGAAAAAGACCACATGGCCTATCTAGTCTGTCCTTCCATATCACCAACTACAACAGTCCCCTTTTTACCTTTAGAGATCCTCTGTGTTTGTCCCATGCTTTTTTGAATTCAGTTACTGTCCTCTACCACCTCCACTGGGAGACTATTTCACGGATCCGTTACTCTTTCCATAAAGAAATATTTCTGCATATCATTCCTGAATCTATCTCCCTTCACCCTCATCCCATGTCCCCTCGTAGCAGAACTTGCTTTCAGTTGAAAGAGGCTCTCTCCCTGAACATTTATGAGGTATTTAAACATCTCAATCATATTACCTCTATCCCGCCTTTCCTCTAAGGTGTACATATTAAGATCCTTCAGTCTGTCCTCATATGCTTTATAATGAAGACCACTAATCATTTTAGTAGCCACCCTCTGCACCGACTCCATCCTGTTCACATCCTTTTGAAGGTGCGGTCTCCAGAATTGAACACTATGCTCCAAATGAGGTTGCACCAAAGACTTATAGAGAGACATTATCACGTCCTTTTTTCTACTAGCCATTCCTCTCCGTATGCACCCAAGCATCCTTCTAGCTTTTGCCGTCACCTTTTCTACCTGTTTAGCTACTTTAAGATCATCAGACACAACCACGCCTAGGTCCCGCTCTTCTTTAGCACTTCACCACCCCCTATGCTAGTGAGGTTATCAAATTTGCAGATGACACAAAACTATTTAAAGTTGTTAAAACCCAAGAGGATTGTGGAAAATTGCAAGAGCATCTTGATAAATTGGAAGACTGGGCATCAAAATGGCTGATGAAATTTAATGTGGACAAGTGCAAAGTTATGCACCTAGGGAAGAACAACCCAAACTATGGTTACACGATGCAAGGTTCCACATTACGAACCACCACCCAGGAAAAAGATTTAGGCGTCATTGTGGATGCCATGTTAAAACCCTCAGCCTAGTGTGCAGCAGCAGCCAAGAGAGCAAATAGAATGCTAGGTATCATAAGGAAAGGAATGGAAAATAAAACAAAAGATATTATAATGACTCTATATCATTCCATGGTAAGACCGCACCTTGAATATTCTGTGCAATTCTGGTCGCTGTATCTTAAAAAGGATATAGCGATATTAGAAAAGGTTCAGAGAAGAGCCACCAAAATGGTAAAGGGGATGGAAGGATACTCCTATGAAGAAAGGCTAAAAAGGTTAGGGCTCTTTAACCTGGAAAAGAGACGTCTGAGGGGAGATATGATAGAAGTCTATAAATTAATGAACGGAGTGGAACGGGTAAACGTAGATCGATTGTTTACCTTATCAGAATATAGAAAGACTAGGGGACATGCAATGAAACTACAGGG
Organism: Ichthyophis bannanicus; assembly: GCA_033557465.1. NCBI lineage: Eukaryota > Metazoa > Chordata > Amphibia > Gymnophiona > Ichthyophiidae > Ichthyophis > Ichthyophis bannanicus. Next base: position 363,803,479 of record CM066032.1, on the reverse strand, counting down.
TAAACTATTTAAGACTAATAAAAGAAAATATTTTTTCACTCAATGTGTAATCAAACTCTGGAATTTGTTACCGGAGGATGTAATAAAGGCTGTTAGTATAGCTGGGTTTAAAAAAGGTTTGGACAAGTTCCTGGAGGAAAGGTCCATAAACCATTATTAAGAAGGGACCCAGGATATCAATGCTTGACCCAGTGCAAGTATTGTGGAACCTGTGTCTTTTGGGGAAACTGCTAGGTACGTATGACCTAGATTGGCCACTGTTGGAAACAGGATACTGGGCTTGATGGACCTTGGTCTGACCCAGTATGGCATATCTTATGTTCTTATGTCTTATGTTATGTTCTATGTTCTCCCTGGTACTGATCACTGCCTCTGGCCTAGGCCTCCCCTGCTGCTGATCACTGCCATTATGCTGGGCCTCCCAGGATGCTAACCACTGCCTCAATCTCGGGCATTTTCATCCTTCCCCCTCCCATCCAGTGATCATGTTCTACTGAGAAGGAGAATGATGTGACCCAACTCAAGACACTCAAATTCTCTTCATCCTATTGTTGACTGATTACTATTTTAAAGGGCATTAGAGGAGGAAGGTAGGGAATTGACAATGAATGGATGAGTCTGATGGGTAAGATAAGGAATGAGTGGAGGGAACGGAAGAGAGATTGAGTGTATCGTATACTCTCCCAGTACCCTACTACTACTATTGATCATTTATATAGCGTTACAAGGCATACGCAGTGCTGTACTCATACTGATGTACTGATATAAAGAGAGGCAGGTTGACCCAGTAGTTGTTTACAAAAGGCGTCTAAGAAGCTATGTCACAAAGCTCATCAAACTTCCCAAACATTGAGCCCTGACAATGGGGGGATATTCAAACACAATGGGGGTATTCAAAGCGGTTAGCAGTCCGGGATATTCAGCAGCATTGATATGGTGAGTGCTGTTGAATATCCCTGAGTACTGCCACTACACGCCTCAGTGTTAACTTGCTAGCATTGGGGCATCTCAGGGATGCAGTGGAGGTGATATCTGGCGATAAACAGCCAGCGGCAGTACTGAGCTGCTGCCTAGATATCGCAAAATGGAGAAAGTTGGACACCTGAAAAGTTGGCCTAACTTTCAGCTTAGATGCTAACCAGGCAGCAGCTGAATCTTGCTGATACCTGGTTAGCTTCTTTGCTATCTGGCTGACCCAGATATTCAGTGCTGGTGGTCAGATATGGCCCCAGCATTGAATATCAGTGGTGACTGATAGCCAGTGCTGCTGAATATCGGGCCCAATATTTTTGTTGGATCTATATTCCCCCCCCCCCCTCTTGAAAATGTACGATCAAGGTTAAGATCAATTTGTCTATTTTTCCTTAATAACGTTTAAAACCTGGGCTGACCTTTGAATAACAGCAAGCCCAGCATTGCAAACCAATTACTGCAGCCCAGCGACTGCAATAGGTCAACTCCGAGTCAGAATTCAAAGTCCAACAGTATAAACTTGCACCTACACTTGACATGAATATCATGTTTTGGACCACTCAGTTATCATGTCCTATGTCAGGGTAAGCAACCTCTTATCTATCCAGGATACATTTTCAAGTTGGGTTTGAAGATGGGTGAATATAGGTCTGACAAAGAAATTATTGTGTTTTGAATTGTTGGGTCTTAATGTTTTGGGATGTCTGATGGACCGACGACCCTCAAAATAAGGATTATTATTGTTGGTCTTGTGACAATATGATCTATTTGGGTTTGTCTGAGTCTGCTATTAAGCCTTTGCATTTGGCTCAAAATGCTGCAGCCCAGATCATTAGTGGTGTCCATAAGAATGATCACATCACCCCTGTTTTTATAGATTTGCTTTGGCTTCCTCTCGGGTTTTGGTTGCAATTTTTAAATTACTGAATTTGGAAATTGTCACACTTATACAAAGTTAGAATCTCATTTGGTCTGGGTGTCAGGCACTTTTAGTGGTCCCAGTGGCCACTGAGATGCATAATGAGAGGATCAGACTGCAGGCATTCTCGCTGAGAGGTCCAGTATTGTCGAATGTGATGCCTATGCTATTGCATCAGGAATGAGATGTATTGACATTTTACACATTTCTGAAAACATATCTTTTAGGCTTGCATTCAGCTGATTGTTTCATCTGAATTATTAATAGTTGTATATTTGTTAAATAGTGTGTGTTTTATTATATATGTATATTGTATACTTGCTATTTGCTTAGCAATGTAATGATATTTATTTGTATATTTATTTGTATTTTATTTATTTAATTTTGTTATATACCATTTTATCATTAACTCACAGTGGTTTACAAATAACATGACATTTACATTTAAATGTATATGGATAGGCAGAGTATTAATATAATAAATGAATGGCAATGAAAGGAAACTCCTTAATCCCTCTTGTAAATGGCTGGGTGAAACATTTAAAAAAAACCTTTGTGTGTCAAGAAGCAGCTGTAAATCCCAAGGTAAATAATTTTGGACATACACATGTGAAATGAGGAATATATATATAGAGCTTTGCATCAGGCCACATCCCCAGCACACCCCCTTGCAATGTCTATGGGGAAATTTCTCCAAATGGGTAAATTTAGCGCATACCATGACAGTCATGAACCTCACTTCTAAGCCAGGGTATGTGGAGTATGATCTCAGTCTCTCAAATTTACTGCTAATTCTCTGCGTGGTACTTGCATCTTGCCAAAGAGAGCCTCCTGCTGGATGGAAGATGTTATATGTATGGGTAGTTTATCAAGGTGTGCTTGGAAATTCCTCTTAATTAGGCCTATGGCACCCAATACAATGGGAAGTAACTCTGTATCTTTCTGCCACATTTTCTGGGTTTCCGACTGCATTTCTTGGTACCCCTCAACGCAATTCACAGAATAGTCACTTGGAACCGACACGTCTATAATCAGTAGAGTTCTGGTGTTTTTCTCTTTTACCACTATATCCGGCTTCCTCGCATCCAGCTTTTTCTCGGTCGGAACGGGAGTATCTTAGGTGATCATAACCTGGGATAGTCCCGTCTATGCATTATGGACATCTGTGTGCACATTTAACTCTTTGTAAATCACCATTTACATACATAAGAGCCGAGCTTTCCATATGTAAACTGTGAGTAGGGCTTCTAAAATATCTCCCGTTAACTGGAAAATACACTTAGGGCCTGCTTTTACTAACAGCTCGAGTTTTCAGATGCATGGCCCATTTTATTCCTAAGTGTTAGTAAAAGGGGCCCTTTATTTGCTTTTCCTGTCTCAGTAGTCGGTTTCTACTTGATTAAGTCTTACCATTATCCTGATCTGATCATAATTTCCTTTATTTTTGTCTACAGTTCAAAAATGCTGTAAAGAAAAAAACCTAAGCATGAGAAAATTAACATATTATGCAGGGAAAAAACATATCTTAGGATGAAGTGCTAGTTAAAATAATTGAACCTTTAATTCCAAATTTAGAGGCATCTACAATAATTGAAGATATAGAGCTATGGCATACCTTGTTAAGAATTATAGACAAGACTTAAGCTTAGAAGAATGTTTGGTAACTGTTCATTAAGAGCAATACTTTCATCATAGCCTTCATTTACTTCAGCAGCCACTGAAACATCTAGAGCGTTCTTGGCATAAAACTGAAAGCATGAGAATAAGAAGCTTTGTAGGCTATAGAGTGTTTCAGAGTAATTGATTTAGAGTAAAAAAAACAAACATTAACTAAAGGCTGGTAGAAGCTTATAATGAGTCCCAAAAGCTTTTTCAGTTGGTTCAGGAATTAACAGGCAATAGTTCAGCTCACATGTTTGCGAACAGTTTGGGCTAGTATTTGAGGATAAAATCTCTCAACTGTTTTTAGTTGTGACTAGGAAGGTTTTGTCTAAACTGGATGTGTTTATTCTAGTATTTATTACACTACCCTTCGTCAGATGATGCCAAGGCAGTTTACAAAACCACATGGCAACTTTAGCGTAAAAATCAAATGGTAGCAAGGGCACAGCCCCCTATAAAAAGGAAACAAGAGCAAGGGAAATATCCAACCAAAACTAAGGGGCACGTTTACTAAAATGCAGCAGTGCACTGTGTGCTAAGCCCCAAAACTTAGCACAGGCAGTGGGATCAGACCCATGTTTACACATGGAGGCATGCCGGGCATATTCCTATGTAGTTAGCTCAGGTCCTGTGCCACCCCCTTGTTAAGCAGTTTGCCACAGTTAACGCTGGTGTACTTCATGCCACCCACTGAGGTAAGCGTGCCTGCACTAAGAGTAACATTGCCGGTCCACGTGCATTAAAGATGCCTGTGCTAACTGCTATGTGTGTGCTTTGCCCTTGAAGCTCCCAGTCTCTACCCCAACCCATGCTAAGAGGCATGTTTACAAAACCACTCTAGGTCCAACTAAGAGCAACCAAACACGTCAGGAACAATACACAGTGGGGGAACGTGATGTGTCCAAGGGAAGAACAAAACAATCATCTAATATTGAAAAGAGGCGTTTTATTCACAAACCAAAAGTAGGTGGGCACCTACTTTTGGTTTGTGAATAAAACGCCTCTTTTCAATATTAGATGATTGTTTTGTTCTTCCCTTGGACACATCACGTTCCCCCACTGTGTACAAAACCACTCTAGACATTTGCAGCTAACATGCTATTACAGAGCAAATCGCACCGCATCAGTTGTAGACATGGTGTATGATCTTTTCGAGGTATCCACAGCATTTACTCAGCAGACTGCACATGGAAATTGCAAAGAGCATGGCTTGGCAGCACCATGTATGCATATAATACCACCCATTGAGGTGGTGTTATCTGCTCCGTGCTGTTTGCAACTGTGATGTGCGGATGTGCATTGTTGATGCCCACAGTAACTATGCATTAAGGGCATGTCCACACTTTGCACATATCCTACCAAGTCTTGTAATTATTGCGGGAACCTGCAGAAAGCGCATGTGAAAAAAAGATAGCACAGTGATTTTCTGTACTATGTTGCTATGCACCAATAATATGACTGCATTAACAGGTAGCACAGCTTCATAAACATGCTTCTAAGTGCTTAGCATGGGATTTTTAGTCTTAAAGCATCCATGTGTGGTCACAGCCTGCTGCTCCTGCCTCCTCCAACAAGAAGTTGCATTGGAGGGGGCAGGAGCAGCAGGCCAATTTACCTAAAATTGGAAGGTTTGAAATGGACTGATATTGTAGCTTGCCAAGGACAAAGGATCAAATGAAGAATTCTTAGTAACAGGGCACACTATAGCTTCTTTCCAAATCTATGGAACCTTGGCTTGCTCCAGGCTTGACTTTATTAAGCTAAGAAAGGGGCTGATGAAATTAAGGGAAGGATTTGTTTTATTTATTATTTTATTTATTAATTTATTTATTTAACAGCGTTTGATAAGAACACTATTCAATTGTTGTGTCATAGAGTTTTACAAAAACTAGAAGTCTGTAAAGGAACAGATCATTCCAGTAAAAACATAACAGATTTTTATCCTTTGTCGCCAAGACAGTTGCGCGAGGAGGGGATGTATAGGGTAACAAATTTCCAGATACTAATACATTTAACTGAGAAATGGAAGGGTGATTAAAAAGGAGAAATTAAAATGGAGAAATTTTACATACCTGTTAATTTCCTTTCCTTGAATCCTGCCATACCAGTCCAGACAAGTGGAAGGGGAAGGTATCTACAAAAGAGGGATGAAGGCTAGAAGAATTCAACAATTTTTTAGGTCCTATCAAGGAAACCTTTGATAAATCAAAAAAGCATATTACTGATACCAAGACCAAACTACAGGATATAGCCACAGACTGTGTGGAGGGACGCAGACTAAGACCAAATCCATAAAGTGCTAAAGTTATTTCCCTTTGGATATCAATCACTTCCCCCCTCCCCCCCCCCCAAAAAGAGGAAGCAAATCAATCAGCACCAATAGAAAAAATCCTTCTAAGAGAATTCAAAGAAAAGCTAAGAAAGTTGATAGCCTAACACAGTTGCTGAGTATGATTGCCCCTGGTTTGAATGACATCAGTGACATAGTTCTTTTTAATTAATCAGATCATTGTATTATATGTGTAGTGTGCCTGCTGGCATACACTTTTATTAATGATTGATTTCTTCATTTGGAAATGAGAAAACATACATCAGATGCAGCTGAAAAATATAGTGAACCTTTAGAAAATGCTGACTTGGATTTCTATGCTACAGTATTCTGACAATTTAATAAAATTAGACTCACAGTCACATACTTTAATATTTCACTCTGATATACAGATGAGAGCACCAAAAAGTGCTGATTTAGGGGCCCTTTTACTAAAGCCCTGTAGGGCTGTGCATTTAGGGCCCGATTTCCATCAGGGCATGTCTGGCCCGTCTGGACGTCCAAAATCTGGATGGGCCGGATTGGCACCCGATTCTGAAGCCGTGGGAGATATACATTCCCACGTGATCAGAATCGGGTGCAGGGGCCTGGCCGTGCCCCAATTTTATGCCACTCTACATACACCGCCCACCCCACCCAACCCAGCCAGAGCACCTGTATAGAGCTCTGACGCTGTGGCGTCCCGTCGCCATGACACCATGCAGGTGCCCCAATTCCCCGCCGGGCCACATACCTTCCTTTCCCTGCCACCGACCCCCAGAAGGGCCTGCTACAGCCCAGTTCAGGAGGCGGGGCACCTCCTTCTGAATCCCAAGTCCTCAGGGGGGGTCCGCCGGTAAACCTTTCTGTCCACAGGAGGGACTTATTCTACCTCTTAGGTGGAATAAGTTCCCCGTGCATTCCTGCAGCCCCAGACATACAGGGCCACAACCGGAATCGGCCCTGTATGTCCAGGGTCAGGGTCCCACCTCCATCCCACCCACACTCCTCCTCCGGTTCTCCCCCTCCCACCCCTGTCCAAAACTCCCCGTACATCTCCTTTGTACATGCGGGAAGCTCTGGACAGCATCAAGGCCAAGCGTTTAGTGGGGATGTACGTACAAACGCTGCTCAGAATGACCCCCTTAATGTGCATTTTAATGCAGATTAAGTGCATAGCTTCCATATTAGCTGTTGGAATTGTGACCAGCATGTTCCCAGCAGTTAATGCACAACTGAGTCTCTTAACATGCAGAACCTTGGAGGAGTGGGTTGGCCGTTATTCATTAGGATGGGTCTCTTAGGTCATAAATTGATTTGGTGAGGGTTGCCCTGCCACGCAGATCTGGTGGTTCCGGTTTTGAGTACATTGTCTTTTCTCTTATTGTGGGAGGTGGGCAAAGTGCGAAATTTTAAGTGGCAAAGAAGTGAGAATGTATTAGGTCATTTTGTCCTCTGGGTCTGTCTTGTCCTGGTGGGCTCACCCACTAATTTTGTGTGTTGTATAGCCTCCCTGGGTTTGGTTTGGTGATATGTTTTTCAGAATTATGTGTTCTTATTGTGAGCGATCATGTGTAGGGGCCAGGGCTAAATTGTATCTCCTTCTGTTGGGTTTTCTTTTTTGGGCTATAAGTGCAGCTAACACTCTGAGGGTGCTTAAGATGCTGTTCTACAATATATGCTACAGTTTGGTATGTTTTTGCAACATTTGACTGTCAATTTGAGCTATATTATCAGTATGTCTTCCTTTAAGATAATGCCCTTAAAATTCAGTGACACTAACAATCCCATTAAGAGAAAAAAGATTCTTCTGTATGGCAAGAAAGAAAGTGCTGACATCTTACTGTTGCAGGAGACACATTTGAATGTAAAGGAGTCGTTAAAACTGGATGTAAATCCCTTTTCTCTAGTGGCTTTTTCAGCTGCCCAGCATAAGAAAAACGGGGTAGCCATTTTGGTAAGGAAAGCTCTATCCCCCCATGATTATTCAAACTAGGTCTGATACCAATGGGCGGTGAACAATGGCTGACATTAAAATTGGATCCACTGAACTGGCCTTAATTAATATTTATGCTCCTAACTTTGATTATCCTTTTTTTTATTTTTTTGCTCCATTGCAGCCTTGGCGCAGGAGGTGTCCAAATGTCAGACTATAGTGGGAGGACACTTCAACCTCATGCTAGACCCATTGGTGGATAGGAGTCCAGTGAGAACCATTAGGGTTTCCAAGGCTTACCCAGTTCTTATCTCTAATGCAGGAATTGGGCCTGATAGACATTTGGCAGTTGTAGCATCCTACAGATAAAGAATTCACTTTCTTCTCTCCTCCTCATAACTTGTTATCATGTATAGACTTTTTCCTAGTCTCCAAGGGACTTTGCTCTAGAATTAGTGAGTCTACTATTCATGCAGCTCATATCTCTGATCACTCCGCAATCTCTTTCACCCTATTTGACTCAACGAGCTATCAACCTCACTCATGCTGGCAATTTGATAGGACTCTTCTAGCCAGTCAGGAATTTTGGGAGACCATCCTGGTAGCAATAGAGGAGTATTTTCAATTCAATCTACCGCAAGACTCCTCGGGGTGGGCGTAGTGGGAAGGCTTTAAGGCTGGTATACGAGCCACCATTACTAGCTTTGCTATAAAGCAGGCTGAACAGCGCAAAGCAGAACTTAGTACACTACACAAGCAGATTAAAGCAGGGGAACATATTTTATGCCAGAAATCTGATCCTAACATTTTGATAAGACTGCAGCGCCTTAGATTTAGATATAATTTGATTTTGACCACTGAGGCCTCACAAAATATTCAAGGGCAGAAAGGATGATATTACTTAGAAGGTAATAGAGCTGGATGGCTGCTAGCTAACTCGTTAAAGGGTCATAAGGAATCTTTGCGCATTACAGCTTTAAGGGATCCACAGGTGCAGCAATTGATTGTCAAGGATCCTGACATTGCAGAGACATTTTGCCAATTCTATGCTCAGCTATACTCCACAGAAATAGATTTCTCTGTGAAGGAGTTTGATAGTTTGCTAAATAATATCCAAAGGCCGGTGTTAGATCAAGAAACTGCTGTGGGTTTGGACAAGCTGATAACGGTCATGGAAATTATCTAGGCTATTGACTCTACACAAGCTGGCAAGGCTACCAGACCAGACAGTCTGCCGGCTGAATTCTATAAAACCTTTTCCAAACATGTAGGGCCATACCTTCAACAATATTATAGATTACTTTTAGACAATGTGGCACAGACTGGAGCATTTGCCTCTGCAAACATTGTTGTTCTAGAAAAACCTGGGAGGGACCCTCAGTTAGTTAGTAATTATCGACCAATTTCATTGTTAAATGTAGACTATAAAATCATTGCGACCATTGTAGCTGGTCGTCTCTCCAAATTGATCCCTTCTTTGATCCACCTGGACCAATGTGACTTTACTGAGGGATGCTCTACAGCCAATAATGCCAGAGTTCTTTGCAATGTTTTGGAAGGCGTGGATGAAATAGAAGACCCTCTTATGGGACTCTCATTAGACACAGAGAAAGCATTTCAACGGTTAGGGTGGCCTTTCCTGTTTGCTGTTCTTAAGTGGTTTGGATTTGGTGAGGGTTTCTGCAATCTAATTAAACTTATGTATGCGAGACCGAGTGCAAAACTTTATGTGAATGCAATTCAGTCTAGAGAGTATCTTCTAGGGTGAGGTACCCGTCAGGATTGTCCCTTTCTCCCATTCTCTTCAATCTGGCCTTGGAACCTTTGGCCTTACTGTTAAGGCAAAGCCTCACCGTTAAAGGCGTTTCTATTGCTGGCATGGAAATTAAACTATCTGCATATGCGGATGATTTGCTGCTTTTCACCACACCTAGCTCCATACCGGTCATTTTAGAATTGATAGATAAATATTCAGGATTATTTGGCTATAAAATTAATTGGTCAAAGTCTGTTGCCTTCCCCTTGAACTCAAGAGTATGTAGGACGGATATGGAGGAGTTTCCTTTTGTATGGGAACCTAAGATGGTAAAGTATTTGGGAGTTCACTATTGCTATCCACTTAGTGTAACCCTAAAGTACAATGAAGAAGAGATCCTAACTACAGTTCGTAATATAACAGCAAAGTGGTCGCCGGTCTATCTTTCTTGGTGGGGTCGTCTTGAAGCTATAAAAATGACTATCACTCCTAAAGTTAGTTATATATTAGAAATACTACCAGTCTTTCTTACAAGTAAAGTGCATCAGCAAATTGAAAGGATTCTGGTTCAGTTTCTATGGGAAAATAAGCCGCTTAGAATTGCTCTTAGAAAACTCAAATCTAAAAAAGAGGAGGGGGGGGGGGTGAATTTCCCTGACTTTCAAGCCTATCATTGTGCTTTTTTGCTAAAACAAGGATCACGATGGGTGGAGGGTGCGGTAGGTATACGACCAATATGGCTTGAATTAGAAGAGAGATTAAGTGCTCCACTCCCATTGAATCTTCTTCCTGGCATAGTGTCTATTAAGAGGTTGAAGTCTCATAGAATCATATTGGACATTCAGAAGGTGTTTCAGCAGTTAGCAAGTGCAATTCCAAAGGAGGATTGTTTATCGAAATTAATACCCATCTGCAGGGCCGGCCAGTCCATTGAGCGAGAATGTTTTTTGCACAGGGCCCCGCGTTTCAGGGGGCCCCATGCAAAAAACATTCTGATCTAAAAGTAAAATAAAAAAATAATAAAAAGCTGTCTGCTGCCGCTGCCGGGGCTGCCGCGGCAGAATCGAGTGTGCCGCGGGGCCCCCCCTGCCCAGCAGAACCTGCCCTCCCCTGTATCACCTCTCTCTTTACAGCTGCAGTCACACGCGCCGGCTTTCAGAGCGCGAGGGGAGAGTTTCTCCCTCGCTGCTCTGTTAAGCCCGCGGGGGCTGATGGGACGTTCCCATCAGCCCCCGCGGGCTTAACAGAGCCGCAAAAGGGAAACTAGTTCCTTCGCGCTCTGAAAGCCGGCGCATGCTGGGCTGGGCTGGGCTGGGTTGGGGGGGGGATAGGTGTGGTGATGGGCTGGGGGGGGGTTAGGAGTGGTGATGGGCTATGGGGGGGCTGGGGGGGTTAGGAGTGGTGATGGGCTATGGGGGAGCTAAGTCTGTATATGGGCTGATGGGATTAGGACTGGAAGTGGGTTGATGGGGGGTTAGGACTGGTAATGGGCTATGGGGGGCTTAAACTAAAAATTGGGTGATGGGGGATTAGGACTGGAAATGGGTTGGTGGGATTAGGACTGGGAGTGGGCTGATGGGAAGGTTAGGACTGGTAATGGGGTGGGGGGGCTTAAACTGAAAATTGGGTGATGGGGGATTAGGACTGGAAATTGGCTGGTGGGATTAGGACTGGGAGTGGGCTATGGGGGGGTAGGACTGGTAATGGGTTGGGGGGGTTGCTAGGACTGGAAATGGGCTGGGGGGATTAAGACTGGAGTTGGGCTGATGGGGTTAGGACTGGTAATGGGCTGTGGGCTGTTGGGGGGGGGTTAGGACTGGTAATGGGCTATGGGGGGCTAGGACAGGAAATGGGCTGATGGGGAGGGGTTAGGACTTGAGGTGGGCTGTTGGTTGGGGTTAGGACTGGTAATGGGCTATGGGGGGCTAGGACTGGAAATGGGCTGATGGGGGGGTTAGGACTGGAGGTGGGCTGATGGGGTTAGGACTGGTAATGGGCTGTGGGCTGTTGGGGTTAGAACTGGTAATGGGCTATGGGGGGGTTAAGACTGGTAATGGGCTGTTGGCTGATGGGGGCTGTCTGGTAATGGGCTATGGGGGGTTAGGACTGATAATCGGCTATGGGGGGGATAGGACTGATAATGGGCTATGGGGGGGCTAGGACAGGAAATGGGCTGATGGGGGGGGTTAGGACTTGAGGTGGGCTGTTGGGGTTGGGACTGGAAATGGGCTGAGGGCTGTAGGGGGGGGTTTTAGAAGTGGAAATGGGCTCTGTGGGGGATAAGACTGGTAATGGGCTGTTGGCTGATGGGGGCTGTCTGGTAATGGGCTATGGGGGGTTAGGACTGGTAATGGGCTATGGGGGGGCTAGGACAGGAAATGGGCTGATGGGGAGGGGTTAGGACTTGAGGTGGGCTGATGGGGTTAGGACTGGTAATGGGCTGTGGGCTGATGGGGGGTTAGGACTGGCACTGGGCTATGGGGGGCTGACTGGAAATGGGTGGATGGGGGTTAGGACTGGAAGTGGGCTGATGGGGGGTTAGGACTGGTAATGGGTTATAGGGGGGGCTTAAACTGAAAATGGGGTGATGGGGGTTAGGACTGGAAGTGGGTTGATGGGGGGCTAGGACTGGTATTGGGTTGGGGGGTTGCTAGGACTGGAAATGGGCTTATGGGGGGGCTAGGACTGGAAATGGGCTGATGCAGGGACTAGAAGGGAATGGATGCTGGGTGAGGCTGGAACTAGAAGGGAGCTGATGTTGGGGGAGGATTAGAATGGGATGGGGCTGGGAGAGTAAAATGGAGAGGGGAAAAATATTTTGTGTGGGAGGGATAAAAAATCTACAATTGGCCGGGTATTGGGAGAGTAAGTGGGGATTGAGGATGGAGGGGTAAAATTTGAGTGGATGAAATAGGAATGAGGAAAGAGCAAAAGGAGAAAGATTAGTATGTTAAAGCAGATATAGAGAGAGAATGGAAAAAAACTAGAAGAGAGAAGAAAGGACAAATGGACAGCAGACGATGGAGAGTTAGCAGAAGACACGAAGAAACCAGAAGAAAGTGGCTGGAGCAATTGCAGCTGGAAAAAAATGCACAAAAGGTAGAAAAATATCTCTTTATTTTGAATTTATTAATTGGAATATGTCAGCTCTGGTAAATGTGCATCATTAACGTCTGCGCTTTGTTTAGTACAAGAGCAAATTAATGTATAGTTTTATTTCTACAGTGTTGTACATTCCAAGTTTGGCTTTTGGGATTCCCAGTTTAATTATTGTCTTCCTGTTTCTAACTTGTGATTCCTTGTTTGGTGATGGTCTATGTTCTGCATGTGTAACTGAGCTGAGGTATTCTGTTTATGTAATTCCTATTTGACATTGCCACTTGTTCTCTTTCCCCAGTAGGTCATGTATTGTTGTTCTCTGAAATGTATTGGTTTAATATTTGCATGTTTTGATAGGTAGGGTATGGTGCTTTGAGAGTCCTGGTAGTGCTGTTAGGATACGGCGGGTTTGCTATGGGTAATAAATGGGCAGTGTTTGTAGTAGTTCCTAATGTGTCTGGTGGTTGGCACTGGATTATAGTAATGTAGAAATCTTTTAGTCTTTCTTTATCCATACACTCATTAAGAGGCATGTTTACTAAAAGTTAGTATATGGTAACATTATGCAAATGAGGCCCCTTATGCAGATGAGGCTCCACACCGAGTCTCCGCACATGGCCCCGCACCCCCCTTGTGCCGCCCCTGCCCATCTGGCATAGTCCCTTTTTTAAAATTAATCAAAGCTCATTCGCATGGCAAAAATGGTTTAGCAAGGGCATTTGGAATGTTGGCTAACTAATATTGGATGGTAAGTGGAAACCTTTTCCCACTTTGCAAAGTGAATTTGATTTGCCTCATTCTCTATACTTTCAATGGATTCAGCTGAGGAATTGCATAGAGAAATCCTACTTGGATATTACTTTGTTGTCTGACGAGTGGGGGTTGATGAGTAAGATAAGCTCAGTACATATGACCTCTGGGGTGGCTTCTCAATATTATAAACTAGTGGCTCAGAATAATAGCTCTCAGGCCATTGGTGTTCAATGAATATGGGAACATGACACTGGGGAAGTCCTCTCTCTGGAAACTTGGACAAAATTCTGAAGTAAGATAAATAGGGTTTCTCAGTCTGCCTCTGTCTCACAAGCTTTGTACTTTTTTGCACACAGAGCGGACTTTACCCCGGTGAAAGTTGCTAAATGGGATAAGGCAGCTGGGAATGAGAGTTGGTCTTGTCAGGGAGATGTCGGCACTTCGAGACATGTAGTGTATGATTGTCCTAACATTCAGTCTTACTGGGTTTTAATATGGAATCGCATTCAAGAGGTGCTGGGATTTTGGGCCACTCTCTCCTGGTCTGTGGTTGTTTTTCGATCAGCAATTGACATCTCATCGTTACAGAGGGATTGTCAGTTTTTACTTGACTTCATGCTGGGAGTGGCCCTACATCTCGTTATTTCTAATTGGAAACATACAGCAGAGCTTAATTGGCATGAATGGTGGAACCGCTTGTGCTTATGCTGCAAGTATGAACAAATGCCACGGTGTGGTAGAACCCTCACACCCTCCACTTTTCTTAAGTGGAAACCCCTACAGAATTACATCTCTAAAGCACGATATGAGATATAGTAAGGAGTTATTAGTCAAATCCTTTTGCTTCTTATGTAGTGGAGTGGTGATCTTCTATAGCCCTTCAGCTGTTTTGTTTTCAATAGCCCCCGATGATCGCATAATGATGGGAGGGATAGGGTGGGGTGGGCTATAAATAGCTTTTTCTTTTCTTGTTTCTTTTTACAGAGAAATATTTTGTATTTTGATTTATTGTAATTTGGTTTTCTTTCTTTTGTATTTTGTTGGAAAATATAAATAAAGAAGTTAAAAAAGAATAAAAACAAAAAACATGCAGAACCTTAATGTGAGCGCACCTAGCGATACCCAAAGGTGTATCGTTAGGTGTTCTTGCTCTAATTGTGGTGTTAAAAGTGACCATTTGGTAATATGCTCTCCATGGCCACACTCCGCCTCTAAACCACCCACTCTCCACCTTAGCCCGTGCGTGTAAGTCAACTGCATTTCAGTTGCCAGTACCTGGCATGCCTGCATGTTAGCACATTAACTGGTTAGTGGTGCTTAGTAAAAGGAACCCTCAGTGTCGCTAATGTGTGATTCTTCTAGTGAAGCCATCAACTCTTCTAAAGATATCTGAAGCAATGCTGATATCCTTTGTATGCACATTCTTAAGGAAACATCTAAAAATTGATGCACTAACAACTGATGAATTAGTGTCAACAATTTTGGATTCTTTTCCATTAAGTTAACAGTTTAGAAACTGAGAGTACTCTGATGATTAAGTCTTTGGTCAAATTATTGGACCGGATCTAGTTTCATGTCTGCCAGTGTTATGTTAATCAGATTACTCCTTTAATTGCACATTTAACAAATTTATCATTGTAGGAAGGAATAGGGTCAATGGATGTTAAGAAGGCAATTACCCAAATTCTAACAAGAGGTGAAAAAGATAATTGGTATTCAGATTTTCGTCCAATTTCTAATTTTCCAATATTAGCAAAAATTTTCAAGAAAATGAGTTTTAGACAATTATCTGGGTTTTTTTTAGATCAAGTCCAGATATTGCATTTTTCTCATTCAAGCTAGCAACAGTACCATAGTACTGAGATATTCTTGTTGACCATTGTGGATAGTGTTAGAACAAAGGCTATGATGCTCTAGTGGTGCAGATGAACATGACAGCTGCATTTGATATGGTCCAGCATAGACTATTGCTAGCCCAACTCCAAGATATAGGTCTAAGTCATCATATTTCACATTATTTCTCTTTTTATTTATCAAAAAGGAGAAGGGGGTGTATTGGAATCATTCCTTATCTGTGTTCCTTAAAGTTCACTTTTATTTCCTGTCCTTTTTAATTTGAATTTGATACCATTGGCTAATATTTTGGAGCAGTTTGATGCAAAAAAGTGGTTCAGAGAACTTCACACTACAATACTATACACAAGGTGGTCAGGGAAAAATATTTTGAAATAGTTGAATTATTCAAAAACTAAACAGCACCGTCAAATATGCATGAATTTCACGTATTATGGGAGGAATTTTAGAGGATCCGTCTAATTGCAATCTGGGACATCTAAGTCAGAACGTCTGAAAAGAAATTACAGGCACATCCAGTGCCAATGTGATTTTTACAAACCTAGACAGGCCCGATAGGGACATCTGCAAGGGCATCTACTTAGACATCCCCAGAACCGTATGCCAGAACCAGGATGTCTAGGATAGCATAATGGTCAGAGTAATGAGTTAGGAAAATGGCAACCAGGGTCATATCCCACTGCTGTTATAGTTGAACTTGTACTGGGGATGATAGACTCCTTTTCTCTCTACGCACTCTGGATGTTTTTCAGCCTAAATGAGCCCTTTTCAGATGCTCATTCATCACAATCCATGCCTTGGAGCTGGTTTAAAGTTAGACGTGATGCCGGATGTTCATGACATTTCTGTAATCAGGTGGAGACATCCTGGTCCTTTGAAATGCCCCAGCCATGCCTCCGTTCAGAGTTGGACATCCTCAAGTTGGGGACATCCCCAAAGTTGACTTCTAAAATGGCTCTAGAGACATCTTTTGATTTGGACATCTCTGGGTCCATTTTCAGACATTTAAAGCATGAATAGGGCTTCTAAAATATCATCCTATATGTTTATATATGAGGTATCATAAGCCAAACACTTAAAAAGGAGTGCCCTTTCTCCACAACTTCCATCATTTACCTCATAATTTTGCTTAAAAATCTTGTTCCTAGAAACATTATACTTCAATAAATTTGCACTTTTCAAACAGCACCTTGCTGATTCTCTGACACCAGTGTTTCAGCAGAGATAATGCCTGTATCAAGGGGTATAATTTATCTTCAGATAAAGTGTCTCCATATATACAATACAGACTTCATTTTAAACAACAAATTTTCACGAGAACAATCACAGTGCTTCTG
This sequence comes from Ichthyophis bannanicus, assembly GCA_033557465.1. Classification (NCBI taxonomy): domain Eukaryota; kingdom Metazoa; phylum Chordata; class Amphibia; order Gymnophiona; family Ichthyophiidae; genus Ichthyophis; species Ichthyophis bannanicus. Next base: position 363,786,883 of record CM066032.1, on the reverse strand, counting down.
TTGGTTGACAGGCTGTATCTTTGCAGATATGCTGGCAATGGGAAGCAACAAGACGCTGCTTACAAAGATAAGTGCTAATTTTTGAGCAAAACTATAAGACAAACAATTAGAAGTTGTATAGAAAGGATATTCCATTTTAAGCATTTGACTTATGATACCTTGTATAAACATATATGTGAAATTCATGCATATTGGATGGCGTGTTGATGTTTCTGAATTATTAAGTAATTTCAAAATGTATTTGTAGATATAACATTTCATGAGTAATGTTTATGAAGGATGATCAGTAAGAGGGTGGAGCTGTATTAAATGGCATTCTGAGGATTGTTGGGAAATGGTTGAGTCTACAGAATCTGATTATAAATTCAGAAAAGTGGACGCTATCTGGATATCCAGGATGGACAGGCTTCTACTAATCATGTCCTGAGTTATATGGTAATCCATTGTAGCTACTTGATGAGGTAGTGAGTTTGCAAAAAATGCAATATGTGCCTTTGAGTCGGTGCTGATGCCTGGAAATCCGGAAGCTCCTGGGTTTTCTTGGTAGTGTGACTGAAAGTAGATTGGCAGGCCTTTCTTCTGAGGCACTGAATAGTTAAGAGACTTGTCCCAGGCCACAAGGGAATCAAACCCTGGTTTTCTTGATTACAAAGACAGTGTTTTAACCACTAGACTACTCCTCCATGCCATTAGTGAGCTTAGGAGTAGAATTTGTTAGGAATTTAAATAGATTATGTTTTAATCAGTTTTGTATAGTTCACCAAGTGAAGCCATTTCGTAATTCATCCAATTTAATTAAAGTTGTTCATCCTGTTAAGTCGGGTTAATTCAGTATATCAAGGTCAGTCAAAAACTTGTTTTAAGAGGTTACAGCTTGTGCAAAATATAGCAGTAAGGTTAATAGCAGACATAAAAATGGATGATCATATTGCACCGGCTCTTGCTAGTGTACAAGGTTCCCAATTTCTGAAGAGTAACTTAAAATTAGGTGTCCTGGGGTCACGTGATGCCGGAGTGAAGGAGAGATGTCCTGCCATAGAGCTCCTGAATCAGGTGCATTTAAGTGCTGTTTTAAAGTGCTTTTTGAGCAAAGTTTACCTTTTGATAAGATCAGGAAGCATGTCGGGCAAAACGGAAGAGAAAAAATGGTTGGTGAGTTCTGTAACTTAACCAGTCAAATCTTCTTGTCAGTAAACTATGCAGGAGTACATGATTGTATACAACACGGAGCCAGCATGGCCTCGACAGGGGAACTGCCATGGTCAGAGAGGAGCACGACTCCATCCTTGGATCAGATGCAACAGAACATAGGCAACTCAAACTGCCCAGATATGGAAGTAATTTTGAAAGCTTAGATCGAGCAATGCTGAAATAACGAAGAAGCTATATATGATTCAGACAGAGATGCAAGAGGCACAGGAAGAGTTAAAAGAGATGGTGGGCAGGCTAGACAGAACCAAACAGTGCATAGTAGATATGGAGGATGATTTATTAACTCTCAAGCAGGAATCCTACTCTCATGATTATTTCTTGTGCAAACTAATAGCTAAAATTGACAGCCTGGAAAATAGGTCCCAAAGATGTAAGATCGGGATCATATGAATCCCTGAGGGCAAAGAAAATGGCATCCTGGTGAAGTTTGCTGCAAGAGATCTTCTGAGATCCCCCTCTTCCAGAGAATGTGGTAGTAGAGAGGGTACACAGAGTACGAGGGAAACCTCCACAGCCTGTTTCAAGACCCAGACCAATTCTGGTTAAAATTCAAATTTCAGACATAAGGTATGGATCACATCAGAGGCTGGGAACACATCAGGACCACCCTCGCCCAGTAAGTACATCACAACACAGAATCAGAGAAAAGTAGGCAGGCTGGAGCAGAACATAAGTTGGAACAGAGACACGCATGCACCAAGGTGGAGATGAAGGGCAGGGAAAGTCAAGATCTGCTCCTGGTAGAAAGTAATCAGGCTGTTTAGTGACAGCACAGTACAGCACAGACAGAGCAGCCCCACAGCAGGGGCCCATGAAACAAGGGAGAACAGGATGCAAGCAGGCCCACAGTGAAGGTACAGGGGGACACAGAGACAGATGGAAGTGACATAGCAAAGAGTGGCCCCAGGTTACACAGATGCCCCCTGTGGATGCCCCCAAAAAATGGCCCTATACAGGCTCCCAGGAAGGAGGCAAACCCTGAGCACTGTAGATCAGGAACATAACCATCAGGCCAGAGCTGTGATAGCTCCCAGTTCCTAGAAAGTGAGAGCAGAGCAAGTCAGAGGGGAGGCACGGTGTGAATGATACAGGTGCAAAATGCAGTACTATAGACCCCCAGACGAGTGGCAAACCCATCACTGAAAGGATTGTGAGCACTGTAAGGACAGGAACAGAACCATCAGACCAGAGCTGTGACAGCTCCGAAGCCCAGAAGAGGAGGGAAAAGTGCCCTATGCATGTACACCAGATGCAATGAGTAGACACGGCCCCCATCCCCTGGCATGGCATGATAGGGTGATGCACAACCGAAAGCAGATGGGGACAGGGCACATGATGCACACGCACATAGTACCGGAAGCACTCCCCCCTTAATGAGTAGGCAGGCCTGTCGCCTGGCATGTGGGAATGATAAAGTATGTCTCAACCCCACAGGCATTTACAGATCCTGCGCGACATTGAGGCCTACCAAGTGTGATACCGTACAATCCGCTGTATGTGCCCATTGCTCATAAGGCATAAGCATGTTGACATAGCATAAAGGTTGTCTGCATATACTCATCCTCCTCCATGTCCTGTATCCCCTTCATACGTACACTGGCTGCAACCTCTCTGCAGATGGCTATTAAACCACTGACCTTATGCTTCCCATGCACATGCCATCCCCACCACTCTGTGTAGCTGTATTAATGAGGGGGATGTGAGAGCGCAGATACATGTGTACACGGCTATGCGCACATCGACGCAGGCATGTTGGCGCTGGCATGTTCTGGTATGCACGTCCAAGAAAGGCCCTTCTTAGGCCTCTGTCATTGCCTGCGTGTCATAGACAGTCCATGTACTGAGGCCAAAGATTGCAACTAGGAAGGCATGGTTTTCTGAGGGTGAGGTGACACTCATGCTGGAGGAGATCCTCCAGCTGTGTGCTGCCGTATCCATGTCATCTATCACCAGAACCGTGACATTGAGGACATGAAGTGCAGGTGGCAGCAGGTGCACTACAACACTCCCTGGAAGGCATGGCAAGGGGCCGAGAGTGTGCAGGGGGAGCAGCTCACTGAACTTGAACAGTGTATCCTTGCTACAATTGACCCACCACCTCAGGGGGAATAAGCCCCCTCGACATATCACAGACATCGCAGGAGCAGCGTACATGTGTGCCATGTGTGTCCCTGCCCTTTAAACCATGTGTGCCCTTCCACTATGTGCATGCACACATGTGCATACAGCCACTACCACTGACTGCGGCCACTGCCAGGCACACTCATGTTGTGTGTGGCTGTCCCAATGTTGGCCTGTGTGTCGGGGGCATTGGCAGCATACCTGCCAGCTGGTGGTGGTAGGGCTGACTGCATAGGGCACTGGGGTGGGTTTCAGTGCACTGGCCTATGTGGCCCTATGGCTCTGCACTTGGTGACAGGTTATGTGGCTAACCATGGCAGAGGCTCCTCTGTGCCTTTGCAGCCTACTGGCTCATCTGCATGGCTGTACCACTACCATGCCATTATTTTCTGTGTTGGCAGTTGCAGGTCTGACCCCTCCATGTTATCTGTGTCTTCACAGCTGCACCTGTTGTGGCTCCACAGGCAGTGGTGCCTGCTATGCCAACAGTGTCCATGGAGGATAACATAGGATGGGGGGCCCATCTGATGACCTACTGTCATTCATCACTGGTCCCGCCACACTGCAGCAGCCACCTAATAGCTCATGCCTGGATGATCTGGAGCTTCATGTCCCCTCTCCATCACCTCTGCCACAGATGCCTATTGACAATGGTGATGATTGGCAGGAGGAGGGGGGCGGGACACACGCACAGGGGTGCACAGCAACACCTGTGGCAGTGTGCTGCTTGGCTGCTTGCTCACAGTGCCACTCAACAGGCATGATCAGAGCAACATCTGGAAGTGCTGCACCAGTCCATGGCATTGCAGGAGCAGCACATCATGGCCACAAAGAAGCTCACCGTGGTTACCGGCACACTCCAGGCACCATGTCCCTGGACGGTCTATCCCTACACAGCCCCATGCACACTCCAATGTGCCTCCCATGTGGTCTGGGCAGGGGCATGGTGGAGCAGCTTCCACAGCTTCAGCTTCCTCAGCAGCATGTGCAACTGCACCTCCACACAACACCCCAGTGGTATAACAACGTGGGCCTCTGCACATTCCCACATCACTGTTGGTCAGCCCAACACACAGGCACCCCCTCTCCTTGGGCCAGTTCCATGGGGCACCAGTCCCCAGATGGTGTTTCCCCCATTCCATGAGGGTATTGTGTAGTCAGGCAGCATGAGCTGTGACATCTCTGGGTCTGAGAACTCACCACCATGCACACCTGTGACTGTGGTGATCATGGCACAGGTGCATGTGCCCTCAGGGAGGGGGAAGGGCAAGGGGCAGACATGGAGGAGGGGCTGCAGTTGTCTAGCCCAAGTTGGGGAGAGGCCTGCTTGGTGGGTGGGTAGGGAGCACAGGTGGTGTGGGTTTGACCAGGGGTTTGTGGAGTGGGTGTCAGTCACATTCTGGGGCTGTCTGATATTGTGCCATGTGGGTGGGCATGGTTGTTTGGGGTGTGGGGCTACAGGGTAGCACTGCCTCATAGGTTTGACCTTGGGTGGGTGCAGGGGGACATAGCATTCTGTGGGGAATGGACACATATGTTCATGTGTTGCTGAAGGACTCACAAATTTCTATATCTGTGTCGGCCACATACTGCCCAGCACAGGTTCCTGGTGTGTGTGGCATCAGTCTGTTGGCCAGTGCCCCTCTGTGCCACCTCTGGCAGTCACTGCTAGAAGCATTTTCCAGCATCACCACATGCATGGGGCACCTGTCCATGCTGTGACCACTGTCACATCCTCCTCCCATGTGGGCCTACTTGGACCCACATCCTGTGCCATAAAAGTTGAGCCTTGCCCTGGGACTATATCCACAACTGATCTTGTGCTAGGGTGTGCCAGTTACCCTGCCTCTGCACCCCCCACAGGGTGCTGTGGCTGCTGCCTGTGGTCCTGGATATCAATGCTTGACCCAGTACAAGCATTGTGGAACTTGTGTCTCTTGGGGAAACTGCTAGGTACATATGACCTAGATTGGCCACTGTTGGAAACAGAATACTGGGCTTGATGGACCTTGGTCTGACCCAGTATGGCATATCTTATGTTCTTATGGTATGTGTGCTCTGGGGCTCCCACAGGCCTTGGGACACTGTTAGTACTGTGACCCATTCATGGCCTCCTATCTTGCTTGTTGACCAGTAGCAGTTGTCCTGAACATATTTGCTTGTCGTGCTGATGTTTTCCTGGTCCTGTTCTGACAAGCATGGTGTGGTTGCTGCATGGCAGACATATGAGCCTTATATTTTGCATGGTGTGGTGCTGTGGATGTTACATTGTCACATTGGGTGGTGGTGGTGGGTCATTAATCCCTGACTGTCTGATTCCCAGGTAGTGCTGTTTCCAGTGCACTACACGTCCACTTTGTGATATGTATGGCTGCCAATAATTATAACGCGCATTGCCAGCTTCACACCAATAATTATAACTCGCTTTGCCAGCATCACACTTTGCTCATGGTTGGACAGTTATGTGGATGTTGTGGTGCCTTGTTCGGCATCCATTTCCATACCTCTAGCCATTGGCATTTCCATGAGCCATCGATGTTGGGTCTGGTCAGGCATGTGCTGTGTCAGGCCAGCCCCTGGGCTAGCTCTTTGCATCCACAGCTGTCATTTATCTGGGCCTGCATGGATTACACACAGGGGGCCATTGTTGTGTTCAGGACACATACATTACATATCGTATACCTGCGAATATGTCTGACCACCATGACACGATCTGGATGGTGCATGGGTGGGGTTCGCTCATACTAACCTCTACTGTGTGGCTCCACATATGGCAGATGGATAATGCAACTCTACATCTGCCTTGCTGAGTCACACCTTGGCCATCTCTCCAGCAATTCCGCTTATGCATATCACAGCTCTGGGCGACATCGTTCTCTGGCAACATGACTGGCTAGTTAAACACTTGCCATCCTTCCATCAGTTGATGTACACATATTTCATGACTTTCCAGCATTGGCCTGGGTGACTTTACATATGTGGACACATTTCCTTTAGATATTTATATATCCCATCTGGAAGAACAACAGACATTAGGGTCTGCTTTCAATCTGGGACAGATAATTCAACTGTGACTTTCAGGTGACCTATTCCCCATATACCTGTGTCTGCCATTGGCAAACATTTTCAGTGGCCTATCCCCATGGACTATTTTACTTGGTGCCATGATTATGGTGGCAACATTCACGGTTATGGAACACACCTCAGTCTCTGTGCATGCTCTTTATCCATGTATTTGTGACATTGGCATATATGGTTGGTAGCACACATCTTCGTGACAGATATGAGGGGTTGTTTCAGAGGTTTTTCCACATCCCGTTTCCCTCTATCTGTGCCCCTCTCTTCTATAGCCATATCCATACATCACTGACCTCCCTCTGCTGCTCCATATTCCTGGGACACAGTACATGAGTCTGTCAGGCATGCTTTTTTCCCTGGACCCTCTCAGGTCCCAGCTGGACACCCACCGCAGTGGTGCCATTTTGGGGTCTGATCAGCCTAGGCTCCCTTATGTTTCCAGCCAATTCCCCCTGCACATATCCTGATCATAGCTGTTGTGCTATCTGTGCCAAATAAATTGTAAGCCCCACGGGGAAGGAGCCGTCTGTCACATGTGTCTGTGCAGTGCTGCTTACACCTTGCGGTGCTATGGACATGATCAGTGGTGGTTGCTGTGGCTTTTGTGGGTCCTTCTGGCTATGGCATGTGAGGCATACCTATCTGGGTACTGCCATTCCTTACAGCAGCTACACCTATCCCATTGGGGGGGTGTCAATCAATCTACGCCCACTATTTGTGGGGCGACCCTGTCTGCCCTCCCACAGCCAGCTTTGTGGCACTGCTCCCCCAGTCACAGCTGTGTGAGCATGATGGGGGTAGCTGGACCCCAGATATGCACCACTCTCTCAGCTCTCATGCATCCTGGTAGGGGTAGGGGTGTGCTCCGCATGGAATAGTCCATGGAATGTTGTCACTACATCAGTAATATCTCCCAGTGGCAGGCACCACAGATGTGTTGCTGACCTATCACACTGCCAACATTATCTGCTGTAAATGGGGTATCCTGTGACACTGTTTTGTTAAAAATAGAAAATTTTAATAAAAACATTGATTTATAAAAAATTCTGTGTCCTGTTCATAAAGCTTGTTTAAAGCAGGGGTTCTCAATCCAGTCCTTGGGACACATCTAGTCAGTCAGATTTTCAGGATAACCAGAATGAATATACATGGGAGAGATTTCCATGCACCACTTCCTTTTTATGCAAATCTCTCTCATACATATTCATTGTAGTTATCCTGGAAACCTGACTGACTAGGTGTGTCCCAAAGACTGGGTTGAGAACCCCCAGTTTAAAATAATTCCCTTCATTTTGTCAAATAGCTTGGGCGAATACAATCCCATCAGATTGTTACGTTTTTCTAAAAACAAAACTTAATTCAATTGCATAATTGGGCTAGGCGGCTAGCATCAGGGCATACTGGGGGCATTCCAGTGTGGAACGGAGGCAGGGACCGGTGCTAACTGTGCAGCACCGATATTGGAAGCTGCATGGTTAGCGCTTGGTGTCTATAAGATAGGCGAGGAAAACCCCATCCAACATTGATGCTGCACAGTTAGGCCTCGGTGGCTTCCGGGCAGTGTGGCCAGACCCGGATATTCACTTCCGTTGCCCTGGAAGTGAATATCCTTTTTTTTTTTTTTTTTAAATCTTTTATTTATAAAGATACCTTTTACATAGTCATAATGTATAAACAATTACAGCCAATAATACAGCAATATATCAAACAAAAGAAAAAGTATATTTTATTTATTTATTTTATTTATTTAACTGTATTTATATCCCTCTTTTCACCGGGTCAAAGCGGTGGGACATATAACAAAAGGGGGGGGGGGGGACAATCAATGGTGGGGGGGGGGCCCATCACCGGGGGTTCAACATTGATGATTTTGGGATGGACATAGAGACTGACAGTGTAGCATAGTTACTGGTCTGGAGCTTTTGAGAAAAATAGGGGGGTTCCTATTCAGAGATGTTCTTGGAATAGGACGGTTTTTAGCTGCTTTTTGAATGATGGGAGATCACCGTTGTTCCTGATGTGGTTTGGTAGAGAGTTCCAGAGGGATGGGGCATAGAGTTCAAAGGCTCTGTTGCAGGTCCGTTGTGTTGCCTTGGTCCTTTTGTGGGGGACTGCAATGGAGCTGTTGGAGGATTGTCTGGTCGTTCTGCTGTGGGTTGGTCGAGGTAGTAGGGAGCAGAGTGGGGTGCCTTGTGTTTGGTGGATGGTTTTGTGGGTGAGTAGAAGAGCTTTGTATTTGATTCTTGCTTCGATGGGGAGAATATGAAGGTCCCTCAGAATTGGGGTGATGTGGTCCCTTTTCTTTGCATTGTGAATTATTCTCGCCGTGGTGTTTAGGGCAATTCGGAGAGGATTGGTTTGTGTGGCAGGTAGGCCATGGTAGATTATGTTGCAGTAGTCTAGATGAGGGAGTGTCAGAGCTTGCATTACTGTCCTGAAGTCCTGTGGTTTGAGGAGAGGTCGGAGACGTTGTACCGTTTTTGCCTTGTGGAATACTGTTTGAGTGGTCTTGTTGATTTGCTGCTTAAGGGTTAGGGCTTGGTCAATGATAATGCCAAGATATCTTATGTGTGGTTGTATTTGGATTTGCGTGGTTCCCATGGTGATGTGAGTGGGTGGTTTGAAGTCTGGGTCTTTTGTCACTATAAGAGCCTCGGTCTTCTTTATATAAAATAATAGCAAACAATACAAAAAGCAGACCACGTCTCGGGGAATGTCTAAATAAAAAAAAGAAAATATACTAAGAAAACAAGGCAAAACCTCAAGGGCCATAGCCAACTTCAGCCGGGCGAGTATCCACACCGCCTACCTACACTGGTCATGATGTACTACAAACCTTTTCCCGCTCAGCGAGCCATTTCTCCAAATCAGATGAAGAAAAGAAGACAAATTTATCATAATGCAATGAAATACAGCATTTGCAAGGGTACTTTAAAAAAAATGTAGCCTCCAAAGCCAGTACCCTGGATTTCAACAAGAGAAAAGATTTCCTACGAAGTTGTGTAACACGAGATACATCTGGGAATAACAATACCCTATCACCACAGAACTGGAACTCCTTCCTCCTAAAGTAAGACTTCAAAATAGAAATCTTATCCTCTTCAGAGGATAGGGTGACCAGTAAAGTGGCCCTAGTTGTAATCACATCCTGAGTATCTTCTAGAAAAGCTGTTAAATTAAATTCACCTTTGTCTGGCATGGGTAACACCTCCTTGTCCTCAGGACTAGAAGAAACATTAGAAAAAAGGTAATAACATTTAATCACCAAACAAGAATCAGCCTGGAGGTATGCCAGGTGGCATGTGCAAGAAGAAGCCTCTGGCCGATGATTCTCAAACAGGGGCAATTGAGAAACATTTGGTCTCTACGCCGCGACCCGTCATTCCAGGTACTGTGCCTCTCAATCCTACCACAGATGGTGCGAGTTTAAGCTCAATAGAGCGTACCCCCCCGCTCCCTCCTGGTTTTCTTGAGTTGTGTGATGATGCAGAGGGCTTAAACACCAGAAATAAGGGTTTAAAGCAGCTTCTTTCCCCAAAAGCAGACAGCAATACAGGCAGGGAAAGGGTTAAAGCTTCAGCCCAGAGAAACTCTCTGCATAGAAAGTCAGTGAGAGAGCCACACCCCAGCTCCATGACAACCCCGGGAGCTGACGTAAGAGGCAAGGGGTTGGAGTCAAAGCGGATAGGGCAGCCCCATGCTCTTAACCAGGAAGGAGATTCAGATAGAAGGAATGAGATTGAGAAAGAAACGATTAAGAAGGAGAATAGAGACAGAGTTGTGGACTCTGGCTCAGGTTCTGGTTCGGATTCAGATCCAGAGGGAGACCTGAGGAACCGAGGAAGCAAAGGAAGGAGCAACCATTACCAAGGTAGCACACGGTGCTTGGGGAGTTGCCAGCAAGACTGCTTAGAGAAAGAAAGGTCTCTGGAAAAGCGTCTGAGAAAGCTTCCTGTAAAGGAGAGGAATTACCACGGGCCAAGCAGCAGAGAGAAGCAGGTCAGAAGTAACTTTAAACCTCGAGGGGAGAGGCTGGAAACCTTACCCAGGAGAGACAGGAGTTCTTCCCCGGAGTCTTCTCTGGAAGCTCTGGTTACAGGTGGGAGATTAGGCTGGACTAAAGTTCCAGGTGGAAAGCTGCAGAAACGTTCCCAGGGCAGGCAGCGTGTCTCTAGCTCAAGCTCTGAGAATAGCCCAGCTGCTCGTAAGCAAACAGCTGATTGTGTGTTACGGAGACGGAGGTTAGAGCCAGACCCTGCTGAGCAGTTTGCCACACGGGAGATAGTGAAGCAGTATCAGGACAAATACTTACCTTTTAACCAAACTGGGAAAGCCAGACATACCAGAAGAAAGGTGAGCCCTTTTTCCATTGATTCAGTTTTAAAGGAAGCTGGTAATTTTAATTCCTCCCATATACCAAGAAGTAAAAAGGATTTTAAATGGAAACAGCTTAAAAGCTTACTAGAGCAGTGGAAGCCAGTTGCTCTGCAGAACCCTGACTATAACCAGGACATATCAGACTCAGAAGTAGAACCAATGCAGCTGTAATAGGTAGCAGTTATTCTGATATGGAGACAGAGTGTGCTTACTGTCATAAGGAATGAAAGCTGTATAAACTTTGTGCAAGTGATAAGTGTTGGAGAAGTCCAACTTCATGCAATTGAGCTTTTACACGGGGAGAGGCAGCGCAGTGCCTAAGTGTAAAACTCAACCTCATTAAACAGCTGTGAAAAGCAAATGCAATGCTATTGAGGTATCTGCAAATAAAGTTGTTACATGAAAGTAAAGCTTCTAGTGTGAAGAACAGACCTTGTTCAGAGCTAGAAAGAAGTTTGGATAACTTGTTTTGGAACTGACAACCCTGAGAAGTATCAGGTGGACTTTGTTACATCTTTGACTTTATTTTGTTTGAGAAAAGTATCCACATTTTGTTTCTGTTATTTAGGGGTAGTAGATGCAAAATTCCTGTGCTAACAATAAAGTTATTGTTACCCCAATTAACCTTGGCTGTCCGTGTCTTGGCCCACAACTACACAGAACCCAGACAGCAGCACTTACAAGGATCTATAAATTTGTGGTCATGTCCCCCCTCTTCCAGGCAACCGCCTACACGGGGGAGGAGGGCGTGACAGTTGTCAGGGGAAGCCTCTCCTACTGTGGCTTCGCAAAATGTGTTTCCTAAAGACGTTTCGTGGAGTCGTCCTCCCCTTTCAGCAACCTTGCCGTCAGCTTCCACAATTTCCTTATCGGATGTTTGGATGGTAGTTTCTCGTACGGAGCATATGTTATTAGAGACTGTTCCTAAATTATGTCAATTTACAAGGGATTCTATTCAAAAATTTCAATCTCTAGATTCCCAGATTGGAGCCTGTGGCTCAGTTCTGGCGAAACTGGAGCCTCAAGTTAGTAAGTTTACAGATTTTGCAGCAACTCATGCCAAGGATAGTTTTCTTTTGCATCAGAAGCTGGAAAATCTGGAAAACTTAGCTCGTAAAATGAATTTGCGCCTGTTGAATTTTCCTATCTGTCCAATGTTGTCTCCTTTAGTGCTCTTTAGGAAATATCTGAAGGATGCTCTCCTTTTTCCTCAGGCTGATTCTTGCCCTGGAAGTGAATATACTGGGTTTGGGGGTGCGGAGGCAGAACTAAGTGGCTATGGCGCTTAGCCCTGCCCCGTTGAATATCGGGCCCTTTGTGCCTTTCAGGAAGGCACCGAAAACATGGCTATTTGTTCAACATTATAATCTGTAGGATGATTAAGTCTGTTATGTGCAGCTTATAGTTAAGAACATAAGAACATAACATATGCCATACTGGGTCAGACCAAGGTCCATCAAGCCCAGTATCCTGTTTCCAACAGTGGCTAATCTAGGTCATACGTACCTAGCAGTTTCCCCAAAAGACACAGGTTCCACAATGCTTGTACTGGGTCAAGCATTGATATCCTGGGTCCCTTCTTAATAATGGTTTATGGACCTTTCCTCCAGGAACTTGTCCAAACCTTTTTTAAACCCAGCTACACTAACAGCCTTTACTACATCCTCCGGTAACAAATTCCAGAGTTTGATTACACGTTGAGTGAAAAAATATTTTCTTTTATTAGTCTTAAATAGTTTATCCTGTAGGTTCATTGCATGTCCCCTAGTCTTTCTATATTCTGATAATGTAAACAATTGATCTACGTTTACCCGTTCCACTCCGTTCATTAATTTATAGACTTCTACCATATCTCCCCTCAGCAGTCTCTTTTCCAGGTTAAAGAGCCCTAACCTTTTTAGCCTTTCTCATAGGAGTATCCTTCCATCCCCTTTACCATTTTGGTGGCTCTTCTCTGAACCTTTTCTAATATCGCTATATCCTTTTTACGATATGGTGACCAGAATTGAATACAATATTCAAGGTGCGGTCTCACCATGGAACGATATAGAGGCATTATAATATCTTTTGTTTTATTTTCCATTCCTTTCCTTATGATACCTAGCATTCTATTTGCTCTCTTGGCCGCCGCTGCACACTGGGCCGAGGGTTTTAACATGGTATCCACAATGACGCCTACATCTTTTTCCTGGGTGGTGGTTCTTAATGTGGAACCTTGCATTGTGTAACCATAGTTTGGGTTGTTCTTCCCTAGGTGCATAACTTTGCAATTGTCCACATTAAGTTTCATCTGCCATTTTGATGCCCAGTCTTCCAATTTATCAAGATCCTCTTGCAATTTTCCACAATCCTCTTGGGTTTTAACAACTTTAAATAGTTTTGTGTCATCTGTAGATTTGATAACCTCACTCATTATTCCACTTTCCAGCTCGTTTATGAATATGTCAAAAAGCAGCGGACCCAGCACAGATCCCTGGGGTACACCACTATTCACCTTTCTCCATTGGGAAAATTGGCTATTTAGCCCTACCCTCTCCTTTCTATCTTTTAACCAGTTCCTGATCCACAGTAGTACACTGCCTCCTATCCCATGACTCTTTAGTTTTGCCAAAAGTCTCCGACGAGGGACCTTGTCATAGGCTTTCTGAAAGTCCAGATACAATATATAAACCGACTCACCTTTGTCCACCTGTTTATTCACACATTCAAAAAAACATAACAGATTAGTAAGACAAGCTCTTCCTTGTCTAAAGCCATGTTGGCTGTCTCCCATTAGGCCATGACTATCTACATGCTGAGTAATTTTATTCTTTATGATGGTTTCTACCATTTTTCCCAGTACTGACATCAGGCTCACCGGTATGTAGTTTCCTTCCAGGATCACCCCTGGAACCCTTTTTAAAAATTAGTGTTACATTGGTGATCCTCCAGTCTTCAGGTATTAGAGATGATTTTAATGATAGTTCACAGATTACTAATATCAGGTCTGCAATCTCATATTTCAGTTCCTTCAACATCCTTTGATGTATACCATACGGCCCTGGTGATTTGGTACTCTTCAGTTTATCTAATAGTTGTAATACATCTTCCCGATGTATCAATATTTCCTTCAATTCTTCCGCACCTTTAAATACCACTTCAATCATGGGTAACATCCCTACATCTTCCTCAGTAAAGACCGAAGCAAGGAATTCATTCAGTCTCTCAGCTATCGCCTTGTCGCCTCTTAGTGCCCCTTTAACCCTTCTATCATCTAATGGACCAACTGACTCTCTCACAGGTTTTTTGCTACGAATGTATTTGAAAAAGTCTTTATTTTGCGTTTTTGCTTCCGCAGCAAGCTTCTTCTCAAATTCTCCCTTTGCTTGCCTTATCAATGCCTTACATTTGTCTTGCCAGTGCTTGTGCTGTTTCCAGGTTTCGTCATTTGGCTCTTTTTTCCATTTCCTGAAAGATGCTTTTTTTGGTAACAACAGCCTCTCTGATTTCACTTTTAAACCATGCTGGCAGTTTTTTGGACTTCCTTCCACTTTTCTTAAAGTGTGGAATACAGCTGACCTGGGTTTCCAAGATAGTATTTTTCAACAACACCCAAGCTTGATGTAAGTCTTTAACCTTTGCAATTGCTCCTTTTAGCTTTTTCTTAACTATTTTTCTCATTTTATCATAGTCTCCCTTTTGAAAGTTAAAAGGTAGTACTGTGGATTTCCTTACTATCCCTCCTCCACTAATTAAATCAAAGGCGATCATGCTATGATCACTTTTGCCAAGTGGCCCCAACACCCTTATCTATTGCACTAGATCTGGTGTTCCACTAAGGACTAGGTCTAATATGGCTTCCCCTCTGGTCGGTTCATGAACCAGCTGCTCCAAGAAGCAGTCATGTATTTCATCTAGGAACTTTATCTCCCTAGCATGTCCTGATGTGACACTGATCCAGTCGATATTGGGGTAATTGAAATCACCCATTATTATTACTTGCCTGTAACTTTTGTTAGCTTCCTTGATTTCTTTGAGCATTTCATTATCCATTTGTTCATTCTGGCCAGGCAGTCGATAGTACACCCCCAGAGCCATCGCCTTCCCCTTTTTAAATGGAATTTCAATCCATAGAGATTCTACAGCAAATTTAACTATCCAATAAACCATTTCTCTTGACAAAATTATGCAACTGGGCAAAAATCAGGCCAATTAAACTGAGCACTCTCAAATTTATTCCTAATTGGTTTCACAATTGTTTTTTTAAGTGACTCACAGAAAGAGAGACTTAAACAACATCTCTCAAAAATGGCGAAATTTCATGACGCAAGAACTTAACAAAAGAAACTGTATTCAGATGCAAAACACACACAGATGGCTGCATCTTATTCACAATCAACAAAACAAAATCCACACTACCAGATAGCAAAATATTCCAATTAGGAGCCCCGAATATGCAGTCATTATTCCTTATCACTTGGGATAATGGGGAACCCAAATAATCAGCATAATCAATAACATTAAGATTAGCTGCACCATTATGGCTCAGAGAAGCTGAGACCAATTTTTTTTTTCACTATATTAGAGAGAAGACCTTTCACTATATTAGAGAGAAGACCTTCTGGACCTTCTTTGTACATTCCAGAATTGAAGTTCTATATGTCCTTAACAGTGCAGTATAAACTACTTTAGATTCAATAATTTTTACCTTATGCCAGTATCTTTCAGTTCTGCAAAGGTTCTTTTTCATCATTTTCAAATCATTAGCATTCCACGAAGCAGATTTAAAACACTTTACAAGGGAAGGGGCTGAATATATAGTAACATGAGCATGACCTGCTTTTGCTTCATTCCATAAGGTCACTAAAGAGTCAGCATCAAGTCTCATATTTCTAACCCTTTCCATGTGGCTGTCCCACCCTGATGGGATACAACACTACAAAAGCAAACACCACGCAGAAAACAGCAACCAGTCCAAGGCGTGATAAAAAAAACAGACCACTGGTAGCACAATCTGGAAATATTTATTTATTTATTTCCAGATTGTGCTACTAGTGGTCTGTTCTTTTATGATTTTAAGTATTTATATGTTTATGTTTTTAGTTTTGTGCCTGACAAACCCCTGACGAAGGGTAACGAAACACGGCCTGTGTCGGGTTGTCAAGGGTGTAATAAAGACTCTGTCCCTCCACCTTTATCACACCTTGGACTGGTTGTCCCACCCTGATGGACATTTAAATTTTCCCATTCTGATTGTTTGTCCTACCCTGAGGGACATCTGAATAATATCCTAGTTTATGGCCCGTATGTCCCGCCCTTTGGTTACAGTAGAATGTGTATGTCATATTGGTTGTAATTTGGTCAATTTCTCGCTAAAATTTATTCCGATCTGGCATGAGCAACATAGAAAATGTATCAGAGTGGAAAGGGCTAACACCATAAGACCAAGGGGTATGTTTTTTACTAATTGGCGGTAGCGGCTTCCGAGCGATATCAGAGCCACTACAGCATAGTAATTAGTAAGCATACCCCTAAGACTGTCTAAAAACTTCAGTATCAAAAGGTAATCTGCCTTGACCCATTTGGCAGAGCTCCAGTAGATATACAATCTATTCCATAGCTTACCTTAAATTTTACCAACAAATTATTAGACTAGGGAAGTTCTACGGCTCTGATATTAGCCCCTAGATATATATGCCCTTTTTTTATGTGTGGAAAAGTCAATGATTTGACTAAAGCCTAAGGAGTCTAACATTAATAATATATTTAACTCTGGGGAATCATTCAGCTCATCAAAATGAATATTAAAATTGCCACAGATAATTGACTTAGCAAGAGTGCAATCCATATTTAACAGCCATTCAAGAAATAACTCAGTATCATTAAAAACATTCTGTGGGGAAATCTATGCCAAACAAATATTCAACGCATTTCCTTTTAAAAGGATAGCTTCAAAGAACTGAGTCGTGGATTCAGCTAACAGTGTTAGCCTCAAATTTTTCTTGAAAGCAAGCAGTACGCCCAGTCACCACTTTTATGAGCGGCACTAGAAGTCTGAAAAATCTGGTAACAGAGAGGGCAAATATCATATACTGCAGCCATCCATGTTTCTATAACACCAAAAATTTCAAACAAATTCTCAATAATAATATCTGAAATGCCTTTACTATGAATGAATCTCACATTTATAAACTCTATCAACAGACTACTAGAGCCATTCAGCAAAATATTCATTATATCACAATGAATTTCTCATAAATAACATTCTCATGGGTCTAATCATTGACATTTTATAAATGGAAGTGGATAAAGATCCCCATATTTCTCCAGGACCAAGCAGGAAGTCAGCCCTCACAGATGGGTGACGTCGGCGCCGACGGAGCCCCCATGCGGAGCATTTCCCCAGCTTTCAAAGAAAGCCTTTGGGAATGCAGCACGCATGCGCGATCCCCTTCCCGCCCAAGGGTGCCATCTTGCTCAGTCTTCTCTTTTCCGCGGAGCCCAACGCAAGTGTGCCGTGGTCACCCGTGAAAAAGTTGATTTTTTCGGTGTGGATCCGTGGTTCTCTCGGTTCGACGCCGGTTTCCCTTTACCGCCTGGGCTCGATACACCGCTATTGAGCCCAGACCTATTTTTTTCATTTTTTTGTCCTTTGAGACTAGCGTTTGTGCCATTTTTTCTATTTTTCACTGGCAGCCCTGCCTTTTGACTTGCAGGGGCTCTTTTTCCCCCGATGGCTGCCAGCGGGTTTAAAAAGTGTGATCGGTGTAAGAAACTTATGTCTCTTATCGACACACATGACTGCTTCCTCCGCTGCCCGATGATCTGTGGCCCGTGTGGGAAAATGTCCTCGAAGGCATTGAGGAGCCGTCAGCATCAGAAGGAAAGAATCTTCTCTGACTCCGCTTCCGGTCAGGCCCGGACTTTGTCAGAGGCCTCGACGTCTCGGGACTCCGATCCTGAGCATCGCCGGGGTTCCTCTGAAAGGGGGTCTCCCTCGCGGGAGCACCGCAGGAAGAAGAAACCCGCGAGGGTAGCATCGGTGGATGCACTTGGCTCCTCGAGGGCCAGGTCGCATAGCCCCGACCTCTGTCCTGGGTCTTCGGAGTCAGAGAGGCCTGCTAAACAACCTCGTGTAGAGACGGAGGCGCCGAGTCAAGTGAGTACTGTAGTCCTTGTGGACTCTCCTCCAGGGGAGCCGATGTTGGAGGCTGCTGGGTCTCCTGAGCTCGGACTCAGGTTGACGGCCTTGGAGAGCAGCTTGGCTACCTTCATGGAACAGCAGCGGGCACTGATCACCGGTCTCACCGGTGCATCTGCCCCGACCACCGGGACCTCAATGTCCAAATCAACCCCGGAGGCCGAGCCGATCCTTGAGTCCATGCGGTTTCGAGTCGATCCTTGGCCAAGGTCTCCCTCGGCCTCCTGTTCGGGACCGAGGTTGTCAACGCCGGCCTCGGCATCAGGGCGGAGGGCATTGGTGCCTGCCCATCCGGAGCCACTCGATTCCTCCTCCGAGGGCTTGGGCTGGGAAACGGAGGATGAGGAGTCCCCGGACACGTTTCGGACCTGGTGTGTCCCTTCGGACTCACCGGAGTCTGAACCTCAGAGAAGGTCCCCTCTGGAGGATTCACGGTTCTCGTATTTCGTGAGGGACATGGCCAAGGCTTTGGCCTTCCCCGTGGACCCCGAGGAGGAGCCTCGAGCTGAGGAGCTCGAGGCCCTGCAGTATGACTCTCCCCCCAAGGAGGCCTTTACTGTACCGGTTCCTCCGATGCTAGAATGGTTGTTCTTCCGCATGTGGGAGGCGTCAGCCTTGACGCCGGTTCTTAGCAAGCGGGTCAATTCCATCTATTGAGTCCACAAGAGCCCCAGGTTCCAGAAGGCACAGCTACCGCACCACTCCATCGTTGTGGAATCGGCCATGCATCGTCTGAAGAGTCAGAAGATGCACTCCTTGGTGCCTCCCGGCCGGAAGGCCCAGAACCTGGATGCCTTCCAGGGCTCTATGCTTGCTTGCCGTGTCCAGACCTACCAGCTGTACATGGGCATGTACCTTCGGGACCTGGCAAAGGAGATTGCCGGGTTCTCTGCTGGTCTCTCCGAGGAACCTTTGCAGAGGTTCACAGCCTTGTCAACTGGGATCCGAGAATGCTCAAAGTATATGTCTCGAGCAGCTTATGATGGCTTCGAGGCTTCGGCCCGAGTAGCCACGGCCGGCATCGGTGCACGCCGTCAGGCCTAGCTACAGTCATCAGACCTTGAGCCATGGGTGCAGGACAAGTTGGTCGATGTCCCCTGCCGAGGTGAAAACCTCTTTGGTAAGCCCATGGCTGAAAAGGCTGTAGACCTCGAGTCCGAGACTCTCACCAGGACAAGGCTGTCCAGGATGACCTCTGCCCCTTCTCAAAAGAAGAAGGGCTTGGGAAAAAAGTCCTTTTACCTGAGGAAGTCATCTGCCTACAAAACCTACCCTCAGTACCAGGCCTCCACAGCTCCCCAACAGGGTCAGCAGGCCAAGGGGCAGGGACATGGGTCCTGTAGGCAGAAAACCTCCAAGCTACCAGCTCCGGCTCCTGCACAGCAGGGAGCGGGGTTTTGACTCCAGTGGCATAGCCTCTCCTCCTCAGCTGGCCCCTATCAGCACAGGAGGCCAGCTGACTCTGTATGCCCACAGGTGGTCAGCCGTAACAACGGATACCTGGGTGCTCAGCATAGTCCAGAGGGGCTATCTGCTCCACTTCCACCAGGTACCCCCCTCCTACTTTCCAGGGGAGCCTCCACGACTCCCTCTGCACAGGGACCTACTCCTGCAGGAGTTAGCAAGTCTTCTAAAGGAACAGGCGGTGGAACCAGTGCCTCACCACCTGAGAGGCCAGGGCTTCTACTCCAGGTACTTCCTAGTACCAAAGAGAACAGGAGGCCTCAGGACCATCCTAGACTTGCGAAATCTAAACAGATTCCTGGAGAGGGAAAAGTTCAAGATGCTTACCCTTGGGATACTGCTGCCCTACCTCCAGCAGGGAGATTGGCTATGCTCCTTAGACCTAAAGGATGCTTATACTCACATCCTTATTCATCCAGACCACAGGCAATATCTCAGATTTGTGGTGGGAGGAAACCATTTTCAGTACAGGGTACTCCCTTTTGGCCTAACCTCCGCCCCCAGGGTTTTCACCAAGTGCCTGGCGGTGGTGGCAACCTACCTCACAGTTCAAAGGCTCTTTGTCTTTCCATACCTGGACGACTGGCTCATCAGGGGTCAGTCTCCACAGGAGACCAATCAGGCCACCCTCCGCACTATTTCTCTTCTCCAGCATCTGGGCTTTGTCATAAACTTCGCAAAGTCCACTTTGCACCCCTCACAGAACATGGAGTTCATAGAAGCAAGACTGGACACCCTTCAGGCAGGGCCCACAGACTGATGGATTTGGCCAGACAATTCCACAGCAATTCTCTGGTCTCTGCCAGACAATTACTGAGGCTCTTAGGCCACATGGCATCCACGGTCCATGTAACTCCAAATGCCTGACTACACATGAGGCCAGCTCAGTGGGGCCTCAGAACTCAGTGGCTGCAGGCCACAGGAAACCTGCAGGACAAAGTCAGGGTGTCCAAACTACTAGCGGCTTTATCTTCCAAATCTGGTGCAAGGAGTGTTTTTTCAAGCACCTCCACACTCACAAGTACTGACAACCGATGCTTCTCTACAAGGCTGGGGTGCACATTGCCAAGGAGCATGCACTCAGGGCCTGTGGTCTCCTTGGGAGGCCGCACAGCAGATAAATCTCTTAGAGCTGAGAGCTATCCGCTTAGCCCTGCAGACTTTCTCTCATGTCCTCTCTCACCAGTCCGTCTTAGTTCAGACGGACAATCAAGTTGCTATGTTCTATGTGAACAAACAGGGGGGCACAGGGTCCCATCCTCTCTGTCAGGAGGCACATGACCTGTGCTCCTGGGCAGTCAATCATGGTATAGTTCTCAAGGCGGTCTATCTCCCTGGACAGGAGAATTACCTGGCAGACAGGTTGAGCAGGATCCTACAGCCACACGAATGGCAGTTGAATCCTCTGGTGGTTCAACAGATCTTCCTGTGATAGGGTCTTCCGACCATAGATCTCTTCGCCAGTCCATTGAACCGTCAACTGCCCAGGTTCTGCTCCAGACAACCGCATCCTCTCAGAGTAGCAGCGGATGTGTTTTTCATCCCGTGGTCTACAGGCCTGCTATATGCGTTTCCTCCCACGCCTTTAGTGCCCAAGACACTGTTCAAAGTGATCTGGGACAAGGCCTCGGTGATCCTAGTGGCCCCCAGACGGCCACGGTAACCATGGTTCCCACTTCTTTTGCAACTAGCGGTGGACACTCCTCTTCCTCTGGGGATGCAACCAGATTTCCTGACTCAGGAGCAGGGATCTCTTTTACATCCCAACCTCCAGTCCCCCAATCTGATGGTCTGGATGCTGAAAGGGTAGTTCTAGCACCCTTACTGTTACCTAGGGAAGTGGAGGACGTGGTCTTGGCCTCTAGGAGGCAGTCCACCAGGAAGTCTTATGCCTTCAAGTGGCATAGGTTCGCCACCTGGTGTGCTCAACACAAAGAGGATCCTTTCTCATGCCTGGTGCCGGTGGTGCTGCAATACTAGCTTCACCTGTCCAACCTAAGCCTTAAATCCAACTCTGTTAGGGTCCATCTCAGTGCTCTCTCAGCGCAACACTCACCAGTAGAGGGCCAGTCTCTCTCAAGCCACCCTTTGGTGACTCGCTTCCTCAGAGGCCTGCTTTTGCTTAAGCCTCCAGTTTGTCCACCTGCCCCTGAGTGGGATTTGAATGTGGTCTTGCAACAGCTTACTTGCCCACCTTTTGAGCCTATGGCTACTTGCCCTTTGCGCTTTCTCTCCTGGAAAGCGTTATTTTTGGTAGCTCTTACCTCAGCACGGTGAGTGAGTGAGCTTCAAGCCCTGGTGTCAGATGCACCATACACTAGGTTCTATAGGAACAGGGTAGTCTTGCGGACTCACCCTAAGTTCCTTCCAAAGGTTGTCTCCTCCTTCCACTTCAACCAGGAGGTGGTTCTTCCAACTTTCTTTCCCAGGCCGCATGCCAGCCGGGCTGAGATGGCATTGCATACCCTGGACTGTAGGAGGGCATTGTCCTTTTACCTTAACCTACGCAGGGACACCGAAGGGCTGTGCAGCTCTTCGTATCTTTTGACCCTAATAAACTGGGGTTGCCTGTCTCCAAGCGTACCTTGTCCATCTGGGTGGCAGACTGTATCGCCTGGGCGTACAGGGCAGCCAGCCTCTCCTTGCAGGGTCGAGTCACAGCCCACTGTGTCAGTGCGAAGGCTGCGTCAGTGGCTCATCTCCGCTCTATTCCGATGGCAGACATCTGCCGGGCCGCTACTTGGTCTTCAAGCCATACTTTTGCGGCCCACTACTGCCTCGAGAGGAAGTCCCATAGGGACAGTGCTTTCGGGCAGGCGGTACTCCATAATCTCTTTGAGGCATAGGCAACTCCTACCCACCGGCCCTGGTGTTGGGCTACCATACAGGGGCAATATCAGAGGAGATTCTTTTCGCACATGCTGAGGTTCTAGAGCAGGGGTCTCAAACTCAAATTGCTTTGAGGGCCGAATGAGGACTTGTAAAGTAACCCGGGGGCCGCATAAGACACGGGCCTCATTTGCATAAGGGGCCTCATTTGCATAAATATTTGCATAATATTGCATAATGAGTGCATGGATAAAGAAAGACTAGAAAATTTCTATATTACTATAATCCAGTGCCAACCGCCAGGCACATTAGGAACTACTACTAACACTGCCCATTTGGAACCCATAGCAAACCCCCCGTATCATAACAGCACTACCAGGACTCACAAAGCACCAGACCCTACCTATCAAAAGGCAACACTGCAAATATTAAATCAATACATTTCAGAGAACAATACATGACCTACTGGGAAAAGAGAACAAGTAGCAATGTCAAATAGGAATTACACAGAATACCTCAGCACTGTAGAAATAAAACTATAAATAATTTCTTGTACCAAAGCACAGACATTAATGATGCACATTTCCCAGAGCTGACATATTCCAGTTAATAAATTCAAAATAAAGAGATATTTTTCTACCTTTTGTGCATTTTTTTTCAGTTGCAATTGCTCCAGCCACTTCTGGTTTCTTCGTGTCTTCTGCTATCTCCATCGTCTGCTGTCCATTTGTCCTTTCTTCTCTCTTCTAGTTTTTTTCCATTCTCTCTCTCTACATCTGCTTTAACATACTAATCTTTCTCCTTTTGCTCTTTCCTCATTCCTATTTCATCCACTCAAATTTTACCCCTCCATCCTCAATCCCCACTTACTCTCCCAATACCTGGCCAATTGTAGATTTGTCTTCTCTTCCAGACAAAATATTTTTCCCCTCTCCATTTCACTTTCCCAGCTCCATCCCATTCTAATCCTCCCCCAACATCAGCTCCCTTCTAGTTCCAGCCCCACCCAGCATCTGCTCCTTTCTAGTCCCTGCATCAGTCCATTTCCAGTCCTATCCTAGCCTCACCATCAGCCCATTTCCAATCCTAGCCCCCCATCAGCCCATTTCCAATCCTAGCTCCCTCCCCTCACAGCCCATTTCCATTCCAAGCCCCCCTCCTCATCAGCCATTTGCAGTTCAAGCCCCCCTTCCACTCAGCCCATTTCCAGTCCTAGCAACCCCCCCAGCCCATTACCAGTCCTAGACCCCCCATAGCCCATAACCAGTCCTAACCTCCCCATAGCGCACTTCCAGTCTTACCCCCCCATCACCCCATTTTCAGTCTTACCCCCCCCATAGCCCATTACCAGTCCTAGTCCCCCCCATAGCCCACTTGCAGTCGTATCCCCCATCACCCCATTTTCAGTCCTAGCCCCCACCATAGCCCAATACCAGTCATAACCCCCCCCTGCCAATAGCCCACTTCCAGTCCTAACCCCCATCTGCCCATTTCCAGTCCTAGCCCCCACCATAGCCCATTACTAGTTAGACCCCCCCCTGCCCATTACCAGTCATAACCCCCCCTGCCAATAGCCCACTTCCAGTCCTAACCCCATCTGCCCATTTCCAGTCCTGGCCCCCACCATAGCCCATTACTAGTTAGAACCCCCCCCCGCCCATTACCAGTCATAACCCCCCCCAGCCCATTAGCTGTCATAAGCCCCCCTGCCAATAGCCCACTTCCAGTCCTAACCCCCATCTGCCCATTTCCAGTCCTAGCCCCCACCATAGCCCATTACCAGTTATAACCCCCCCCAGCCCATTACCAGTCATAACCCCCCCCCACCCCCCTCTGCCAATAGCCCACTTCCAGTTCAGTCAGCCCCTCCATAGCTCATTACCGGCCAACAAAAAAACCCCCAACCCCCTGGCTTCTGCTGCTGCCGTTGCCGCCGTGGCAGCAGCAGAATCAATTGTTAAATTAAAAAAAAACTGACGTCTGCTGCTCAAGCAGCTATCCTGCGGCCCCTTTCCCTCTGCCCGGAGATCCGACTCTGCTCTCAGCGGCGTGCTTTTCAAGCCGCGAAGAGAGTATTCCCCTCTCGCGCGGCTTGAAAAACCGCGCGAGAGGGGAATACTCTCTTCGCGGCTTGAAAAGCACGCCGCTGAGAGCAGAGTCGGATCTCCGGGCAGAGGGAAAGGGGCCGCAGGATAGCTGCTTGAGCAGCAGAAGTCAGTTTTTTTTTAAATTTAACAATTGATTCTGCTGCTGCCACGGCGGCAACGGCAGCAGCAGAAGCCAGGGTTTTGGGGGATTTTTGGTTTTCCGCCGTCGCGGGCCGCACAAAGTTGTCTCGCGGGCCGCGTGTTTGAGACCCCTGTTCTAGAGGGAGCTCATTTTTTCAGCTTTGGGTCCCCGGTAGCCTTAAGCTGGGGAGTCCCATCTGTGAGGACTGACTTCCTGCTTGGTCCTGGAGAAAGAGTAGTTACTCACCTGTAACAGGTGTTCTCCAGGAGCAGCAGGAATCAGTCCTCACAACCCTCCCTCCTCCCCTTGGAGTTGCAGTCATATATTTCATTTTTCTTTTTTGCTGTCTTTTAGCTATGTCATCAGACTGAGCAAGATGGCACCCTTGAGCGGGAAGGGGACCGTGCATGCGTGCTGCATTCCCAAAGGCTTTCTTTGAAAGCTGGGGAAATGCTCCGCATGGGGGTTCCGTCGGCGCCAACATCACCCAACTGTGAGGAATGATTCCTACTGCTCCTGGAGAACACCTGTTACAGTGAGTAACTACTCTTTTTCATGTCCCGCAATCATTTCAGTGATGGACATATTTTTCATATCCATAAATTAGAAACTAACCAGGCTGAGGGGAGATATGATAGAGGTCTATAAATTAATGAATGGCGTGGAATGGGTAAACATAGATCAATTGTTTACACCATCAAAAAGACTAGGGGGACATGCAATGAAGCTACAGTGTAACCCATTTAAGATTAATAAGGGAAATATTTTTTTTACTCAATATGTAATCAAACTCTGGAATTCATTACCGGAGGTTGTAGTAAAAGCTGCTAGTGTAGCTGGGTTTAAAAAAGGTTTGGACAAATTCCTGGAGGAAAGGACAATAAACTATTATTAAAGAAGACCTGGCAAATCCACTGCTTGACCCAATACAAGCAGGGGAGGCCCAAGGGGGGTGCGGGGCCATGTGCGGAGACTCGGTGCGGGGCCTCATTTGCATAAGTGGCCTCATTTGCATAAACATTTGCATACATATTTGCGTAATGCTAACATACACTAACTTTTAGTTAATGAGTGTATGGATAAAGACAGACTAAAAGATTTCTACATTACTATAATCCAGTGCCAACCGCCAGGCACATTAGGAACTACTACAAACACTGCCCATTTAGAACCCATAGCAAACCCGCCGTATCCTAAAAGCACTACCAGGACTCACAAAGCACCATACCCTACCTATCAAAAGGCAACACTGCAAATATTAAACCAATACATTTCAGAGAACAACAATACATGACCTACTGGGGAAAGAGAACAAGTGGCAATGTCAAATAGGAATTACATAAATAGAATACCTCAGCTCAGTTACACATGCAGAACATAGACCATCACCAAACAAGGAATCACAATTTAGAAACAGGAAGGCAATAATTACACTGGGAACCCCAAAAGCCAAACTTGGAATGTACAACAACACTGTAGAAATAAAACTATAAATTAATTTCCTCTTGTACCAAACAAAGCGCAGACGTTAATGATGCACATTTCCCAGAGCTTTCATATTCTAGTTAATAAATTCAAAATAAAGAGATATCTTTCTACCTTTTGTGCATTTTTTTCAGTTGCAATTGCTCCAGCCACTTTCTTCTGGTTTCTTCATGTTTTCTGCTAACTCTCCATCATCTGCTGCCCATTTGTCCTTTCTTCTCTCTTCTAGTTTTTTTCCATTCTCTCTCTCTACATCTGCTTTAATATACTAATCTTTCTCCTTTTGCTCTTTCCTCATTCCTATTTCACCCACTCAAATTTTACCCCTCCATCCTCAATCCCCACTTACTCTCCCAATACCCGGCCAATTGTAGATTTTTTATCCCTCCCACACAAAATATTTTCCCCTCTCCATTTTACTCTCCCAGCCCTATCCCATTCTAATCCTCCCCCAACATCAGCTCCCTTCTAGTTCCAGCCTCACCCAGCATCCATTCCCTTCTAGTCCCTGCATCAGCCCATTTCCAGTCCTAGCCCCGCATCAGCCCATTTCCAGTCCTAGCAACCCCCCAACCCAATACCAGTCCTAGCCCCACCATCAACCCACTTCCAGTCCTAACCCCCCATCAGCCCACTTCCAGTCCTAACCCCATCAACCCATTTCCAGTCAGCCCACCATAGCCCATTGCCAGTCCTAAACACCCCCACAGCCCATTACCAGTCCTAACCCCATCAGCCCACCTCAAGTCCTAACCCCTCCCCCTCAGCCCATTTCCGGGCCTAGCACCCCCACAGCCCATTACCAGTCCTAACCCCATCAGCCCACCTCAAGTCCTAACCCCTCCCCATCAGCCCATTTCCTGTCCTAGCCCCCCCATAGCCCATTATCAGTCCTACCCCCCCATAGCCCATTACCAGACAGCCCCCATCAGCCAACAGCCCATTACCAGTCTTAAACCCCCCATAGCCCATTACCAGTTCTAACCCCCCCAACAGCCCACAGCCCATTACCAGTCCTAACCCCATCAGCCCACCTCAAGACCTAACCCCTCCCCATCAGCCCATTTCCTGTCCTAGCCCCCCATAGCCCATTATCAGTCCTAACCCCCCCATAGCCCATTACCAGTCCTAACTCCCCATCAGCCCACAGCCCATTACCAGTCCTAATCCCCATCACCCAATTTTCAGTTTAAGCCCCCCCATACCCCATTACCAGTCCTAACCTCCCCATCAGCCCACTCCCAGTCCTAATCCCACCAGCCCATTTCCAGTCCTAATCCCCCATCACCCAATTTTTAGTTTATGCCCCCCATAGCCCATTACCAGTCCTAACCCCCCATCAACCCACTTCCAGTCCTAATCCCATCAGCCCATATACAGACTTAGCTCCCCCATAGCCCATCACCACTCCTAACCCCCCCATCCCCCCATAGCCCACCACCACTCCTAACCCCCCCAGCCCATCACCACTCCTAACCCCCCCAGCCCCCCATAGCCCATCACCACTCCTAACCCCCCCAGCCCATCACCACTCCTAACCCCCCCCAGCCCATCACCACTCCTAATCCCCCCCAGCCTAGCCCAGCCCAGCCTAGGGAAATTTTTTTTTTTAAAAAGCTGTCTTCTCCCGCTGCCGGGGCCGTCGCGGCAGAATCGAGTGTGCCGCGGGGCCCCCCCCTGCCCAGCAGAGCCTGCCCTCCCCTGTATCCGCTCTCTCTTCGCAGCTGCAGTCACACGCGCCAGTTTTCAGAGCGCAAAAGGACTAGTTTCCCTTTCGCGGCTCTGTTAAGCCCGCGGGGGCTGATGGGAACTTCCCATCAGCCCCCGCGGGCTTAACAGAGCAGCGAGGGAAAAACTCTCCCCTCGCACTCTGAAAGCCGGTGCGTGTGACTGCAGCTACAACGAGAGAGCGGATACAGGGGAGGGCAGGCTCTGCTGGGCAGGGGGGCCCCGCGGCACACTCGATTCTGCCACGGCGGCCCCGGCAGCGGGAGAAGACAGCTTTTTTTTTTATTTTTTAAATTTTACTTTAGGATCAGAATGTTTTTGGCGCGGGGACCCCTGAAACGCGGGGCCCTGTGCAAAAAACATTCTCGCTCAATGGACGGGCCGGCCCTGAATACAAGCATTGTGGAGCCTGTGTGTCTTTTGGGGAAAACTGTTAGGTACTCGTGACCTGACTTGGCCACTGTTGAAAACAGGATACTGGGCTTGATGGACCTTGATCTGAACCAGTATGGCATATCTTATGTTCTTATGGCTTGGAGGAGCTGGATGATAAGAAGTGTGTTTGGATTATGAGGTATTTGCCATTTGGTTATTTACAATCTGTTGAAGCAATGGTTTGATTAATTTGGATAAGTGAGGTTATAGTTGGAATTTGAGGGAAGAGACAAAATTCATTATCTAAGGACTTTCTGATTATTTGTTTTGTTGATGAAATTTAGATGGCAATCGAGAAGGGATGAGTGGATGCATTACCCTCTAATGCTTTTACACTTGTCTTTAAGGTGCATTGCTTTCCCTGATGCAGCTGGTGTGAAATGCTGTCAGCATCAGAAATTGCAAATAAATGGAAGAGCACATAACTAAGATAAATGCCAATTGGTGACATTTTACAATAAGGAAAAAAATATTTTTAAAAATTGTTTTTGGAATTGACTTGCACTCAATATCACGGCACAGGTGAGGCATGTACCTGATATGAACAATTCAATATCTGATTCACTTTCCCATTTTCTGTGGAAGCTTGACCTGCTAGTAAAAAAGGAATTGACACCAATCCCAGACTACATTTGGAACATTGGACACAAAGCATCCATTCTCTCATCCACCTTCAACCTGGACCACATACCTATGGGGATACTGGGCAATAGCCACCCACCTTCTTGCATTAGGATGGGTACCTGGAGAGACTTGCACCAGATTTATCACCAGTTGCATCCTCACAACTCACTCACAAGGAATATTGAGATCACTAGTCAAGAGCCAGTTAGTGGGCTTATCCTTTTCATCAGACTAAACAGCTAGCCCAGCACTGTGGTTGACATTTTTTTGCATGCTGATGCATGGCTTGGCCCAGGCCTTCCTGGCATCACCCGATCATAGGCAGACAGTTACTCCTGAGAGTCTTCATTGCATATGGACAATCCTTGAGAGTATCTGCTCCATACAATTCAAGGCAGTACTAGTTTAAGCTGCATCTACCCTGGCATCTTTTGCAGCTTTAAGGGTGGACGAATTGGCCGCTAATTAAAAAACAGACACTCAGCGATGCAGCTTGTCCCAGTCAGACATCCAAGTTACGAGCCGCTGGCTATTAAAGGAAATCAAAGAAAGGCCAGAAGGAAAAAATACATACCCTAACACTGAAAAATGTACCTCACCTGGCAACTTGCCCATGGACAAACCTCACCAACTATGTTCTATGCACCTACATGCTGGAATGACCTCCCAACCACTATCCGAGCGATCACTGACCTCACCCAATTCAGGAAGGTGCTAAAGCACCATCTTTTTCTTCAACATTACTCATACTCCAATGATACAACACCACCCACCATACCCCCACCCACCTTGACAACAGCACCAGCACACCCTAATCATGCTGAGGCAATCGCAATCATCAGCCAAACTGTCTAATTGTAAATAATTGACAATCCTGTATATAGTTATTAGAGCACGCCATGTCGCTATAACAACTCAGCGACACATTGCTCAGCCTGCATATAGTTACCCCAGTTCCACTCCAAGTTAAAATATCTGTTCAATGTAAGTACAATGCAGGTTACCACCTGCTTGGTATATATGAATGTTACTTGTAAACTGCACTGATTTTAAAGAGCACGGTATAGAAAAGCTATAAATAAATAAAATAAATAAAAACTCTCTCCAGGTGCATCCATACAATACAGATGCCTCCTTATTCATGCTGCCTGTACGCCATCAATATGTTTTCAATTTACAGCTGTCCTAAGGCAAGTTTTATCAGCAACAGGATTCAATGCTCCAGACTTCAGAACCCACTCTTGTGGATCGACTTAGCTGCAGCCATAGCCACAGCCAGCCCTACGTAGTTTACCCCCTGATGCCATAAAGCAAATCAGGCACAGGAAGTCTGGGGCATACATTGTATATATCCTCCCTCAGCCACATATGCATTCCAGTTTCTGACCTTTCTTTTTTCATCTCATTTCAGGCGAAGTCCGTCACAGAGCAGTATGGATTATTGGCCACCCCTACATCCAATGGGCAGCATGCAGAGCAACAAGGCACCCCCTCAGTACACACTTTGGCCTCAAAGCATGCAAAATTCATCTGATTTGGACCAGGAGACCGGGCATGTGCTGGGACAAGCTACTCCTCTGGCTGATGGCTCAGCCACAGGTCACCATGCATTTTGACACCAATATCATCCATCTTGGAGGTAGCGATATCAGATCACTCCACATGCAAGCACCTCCTCAGAACTAAACTCAACTTAGCCACAGCTGTCCTTACATTCATGAACACTGATTGTCTGGTCTGACATCATACCAAGACTGAGATGGATGGACATCAAACTTTGCAACCATGGGATAAAGAAGATAAACAGGAAGGTCAGCATGTGGATTCTCGCATCCAGCAGATAGAAAATTTGACATGATCAGGCATTCCTGATTATTCCTGGCAATTATTGGAGGAATGCCATGCACCATTTGTACATCAATAGTCTGCTCTTAAATGACTTTCTGGAAGCATTAGAGCTGTTGACCTATTCCATGGGGCACTTTCCCATGGGACATGCAACAGATCCTCCAATGACATTACCCTATATGGGGGTGGCACCCCTAGGCAATGGGGAGCATGGAACAAGCATACAGTAGCTGCTCCACATCTGTGGTGAGCACCCAGGCCAAAATGAACACAAATGTTTGATGGACCAGCGAGAGATTGGGCACACTGACTATCAGCAAGGTGGGGTGCCCTGGCAAACATTCTTTTATGCAGAGGCCAGCTCAGCTCAAGGCAGCTGCCACGCTGGTGCAAGGGAAAAACTGATTCAGAAGAAGACATGGACTGTGAAGCAGCACCTGGCAGCAATGGGGAATGTCCTGCCTGCCAGAGTTAGAAGTGGGCCGAACAGATTTGGCAGTAGCCCACTATAGCATGGTGGCAGGCACCCTAGAGGAGCAATCTTGCCATCAGGCTGTGCTCCCTTCACCCTGGCTCCTTCCCATATCAGCCCAAAGTTTTCATGCTACTTCTCCCTAGCAGCACAATAGAAGGTGCGATTGTGGAGGAACTGAGGATCGGATTTCTGCAGCCAGAAGTCATATGTGGGTCGCTGCCCTCACACTTTCCCTCTCAGTGAGCAACTTCACCCAATCCTCCCACCCATTTGGACTTTGTCTTTTCTGATGCAGTTAGCAATTTCTGTTAGTTAGCAAGCTTGGAATTTATGTGCAATCCAAATCAGATGTCATATATGTCCCCCACATGTTGCAGCTTATGCAGGCACCTGAGCCAAATTGGACAATGAACCAGCAAGAGATTTGGACACTCTAGCCAATAGCAAGGCAGAATGCTCTGGCAAACTCTCTCATGCAGCAGCCAGCTCAGCTCAAGGCAGCCACCCCTTTGGCACAAGGGAAACATTGATCTAGGTGAAGACATGGACTGTGAAGCGGTGTCTGGGGGCAATGGCATTTGGCTTGGGTCGACCCAGGTACTCTGTCCCTTTCTTTTAATGTTTTTCATTATCTTGTTTGGCATGTTCCATTGAAGCTGTGGCCTTGTTTATCCCATACTAAATCTCTCTATCACTCATTGTGAGCTTGCTCTAAGCAGTCCTTACATGAGATATGTCCCACTTTCCAGTGTTACCAGTGTCATTTTCCACAAGTAGTCACTTGCTGATGACATCACTGCCAGCCAGAGCTCATCACCAGCAGAGCATTAAAGTACAATGTGTGTCCAAAACAGCAACAGAAGTCCTGACAGCAAAGAATAGCAAAGCAGGCAGAGCAGAACTGGTGTGAACTGCTTCAATATACCATATAGTGCAAGGCTGTATAGAAAGTGAATAAATAAAACCAAATGAAGAAGGTGCCGAAGGGTTTGCTATATATATGTTAGTGAATCTTAAGAAAGAGAATGGATGTGTTGCTTATTATGTTTGAATAAAGCCCGATTATGGTACCTACAATTGAAGTAATTAATGCACAACAAAGCTGCACAGATGTTAACTAGGAATGAAGTTAAAGGTCTTTTGACACCAGTTTTTTGTGAAGTCCATTGCTTATCAACCACATATAAGATAAATTTCAAGACATTATGCCTGGTCTCTAGAGCAATGTATCATATTGTCTCTCTCTGTCTTGTGGACTTGTGACCTGGACAGGTCACCGTCAGAAAAAAAAAAAAAACAGGTCTAAAGCGAATAGTATTAATAGAAATTTACTGTAGAACGTAGATCAAAAATGGAGAAACAAAGCCCGACATGGCCATGTTTCAACGTGGCCTTCATCAGGGGCTACAAACTTTATAACAATATGTTCCATATGTTGCCCCTTTTACCCATTTTCATAAAGGAAGGTCTTGTCTTACTCATCTGTTAAGTTTTTTGAAGGTGTGAATAAACAGGTAGACAAAGGTTGATATATCTGGATTTTCAGAGAGCCTTTGACAAGATCCCTCATTAGAGACTCTTGACGAAATTAAAAAGACATGGGATAGGAGGCAGTGTACTATTGTGAATCAGGAACTGGTTAAAAGATAAAAAGCAGAAGGTAGGGCTAAAATGGCCAATTTTCCCAATGGAGAAAGGTGAATAGTGGAGTACCCCAGGGATCTGTGCTGGGTCCGCTGCTTTTTAACATATTCCAAAGTTGTTAAAACCCAAGAGGATTGTGAAAAATTTCAAGACGACCTTGAAAAATTGGAAGACTGGATGTTCAAATGATAGATGAAATTAAATGTGGACAAGTGCAAGGTTATGCACCTAGGAAAGAACAACCCAAACTATGATTACACGATGCAAGATTTCACATTAGGAATCACCACCAAGCTAAAAGCTTTAGGCGTCATTGTGGATAACATGTTGAAACCCTCCACCCAGTGTGCAACGGCAACCAAGAAAACAAATAGAATGCCAGGAATCATAAGGAAAGGAATGGAGAATAAAACAAACGATATTATAATGCCTCTGTATCGTTCTGCGGTGTGACCACACCTTGAATATTGTGTGCAATTCTGGTCTCCGTATCTTAAAAAGGATATAGCGTTATTAGAAAAGGTACAGAGAAGTGCCACCAAAATGGTAAAGGGGATGGAAGGATACCTCTATGAAGAGAGGCTAAAAAGGTTAGGGCTCTTTAACTTGGAAAAAAGACGGCTGAGGGGAGATATGATAGAGGTCTGTAAATTAATGAATGGAGTGGATGGGTAAACGTAGATCGATTGTTTATGCCATCAAAATACAGAAAGACTAGGGGACATGCAATGAAGCTACAGTGTAACCTATTTAAGACTAATAAGAGAAAATATTTTTTCACTCAATGCGTAATCAAACTCTGGAATTTGTTATCAGAGGATGTAGTAAAAGCTGCTAGTGTAGCTGGGTTTAAAAAGTTTTGGACGAGTTCCTGGAGGAAAGGTCCATAAATCATTATTAAAGGGGACCCAGGAAATCCACTGCTTGTCCCAATACAAGCACTGTGGAACCTGTGTCTTTTGGGGAAACTGCTAGGCACTTGTGACCTGGATTGGCCACTGTTGGAAACAGGATACTGGGCTTGATGGACCTTGGTCTGACCCAGTATGGCATATCTTATGTTCTTATAGATAAAAACTACATAAAATAATTGTGTATAAATATCAATAAATATTATAAGAAACCATAAAAGAATAATACCATGAATAGTGAACATAAGATAATAAAACCATGAGTAAAACCACATAAGAGATTTGCTAACAAACCATGTGTGGCAGTGTTTAAGGTTTACCCATAGAGTAATGTAGCATAGCCAAAAGGAGTCAGGGAACTTACTAAGCCATGTTGTCCAGGGACAAACTGTACCATCTGCTAATCCTGAGGTGAAAGGAATTTAATAGGGAACTGAAAACAGAAATACAAAAATTAGAGGGGGCAGCATATCACAAAAACATTTGTACATGGAGTCATGAAAATCATATGATGTTAGGGAAGTGCACTTCATAGAAAATATTGGATAAAGGGCATTCAATAATTGATCCAAAACCCAAAGTGTGTGCTGTGAAGTATGTAATATTTATTCCTTTCAAAGATAGCCATCCATATATTAAACTTCTAAAACTGAATAGTGGAAAACTGTCTACATAAAAAAACAGACGCCAGGGGAGTTTCAGTCCAAATCGGTACATCAAAGTGTGCTGATCTAGACTATGATGAATGTGACAATAAATAAATAATTAAATACGTAAAAAATTTAAAGCATATAGTATTAAGATAAGTTAGTTAGGATCCTACTAATTCTATACTGGAGTCCTAATACCTGGGCCCTAACAGGCAGCCATATGTATTTAAAACTGCCAAAAGGTGAAATCGTATAGAGGTATAAAACGGCATCTAAAAAGTGCTGAAACCAAATGAGTTGGTAGTATGAATGCGTTTAGAATATTGAATAAAACCGCCCATATTAGAGATGGAGAAAATATTGCTTATTAGTTATCATCCAATATATAACCACAAAAGGGGAAGCTCGGAGGCTATTCAATTAGGCAATTGATTAAAAATCATATAGAGGCACATTCCATAAAGCACGTCCAGGACCCTATGCATCCAATCGGAATGGGACGCACAGGGGCAGACACGATTCTGATCCCGCGGGGGCTAGACATGCCCTGTGGGATCAGAATCAGATCTAGGGTTTGCACGTGCAGGCCAGGACCCGATTCCAATCGGCCTGAATATACAGACCCTGCCTGACGTGGTGTCCCATTGCCATGGCACCATGACTCCATTCAAGAGCCGCGATCCCCGGCTGCTGACCACATTCTTCTTTCCCCGCAGCCCAACCCCTGATATGGCCTTCCATGGCCAGGGTCGGGCTGCGGGGAATCCCTTGCACCTCTCACCTTTTTAATGCCACCCAGGCTTGCCATCCCCCAATGTCCAGGGGGACTTATTCCATCTCAAAGGTGGATTAAATCCCCCATCCAGTTTGTCAACCCCAGAACTCGGAATCGGCCCTGTACATCCAGGGTCACAGACTGCCCACTGCCTGTCCTCACTCCACCTATGCAATTCCCCCTCCCTCCCCAGACTAAGTCTCCTTGTACAAACTCCTTGTTCATAAAGAGAGGCTTCTGCTGGGAACAAAATGGGAGCATCCATCTCCTCTATTCGTGGGACAGAATAGACTTCATAATGAACAAACTCAATCCATACCTGCCACAGAGAGGATCGTAAGGGAGGTGGTGCATTCATTCTCGTGAGAACGTTGCTCCATTATCAGTTGATCAGTTTAAATAGCTCAACACACCTTGACGTGATCACCATAGCCAACAACTGTAATACCATCAGCCTTATATACAGATCCCCTTCATCACCCCCTGAAGACCTTGCAACAATAATCGACTTAGCCTCCAACCTGAAGAACACACGCAAGCCAAACTGGGTACTCGGAGACTTTAACTTACCATCCATGCAAGATACTCACTCCAAAGCATTTCTAGAAGCACTCATCAACCTGGATTATGATCAAATAGTTGATGTCCCTACACATCAAAAGGGCAACATACTAGATCTAATATTCTCTCCTCTACCAGAAGTGGACTTAAACTACAACTTCAATGTAATTATATCTCCAGTCCCATGGTCAGACCACAACCTAATTAAATTCCAAATACCTATGAACCAGGATAGCAAATGAACAATGGAAACAACCGAAAACCCAGCAGCAACCTCCGGACGTTATAGACCCTTCGACAAAGACGATCATCAAAGAGGTCCTCCCCAACATCACAACATCAACAATGAACCTGGAAGAGGCGATGACGTCATGGAACAGCAGCCTAAGCTCCTTTGCACACATACCCAATAAAACCAAACCACTGACCCCAGACATCCAACCAAGAAAGAGAAAACACACAAAATGGTACACCACCGAGCTGCGAACATCTCTAAAAATGCTTAGAAAATTGGAAAGAAAATGGAGATGCACTCGGTCCCCAATAGACCAGACAGCCTACAATTCCAACCTGCGAACACACAGGGACTTAATATCAACAAGAATGAAAGAACATCACTCTGACCTCATAAGCAGATCCCTAAACAAACCCCACGAGCTGTTCAACATAGTAAGGACCCTAACAAAGGAACCGTCATCCATACAACCAGTCAGGATACACCCTCAGGACTACGCAGACTACCTGCTGGCCAAGACTAAAAACATTGGCAAAGCCATACTATCCAGCCCCACCAACAACTCACCGAAGCCACTTACCGTACTCACAACACCATCAGACACATATATTGAGGACATCATCTCTAGTATCAATGCCACCAATGCACCTAACGATCCATGTCCAGCATTCTGGATAAGAGCACTACGTAAGGAAATCAGCCCTAAAATTGTCAATATCATTGACCTATCCTTCTACACAGGTCAATTCCCACTGTGCCTAAAGCAGATGTCAATTAGACCCCTGCTAAAGAACAATAAGCTAAATCCCCAGAAAGCTGAGTCCAACTGACCAATATCAAGCATCCCCCTGCTAGCAAAGATAATTGAGAAGGTCGCTCAACGGCAAATACAGGACCACATTGATAACACAGCTCCCCTTGACACATGCCAGCATGGCTTTAGGGAAGCACATGGCGTTGAAACTCTTCTTGCCACCCTCATCAACACGCTGATCACAGGGATTGACAATATCAAACACGGATTTGCCTTAATCTTCCTAGACATCGCGGCCGCATTCGACTCAATAAACCATGAACAACTCATGATACGGCTCCAGGACAAGGGAATCAATGGTGCAGCATTAAATTGGTGCAAATCCTACCTGATAGACAGGTGGCAACAGGTACGGACAGGATCCATAACTTCTGAGCCATTCCAACAAATACATGGAGTACCGCAGGGCTCATCCCTCTCTGCCCTCCTATTTAACATATACATGCAGCCTATATGTGAACTAATCCACTCATTTAACCTATCTTGCCTGATCTACGTGGATGATGTGCTTCTCTTCACCCCATTCATGACTGATCATCCAGACTTATCCCCACTAGTAAAATGTTTTGATGCCGTAACAGACTGGTTACACTCACAGAGCCTCAAAATAAATTTCAGCAAAACGGACGTCCTATTCATAACCAGAAACCAAGCATTCTCACCACCTCCATTTTTAAGGACAAGAGACGCTGAACTCCCAACTAAATCCAGCATCCGCTACTTAGGCATAATGCTAGACCAACATCTCGACTTTAAAACCCACATTGGTAACACCACAAGGCAAATCTACCACAAACTACGAACACTGCGACACCTCCGACCCTTGCTTCAACCAGAGAACTTCAGATCAGTTTTTCAGGCCATGGTGACCCCTCACTTTGACTATGCTAATGTTATTCTGCAGGGTCTACCCAAAAGCACGTTAAACCCTCTACAGCTTGCAATGAACACGCTTCATACAAGGAGCCTCCAGGATGGACCACATCACCCCAATACTGAGGGACTTACACTGGCTTCCAATCTACTGCCGGCTCATATATAAAGTAGTCCTGATGACCTTCAAGGCCATCAACAAAATATCCCCGACCTCTCTGACTGGCCTCCTCCACCCCACCCCAGCAAACAGAACAAGGAGAGCATTTGCTACCAATATCCTACAGATTCCCAAGGATGTAACAAAATGCACCCAGGCAACAAGGAATCGAGCATTCAAATTCTATGCTCCCAGCTGCTGGAATGCACTCCCAACGACCATCCAAGCAATCACAGACCTAGCCCATTTCAGAAAAGCACTAAAACACCACCTCTTTCTCCTACACTACTCCCAACCCAGTATCTCGTCAACGCCCACCAAAAAGCTGGCCACGAATTAGAAAGCCACAATCACCTCAAGTTAATATTGCAGATAAATGTATATAATTGTTGATAGTTTCCCCAGTTGATATCCAAGTTGATATCCAAGTTGTACCTCCCTGTTTTATTGTAAGTACAGAACAGGTGACTGCTATGTACAAATCTGTTATATGTAAATCGCACTGATTTTAAATAGCACGGTATATAAAAGCAATAAATAAATAAATAAAACCTAGGAACAACCCATAATAACCCAGCGTCTGGTGCTACAATATCTGATACTCAGAGGTAATAACATCGGAGCACATGTTCACATCAAGATCAGTAAGAAAGAAGAGCAGTGTGTTGGCTTGGCATTTAAGAGAGCAGTTTCATGCCAATAGGGTAACAATGGGGACCAGTAAACAAACAAAGGGGGTAATTCTTCAGCACTGAAGAGTCTGCATTGTAAACAAGGATGTACAATGATATTTGAGGGAAGTCATTGACAAATATCATTGAGAATTACTATAATTGATTCACAAGAGTTGAAAATGAATCTGCGCTGTCGGCCTCTAATGTATAAATCAATATTGAAATATGAGGTGAATAAACTGTGCAAAATATACTTTGAGGCTTAATTGAACATTTATAAGAGGGCCATAATTTTCATGTATGAATGGGTGAACACTAGCCTTCTAAGTATAAAAGAAATAAATGGAATACTAAAATTAAGCCATGACAAAGTAAGGCACTAAAAATGAATAGATGGATGAAAGGAAAATCGGAAAACAGATTGTAAGTAAGCAAAGGCGGGTGGTGGGAATAAAATGTCTGCCTAGCTGTACTGTAAAATGACCTGAACCAATGTGGAGAAAGGAGAAGGGGTGGAGGAGTATGAAAACTGGTAACCATGGTATTAATTATAAACCCAAATATCAAAGGCAGAAAAAGTTAAAACATATTGAAAAGTTAAAAATTACAACAGACAAAGCAGCTGAGGAAAAATCTGAATAAAAGTGATTAAAACTACTGAGGAATTCCCCATGGAGCATAAACCATGTGTCCTTTCAAACAAACAAAGAGTGTCTGAGAAGAAAAAAGACCTTGGTCTAAATTAGTAACCCTCTACACGGCAATAGAAGCCTTTGCCAAAGCGGAATTGCCTTCAACAGACATCATAGGTATTAAAAAGACTCCTCATAGCATCCTTTAATTCCATATTTTATTTGTTTAATTATGTATAATTCTATATATTAGAAGATAATTTAAGGATATTTTTTAAAATTAATAATAATTAACAATTTAATTCACTAAGATTCATGATATTAAATGTCATTAGACCACATGCGGCAACATAAGCTCCTGCTTGATCCACTTAGAGTCACCAATTCTCAGCAGACTCCACTCCTCCATTCCTACAAATAAATACACAAGGAACTTTGCTAGAGCATAATATTATAGCACCAATCCAAATAACTCATAGCTACTTAGCTTTAGAGGTTTCAGCATCCCTCAAAGACAGATTAAAAAAAAAATCAGCCCTACAAAGATCTTCGTTTTGCAAGTTGCTTTCTCAGGGACTATTAAATAATCCAAGCAGTTCTTGTTTCTCTCAAAGAATTGATGAGCTCCAGCAAAGCATCTGACATCATCATTCCATCTTATATATGACTACTGTAACTCTATTTACTTTGGACTATCCAAACAATCAATCCGCCCTCTGCAAATGGTACAGAATACTGCAGCACGCATCTTAACTGGCACTTTGAGAGGAGACCATGTCACCCCCCCCCTTCTGAACAATGGCTGTCTATCATCTCCCGTATTAAATATAAGTCTATTCTGATCATCTTTAAAATCATACATTACTCTACTGCAACTATTCTTAAATCTCTCATCACTATTGATTCAAATAACAGACCCAGAAGACAATCCAAAAGTTACATTTTAGCAATCCCTAATGATTATATAAAAGCCAAGTAAATAACATCAAGAGGAGCTATTTCATTAACTGCTCTTTCCCTTTGGAATTTACTCCCTGACTATCTCAAAGTCATCACTTTGAGTGGAGAGGAGGAGTAGCCTAGTAGCCTAGTGGAGGAGTAGCCTCCTCCACTCCACTCAAAGTCATCACTTTGAGTGGAGTGGAGGAGTAGCCTAGTGGTTGGGGCAAGGTACTTCAGGCCAGAAGGTCAGGGGTTCAAATCCCACTAGAGGACAGCAACCTTGGGCTGGAAGGACTGGGGTTTCTAGTCCCACAGGTGCTCCTTGTGGTCTTGGGCAAGCCACTTAACCCTCCATAGCCCATGTTCCCTGTAAAATAGTTATCTCCAAGTTATAATACCTTGTTCAATATAAACCACACTGATGCAGAATAGCCCAGTATATAAAAGAATGTAAATAAATATCACTGATGCTAAGGATTTTAAAAAGAATCTGAAGACAACACTCTACTCTGAACTTTTTAGTAATATCACATGATTACCCATTTTATTACTACTTTTGTTGTTCTCCCTTTTTATTTCCTTTTATGTTCATATACTTAGTTTTGTAAATAAGTTTATTTAATTTAATCCCTGTTTTCTTCCTCCCTGTTTATTGTAAGATTTTGAACTTCATTGTGAACCGCTTTGATTTTAGGAAAATGCGGTATATAAGTCCTGTTAAATAAATAAATAAATATAAATCAAGAATCAAAGAAAAGGGAGAAGGAGCCCCACAGCAACCATATCGCGCTCTTAAAAAACCTATGCGGGACTGTCACTACTCGTTCACGGGGAAACTTATTCCCAAAGAACCCCATTAATATATTGCTATTACTCATAAAGAAGCTCATAGACATGTTTCTCAAAAAACTTAGAAGAGTATTCTCCTGCTGATCATGTTGTTCAAGCTGCAAGGCTCTAAAGAATTCAATTCAAAGATCCACTTTGTTTCATTCTGCAGGAGTATTTTACCACATCCCCTCCATGTAAATTAATTGGAATATGATCAGTGGCCATACATCTCAAATCAGAAAATGCACGATTAAATTGTTGACAAATGATTAACTGAAGGTACTTCTTTTTGTTTAGATAAACAATATTTGTGCTCCGATAACCAAACACAATTGATGAGTTGTCTTCCCTACATGTATTTTTTGACATGGACATCTTTCCATGTAGATCACATAAGTAGAAAAACAAGAAGTGACATGTCTCAATTTAACAGTTTCATTGCCAACCATAAATTGATCCCCTTCTTTAGTGATGGCACCACATTGACATTTACCACATTTAGGGGCTTGTTTACAAAGCCGCGGTAGCGGTTCGCGGTCGTTATCGGAGCCGCGGCTCCATTGAAATCAATGGGATCGCGGCTCTGATAACAATCGCGAACCGCTACCGCAGCTTTGTAAACAAGCCCCTCAAAGTGACTTTTAGGATGATCAATGTCACTCTCCCTTGAAACCGCAGAACATAACTGATCTCTTAAATTCTATTCTTTACTGCATGCTATCAGACTGTCTTTGAGGGACGATAAAACCTCTAAAGCTAAGCAGCTATGAGTTATTTGGATTGGTGCTATAATATTATGCTCTAGCAAAGTTCCTTGTGTTTTTATTTGTAGGAACGGAGGAGTGGAGTCTTTCAAAAATTGGTGATTCTAGGTGGAATCAAGCAGAAGCTTATGTTGCCTCATGTAGTCTAATCCCAAAATGAAAAATCTGGTGAAATAACAGCTGTGCCAAAAAACAATCATTAAATTTTGACAAGCTAAACTTTCAAGTTAGTTAGAACAAAATTTTTTGTCAGAGCCGTTGTACAAGAGGAGGCAGGAAAACCAACCCCCTTCATATGAACAACTGCTCCATTTTAATCGTGAAGATTTTTTTGAGAATTTTCTCTTTGACTTATCTTAAGCTTACTCCAATACCGCCTCAGGAGAAATGAAATCAGCAACGTGCCATGTTTCGAATCAATACTCAGCGACCCTGCTTCAGGCTGAAAACATGAAATCTCTCCTGCAGTCATGAAGGCTGAAAATGGATCTGGCAAACAGCTTCCTTTATGTAGAGCTAACAACCCAGCGTCTGATGTCAGAGCAACAATGAATGACAGTCAATGCATCCAATAGATGGCAAGCAAACAGCAGACAGCCAATGAAAAGGGAAAAACCCTATCAAAACTAGGGAACCCCCTTCTTGATTGGATAACAAGACCCAAAAGGGAAACAAATCAGTCACAATGTGTAGAGCCACCAAAACTTACAGTAGCAAACTTTACCACTCCACAGAAGCATTTGAACCAGATGGTGTGACAGTGTTTAATCGAAAAATCCAGCATTGTTCTGCCGTCTATAGGCAGGAAATGTGATTACCTCCTTGAGGATCTGCTGGAACGAAATCTAACACCCGCCAGCGAAGCTGGTCAAATGTGTGATCGTGTTGGAGGCAATGCCCCACGATCAGAGCAGTTAAAGTCTTGGTGAGCAATCTGGAGACATGTTCTGTTAAACGAGTCTTGATGGATCTAACAGTAGACCAACATAATAGAGAGAGCAAGGGCAGATTAACAAGTAGACCACATGAGTGGAATGACAGGTGGTATACCAATGTGATGGAATAGAGGACGACGTGTGAACATCAAACCAGGAATCTCCCGTAAGACAAGTGGGGCAAAAATGGCAAGAACTGCACGAGAAATGGCCCACCATAATGGGTGGAAAAATTGGGCGATCCAACGCCGGAGTCGAATGAACATTACGGTTCCGGAGGTTTGCCCCCCCCCCCTAGAATAAGCACATCTCAGACGCTTGCCCTGAAAACAAGAATGTAATGTAAGCACCGGCCAGTCTCTGCGCAAAATCTTGATAACTGACGGAACCCCATTGATATAAGGGGAAACTCCAGTGATCACCTCCTCTAAGGGGGGATCCAATTCTGTAGAGGCAGCAGGGGCCACTTAGTCATGTAGTCTAATGACATTGAATATCGGGAATCTTAGTGAATTAAATCATTATAAATTATAAAAATATATATATAAATTATATTTTAATATAAAGAATTATAAATAATTAAAGAATTAAAATATGGAATAAAAGAATGCTATGAGGAGTCTTTTTAAAACCTATGATGTTTGTTGAAGGCAACTCTTCTTTAGCAAAGGCTTCTATTGCCGTGTAAAGGGATACCGATTTAAACTGAGGTCTTTTTTCTCCTCGGACACTCTTTCTTTGGTTGTTTGAAAGGAACTTCAACATTCCTGAGAGGATATTAAATTAATCAATTGAATTTTAAATTGGTTGATTGGACGGTAGGTGATTAATTTAGATTATAATTGTTCAAAGGCTTTTTTGATTCTGTTTGATTTTAAAGCCTTTGTAGCGGTATGTAGGGATTGTAGCTTCTACACTATCCAGCCACCCCAGATATTCAAAGCCGGTGGCCGAATATAACCCCAGCATTGAATATCTGGTGTTAAGGTTCAGTGACGACGACTAGCCGCTGAAACCATGTTAGCCGCCACTGTTGAA
The DNA here is from genome assembly GCA_033557465.1 of Ichthyophis bannanicus. Lineage (NCBI taxonomy): Eukaryota > Metazoa > Chordata > Amphibia > Gymnophiona > Ichthyophiidae > Ichthyophis > Ichthyophis bannanicus. The sequence continues at coordinate 363,743,359 of CM066032.1, read as the reverse complement.
TTATCCCTGCTATAGTATTTTATAACTTACGTCGGTGCATAGCCTGCCTGCTGACCCCTTAACCTGGATTTTCATTTCCACAGTGACATAATTGAAAATCCAGGTCACGCCACACAGGATGGCAACTGCTGAGTGTAAGTATGTAGCAGTGATTTTGATGCTGCCCATTTAGTCCCAGCGCCTTAAAAGATAGGCAATGAAAACCCTTGCCTATCTTTAAGACGCAGAGCGCTAAGCGAGCAGCATCAAAAATCACTGCTACCAGCTTAGTGCCATTCCCCGCCTCCGCTCCACCCTGTAATGCTCCAGACACGACCCATTGCTAAGCAGATAGTATCTGGGCACAATAGGGACTTAACTAGGATTTTCCAAAGACACTATCCGTGTAGGCATTTGCACAAGGAACATGGGCTGCTACCCGTGTAACTGCCTTTGAAAATTGGGCCCTATGTGCATAAATTTGTGCTCTGCCCAAATCTGTTCCTCATGAAAGTACACGCCATTGGTTAGACATGCATACTTACAGAATAACAACCGACTACCTTATTTGTATAAGTGGCCATTTATGCATGGAAACTACTAAAATACATTGTTTTCTGTATGTAAACGAGCACATAAATCGAGAAAATCCCTAAAGTTACACTGAATGTAATTTTATATAATTTCCTCCATTCACAAGGGGTTTTCAAATGTTAAAATGGGTTCACAATAGCAGACAGTTTGAGAAACACTGCTCTGTGTTCACCATAGAATTCAGTCCAATATGAGGTGTTTCTACTGGTTGTTTTTTTCTTTTCAAATCATCTTTATTAATTTTAACTTAACCATCCAAACTTCATAATCTCTCAACATGAGAGCGATGTACAAATATTGACAGACACAGTGCAATCAAGTGGTCTACAGCATTTTGACATAACCATCGATGGTGTATCTACCAGCTATACAATGAACATATAGTCCAGTGAACAGTGCCTACAGGGTTACCACACATTTACCATTATGCCCCATCTTAGAAGGTCTTAGCAGGCTTCCTGCCCAACTACCCCTACCCCCAATCCCCACCCTCCTTAGACTGCCCTGGGATATTGGGATTGAAACCGAGTTGGTAACCATTGGGGGCTAGTATGACCACCATATGTATACATCTCAGCCAAAGCCACGTGGTGCATCACATTTATCCACTGCTGGAATGAAGGAGCTCTATCTCCCACCCAATGTTGCAAAATCAGTTTCTTAACACGCCATACCCCTATCAAGATAAACTTCTCTTTGGCTTTTCAGATCCTCTGCTCCTGCAGCGATCCCTCATCACCCAAAAGGACCATGCTATATGTCCAATTAATGAATTTCCTAATCAGTTGCTTTCCCTCATACCTCAATTAAGGTTTGGCAATCCAGAAAAGCATGGCAAAATGTATTCTTCTTCATTTTACATTTATAACATCAATTCTGGGTCCAGAGGCCCAACCTTGCACCCCTTTCCTCCGTGAGGTACCTTCTATGTAAAATTTGGAATTGCATTTCTTGGTAGCGGGCAGATGTAAGGACCGCTGTGATCTGCAGAAAATACTGTTCAAGATGTTCTTCCTCCACACTCTCCCCAGTTCCACAGCCAATTGCCATGCCAGCAGTGTTAAGTGCCGTATGGGCAGAGCTTCATGAAGCATTCTATACCAATTTCCCATCTGTTCTAGTAAGGGGTAAGACTAAGGAAGTCTGTATCACTGTTCCAAATGCCCACCTCTTCTGGGTTAGCATTTTCAAGAGTCCACCAATAGTGGTGGACCTGTAAATAGAAAATGTGCATTTCCAGGAGCCCTAGAACATGTTGGAGCTGCTCAAGCATGGGCATATCACACCCACTCCAGCCCAATAGGTGTCCTATATTGACTCTATGGTCCTTGTTCCAATGCTGAAACCAGCTGCGTCCCTACCCGAGTTCAAATCCCAGATTTTCTGCCACTTGTAAAAAGGGAGTGGCCTTCCAACTACATTTATGCTTCCCCTCTCACCACTTCCACGCTCGCCTAAGTGGGTCCAACAGGACTTTGTACTCTGGGCAAGCTAGCCACTTTATTATAATGCAAGATGCTCATAAATCCATATGGTTGACTCCACATTTACAATAAGTCTGTGGGGGCATACTGGGTCGCTCTAGTAAAGGCCTCATGTATCCAGCGCATAAGGGCTGCTGCATTATACGTCCTGAGATCTGGGAACCCCGGTCCCCTTTCCCCCTTTCCAAGATCAATTTCACATAACTAATTCTTACATGCTTTCCTCGCCACAGAAAAACCCGCAAGACTCCTTTTAGGAAGGTGTTGTCTTCACGGTGCACCCAGAGAGGCAACATTTACAGATTGTATAGGATTTTTGGGATGATAACCGTACATGCTGGAGTAACCAACCCATAAACTGACAGTGACAATTCTATCTATTTGCTGTAAAGGTTTTTAATTTGCCTGAGTTTACCCCGCAAGTTGAGTTAATAGAACTTCTTTAGATCTTTGTGAAGGTAAATACTCAGATATTTAAGCGAGCCCTCTGACCACTGTAAAACCACACTTTCTTCCCCCACCATTCCCCTTCCCCCAAGAGACGCACCTCAGATTTCTCCGTATTTATTTTAAGCCCTGAGAAGCTTCCAGACTGCTGCAATATATGTCTCAGTGCTGCCCAGCTCTTTGTAGGATGCTGCATACTGATCAGCATGTCATCAGCAAACATACTGATTTTGTACTCAGTGCAGCCCACCTGAATTCCCCTAATGCCCTCTGAAGCCCTCAACTTTATCACCAAGTTTCAAGTGATAGAATAAACAGTAAAGGTTCCATGAGCCTCCCATTTACTAATAGCTGTGTGGCAGAGCTATTATAGAGTGTCTGGATCCATCGCGCAAAATACCCTTCCACCCCAAATCTCTGTGACACCCAAAACAATTACTCCCATGACCCATGGTCAAATGCTTATTTGGCATCTAGACCCACAACTGCTGCTGGGGAGTCTCTGGACCTCTTCTGTCTAAACATCATCCAAGTCCTCAGTATGTGGCCTTCCATGCTTCAGCCTTTTACAAAACCAGCCTGATCAGAGTGTATAATCCTGGGAAAAACCATGCTCAGCCGCCAGGCCAGCACTATCATTAAAATTTTTAGGTCCTGGTTCAATAAAGAAATAGGCTGATATGATTCTGCCTTCTCTGGTTTAGGGAGTAGGATAATCACTGCTCTTGTTGCATAGTCTCCCATCCTGTCGGCTGCCACTGCTACCTCACTCATGGCGACTAGAGGCCATGTCACAAGATCCCCCAGCACCTTATAAAACGCCAGGTCCAACCCATCTGGCCCCGGAGACCTAGAGGACTTCAGAGCTCTGATGACCATCTGTATGTCCTCTGCCAACAGAGGTCTGTTTATTTTATTTATTTAGCAATGCTTATATATTACGTTTCACTGGGTCAAAGCGGTGTACATTCAGGTATGGTATTATATTCCCCTTGTCCCTGAAGGGTTCACAATCTACACGTTGTACTTGAGGCAACAGAGGGATAAGTGACTTTCCCAAGGCCACAAGGAGCACCTGTGGGATTAGAAACCCCTCTGGCCCGAAGTTGTTGTCCTCCAGCAGGATTCAAACCTCCAGCCCTTGGCAACTTGCCCCAACCACTAGGCCACTCCTCCCTATTTCATATAGTGCATTGTTCCTCACTAATCACTGGTATTCTAGGCCTCTCAAAAAAAGCTTCATGTTCCTCCTCTGCATGGGCCTCAGCCTGGTAAAGAGCCTGAAATAAGATTGTGAAACACCAGGCTATTTCTTTGTCCTTTATCAGGACCATCCCATCTTCCCACCAGAGGTGAGTAATGGTTGTTTTAACTTTTGCTGCCCAAACCAAATAGGCTAGTAGTTTTCCAGTTTTATTTCCCCATTTATGCAGTTTATATTTATAGATCCAAATGCTATGCATGGCCCTCTGCTGCAAGATTGCTTGTACTTTGTTCTTGCACTCCTGTAGCTGCAACCACACCTGCTCCGTCCCTCCCCACATATATATGGTACACATTGCCCGCAGATCATTAAGGTCCTGCTACAAAGCACTATTTTGGTTTTTTTGCTGTGCCATGGTATATCCTAGGATTTTGCCTAGAGCACGGCCTTAGACAACTCCCAGTACTTCACTGAACCTACATCCTCCACCTAATTTTCTGCTTCATAATCTAGCCAGGCTTTTCTAAGGAACTGTTGAAAATCAGGGCTTTGTGTCCAAACCAGGTTGAGCATACAAGGTTTATCACCTGTTTGTTCCCCTAAAAACGTCTGCACCTGTACCATAGAGTGGTTAGAGACTACCTGTGGGTGTATCTCTCCCCCAATTTTGGAAATAGCTGCTTCAACAGGAGTAGATAGTCTATATGACAGTGCACCTTATGGGGCCCTGAGTAAAGGGGATATTCTTTATCCAGGGTATGCAGGATGCACCACCCATCAATCAACTCAAGTTCAGTGCATAGCAGATTAATTCCCTAATGCTCCGATCCCCTAGGCACCAACCGGGGTGGCTGACAGTCAACTGTTGCATCTGCCACCATATTAAAATCACCACCCAACACTAACTGGCAATCGGTCTGGTCTGTCAGGTGTCCTATAAGATCCAAGAATAAGCTATGCTGATATGCATTAGGTGCATAAATGCTACCCAGCAATACTCTTTTCCTTTGCAGTTCCCTCCACACAAGCACATACCTCCCATCAGAGTTCCTACGTACATTAAACTTCCCCCACCCAATGCTTTTTGAGCTTGAGATGTACTGCAGTCAAATGGGTCTCTTGCAGCACACTATATCAGCCCCCAGGGTGCACAGGTATGTCAAGATACACTCATGCTTTACTGCTGAATGCGGACCCCCTACATTTAAAGCTGTGATTTTTACCTCAGCCAGCATCTCTATGTAGCACTGTTATCTCAGGCAAGATATTAGATATCAGACTCCTCCAGAGGCCCCCCAGCTTCACCCTCACAGGAGTAGTGAGAACCATAAGGGCTCCCCCAGTCCATTGTAAAACCGTCCCACTTCCCAACAATGTCCCAGGCAGCATGGTTTGGATCATGACCACCCCTATATCCCCTTCCCACCTTCCCTCTCCCCACAGCTGTCCCTACCCTTCCCTTCTCATTCCCCCATCCCTCCAGCCATACTCATACTCCCACCAGATACTCATCTTCCACTAATCATCCACTAACCCACCCCTGTTTCAATGTAGGCTGGTCCTGCCCATACCTTGGGCCTCACTCCATGTCTCCTAATCACACTCCCCGATCAGTTACTACAGTCATAGGGATCCTCTACCCCAGAAGCTTCTACCTTCCCATCACCAACCACTCAGACACAGAACACAGAGCCTCCCCTCCTCCCTCACACAACACAACAAGCTGCCATAAAACCAACCCTCATTACATGCTATCATGCCCACTTCTCACCCCAGTCCACTTCTGCTGCTCCACTGCATCCCATTTGCCTTCTCAGGTGCAGATGGTATGCAGTGGCAGATGGGTTGCAGGTGAAGATAGGCATAGAACCTGCGGTGCTGCATGCTCAAGTGCTACCAACCTCTCTTCCGACACTGAGCATGCAACACCGCAGGCTCTATGCCCATCATTAAAGTAAAAATACAAGTCTGTGGGCTCCTCTCCACATCACTCAAAGGGTTGAAAACATTCCAATTCCCAGTGTGACTCCACCAGAAAGGGGGGGGTGGAAAAGGGAGGACAACACAGCTCACATCACCTAGATTACAAAGTCTCCTTTTGTGCAGGAATGCTCCTTCTCTCCATCCACTAGGACCTTAGCCTCTCCAGGGACTCTTGACCTCACCGTCCACCTCCTGGCCCCAAGTGGCATTCCGATCCGCCAACTGGTGCTCCTCCTCCACTGTGTTAAAGAACAATGTTCTCCCCTCATGGGTTACACTCAGTATATGTGGAAAAAGTAATGCAAATAGCAACCCTTGTTTGAACAGCATACAACATACTGTGCAAATTCCTGCCATTTTGCCACCATGTGGCTGGAATAATCATTGAAAAGTAAATGATGCTGATTATTATAGTCCAGTGATGAGCCAGCGGAATTCTTTAATGATATGCTCCTTTTATGACCATATTAGGTATCGCCCAGTTACCACTCTGGGGCTCCTGCTTCCATCATCTTTCGTGACGATTCTGTGTGCCCTCTCACAGTGCCAAGCCTCCTCAGCCACTGGAGGACCCAGATGAGTGGGGAGCCATTCTAGAAAAAAAATGTATAAAGCTCCTTGGCTGGTACGCTTTCCGCCAGTCAAACCACCCAGAGATTATTCCCATGAGCTCAATTTTCTTATTCCGCTATCCTTTTCAAAAGTTGATTCTGTTCCCGGGTGAGTCTGTCAATACTGGCCCCCAATCTGCCCATAGTCTCCTCTTAGGCGGCCACTTTGGTTTCCACCTCTTCTACCTGCAGAAATAGTGATTCAATTTTTTTTTAATCTCATCAAAAGTTGATTTTAGCTTATTCAATTTAAGGTGGCTGCAACCACCCAAGAAATTTTGGCTGCGAGGTCACCTGCCCCAATTTGTGCCAGGTTATGCATGTCAGCAGCCATCTTGGCCTCTCTACGTCCCCTCAACTCTCATCCTTTCTTTAGAACCTTATGCGGCATGCCCCTCGATTGCTCAGCAGTGGTCTCCTTCTCCCTCATATACATGAGTTACCCGTGCCCAAATTGCTCATTTTGATGGTAGTATGTGCTGATCACTGCTGTTTTTTGAGGCTCGAGATGGGAGCTCATCCCTCACACATTGTCTCTCCAGCTGTGGATCACCAGAAATAATCTTCTACTGTGCTTCTATTAAGAATGCTTCCTGGATCTCTATTTGTATTAATTTTGAGAAATGTGTAGGAGAAACAGAAATGCATGTTACAAAATAGAATCTTGCTTCAATTATATATTTTATCAACATTACACAATCATATGCTAATTGAATTTTAAATTAATTTCTTTATTTCTCACCTGCCCTTTCTTTCTATAGGATGGACTGGGTGATAAACAGCAATTCAGCCATACAATCATGGTTGTAAAGTGAATAGTATATTAAAACAATAAAATCTATTATAATCTATAAAAGCTATTTTTTAAATTATTTCCATTCTTCAAGATGGAAAATGGATGAAGTTTTGATTTCAGTTATATAGTACACAATTCTCTTAGCTTTTATTGAAGGCAAAAGGAGTATTTTTGTGTTCTTAGACAAAGCTTTTTTCTGCCGTTTAGGTTTTTTTTCTCCTCTAGCCTTCAGCTTCAACGAGGAAGTCACTGCCTTCTCAGGTGTTAGATCCCTCCCTTTCCATCCTAGCTCCCACCAACCCCATGTGAGAATTCTTGCTATATAGGACAACTCACCCATTAGCTTGTTAGCAAAGATATCAGATTCTTTATTGGTTGGTAGGGAAAATCTAGGAAGCAAACAGTTCCACATTTGGATATCTACTAAAAGTAATCAATTTGATATCCTTGAAGGAGCTCTGATTAGGTTATTTTACAAAGGGAACACATTAAACGATATACTGCAGATGCATAATATCAGAATTTAGCAATGTAAAATAAGAGCTGTTTAGCAAGCTAGCAGGACTACACACAGGTACATAGAACACAGGTGTTAGAACACACATAAAAGAGGCTAGCTGCTTTTTCTCTGAGGAAAAGTTAGGGACTTTGGTAGATCTTTCTCATTTCCTTCAACAGGTACCACAGCTCCAACAACTGAACTATGGCTGGGAAGAATCATGTTGCCAAAGCTGTTCCCCCATTACAACTTCTGCCTCAGTCCAGATGGACAACCCAATCTCAGATGAGGGACGAGTTCCATGTGCACGATGCCTGCAAGCTGAAGCCCTCATAAAACAAGTGGAGGAGCTCAAAGAAGAGGTGATAAGGCTGAGAAGCATCCATGACAGTGAGAAATACATTGATGAGATGGTTCTTGAAGAGAATGAAAAGTTGGACATGAGTCACCAGAGCCTGCAGAACTGGCAATCAAATTCCTCCAGCACTCAAATTGAAGAACTAGTATGCAGCCCTGGAAATGGAGGAGATGAAAACATCCCAGTAATGGGAAGAACCAGAGCTCAAGTACCCAAAAGTTGCAGAATCAGTAACACAGGGAAACAAATGATAATGGTGGTTGGTGACTCTCTTCTGAGCGGTGCCGAGGCATCCATCTGCCAACCAGATTTGATGTCAGAGAGGTGTGCTGTCTGCCAGGTGCTAAAATCAGAGATGGTACAGAGAGATTTTCAAGACTCATCAAGCCTACTGACTATTATCCAATGATGCTCATCCATGTCAGCACAAATAATACTGCTAGATATCCCTCCGAGCATATCAAGCCCGACTTCATGGCTCTGGGAGAGAGGGTAAAGCAGATAGATGTACAGGTAGTATTCTCTTCAATTCTCCCTGTTGAGGGTAAAGACAGAGGCAGAGAAGCTTGCATCTTGGAGATGAATGCATGGTTGTATGGAAGGCATCATCAAGCTTGTTTTGGTTTCCTGGACCATGGAATGATTTTTCAAGGGCTGATGAGCAGTGTTGGTGTCCACCTATCCAAGAAGGTTCAAAGTGTCTTCCACAGCAGACTGACTAACCTACTGAAGAGGGCTTTAAACTAGATTCATTGGGGTAGGTAAAGAAAGCCTTCAGATAAGTAGAAGTCCTCAGGTGAGTGAAACATTTAATACATCTGTAGAAATGGGTGAAAAGGGCAATGTCTGGAAAACAGTGTGCATTAACGTCTGTAGTATGGGAAATACGATCCCAGATGTTGAGGCTTTAATGGAACAGGCTGACTTAGATTTAGTAGTGGTTACAGAGACATGGTTCATGGACATCCATGACTTGGATGTAATTATACCAGAGTATACTTTATTCAGGAAGCACAGGATAGGAAGAAGGGGAGAAAGAATGACACTGTATGTAAAAAAATCATATTAAAGCTACAGAATTACAGGGCGTACGAGGGCATGGGAAGTCTATTTGCATAGGTGTGATTATACAGATCTCCTTCACACACATAAGAAGTGGACAAAGATTTAATTGAAGACATTTGCAGTATTGCCATGAAAGAAGACATGCTACCGATAGGTAATTTCAATATGTTGAATGTTGATTAGTGCATCCTTGCTGCAATGTCATCTAGAAGGAGATCCTGGATTCTTTACAGGGGGAATTATTCCAGCAACTGCTAACAAAACCACTCATGAAGTGGATCTGGATCTGATAATTACACAATGGGGGAAAGTGTTTCTGATGTTATAGTTGGGGGATCATCTCACATCCAGTGATCACCAGATGATGTGGTTAAATATTAGGACTAGGGTGGATAAAGTCCATTCAAAAGCGAGGGTCTTAGAATTTAGGAAAACAAATTTTGCTAAGATGGAACAATACCTCAAGGAGTTGTTAGCGGTATGGGAACAGCTGGGGGATGTAGAAAAGCAATGGGAAAACCTGAAAGGGAATACTTTAAGAACAACAAACCTTTTCATTAGTAAAGAAAATAAATGTAAAAGGAAAAAGGAGGCCACTAAGGTTCTCAAAAGAAGTAGCTGAAAAGGTGTAGATGAAAAGGGAGGCTTTAATGAAGTACAAGAGATTACAGAAAGCAGAAGACAGGCATCTATATTTGGAAAAACTTAGAGAAGCTAATAAAGTAGTCAGGAAAGCAAAGATACTAAAAGAAGAAGAAATAGCCAATGCAATAAAATGGGATGAGAGCAGGAAGTGCAAAGGTGAAGGGAGGAATATGTAGAAGCTGATGAGGATAAAGCAGAAATGCTTAAATATTTTTTTGTGTTCACAGATGAAGGGCCAGGAGCAGGACCTCAGAAAACATCCACAAATAGAAATAGTAGTGAAGGGGATCTTGAATGATTTTCAGAACACTGTGTTCATGAGGAACTAGCTAAACTAAAAACAGATAAAGGGATGGGGAAGTTCTAGAGGCTCCACTGACTGACCTTTTCAATGCTTCTTTAGAGTCAGGAGTAGTCCCAGAGGACTCTTTGGTCAGCTCCCGTCTCAACTATTGCAACCTCCTCCTTGCCGGTCTTTCTCAGAGTCATCTCTCTCCTCTTCAATCTGTTCAGAACTCTGCTACGCAATTAATCTTCCGCCAGCCTTGATACACTCATATAACCCCTTTTCTCAAATCCAATTCAAACTTCTCCTTCTGACCTATAAATGCATTCACTCTACTGACCCCCAGTACCTTTCCTCTCTCCCTACACCCCTCCTCATGAACTCCACTCTTCCTCTGGCTTTCTTCTCTCTATGCCCTTTTCTTCCACTGCAAACTCAAAACTTTGATCTTTTCACCTTGCTACTCTTTATGCATGGAACAAACTTCCTGAATCTATACGTCAGGCCACATCTCTCCCCCTTTTCAAATCCATGCTAAAAGCTTGCCTCTTTGGATCCTAATTCCCTTGTTTTCCTTGTGTCTCCTTTCCCTAATTCAACCCCATGTTTCTCTTATATTGTACTGCCGGTCTTGATTAGATTGTAAGCTCTAACAAGCAGGGCCCCTCTTCTACTGTATATGTTCTTATACAGGGCTGTGTATGCCTTATAGCACTATATAAATGATTAATAGTAGTATTAGTAGGGAAAGGCGCATGTGGTCCCTTTACACAAAAGTGAAAGTAAGGATGAGGTTGAGAACTACAGGCCGGATAGTCTGACCTCTGTGGTGAGTAAATTATTGAAAATGCTGCTAAAACAAAGGATAGGGAGGTTTCTGGAGTCCAATGGATTGCAAGATCAGAGGTAGCATGGGTTTACTAGGCGACCAGAGAGCTGTATTGAGGGAAAGCCCTAGATGTTATGTACTTAGATTTCAGTATGGCCTTTGACACTGTTCCACAGAGATGACTTGCAGATAAATTGAGCATCCTAGGAATAGACCCTAAAGTGACTGACTGAGTTAAAATTGATTGAGCAGGAGGCTACAAAGCATAGAAGTAGATGGAGCTTACTCTGAGGAAAAGGATGTAACTAGTGGTGAGCCACAGGGATCTATCCTTGGTCCAATTCTTTTTAACGTTTTAGTTAGTGATATTTCAGAAGGGCTGTGGGGTAAGGTTTGCCTCTTTGCAGATGATACCAAAATCTGCAATAGAGTAGACACCCAGGAAGGAGTAGATAACATGAGAAGGGATCTCACTAAGTTTGATGAATGGTCAAGAATTTGGCAGCTGAGATTTAATGCAAAAAAATGCAGGGTCATGCATTTGGGCTGCAAAAATCCAAGGGAGCTGAACAGTATAGGGGGTGAGGTATTTCTGCACACAAAAGAAAAGCAGGACCTTGGGGTGATTGTTTCTGATGATCTTAAAGTAGCTAAACAGATAGAAAAGGTGACGGCAATAACCAGAAGAATGCTTGGGTGCACAGGGAGAGGAATTGCCAGTAGGAAGGAGGTGGTGACAGTGCCTCTGAATAAGTCTTTGGTGAGACCTCATTTGGAGTATTGTGTACAATTCTGGAGACCAGACCTTCAAAAGGATATAAACAGAATGGAGTTGGTGCGGATGGTGGCTACCATAATGGTCAGTGGACTTCGTCATAAGGTATATGGGGACAGACATAAAGATCTCAATATGTATACTTTAGAGGAAAAGCAGGAGAGAGGAGATATGATAGAGACTTTTAAATACTTCCATGGCATAAATGCACCAGAGGAGAGCCTCTTTCAATTGAAACACAGCTGTACAATAAGGAGAAATAAGATGAAATTGAAAGGGGACAGACATAGGAGTAATACGCAAAAATATTTCTTTTCTAAAAGAGCGGTAGATGCGTGGAACATTCTCCCAGTGGAGGTAGTAGAGACTAGGACAGTATGGGGGTCATTCTGACCTACAAATAGCTGGGATGTATGTCAGGATTGGACGTGCAACCCCGCTATTTGCAGGGACGCATTCTGGCGCCAGTGCTTCCTGCTCACACAGGTGAGCGCTGAACAGGGTGGGAGGGAGCAGGACGGAGGCAGAGAGTAGGCGGAGCAGGGGCAGGCTGCAGTTCCTGGACATACAGGCCTATTTTGATCAAGGCAGATGGATGTGGGACCTATTCCACCTCAAAGGTCGAATAAGTCCCATCCGAGGGAGTGATGCGGGCAGGCAGCACCCCCAGACCTATAAGGCAGCAGCAGGCGGGTCCTCATTACCCAATCCCGGCCCTGTCTGACCACACCGAGGGTCGGGCAGCAGGGAAAAGTGATCTTGTGTGCTGGTGGGCCTTGCATGCTCCTGCTATGTGTCCTGGTGCAATGGCAATGAGATGCAATGGCACCAGCATACAAACAGGACCACTAAGCCTGGGGAGACAGGCAGGAACTTGGATGTAGACCGGTGTAGAATGCTGATCATGCCGGCCCTGATTCTGCAACCACGGGCACATATAGCTCCTGCATTTGCAAAATTGGGTATATCTGGGGCTGTACATTTTCTGCATGTCCAGATGGGCCAGACATGCAGGGATTTGAATCAGCCTCCATGGAGGTCATTCTGACCTGCGAAAAGTGGGGATGTACATCCGGGTTGGATGTGCAATCCCTGCTATTCACAGGGACCATATTCTGGCACCGGAGTTCCCCACACACACAGAGCTGCTGTGTGGAGACCACTGGATGGGAGCAGGAAGGGGCTGGATGGAGGCAGAGTGTGGATAGAGTGGGGGCGGGCCGCAGCACCTGGACATACAGAGCCTATTCTGATCAGGGCCCTGTACGTCTGGTGGTAGGTAGATGGATGTGGGACTTATTCCACCTCAGAGGTGGAATAAGTCCCATCCGAGGGAACGATCTGAGCAGGCAGCCCCCCAGACCTACGGGGAAGCAGCAGGTGAGCCCTCACCACCCAATTCCAGTCCTGACTGACCCCACCGAGGATCCGGCAGTTGGAAAAAGTGATTTTGTGTGCTGGCAGGCCTTGCATGATCCTGATGTGTATCCCGGTGCCATGGTGACGGGACACCACTGCACCGGCACACAAGCAGGAGCAGTGATCAGGGGAGATGGGCAGGCACTTGGACGTTGACCGGTACGGAATACTGTTCACACCAGCCCATCCAAGTGCCCTGATTCTGCAACTGCAGGCACGTAGGGCTCCCGCAGTTGCAGAATCGGGTATATTGGGGGGCCATACATTTTCTGCAGGTCCGGATGGACCAGACGTACAGGGATCTGAATCGGCCTTCGCCTGAATTCCAGAAAGCATGGAACAAACATAGAAGATCTCTAAAGAAAAAAAGGGCAGATTGGATAGGCCATATGGTCTTTGTCTTCTGTCATGTTTCTCCGTTTCTATGCTTTGAAAGGGAAATATAGAATATGGCCTTTGAAAATTGATGCCTCCTCCTTTTCAGTAAATCCACATGAAAGATCTTTATACGGTGTGTTGATTCTAAAATTGCTAAAGATAGGATGCATGAGGCAATTACAGGCATCCTCAACTGCAATTTGTGATATGGTAGGTAATTTTACCTCAGAAGCTACCAATGCTATAAATGATGCATATTACTTCTTTTTTTTCTTTTATTTTTTGCTTACCTCATATGGTGTTCAACAATCAGTCCATCAGGGATCCAGAGTTAGCAGACAGTCCAAGATACATAACACAATCACCTAGGAAGATTATCTCTTGATGTTTGGTTTGACTTGATAGAAAATTAGCTGTAAAATATTTCTATTGGGAGGCAGTAGTCTTCTTATTTTCTACAAAAATGTTTATGTTTATTCGGCCCAAAGTCCTTTTGTTGGTTATTTTTCCAAGAATGGGTCATTTAATGAGACACTTGGAGATGAGGGGACATAATTTGTGTCCTCTTTTAGTCTGAGCCCCTGCCCACTGATGCATTCAGTGGCCTTCTGTAGTTTCCCAGTGCTTCCCAGATCTTCCCATAGGAATATAGGGCCCGATTTTGAATTAGGCAGGCTATGTGCCGCCGCAGTACATAGCCTGCCCACCGGCCCTCTTAACCTGGATTTTCACTTCCACACCAGTGGCAGCTACAGAGGCTATACTGGTAGCAGCAATTTTCAATGCTACCCGCATAGCCTCTGCACCTTAAAGATAGGCGAGGAAAAATCGTGCCTATCTTTAAGGCGCAGAGGGTTATGCAGGTAGCATCAAAAATTGCTGCTACCTGTGTGGCCCCTTGCTACACCCCGGACCACCTCTAACACGCCCCGATGCTATGCGGATAGCATTGGGCGCATTAGGGACGTAGCAGAGATTTTCAAAGTGAACTACCTATGTAGGTGCCCTTCGAAAATCCTGGATAAGGCCTTTACATGGGTAACTAAGGAAGTTACCCATGTAAAGGCCTTCGAAAATCAGGCCTGTAGAAAATAACTGCAGATAAAGCCATACAGCCTTTTCATTCTGAATATATCACTTCTGCTCTTTTTCTTATCACTAATATATCTAAAAGAATATCTTATCCCTACTGCAGAGAATCCAGGATCTTCCTACTTACAGCAGGGATGTCTCAGTCAACATCTGGAATTCTGAAATCACCTATCAATAGCACTTCCCCCTTCATAGCAATATTGTGCACGTCATCAATTAAATCTTTTTCCAATTCTGCCTGTGGAGGAGGTCGGTATATCACACCAGTATAAATAGGTGTTCTATTTCCTTTTTTCCCAGATTAAACCACAGTGCTTCTCCTTACCTCATAAGCCCTGCAATTCTGCTGCTTTAATATTATTTACATACAACGCCACTGCTCCTTGTTTCCTCTCTTTCTTGACTGGATTATAGACCAGAATAACTATATCCCAGTCATGATTTTTCATGAACTATGTCTCTGTGATTACCATGAAATGCAAGTCAGCCTCTTCCATTTCATCCTCTAGATCTAGAACCTTATTTTCACTACTATGGACATTAGTTATGCACAATTTTCCAATATGTCTCCATTTTAACACTTAAAAAAATTCATATGAACCAAGATGATGATGAAAACAACATAGCATTCTGCTTCTCTTCTTCATCCACTCGCTCTCTCTCCACCCTAACTCGTGTGAGGGCAGCAGCAAGCATAGCAGCAGTTGGTGCTGTGTTGTATGTGTCCTTGTGCATTCACAGACCTCAGTACTATTCATGGGGGTTACAGTCCAACAGGAAGTCTACACCGAAGGAAGGGGTGGAAACGACACATTGTGAAAAGTAGGAAACCATGATGCAGTGCCAGAGTGTTAGTAAGCACTGCAGCACGGTTTGAGGGTTATAGCCATCAGTGCAGCCCTGGAGAGGGGTGGCAGCTGCAGTAATGGGCACTCTCAGAAGGCGGGCACCCTAGGCAACTGCCTGGTTTGTCTAGTGGTAGCGCCGATCCTGTTCAAAACATTGACATTCAAGTAGTCTCCACTTATTTTAAAGGGGGGCAAGATATAGTCTACATTATGATTTCTTATATAGTTATATTGATTCCCTTTAAATCTGGCAGATTCTTCTTCAGTCACTATGAGCTCCTGCTGATCTTCTAGTCAGTTGGGAGAAGCCTTTGTGAAAACTTTGAGGTGGAATTCTCCTCAAAGCTAGATTAACTTTGACATATTAAAAAATCCTAAATAGATTTTAATTATTGTTGGGCCGATGCAGAAAGCTAGTGCAGGTTTTACGAGCCCATAATGCCATGTTTAAGCACATTTTACAATCCTTTAAATGCAGGAAATAGATGTAAACACCGACGGAAAAACTAGTGCCCAATTAACACTACATGTATTTAAATCTATTTAAATTAATCCTAATTATTTAAATATATCTTAATCAGTTGGGCTACACCCAATGCAGAGAGAGGCATAGAGAATTTCACAACCAGCCATAGCGCCAAAGTTTTTAGTACAGTAAAGCTCTAGCGTGTGCCCCAGCAGTATTTTGATGGCACCGGGTGCTTTTCCCGATGCCTAGATTATCTTCTCCTTAGATGATCAGGTATCGGGAAAGGTTCCCCGGTGCCATCAAAATACTGGCAAGGACCATGCCCGACAAAAAGAGTCCCCAGTGACACCGTTCCCCCTCCCCCAATAGTATTTTGATGGCATTGGGAAAAGACCCCGCTACCATCAAAACATGCAACAGAAAATAATCAATTGGTGGTCTAGCGGCTCTTGAAACCACTACCCCACAGTAAATGTGAAATCACCCCCAATTAAAATAAAATAAAGCTAAAATTGCCTTTAGGTCTAGTGGCCCCTGAAACTTCCATCCCCACCCAAAGTAAAAGTGAAATCACCCCCCATGCACAGAAAAATAAAGTAAAATTTACCTGGTGGTCTAGTGGCCCTTGAACCCGCCCATCTAAAAGTAAATGTGGTCCCTAAATTCAAGTACCCCCATAACAAATAGGCAGGACTGTTGCCTACATGCTCCTGCTCTGGTCTGCCATCTTGTAAACTGGTGCACCTGGCCACGCGCCGTGCATCCCAGAGCTAGACCACCAGGTGAATTTAACTTTATTTTTGCTGTTGGGTGGGAGTGGGGGTTTCAGGAGCTACTAGACCACCAGGTTTTCTTCTTAGTGGAGGGTGGGGGTACAGGGGCCGCTAGACCACCAGGTAATTACTTTTTGTTGGGGCACTGGCCCTTGACAGTGTTTTGATGGAATCAGGAGGGGCTTTTCACGATGCTGCAATCATCCCCGATGCCATCAGAACACTGTCAGGTGTGTGTGGGGGGGGGGGGGGAAATCGGGGCCGCTGGGCCACCAGGGATTCTCTTTTGTCGGGCACTGGCCCAATAGTATTTTGGTGGCATCGGGGGCTTTTCCCGATGCTGCGATCATCCCAGATGCCATCAAAATACTGTAGGGGCTGATATGCAAATTAGCCACACGGTGCCTGGAGAGCATGTCAAACTAGCGCAGACTTCTTGTGCACAAGTGTATTGGCTTGCTCTCCCAGTTTAATGCTGCGGTGGCTCATTTGCATGTGCACGGTTACCACGGCGGGATTTGCATACCCTATCCTTCCTACATCGCACGTTAAAATGTGTGCATTGTCAGGAACATTAAAATCGATCCAGCTTGGTCTAGTGCTGGCTTTCCGCATCGACCTGTTTATATGAAATTAGATTATGCATGTTTTTAAAGCCCCTGGATTTTTAGATAGGCGAGTAATAAACACAGATAATTAATACATACATACATACATAGCAAATGTGCAAAGAAGTTTCCAATAATCCTGCTACTATTAGGAAAGCAGAACCAAGCAGCAAAAAGGAAACTGTTACCTAGAGCGTTGGCTTTAAAGCAAGATAGTGCCCTGGAAACAATTGGATACCTGGTACTGTAAATGTTATCTGTCGCACTGAACTGAATTGATTATTTCTCTTTCAGAGAGCAGAATGAATTAATCTTTGGTAAAACATGCCTCTTAAGATACGTCAACAAATGTTAATGAACATTAAGTGCCACCACGGCCCTTTTATTTCTATGGGTGCAGCAGCCTTTAACGTGTTAATGTGCATTAATGCATGTTAACCTTTAGAATCAAAGTAAAAGTTTAGGCAAGGAAATTATGCACATTAAATGTTGTTCTTAAATTGTTATCTTGTGAAGTTTAACAAGACTACTATCATATAATGCATCTTTGATACCTAATGGTGAGAACAGCAGCCTGGAGACCAGAGAGAGACCAGAGACTGGATCTCCCTGGCACACCTTGTGGCCTGGGGTAAGTTAGTGAACTCTCCATTGTGTTGGGTACAAACCCACAGGCCGATGCTGAAATGCTTGCGTGCCCTTTGCACATGCTTAGCGTGACATTTACATACAACTACTGCCAACGACCAATGTAGAGAAAAGATTGACGTGTGTAAACTGTGCAGAAAGGAATGTGCACACAAGAGCACTATGCACATTCTAATGATACCCAAATGAACTGTGCATATTGAAATGAGATGCTAATGAGATCTTCGCCTGATACAGAGAAACACATAGAGGATTAGATGGCTGAGTGCAAAATTCAGTAACACCATTGTCCATACACCTGGACTGAGGTGAAGTAAAATTCTTGTGTGTGTAGGGAACGACAGTTTCGGCATGTGTACTAGTGAATAGTTATTCCTTCAGCATGAAAATCTTCAGCATTGATCTTTGGGCTCAAAAGTGAAAGTTTAGCATGAATAAAGGTCTTTTGCTTCTTATCCTTTAGTGGCTCTGCCATGCGATGTCATCCTCATGTGCATCCACTGGCACACTGCCATGGCATCCCATCGCTATGACACCAATATGCCATGCAGGAGTCCCGACTGCTGGCCAGCTCCTGCAGCGCACAGTTCCCCACTGTCTGACCCCTGATTGGGCTTCTCAAGGCCAGGATCGGACTTCGGGGAACCCCCTGCCCCCACTCACCTCCTGTCAGATCCTCACTGCTTTCGTGCGATCATCAGGGACGTCCAAACCGGACATCCATGCCCACTAAACGTGACTCAGAATGACAACTAAGTGTGTTAGCATGGGCCAGTTCAGTAAAATCACCAGTTCAGAAAAAATAACTTTACATGCAACTAGACTTCCCCCACTCTATTCTTGTGCTGCTGGACCTATTGCACCATTCTGCCTTCTGGATTGTGATCAAACTGAAGGGGCCCACAAATCCTACCCATAAGGTTTGGCAACCCCCAAAGCCCTATCGTTCCTCCATAAGAGTTAGGAGCCCTTATCACTCCTCCAGAAAAGTCAGGAGCCAGCATATGGCCCCCCTACCCCAAAAAAATGACTGCATCCTTCCTCTTTCGTGCCCCTCACGCCATGAACTCCCACAAATTATGCAAAAATTGGCATTTGAAAGGGAGTTTACATAGTACCACTTAGGCAGGGGTGTAGTTACCATTGAGTGAACCCAGAAAAAAGCTAGAAGTCAACCTCTGGTAGGGGCTGTCTGTAATGTTGAAATGGTTAAACATTTTGAAGGGGTAGAGGTGAGGGGCATAAACAGGGGCGGCTCAAGGCAATCTGCTGCCTGAGGCGAAGAATGAGATGCCCCCCCCCCCTGCTTAGAGGGGGCGGGGCTTTTTCAGAACTCCAATCAGGGACTGAACCACACCAAAAAGCTGCATACCCCCTGCTGGTATCCAGTGAATGCTTTTCTGAGCTAGGCAGCCCTTTCATTTTGGGCTGGTTAGCACAGGGCAATCTGATATTTAGAGCATAGCCTGTGCTACCTAACACATTCAAGTAATGCTGCCACATTCGGCATATCATCATTTTTTAATACTGGGCAATACAGCTAGCAGGTATTTTGTGGTATAATCGGGCTCAGATTTAGGAATAAGCATCATTTGAAGGCATCAAATACTTGGGCTTAACGGGATCCTGATTATACTTGCAAGAGGGCCATGTTCTATGATCTCTCGTACAAAAAATGCCTCTCCTCACTGCTTTCCCGTCCTGCTCATGGGTGCCAACAACTTAAAGTTTGCCCTGGTTTTCATATATAGTAACATAGTAAATGACCACACAACTCCAGCACAGCCCATCTAGTCTACCCAGTAATGTGTTCAAGATTGTAACTGCTCTTCCATGCAAGTTCCACCCTCTGTGCCTTTGCTTCAGGTTGCAGCTGTCGCTCTGTGCTGGTTACCTCCCTCTATGCCTTTTTGGAAATGTGAAACTCATTTAAGTTTTGCTTTGAGCAGAAATGTTCTATAATTTTGATTACTACTACTACTGCTTCTACTACTACCTAGCATTTGTATAGCGCTACAAGGCATACAAAGAGCTATACAGGCACATGCGAAAGACGGTCCCTGCTCATCAGAGTTTACAATCTAGTCCAGATAGACAGCCCAACAGCTGATGTCAAGGATATATCTAGGAGGAAGGTATGGAAACACATAGGAGACTAAGCAGATCAGGATCCAAAAGCAGCCTCGAAGAGGTGAGTTTTCAGCCTGGATTTGAAAAGGACCAGAGACACACAGACTCAGGTAATTTGTTCCAGGCATAAGGCGCAGCAAGGTGGAAGGATTGAAGGCTGGAGTTGGCAGTAGAAGAGACGGGCATAGATAGAAGGGATCTGCCAGAAGAGCGAAGTTCCCAGGAGGGGTGTAGGGAAAGATAAAAGAGGAAAGGTAGTGAGGAGCAGCACAATGAGAGCACTTATAGGTCAGTAGAAGTTTGAACTGGATATGGAAATGAATAGGGAGCCAACGAAGTGACTTGAGAACAGGGGTTATATGAACCTATTGAGACCGGTGGAAGGTTAGCCATGCAGCTGAGTTTTGAACAGATTGAAGGGGAAAGAGATGATTCAGAGGGAGATCAGCAAGGAGATTGCAATAGTCTAGACAGGATGTGACTAAAGAATGGATAAGTGTCTTAGTAGTGTGTGTAGAAAGGAAGGGGCAAAATTTGCCAAAGTTATAGAGAAAGAAGCGACAGGTTTTAGCTATCTGTTGGATGTCTGGGGAGAAAGAGAGAATAGAGTCAAAGATGGCCCAAAGTTGCAAGCTGAGGGAACAGGGAGGAGTGTAGGGGTCTATCCACAGAAACAGAGAAAGAAGGAAGGGAGGAGGTGGGTTTAGGGGGAAAGATAAGGAACTCAGTTGTGGCTGTGTTCAGTTTCAGACGGCAGTGAGACATCCAGACAGCAATGTTGGATAAACAGGCAGAAATCCGGACCTGGATTCCTGGAGAGATGTCAGGCACAGGAAGGTAGTTCTTAGAGTCATCAGCATAAAGATGGTACTGAAAACCATGGGAGGAAATAAGTGCACCAAGGGACCAAGTGTAGAGAGAGGAAAAAGGAGAGGTCCCAAGACAGAACCCTGAGGTACACCAACTGAGAGGGGATGGCAGAAGACGAGGATCCATCAACACATACATTAAAAGTGTGATGGGAGAGATAAGAAGAAAACCAGGACAGAACAGAGCCCCTAAATCCAAGTGAGGACAAGGTATCGAGAAGAAGGTGGTGATCAACAGTGTCAAAGACAACAGAAAGGTCAAGGAGGATGAGAATGGAGTAGAGGCAGGGGCGGCTCAAGGCAATCTGCTGTCTGAGGCGAAGGATGAGATCCCCCGCCCCCACCTCTGTAGAGGGGGGAGGGGCTTTTCAGAACTCCAATCAGGTACTGGACCAAACCAAAAAGCCGATTAGATTATATGGAGGAAATGCAAGATGTTTGCACACCAAGGAACTAAAAGAGAGCGAGAACCAACAGCACAGTTTATAGAACAAAATTATAACTCATTTTTATTTTGTTGTTATAAACCACGTTATGGTTCTTGCTTTTTCTTTTTTAACATATATTTTGCATCCACAGTGGGTGCAGAGCAGAACCAGGACATTCACCCATAGAACTCAATATCTTAAAAAAAAAAATCTGATTCTGATCATCTCACTATCAACAACAACCATTCTCCAGTACCAGGCATATTGTGAACTAATACAAAACCCTACAACAAAGAGCAAGCCTACCATACCATATCAGCACCAACTTCCAAAACTCAAATAAGGAGCCCATCCAAAAAAAGGTCCCTGAAACATCCCTACACCTATTTGAAAAGCTAAACAAGTCAAATTACTATACAGTATAGATCATTATGTACAAACTCCATGTTAACAGAACACCTGGGGGTCTGTTTACTAACTGGCGGTAGCAGACTCCGTGCGATATCGGAGCCACGGCCGCATTGAAATCAATGGGGCCACGGCTCTGATATCACAGGGAGTCCGCTACCACCAGTTAGTAAACAGACCCCTTGGTCTCAGTCACATACTTAGAACACAGACCCTCACCAAGTACAGAATAAGTAACCACAATCTAAATTAAAAATAAAAATATGTAGATAAAATTTAAACTAAAACCCCAAAAAGCCAGACTCCGCATGCAGTGCAGCATCAAATAAATAAGAGAAGCAGTTCCCCCATACTGTGTAAAATATAAAGATAGCACAAAGTCCAATCACTAAAATTAAATAAAATGATTTTTTCTACCTTTCTTGTTTGACCATTTTATTCTCTGATCAAGCTGGTCCCGATCCGAGGCTTCTGCTTTCCCGTCTTCTCTTAGCTCTCTTTCTGTGGTCTATGGTCCATCTGCCATTTCTTATCTCTTCTTTTGTTTTCTTCACTTCCTTCCATCAGCCCATTTCCATTTCCAGTAACCCTCCACAGTATCAGCCCCTTTCTAGTCCTCCTCTCCCAGTACCTTCCAATGTCAACCACCTTGCATTTCCACAACTGCCACTGGTGTCCATTCCCTTCCAGTCCCCCTCCTTCCCTACAATGTCCAGCCCCTTCTAGTCCAAATACCATCACAGGTATCAGCTCATGTCCTCTCTCAGTGCCACTCCCCCCAGTCAGCTCCCTTCCAGTCGCCCTACCCTCTGTCCATCTCCCTTCCAGTGCCATTCGCACATGTCAGCTCTCTTCCAGCCTCCTCCCCATTACCCAGCCACCTACCACTCCCATCCCCAAGTGTCAGCTCCCTTCCAGTCCCCCTTCAGTAGATCCCAGGTGTCAGCTCCATTCCAGCCCCCTCCTTCCCCCACCATATCAGCTCCTTTCCAGCCCCCTCCTTCCCCCGTGTCAGCTCCCTTCCTGTCCCCTCTTTCCCCTGGCAGACCCTCTCAGTATCCACTCCCTTCCAGTCCTATTCTCCCATCCCCCTGCCTCAGCCCATTTGTAGCCCTAGCCCCTAGTTAACTTCCAGGGTCAGCAGCATTTTCCTCCCCTCCCCCATTAGCCCATTTCCAGTCCCAGCCGATTTCCAATCCTATCCTCCTTATTAGCCCACTACAGTCCTAGCCCCCCAATCAGCCCATTACAAGTCCTAGCTCATTTCCAGTCCTAGCCCCTCCCATCAGCCCAT
The DNA here is from genome assembly GCA_033557465.1 of Ichthyophis bannanicus. NCBI lineage: Eukaryota > Metazoa > Chordata > Amphibia > Gymnophiona > Ichthyophiidae > Ichthyophis > Ichthyophis bannanicus. Next base: position 363,720,440 of record CM066032.1, on the reverse strand, counting down.
TTCCAGTCCTAGACCCCCCCATCAGCCCATTTCCAGTTCTAACTCCCTCCCGATCAGCCCATTATTATTTCCAGTGCTACCCCCCCCCCCCCACCCAGCCCATCCCAGCCCCAGACCTTCTGAAGGGAAATTGAAAACAGTGGCAGATTGAAGTGTCCTGAGGCCCAACCGCCTCCCCAGAAGAGCCCTGCCATTCTTTTCCCCCCGCGCTGGCTCAGCTTTGCAGAGCTGCAAATTGAGTGTTTACCTTTCCCGCGGCTCAGTTAAAGTTGAGCCCTCTGGCGCTGATGGGAAACAGGCATTTTCTGTCTCACGCAGACCTTTAAATACTTAAAGAGTATTAATGGACAAAGAAACCTCTTCCAAAGATGCGGAAGCTGTAAAACTAGAGGGCATAACATGTTGCTGCAAGGGGGTAAACTGAAAGGTAATGTCAGGAAATACTTTTTCACTGAAAGGGTGATGGATGCTTGGAATGCCCTCCTCATGGAAGTGGTAGGGGCAAACACAGTGACAGAATTCAAAATGGCATGGGACAGACACACTGGATCCTTTTATAGCAACAGGATAAAATCAAAATAAAACTTAACTATCTTTTATATCTGAACAAATAGGGGTGACCTACACAGAGCAGTGGCTATACCCCTAAAGAAAGGCATGGGGTGGGGTGACTTGCACGGAGCGGCAAGTGCACATACTCTTGCCGCCTTCCTGGGCAGACTAGATGGACCATATTAATTTTTATCTGCCATCATATACTATGTTATTATGCCACCCCGGTTATCAGAATTTATTGTTCATCTTTGAAAGCCCAGTTCTTTGCTGCCCTCCATAAGCTGCCACCCTAGGCGACCACCTAGTTTACCTAATGTTGGGGAGAAAAAGAAACAAAAATGCATTTCCATTTGTAGTGAGCAAAATGCAGAGAAATCAGAGATACACATTTCCCAATATGATATATTCAAACTAATAAATACAGAATAAAAATATATCTCCAGGAACAAGCAGGAATGTAGTCTTCACATATGGGTATCGTCGGTACCGACGGAGCCTGCGCGGGAATGCTCCCCAGCGTCCAATAGAACGCTTTTGGGAGCATTCCTCAGCATATGTGCGCTGCCTTCCCGCCTTTCCAACTGTCTCTCTTCAGTTCTTCGTTTTCCGCGGAGCCGACAGGATCTATTCCCAGTCACCGCAGAAAATTACGTCTTTAAATTGTTTTCTTGTGGTCGCGTTTCCCTACCGCACGACGCTTACCGGTACCGCCGGTTTCTTTCTTTTCTTTTTCAAAACAAAAAAAAATAAATTATACTTTAAACTGTTTCTCTTCAGAAACTTTTCTCCTTTGGTGCTAGGCGCCATTTTGGGCACTAGGCCCCATATTCCTAAAACATGAAAAAACCAACTAGTGGTTTTAAAAAATGTACTAAGTGTGGCGGTACCATTTCTGTCACTGACACCCATGATTGGTGTCTTAAATGTTTAGGGCCTGAACATTCTCCACCTGAATGTCTCTCCTGTATGGAGATGACTAGAAGATGAAGACAGAACTGGGCTGCAAAGCTCGGTACCCTCTTTTCTTCGGATGCCAGATCCATTGCATCGACATCGTCAAGGGCCTCCTCTTCCTCCCATGGATCTCAGGTAACTAAACATAAAAGCCAGTCTTCAAAGGGTAGCTCTCCTGCTAAGCATCAAGAGGCCATTAGCATTGCCCTTGAGGGAACCACACCGGCAAAACAGCCCCGGCAGGAGACTTCGGCTTCCAAAGCATTGATGGGGCTTCAGGATATTCTCGAGTCCCCAACCTCGCAAGAGCTACCTGTGCCATGCTCAGGGGTTCTGGACGTTTTTACTGGTACCGACACCCAGGCATCGGCAGCGTCGATAGACCAGAGGTTCCTCGCATCAAACGCAGCATCCCAGCTCTTCTCTCAGCTGCGGTACCGTTGGTCCAACGGGCACCGGTACCGACATCGACACTGATGCTGGTACCGACACCAGTACCGGTACTAGTACCAACGGTACCGGCCCCGGTGGGAATTCTTCACACGCCATCTCTGGCTGGAATCGACAGATCTGTACCTGATCAACTCGGTACCGACTTTGATCAATACCGGGACCGTGCTTTGCAGGAGCATCGAGGTCAGGAATACTTCGAATCCTCCGATTCCGAAGACTCTGACAATTCTGCTGATACTAGAGGGTTTTTCCCAGAAGATCCCTCTTCTTCCCAAAGCAGAATGTCACCTCCAGAGGACATGTCCTTTCAGGATTTTATCCGTGATATGGCCAAAGGTCTTTCAATCACAGTAGCTCCTGAAGAGGAACCCAGAGCAAAGGAATTGGAAATTCTCCAATATCCTAAAGCTCCTAAGGAGGCAGCCACTCTGCCTATCCATGAAATTCTGCATAACCTGATGCTCAGAATGTGGGAGACACCTCTGACTACTTCTTCTCATTCTAGGAGACTTGATACTATGTATCGAGTTCCACCATGTCCTGGATTTCAGAAAGCTCAGCTGCCACATCATTCTATGGTAGTGGAGTCAGCCATGCGTAGGATGAAAAGTGCAAAGAAGCATGCATCCAATCCTCCAGGTCGTGAATGCAGGACTCTGGACGCTTTTGGGCGCCAAACTTTTCAGGCTTCCATGCTTTCAGCTAGGATCAGTTCATATATTCTATATATGGGAATGTTCCTCAAGGAAGTCACAGGAGACTTGGAACTTATGAGCCCATTTCTCCCAGATGACAAGAGACAAGATTTTCTTGCTCTAGTTAAGCATGCTCAAGATGTATCCAAGTTTGTAAATCGTGCAACCTTTGACTGCTTCGAATGCATCAGCAGAACATCTGCTATTGCCATTGGTGCACGACGGATTGCCTGGCTGCAGGCATCAGATTTGGAGACTTGGGTACAGGACAAATTAGGCAACATTCCTTGCACGGGAGAGAATCTCTTCGGCAAGAACTGGCAGGAAAAGGCTAATGAGTTAGATGCTGACAATACTACTTTAGATAGATTGTCTAAATCTACAGCCACTCCAGCCAAAAAGAAGCCTTATAAAAAACCTTCTTTCAGCAAAAAGAGGAAATTTTATCCTTCCTATACCCAGCAGAGTCAAACTCAGGGTCAGGTTGCAGAAAAAGGGACAAGCTAGACAGCAAAAGAAGCCAAAAGGCCCGAGAGCCCAACCAGCTCTCCAGGTTCAGCCCCCTCAAGGGCTTTGACTCCTTCCTAGAGAGCAGGGCCGGCCCGTCCATTGAGCGAGAATGTTTTTTGCACCGGGCCCTGCGTTTCAGGGGGCCCCGCGCAAAAAACATTCTGATCCTAAAGTAAAATTTAAAAAAAAAAAAAGCTGTCTTCTCCCGCTGCTGGGGCCGCCGCGGCAGAATCGAGTGTGCCGCGGGGCCTCCCCTGCCCAGCAGAGCCTGCCCTCCCCCGTATCACCTCTCTCTTCGTAGCTGCAGTCAGACGCGCCGGCTTTCAGAGCGCGAGGGGAGAGTTTCTCCCTCGCTGCTCTGTTAAGCCCGTGGGGGCTGATGGGAAGTTCCCATCAGCCGTCGCGGGCTTAACAGAGCCGCGAAAGGGAAACTAGTCCCTTCGCGCTCTGAAAGCCGGTGCATGTGACTGCAGCTACGAAGAGAGGTGATACGGGGGAGGGCAGGCTCTGCTGGGCAGGGGGGGCCCCGCGGCACCCTCGATTCTGCTGCGGTGGCCCTGGCAGCGGGAGAAGACAGCTTTTTTTTTAAACTTTTCTCTGGGCTTGGCTGGGCTGGGCTGGGCGGGGGATTAGGAGTGGTGATGGGCTGGGGGGTTAGGAGTGGTGATGGGCTGGGGGGGTTAGGAGTGGTGATGGGCTATGGAGGGGCTATGGGGGGGGTTAGGAGTGGTGATGGGCTATGGGGGAGCTAAGTCTTTATATGGGATGATGGGATTAGGACTGGAAGTGGGTTGATGGGGGGTTAGGACTGGTAATGGGCTATGGGGGGGCTTAAACTAAAAATTGGGTGATGGGGAATTAGGACTGGAAATGGGATGGTGGGATTAGGACTGGGCGTGGGCTGATGGGGAGGTTAGGACTGGTAATGGGGTATGGGGGGCTTAAACTGAAAATTGGGTGATGGGGATTAGGACTGGGAGTGGGCTATGGGGGGCTAGGACTGGAAATGGGTTGGGGGGATTAAGACTGGAGGTGGGCTGATGGGGTTAGGACTGGTCATGGGCTGTGGGCTGTTGGGGGGGGGTTTAGGACTGGTAATGGGCTATGGGGGGGGCTAGGACTGGAAATGGGCTGATGGGGGGGTTTACATTGGAGGTGGGCTGATGGGGTTAAGACTGGTAATGGGCTATGGGGGGGTTAGGATGAATAATGGTCTATGGGGGGGGGGCTAGGACAGGAAATGGGCTGATGGGGAGGGGTTAGGACTTGAGGTGGGCTGATGGGGTTAGGACTGGTAATGGGCTGTGGGCTGATGGGGGATTAGGACTGGCAATGGGCTATGGGGGGCTGACTGGAAGTGGGCTGATGGGGGGTTAGGACTGGAAGTGGGTTGATGGGGGGGCTAGGACTGGTATTGGGTTGGGGGGTTGCTAGGACTGGAAATGGGCTGATGGGGGGCTAGGACTGGAAATGGGCTGATGCAGGGACTAGAAGGGAATGGATACTGGGTGAGGCTGGAACTAGAAGGGAGCTGATGTTGGGGGAGGATTAGAATGGGATGGGGCTGGGAGAGTAAAATGGAGAGGGGAAAAATATTTTGTGCGGGAGGGATAAAAAATCTACAATTGGCCGGGTATTGGGAGAGTAAGTGGGGATTGAGGATGGAGGGGTAAAATTTGAGTTGATGAAATAGGAATGAGGAAAGAGCAAAAGGAGAAAGATTAGTATGTTAAAGCAGATGTAGAGAGAGAGAATGGAAAAAAACTAGAAGAGAGAAGAAAGGACAAATGGACAGCAGATGATGGAGAGTTAGCAGAAAACATGAAGAAACCAGAAGAAAGTGGCTGGAGGAATTGCAACTGAAAAAAAATGCAGAAAAGGTAGAAAGATATCTCTTTATTTTGAATTTATTACCTGGAATATGAAAGCTCTGGGAAATGTGCATCATTAACGTCTGCGCTTTGTTTGGTACAAGAGGAAATTAATTTATAGTTTTATTTCTACAGTGTTGTTGTACATTCCAAGTTTGGCTTTTGGGGTTCCCAGTTTAATTATTGCCTTCCTGTTTCTAAATTGTGATTCCTTGTTTGGTGATGGTCTATGTTCTGCATGTCTTTATCTTTATCTTTATCTTTATTCAGTGTGCTTGATATACCGCCTAATACCAAAGTGTTAAGGCGGTGTACAATAAAACAAAATGGCACTGCTTAAAGGAAACAGAAGGAGAACGCCAGTATTGTGACAGGAAAGAAAAGAAAAACAAGAAAAGAGAAAGAGACAGAAAAGAGTCGAACAAACAACAAATAAAACAATTGGACTGACAATACATTAAGACAAACTTTGGACAACCAAAATGGGACGGAGGCGGGGAAGGAATGGAAGTGGGAAGAAAGGGAAGGGGGAGGGTGACAGGAATAAAGAACAGAGGTGCGCTGATAGGAGAAATGACAAACTAACTAGGGTAACCGGAAGACAGACTAGTTATGGTAACTAATAAGGGTAGGAGGTAAGGTTCATTAGTGGGAGGGATGTTAGCTAGCTAGGGGTAACTGGGGGGAAGGGAAGGTCAAAGGCCTGGCAAAAAAGATAGGTCTTAAGGAGTGTTTTAAAGTCAGAAAAAGACGATTCGATCCGTAAAGGGAGCGTGAGGGAATTCCACAAAGCGGGTGCAACAAAGAAAAAAGCAGCGTGTCGGGTTAATTCAAGGCGGGCCTGAGTGGGGGAGGGTAAGAAGAGCCGGTTTCCGTGCGCGGAGCGGAGCAGACGAGGAGTGGGTTGAAGAAAGATGAGGTCAGAAAGATACTGAGGGGTGCTGGTGTGAAGGGCCCTGTGAGTGATGATGAGGAGCTTATAGACGAAACGGACCTTGATAGGAAGCCAATGAAGTGAGATAAGGCAGGGAGTGATATGATCCCGGTGGGATGTGAAGGTGATAAGGCGCGCTGCAGTGTTCTGTATCAGTTGTAGCCTACGGAGTTGGTACTGGGGGAGACCTGCAAGGAGAGAGTTACAATAATCGATCCGAGTGATCACCAGGGACAGAACCAGGGTTGTGAGAGAGGCAAGAGGAAGAAATGAACGTACAGCCCGGATCCTACGAAGGTGATAGAATGAACTACGCACGACAGTAGAGATGTGATGGTGGAAAGAAAGGGCAGAGTCCAGTGTTACGCCTAAATAACGGAGAGTGGGGACCAAAGGTATGGATGATTGAGACATAGAGGGTGCTAAATTGGGGGAGGGGACACCAAAGGTAAACCAGATGGCAGCAGACTTAGAAGGGTTGACAACGAGAAAATTAGCACGGAACCAGTCAGCAATAGAAGTAAGGCAGTCATTGAGGGGCGAAAGATCTGGGGTCAGAGAGGACGTATGGTGAACCAAGAGGATGTCATCGGCAAAAAGGTAGACAGACAGGCCGGATTGTTGTATGATAAGAGCAAGGGGGGCCAGAAAGATATTGAACAAAAGCGGGTCGAGAATTGAGCCTTGTGGGACACCACAGTGCAAGGGGAAGGAGGGAGAGGAGGAAGAGCCTGCGTGCACTGCGAAAGAACGGGAAGAGAGAAAGGAGTGGAACCAGCGGTATACCGTGCCCCTTATACCAAGGTCAGATAAGCGGGAAAGGAGAGTGCAATGGTCAATGACATCGAAGGCTGCGGAAAGATCCAATGAGACAGCAATGGCAATGTCACCCCTTTCGTGTGACCGGTGTAGCTCGTTGAGAAGGGCTATGATGATGGTTTCGGTACTATGACCAGGTCTGAACCCGGATTGCTGGGGGTGAAGGGAAGTGGTAGCCTCGAGGTGTGCGGAAAGTTGGTGGAAGACTATCTTCTCGAGGACCTTAGAAAGAAAAGGGAGGTTAGAGACCGGTCGCCAATTGGCAGGGACAGCGGGATCAAGTGTGGGTTTTTTCAGAATAGGGCGAACCAGTGCATGCTTCCAGGGGGAAGGGAAACAGCCGGATGAGAGACAGGAGTTTACAATAGTGAGAACATAGGGAAGGAGAGAAAGAGTGGGATCCAGGAGCCAGGAGGGGGGCAGAGGGTCGAGCGAACAGGAAGTTTTGTGAGAAGTTGAGACAATAACAGAAAGCTCGGTAGAAGTAACAGGGCGAAATGTATGCCAAGTATGGATGTGAATATGAGTGGACGGTGGAGAGTAACAGACAAGGGAAACATCTGGAATGTTGGGCGGAGATAAAGGCGGCGGACAGGTGACAAAGGTAGAGCGAAGGGTCAGAATCTTGGTAGAAAAGAAGGATGCAAGTGTTATGGGGCTAGGAGCGGCAGGTGGGAAGGGGAGGGAGGAAGAAGTAGAAGCTGAGGAAAGAACATTCAGAACCTGGTAAAGTTGCCGTGAAGAGTTGGAAGATTTGGCAACCAGATTAGAGTAAAAGGATTTCTTCGCAATAGATATCATGGAATAGTATAGCTTGTGGGCGCTACGAAAGGCAGAAAGAGAGACAGCGGAAGGGCGCTTGCGCCAAAGCCGTGATGCACGGCAGAGGTGAGAGCGCTGCAGGTAGAGACCTGAATGGAACCAGGGGTGATGGGAAGGAGGACGGCAAATAACGGGTCGAAAAGGCGCAATAGAGTCAAGGGTAGAAGACAAAGAAGAAAACCAGAGGGACGCCTGCTGGTCGGCAGAAAGGGTAGAGAAATCGGGGGGGGGGGGGGGAAATAGACTCCGCAGGAGGAAAGAGCTGGATAGTGGCAGGAGTGAGATGTCGTCTCAGGCACTGAGAGGGGGGAAGGGGAGCTGGAGAAGAGGCAGAGGAACAAGGAAGAGGGACAGAAAAAAGGATACAGACGTGGTCGGACCAGGGAAGGGGTAGGGAGGTGAGGTGACATGGCGAAAACGGGGATGAATCGGGAGACAGAATTAGGTCGAGGGTGTGACCAGAAGTGTGAGTGGGAAAAGCCACATGTTGGATAAAGGAGAGGTCAGCAAACAGAGCTGCAAGAGCCTTGCCGCGCTGTTTCGTTGGAGAGGTAAGATGAGCATTGAAGTCCCCTAGGATAACCAGGTGAGGGGACAGCAAAACAGTTTCTGAAAGAGATAGGAGAAGAGAATCCCAGGCGTCGGTCGATAAAGAGGGTGGGGCATATAATAAAAGAAAATAAACTGGAGGGGAGGAGGAGGAGCGGAAAAGAAGAGATTCAGAATATCGAGGGGGAGGGGAAATCAGGGAAAGAGAGAAAGATGACCGGTGAATGACAGCTACACCACCCCCAGTGCGGCGTAGCCGAGGGGTGTGAAAACCGGTGTAGCCGGGGGGAAGACACCGATGTAAGAGGCCGTCCTCGCCCTCACGGAGCCAAGACTCCGTGAGGAAGAGAGCATCGAGTGAGTGATGAGTGATGAGATCATAAATCAGATGCGTCTTGGAGCGAAGAGAGCGACAATTAAGAAGAGCCAGAGAGACCTTCGGGTAGGGTGCATGAAACGTAGTGGACGAGGACGAGCAGGAAGAGGGGAGAAGGGGGGGGGGAGGGGGAAGGGGGGGATGGAAGAGGAGAACTTGACCGGCAATGAAGGAGGTTGTGAGGATTGCGAGAGAGCAGGCCGCTAGACGGAAAAGAGGAGGACAAGGGGGGACGATGACCCCACCAGACCGGAATAGCGGCAATTAGGCAGGAGCTGCACGAAGTAGACAAAAGTAAAGGTAGTGCGGATAACGGTAACGACAGAGGGAAGGCCAAAGAGGCCTGAGGACCGGTGTAAGAAGTGAACGGAAGTAAAGTCAGGATCAATGGAACGCAGAGGAAGCCGGTGAACAGGGGCAAGACAGACATAGGTAGTGCAAAGCAGCCGGCAGATGGACTCGGCTGGCCAGCGCCCCCGTCGCCGCCCCAAGGAGCTCGCCCAAGGAGCACGTCGTGCTCCTTGTGCGCGCTCCTTCGGCGCGCGCCCCCGCGGTGCAGGACGCCGCGGGATGAAGCTTTATAGGATGCAGGATACCTGGGAGCCTACGTAGACGTGCTCTACACGCCACGTCACAGTCGGGAGGCGGGGTTTCAGCGGGAACACACAGCAAGGATAAAATCTACAAGGAGCAAAGCACAGACAGGTAGTATGCAGCAGTATACAGTGGTATGAAGCAATTAACAATAAGCAGCACTAGCGGGACGCCGCGGGATGAAGCTTTATAGGATGCAGGATACCTGGGAGCCTACGTAGACGTGCTCTACACGCCACGTCACAGTCGGGAGGCGGGGTTTCAGCGGGAACACACAGCAAGGATAAAATCTACAAAGAGCAAAGCACAGACAGGTGGTATGCAGCAGTATACAGTGGTATGAAGCAATTAACAATAAGCAGCACTAGCGGGACGCCGCGGGATGAAGCTTTATAGGATGCAGGATACCTGGGAGCCTACGTAGACGTGCTCTACACGCCACGTCACAGTCGGGAGGCGGGGTTTCAGCGGGAACACACAGCAAGGATAAAATCTACAAAGAGCAAAGCACAGACAGGTAGTATGCAGCAGTATACAGTGGTATGAAGCAATTAACAATAAGCAGCACTAGCGGGACGCCGCGGGATGAAGCTTTATAGGATGCAGGATACCTGGGAGCCTACGTAGACGTGCTCTACACGCCACGTCACAGTCGGGAGGTGGGGTTTCAGCGGGAACACACAGCAAGGATAAAATCTACAAAGAGCAAAGCACAGACAGGTAGTATGCAGCAGTATACAGTGGTATGAAGCAATTAACAATAAGCAGCACTAGCGGGACGCCGCGGGTTGAAGCTTTATAGGATGCAGGATACCTGGGAGCCTACGTAGACGTGCTCTACACGCCACATCACAGTCGGGAGGCGGGGTTTCAGCGGGAACACACAGCAAGGATAAAATCTACAAAGAGCAAAGCACAGACAGGTAGTATGCAGCAGTATACAGTGGTATGAAGCAATTAACAATAAGCAGCACTAGCGGGACGCCGCGGGATGAAGCTTTATAGGATGCAGGATACCTGGGAGCCTACGTAGACGTGCTCTACACGCCATGTCACAGTCGGGAGGCGGGGTTTCAGCGGGAACACACAGCAAGGATAAAATCTACAAAGAGCAAAGCACAGACAGGTAGTATGCAGCAGTATACAGTGGTATGAAGCAATTAACAATAAGCAGCACTAGCGGGACGCCGCGGGTTGAAGCTTTATAGGATGCAGGATACCTGGGAGCCTACGTAGACGTGCTCTACACGCCACATCACAGTCGGGAGGCGGGGTTTCAGCGGGAACACACAGCAAGGATAAAATCTACAAAGAGCAAAGCACAGACAGGTAGTATGCAGCAGTATACAGTGGTATGAAGCAATTAACAATAAGCAGCACTAGCGGGACGCCGCGGGATGAAGCTTTATAGGATGCAGGATACCTGGGAGCCTACGTAGACGTGCTCTACACGCCACGTCACAGTCGGGAGGCGGGGGTTTCAGCGGGAACACACAGCAAGGATAAAATCTACAAAGAGCAAAGCACAGACAGGTAGTATGCAGCAGTATACAGTGGTATGAAGCAATTAACAATAAGCAGCACTAGCGGGACGTTGCGGGATGAAGCTTTATAGGATGCAGGATACCTGGGAGCCTACGTAGACGTGCTCTACACGCCACGTCACAGTCGGGAGGCGGGGTTTCAGCGGGAACACACAGCAAGGATAAAATCTGGGAGCCTACGTAGACGTGCTCTACACGCCACGTCACAGTCGGGAGGCGGGGTTTCAGCGGGAACACACAGCAACTGTAACTGAGCTGAGGTATTCTGTTTATGTAATTCCTATTAGACATTGCCACTTGTTCTCTTACCCCAGTAGGTCATGTATTGTTCTCTGAAATGTATTGGTTTAATATTTGCAGTGTTGCCTTTTGATAGGTAGGGTATGGTGCTTTGTGAGTCCTGGTAGTGCTGTTAGGATACGGCGGGTTTGCTATGGGTTCTAAATGGGCAGTGTTTGTAGTAGTTCCTAATGTGCCTGGCGGTTGGCACTGGATTATAGTAATGTAGAAATCTTTTAGTCTGTCTTTATCCATACACTCATTAAGAGACATGTTTACTAAAAGTTAGTGTATGTTAGCATTATGCAAATATTTATGCAAATAAGGCCACTTATGCAAATGAGACTCCACACCGAGTCTCCGCACATGGCCCCACACCCCCCTTGGGCCGCCCCTGCTAGAGAGCTTTGCCTTCCTTCCTCTGAGGGGTCACCAACCCCCCAATATCCCGGGCAGGTTATGCCACTTTGCCAACAGATGGCATCAGATACCAGCAGAAGATTGGACTTTGTCTATTGTAGGAGAGGGGTACAAGCTTCATTTCCACAGCATGACCCCTCCTACAATTCTAAAGCAATTCAATTCTTAAACCTCCGCAGACAATCTGCTAGATCATGAGGTTTCGACACTTCTTGCCCAAGGGGCAATAGAGGAGGTACCCATTCTTCAATGGGGCGCAGGGTTCTACTCTCCTTATTTTCTTATTCCAAAGAAAACAGGAGGACACAGACCCATTTTGGTCCTCAGAGAATTGAACAAATACCTGTTTCGAGAGAAGTTCAAAATGATTTCTCTAGGAACTCTTCTGCCATACCTTCAAAGCCAGGATTTGCTTTGCTCTCTAGACTTAAAGGATGCATACACTCACATTCTCATCCATCCAGATCACAGGAAATTCTTACAATTCCTTTTCAGGGGAAGACATTTCCAGTACAGGATTCTTCCCTTTGGTCTGGCTTCAGCACCAAGGGTATTCACAAAATGCATGGCAGTAGTAGCTGCATTTCTACGAATCCTGGGGATATTTGTCTTCCCTTACTTAGACGACTGGCTCATTCGAGCCCCTACAGTTGCAGAGGCCAGCACTACACTGTCCCGTACAATGTGAATTCTCCAATACTTGGGATTGGTAATAAACTTCCCAAAATCCCAACTTGTTCCTTCCCAATGCCTGGAATTCATAGGAGCCTGTCTAGATACCAGACAGGCAAAGGCTTTCCTTCCACAGGCCCGGTGTCTTCACATAATGCAACTAGCTTCTCAAGCAGCAGGCAAATCCTCCCTCACTGCTCGAGAGCTACTACAGTTACTGGGACATATGGCATCCACAGTTCATCTAGTCCCATATGCTCGCCTCCACATGCGAGCAGCTCAGTGGACCCTATCCACACAGTGGACACAGGCCACAGGTCATTTGTCGGACAAAATAATGAACTCTCAACGACTAATTTTGTCTCTTCAATGGTGGCAATCACTAGAAAACCTGACAGTGGGGTCTCCTTTTCATCAACCCTTTTTTCAGGCCACCCTAACAACAGATGCATCACAGGTTGGTTAGGGAGCACACCTGAATCATCTCTCTACCCAGGGAACCTGGACTTCACAGGAGGCCGGTTTACACATAAACCTCCTGGAATTAAGAGCAATCTATTTAGCTCTTCGAGTATTCCACGCCCAGCTCAGCTACAAGACAGTCCTAGTCCAGACAAACAAACAATCAAGTAGCCATGTTCTATGTGAACAAGCAGGGCAGAACAGGCTCTCTGTCGTTATGCAACAAAGCTTTACGACTGTGGGCCCTCGCCAGAGAGTATCAAATTCACATTCTAGTGGTATATCTTCCAGGCATTCAAAACCTTTGAGCAGACAAACTCAGTCGAGTACTGCTGCCTCACGAGTGGTCCCTCCACCTAGACCAGGTGGCAAAGATATTTCATCTCTGGGGCACTCCAGACATAGACCTCTTTGCAAGTCCACTGAATGCCAAACTTCCCCGGTTCTGTTCCAGGATTCCGGCTCACAATTGTCAGGCAAGGGATGCCTTCCTCCTTCACTGGGGTCAGGACTTTCTTTACGCCTTCCCACCCATTCCCCTCATCCCCAAAACTCTTCAAGCTTCAGAGAGACAGGGGTCTCATGACTCTCATAGCACCATGATGGCCACGCCAAACGTGGTATCCCCTGCTCCTACATCTCTCTCAAGCGGCACCTCTGGAGTTAGGGCATGCTCCAGATCTCCTTTCCCAAGAGAATGGGATGCTATGGCACCCGAATCCCCAGTCCCTGCACCTCACGGCCTGGCTGCTGAAGGCTTAGACCTCCAGGATCTCAACCTGTCCCAACAGGTAAAAGATATCCTTCGGGCTTCTAGGAAACTTTCCACAAGAAGACCTTATGCCTTCAAGTGGAAATGTTTTACTATATGGTGCTCCAGGAAGGGATTAAACCCCCTTGTCATACCCCTAGAATCGATACTAGAGTATCTCCTTCACTTATCGAATTCTGGTCTAAAGACCAACTTGGTAAGAGTCCATCTTAGTGCAATTGCAGCTTCTTATAAGCCTCTGAATGGACAACCAATTTCCTCTCATCCACTCATATCAAGATTTATGAGAGGCCTTCTATTAACCAAACCTCCCATCAAGCCACCACCGGTGGCATGGGATCTAAATCTAGTTCTTGGGCAGCTCATGAAGCTGCCTTTTGAGCCTTTGGCCATGACAGCCCTTAGGTTTTTGACCTGGAAGGTCATCTTCCTAATTGCAATCACCTCTGCACGTCGCTGATCCTCCTTATACTAGGTTTCATCATGATAAGGTTGTTCTTAGAACTCATCCACACTTTATGCCAAAGGTGGTTTCCCCTTTTCATTTAAATCAATCAATTTATCTTCCTGTATTCTTTCCGAGGCCTCACGCCTCTAATGCAGAAAGAAACCTTCATACTTTGGATTGTAAAAGGGCCTTAGCCTTTTAAATATAAAGAACACAGCAACATAGAAAGTCCTCACAACTTTTTATAGCTTTTGACCCTAGTCATTTGGGACTTCCAGTCTCCAAAAGAACTTTATCTAAATGCATATCCTTTGCTTATGAGAGTAAGGGTCTTCCTCTTCAGGACCATGTCACAGCTCATGACGCAAGAGCCATGGCAGCTTCTATGGCTAATCTCCACTCTGTGTCTATCGATGACATTTGTCGAGCAGCCACCTGGGCTTCGGTACACACCTTCACAGCCCACTACTGCCTGGATAAAGCCTCCCGTCGGGATGCCTTCTTTGGCCAAGCTGTTCTTCGAATTTCTTTCAGACCTAATTCAACTCCTACCCACCAACCCTGATGGAATGCCAGAGATCCATGGGAGGAAGGATGCCTATCTTCTGGGGTGGCACCTTCCTGGAGCTATCTCCCTGGCATCTTCAGCTAGGGAGTCCCCATATGTGAAGACTACATTCCTGCTTGTTCCTGGAGATAGCGTAGTTACTCACCTGTAACAGGTGATCTCCGGGAACAGCAGGAATTTAGTCTTCACAACCCACCCACCTCCCCTAGGAGTTGTCTCTCTATCTCTTGTCTCTTTCCTCTCTCCCTCTATCCTTTCACTCAGCTACAAACTTAACTGAAGAGGGACAGTTGGAAAGGTGGGAAGGCAGCATGCATGTGCTGAGGGATGCTCCCAAAAGCGTTCCTATTGGACGCTGGGGAGCATTCCCGCGAAGGCTCCGTCGGTACCGATGATACCCATATGTGAAGACTAAAGTCCTGCTGTTCCCGGAGATCACCTGTTACAGGTGAGTAACTATGCTTTTTGACTACCTTTGTTGCCTGAGTATTTTATTGTCCCATTCACTTTGGTCCCAGTGCCTCTCTCTTCTGCTTTCCTCTGTTTCTTACTTTATCTAGGATCTGGTGTCCAGTTGTCATTTTTCCTGTCGTCCTGTCTTCTTACTTTCCTCCTCTATATCTGTCTAACAATGATCTTCCTTTCCCTTTCAGCTTTTTCTTCCATTTCTTTTCTGCCTCTCCAACCACTCAAATTTAACCCTCCTTCACACTCCTGACCCCAGTCTCCCTCTATTCACATTTTACTACTTATCAACTTTCCATCTCCTCCTCTCACCTCCTTCCCCGCGCTTACCCTCTCTCCAGCTCTCCCATTTTCCACTTGTATTGCTTCGTCTCTTCTTTCATATACTCTCAATTACATCATTTCTACCATTTTTACTCATATCCACCTTAGTCCTCATATACTTTTTCTCACCACCTCGCCGGTGATCTGTAGCTTAAATTAAAGCAAAGCTGGTGCAGAGCCTTCCCACCTCAATGAAGGACCCCGTGTAGCTTTGTCCCGCTCCCAAAGGAAGTTACATGTAACTTACTTTGGGGGCGGAACGAAGCTGCACGGAATCCTTCAAGAGGCGGTAAAGCTCTGCACCAGCTTCGCTTTAATTTAAGTTACAGATCACCCGCACAGCTGTGGTTCTAAGAGGCAGGAGCTGCGGCTGCAGGAAGAGGAGAAAGTGAGTTTGCCACTGTCGAAAAGTGTACTCGGCAGCAGCAGCAACTTGTGCACTTGTTGTTTTTTTTTTTAAACTTTTGAAGGTAAAGTGAGGCGGCTGTTTTGGGGCATTTTTTGCCACTTGAGGCAGCCGCCTCACTTTGCCTCATTATAGAGCCGCCCCTAAGTAGAGGCCTCTAGATTTGGCAAGGAACAAGTTGCTGGAGACTTTGGCAAGACCCATTTCTGCAGAACGTAGAATGAAAACCAGATTTCAGTGGTTCCAAAAAGTCTGGAGTGAAAGAAAGAAAGTCAAGACAGTGGCGGTGAACCACTCATTCAAGTAGTTTTGAAGTAATGGGGAGGAGAGAGATAGGTCAAGAACTAGAAGGACAGGTAAGATCTAGTGAAATCTTCTTAAGGAGAGGTAACCACAGCATATTTGAAGGCCACAGGAACAGTTGCAGTGGAAAATGATAGGTTAAGGATATGACAGATGGAAGAGAAAGAGCTTAGTAGATGGGTGGGGATGGGATTATAGGAACAGTCAGTTATTTCCATCCGCTGTATAAAGATCCCCTGTGTTTATCCCATGCCTTTTTGAATTCTCTCACTGTTTTCAGGCATCCTCCACCCTTTCCATGAAAAAGTGTTTCCCGATGTTGCATTTAAGTTTACCTCCATACAACTTCATTTCATGTCCTCTAGTTTTATAGCTTTTTCATCTTTGGAAAAGGTTTGTTTGTTCAATACTGTACAAGCTTTTAAATGGCTGTATAATTTCTCCCCAGCTCTCCTTTCCTCTAAGTCCACTCAAGAGCTGCAAATAACATATGTCATTAACAAAATTTTAGATTTATATGACTTGTAAATTAGATATCACATCACAATAACTGTGTTAACATGATATTGAAACAAATGGCATTTCTGTATGTAAGATTTTACAAAAATGTATTTCTAAATTAGTGAAGTCCAAACAAGAATATTTTAAGTATGTTAGGAACATAAAACCTCTTTCATTCTTGTTGAGCATCTCATTGATCTCACAAAGACAAAATATAGAAAGCAAACACAGGTAACAATCTTGCTCCAAAAAGTGATATTTATTTATTTAGCTATATTTACTGTATATACCGCTTTTCACCAGGTCAAAGCGGTTTCCAGAGAACAGAACATTTTATATTGAACGTTTGTTATACAAGTAAACTGATATCCAAAAGAAATATACAGCTCATGTTCTATGTATATTCTTAGCTGGCCATTGTAGATCTCTGAGTGGGATGTGAGCTTGTTTCCACTACTACTAATACTGAGCATTTGTATAGCACTATAAGATTTACACAACACTGCACAGACACATGTAAAAGATGGTCCCTGCTCATCAGAGCTTACAATCTAGTCCGAGGTCTCTCATGAGCTGCAGCTGGAAGTGCATGTCCTGAGACTCCATACTCTAGCATGACTCGGTGCCGCAGATTTTGCACAGGGCTGCTACAAGGGTATTGGATGTCCTTCGCATTCCTTGAGCCTCATACAACCCTCCCCCCCCTCCCTGAGTGTTTGTTAATTAGACCCCACATTCATGATCATCCCAGCACACCCCTCCCACAACAATCCTATAAAAATGTATACTTGAACATCATTGGCCCAAAATTCAGCAGCAGTGGCTAGCATGATTACAATGCATAGCCATCGCTGCTGAACATTAGAAACATAGAAATCTGTTGACAGAAAAAGACCACATGGCCTATCTAGTCTGTCCTTCCATATCAACAACTACAACAGTCCCCTTTTTCCCTTTAGAGTTCCTCTGTGTTTGTCCCATGCTTTTTTGAATTCAGTTACTGTCCTCATCTCTACCAACTCCACTGGGAGACTATTCCACGGATCCACCACTCTTTCCGTAAAGAAATATTTCCGCAAATCACTCCTGAATCTATCCCCCTTCACCCTCATCCCATGTCCCCTCATAGCAGAACTTGCTTTCAATTGAAAGAGGCTCTCCCTCCTGAACATTTATGCCATGGAGGTATTTAAACATCTCAATCATATCACCTCTATCCTGCCTTTCCTCTAAGGTGTACAAATTAAGATCCTTAAGTCTGTCCTCATATGCTTTATAATGAAGACCATTAACCATTTTAGTAGCCACCCTCTGCACCGATTCCATCCTGTTCACATCCTTTTGAAGGTGCGGTCTCCAGAATTGCACACTATACTCCAAATGAGGTTTCACCAAAGACTTATACAGAGGCACTATCACCTCCTTTTTTCTGCTAGCCATTCCTCTCCGTATGCACCCAAGCATCCTTCTAGCTTTTGCTGTTGCCTTTTCTAACCTGTTTAGCTACTTTAAGATCATCAGACACAACCATGCCCAGGTCCTGCTCTTCTTTAGTGGACAAACGTATTTCACCCCCTATACTATATTGCTCCCTTGGATTGCTGCAGCCCAAATGCATGACCTTACATTTTTTAACATTAAATCCCAGCTGCCAAATTCTAGGCCATTCTTCAAGCTTAGCTAGATCCCTCCTCATGTTATCTACACTTTCCTGGGTGTCTACTCTATTGCAGATTTTGGTATCATCCGCAAAAAGACAAACCTTACCCAACAGCCCTTCTGCTATATCACTAACAAAGATGTTAAAAAGAATTGGACCAAGGACAGATCCCTGGGGCACACCACTGGTAACATCCTTCTCCTCAGAGTGAGCCCCACTTACCTGTACTCTTTGTCGCCTCCCACCCAATCAATTTCTAACCCTAGCAGTAACTTTAGGGTCCATCCCTAGGGTGCTCAGTTTGTTTATAAGTCGCCCGTGAGGAACAGTGTCAAAGGCTTTACTGAAATCTAAATAAACCACATCTAGGGTTCTCCCTCGGTCCAACTCCCTGGTCACCCAGTCAAAGGAATCAATCAGATTTGTCTGACAAGACCTGCCTCTGGTGAATCCATGCTGCCTTGAATCCTGTAATCCGCTGCACTCCAGAAACCTCACTATTTTCTCTTTCAGCAGCGTTTCCAATAATTTACTCACTACCGAAGTTAAACTAACCGGCCTGTAGTTTTCAACCACATCCTTACTTCAGCTTTTGTGTAAAGGCACCACATGAGCCTCTCTCCAGTCCTTTGGCACCACTCCTGACTCCAACGAGGCATTGAAAAGGTCAGTCAGTGGAGCTGCTAGAACGTCCCCAAGTTCCCTCAGTATTCTAGGGTGTATCCCATCCGGTCCCATCGCTTTGTCTACTTTAAGTTGAGCTAGTTTCTCATGAACACAGTCTTCTGAAAATTGTTCAAGATGTCCCTCGCTTCTGTTCCTGTTTGTTGGTGTTTTCTGAGGTCCTGCTCCTGGTTCTTCATCTGTGAACACAGAAGAGAAATATTTGTTAAGCAATTCCACTTTATCCTCATCAGCTTCTACATATTCCTCCCCCTCACCCTTGAGTCTGACAATACCACTTTTGCCCTTCCTCTTCTCACTAACATATCTAAAAAAAGGTCTTATCCCCCCATTTTTTTGCATTAGTTATTTCCTCCTCTTTTTGAATCTTTGCTTTCCTGACTACTTTGCTAGCTTCTCTAAGTTTTTCCAAATATAGATGCCTGTCTTCCTCTCTCTGTGATCTCTTGTATTTCATGAAGGCCTCCCTCTTTTTCTTCACTTTTTCAGCTACCTCTTTCGAAAGCCAAAGCGGTCTCCTTTTCCTTTTACCTTTATTTACCATTTTAACAAAAAGGTTGGTTGCCCTTAAAATATCTCCTTTCAGTTTTGCGCACTGTTTTTCTACATCCCTCAGCTGTTCCCATCCCGCTAACGACTCCCCGAGGTATTGGCCCATCTTGGCAAAGTTAGTCTTCCTAAAGTCTAAGATCCTCACCTTTGAATGGATTCTAACAGCCCTAGTCCTAATACTGAATCACACCATCTGTTGATCACTGGATGCAAAATGATCTCCCACTATAACATCAGAAACACTTTCATCATTGGTAAGCACCAAGTCCAGTATGGCCCCTTCATGTGTAGAGAATCCAGGATCTCTTTACGTCTAGATGATACTGCAGCAGGAATGTGCCAAACATCTGGCATATTGAAATCCCCTATCAGTAGCACTTCCCCTTTCCTAGCAATGCTGCGTATATATTCAATTAACTCTCTGTCCACCTCTTCCTCTTGTGAGGGAGGTCTGTATATCACGCCAATGCAAATAGATATTTCTTTCCCTCTTTCTATTTTAACCCACAATGCCTCCTTTCTCCCTTTTAAGCTCCATAATTCCAAAGCTTTAATAGTATTTTTTACATATAGTGCCATTCCTCCTCCTCTTCTTCCTATCCTGTCCTTTCTGAATAAAGTATAGCCAGGTATAGTTACATCCCAGTCATGGTATTCTGTGAACCATGTTTCTGTAACTGCCATTAAATCCAAGTCGGCCACTCCCACCAAAGCTTCAACCTCAGGGATCTTATTCCCCATGCTACGGGCATTTATATACACTGCTTTCCATATGTTACCCATTTCCATAAAGGTATTTAATGCATCACTTACCTAGGGGCTTTTTTCACCCATCCCCAACGAATCTAGTTTAAAGCCCTCTTCAGCAGATTAGCCAGACTACTACTGAAGACGCGTTGACCTTTCTTGGACAGATGGATGCCATCTCTGCTCTGCAACCCTTGGAACAGCATCCCATGGTCTAGGAAACCAAAATGCTCTCGATGACACCATCCATGCAGCCATGCATTCATCTCCAGGATGCGAGCCTCTCTGACTTGGCCTTTACCCTCAACAGGGAGGATTGAAGAAAACACCACCTGTGCACCTAACTGCTTCACACTCTGTCCCAGAGCCATGAAGTCACTTTTGATATGCTCAGAGGGATACCTGGCAGTATCATTTGTTCCAACATGGATTAGCAACATTGGGTAATAGTCAGTGGGCTTGATGAGTCTCGGCAAACTCTCCGTAACATCTTGGATTTTGGCACCCGGATAGTTAAGGCCGAGGCCATATCTGGTCAGCGCCATTGACTATCTGGGTCAGCCATAGAAGCAGAAGCTAACCAAATAGCAACAATATTCAGCCGCTGCCTGGTTAGCCTTGGCAGAAAAAGTGAGGCCAGATTTTGCTGTGCCTTACTTTCGCCACCAAGGGATAACCGGACAGTGACTAAATATCGCTGCTGAATGGTTATTACTGGGTACTGCCGGTTAACATCAGGCCGTATAGCAGCAGTACCCGTGAATATCTCACTTAGGGGCATTTACACAATTTACAGGTCTCTAAACCATGTAAATACCTTTGAATATCAGACCCCATACTTACAGTTGTTCTCAATGTTATTAGCACCTTTGCATTTTAGGCATGTTTATGGTATCTTGAGAAATATTTGGAAGTATTCCAACTGTATGTCATCATAATATTTTAATGGTATGTTCAAAGGTATACAACAACAAAAAAAAATAAATAAAAAGAGTCTGTTCAACCTAGATGTAGTAATTTCTGAGAAAAAAAAATATGACCTGAGCAGGAATAATGGCACCCTTCACTAATATTTGGTTGCACAACCCTCGGCAGAAATGATATCCTGCAAACATTTCTTGTAGCCATATATAAGTGTCATACATCCGTCTGCTGGTAGATTCTCCCACTCTTCAACTGCGATTTGTTCCAGCTCATGAATGTTTCCAGGATTCCTTTTACCAATGGCAGATTTCAGGTCATTCCATTTGTTCCTTTTTAACCAAATCGTTTGTACTTTTGGATGTATGTTTTGAGTCATTATCCTGCTGGAGGACCCATGACCTATAACCCAAACCTAGCTGTCTGACACTAGGTAGCACATGTCACTCCAAAATACTTGGGTAATCCTCATGATTTTTTTTAATACATTCCAAGCCTCCAGTTCTTGAGGGAGCAAAACAGCCCCACAATATTATGGAACCTCCAACTTATTTAACTGTAGGAAGGTTGTTTTTTTTCCCCGTTATAGGCTTCATTTCTTCACCTCTAAATGTATTGCTGGTCTTCATTACCAAAGAGCTCATTTGGTTTCATCTGTCCACAGAACATTTTCCCAGGAGGATTGCGGTTTCTCAAGGTCAGTTTGGGCAAAGTTCAAATGTGCCTTTTTATGTCTGTAACACAGTAATGTGGAGGTACATTCCAATGTGGCCGTCCAGGCCCCTGTACATCTGATCAGAATCGGGATACCCAGAGATAGACTTGATTCTGATCCCGCGGGGGCTACATGTGCCTGTGGGATCAGAATTGGGCCTAGGACCTGAACGTGCAGTCCAGGCCCTGATTCCGATTGGCCTGCATGCCCAACCACTTGCCCAGCTGCCTCAATCAGGCTCTATTCAGAAGCTGCAAATGCCGGCTGCCGCCGATTTTCTTCATTCCCCATAGCCAGACCCTCAATCTGGCCTCCCATGGCCAGGGTCTAGCTGTTGGGAACTTCCTGCACCCCCACGACAGGATCCCCCGATGTCCAGGGGGACTTATTCCACCACTGTGGTGGAATAAGTCCGCTGTCTAAGGGGCTTGTTTACAAAGCCGCGGTAGTGGTTCGCGATCGCGATCGCAGCCGCGGCCCCATTGAAATCAATGGGGCCGCGGCTCCGATTACGATCGCAAACCGCTACCGCGGCTTTGTAAACAAGCCCCTAAGTTTGGCCCTGTACATCCGGGTGTCACAAACCACCCATTTTCCGCCTCCAGAACACCCACTCCCGTCCCCATCTAAGCCTCCCCGTACAAACATGTTGTTCGTATGGGGAGGCTTTTGCCGGGGTGGGCAGGAGGGCAAATAGTGGGAATGGACATCCCAATGGGATGCCCATCCCCACTATTCGCAGGACAGAATTACTCCCATAGTATATGACAGCAGATAAAGACCAGTATGGTCCATCTAGTCTGCCTAACAAGGTGGCAAGAGTAGGTGCTCCTGCTGCTCCACGCAGGCCACCCCTCTGCATTCCTTTGTTTAGGGGTATACCCACCTCTCCTTTCAGGTCACCCCTGTCTTTGAGAAGTAGGGTTCTCCTTGGCCTTCGCCCATGAAGTCTTTCTTTGTTTAGTGTATGATATATCATGAGGGTTGAAATCACCACTCCAGAATACTCCAGGTCAGCCTTAAGCTCTCTAGATGTTGTACGAGGTGTGGCAAAAAAAGAAACGAGACTGTGGCAGCCACGCCCATGACTCAATGCCACTTGTCTAACTGCTTATGTCACTGTGTTATGCAACATCTTGCCACTATTCTGCTATAATATTTTTCATCTCTCTCACTCTGTTTTTCTTTTTCAGGTATTTTTGTAGCACATTGCTCCATTACTTTGTCACGTAACTGGAGGTGGCAGAAATATGGAGCAAAGAATCAACTTGAAATTTCAGGTTAAGTTGGAGAAGGGCCCAACTGAGTGTCTCCAACTCCTCCAAAAGGCTTATGGAGAAGATGTAATGTCAAGGCCGTGAGTCTATGAGTGGCACAAATGCTTCAGAACTGGCCACAAGGAGGTGGAGGATGACCCCATGTCAGGATGGCCTTCCACGACAAAGACGGCTGAGAACATTGACAGAGTGAACCAGCTGGTTCGGAGTGATCACAGATTGACGGTGTGGATGATAGCTGAGGAGTACAGCCTGAACAGGGAGTCAGTGCGGACCATCTTGGTGCAGGAGCTGGGGACACAGAAGGTGTGTGCCACGATCGTGCCCAAGCTTTTATCGGACGACCAGAAGGAGCATCAGGTCAATGTTTGTTGAGACTTACTAGAGAAGATCAAAGAATATCCAGAGTTCATTGGCTAAGTCATCAGAGGAGACGAGACTTGGGTCTTCCAGTATGACCCTGAAAGCAAGAGACAGAGCCTGCAGTGGAAAACTCGACTGTCACCCAGACCCAAGAAGGCGCGCATGCTCAAATCAAGGATCAAGGTCATGCTGATTGCATTCTTTGACCGGAAGAGAGTGGTCCATCATGAGTTTGTGCCTGAGGGTCAGAAAGTCAACCTGCACTTCTCCCAGTAGATCCTCAATCACCTCCATGACAATTTAGCACAGCAGGAGGTCTCTGTGGAGAGACAAGTTGTGGCTGCTCCACCACGACAATGCGCCCGCACACACTGCACTCAGTCTGAGGCAGTTCTTGGCTAACAAACAGATCATAGCTCTCGACCACCCTCCTTATTCCGCAGATCTCACACCATGTGTCTTCTGGCTCTTTCCCAGGCTGAAGACTGTGATCAAAGGAACTCATTTTGCCTCTGTAGAAGAGATCAAGGTCACTGTGATGAGGGAGCTGAGGGACCTCAAGGAGGAGGACTTTACCGAGTGCTTCTGTACATGGCAGAAGGAAATGCAGAAGTGCATTAACTCTGGTGGGGATTACTTTGAAGGGGACAGTGCGTAATTTCTCTGCAGATTTTGTAATAAAACATTTATGGGACAGTCTCATTTCTTTTTTGTCACACCTCGTATGTAGTGTTTTTTCAACTGTTTACACTAACCTTCAAAGACTTCTTGGGTTCATTTTCCTCTTCCCACCATGTTGTGGGAAGTTCTTGCCAGTTCTATGAGCAGAAAACCTCTTAATAATATTGCAAACTATAGACACAGTAATCCCAAGATCTTTGGAGATGGTCTCGTACCCATTTGAAGTTTGATGTTTGGCGATAAGGCTTTTCTGACAGTTTCAGGCAGCTCTCTTATCTTCACCATTCTGAAAATGGAACAGGGAGTGAATCTGGCCATTTTAAACATTAGAGTCATAAGAACATAAGAAATGCCATTCTGGATCAGACCAAGGTCCATCAAGCCTGTTTCCAACAGTGGCCAATCCAGGTCACAAATACTAAGCAGATTCCCAAAAAGACACAGAGGTTCCATAATGCTTGTATTGGGGCAAGCAGTGGATTACCTGGGTACTCTTTAATAATGGTTTATGGACCTTTCCTCCAGGTACTTGTCCAAACCTTTTTTAAATCCAGCCAAACTAACAGCTTTTACTATATCCTCAGGTAACGAATTCCAGAGTTTGATTACACGTTGAGTGAAAATGTTTTTCTCTTATTAGTCTTAAATGGGTTACAGTGTAGTTTCATTGTATGTCCCCTAATCTTTCTACTCTTTGATGGTGTAAAGAATCGATCTACATTTACCCATTCCACTCTATTCATTAATTTATAGATATCTATCGTATCTCCCCTCAGCCATCTCTATTCCAGGTTAAAGAGCCCTAACCTTTTAAGCTTCTCCTCATAGGGGTATCCTTCCATCCCCTTTACCATTTTGGTGGCTCTTCTCTGTACCTTTTCTAATTCCACTATATCCTTTTTAAGATATGGCGACCAGAATTGCACACAATATTAAAGATGCGATCACAGTATGGAATGATACAGAGGAATTATAATATCGTTGGTTTTATTTTCTATTCCTTTCCTTATTGTTCCTAGCATTCTATTTGCCTCCTTGGCTGCCGCTGCACACTGCATAGAGGGTTTCAATGTGTTATCCACGATGATGCCTAAATCTTTTTTCCTGGGTGGTGGTTCCTAATGTGGAACCTTGCATCGTATAACTGTAGTTTGGGTTGTTCTTTCCTAGGTGCATAACCTTGCACTTGTCCACATTCAATTTCATCTGTCATTTGAATGTCAGGTCTTCCAATTTATCAAGGGCCTCTTGAAAAAATTTCACAATTCTCCAGGGTTTTAACAACTTTGAATAATTTTGTGTCATCTGCAAATTTGACTACCTCACTCATTATTCCCATTTCCAGGTCATTTATGAATATCATTCATTGGTTGATTCAAGTCATGTGAGTACTGACAATTGATCACAGGTGCATCTAATTTTACTGCAACGGGAATGTGGTTCTTCTGTTCAAACTGATTTGAATTGTTTGGAAGGGTGTCAATAATTATGTCCTAACATTCACTTGAAGACTACAGAGGTTCACTACTGTGCTATTCCAAAAATAAAGCAAAAACCCCATCCAGGATATATAATCCTATCACCTGAACTAAAGCTAATAAACCTAAACAATATTACTTTTTTGTTGAACACTTGCTGGAAAGATTACCCTCTCTTATTTATTTATTTAGCTGTATTTATATCCCGCTTTTCACCGGGTCAAAGCAGTGGAACATACAATAATCAATTACAAGGGTTTGGGGCCGTCACCTGGTGGCCAACAATAATGATTTTTAACAATTAATTGGGACATAGACATTGTGTTATGGTTACATATGACATATGTTCAGGGGCACGAAATATGGTGGTTGGGAGGGAGTCAGTGGTGGGTGCTTGTCTCTGGTCCGAGGAATTCTTGGAATAGTGCAGTTTTAAGTTGTTTCCTGAAGGATAAGGGGTCTGTGTACCTTCTGATGTGATTTGGTAGAGAGTTCGAGAGGGATGGTGCATATAGTTCGAAGGCTCTGTTGCAGGTCCGTTGATTGTATTTCGTTCTTTTGTGTGGGATGGTGAGGGAGTTATTGGTGGTTTGTCTGGTTGTTCTGTTGTGGGCTGGCTGATGCAGTAGAGTGCGGAGCTGGGAGGTTTGAGTTTGGTAGAGAGCTTTGTGGGTGAGTAGGGCGGATTTGTATTTGATTCTTGCTTCTAGAGGGAGTATGTGTAGCTCCCTCAGGACTGGGGTGATATGGTCCTGTTTTTTTGCATTCTTGATAATTCTTACTGTGGTGTTTAGCAAGTAGCAAGTCCTCCCTTTTTTTCTTTTAAAGAGTGGCTACAAAGCCTAAAAAAGCAATCTAAGGGGCAACACCGAAATGTGACCTCTCAGATATGCTTAGCTTTTCTGATGAACTTCTTCAAGATGCAATAACGCTAAGAGCATTTCACACCATCCCATTCTGTGGAGTAAACTCTTATTGTTCTACTCAGTCCTTATGACGAGCATGTTGTTTTCAGATCAGCTCGACTGACATCAATCCCTTTACAAGGAGGCTTTACTGCTGTACAACTCTATTCCAAAATGTTGATTAGGCACTGCAACACAACACTGTTTCAAGCCTTTGGTTGTTCTTGGCTCTTTCCTATTTCCTTTTTTAATTGGTCTTGTTTTATTTGATTCTTTTATGTGCCAAATATGTGTGCCTATATAGTCCAAAGCCATTTCACGGAACACTTTTTTTTTTTTAGGAGATAATGGACATTAAGGAGTTGAACTGCAAGGGTGCCAATAATGTTAACCACAAATGTATAAATATTAAACTTTTGGGTTTGTATGCATGTAGGTGCCCACTCTTACCGCAAGACTGTTCTGGTGGCTCTTTGAGCTTGTGGGGCTGTCGGGATCTATTGTTTTGCTTTGACTGCTGCAGCTCTTTGCTGCCTCTCAGAAACTGCTGCCCTAGGTGACTGCCTAGTCTTGTCTAATGGTTGGGTCAGCCCTCGTTTCGTGACTTGGATGAGTGGCTGGAACTGGAGGGAAGGCTCAGTTCTGTCTGGCATACAGGCAAGAACTGCAGCTACATGGCATAGGTGAAGGGCAACTCGCTATGCAATAAGAATGGAGCAAGTCCTTCCACTGCCCTTCCATGAGAAAAGTCTTACTTTCCCTACTTGTGGGCCACTTTGCATTGATATTTTCAATTGTCCAGCATGCTACATGGAATTATCCCTATGGGCCACAACTGTGCACCCCTGCTTCAGGGATTACATATTCAGGTCTTCAAGTCTTTCTTCATATGGCGTCTGGCACAGGCTTCGTACCATTTTGGCCACTTTTCTCCAAGGCTGGTTTAGAAGCCTGTGAACAGAAGTACAAGCTATACCTAAGCAAAGGGCAGTGACTGTCCACTCTGCTACAGAATTAATTTGTAAAAAGTGGAAATATGTTTGATTACAAGTGCTACCCTGTATAATTTACTCAACACCTTTTCTTATCCATGGCAGGGGCAGATGTTCACACACACACACATCTTTCCTTGAAGATTTGAATTGCCCACTCAGGAAAAAACACACCACAAAAAATACACTGCATTCAACAGTAGCTGCTTATATCTGAACTTTTAAGATGATTTTCTGTTCTTACCATGAAACCTTTTTTTCTTAGAAGCATTACATGAACTGCACATATTTGAGTTTAACACAGATCTGTTTTTCACCGTAAATGCAAATTTCTGTAGTCTTCTGGATGCCTGTTTGTCAGGGCCACCCCCTAGAGTTGGTTCAAGGTGTTGGCACCCTAGGCAAACCTTAAGCCCCCCTCCAACTAGCTGTCAGAATCTATTTTTTAGCTTTGAATGTCCTGACCACTTAGTTTCCCTAGTGGTTGGAGTGGTCCTGCTCTTTGCTAGGTCTCCTCCCCCCTTTCCTAACAGCAACATCATCAACAAAAAGCTTTCTCTAGTCATCATGTTACTACTGTATGTCTCTCATATTTTGTTTCACTAATCCTGAGTACTGTGTGTGCCATAGCAGATCGCTTCTCTAACAAATGACTTTAGGCAGAAAGGTTTCAGTAACTGTTAGGGTAACATTCCCCAGATATTTGCAAAGATCCATAAAAGAACTAAAAACAAACAAACAAACAAAAAAACACACCACCTTAGCACTGTAAAAAAAAACACCCTATGATGTGGAAAAGGAAAATCCATGTTCATTACTACTACAACTTTAAATCTGACCATATGGAATGTGCAGCTTTCACCTGTATATACAAAAAAGGAACAGAAACTACTTGATAAAACAAGTCACCTCCTCTCACCCACGAGTAAGCTGTATACAAAGGCTTATTTCAATAAAAACACTTTTCATTACTTTTAGACATCGACCATTTCCCACCTAGATTTCACCACAAACATTTATTTACTGTACTTCATCCAAAAAGCATTTAAGATGAATGCTCATGTTGTAAGCAAAATTTTATGTAGGTTACAGCTATTACCAGAATGCTAATGTATAAAAATATATACTTTTAAGTAGAATGTTTAGGACAATCATTGCTTTCACAAGAAAACATTAAGACTTTCAAAGAATGTTTTATAAAGAATTTTGCATTAGTGGGAATATTAATGGCAGAATTCTCTGTCCTATTCCTATCGGTGATAAGAACCATTCTACAAGCTCTACGGCTATGACTCATGATGATGTAGGCAAAAGTGCTGAGATGAACGCCGTTTGCCTCTCCTGTGTTCTGAGATGTGCTTTTGTCCAAAGCAGATCAATACAGGAAATGGCAAAAATTGAAAATCACTTTGATGGCCTTATTGCAATAACTTGAGTAGAAGAAGTTAGAAAACTTTGGGGCCTATTTATAAAAAAGTGGCATATTTTCCTGCAAAAGGGCGTTAACATCAAAATTTACATCATTTTAGCAGGGAATTGGCTGTTTTAAAGATTTTGGACAAAATAAGGTGTCTGTGTCAAGGAGGCAAAACCACAGTATCTGCCATTTAGCATGCATTAATGGCTACTTCACGGTATGTTAGAGGTACTCCTATAGTAACAGTCAGTAAACTACTGCAAGTAAGTATTTCCTCTATCCCGCTATATAAGCAGCGATGTCCTTTTCATGAATGTCTATACTGTGAGGAACATGGGAAGTATTGGTCGGTTGGGAGGAGTGACAGAGACATCAGCTACTTTGCTACCAAGTGGTCTGTGAGTGGAAGGGCGAGTTCAGAGTATGCTGTGGTATTACATTAATTTCTGCATGTTTGCTTTGGTTGTTTTCTTTTCAGTGGTCAAGGTGTATGTTGAGAGTGAAAAGGACATGTATGGAACGTGGGAGCTCGGCGAATGGATCATCAAAAGTCAGGGCTACTGAGGTGAGTCCAGGAGGAGCTCATCCCAGAAGGTCCCACAGAGAAGCCAGAGGAAGGACAGGGAGAAGGAGGCGGCCAGGAGTGGCAGAAAACCAAGCAGCAGCCAGGAAAAGATAGAAAAGGCCCCTTTCATCCCATCCAGCCAGCAAAGTGTCCCATGCATGCCTTGAGCTGTCTTGGTGCAAACGTGTGCTCCCGGAGTGAAGTTACAACAGTAATACTGGGGTAATTGAAATCACCCATTATTGACTGGGTCAATGTCACAGCAGGACATGCTAGGGAGATAAAGTTTCTAGATGAAATAAATGACTGCTTCTTGGAGCAGCTGGTTGATGAACCGTCAAAGACAAATAGAATGCTAGGTATCATAAGGAAAGGAATGGAAAATAAAACAAAGGATCTTATAATGCCTCTGCATTGTTCCATGGTGCGACTGCACCTTGAATATTGGTGCTATTCTGGTCGCCGTATTTTAAAAAGGATATAGCATTATTAGAAACGATACAGAGAAGAGCCACCAAAATGGTAAAGGGGATGGAAGGATACCCCTATAAAGAGAAGCTAAAAAGGTTAGGGCTCTTCAACCTGGAAAAGAGACGGCTGAGGGGAGATATGATAGAGGTCTATAAATTAATGAATGGGGCGGAACAGGTAAACGTAGATTGATTGTTTACGCCATCAAAATATAGAAAGACTAGGGGACATGCAATGAAGCTACAGGGTAACCTATTTAAGACTAATAAGAGAAAATATTTTTTCACTCAATATGTAATCAAACTCTGAAATTTGCTACCGGAGGATGTAATAAAAGCTGTTAGTATAGCCGGGTTTAAAAAAGCTTTGGACAAGTTCCTGGAAGAAAGGTCCATAAACCATTATTAAAGTGGACTCGGAATATCCACTGCTTGCCTCAATACAAGCATTGTGGAACCTGTGTCTTTTGGAGAAACTGCTAGATACTTGTGACCTAGATTGGCCACTGTTGGAAACAGGATACTGGGCTTGATGGACCTTGGTCTGACCCAGTATGGCATATCTTATGTTCTTAAAAACCTCCAGAATATATTGTGAGTATGGGAAGTGTAGACTTATGTAACCATGGGTTATTAATTGGAAGGACTAGGTACAAACTTAATAAATGAATAGTCTATAGTCAAATACAATTAATGATAACAGACAATAATAAGGATCCACATTGTGGACTAAAACATCTTGGATTACTTAAAAGGTATAAGTCGGAGGACATAAATTATAATTATAATGTATATACAAACTGCTGAACACAGTATATATAGGGGGAGGAAGAGACCCTTTGTAAGTTATATACTGTATAATAGGGGAGAAAAAGAAGGAAAGCAACCCACTTGAGGAGTGCAACTCACTGCTATGGAAGCTGACAGTATCTTTGACCGTATGGCATGAAACAAAATGTAGCAACCACAAAAAGAAAGGAGAGTGCTATAAAATAAGTGTGGGGGGGGGGGGGGAAGAGAGGGGGATGTAAAAATAAAATGGTTTGTGTGTAGGTGGTGTACTACACCGTGAAAACCCGTGTATTGAGTATCTCATATATCTGGACATTGCTAGATACATATATAATATGAAAGTAACCACTGGAAAGGTGGCTTGTACATTGGGTGAGCCATTAAGATTCTCTAAAGCATACTGTACCATGGTGGAGAGGCTTATGTATAAGGTGCCTGGGAGAAAGGATTTCTCTCAGCTGTGCTACAGCGAGTGAATAACAAAACAAATCTTTTACAAAGAGTGTGCAGGTGTACGAGTAAATGATTCCAATTCTATTTACATAAGCGCAAATAGAACTCTCAAAAAGGCACAGCCATACCTGCAGTGGTCTAGAGTTCTGTAGGAAAACGCCATTCATTTGCAGTAGATATTGGAAAGTGAGTTATGGACCTGGGCGCCATTTTTAAAGGTCCCATTGGTGCCAGAAAGATTGATTCCAACCATTATATACACAGGAATATACAGTATTTCTAGTTAACTCTTTTAAAGAGTCTCATATGACAAACATAGGCATTGCAAATGCTTACTATAATTAACCAAACAAATAAATAACTAAAATGGACATTTTAAACTACAGATGGGAGAGGGGAGAGAAAGGAGGGAAAGGAAAAGGGAACTGATGAGGATAGACAGAAAGATGTTAACAGGGAGCCTCTGAACACTCGCATGTGTAAGAGTAAGCTAAGAAGAATGAAGAGAAGTCGGCACACTGTCTTCCAATTGCGAACAGGAGCAATATCGAATGATATTACTATTAATGTTGATATTGTATAGGATCATGTAAATCAATTGTGATTCATCTTGTGAAAACAAAGGCATGTACACTAAGGGAAAGGGAACTCTAAACACCAAGATGAAAAACATTTCACTGGAAATTTATAGGGCATGAACATAGCCAGGGAGTATCAAACAAAAGAGGGTGTCAAAAGTGTAAAACCTAGAGATTGGACATCCTAAAAAGTTGTAACAGAGGTAAAAATTGTAGCAGAAGTAAAACCAAAGTTAAAAAAGATGAACATAACATACATAAAAGGATGGCATGATGGACAGATAGAAAACTAAGAGCAAAAGATAAAACCAAAAGTAAAAAACAGTCAACTTAAAAAGCCTGCATCGCTAGAAACATATCCATAAAACCAAAAATGATAAAAACAGCTGCGAAAAAAACCCAACATAAACCATAAGGGGCTATTTATGAACTCCATTTAGCGGGTCTGGATGTCCAATCCAGACGTACACACCCACCAAATGGCCGGGCAGCTTGCCAGGGACAGAGCTCCACATACTAATAGGCCATTTGTACAGGGAGCTCTGTTCGTGGGAAGAAACGGTGGGACAGAGGTGGAGCAAGAGCAGGTGGTGGGCGGAGAGCGACCCCAGATGTACAGTGTCGATTCCGAGGTCAGCCATGTTCATCCAGGTCGGGGGTCGGGCTGTGTGGAAAGGACAGACGGTGTCGCTGTCGGTTGGGGATCGCAGCTCCTGAATGGAGCCATGGTGCCATGGAAACAGGACACGATGGCTCTGCAGATCCATTCAGGAGCCTGGCTGAGTTAGCCGGGTATGTGGACTGGGCATGCAGCTGATCGGAATCGGTGCTCGGCCTGCATATCCAGGCCATAGACCCGATTCTGATCCCACAGGTATATCTAGCCCCTGTGGGATCAGAATCAGGTCTCCCTCTGTATGCCCTGATTCTGACTGGCCTTAACAAAGGCTGGATGGCCAGTATGGAATCAGCCTCTAAGGGCCCGATATTTGAAAGGCATTTACATGGTTTACAGCCCTGAAAACTGTGTAAATGTGGCCCAGTCACAAGGCAAACTAGGGTAGCTCCTAGGGCAGCAACTTCTGGAGGGCAGCAAAAGCATGCCATTCAAAGCTAAATAATAGATTTTGAAAGCCAGAGGGGATGTAAAGCTTGAGGTTCGCCTAGGGCTCCAAGACCTTGGACCAACTCTAGAACTGGCCCTGGCACTAACATGGTTAGTGCCACTGAATATCCCCACTCTTCTCCCCTACATGCCCTAATGCTAACCGCTTAGTATCGGGACGTGTTGTGGGCAGCAACAGAGGCTAAGCAATTTTGCACCACTACCTAGTTAGCTTCTATGGGTAAAAGATTAGTGCTACAAAAGCCATCTTATCTTTAATCATAGAAGCTAAAATGGGCAGCAGTGCAATATTGATGCTACCCGGTTAGCCTCCTCTGTGTCTTCCGGGCATGTGCAGCAACCCCAGATATTCAATGCAGGAGCCGCATATGACTCTGGCTTTGAATATCCAGGGTTAGAGGACAGTGGAGATGGCTAGGTGCTGTACTTGAGCCTAGCCATCCTAACTCAATATTGGGTGCTAAAATATCCTTAAAAGGTCATTTTAAAATGCAGATGGGTGAGGGGTCAGCTGATACTTGGAGGCAGTGGTGGGATTTGAAGCCAGGTAAGAACCAGTTTGGCCTGTGGCAGGAAGCAGTCGGTTCCTGTCATTACCCGTGTTTGCCAAACCAGTGCCTATGGGCTCTGTCCAGATGGCAGCAGCACTTGTGGTCAGCAAAGCCCCCAAAGGTATGTTGAAGGCATCAGGGGCAGCTGTCAATGCCGCAGTCCCCTGGATGCCTTCAACATACATTTGTGGGGCTTTGATTCCAGTCTGTGCTACTGCGCTTGGACAGAGCCTGTCCGCACTGGTTTGGCGAACATGGGGAACTGTAAGGAACTGGTTTGCACAAACTGGTTCAAACTGGCTGGTTCCCACCACTGCTTGGAGGGTGTAGCTACTAAGGAGAACCGTGTTATTGGGTTGTATAGGAAAAAATATAGACAGAACTTGATATAACATAATATGCCATAAAAAAGGGGGTGTGGAAGGTGGGGGAGGGAAAAGATGGAGAAGGAAGGAATGGGGGAGGGGAATGCAGAGGAAGGGAGGAGGGGAAGGAGGGGGAGGGACTGGACGGATGGAGAGAAAAAGGGAGAGTTGGGGGATATGGTAGTTTGGGGGTGGGGGAAGGGGAATATTATGCAGAAGTTAAAAGTTTAAAAAAGTGGAGTGTGTATATTCCTGACTTTACCTGTGCTGTGAGAGGAGCTGCTTGGACCGTGCCGGTGAGCACTGGAGGACATGTGATCCGTCGGGCTATAAAATCCTGCCCCCACTGCGGGAAGTTGAGTGTGCATATTCCTGACTTTACCTGTGCTGTGAGAGGAGCTGCTTGGACCGTGCCGGTGAGCACTGGAGGACACGTGATCTGTCGAGCTATAAAATCCTGCCCCCACCGCGGGACGCACACCGCGGGCGCGTGCCTGAGGGCCCGTGCTCCAAAGGGGCATGTCCAAAGGGGCAGACCCGCTCCTTTGGAGCCCCTTCGGAGCCTAGAGGAGCATCTAATACCAGGCTGTTATATCGCTGCTAATGGGGAAACGTAAAAAGAAATCTCTTCTACCTGTTACATCGACTGGTAAGTCGATAAAAGTGGTCGTGCCTATGGACAGTCATTTTAAGTCCATGGCTCCTCCCCTTGTTGTTAATTCATCGACGGATTCCTCTAGTACAGCTAGTCCTGGTTTGCTTAGTTTGTCTCCTGATCCGCGTAGGGTTATATCCCCACCCAGCATGGAGCCTCAGTTGTCGGGTGAGGGACCTACCTCTAGCTTAGAGGAGGTAGCCTCTCCCGGTTTGATGAAACTCTCTGATTCTTTCCTGAGATTGAATTCTACAAATAAGTCTCTACCTCTTCCTTTTGAATTTTCCTCAATTTCTGATAATGTAAACCCTCCGAAGGATGTGTCGCTTCAGGATATATGGCAGATTGTTTCCCGAACTGAGATATCATTGAAATCCTCATTGGCGAAAATCTCCCAATTTACTAAAGAGACTGTGGAGACATTGGCTGAACATCATGACAGATTGGTAACTCTTGAGTCTAATAAATCTAAGATGGAGACTCAAATCTCCACTATGCAGGGGGTTTTAACGTCTTCTGTCCAGGACTCTTTGTTGCTACATCGTCATGATGAACTTTTTGAAAATGCTCTGCGAATGAAGAATCTTCGTATGCTAAATTTCCCCCGCACTCACTACCTATCTCCACATATATTACTTTCTAAATATTTGAAAGATGTTTTGAAAATTTTAGATCCTGATTCTATAGCACTATCTAAATTATATTATTTACCTACTGGTACTAGAGAGAATATGGTTGTAGATCCGGAGACTGGTAGTGCTGTTGCGGGGGAAATAGATCAATTATCTGTTCAGAGTTTAGATCTCTCTGCTTTCTTGGAGACTTCGACAGAGGAGATACCCACTCGTGCTACCTTGTTGGTATCTTTTTCGTTGGAGAAAGATAAGGATTTGATCTTTCGTTCTTTATTTTAAGTATAGACATGAAAAGTTCTTTGGACAGGCGATACAGGTTTTTCCTGATGTAAGTCGTAGTACTCAAATGAAGAGGAAAGCCTTTTTAGCGCTCCGCCCTCGCGTCGTGGCGCTTGGGGCCTCCTTTTCGTTAAAATTTCCCTGTAAATGTGTGGTTGTAAATAAGGGTAAGTCCTATATCTTTTTTGATTCTTCCCAGTTGGAAGTCTTTCTACAAGGATTGGGCTGAGGGTTTTGTCTTTTGATATTGCCTACTTTATTTTAGGGCTCCTGCTTAGTATAGGGGATTGTTTTATAATTTTGGCTCCTTTCTCTGCAGTGATCTGCTAATTGTTATTTTGTATCACACTCCATTTTGTGGGCTAGGTTTGTTATGTTATTATTGTTGACAATTTTCTTTAATGAAATGTTGATTTCCTGTATTTCCTATGTTTTCCCTTAATAAAAGGATTTAAATAAAAAAAAAAAGTTAAAAAAAGTGGTTAAACATAGAAATAAAATAACATATGTAAAAGGTTAAAAAAATAACACAAGTGAATAAAAAACTAAAATAAGGAATAAAAAACTAGAAAAAGGGGAGCTAAAGGGGAATCGGTTTTCAGCTTGTCGTGCTGTGAGGGCTTGTGTGCATCAGTGATGCTGAGAGCTAAGCTATCAGTAGCTTAACTACTGGCCAGATCTCCCAAGATGGACAGGTCTCAGCTGAGGTGCTAGACCAAGACAAAACACTCATCTGGGCAGCAGCAGAATGGGACAGTGTTGGCAGCGGAGGATCACATTTCTGTGATAATGGCAACACTAAAACTGAGTGGAAGAAAGACCTGGCAATCTACTTCCGTATCTTGCCATGAAAACCCAATGGATAGTCACAACAAAACAAATTGCACTATAGGGCTGGAAGATGGCTACTGGGGAGGAGCTAAAGACTTTTCAGAGTAAAGCCAGCATTTATGATGTAGTTGGAACAAAGCCCTTGGGACGTCTGACTGCTAAGGTAGCTCCACATGAAATGAGAGTCAGAAGCTGAAAAGATGTCTTACATTTTGGGACATAGAACATACAAAGCATGAACCAAGGGAAGTTGGAGGTGGTCAAGAATGAAATGGAACGTGTACAACTTGATCTGTTGGGTGTCAGCAAACTGAAATGGACTGGCATCGGGCACTTTATATCAGATGAAAGACAAAGAAGAAATGGTGTTGCATTCATAATTAAGAAGAAACTTGCAAGAACTGTAATGAAATACAATGCAGTCAGTGAACACTTAATTTCTATTCTTCCATGAGGAATGCCTATCAACATAACTATATGCCCCAACAACAGCAGCAGAAGAGGATGAAGTTGATGAGTTCTATGAACAAGTACAAGCTGAAACTGACAGAACATCCATATAGGATATCCTGATAGCATGGGTGACTGGAATGCAAAAGTTGGCAACAAAGAAGGCAAAATGGTTGGAAAATATAGACTTGGCAACAGAAATGAAGTTGGAGAAAGATTGATAGAATTATGTAAGACAATGATCTATTCATCTCAAACACCTTCTTCCAGCAACACAAGCAGCAACTGTACATATGGATTTCACCCAATGGATTGTACAAAAATCAAATAGACTTCATCTGTGGAAGTCAACGATAGAAACACCCTATAACATCAGCAAAGACAAAACCTGGAGCTGACTGTGGTATAGATCACCAACTACTAGTATGCAAACTCAAGCTAAAGTTGAAAAAGAGCAAGCCACTCATGAATTTAGCAAAATATGACTTTGAGAATATACCACTGGAATTTAAAGACTGCCTGAAAATGAATTAATTTGCAGCTTTAGATACAAATGACAGGGCTCCAGAAGATTTATTGGATGACATCAAGAAGGTTGTGTTGGAAAAAAGTGAGAAGTCTCTACAAAAGGTGAAAAAGCAAAAATGGCCAAAATGATGACTGAAGAAACTCTGAAAATTGCCCAGAAACGCAGAGAAACTAAAGCCAGAGGAGAAAGAGAGACAATTGCAGAACTCAGATTTCCAACATGCAGCAAGACAAGACGAGAAGTACTACAATGATGCATGCAAGTAAATAGAAGCAGAAACTATTAGAGGAAGAAAAAGATCGTCTTTCTAAAGCTATGAGAGTTAAAGAAAAAATTCCAACCTTGAATTGGAATGTTACAAGATGCTCAAGGATCTATGTCAAATGATGATGAGAAGATCAAGAAAAGGTGGAAAGAATATACAGAGCTTTTATATGATAAAGATGAAGTGGACCAACAGCCGTTTCAACCTGTACCTTATGATCCGGAACCATTGGTGATGAAAGAAGAATTCGAAGCAGCATTGAAAGCCTTATCAAAGAACAAAAACACCAGGCATTGATGGCATTCCCATAAAAGTATTACAGCAATCTGACACAGCTGTTACCATTCTTACAAGGCTCTGCCAAGAAATTTGGAAGACAAATTCATGGCCAGCTGACTGGAAAAGATCTATGTTTATGCCAATACTAAAGAAAGACGATACAATTGACTGTGGAAATTATTGTACAATCGTTCTGATCCCACATGCCAGCAAGATTCTACTGAAGATTATTCAGAGACTACAATCATACCTGGAACGGAACTACCTGAAATGTAAGCAGGGTTCAGAAAGGGCAAGGAACCAAGAGACATCATCGCAGATGTGCGATAGATCCTTGACAAGATTAAAGAATACTAAAAGGATATCTATTTGTGCTTTATTGGCTACAGACCTATAAAATATCATATGATATAAAATATAAAAATATAAAATATCATATGATATAAAATATCTTATGAAACAAGTGCATAAGGACCAAAAAAATATATCCTTAAAAATCTAAAATGCATATCTTGGAACCATGTGTGTCATAAGAACATGGAGAGGTCTTGGTCTGTATTTAATCCATGTGGGTGTAAAGAAGCCATATGGAAAATGAACCTCTATTCCAGTTGGAGGAGGGTAGTTTCAACATTGCACCCCTTCAGTTGGGTTTTATCACCTTTATGATAAAAAAAAGTGCAGGTCAGAAATGTTGTGGTATTTTTTCAACCAATGTTGAACCAATGGTTTCTGGTCTATCTTTCTCCTTAAATGGCTGTGATGTTCTATGGTTCTGGTTTTGATGCTCCTAAGTCTAACCCACATGTTAATTTCCATGGACATACATCACTGTAGATAACATGGTCTGTTTCACAATTTGAAAAGTCTGTCA
This sequence comes from Ichthyophis bannanicus, assembly GCA_033557465.1. Lineage (NCBI taxonomy): Eukaryota > Metazoa > Chordata > Amphibia > Gymnophiona > Ichthyophiidae > Ichthyophis > Ichthyophis bannanicus. The sequence continues at coordinate 363,682,055 of CM066032.1, read as the reverse complement.
AATAGTATTTCATGAGGGCGCATCAGAAGAGTAAATCTGCATGCAGGGAGGCAGTGTAAGGACAACATTTCAACACTGAGAGCCACCATCCTTTCTCCAATTGTGTTGTTATTTCCTGTTTCCCATCAATAGTACACTTTTTTTTTTAAATTTAATCTTTATCAATTTACAATCAAAGAAGCATATACATCTTCCCGGGAAAAATGGGAGACAGGAAGGAAAAAAAACACCATTAATACATTCAATCATGTAAAGAAAATATGTAAGAAAAACAATTCCTGTCCCAACTACAGCTCACTAAATAAGGAGATCCACCTGAATACATTACACACAAAATGCTGGGAATAATCATGAGTGAACAACAGTCAAGACTAACTTACTAACAGTGGAACCGAGGGCTCCTCAGGAGGACGCCGAGCGCTCAAAAAACCCAACAATTGTGAAGGTTCATAGAAAATATAAGACTCATTATTCAATTTAACGATACATTTACAAGGACATTTTAGAAAATACAGACCCCCCAACAGTAAAACCCCAGGACGTAGTAAAAGAAATTCTTTCCTACGCCTTTGGGTTTCCTCAGATAGATCTGGAAATACACGTACCAATAATCCATGAAACTGAACATTCCGTTTCTTAAAAAACATTTGAAGAAACCAATCCCTGTCAGATGCTAAGACAAACGAAGCAATCAAAGTAGAAGGAGAAGCCACATCATTAGATGAAGATTCCAATATAGCGGAAATATTTAACAAATCAGCAGAAGCTCCCCCCTCAAGTATCCCACCACCAGATACTTTTGTCCCCGAAGGGAGATAATATACTTTAAACATAGGAGGATGAGATTCAATAGGAACATCCAGAACCTCCAACATGTATTTCTTAAACATTTCCTTAGCCGAAACAAAAGAAAGTCTAGGAAAATTAATACAACGAAGATTAGAATATCTAGAATTATTTTCCAACATTTCAATCCTTGATTTTAAAGCCAACGTATCTTTCTGATGTAATGAAATACCATCCTCCATATTAGAAATTTTCTGTTGCAGTTCCATTACCGACGACTGTAACGCTGTTATTTACAAAGTATGTTGCTGCAGAAGACCCATATGGGCCTGTGTCTGAACAGTTAAAGCGGCAATTTGGGGAGCAACAAGTTCATCAAGCTTGACTATAGCCGACCAGATCGTTTCAAAAGTAAAAACAGTTGGTCTCTCAAAGGTAAAAGTTAATACCTCCGCAGTAGGATCTTCTGCCACTCGACGCTCCATTCTCGAGACCTCAGATGCAGGAAGAACGTCCAATAACCTGCATGTATGCCCCCTCAAAACCAGACCCTCTGCTTTGGAAGGGAGAGCCGATCCCAATGCTCCACTCTGCCGCTGTACAGCCGATCCTCGAAGGTCAGAGCTTTCCACCTCTTGGGAACAAAGCTCCTCCACAAGCTGCACCGGACTACTCTTCAGCAGAGGATCTTTAGGAGGCCGCCACTTTTCTGGCAGAGAGATTTCAGGCACGGATCCTCCCATCAAGCTACCCAGTCCCGGTGGGGGTTAAAATGGGCTGCTGCTCCGTCAACACGCCTGAGTGCCGTAGCGGCGTAACAAAAGAATCAAGTGGACCGACCACCGGAGAGAAAGAGGCCGAAGGTGCTGCAGGGCTAGCAGAGGATTTCTTAGGCCCTTTAGCTTTACTTTTGCCCATAATACAAGGATAAAGAAGAAATGCTGCCACGAATCATTCACTTCAATCCGCCATCTTGGAGCTCCCCCTATAGTAAACTCTTTTGAGAGAGTGTGCACTATTTAGCAATAGGACACCCTGTAGAACAAAAAATACAAAGATGAAAAAAACAAAAAAATGAAACGAGATTGTTTTGCTTGCACACCCATAGTTAACAGCGCATGCTAATGTACTGTGCATTACCTGCAGCAGCACTTTCCCCACCCATTCCACTTCCACCCCTCACACACTAACCATAAAATGCTACTTTAATAGGCGGTACCGACAAAGCACCAGAAGAGTTATGGAATGATTTATTTTTATTTATTTATTTACATTATTTTATATACCGCGCTATTCTGCATCAGTGCAGTTTACATTGAACAAACTGAAATTACATTGAACAGGGCATTATAACTTGGAGATAACTATTTTACAGGGAACATGGGCAATGGAGGGTTAAGTGGCTTGCCCAAGACCACAAGGAGCACCTGTGGGACTAGAAACCCCAGTCCTTCTGGCCCAAGGTTGCTGTCCTCTAGTGGGATTTGAACCCCCAACTTTCTGGCCTGAAGTACCTTGCCCTAACCACTAGGCCACTCCTCCATGATATCAAGAAGGTTGTGCTCGAAGAAAGTGAGAGGTCTCTACAAAAAGTGAAAATACAAAAACAGCCAAAATGGATGTCTGAAAATTACCCAGAAACGCAGAGGAGAAAAAGAGGCAATCACAAACTCAGATTTCCAATGTGCAGCAAGATGATACAAAGGGAAGTACTATAATCATGCATGCAGGAAATAGAATCAGAAACTATTAGAAAAAGAACAAGATTGGCTTTCCTAAAGCAATGAGAGTTAAAGAGCAAATTCCAGCCTTGAATTGGAATATTAAAAGATGCTCAAGGATCTATATTGAATGATGCTGAGAAAATGAAAAACAAGGTGGAAAGAATATACAGAGTCTTATGCTATAAAGATCTAGTGGATCAACAACCTTTTCAACCTTATGATCAGGAACCATTGGTGATGAAAGAAGAAGATGAAGCAACGTTGAAAGCATTATCAAAGAATAAAGCACCGGGCTTTGATGGCATTCCCATTGAAGTATCAAATGAGGCAAATACACACTAGCAAATGCACATTGCAGGCATGCATTCTATAGTCTTCATGATTCTGACTTCAAAGGCTGTGAGAAACAGCTTGGAAATGAATTACAAGAAATCTCTTTCCTGACACATTTTTCCTGTCATATTCTACTGAAACAGGGAAATTTAAAAGGCAAGAAGATGGCCTGACACGAATCTAGGAATTTCCCATGGGAAGAATGAGAAACGTTAGTATGCCCTTCTCCCATAGAAGATAACGGAAGCTGGGCAAGCTTAATTAATTAATTAATTTACATTCTCTTATATACCGCGCTATTCTGCATCATTGCGGTTTACATTGAACAAACTGAAATTACATTGAACAGGGCATTATAACTTGGAGATAACTATTTTACAGGGAACATGGGCTATGAAGGGTTAAGTGGCTTGCCCAAGACCACAAGGAGCACCTGTGGTACTAGAAACCTCAGTCCTTCCGGCCCAAGGTTGCTGTCCTCTAGTGGGATTTGAACCCCTGACCTTCCGGCCTGAAGTACCTTGCCCCAACCACTAATGGAGTCTCTTAGCAGAAGTACTATATATTGAAGTGTACTAGTCTAGAGGCCACTGATAGTCAAAATCCAGACAAAGGCATAGCTGAATAATCCTTACTGGATGTTAATGGAACATATATGGAGACCTTCATCTCTTGTGCAGTCTGAATTAACATTTTCATGGCTGAAAAAATACACATTTGCTTCTTAAGATATGCGAAAGCACATTTTAGTTAGGCCATGTAGGAGATCTCTGGGACATAAAAGTCAAACCATCCAAAATTCTATAGGAGAGGTAGTAAAGAAGGTGAACATGTATAAATATGTTAAAAATGGATATATTCCCCTCCCAAAAAATAAACATCTCCATCAACGTACTAGAAAATGATGACATGCAGAATAAAGGCCCAGAAAGGTCCAGGGAGGGAGATGGGTGATTACGGAAATAAGAACATAAGAACATAAGATATGCCATACTGGGTCAGACCGAGGTCCATCAAGCCCAGTATCCTGTTTCCAACAGTGGCCAATCTAGGTCATACGTACCTAGCAGTATCCCCAAAAGACACAGGTTCCACAATGCTTGTACTGGGTCAAGCACTGATTATCCTGGGTCCCTTTTTAAAAGTGGTTTATGGACCTTTCCTCCAGGAACTTGTCCAAACCTTTTTTAAACCCAGCTACACTAACAGCCCTTACCACATCCTCCGGTAACAAATTCCAGAGTTTGATTACACGTTGAGTGAAAAACTATTTTCTCTTATTTGTCTTAAATAGTTTACCCTGTAGCTTCATTGCATGTCCCCTAGTCTTTCTATATTCTGATAGCGTAAACAATTGATCCACGTTTACCTGCTCCACTCCATTCATTAATTTATAGACCTCTATCATATCTCCCCTCAGCCGTCTCTTTTCCAGGTTGAAGAGCCCCAACCTTTGTAGCCTCTCTTCATAGGAGTAGCCTTCCATCCCCTTCATTTTGGTGGCTCTTCTCTGTACTTTTTCTAATAATGCTATGTCCTTTTTCAGATACGGTGACCAGAACTGCACACAATATTCAAGGTGCGGTCGTACCATGGAACGATACAAAGGCATTATAATATCCTTTGTTTTATTTTCCATCCCTTTCTTTATGATACCTAGCATTCTATTTGCTTTCTTGGCTGCCGCTGCACACTGGCAGAGGGTTTTAACATGTTATCCACGATGACTCCTAAATCTTTTTCCTGGGTGGTGGTTCCCAATGTGGAACCTTGCATTGTGTAACTATAGTGTGGGTTGTTCTTTCCTAGGTGCATAACTTTGCACTTGTCCACATTAAATTTCATTTGCCATTTGGATGCCCAGTCTTCCAATTTATCCAGATCCTCCTGCAGTTTTCCACAATCCTCTTGGGTATTAACAACTTTAAACAGTTTTGTATCATCTGCAAATTTGATAACCTCACTCGTTATTCCCTTTTCCAGGTCATTTATGAATATGTCAAAAAGTAGCGGACCCAGTACAGATCCCTGGGGTACTCCACTATTCACCTTTTTCCATTGGGAATATTGGCCATTTAGCCCTACCCTCTGCTTTCTATCTTTTAACCAGTTCCCGATCCACAATAGTACACTGCCTCCTATCCCATGACTTTTTAGTTTCGCCAAAGGTCTCTGATGAGGGACCTTATCAAAAGCTTTCTGAAAGTCCAGATACACTATATCAACCGACTCACCTTTGTCTACCTGTTTATGCACACCTTCAAAAAAACATATCAGATTAGTAAGACAAGATCTTCCTTGTCTAAAGCCATGTTGGCTGTCTCCCATTAGGCCATGACTATCTACATGCTGTGTAATTTTGTTCTTTATGATGGTTTCTACCATTTTCCCCGGTACTGACGTCAGACTCACCGGTCTGTAATTTCCCGGGTCACCCCTGGAACCCTTTTTAAAGATTGGTGTTACGTTGGCGACCCTCCAATCTTCAGGTATTACAGATGATTTTAATGAAAGTTCACAGATTACCAATAGCAGGTCCGCAATCTCATATTTCAGTTCTTTCAACACTCTTGGATGTATACCATCCGGTCCAGGTGATTTGCTACTATTCAGTTTATCAAATAGTTGTAATATATCTTCCCGGTGTAGCAATATTTCTCTCAATTCCTCTGCAGTATCACCTTTAAATACCACTTCAGTCTTGGGTAACATCCCTACATCTTCCTCAGTAAAGACCGAAGCAAAGAATTCATTCAGTCTCTCTGCTATAGCCTTGTCTCCTCTTACTGCCCTTTTTACCCCTCTATCATCTAATGGCCCAACGGACTCTCTCACAGGCCTTTTGCTACGAATGTACTTGAAAAAGTCTTTATTTCGTGTTTTTGCTTCCGTAGCAAGTTCCTTCTCAAATTCTCGCTTTGCGTGCCTTGTCAATGCTTTGCATTTAACTTGCCAGTGCTTGTGCTGTTTCCAGTTTTCTTCGTTTGACTGTTTTTTCCATTTCCTGAAGGATGCTTTTTTGGCAGCAACAGCCTCTCTGACCTCACCTTTAAACCATGCTGGCAGTTTTTTGGACTTTCTTCCACTTTTCTTAATGCATGGAATACAGCTGGTCTCGGCTTCGAGGATAGTATTTTTAAATAACACCCAAGCTTGCTGTAAGTCTTTAACCTTTGCAATTGCTCCTTTTAGTTTTTTCTTAACTATATTCCTCATTTTATCATAGTCTCCCTTTTGAAAGTTAAAAGGTAGTACTGTGGATTTCTTTACTATCCCTCCTCCACTAATTAAATCAAACATGATCATGCTATGATCACTATTGCCAAGTGGTCCCAACACCCTTATTTCTTGCACCAGATCTGGCGTTCCACTAAGGACTAGGTCCAGTATGGCTTCCCCTCTGGTCGGTTCATGAATCAGCTGCTCCAAGAAGCAGTCATTTATTTTGTCTAGAAATTTTATCTCCCTAGCTTGTCCTGCCGTAACACTGACCCAGTCGATACCAGGGTAATTGAAATCACCCATTATTACTACTCTGCTGTGACTTTTGTTAGCTTCCTTGAAATCTTTGAGCATTTCATCATCCATTTGTTCATTCTGGCCAGGCGGTCGATAGTACACCCCCACTGCCATCGCCTTCCCCTTTTTACATGGAATTTCAATCCATAGAGATTCTACAGCAAATTTTGTTTCCTGCAAAACTTTAATCCTTTCTGACTCAATGCCCTCTCTAACATAGAGCGCAACCCCTCCACCAATTTGATCAGTTCTATCATTACGATATAGTTTGTATCCAGGTATCAGAGTATCCCACTGGTTATCCTCCTTCCACCATGTCTCTGAGATTGCAATCATATCTAACCTCTCATTTAGTGCTATATATTCTAACTCTCCCATCTTATTGTTTAGACTTCTAGCATTTCCATACAAGCATTTTAGAGACTGTATTTTATTAATATTAATCTGGCTATTAGTAGGCATGGGTAATTTGGAATCTTTACACTCTGTCTGCACCTTACTCAAGGGCATTTGGACTACTATACTCTTTTTTGGAACCTCACTGCTTTTGGTAGTATCCTTCAAGGATACCTTTGTCTGAACCATGTGCTCCTGGGCGACTGTCGGCTTTCCCCTATTTTCTAGTTTAAAAGCTTCTCTATCTCCTTTTTAAAGGTTAATGCCAGCAGTCTGGTTCCATCCTGATTAAGGTGAAGCCCATCCCTTCGGAAGAGCCCCTCCTTTCCCCAGAATGTTCCCCAGTTCCTAACAAATCCAAAACCCTAATCCTTGCACCATTGTCTCAACCACGCATTGAGACTCCGGAGCTCTGCCTGTCTTTTGGGTCCTGCACGTGGAACAGGAAGCATTTCGGAGAACGCTATCCTGGAAGTTCTGGATTTCAACTTCCTACCTAAAAGCTTAAATTTAGCCTCCAGAACTTCCCTACCACATTTTCCTATGTCATTGGTACCAACATGTACCAAGACAGCAGACTCCTCCCCAGCACTATCTATGATCCTATCTAGGCGGTGCGTGAGGTCCGCTACCTTTGCACCAGGCAGGCATGTTACCAGGCGATCCTCACGTCCACCAGCCACCCAGCTATCTACATTCCTAATGATTGAATCACCAACTATGACAGCTGTCCTGAATCTCCTCTCATGGGGACATGGCCCTGGAGAAACGTCCTCGGTGTGAGAGGGTTTTACATCACCTGGAGGACAGGTCCTAGTTACAGGATCACTTCCTGCCACACCAGGGTGATGCTCTCCTGTCACGTGACCTCTCTCCACCATGGCAACAGGGATGCTGCCAGACTGGAGGTGGGACTTCAGGTCTATATCCCTGTAGGTCTCGTCCATGTACTTCTCTGTCTTTCTTATGTCTTCCAGGTCTGCTACTCTAGCCTCTAGAGAACGAACTTGTTCCCTGAGAGCAAAGAGCTCCTTGCACTTAGTGCATACGTAAGACCTCTCACCAACTGGGAGAAAATCATACATGTGACACTCAATGCAAAAGACCGGAAAGCCCCCATCTCGCTGCTGGACTTTTGTCTGCATCTTAGTTTAAAGCTTGTATTTAGGTCTTTTAAATTCTGTATATAATAAGGACTGATATAGATGCTTATACTAATAAAAGTGTGTCTAACACCCCCAATACACCTAGTTCACCTGAAGCTTAATTAATCTCAGTTCCTCAGTGTATGACTGATTTGGAGTAAAGAGCTGCACCTGAGAGCAGCCCCTTTCCTTCAAGATGTGTAGGTACCTATAAAGCTACAATTACCCCAGGGGTGGGTGGGTGCTGGGAAGGGTGGGATGGAAATAAGTCCTATTAAAGAGGACAGTTACAAGGTACCCTGTCCTGAACCCTCAGCCGGGGGAGTACCACACAAAGCCCAGTTAGCTGAGAGAGGCAAGGTAAGTTATACAGCTGAGAAGCTGAAGCAGCACACCAATAAGACAAACAATAAATAATTAAATAAACAGCTAGAACTCACTGCAAGTTGTCACAGGAGGTAATATCCACCTCTCTAGCAGAGCACTGTTAGAGGACTGCTCTTCCCAGAGCAGAGAGAAGCAAACAAAACTGACTATGCACAGGTGGTGGAGACAGGAAGAAGGCTACACAATACCTCAGCAGGGGGGAGGGGAGGGGGGTTCACTCAGGCAGCAAAACAAAATTTAAAAACACAGCAGGTTCAGGGTGGAGAGCAGGGAGAAAGATTTAATTTAAAATGAACAGTTAACTGGCTACCACACAAAGCCCAGTTAGCTGAGAGAGGCAAGGTAAGTTATACAGCTGAGAAGCTGAAGCAGCACACCAATAAGACAAACAATAAATAATTAAATAAACAGCTAGAACTCACTGCAAGTTGTCACAGGAGGTAATATCCACCTCTCTAGCAGAGCACTGTTAGAGGACTGCTCTTCCCAGAGCAGAGAGAAGCAAACAAAACTGATTATGCACACGTGGTGGAGACAGGAAGAAGGCTACACAATACCTCAGCAGAGGGGAGGGGAGGGGGGTTCACTCAGGCAGCAAAACAAAATTTAAAAACACAGCAGGTTCAGGGGGGAGAGCAGGGAGAAAGATTTAATTTAAAATGAACAGTTAACCTGGCTACCACACAAAGCCCAGTTAGCTGAGAGCGGCAAGGTAAGTTATACAGCTGAGAAGCTGAAGCAGCACACCAATAAGACAAACAACAAATAATTAAATAAACAGCTAGAACTCACTGCAAGTTGTCACAGGAGGTAATATCCACCTCTCTAGCAGAACACTGTTAGAGGACTGCTCTTCCCAGAGCAGAGAGAAGCAAACAAAACTGACTATGCACACCTGGTGGAGACAGGAAGAAGGTTACACAATACCTCAGCAGGGGGGAGGGGAGGGGGGTTCACTCAGGCAGCAAAACAAAATTTAAAAACACAGCAGGTTCAGGGGGGAGAGCAGGGAGAAAGATTTAATTTAAAATGAACAGTTAACCTGGCTACCACACAAAGCCCAGTTAGCTGAGAGCGGCAAGGTAAGTTATACAGCTGAGAAGCTGAAGCAGCACACCAATAAGACAAACAATAAATAATTAAATAAACAGCTAGAACTCACTGCAAGTTGTCACAGGAGGTAATATCCACCTCTCTAGCAGAGCACTGTTACATGTGCACATGTAAAGTATGGATGTGGGAGAACGTGGCACCACAGACGTGTCAGCGTTAGTATTCTGGAGCCTACACATGGATAAGTCATCACATCTACGTATGGGTCGGCCATTTTGCAAACGGAGACATACAGCAGCACAGCAGTAAACAAAGGGGCCTCAATATTTACCTGCCATCCTTCAGGGGGAGAAAATTACTGGGGGATTGAGAGGGAATTCCCTTATTAGCGCTACCAGGGAAAGCTGGTAGATATCAGCAATTTTGAAATGCCGGTTCGTGCCAGAGGGCAGGCCTAAATATGGACTGTCCACTGGCAGGTTTAAAGGTACAGTGCGATCGTGAAATCAAAGACGCATGCGGAGCTTTCTAAGCCTGCCTTGGACATGCCTCTGCGATTCCTCTGTTTAACATCAATGTTGTTGAGAAGGAAAGGTGTAAATTCCAGACAAGGATGTGATTTGTATATGTGGATGGGAGTTTAGTATGTGGGTATTGTGATGTCCAGCGTCAGGCGGGGCACTGCAGTCATGGGTTTCGCCAGATCTTGGCATGTCCACTCCACTCCCAGATGTTGCAATCCAGTCCTGGTTTTGTAAAACTCCAACAAACAGTTTGAACCTATCTATCATTCGGAACATACTCCGACAGGAGGAAAGTCTCACAAAAGTCCAAGACTCTTCTGTGTAGCAGCTCCGGAATGGGTCATGGCTTTAGACCCTCCCCAACAGTACAGCAAATCCACATGTCACAGCACAACTATTGCAGCAAAGTCTTTTCACCTCTCTTTTAAAATCCTCAGACAAGAGGCGCAGTTCTTAGCTCCCTCCACCAGAAGAAGCAGTTACAGTGTATCTCACAGCTCTATTGGCTGTGAAAGCAGCCCTTCCTCCCTTCCTTCAGGTTGTGCACTATCCACCTGAACCCTCCCACAGGCTGCTTCTTACAATACCTTAATCGTCCATGGGTTCAGTGGTATCTTATTCCCCACACTCAATAGCTTCCATGGGTTGCTCCTGGACTGCCCTTCCAACCATATGCCTGCCCCACTCTAAGGGCTTGATTGCTTATTACTAGCCCAATCCACCTGTATATCCTCTCCTAATTGGCTCTCCTGGTCCTTCTTGGGGAGTGCCTTCCTATCCCAAGGGCTTCTGGGACATGTAGTGTGACTGACCTTCTCACAGTATGTTTGGAAGAGGGAGCAGGGAATAGAAGTTCTACTACATAAACAGAAGTGTTATTCTATGTTTTCTGCTGGTGATTAGCCCTGCAGGGAAAGAAAACTAAAGCAGAGACCCTTTTACATTCAAATCAGAATTGAATGTTTCACTGAATAAAATTAGTAAAGGAGTAATGTTATGCATCCTTAGAGACAGGTGAACAGTTACTTTCCTTGTGTGAACTATATTAAGATAGCTTTGTTTGTGCACTCGGATAGAGAGAAATAAAATTGTATTAGGAAGCAAGGATGCTTCAGTCAGGTTTCAATAAAACTGTACATCCTGCATGCACAAGGACTACTACTGATCAGCCTATTGCAACTGGTAATTGAAAGAAAATGTTACAACATCACTTTGCATTTCCAAAGAAAAGGAGGCCTGTTGGATGTTAGAGATAAAAGTCAATGGCAGCAATACTTAGAACTTAGCATATTTTCCAGATGACTTCTGATTACAATTTCCGTGCTGATGAGCTGAGGCCTTTTAGTGCTCACATTCAGTAACCCATCATGCCAGGTCTGATAGACAGAAAAACTTAAAAACGAAAAAGCAAGTAGTATTCTTCTCAAGAACAGACACCGTATACAGCATGGAATATGGGAGACTCAGAGGATACAGACTGTATGTTCTAGCAGTGCACAGCAATAAGATAGTTTTTCATAAAAGGACATCTTGTAACTGCCTTTTTAGATAATTTTTCATAACCTACCCCCATGTCTTGTTTTTTTTCACTCTCACAAACACACACATGCACACACAAAATATGTGTAAGGATCCTTTCAGCACCTTCACTAGTCCAGTATACGCCTGCCTCCAGGACTAAAGAGTTGTAAGGAAGTTTGCCCCATTTTGCTGCAGCAACCCCTTCTGGGGTGGTTTTATTGGTTTTGTCCACCTCCTTATAAACCAGAGACCCCCAAATATGTGGTGTGGTTGATGCAGGACTGAAAGGGTGTAATGTATGTAGGTTTGGCTCATTCCTTGGGCCTAGTTCTCTTTCGGTCCACTGTGAATTCTCCCTTGAGTATTAATTTAGTCTCCATGAGTGAAGTGTATGTATAAGACAGTGGTTTTACCCACCTTTCTGCTTGTGTGTTGTATAGACAGAGGACCTGAATTACTAGCCCAACAGGGAGAAAGAAGAGCCAAATCAAGGCTCACCTTTTGATGAAGGTACTATGGAGTAACGGTCCTGTGATAGAGCGAGTATGAGTGAGACAAGGTTTCATAGAGGAGGAAAGAGCTTAACTTGTGCAGTCATTCTGAGGGAACCCCACACCCATAATAAAGACAATGTTCTCATTCGCTCTTTGTCAGACACACATAAAAAAACAGTGTGTGATGTGCGCAGACTATAGATAGTGTTAAATGCTATCCAATTTCATGAAAGATTATTACAAGCACTGTTCCCTCTAAGCTGTGCGTGTGTGCGCGCGCACACATCTCGCTGAGCGAGCGCACATACTTTACAACAGAGCGCACAAAAATTACAGTTCTGATTCAATGTGGTGTACATACTGTATTCTAATGTGTAGTCAAATTTTAAAGTATTTAACTCCGAGTGTCGTTATGTGTTGCACAAAAATTTAACCTTACTTCAAAAGCTGCACAGCTGATATTTTATTGTGCACACAGCCTACAGAAAATTAGAGGGAACATTGATTACAAGACATTCTGTTTTTCACAAACACTAACAGTAAAGTGAATTAGAGCACTGCATATACCGCATTGTGTATTTGTGGTGGAGCATGGAATCTCCCTTGGAAAGGAACATATGTGAGCTGAGCAAAAGGAAGGGAGAGAATCCAGGAGACAAATATATGTTCTGTGGACACTTGAGGTGTAAACTGATTAATGGACTGACCCAGGACATGGAACCCTTACCTGGCAGAAATGATATTTAAAGGTGATGTATCAGAGCAATTGAAACAAATCTCGATAAATCGGGAAGATGTAATACAGCTATTTGATAAACTAAACAGCAGCAAATCACCTGGACTGGATGGCATATATCCCAGGGTGTTGAAAGAACTGAAATATGAGATTGTAGAACTATTATTAGTAATCTGTGATCTATCATTAAAATCATCTGTAGTACCCAAAGATTGGAGAGTGGCCAATGTAACGCCAATTTTTAAAAAAGGTTTCCAGGGTGATCCGAGAAACTACAGACTGGTGAGCCTAACATCAATACCAGGCAAAATGATAGAAACCATTATAAAAAAACAAAATTACTGAGCATGTAGATAGTCATGATTTAATGGCAGAAAGCCAACATGTAGTAACCGGGTAGCCAGACCCGGCGCTCCCCTCTTGCATACAACCTTGCTCCCCCCCCCACCCTGCCCCTTACCCCACCTTTCCACAACTTCCTCTTAGCCCTTCCCAGAAATTACACCAAGAGCCAAGCGTGGTGAAAACTGGTCGCAGCTTTATTTCCAATAATATCCAAACCATAACAAGAACAATGCTTCAACAATCTTCCCCCCCCCCCCCACAGCGGAGCGCTGCGTCACCAGCCATGCTACTAGCAAAGCGACCTCGCCTCCGCTGCAGCCATGGTCACACCACCGGTGACGTTCCGACCACCCCTATCCGACTTCGCCATATTACTAGCAAAAGTCTTCCAGGGGTAGTCCGGGTCGAGGGCACCCCGCCCCCGTCCCGAGTCGCCTAAGGCTCCGGACCCCGGAAACCTCCGGGATCCCGCCTTAACCCCCCCCCCCAGCTGCGACACCCCAACACCAGCCCCGCATCGCAAAGGCTGGGCGGGCGGGTGGGCCGCCGAGCCTCCCGCTGAACTGCCTGTCCCCTGGCTAGCACCGCGCACACCAGAGCACATGGCAGCCTGCGCCCTGATTGGCTCCGCTCGCTCTGCTTCCCGAGTGGAGCCAATCAGTTTAAATCCCGTGCCGCGTGCACGGCTCCCCGCGGCACCCAATCACCTCCCTCCGTGCACAGGCAGGGTCCCGCGCCGGGCAGAGCACCCAGTTACGAGCAGGCACCGGGACCCTGCCCGCGCCTTTATTCTTAGCTAAGTAAAGTCTTGTATCACCATTCTCTTATATTTTTTTGAAGGTGAAGAAAACTCCATGATCTGACCACAATACCTCGGCTCTTTAGGTCTCTGGTCCATCAGTAGTGAGAGACAGGTAGAGAGTAATATAGAACACAATCACACACACACAAAGTGCTATTTTCTTTGAGCTCAGAGGGAAGACAATAAGCGGACTATGAACAGGCATAATTCCAGGCTTATTGAATTCAAAGTCCTCCTTGTGAAAAGCTCCTTTTTATTAGAGAAAAAGAGGAAGTTACAATCATTTATTATAACCATGAAATAACACAAGGTGTCGCCAAAGTTCTTTTTACAGAGTAAGATCTGATTACAGTATATTAGATGAAATTTACGCAATTATGACAAAATTGTTTATAATTGCAAAAGTTGCAAAAATTATGTTTTGTCAGCAGGGACTTCCAGCTGACTGTACAATGAACTATGGTTACACAGTTCATAGGCGTTATGCTTAGTTAACACTGTTCCATCTATTTTAAAGACAATTACACAGAACCCATGATCATGACATCCTATTCTATTTAGAAAGTAGGTGAAAAGTCAAACTTCTAAACACATTTTGTACCAAGAACTTCATCCATCTTCAATTACATATTGGGGATTCTGGTATCCCTCGTATCTGTCCATCCCTACAGTCCTCCCTGTGATTCTATAAAGAATCATTACTAAAGAACAGTAGTTGAAACATGTCCAATTCCAGAATAATCTTCTACAATAGGCTTCATTTTGCAGATGTTCTTTCAAAGTCCTAGGCACATCTGGTCCATAGGTGAGCTCCATCTTGTTCATTGGAAGAAATCATTATACAAAATCATGTGACATTGTTTATCTTTGCTTAGCCTCAATAAAAATGTGTACAGAGAACAAGACTTGTGATAAGGAAGCTTATCATAGCTCAGGTAGGAGCTACAGAAAAGATGATGTGACTCTGAACAAGCAACCTGTCAGTTCTGGTAGAAGCAAGAAAACAGAGTTTTCACATAAAAGACTACCAGTCCCAGAATGCACCAGGTTTCCAGCAGCCATGAGAGGGGCTGAAGTGAGAGAATGTGTGTGCAATCAAGAGAGCTATGAGGTAATCCCTAAGCACTCATCTCAAAGGGCAGGGCCTGATTCAACACAGCTGCGCTGTGTTAGGGAGCAGCACACATTAGAACAGGATAAGAATAGAGCTTATTCTTCAGATAACAGCTACAGAGGGAGGAAGAGATACAGAGACAGCAACGGCTACAAGCACCAGTATCACCTGGAGAAACAGAAGCCAAGCCAAGCAGATAGAGAGAGAAGGAAACTCTCTGGAAGGAAGAGAAGAAAGGCCATTGGAAGATCTGGGAGATTCCAAGGCAGTACTCATACTGGGAGGTATTCCAAAAGCCAGCAGAGTCCATTGGACTGGATTCAGCCAGAGGAATGGAGTGGCAGAGATAGGAATCACCAGTGGCTACCTGGAAGAGAGAAGACTGCATGTGGAAGGGACTTTCAGACCAAGGCCAGAAGGTATGTGAGAGAAGATCCAGCGTCCAGGGATCAAGATTGGAAGGCTGGACATCAGAATTGGATTACATATTGGCCAGGCTATACAGAGAGGAATAATGATAGCAGGAGAGGCTCAGGTATGAACACTGATCCAGACCCTATCTATAATAGAGAATGGTAGCAAGGGAATAAGCATTCTCATGATAGTGCCTTAATGAAAGACTCATCTGTGCCAATGTATGATATTGACCCTATGATTGTTGATGCAGGGGGAAATACAGCAGATGAAACTATTTACATGGACTGTTCTTTATCTAAATGCTATTGCTAGTTTTCTCTGAGCAAACACATCAGCCTTCACAAAGAAACCTAACTTTGTTCTTTATTTCCACTGCAAACAGCTCTTAAAGCAGGATTTGGGCTCACACAGTAGCAGCCAGCCAGCTAAAGGCTTTCAGCTGGTCCATTGATAGTAATTAGGGCTGCACCTGATTGTGTGTGTGAGCAAGGGAGAATCACTGCTGAGATCGGCGTGGAAAATAAGCAGAAGTTAACCTAACCAGCAAAGTTTATTCTTTACTTTGTGCCTTTGTATTTGGTAATTACTTGCTAAGAAAACATTAGCTAATTGCCTGACAAGCTGAAGGTTGTTTTCTGGTTTACTTTGTGACTTTTTGTTATCCCTTTAAACACTGCAAGCAAGTAACCTCATTTATAGTGCTATCAAGCATACATGTGCTGGGTGAATTAAACCCCATCAATAAAAGAAGTATTTTATTGATCTTACCACTTGGTTTCACAACTCAAATTATTGTCATCAGCTGTGTTTGGGAGTGAATGAACTACAATACCCACAATACCTTGCAAGAATCATATGAATATATGCATCGTCAAGATTGTGTAAGTTCTCACCCTAGGCAGCCGTCTGACAGACTTTACCAATTATTCTTGTAAGCACTACCTCATCCAGCAGTGGCCAACTGTTTCTCGTAGATCTAGCAATAATTCAGAGATTAGTCCCTCATATCATGACACCAGTCATCACTCCAAATTCTTCAGCAGCATCCTTTCACATCATGGGCTGTGCTATGCACATCTTAGATCAATCTTTTTCAGTGACCATCCACCCGGCTTCACTGTTGCGCATACATGAGTAGTTCCTCTGGAATCGCTGATCTTTATCAGGAGTCTCCATATCCAGTAGCATTTCATTCAGTCGTTTTCCTCTTCGGCCCATAGGATTCAGTGCATACAATATATAATTTGTAAAAATCCTACTCTCCACTACAGCATCTCTCTTGATGCCATACAATTGCAAACAAGCACAATTATTCATCCCTAATGACAGTCATAAATTGTTGAACAGAATTATATTATCTATTGTTAATTACAATACATCCATAGCTAGCACTAAACTATTACATAGCTAGTCTGTAACATACTCATTATTTTCATCTACATTCCTAAACTTATTCTGTCTACTTGCCAAATCAAATGTTAGCATGTGGTCTGATAGACACATTGCTTTTTCCTGTCAGGAACACAATTGTACATATTCATATCACTAATTATGTTTGTGATGTATTCTCCAGCCTTAACAATATACAAGATATAGTCAATCTGGTTATTCAAGGGGTAACAAACATTAAAACATAACTAGCAGTTTATGACTAAGTTAAACTAATTTCAATTGTTTGTCAACAATTATTAGGAAGGCTGTCTTATCTTAGGTGATGATTCAACTCACATTACATTAAACATTATCACCGCATCCTGCACACACAAACACCCCAATACCTCACTGGTCTTCTCCGCTTCCATATCCCTACACGTAGTCTTCATTCTCTTCACATTAATCAACTTCACTTCCCCCCACCATCTCGTGCACACTTACAGTCTACCTTCTGCCTTTTTCTTCCTTGGTCCAGCTCTGTGGAACTCTCTTCCCACTCCACTCCGTCTGGAAGATAACTACACCAATTTCAGGTCCCTACTTAAATCCCATCTGTTCACCTCAGCATATAACCTCCCAGCCACACCCAACTGACCTGGTTTATCTATGTTTGCACTTTTTTTTTTTTTTTTAAATACTACTTTCCCCACTAATCACAGCAGTTCACATTGCAACTAGAACTTGGTACAGCACATTAAACAGGAACATTGATAACTTAAAATTTTTCTTTGTGAGGCAATGAGGGTTAAGTGACTTATCCAAGGTCACAAGGAGTGCTAGTACTCTTCTCTATTCCAGTCTAATTCGCATAGACATCTAAGCTCACAAAGGAAGGAACATTTACATAAGGGTGTGTACATTCATAAACTATAAAACCTTTTAACACCAAATTTGAACCAATTAAAACTGTTAATTACCACTTCTTTTCAGAACAAAACAGCATAGTAGTAGAATATCAGCACATAGGTCTCCTCATGCAAGAAGCCTGAGACAAAATCAGTATTAATCAAGTGAGCAGATAACTCTAGAGCTCTAGGAAGAGCGAACACTCCAGCTAGTTGAGCATTAGCAAATAGCAAAGCAGCCGACTCTGTCACAGAATCAATTCTTATAATTGCATCAATTTTCCTTACTCATTGCACAAATCATTATACAAGTGCAGAAGACGCAAAAACTTAATGAGAGACATGTTATAGTACTAGAAAATCAGTAATTTGGATTGCAAAGACTACTGCTACCAGCCCAGTGGCTTACGTCTAATGGGAAATTTCTGAGTGAGAACACAAACAGCAGCAATAGAAGAGGTAAGCATATTGGATCACACTTGCAATTAACAACATCAATTCTGCAGAGGTCTTTCATAATAATTAAAACATATACGACATGAGAATTTAAGATCACTCCTCCAATCGACTCCTGCAGATTAGTTTAAAGAGACTAAGAGAATATCAGCATTTTTTCTTCAAACATTTGCTCATACACTATCATAGTTGAACTTTCAACTTTTCACAAAAGGAAAATAATAAAACATTATACATATATTTACCATACTGTTTTAATTACTTAATTCACTTGTTTGAATGTAGTTGCATCATTCACTTTTTCCCTTTAAGTAACCAAACTTGCTTGACTTAACTTGACTAGCAATTCAATTTTTTTCCAGTTAAGTTACTAACTTCTCTTTCCTTTAAAACAATTTTTTAAAGCTTTATTACATCACACAATTTTATCAAATATCTAAATATATCAAAGCATGGAAGATCTTCCCATTCATTCACATCAATTATAACTAGAAATACAATTTGGAAAATATCAATCATTTCTCCCAAAGCATCCAGAGACATAAGAAACACCAAGGAGTAATATTTCTAATAATATTTTCAGCATTTGCATTATTACACATAGAATAGAATCAGTAAATAAATTCTCATAACCCAAAATAAGTTCAGATCCAGACCTAAAAAACAAAACTTATTTACTATACATACACAAGTAAGAGAAATAGTTAATCACATTTGGAGGTTTTTTTTAACTTCCCTAATGGTTAGTCTAACAAAGAAAATCTTACCACAGTTGCTCAAGATTTTCTTTCCTGCTAATATTGCAGTTATGCCAAGCCGTTATCTTTGCCGGAAAACTCTACATTATTACTGCAATAAATATCAGAACTTACAATGCACAGAACAATTCCCTAACCACGAAATTAGAGGAAACAAACTTCATACTAAAGTTATGACATGAAAATTAGTCCTTCAAAACTTCTATTTTTTTCATAAAACAATGACTTAAGTTTTTCCCTGTAAGCTTCCTAAACACTTGATTTTTAAATTTTTCAAAACACAGAGTCAGTGGCTTGCTGCACTTTTCAGCCTTAAACTGCCACAAAACCATTCATGACTGGTATGAAATTTGCTTAAATCTAATCATATTTCATACTGTAATCAACTCAACCTGACCCACTGAAATGTTCCACAAAGGAGGAACGGCAAACTGTGGTTACTGGCAGTCATCAAATATTAACATAAGGGCGCTTCACCAAAATTTGCGCCTCATTTCACAATTAGGGCTTCCTTTCTCTTGCCCCATCTCACTTCACTTATCTAACTGAGATCTCTAATTAACCTTACCGGCTTTACATTATTATCACAATATACACACAGATATCTGTCAATTCTTGAGTATACTCACGGCAACCACTGCCTATGTCCTTGAGACTTGTCTACTTGTTTCCAACTGCTGAAGGAACACAGAGATCCGAGTCACGGCACGACTGAAGAAAACTCCATGATCTGACCACAATACCTCGGCTCTTTAGGTCTCTGGTCCATCAGTAGTGAGAGACAGGTAGAGAGTAATACAGAACACAATCACACACACACACAAAGTGCTATTTTCTTTGAGCTCAGAGGGAAGACAATAAGCGGACTATGAACAGGCATAATTCCAGGCTTATTGAATTCAAAGTCCTCCTTGTGAAAAGCTCCTTTTTATTAGAGAAAAAGAGGAAGTTACAATCATTTATTATAACCATGAAATAACACAAGGTGTCGCCAAAGTTCTTTTTACAGAGTAAGATCTGATTACAGTATATTAGATGAAATTTACGCAATTATGACAAAATTGTTTATAATTGCAAAAGTTGCAAAAATTATGTTTTGTCAGCAGGGACTTCCAGCTGACTGTACAATGAACTATGGTTACACAGTTCATAGGCGTTATGCTTAGTTAACACTGTTCCATCTATTTTAAAGACAATTACACAGAACCCATGATCATGACATCCTATTCTATTTAGAAAGTAGGTGAAAAGTCAAACTTCTAAACACATTTTGTACCAAGAACTTCATCCATCTTCAATTACATATTGGGGATTCTGGTATCCCTCGTATCTGTCCATCCCTACAGAAGGTGTGAATAAACAGGTAGACAAAGATGAGCTGGTTGATATAGAGCCCAGTTCTAAAAGGGGCACATCCGGGCCACAGAAGAGTCAGAGGTAATGGATGGTACCTGAAGGAAGAGGAATTGGTAAGTACTTAAAAGAAACCAACAACCACAGGAGAAGAAGGTATCCGCAAAAGACAGGCCAAAGCAGAAGCGGAACACCAAGGACCAGGCCTACACACAGGTGTGGTATTATACAGAAACACTTTATTGAAGGTCCTTCAATAAAGTGTTTCTGTATAATACCACACCTGGGTGTAGGCCTGGTCCTTGGTGTTCCGCTTCTGCTTTGGGAAGTACTTAAAAGAATCCAGGTTCAGGCCCATGGATCATCCAAATAAGAATTTGACTCCTAAACCACTGATCACAACACCCTCAAAAATTATCCTGTACAACCACATAAATGAACATCATACACCATTAAAGAAATATTAACAACAACAAAGCACATAAGGGCATGCTTTCTAAACTGCTCTAAGAACCAGCACACGGTTCAGCATATGAAAAGCACACCGTGCTAAAAGGTAGCATGCATTTGGTCAGAGACAGAGTGGGTTGTGGCAGAACATGGGCATTGATGGCACATTGTGGTTAGTGTGGGCATAATGGGCACACACTAACCGTACTTGTTAATGTTATCATGGGGACAGTTAAAGTCACCTCAGCGGGTGGCATTAGGTGCACCCGCATGCCGACCTAATGCAGTGCCACGTATTTGCAATACACCAACATTTGCATGGTCAACATTTGCCCTGACCTCCTCGGCCGAACTTCACAAACTCATCGCTACCTCTAATAAGACCTTCTGCTCCCATCCCTTCCTCTTGGCTACTTACACCCTCTCTCTCTTCCCTTCCCCCTATTCTTTCCATCCTAAATAATAGTCTCTCCACAGGAACTTTCCCTAACCCCTGGAAGCACTCCTTAATCTGCCCAATCCTCAAGAAATCCTCCCTTGACCCTCTGGACCCAGCACATTACCGTCCCATCTCACACCTTCCATTCCTTTCCAAGCTCCTGGAAAAGATCGTCTTTGCACAGCTCTCGCACCATCTTGATTCCACCAACTACCTTCACCCCCGTCAATCAGGTTTCCGGCCAGGTCACAGTGTTGAAACCACCCTCCTTGCTTTCACTAACTCTCTGCATGTGGCACACGATCGGGGTGACATTTCAGTTGCGGTAGCACTTGACCTTTCTGTGGCTTTCGACCTGGTTGACCACTCCCTTCTTCTAGCCCGTCTCCATGAAGCTGGTATTCATGGAACTGTTCACAGGTGGTTTCACTCTTTTCTCTACGCCCGATCTGCCTCAGTCCTTTCTGCTTCTTCCTCTACTCCACCTTCTGCTCCCTTCCCTTTACCCTGTGGGGTTCCCCAGGGTTCTGTCTTGGCTCCTCTTCTCTTCAATCTCTTCTTGGTACCCCTCACACTAGTCATTCAACAATTCGGGATTTCCGCCTTTTATTATGTGGATGATATTCTTCTCCTTCACCACACGTCCCCCTCCCTTCCCGACCTCACTCCCTTAAATAACTGCCTCACTGCCGTCACCCACTGGTTGACCCAGAACTGCCTTCACCTCAATCTTGCCAAAACCACTGCTATCTGGTTCCCCCTCGGTCATCTCTCCCCCTCTAGCTCCGTCTTTTTCCAACACTCCCATATCCTTGGTCACCAATTTCCGCTATCTCGGTGTCCTCTTTGATTCAGACCTTTCCTTTCATGCTCATATCTCTTACATTACCAAAACTTCTTTTTACTTCTTACGTCAAATTCGCGCTATTCGCCCCTTCCTCTCCCCGTCCGCTCTCTCTACTCTACTTCTCTCTCTAGTCATGTCCCGGGTCGATTTTTCTAATTCCATCCTAATCGGCCTGGCCTCCTCCCAACTTCACCATCTTCAGAGAATCCAAAATACCGCAGCTCGCCTTCTTTATCATTCATCTCCCTATCACCATACAACCCCCCTTCTTATCCATCTACACTGGTTACCCGTTCCTTTTCGTTCCCAGTATAAACTACTCACCCTGGTTCACAAGGCCCTACACACTAGTACCCCACAATATTTAGCTGATCTTATTCACTTTCACACCCCTAGACATACCCCCCGCTCATTCCATTTAAACCGTCTCACCCTTCCCCCCCCTTCTGCCGCCCATCTTCAATCCACCCGCTCTTCGGCTTTTTTCTTTATAGGTCCTGCACTTTGGAACTCCCTGCCCACTTCTCTCCGCCTAGAACCCTGTCACGCAGCATTCAAACAGCAGCTTTTTTCCCTAGCCTTTAACCTCCCCACCTCCTCTCCTTCCTTATAGCTCTACTCCCTTCCCTCTATTGTTCCTCAGTCCACTCTGTTTTTATAAATTGTAATTTCCTTTCCTTTTCTGGCCTTGTGCCTTACTTTTATTGGTTTTTATTTATTGTAAACCGCTCTGATTTTATTTTGAAGGGCGGTCAATCAAGTTTTAATAAACATAAACATAAACCAATGACAGGGGGCAGATGCACATGCCCCTGAAGTTGGCATGGGTGTCCGTGCAGGGTTCATGGTCCAAGCACATGCTGCCGGCACATTCTTTAGTAAACATGCCCCATATGAAATAATGCAAAAATAGACAGATTTTCCAGGTAGATAAGTAGCATAGAATAATTTCTTAAAATATAAGAAATAAGCAACTAAAGTTAAAGTTACATACAAAACCCAAGATTTCAACATAAAAAACCCCAACATGGCCGTGTTTTGGCTTTCCAATTGCATCAGGCCAAAACTCTAAAATAAACATAATATAATATCTTAGCCAATACCCAAGTTCAATAACATAACTTAACATAACTTAAAAACATAACTTAAGTTAGCCTATGTTAAGTTCAATGTAAAACAGGGTGTAATTGCATACCCTGTAGAAGTTTGTCATTTGTAAACAGCTTTGAATTGTAGAAAAGTGGTATAGAAATAAGCTTAAATAAATAGTTTAAAAATGTAAATAAATTAATTACTACATCATCTAAAGGGTTGCTGAGAAATAGAAAGGTGAACTATGCTTCCTCCTTAGACTAAAATCTTAAAATTAATTTAAATGCAACATATTTAATGGAATCCACATTTCATTATAAAAGCGATATATATTGGTCTCATTCAATAAAAACTACATGCCAATCTATACTATTTTATCTTCCTGGAGAATTATTCTATGCTATTTATCTTGCCTTTGATTGTGTACAGATTGTGTGGCTGTTTCTTTTTTGTTTCCATAATGAATACAAAGCCCTACAAAAAGCATACTCAGAATCTTCAGCAAATCTGCCATACAAAACCAGCATTAATCCCAGAATTCAAAACAGCAACAAGCCTATCTACGAAAAGGCAGAACTGTAACTATTGCATTAGGCCCTAGAGAAGAAGAAAAAAATTCTAAAAGAATCGATTCAGTAAACAAAGAAAAACAATTGGCTAAAGCACAAATGCAGTAGGTCAGAACCTGTTAGAGGTCCCTGCTCTAGATGAAGTAAGAATGGAGGGCAATAGCTGCGCAGCTCTTCCTACTGCAGCACATCAGTATGGTGGAGCTCATTACCCAGTGGACTTTACACTTAAGGAGGTGGTGAAGGCTTGTTCTTTTTTTTTTTTTAGTAGTATTTTTTGGGATGCGATTGATTGATGAATTTAGGTTGGACAGGGTTAATTTTGTTTTGTTATTATTTTGGAGAGGGAGGGAGGAGACTGGGGTGAGGTGGATTGGAAGAGGGATTTTAATAGAGTGAATATTTTAATGTGTATTTTACTTTAATATAATCTGTCTTGATATTTGACTTATAGAAGGTGGAATAGGAAACATTTATAAATAAATACATTAATACAGAGATTTACTTCAAAACCTGACACATGAATGGTTAAGGAAGGGTGAATTTAAACCTAAAGATAGGCAGCGATAATGCCAGACTGTAGACAAGAGGGGTCACAGTCATTACAGAGAAAGGCACAATAATGTAGCATTTCTCATGCATTGGAAACTGTGAAGGTCATTTTGGAAGCCCTATTCATGCTTTGGATGTCCAAAAATGGACAGAGATGTGCAAAGCACAGAGACTTCTCCAGAGCCATTTTAAAAGCTGGGTCTGTGGATGTCCCCAGCGCGAGGATATCCAAGTATTAATGGGGGCATAGTGGAGACGTGACTGGGGTATTCCCAGAACTTGATCTGATAATTCTAATTAGTAGGAAAGACGGATGAATAGCGGGTGCAGGGCCACAAACTAGAGGTCACCGAGCGCTGGCCCTCCAAGGGTGCCCATTGCTGCTGCTGTTGACCCTCTCACGACTTGCAGTGGCGGCAATGGCTGCACATATCCCTGCGGCACTTACGTTGCAACTTCCCCCTGGGCATCCAATACCAACTTCTTGTCTTTGACTGGACAATCAGCAAGTTGGACCAAGGGAGAGCCCTAGATGTGATATAGTTAGAATTCAGTAAAGTCTTCGACACACTGACTTATAAACAAACTGAGCACCCTAGGGATGCACTCTAAAGTGTCTGACTGAGTTAGAAATTAGTTGAGTGGGAGGCGACAAAGGTTACAGGTAAATGGAGCTCACTCTGAGGGGGAGGATGTTACCACTGGTATGTCATAGGGATCTGTCCTTGGTCCGATACTCTTTAACATTTTTATTAGTGATATTGTGGAAGGGCTGTTGAGTAAGGTTTGTTTCTTTGCAGATGACACCAAAATCTGCAATAAAGTAGACACCTAGGAAGGAGTAGATACGATGAGAAGGGATCTTGCTAAGCTTGAAGAATAGTCAAGAATTTGGCAGCTCAGATTTAATGCTAAAATATGCAGGGTCATGCATTTGGGCTGCAAAATCCAGGGAAGTGGTATAGTATAGGAGGTGAAATACGTCTGTCCATGAATGAAAAGTGGGACCTGGCTGTGATTGTTTTTGATGAGATTAAAGTGGCTAAATAGGAGGAAAGGTTGAAGGCAAAAGCTAGAAGGATGCTTGGGTGAGTAGCCTAATGGTTAGATCACTGACTTACTAACCAGGGTTCAAATTCCCACTAGTACTCCTTGTGGCCTTGGGCAAGTCACTTAACACTCCATTGCCTCAGAAGAAAGGTCTGGCAATCTATTTCTGTTCACGCTGTCAAGAAGACCCAACAGCTATTGGGTTGCTAGGATCAGTGCTGACTGAAAGGCCCACATCATGTGAGACCTCATTTGGAATATTGTGTGCAGTTCTGTAGACCACACCTTTAAAAGGATATAAACAGGGTGGAGTCTGTGCAAAGGGTGGTTATCAAAATTGTCAACAGGCTTTATCATAAAGCATATGGATACAGGCTGAAAGATCTCAATGTGCATACCTTTGAGGGAGAGGGAAGATATGATAGAGACTTTTAGGTACCACTGTGGCAAAAATGTACAGGAGGAGAGCCTCTTTCAATTGAAAGAGAGCTCTGCAACGAGGGGGCATAGGATGAAGGTGAAAGGGGATAGACTGAGGAGTAATTTGCAGAATAGTAGAGACCAGGACAGTATCTGAATTCAAAAAATCACGGGACAAACACAGATCTCTAAGGAAAAAAAGGGACTATGGTGGTTGATTTGGAAGGGCAGACTGGATAGGCCATTTGGTCTTTTTCTGCCGTCATGTTTCTATGTTTCTATTGATTCTGTATTGGTGTCAACAGTTTTGGAGATGAGGAATTTGGGAGTTTGTTTATTTGATTTGATTAACTGGCCTTTGCTCAATCACACCAAGGAAGTGTGCAGTATAGACTTACATTTACATCACCATCTAACATTCAAAATATATGTTTATGTTTGCTATCCGTTTGCTATATCAGAGCAGTTCATAAAATGCAATGTATAAAATATGACAAAGGAGATAGTATTATGGGGAAAACAAGAAAACACTGTTGCAGGCAGAACATGAAGTCTCTTAGCCATCCTCACAAGATGCTACATTAGCCAAGTTACTCTAGCCCAAGAGGTCTTCTCTACCTGAATTAACATTTATGTTGCCCCTATCTCTAAGACCTTTAATGGCCTTGACATTACTTACAGGATTTATGCAGATGATATTCAGTTTGTGGTTCCTATATCTTCTTCATTGGATGATGCAATGGAGTATGCTACTTTGGGCATTAGTACAGTAATATAAAATCCTAGATGACACATAATAGACTGGCGTTGAATGGGAATAAAACTAATATTGACCCAGTACCTATTATCATGCAAGTTGGTGATTGTTACTGGTAGGTTTTTTGAAGCTCATGACCCAGGGGAAATGCTTGATACCCAATTGAATATGCAAGCTCATATACAGAAAATTACTAAGGATGGCATTTTTAAGCTTCATTTAATCCGCAAACTTAAATCATTTTTGTCTTCTGAGAATCTGCGCATTGTGGTTCAAGTTCTGGTTTTGTCACCCCTTGACTATTGTAATAATCTATTTTTCGGGCTTCACTCATATGCTGTTCAGCCTTTGCAGTCAATACAGAATGCAGTGGCATGTCTCATTACAGAAGGTTTGAGCATCCCTGCTGATCTATATAAGTTGCATTGGTTACCAATTCTGAATCTTATATAAAGTCATCATGTTGCTATTTAAGTCTCTCAATCATAAAGCCCCACTTAGCTTGTCAGCTTCTTTGCAAATTTACTATCATCCTCGTGTTCTATACTCACAGGAGACTTTACTGCTAGATGTTCCGTTATTTTGGCGGATTCATTTTCAAGTGTTTCATAACAGGATATTTTCCATGGCTGTCCCACAAATTTGGAATACTTTGCTAGCAGAATTGCACTGCATATTGGGTAATCTGGTGTTTTGAAAATAATTGAAGGTACATTTTTGGCAAGCCTTTTCAGCCTTTTGCAGAAACTAATCTTCATGTGATGTCAGGCTATTTCCTGTGTGTTAACAAACTAGCAGATGTATATGTTTTTTGAGGTATGTTCATGTTATGTTATGTTTGTTTATTGTTTTTAGGTGTAAATATTATGTTAATTTTTTTGTTATCTGCCTGTTAGTGTGGAATATACATGTTTTAAATAAATAAAAAGGATTCCAAACCAATTTTAAATTTGTTATAGGAACTTTCTAAACAAAGATATTTCTGCACAAATTCCAGAGTCAAGGGCTGGGCATAAAATGCTGATTCTTTTGTAAATTCCCATATGACTCAGGCTGGGGAAAGGATAATTAGGAACCTATCTTTTTCAGATCTCAGTGTCCTAGCAGGAATGTAGGAAATCAAGCAGCTATGAAGGGCAAGTGGACAGCCCCTAATTAGGATCTTATACATTTCTTGTTTATTCTACAACTTGCTATATCACATTTTGGATCAAAACTAAGCAAAGCGGTTTACCATTAAGTCAGGCTTAGAAGTTCCAATTTAATTCTGAAGACTACCGAGAGCCAGTGGCTTTCTAAGAGAGGGGAGTGGCAAGATCAAAGACCTTAGCAGAGTAAAGTTTTATTGATGTGTTTTGAACGATCTGTAATATATTGATTTCTGTCACTGGGAGATCACTGCATAAAACATTAAAATAATGTATTCATAATACAAGGGCATGGATTACAGAAATGCTTTTTTCCTCCAGAAAGGTGCAAATTGACCTAATGCAACGTAAATTGTTAAAACAGGATTCCATTATTTAGAGATCTGATTACTGAATTTGTGTTTAATATAAAGCAAACAGCCAAAGAGTTTTACTGAATTAGAGAGAGGGATCTTAATAAAGGTCATACCAGAACTAAATCAAACATAAAAATAACTAAAAAGAGCTTAAAATAAATAAAATCAAATGACATGGAAGATACAACTCGTAAATACACTACTACAAAGACACAAATAACAAATCCTTCAAAAACCCTCCATCTGCACAATTCAACTTGGTAAGCTCCTTCCAGCACTCT
This sequence comes from Ichthyophis bannanicus, assembly GCA_033557465.1. Lineage (NCBI taxonomy): Eukaryota > Metazoa > Chordata > Amphibia > Gymnophiona > Ichthyophiidae > Ichthyophis > Ichthyophis bannanicus. Next base: position 363,653,952 of record CM066032.1, on the reverse strand, counting down.
CCTCTTAAGTTAAAAATAATAAGAAAACAAAGGGCTCAATTTTCAAAAAGGTTGATATTTGAACATCACAGTGGGACGGCTGTATCTGGATAGAAGCTGCCACTGAATATCCAGGTCGAACGACACCGTCTGGATAAGTACCAGCACTTACAGCATCCGGTGAGTGCAATTTCCAGCCAGCATGTACCCGGATAGCAACTTATGCCTGCTTCTTATGCCTAGGTTGTCCAGAAAAGTGAAAACTGCGCTAACTAGGTACAGTAGGTGCTGGCACTTGTCTGGACAGTGCCAGTACGGCCCACGGACCATCTCTGCATTGACTGGATAGTGCTGGACCAGTCTGTGAAGATATTTCGGATAGCGCCACTAAATATCTCGTTCATGTAGCTGGCTTGCGCTATGCATCATTTTAGTTGTGTCTTTTTACACATGGAAACAATTCATAAAATTGCCCTCTATATGATTTTCATTAAAAAAAAGTTAGAATGACATTAAGTTAAATTGTAATAGTAGTTCTAGTCGATGGCTGAAACTGGATGGGGCTTGAATATAATCAGATGTGAGAGCTGACTTTGCATTTCCACGTCAGGTGCTGACTAATGCCCCAGGCTGCTTTCTCTCTTCCTATTGGTTGCAGCTGAAACTAACCAGGAGCTTCTGCTGGACTCTGAACAGTAATAAGAGCTCAGGTAGGACAGCACAGAGTCTGCACATGCACAGTCAGAGTGGTGGGCAGAATACTGGTTGCAATATGAGATGCTGAAAAAGTTCTTGTGTATGGAAGAGATAGAGCTCTGGGATCTAAATATGTAGAATGCTTTAAGCCCATAAACTAAGTGATCAATGGCATTTAAGCTACAACAACAGCTTCCTTACAGTGTGGGGCCATTCTTGCCATATTAACCATAATATTGGCCCTCCAAGATCGGTGTCCGAAAGCAAAATCTTACCTTGGGGAGGGTCAACCCCTTGAACTGGCCAAGCTGTGCAGCATCTTTCACACACACAAAGAGAATCAGTGTATGTGTAGGTGGATAAAAAGCTCCTTACCTACCCTCTCACAATTCATCCTCCCCATAGTAAATCTTTCGCTAAAAACGGGGTACTTACCCCCTTCTTTAAAACACGCACAGATTCGCCCAATAATAAAAAATCCTACCCTTGACAAAGCATCACCCAAATCCTACAGACCCATATCAAGCATCCCGTTCATGGCTAAATTAATAGAAAAAACAGTACAAATTCAAACCCAAGAATACATTGACAGTTCAGCCCCATTTGATGATCAACAGTATGGGTTTCGCCCCCATCACGGGGTGGAGTCACTACTAACAGTCCTAATCGACACCCTAGTAAGAGGCATTGATAATTCAAAACAGGCATTCCTACTTATATTCATTGACATCTCCGCAGCCTTTGACAGTGTCCACCACTCAACAATGATTGACAAACTAAGACAAATTGGAATAAAATCTACAGTCCTTAACTGGTTCTCATCTTACCTAAGTGATCGAACCCAAACGGTACGAATTGGTAACCTCGCTTCAAAAACTTACAACCAAGAACTAGGCCTCCCCCAGGGCTCTGCACTGTCAGCGCTACTATTTAATATCTACTTAAAACACATCTGTCAAATATTTAAAAAATTCAATGTTTTTTACCACCTTTATGCGGACGACATAATGATGTATGTCCCATTCACAATTCCTAATATTCCAACACTTCTAATAAATACCTGCCTTAACGAGATAACTAACTGGCTAAATGAAAACAACCTATACATAAATCACACTAAAACAGAAGCCTTAATAGTAACTAAGAATACAACTTCCACCCCCCCAACATACATCACATTACAAAATAATGATATCAAAATAAATACCGAAATACGTTACTTAGGCGTAATAATAGACAAACACCTCACTATGGAAACCCACATAAGGAATATAACAAAAAAAGTTTATTTCAAACTTAAAGTATTAAAACAACTCCGCCCCCTACTGCACCTAAAGGATTTTCAACGTATAATTCAAGCAATAATAACCCCCCATTTTGACTTTGCGAACCTAACACTAATAGGCGTAACAAAACAAAACCTAAAAAAACTCCAACTAGCCCAAAACGGAGCAGCCAGGATTATAATGAATGCCCCACCATTTCAACATATAACACCTATATTACAAAATCTACACTGGCTCCCGATGCAATGCCGAATACAATATAAAACCCTCCTAACTACATACAAAGCCCTAAATAATATAGCACCTCCTACACTAAACAAACTTATCAATAAAGAACCCAATCTTAATCTTCAAAGGAGAGACCAAATAAACAAACTAAAAACACCAAAGGAATTTATAAAGGCTAAAAAATCAACAAACATGAAAGCATTCTCCCATGCTGCCCCCATAATTTGGAACAACATTCCATCTGAACTAAGATCCTTACCTCAAATCATGGAGTTTAGAAAAAAACTCAAAACACATTTATTCTCAACATACTACGGTCCTTTAACGAATTCACCTTTTCAACAAGAAAAAGGATAGTCTCACCAGCCAACCTTATCAATCCCTGATCTGGAACAAGTACCAAAAACACAAAACGATGCTTGAATTATACATACCTTGTATATAATTAATCCTGTTCATTGTATATAGTTACAACTGTTAATTGTAAGTTTTGAGTTGAATCTTTGTAGCTTCTCACTGTTATATGTAAAAACAGCATTGCCTTGTTTACTGTTGTTCAATGTAAACCGCAACTGATCATTGGAAGGTGCGGTATATAAAAACTTGTTAATTAAATTAAATTAAATTAAATTTGAGTAAAATGGGAACTAGTTACAGATAGCCCAGATTAACCATTAGCCTGGCTTAGTAGAAATGCCCCTTTATTTCATCTACTACTTGAATGCCCAGTCTTGCAAGGTCCTCCTATAATTTCTCACACTTCGCTTGTAAGTTAACAACTTTGAATAATTTTGTGTCATCTGCAAACTTGATCAACATATCTAATTATGCACTCCAGTATGTGCTAAATACTGCTCATTCTATGCGCATTCAGGGCTTTACACAGTGCCGGCCTGTCCATTGAGCGAGAATGTTTTTTGCACAGGGCCCCGCATTTCAGGGGGACCTGCGCAAAGAACATTCTGCATAGGTAAATAAAAAAAAAAAAAACCTGGCTGCTGCCGCTGCCGCCGTGGCAGCGGCAGGATCGAGTATCCGCGGGGCCCCCCCCTGCCTGGCAGAGTCCTCCCTCCCTGCATCCGTTCCCTCTTGCGCTGGCTTTCAGAGCCGCGAAGGGAGAGTTTCCCTTTCCTGGCTCTGTTAAGCCTGCTGGGGCCAGGGGCTGAAGGGAAACAGGAAATGACTGTTTCCCATTAGCCCCAGCGGGCTTAACAGAGCCACGAGGGAGAAATGCTCCCCTTTGCGGCTCTGAAAGCCAGCGGGAGAGGGAACAGATGCAGGGGGGGAGGACTCTGCCAGGCAGAGAGGGCCCCGCAGACACTCGATCCTGCCGCTGCCACGGCGGCGGCGGCAGTGGTAGCAGCCAGCTTTTTTTTTTTGTTTAATTTTGCTGATGGGGGGAGGGGGGTTAGGACTGGCTATGGGCTGATGGGAGGGTTAGGAATGGTAATGGGCTATGGTGGGGGGGGGGGGCTAAAACTGAAAATGGAGTGATGGGGGGGCTAAAACTAACCTCTTTAACCTGGAAAAGAGACGGCTGAGGGGAGATATGATAGAAGTCTATAAATTAATGAACGGAGTGGAACGGGTAAACGTAGATCGATTGTTTACCATATCAGAATATAGAAAGACTAGGGGACATGCAATGAATCTACAGGGTAAACTATTTAAGACTAATAAAAGAAAATATTTTTTCACTCAACGTGCAATCAAACTCTGGAATTTGTTACTGGAGGATGTAGTAAAGGCTGTTAGTGTAGCTGGTTTGGACAAGTTCCTGGAGGAAAGGTCCATAAACAATTATTAAGAAGTGACCGAAGATATCAATGCTTGACCCAGTACAAGCATTGTGGAACTTGTGTCTCTTGGGGAAACTGCTAGGTACATATGACCTAGATTGGCCACTGTTGGAAACAGAATACTGGGCTTGATGGACCTTGGTCTGACCCAGTATGGCATATCTTATGTTCTTAAAACTGAAAATGGAGTGATGAGGGTGTTAGGACTCATAATGGGCTATGGGGGGGGGGGGGGGTTAGGACTCGTAATGGGCTATGGGGGAGCTAACACTGAAAATGGGGTGATGGGGGGATAGGACTGGATGGGGGCTGAGGGGGGGTTAGGATTCACAATGGACTATGGGGGGGCTAGGACTGGAAATGGGCTGATGGGTGGTTAGGATTTGAGGTGGGCTGATGGGGTTAGGACTGGTAATGGGCTGTGGGCTGATGGGGGGTTAGGACTGGTAATGGGCTATGGGGGGCTATGACTGGAAATGGGCTGATGGGGTTAGGACAGGAAGTGGGGTGATAGGGGTTTAGGACTGGTAATGGGTTATGGGGGGCTAAGACTGAAAATGGGGGGATAGGGGGGTTAGGACTGGAAGTGGGCTGATGGGGGGCTAAGAACTAATAATGGGTTGGGGGGGTTGCTAGGACTGGAAAAGGGCTGAGTGGAAGGGGAGGCTTGAACTGCAAATAGCTGATGGGGACGGGGACTTGGAATGGAAATGGGCTGAGTGGAGGGGAGCTAGGATTTGGCATGGGCTGATGGTGGGGCTAGGAAAGGACTAGAAGTGGGCTGATAGGGGGCTGGGATTGGAAATGAGCTGGAGGGACTCGGATAGGACTGGAAATGGGCTGGTGGGGGGCTAGGACTGGAAATGGGCTGATGCAGGGCCTAGAAGGGTGGGGCTGGAACTAGAAGGGAGCTGATGTTGGGGGAGGATTAGAATGGGATGGGGCTGGGAGAGTGAAATGGAGAGGGGAAAAATATTTTGTGTGGGAGGGAAGAAAAATCTACAATTGGCCGGGTATTGGGAGAGTAAGTGGGGATTGAGGATGGAGGGGTAAAATTTGAGTGGATGAAATTGGAATGAGGAAAGAGCAAAAGGAGAAAGATTAGTATGTTAAAGCAGATGTAGAGAGAGAATGGAAAACAAGTAGAAGAGAGAAGAAAGGACAAATGGACAGCAGACGATGGAAAGTTAGCAAAAGACACGAAGAAACCAGAAGAAAGTGGCTGGAGCAATTGCAACTGAAAAAGAAATGCACAAAAGGTAGAAAAATATCTCTTTATTTTGAATTTATAAACTGGAATATGTCAGCTCTGGGAAATGTGCATCATTAACGTCTGCGCTTTGTTTAGCACAAGAGGAAATTAATTTGTAGTTTTATTTCTACAGTGTTGTTGTACATTCCAAGTTGGGCTTTTGGGGTTCCCAGTTTAATTACACAGGTACACTAAAAAAATTTTTTTTTAAACTGCCTCTAATGTTTCGATTGATTTTTACGTTTTTTGGTGCGCTGAATCCAAAACTGGTAACCAATTTGCTCCATCACGTACAGATTTTTTGCTACATTGGGTTAGCAGTTTGAGGTGAACGTTTCAGATTGAGTGCGATCGAGATAAAAGTTTCTTGGATGAATTCTTTATGCTAATTGTTTAGTAGTTATTCAAATAAGAATAAAGAAAATTGTAACAAGGCAGCACATAAGAATAGAGTAATGTCAACAAAACACACTGTGATGGTAGCAAAATTGTCTGCACTTAAAACAGCCACATACATGTGCACAAACATTGAGCATATAAGAGCGAGGTTAGACACAAAGCAAAGCAAAGAAATGTGCAAAAAATGTTGTACAGGTATGTATGTAAGAATAGAAAACGCAAACCGCACCATTGCAATACATGAAGACAAACACCCGATGGTGTGAAAATAAAATTCTAATAAATGAGATCCGACACTGTGGTAATAACTAGCAAATTTTTATTTCAAAGTTTAGTAAAAACACATTATTTGTCAACACAGTTTAGATTTTAAAGTCATTCTTGGGTCAATCAATCTCCTGGTGGGCCCGTTTCTTCTTCCCCCGAATGCTTCTCTTGGTGCGCTGCTTGGCGTATTTTTCATCTGGGGTTTCCCGCAGCAGCAACCAGCAGAAATCAGCCATCATAGTGGTGTTCCATCATCCTTGGTACCTTCTCTCTGCGTCATTGATGTCCTGGTGAAACCTTTCACCTTGTTCTTCACTGTACGCCCCCAGGTTTTCGGGAAAGTAGTTCACATGGGAGTGCAAGAAATGGACTTTCAGGCTCATGTTACAGCCTTGTTGTTTGAAGGCATTGAGCATCCTGGCAACAATATCCTTATAGTTCTCATCCCGCCTGTTCCCCAAGAATTTGAGAACAACATCCTTGAAGGAATCCCAGGCTTCTTTTTCCTTCTCAGACATCGTTTCAGCGAATGCTCCATCTGAAATGAGTTTCCTTATATCAGGGCCAACAAACACTCCTTCCTTTAGCTTTGCTTCAGAAAGTCGGGGGAACTTTGAGCAAAGGTACCGAAAGCACTCACCATCTTTTGGAAGGGACTTGATGAATTGCTTAATGAGACCCAACTTAATGTGGAGAGGTGGTAATAGAATTTTATCACGAGGTACCAAGTTCTCATGAAGAACATTTTTCTCACCGGGTCTCAAATACTCCCGAATTGACCAGTCTGTTTTCCCCCAGTGTAGGTCGCGGGCCCGGCTATCCCACAAGCAAAGGAAGCAGGGATATTTGGTGAAACCGGATTGCTGCCCTTATAGCATGGATAGAATTTTAAAGTCTCCACAAATCATCCACTTATGCTCATCATAACGAATCTTCTGAAGAATCAGGGCCAAATTCTCATATTTTTCTTGGAGAATAACAGAGTGAGCAATAGGAACTGAAGCGAATGTGTTGCCATTATGAAGAAGAACACCTTTTATGCTGTCTTTTGACGAATCAATGAACAGCCGCCATTCAGCAGGATCATACTTGAGTTTAAACTTTTCCATCACTCCGTATATATCGTTGCAAAATACCAAATCTTCCTCTTTGCTGAAATACTTCAAAAATTGTGTCTCGCGGTTGCGGTACCAATAAAAAGTTGTTCCTGGTGACAATAGATTTTTCTGTTTAAGCCGAGAACCTAGCAGTTGGGCAGCATCTTTTGGGAGTCCTAAATCCCGGACTAAATCATTCAATTCAGCTTGAGAGAAAAGTTCAGGTTTCGGATCTGGTTCAGTTTCAAACTCGGAAGTACTGGACTCATCGGGAAAAGCCTTCTGATGAGTCTCATCATGATCAGAACCGTCCACACAAATATGATCCAAAGATTTTGGTGGTTCAGGCACAGGTACTTCGTTGCTATGAGGCATAGGCCTAATTGCTGAGGGAAGGTTGGGGTAACTTATTACGTTCTTATTTTTTAAGTTGTATCCCTTCACAATGCAAGAGCAAAAATAGCAGTCACTGCTGTGGTCTCTTTGTTCACGCCACATCATAGGTATTCCGAAACGAAATGCTTGTTTTTTACCTTTCATCCATAAGCGTAGATCTTCCTCACATGTCTTGCACACTTTGTGAGGAGCCCACGGTTTGTCTTGATCGCCTAACTTCAAACCGAAATAGGCGAAATATACTTTTTTAATAAATGCAGAAATGTTCCTCTGCCGCTTTTTCACGGTATATTCCCCACAAATAAAACAAAAACTGTCCGGAGAGTTGACGCAACCTCTGGCTCTGTGAGCCATCACAAATACACAGCACTGCAAACTACAACTGTAGTGAACCACTTCGGAATAAAGCTGGATTACGACTGAGCAAACAAAAGGTAATAATAAACTTGCAAGAAACTGAAATTTGACAGGAACGTTCATGTCGCAACCACCGTGTTTGAGCGAGCGAACGAGGCGAGGCGAACAGGAAAGAACATGCGCCAGCGCGAGTACTGGATTTAGCCCCCCGCCTCCCAATTGTCCTGTTAATGTATAAAATGAATACAAAACACTCTAAAATATCATGAGGGAGTGTTTCTAGTTAGTTAACCATTACAACCTCTATTTTGGGCCAAGAAAATAAACTGCAGTCAGCTAAAAAGAAATTATGTGAACATTCCTTATATGGGTAAGAAATCTAATTTTGCAAGAAAACGTGACGTGATGGAACATTTTGGCTATTTTTCCTGGATTCAGTACCCCAAAATCTATAGGAATCAGTTGCAAAACTGGAGGCAGTTTTTTGGTAGTGTACCTGTGTTATTGTCTTCCTGTTTCTAAATTGTGATTCCTTGTTTGGTGATGGTCTATGTTCTGTATGTGTAACTGAGCTGAGGTATTCTGTTTATGTAATTCCTATTTGACTGTGTCACTTGTTCTCTTTCCCCAGTTTGTCATGTATTGTTATTCTCTGAAATGTATTGGTTTAATATTTGCAGTGTTGCCTTTTGATAGGTAGAGTATGGTGCTTTGTGAGTCCTTGTAGTGCTATTAGGATACGACGGGTTTGCTATGGGTTCTAAATGCATTACCAGAAAAAATGATTCCCCTATAATCTATCACCAACCCAAACATCTACAAATGTTACCCTAGACTCTAAAACCAATAACCATCCCCACAAGAAAAAGGTCAAGTTTTTTGTCGGATCGTTCACCATGAGACAAAACTTTTCACCTCCTGAAGTGAACCCTCCTTTTTAATCATAATTGAAAGCGGCTGTTTTACCAGCCTAGCCGACCAAATCAGCACATTGCTGTTGTCAGCAAAAAAAGCTCTATGTTAAAACTTCAAAAAGAGTCTATTGGATCTCAAAGGTCTTCGGGCTAACAAAAACCCAAACGCACAGCTTCAAAACGTCCCCCTTCACACACAAAGATATTTTAGAGGACTTAGCTGTTTAGAGAACTTAGCTGTCATGGAACAGTTCCCAGTCACTCCGTCGCTTGTAGTCTCCAAAATTCACTCCTCTTGCCTTAAAAAATTAAGGACTCAGACAATAACTGACAAGTGAACGACACCGCTCCAGCACGCCACTCAATGAGGTTCAAGCGCGACACCAAAGCTGTTTCAAGCCGTCTGTTCTTCCTCCTTCCACAGCTCTTCGTCAAGCAGTATGAACCCCGTAATGATCTCATCGCTTAAAACAGGTGATATAATGATGTCAGAGTTCAAAGGTCCACAATTCAACAGCTTTATTGAACTCTCAAATGCAACCCCCACCAGTCAATGTCAGCGTTCATCCCATTCGGTGCCACTGATCGGAGACGAAAAATCCATTGTTGTTCTTTAAAATGTAAACGGGCCAATCGATCACCCCCCCGCAGTACTGGGGCTACCATATCTAAAACCCTCCACCGTAAATCGTTGAAATAATGATTATTCTGTTGGCAGTGTAAAACTCCTGGAGCCCCTTCTTGTCGTTTATCAATACGTGATCTATGCTCTAATAAACGCTTCCAAACCGGCCGAATAGTACGGCCCACATACTTAAGACCACAAGGGCATACCAGCATATACACCACAAAATCAGATTTGCAAGTGGAATGTGTTACTGAATGGTGCTTTAACCCTGTACACGGGTCCTCCCAAACCTCCCCTTGTAGTGCTAATGGGTTCTAAATGGGCAGTGTTGTAGTGGTTCCTAATGTGCCTGGCGGTTGGCACTGGATTATAGTAATGTAGAAATCTTTTAGTCTTTCTTTATCCATACACTCATTAAGAGGCATGCTTACTAAAAGTTAGTGTATGGTAACATTATGCAAATATTTATGCAAATGAGTCCCATTTTGCAAATGAGGCCCCGCACTGAGTCTCCGCACATTGCCCCGCACCCCCCTTGGGCCGCCCCTGACTGTACATAGTTTGTTACCACTGTTTCAATGTAAGTTACGTTTCAGTTCCATGTAAACAGCCTTGACCCAGAGAAAGGCGGTATATAAATACAGCTAAATAAATAAAATAAATTAATAGATACCAAATGCTAAAGGTGGCTAAACAGCTTAGCATGTTTTAATACCTGGACTACTTAGATAGGAATGCAAAACACTTAAATTCGTGTTGAGTGTATAGTACAAACCGCCCATATTGCTTAGCAATTTCTGACAGTCACATTGACCCAGTTGGATTTAAAGTTGTTTTCCCGGCATAGAGATTCATTTACCAAGTTCATGCAGCTGGCAATGTGAAGAAGGGAGATATATGTTGAGAAAGTTATTAATTTACAGACTGGACTTGTATTAAAGTCTCATGTGGGGTGTCTTTCACCTATGAATCAAACGCCCACCTGCTGTACTTAAGTTTGATGTAACATTATCACAAAAGTTATCAGATCTGCTTGGGCAACCAAAGATGATCTAAGTAGTATTTGGATGGAGGCCTTTTATCATTGCATGAGTTCAGTAATTCCAGCCAACCATCTCTCCTTATATTAGGATGTGGTTTGGCATATATTTATGAATCGGGATAGCACAGAAGGAAAAAGGGGAATAAATAATAATGGCTGTCACTTAATGACTCTTCTGTCTAAGAGCAATATTTGTAAAAGCCCAACACAACACTTTTGTAGCTCATGTAATATTTAGAGTTCTCCAGCATTGCTATTATATAGTGCTTTATCTTTTACGGTGTATTATCTCAGTCTGATTTTGAATCATGTAATTGCCTTTTCTGATGTTAAATAGGCTGGCATTAGTAATTTCAGAGGGAGAGGAAATGGTCCATAAAATCTTGTGGGCCATAACTTCCAAGCAGATTTTTAGTTAAGTGAGTCACTTTACACTAAGTGATGCTGAAACGAGACGGTAGGAAACCGAGAACTAATTCTGACAAGGAAGGAACACAGTGGCATAAAGAAAAGAAATAAAGCTAGAGGATTAGGTATAGTTAATTAAGCAATTATATATGTAAGGGAAACAATATTCTCAGAATTAATCTTTCCTATGGCTGTCTTGTTAGAAATATTATAGTAGTATCCGGCCTCTATGGATCCCTCTATGACAGAAAGGCAATCAGATTACTCCCTTCATTTAGTGAGGAGCTCCTTAATGTAGAGGTTTCCGACCAGGAGCCACCATATTCCATAATGTTTTCCATATATTCTCAAAGCCTCACTCTCTCATGGTCAAAATTATATGATATGAAACCAAAATATACTACAAAGTAATGAGGAGCTGAATTTTAAAATATGATTATTATGGAATATGATTACACTACACAAATTTCCACAATATTTAATAGTCATGGTAGACATTTTGTGGGAATTAAAAAGACATAACTTTAAAAATCATTAAAAATTAGTAATGTCATATAACAATCTTTTTGATATATGAAATGGATGTAAACTGATATAAGATAGAAAAATCTATAAAGATACTAGTCAAACTAGGTAACTGAATATGTGGCACAGGAATAGACACAAGAACCAGTATAAGCGAGGTGTAGAAACCAGAAACCTTTATTTGTCATACCCGATACAGGCCATGTATTGGTGTTGGCCTTCGTCAGGGGTATGACCTCAGCGGGAAATGGCAAAATACAATAATGAATAAGAAAGTACTAAAAATAAAAATAAACAAAAAGTGCCATACAACGTACATAAACAAAGCAAATAAAAGCATATAAAGCATATAAAGTTAATAGAATATGAATAAAACCAAAACAACATGTAATATAATATAAACAATAAGAACTAGACAAACATAAATAATAAAAATGAATCATAAATATATGATGATAAATGAAAAGGATATGAAACCTGACCTAATCATAGAGTCTAAAAAACATGAGCATGTGAGAGAATAACCATAGCATAAGGTACACCTCACAGGTAACCAGCAAGCATGAAACAAGGAAATCACATGGACACAAGATAATGCATGTGTTGGGGAGGAAAAGGAAGAAAGGGGTGAGGGAGTGTGGGAGTGTGGGAGAGTGGGGGGTGGGGAAGGGAAGAGGAGGGAAGGGGGAGGGGAAGGAGGAAAGTAGGAGAAGAAAAAGGGGAAGGAGGGGAAGGAGAGAGGGAAGGGGAAGGGAGGGTAAGGAGAGGTGGAGGGTAGGAAGAGGAAGAATGGGGAAAAGGAGAAGAAGAATATCAAAAATATAAGTAAACCGTGAAGTGTATAAAAATGTATTAAAAACAATAATAAAGTAAAATGCTATTTTAAAAAAGTAGAAAGTAAATGGGAGAGGAGGGAGGAAGGGAGGGAAAGAGGGTGAGGGTGATGAGGGGGGAAGAAAGGGAGGGGGAAGGGACAGGAAAAAACAATAGATGTAATAGGTAGCCCTAGACAATAAATAAATGGTTCTCTTTTTAACAGGAAATAAATAACCATAAAGTGAAAATTCTGAAATATATAACAAGGATATAAAGCCACAACCGGGCAAGTGGCAGCCAGGCTTAGGATATATCCCTCCTATCTTCTGTTTCCCCTTATGACCCACCCACCTCCCTTTTCCCCTTGTCCCATGACCCCTTGTTTGTTGACATCCCTTTACTGCTGACTTAATGCACAGACTACCATGTTGCCACAACAAAAGAGAGTTTATTGAGTAATTTTGACCACAGCATAACCTGTACAACCCATACTGTACAATCCTCAACATATATTAAAAAAAACCCAGGAAGTTGCTTTAACTTAACTGACCCTATCCTCGAGATGTATAGCCCGTACTTGCGTAGGAGTGATGCCATCAAAGCCCACCCCTTTTCTCAAATTACTCCGCTACCATTACTGTCACAAATCCATTTTGTGTAAGGTGCTGTTTTTGAAAAACACCATTGAAGTGTGCCCTTAACCCTGGTCACAGCAGGGTTGCACCTTCCCAGTTTCCAGCCTTACCCGTTAAAGGTCGGTACCCAGGCTTAATAGGTACATGGCACAGAGATGTTCTTCTCCCTCCCCTACCATTCAAGCATGGGGAGGCTCATTGTCCACTGATCCTGCTGTGATCCTGTTGACCCTAACTGGGGGAGGACAATTTCCTTGTGGCCACTCCCCCTATGCTCTATCGTATGGCTTTGCACTCAGTCTGATGTGCCTCCAATCCCAGTCACACCCCACCGATAGTGACTCCTCGCTTGTTGGAGGGGGGCCCACCCAGCACTCAGCTGCAGCCAAACCTTGCCTTATCCAAAAGTATCTCTACTGTATCCTGTATCGCACACAGGAAAACATTGATTCCGCTGTCCAACAGACGCACACCGTCTGCGCGATACAGCCAGGGCAGCTTTCTTCTATGAGATTGTGTACAATATAGCTCCCCCGATTGCCTTCATGAAGTGGGCCATCAATCTATTCACCTTGCATCTGGTTTTCTCGACCACCTGGTGTAATCTTTCGCTCCTCCGAACCCTTCGTGGTGTGATATGAGACCACACCAGCTGAGTACCGAGAAAATATTGGCCAACCCTAGGAGGTCCCTCTGGATCTTCCTGGTGAGCTTGACACTGTAGGTATTTGCCAGATTGTTCCCCTCCAAATGCACCACCAAAGCCCAGGGATCCCCCACCCTTTTCTTGTGCATAAGGGTTGGCACCATCTGGACCCAGATCATATCATGAACCCCCATCCAGACAGTGAAAACCTCTGCAGCATTCAGGCCCAAGTTAAGACCCTCTGGTCTAATTCAAGATCTCCTCTGGGCCTAGTGCACATCGGAATGGCCACATATCCACACCTCACTTGGGCCTTGGGGGCACCTGCATCAAAAGAATAACAGATGAAAAGCCAGGTTAGTCAGCCGCTAGTGCTGCAGAGCAGCATGGAAGCCGTCACTCCCTAGCCTCCAGGTGAACATACAGTTTATAATGATCAGAGTGTCACCTGCCCAGGGACAAAATCTGTTGCTGAGTCATGCCCAGGTCCAGCACGGTGGTAGCCACCACAATGTGGAAGGAGTGTGTGCCATAAAAGCCCACCTCCAGGCCCACCTTAGCAATGACCGACTTCAGTACCTTGTCGAACTGAAAGCAGGACAGGGGTGCACCATCTGCTGCGTGGACCAGCAGTTGCTCCCCTCCTATCAGGTGGAGCTGACAGTAGTCCTCAACATTCCACATTGGGTACGTGGGGTCTCCTGGCAGGGATGCCATGGAAAACCTGACCTCTTTTCCCGTGAGATCCATCTTGGATCTGCGAATATGCCACTGCTCAATACGATTTCCTCCAGCCAGAGGCCAGAATATGCCAGTGTGGATTTTGAAGGTGAAACCAGCTCCCCTACTCTGAGTGCCCCAAAGATTGCCAAGAAAAAAACGCATTTGATCAGGCATGCTTCAAATGTATTGTAACAGACCTCATCTGTGGCAGTGATCAGCATCGTCAACATCTCATGGGTAATTGCTCGACCAACCATCCCTTCATCACTCTAGCAATGATGATATTGGTCGAAGGTTTTTTTTTCCCCATTGCTCTGGCAAAGAAGGCGACTGCCGCCAAGCGCATCTGAATTGCAGCTTTACTCATGCCCTTGCCCTTGCAGGAGAGAATCCAGTGTAGAATGGTGCCAGTCTTAAACCAGTCACCGTCCTTGATTCTGTTATACCTGCAGAATTCTTGGAAATACTCCCAGGGCCTTCAAGTATTTTTGCCTGGTGCGTTCAGCCAGGGAACCCATCAAGAGGCTCCAAACTTCAGCGACCAAATGCCCAGACTGCCTCTGGGATGGGCATCTTGACTGTGTCCGCCACAGGAGCGATGGCACAGAACAATTTCATCTTAAAACAAGAAAAGTATTATAGTAGCCAGGAATGTGCTCAGCCCTGAATGTGATATTATGCAATAAACTGAGCAAAACAATCTCCCGGAGAAGCAACACCACCTCCAGCATTCTGGCATACATCCCTGCCTGCACCACCACTATATTGTCAGTGCAGAATGTAATCACCCTATTAGCCAATTGTGAAGCCCAAATAAACAGAGCTGCCATTATGGGGAATAACTCCAGGACAGTGATATCTTTGGTGGTGCCGAAGGAGTGCCACTTGCTCGGCAAACGTTCAGAACATCAAGCCCCTTTGAAGTATTTGCCGAAGCCAGCCCCACCGGATGCATCCATGAACAGTTCCAGGTCGGAGCTTAAAATGGGGGAGTCTTGCTAGAATGCTAGGCCATTGAAAGACTGTAATAAATGCTTCCAGATGTGTAGGTCTTCCCGTATGTCCCTACTAGCCCTGATGTGCTGGTATTGCTTTTTGACCCCTAACCCCCTCATCGCCAAAGCTCTACAGTGACAAAAAACCCACCCCATGGGAATTACTCTAGAGGCAAATCATAATAAACCAATCAGGGATTGGAACTGCTCGAGTGTGGTTTTCTGAAGACCCTTTATCTGGCTGATGGATGTTTTTAACTTATCAAACTTATCCCTGGGTGGTTGAGACACCTGGGCCCAGACATCAAGTTCGATGCTAAGGAATGTAGTTGTCGATGAGGGGCCCACAATCTTTTCAACTGCCTGTGGGATCCCAAACCTCTGTGCGATGTGATCGAAGGAGTGCAGGACCGTTTGGCACTCCTTGAATCTAGCATCCACAAACAGGAAATCATCCAGGTAATGATTGCCTGTCAGTAATGCTGGTGCCTGTCAGTAATGCTGCCAGTTGCCAGGACCCAGCACCCAGAAGTAAAGCCGGTGAGCAGCTGGGTATCTCCTTTCATCATGGATTGGGCAGAGATAGTGCAGGCAGCAATGAGGGAGGTGGCAGCCATATTGCTTTAACCTCACTAGCAAAGGCAGAGTTAAGAATTTAAAAAGAAAAGAAAAGAAATTCCCTGAAGGAAAACCTTTGACCAGATGCTGCTGGTGAGAAGCAGCAAGGCCAGATGGTGAGCCAGCAGGGGGCATGGAGCACAGCCCAGAAAGGGGACAAGAGTGGCAGCAAGAGTGGCAGCAGCGAGCAGTCCAACACGAGGGTCCAGATGACAGCAAGAGCAGCAAGGGGCAGCAGGCCATCAGCATCCGCATCAGCGGGTCCAAAGGAAAGGCAGCCAAGAATGACGGCAGAGGGTCGCCGAACACCAGCACCCAGCAGGGCCAGGGGCCCACCCAGAAGTGATGGGCATGTGACGTGGAGGCGACACCAGTGTTGGGCACCAACCAACGAGGAACCAGCTCTGCAAGACCTCGTGAACCAGGTACGAGCCTTGGCCACAGAGTGGGATGGGTGCAGACTCTCCTGGGATCACTGGAGTCTCCACAAGAGGCAGTATACCAAATGACCAAATGATAGGAGAAACCCAAGGGACATGGACCCAGTGAGGACACAGGGGACACATGGAACATGAGGGGCAATGGGGGAGGTCCCAGGGTCAGGCACAGGGGAAGGCAGGAAAGAGGATGGGCAGGAGGTATTGGGAGGGAGCAGAGGGGTATGGGTCCAAGGAGAAGGAGGTTTGTCCCAGACACTGCAACTGGTGGGTGATATAGTGGCACCGATAGAAGGGGTTAGAGCATCCAAGGAGGACTGGGGGAGTAGGGGGACGAGGGGGGACAGGGAGAAGAAACAGCAGTGCATCATAGGGTGGTTGTGGAAGCTGGCCCACATGGCGGCAGGGGACAACACTGTACAGGGCATAGAGGAAGCGGGGTCGGACATGCGTGGCAGCACTGGCATGCCCTCTAGGACAAGCCCGAAGGGTGGTGCAACCCCAAGCACCCCTTTGGTGTGGCCTCAAAGAACAGGCACTATCCCAGAGTCAAGCATACAGGATAATGACAGGCGCATGACGAGTGAGGTGAGACTGGCTGAGTACCTGTGCCTTACCAGCACCTTGGACAGCTGTGTACCGCTGGTGAAAAAGAATAAGATATGAAAAGGTGACTATGTGGACATATTGTCCCTGCTACTCAGGCACCCAGATAATAATTGTGACTGCACGGGTTGCCACCCCAAGTGTAAACTGGACAACAAGAAGGTAAATAGCATACCGTTGACAATCGTAAATTGGTCTGCCACTTTCCAGACCAAGACCAGCATCGTGGGGGAAAAACATCCCAAACAGTGCAGAGGACTGTTCAATTACCAGGACAGCATATGTAAAGCCTACAGGGTATACGGGGGCTCTGCCTGGTTAGAATACGATGAGCAATTCCATCAGAACATAGGGGGGTCATGTGGGCTCAGCTGGAACCCATAGCAATCGCGACCTACAGCAATCCATATTTGTGGATCAGGCTGATGACCGAAAGCCAACAGAGGGCCACCCTATAGTGAGCATGCACCCGCAGTGGCCCAGCCGGCCCCAGAGGCAGCAGCCCTTTCAGATAGAGCACAGGAGGGAAGGCTGGGATAGTGGCAGCACCTCACTCCCCCCCCCCCAAGTGGCCCTGCGGGGGGGGGGGGGGGTCTGTAGGCTGTTCAACGGGGGAATCTTGCAGGTTTGGCAGTGGTCATAAATACAGACATGCATGCACGGCCTGTAGTGAAGGGCACCCCCAAACTCACTGCAGTAAGAGGCAGGGAGGGGACCCACAGCAATCGCGATGATCTAACCCCCTTTGGCTGGGACACCATTCAGATTTGTGCATCGCAGCATAACTTGGTGAATTACAATGAACACAAGGTGGCTTGGTTAATTAAGGGATTTTTGTTTGGCTTCAGGATCCCCTAGAGTGGCCTGCCCTAGAAAAGAAGGACATTGTTCAGAAGAAGATCAATGAGGAGCTGTACATAGGGGGGGGAGGATAGCAGGTACCTTCAGCAGCCAGTCCATGCCTAATTTCATAACCTCGTCACTGGGCCTGGTCCCAAAGAAGGAACCGGGGGAGTACAGGCTCATTCACCATCTGTCTTACTCGGAAGGTGGTTTGGTCAATGACCACCTGGAGTTGGCGATATGCTCAGTTAAATATGCCATGGTGGACCAGGCCCTGGAATTGGTGAGAGCACAGGGAAAGGGCACATGGTTGGCAAAGTTGGACATAGAGGCAGCCTTCCGCCTCCTGCCAATAAACCTGGATAGTTTCCACTTACTCAGCTTCCACTTCGGTAGCCACTACTACTTTGTCAAGTACCTCCCCAAGGGTTGTGCAGTGTCTTACACGTATTTTGAGGAGCTCAGTTCAGCCATGCCAGTGGATGGGGGAACTGGTGATCAGCTGAGGCAGGGTCATTCACCATTTGGATGACTTTCTGCTGATGGCAAGCGAATGGTAGGCATGCCAGTGGAACCTTGAAAGTTTCCAGGCCAATGCCATGGAACTGGGGGTCCCTCTGGTGAGCAGTAAAATGGAGGGTCCAGCCCAATGCCTGTCTTTTCTAGGAATCAAAATTGACATGGTAGCAATGGTCACCAGACTCCCAAGCAACAAGGCGCAGGCCTTGCAGGAGGCCTTACGTTCCACAGCAGCAGCCAAAAAAAGTCACATTGAAGCAAATACAGTCATTAATCTGGCTGCTGAACTTTGCATGCAGGGTCATGCTGATGGGCCAGGCATTTACAAGATGCCTGGCGGAGACTACTAAGGGAATTCGGAGGAGCCACCACTTTGTCAGAGCCAATGTAGAGGCCTGTGCGGACCTGGCAGTGTAGCAGGAATTCCTTGTGAGGTACAACGATATGAACATATGGAAGGAACCCCTCACCAGCAGCACCCAGATAGAGCTATTTACGGACACAGCATCGGCATCAGCTTTGGGAATTACTTTGGGGGGCAATAGTGCCACGAGAGATGGCCACAGCAGTGGCACAGCTGGGACATAATTCGGGACATTATATTCCTCGAGTTGTTTCCAATTGTGGTGGCAGTGGTCCTGTGGAGACACCAGTTCAGGAAAAAGAGAATAATCTGTAGATCAGACAACACAGCTTTCTGAAAATACAGATATAGTATATCAACTGGCTAACCATTATCTACCTTTTTATTTACATCTTCCAAAAAATGTAGCAGATTAGTGAGGAAAGACTTCCTTTGGCTAAATCTATGCTGGCTTTCTTCAAATAAATATGACTATCTATATGTTCCAGTAATTTTGTTCTTTATAATGGTTTCCACTATTTTGCCTAACACTGATGTCTAGCTCACTGGTATGCAGGGCTGGCGTTAAGAGGTGGCAAACAGGGCAGTTGCCCTGAACCTCCATGCCACAGGGTCCCCATGTCTGCCTCATACTAAAGGAGGCGTAGCCTGGAGGCACACTTTGGGGCCCCCTCAACAGTTTCTGCCCAGGGCCCCTGCATGTCTAACACTGCCCCTGCTGGTCTGTAGTTTCCTGAAGCACCCCTGGAATCCTTTTTTTTTTTTTCAAATCTATTTTATTAAACATGGAACAATATAACCACACCCCTAGTCTGAGGGAACTCTGCACAGAACCAGGTGAGCAAACAAAATAGCAACAGTATGTTATAATAGTGTTCTTAAATTTTCAGTTTTCAACCCTTTTTAAAAATTGATGTTACATTAGCCACTCTCCAACCCTCTCCAACCTTCAGGTACCATAAATAATGTTAATGATAGCTTACAAATTACTAATAGTAGGTCTATAGTTTCATTTTTGAGTATTTTATTTAGTTTTTTCAGCACCCTGGCATGTATACCATCTGGCCCAGGTGGTTTGCTGCTCTTTAATTTGTCAAATTGTCCTATTGCATGTTCCAGGTTCATTAAGATTTTTTTTAATTTCCTCAGATTATCACCTTTAAATATCATTTCAGGCACGGCTTTCTCCCCTACATCTTCTTCAGTAAAGATGGAATAAAGAAATTCATTTAGTTCTCCGCTATGGCCTTATCCTCCTTTAGTGTCCCTTTTATCATTTATCATCTAATGGTCCAATTAACTCCCTTGCGGGCATTTTGCTTCAAATGGGCCAGAGTAAGTCTGTAATATGAGTTTTTCCTTCTATGGTAAACTTCTTTTCAAATTCTCTTTGCCTGTCTTATCAATGATTTGCCTCTAACTTGTCAGTGCTTATGTTATTTCCTGTTTTTTTTTAGATCCTTTTCCCATTTTTTTAAAGATGTTTTTGGCTAAAGCAGCCTCTTTCACCTCACCCTTAAACCCTGCCAAAAGTCATTTATTTATTTATTTTTATTTATTTATTTATTTATATTTCTTATATACCGCGCTATTATAATCAGTGTGGTTCACAATGAACAGAAACAATAGTACAATGTAACAGGAACACATTGTGCTTACAATGAACAGGGCAAGTAACTTAGGTGAGAACTGGGTAATAACTATTTACAACACATTTGACAAGCTACTGAATATTCACAATTGAGCAGGATTGATGGCACTGTAGGGGTTTATGCTAAGGGTACTCTGATTAACCATTCTCTCGTTGGGTTAATGTATTGGAGCAGTTAGTGAGGGGGGTCAGAGGATCAATCATGTGTTTCCCTGGGTTGCTTTCTGGGTAGTGTTTTTGAAATAGGTGGTATTTTAGCGCTTTTCTGAAAGGTGTAAGGCTCGGGATAGCTCGAACTTCAGAAGGGAGGGCATTCCAAGCTGTAGGTGCATAGACTGAAAATGCCCTATTGGCCATAGCTTTTAGGCATTTTGTCATTATTTTGGGGATTTCTAGAGCATTCCGCATTGCAGATCTTCTGTTTCTGTTTTCAGGCATGATGTTGATTAACTTACTGATGGGTGTGGGAGACTGGTTCTTTAGTGCTTTGAATGTCATGACAAGTGCCTTGTAATGGATACGAGCTTGTAGTGGTAGCCAGTGGAGCTCCTTCATCACAGGTGTAATGTGTTCTGACCTTGACACCCCTACAAGAACTCTAGCGGCCGAGTTCATGGCAAGTCAGAGTGGATTTAGCGTTGACTGTGGAGGTCCGAGGAGAGCAATATTGGCGAAGTCCAAGTGTGGGATCACTAGGGCTTGGAATATAGAGCGGTAATCAGTGAAGTCCAGGAGTGGTCGAAGAAGGCGTAATGTTCCAATCTTATGATATACTGCTTTTGCGGTGTTTTTTACATGTGTTATCATGTCAAGTCGCTGATCTAGTGTGACGCCTAGATAGCAACTTGATGTTTTAGTTTTAAGTTCAGCATTCTTGACTTGTAGTGCTGGAGGTGGGGTGAATTTCTGATTTCTCGTGAAGAAGAGTACATCAGTTTTACTATGATTAATTCGTAGATTTTGGGTGAGTAGCCAGTCTGCAACTACTTCAAAGCATCTTGTAATGGGTGAAAAATCTGGCCGGTCAGTCCTAAATGGGATGTATAGCAGGATGTCATCTGCATAGGCAAGGCATTGCACGTTTAATGAGCGGATCAGGGTGCAGTTGGGCTGCATGTAAATGTTAAACAGCAGCGCAGACAGGGATGATCCCTGAGGTACTCCCTGTTTCTGAAGGAAAGGCTCAGAGGTAAGGGTACCTGTCTTAACTTATTGCCATCTGTTGATCAGGTAGGATTTGCACCATTGCAGGGCAGTGCCCTGTATCCCTTTTTCTTGGAGCCGTTGTAGCATTATCTCGTGGTTCACTGAGTCAAATGCGGCTGCAATGTCCATAAAGATGAGAACAAATCCTTGGTGTATATTGTCGAGGCCTGTGATTGGGTCATTAAAGAGGGTTGTTAGGATGGTATCCACGCCATGAGCTTCCCTGAATCAATGTTGGGATGGGTCAAGTGGTGCTTCATCGTCAATATGCTGTTGGATCTGGCGCTGAACAGTCTTTTCAATAATCTTGGCAAGTAGAGGGATACTTGAAATTGGTCTGTAGGATTCGACTTTGGATGGGTCAATTTTACTGTTTTTTAGTAATGGTCTGATTGAAGTATGTTTGAGACTCTGAGGGAAGGCTCCAGTTGATAATGATTGGTTTAGTATTTTGCACAGTGTGTGGCTTAGGTCGCATCGTAGCTCTTTTATCCAGCTGGCTGGACAGGGATCGTTAGGTGACGTGGTGAGGTTGATTGCGACAATAGTGTCCTCAATTTCTTTGGTGGAAATTTTGCGAAATTTGAAGAACGGTGTTGGCTGTGGCATAGTGTGCATGTTAGTGATGTTGGAAGAGGTTGAGTTCATACTGGTCTGGATCATTTTCGATTGTAGATAATCAGAATAATCCTGTGGCTGGGGCATATACGGATGTGCTAGGGCTGGGTCACCTGTTAGGGATTTTATGATACTGAAGAGGTCATGAGATTTATTTAAAGACCATTTTAGAATATCTGTGTGATGCTGCTTTCTCTTCTCAATTGTTTTCTCTCTATGAGTTAACAGGTGGGAGTTGTATGCACAGTATGCTTCGGCAGTCCGGGTTCTATGCCACTGTCTCTCTAGTTTGCGTATGTGAAGGAGTGATGCTCGTAGATCTTTTGAGTACCATGGTGCATGTTCACGCTTCCTTGACTCCTTATTGACAGGGGGGAGGTTGGCTACGGCACTGAGACTACTATTCCAGTTAACTACCAATTCATCTAAGTCAAGGGTTGTGTCCCTGAGGAGAGGGAGGACCTTCTCCAAGACTTCCTCTTTGACGAAGGGGCGAAAACATTTTGATGGAATTCCAGAGAGGGGGGCATGAACTTTGCTGTTGTTCCTGGGGCAGTGAGTGGTAGGTATGTAGAATCTGAGCAGGTTGTGGTCGGGCCAGGGTACTGGAGTTATGGATATCAGCAGGTGATGGGTGGTGTCAACCTCGGACTGAGGGGCAAAAATCAAGTCGAGAATACTCCCCTTCATGTGTGTGGGAGAGTCAATGAGTTGTTTGTAGCCTAGCTCATTTAGTGCTTCTAGGAAAGTTTTTGCTTGTAAGTTTTGTAGGGAAGGAAGGTTGAAGTCTCCCAACAGCCAATTTGCTGAGCGTGGGTTGCTTGAGTTGCAGGCAAGATTGATGATTGTTGGTAGATCTTCAGGTGATGATGTTGGGGCACGATAGAGTAAGTTAATGGTGCAATAACTGTTTGATATGGTGACCGTGTCTAGGTGGGTGGAGGTGGTGGTCTCATTTAGTTTAAATTGTAGTTTTGCCTTAGCTAGGATGAGTGCCCCTCCTCCCTTTTGGTTGGCTCTGTGGCAAGAAAAAATTGAGAAGCCATTTGGCATCATCTGATTGATAATTACATTGTCGCAATCAGACAACCATGTCTCAGTAATCATTAAAATATCAAGGTCATAGAGTGTTATCAGATCGATGATTACTGGCCATTTTGATCGAATTGACCTGGCGTTTATGAGTGCGCATTTCAATGGTGGTTGGGGCTGGTGCTTCTCAGATTGGTTCTTCTTGATGTTCTGTAGGGGGATGTGAAATAAGTGTGGATGAAATGCATTAGAGGCTTTTGATGTGGTGTGGTAGGGGCTTTCATATCATCTCCTTCCATAGCTGTGGAGTATTGAGATGTGCTTGGTGCGGGGATTGAAAGCCTGCGATATGCTGGATAGCACTGAAGTGAAGAGAATTGCAACTAATGGTAGGTGTATAGCCATCTTGGGGTAGTCCTGAGATTGTTTATCAAAGATGAGAGGGGCTTGAAAGAATGTGAGTGTGTGGGTGAATAGTACGAGTACAGTAGGGAGAGTAGCTGGGCAATTAGGTAGATAGGCTCAGGAGGTCTGGTAGGTTACTATCTGGGGCAAAAGACCTAACAGAGCATTATGCAATCTGGACAAGATCTTCAAAATACTGACTGCAGAGAATAATCTGCTTGATCTAATGGTGGCTAATGTTCATTCAGTTACATTGTTACTCAGCAGCCGCTTAAGTTACTTTGTTGCAGTACGGCAGTCCTCTTTGATCAATTGGTTACCTTGTGGCTCAGCAGAGGGCTCTCACTTCTTCAAAAACGACATCAGGAGTACATGATATTGCAACCGTGGAGTATGATGGCCGGTCAAGGACAGTAGGGCCTCAGCAGGGCTGTCACCTAAGGGCCACACCAAAGGGCCCTCAGGCACGGGCCCGCATGGCGCGGGTGCGCCTGCTGGCGGTTTCTTTTTAAATGTGCCGCGCTGCCCCGATTGGGCAGCCGATGGAGCTGGGGGCGTCCGGCTGAGTAGAGCTCGATCCCTCCTGGGAGAGCACGCTGGGATGCAGAGGACTCTGCTGCTGCTGGCGGCTTCTTTTTAAATGTGCCGCACTGCCCCAATTGGGCAGCCGATGGAGCTGGGGGCGTCCGGCTGAGTAGAGCTCGATCCCTCCTGGGAGAGCACGCTGGGATGATCCTTTCACATTTTTTGAAGTATTTATTTTATTTTTATTTAAACAGTTTTTCTATACCGCCCCTTCAAGAGATCAGGGGTGGTTTACATTTAAACAAACCAGATACATAGAACAGTTATTACAAACCATAATGGTTTAACTATGTACAGATACATAAGAACAAGAAAATGTGAAAAGTCATTAACTATGTGCAGAATAACTTCCTGGATCAGTAAGTTAGAGGGAGGCTTTTAACAATATACTTATATTTGTAGGCTACATATGAGTGGAGGTAACAATTATGCATTAGTTAATATTGTTAAAGTATTCTGTTAAAAGAAGTGTCTTCGGTTCTTTCCTAAAGGTCTGCAGATCTTTGATTGCCCTAATGGGGTCTGCTAATGAATTCCATAGAGTAGGTGCAGTGAAAGTAAAGGCCCTGTTGCTGGTTATTTGTTTCGTTTTACGCACTGAGGAAGGTATGGCAAGTATGTTCTGGTTACTGTTCCTTCTGTTCCTGAAATCTGTTTGTGATTGAATTGAATTGAATTCTAGATTTGAAGAAGGAGGGAGAGATGTTGTTAATGTGCTGATTATTGTTTTAGATTTTACTTTGCTTGCTATTGGGAGCCAATGCATATTCTTGAGTACAGGTGTGATGTGATCTGTTAGGTGCGTTCTGGAAATAATTCTAGCAGTCACATTTTGGGCTAGTTGTAAGGTGTTGATAATTTTTTTGGGGAGACCCTGTAGTAAGATGGTGCAATAGTCCCAATGTGGTGTTATAAGTGTTTGGACCACTGTTCGGAAATCACTAGATTCAAGGAGAGGTCTGAGGTTCTGGATGGTTCTTAGTTTGAAAAATATGGCCCTGGCTGTTTGTTTTATATGGGTTGACATACTGAGGGACCTGTCCAGAATGATGCCTAAGTATTTTACCTCCTGTTTTACTGGGATTGTGGTGTTTTGTATGTTGAATTCGTTGGGGGTGGGGGGGGGGGGTAAAATCTAGGTTTCTTGTTGTGAACATAATTTCAGTTTTTTTGAAATTGATTTGGAGGTTGTTATTGGTGAGCCAGGTTTGTGCCTCTAGAATGCATTCAATCATGTTGCTATAGATGGGGCTTTTTATATTTACTGGTGTAAATAACATAATACCGTCGGCATAAATTAGGTATCCTATTTTATGCTTCTTGAAAACTGAGCAGATTGGTTGTATGTACAGGTTGAAAAGGAGGGCAGATAATGCTGAACCTTGTGGGATTCCCTGTTCTTGAGGAAAGGATGACGAGGCTTCTTGGCTGAATCTTATAAATTGGTATCTATTTGTAATGTATGATTTAAACCATTGCATAGTAGCATCAGTTATTCCTAGTTGTGCTAGACTAGTGATGAGGGTAGGGTGGTCTACATTGTCAAAGGCAGAGGCAATGTCTATAAAGACGAGAACTAAAGCTTGATTAATATTATCCATGCCACGAATGAGGGAGTCAAATAAGACTGTTAGTAGAGTTTCTACACCATGGTATTGACAGATGCCATACTGGTGTTCGTCCAGAGGTGCGTTTGTGTCAGTGAAGTCCTGTAACTGCAATTGGACTATATTTTCAATGATTTTTGCTAGAATGGGAATGCTTGCAATAATCCTATAGGATAATGGGTCATCGCTGTTTAAGGATCTATTCTTATGTATTGGGTGTGTGGCAGAGCGTTTAAGATCATTGGCATATATCCTTGGAGGAGGGATTGATTAACCATATTAAGCAAGAATGGGGCTAGTTCAGCTTTAGATGCTTTTATCCAACAAACTGGGCATGGATCTAGGTGTGAAGTGGTGGTGTTAATTTTAGTAATTGTATCAATGAGCTGTTTTTCATTGATAGCATGAAAATTATTCCAATTGCTGTGGGTAGTTTGAGTTATCTGTGATATAGAGCTGATTGTATGTTTATTACTTTTTAGCTTGGCGGCAAAGTGGTCTGTCAGGATTTGTGGGCTGAGGGCAGATTTTGGGGCCTCATTTTGGTGGGTTTTAGTTAGAGATCTAACTATATCAAATAGTTCTCTGGGACGGTTGATGGCTTTATTAAGTGTGCAAGTGCAGTGGTTCCTTTTAGCAATGTATATGGCTTCTTTATTTATTTAGACAGTTTTGTATACCACCTTATCCTTCAAAGTGGTCACAACACAATATTTATAAAATATAAGGGCTAGTGGGGGAGGAGTGGTCTAGTGGTTAGGACAATGTACTTTAGGTCAGAGGGCCAGGGGTTCAAGTCCCACCTGGGAACAGCAATCTCAGGCCAGAGGGACTGGGATTTCTAGTCCTGTAGGCACTCCTTGTGGTCTTGGGCAAGCCACTTAATCCTCCATGTTCCCTGTAAGTATTAGTGTAAGTGTCTCATATCCCCTCATGTTAAATGTATCCCCCATATGACCACCTTGACCCAGTGAAAAGCAGGATATAAATACAGATAAATAAATAAATAAATAAATAAGGGCTGTTGTGTAAAGAGACCTGAGATCTGGGGATTTTTTAGTCCTCCATTTTTTCTCGAGTTTAAGGAGCTCTTTTTTAAGCATGTGGATATTGTAATTGTACCATTTTTCGGATGGTCTGAAGTTACTTTTCTTGTATGTGTTTATGGTTATAGCTGCTTTATTAATTGTTGAGTGCCAGTTCTTTACAGATTCTTCTAAGTTATAGGTTTGAGATGTGAGCTGAGGGAGTATGTTATTCAGGAATGATTCTTTGTTGAAGTATCTAAATAGTGCCCTATGTTGTTCTGCGT
The DNA here is from genome assembly GCA_033557465.1 of Ichthyophis bannanicus. Lineage (NCBI taxonomy): Eukaryota > Metazoa > Chordata > Amphibia > Gymnophiona > Ichthyophiidae > Ichthyophis > Ichthyophis bannanicus. The sequence continues at coordinate 363,627,061 of CM066032.1, read as the reverse complement.
TAGTGGCTTTTTGTACTGTAAAGGGGATTGGGAGGTTAAACCTAAGGATGAAGTGGTCAGTCCATGGTACCTGAATTGTGCTAGGGGGGGGGGGGAGTAGTTGAGGTGTTCAGTGATAGCTTTGGGCAGGAATATCAAGTTGAGGGTTTTTTCCTTGATATGGGTGGGTTCGTTCATTGTTTGTTGGAAGCCTAAGTCTTCCATGAATTCCAGGAAAAGGTGCAGATTGTTGCAAAGGGAGTGAAGCTAGATTGAAATCTCCTAGAATGATATGAGCTTTTTTTGGTGTGAGTTGTGGTGACTGATTCTAAGATTGTTGTAAGGTTATTGTGGCTGCTAGTAGGAGGACTATAGCAGAGGCAAATTGCTAGATTTTTGTTCTCAATTTTGAGTAGATCTAACCCATCATTATTATTACAGGCACTGGTGGAGGTGTTGAGGTCTGTTTTGGTTAGAATTAGAACTCCACCACTTCGTTTGTTGTCTCTTGGGCAGTTAAACAGTGTGTATCCAATATGATTCAGTTGGTTTAAGAGGATGGTGTCATGAACAGTGAGCCACGTCTCAGTGATACTAAAGATATCTGGGGTTCATCTGATATGATATCTAGTATTAACGGTATTTTATTTCTAACGGATCGTGAGTTTATTAGTATGCATTTTAAAGTTTTATTAGGAACTGTCTGCTTGATGGGTTTGATATAATTGCTAGGATTGATGACTATTAGTCTTTGGTGGTGTTTGTATTTGTGATAATGACTCTGTTCATTATTTTGATGATTGTGCCAGTAGCAAATTAAGTTAATGTTTGGGCAGTGATGAATGATGGGAATGGGATGAACTGTAAACACGTTTTGGGGAGTCTGGAGAGAGTTGATTACAGTCGAAATGAGAAGGAGAATGTATAAGGAATTAGTTACTAGGAATTTGACGTCCATGTTTTTTTGTGGTTTGTGATGTGATTGGTGGATGCAAGGTGTCTGATAGATATACAGAAACATTCGGCAACCAGAGGTGGTACGTTAAAGCAGATAGGCTACTAGTGATGGCTGGAGACCTGGGTCAGAGAGAGGAATGATGGATAACTCAAAATTGTAGCCTGGATGTCACATACTAACGTACAATAAACATTTTAATGCTTAATACAATGAATTGCTGGGAGGTATTTTAAAGGGGTGGCCCAAGTTAGGCTTTGTTACTAGGGTCAAGTAAAAACAATGTATCACAATTTAGACATTACTTTTGTATTGAGATTACAATATTACAGAGAATAGTCAAATTGTATAACATTATGTAGCTTATGGATCTTGTTCCAGGTGGGAGTCTACCTCTGTTGGGAGGTTAGGAGGTCCTCACCTAAGGGCCCTCTGGCACAGATGCGCCTGTGTCACACTGGCTTTTAAATGCTGTCTGTGCAGGTGGAGAAAGAGCTTGGTGGGCAGAGCTTGCTGATAGAGTGCAGAGTAGGAGCAGGAAGAGGCAGCAGGATGGAACAGCACACACAGTTTCAGTCTCACCTCTTTGTTTCTGCAGATTGCTGGATTTGTGCTCTTTGTGCAGGCAGCGGCTAGGCAGAGAAAGAATGTGTTGCTTGCCTCGAGGGGGTCTCAGATCAAGATTGCAGTCCCCAAAGTGGATCAAAGAGAGCAGTTTCTTGAAGTATGCAATATACTTGGTGTGATTTTCCCAGATGGTATTTTTAAACAATGTCTAGGACTAATTTGAATTTGTAGGGGGTCATTTTAGAAGCCCTATGAGGCAGATAGATGCTCCCAATGTGCAAAAAAAGATATGGAAGTGGCAGGGATGTGCAGAACACAATTTCAGAAACATCCCTGCTTGAATGTCCCCGTGGGGACCATATCCCTCCCTGCACATCCCTGAAAGGGTGTTTCTGGGGATGATTGTGGCATATTTCACATACCCATTGGGTCATACAGGGCACAGTTTCTAATTATGCCCCACTATATGCACTATACATCATGAATAGGCATGGAACTTTGCTGGCCATGCTGACCGCAGTTTGAGATTGGGTCTGGAAGAGCTTGCATTGCACGGAGACTGGCCTGCCTGCCATCTGCTTCCACTAGGAGTCTCTGTAGTAATCCCCTCTGTGTCTGTGCTGTGTAATCCATCCCCCCATTGTAGTCCCCATGTGAAACCTAAGCCCATTATCACCCACAGCCCATTTCCCATCTCCCTTCCCTGTACTTGACCACTGTGAACCACTCCCTCACCTGGCACCTGTGTGCCCCCCTTTATGGCCCAGTACCCCCATGTTTTCATGTGTCCCTAAGTATGCCCCAGCTTTGAGAGTGATAGTGTATGCCTGTGTGGGTGTTGGGGTGAGGTGGTATATAAGTGGCCTGTGGTGGCATGTGTGTGTGTCTGTGGTGCTGTGACATCAGTGCATTGGGTGCTCGTGGTGGGTCTAATTGGGTGCTGGCCATGGGGCACAGAGATATGGATGCTGTGACATCATGATCTGTGTTGGATATGCAGGGAGCAAAGGAGGGAGAGAAGAGGGCACCCGTACCAGAGGGTGTACCAGCCCAAAACCCAATGCCTGGACCTCAAGATGAATAGTGCTGACCAGGTTTAGAATGATGGCTGCCATTCAGCACTTATGCCATGAGCTGTTCTCCTCCTCTGCTGCATCCCTTGCCTGTGCACCTAAATGTCACCATGACTCTAGTATTCCTTGCCACAGGCAACTTCCAGTCAGTGCTGGCAGCACAGTAGTGCATCTCCCAGTTCCTGGAAGCCTACCTAACCCACACAGCTGTCTACATAGCCTTCCCCTCCACTATGCAGCAGAAACAGCAGGCCATGCTCCAGTCTCATGATGTAGAGCAGTTTCTTCTGGTATTAGGGATGTGACTGCACAAATGTAGCCATCAAGCCCCCTCAAAGGAGAGAAGCCACCTACTGGAGGAAGGTATCAGTTCCCTGAACATACAGGTTGTCTGCAATGCCCAGGGTGAGTTAACAGACACGTTCCTGAGGGTCCCAGAGTCCTTCCATGATTTGTATATTCTGAATTCCTCTGGGATATACAAGAGGATTGAAAACAGGCAGATCTCCAGATTCTGGTTGCTAGGTAAGTGCCATGATATGTCATGCCAGAAATGGCACATGTGCATACATGGTGCCCATTCTGAAAACCAGCAGTGTCAGGAAATGGCACAAACACAGTGTGCTTCAAGTGAGCATGCCACAGGGGTGATATATGTAGGTGCTGCTAGGTAGCCCAGTGGTTAGAGCAGTGGTCAAGAGAGCTGGGTTCGAGTCACACTCCACCCCTTTGGATGGGCCAGGACACCTAACCCACCAAATCCTAAGGGAACTTAAAAGACTGTAGGTCCTCTGAGGAGAGGAAACACCTACCATGCCTGACGTAGGATAAAGTGCAATCACCTAATGAACTTTAGTGAAAGGGCCTCTGCTGTCAACAAGTAATCCCTGAAACTGAAAGATTTCAAACATTTATCCATGAGAAGTGCTTAGTACCGTAGGCTAATATAAGATCATTTTTTAAGGAATCATATCTTGCTGTGCATAGCTGAAACATCCTGACAAATTACCCATAAGTTTTATATCTTACGAACTCCAGCAGGAAGCTCTCTTTGGCCAATGCAAGTACTTCGGTGAGCGTTAGCTGTAAATTTGAGAGACTGAGATCATACTCCACATACCCCGCCTTAGGAGTGAGGCTCATGACTGTCATGGTAGGCGCAAAACTAACCAACCAAAAAAAGCCTGGATCATATACACATAAATTATAACTCTAAGAATTAATTAAAGTAAATTATCAAGGTCAAACCTAATACTCCAAAATAGCTTAGATTGGGATTCTTTTTTGGGCTGGTCAAGGAAAAGTGTTTGGCTAGAATTACACAGTGTGATCCTGATAGAGTATTGTAGGAAGGAGGTGATACCGAGAGGTTTACATGTTTTGCGGGAATTGAGAATACTTCTTGATGATGATCAGTTTGTACAGAAGTGGAACAGTGTTCTTAATAAATGTTCCTTGGACTTAATGTTGCTTGCAATCGAAACAGCAGAAGTTAAAAACAAGGCATTAAAATCAGAGCTGGATGGTGATTTACAGAAGCTTAAAACAGCAGAGGATTTCTCTAGCCACTATGAAGAAATTGTGAAACAATTGTAAAAGTGTAAGACAGATTTAAGGACAGCTAAAATTAAAAAATCCCTACGTGACGAAAAGAAATGAAGGAGTATTCTATTTATGATTGGCAGAAGCTACGTCCACGTCCTTACGGTTCAGGTCAATGAACAGTAGGATTTGATATGTCATCAGAGAGTCCATTATCAAGTTGGGAAGAAGATTCTAAAGAAAATTATTTTGGAAGATGTGAATTTGTCCAAGAAAAGAAATGGAATCAACCAGGTTTTTTATATGAGGGAGGGAACACACACGGCCCTTATGGAAATTAAATATCTTGGTGTAATCCTAGACCGCACCATGGACTTGGCCTCGTTCATAAAACATACAACAAAAAAGATTTACTATAAACTTAGACTACTAAAACAGCTCCACCCTCTTCTCCACCCTAATGACTTCAAATCTGTACTCAAATCCATCGTTACACCTCACTTTGACTATGCTCTTTACTAAAAGGTCTGCCTAAACAAACAATAAGACCACTTCAGATTGCTCAACACATTGCAGCCAGGATAACCATAAATGCCAACCCTATTGACCACATCACACCAATCTTATGCAGCCTCCACTGGCTACCGATACAATACCACTCCCAGTACAAAGTCATAATGACCACCTTCAAACTTCTCAATGGTATCTCTCCATTCCATCTATCAACTCTCATCGCTAGAGAATATAGCACCTGCTCACAACGTGAATGCAGCAAACACAAACTTGCTACAACCCCCGACTTCAGAAAGGCCAAAAAAATTACAAACAGCAGAGCTTTCTCTCACTATGCCCCCACCCTCTGGAACAAACTGCCAGATAGTCTAAGAACCATAAAAGACCTTTCAACCTTTAAGAAAAAAACTCAAAACATATCTATTCATTCAGCACTTTGGCACTATAACATAACTTCCATCCATTACCACAATACAGCACCCCACACCCCCAAACAAGGACCCTCATGCATCTTACCACTGCAACACAAGATCAGCCTGAATATAGTTAACAAAGTTAATTTTGCTGTTTACTGTACATAGTTACCTCTGTTCCATGTAAACTGAATCTGTACCTTCTGTACTGATCATTCTGTTCAATGTAAACCGCAGTTGATCTGTAGGAAATTGTGGTATAAAAATCTTAATAAAATAAATAAATAAATAAATAAAATAAATATTCGGGCCCAAGTCAAGTATGCTTAACTTGTCATCTGTACCATTGACTTTGTCTCAATTAAATGTTTTGTCTAAGGGATTATCATATGTGCCAGGTCCCTTCTATAACACTTTTGACAGTCGAGTGACAATGGAAAGATTGATACCTTCTTTGCAAATAAAGTTGTTCTTTGAAGATACAATTTCTACATATGATCCTTCGTTTAAAATCGTCATGTACTCCATCAGGTCTTTTGGATCCAGCATTACTTATTTTTAAGAATCTGCTGTTGAAAGATATAGCTGATTTTGAATGGATGTGCCATGCCCCTATATCTAATCTGTCAAAAATGGAATGGGCTGCTTTGAGAGAGTCATGATTACAGAATCATTCTCAGCTCATCATTAAATGGGCAGATAAGGGAGGAACAATAATGGTGATGGATATATCTTTTTTAAGATTTGGAGGTCCAGCATCAATTGACCAATATAGTACACTATGCAGTATGCCCTTGGAAGTGGATCCTACTACTTCTTTACAAAATGATATCACAAGTTTGTCAAAGAAAGCGCTTGAACGTGACTTTGTAAGAGAAAAAGAGTTCTCTTTTTTTAATCCAAAGCATCCCAAGGTTCTGGTGTTTTATCTTTTGACAAAAATACATAAGACACCAATGAACCCACCTGGTTGACCCATACTTTCTAGTAATGGTTCATTAATGGAATATGTGGGAAGATATTTAGATCAATTTTTAAAATTTGAGGTTCCTAAAATATGTTCCTATATTAAGGACAAATCTCTCTTTTTTTGCAGATTTTACAGCAGGTACAGAATGTGTCTTTGGTCCAATGGATGGTCACGATCGACGTGGCATCACTTTATACCTCAGTACCACAAGATGAGGCCTTACAATTGCTTGAAGACATGTGGGAAGGGAGAACTCACCCCCATAGAGTTCCAACAGACCTTTTTAATGCAGTTAGCTGAGACGGCGCTTAAGAAAAAATACTTTCTATATAAAGATTATTTTTCTCAACAGATCTCGGGGACGGCAATGGGGGCTACTTTTGCCCCATCCCTGGCTAATCTCTACATATAAGAGTTTAAAAATAGATGAGTATATCCATCTCAATACTGACTTTTATTATTCAGTGGAAGCGTTATATTGATGACGTTTTCCTTTTATGGGGAGGAATGAAAGAAGATCTTCAAACGTTCTTTTCATATCTGAATGGTTGCAATTCTGTAATTAAATTTGATATGGTTTGTGATAAAAGAGTTATATATTTTTTAGATGTATCTAAATGTAAGATAGAAGATACATTTGTAACTACGTTGTTCTCGAAACCTACAGATAGAAATACGTTGTTACAGAATAACAGTTTCCATCCAAGATCTTTAAGAAACTGCCTTTTCTCAGCTGTTATGTTGCTGGAGAATATGCTCTACTAAAGAAGAGTTTCAAAGGCAAGCATCTTCAATGGCAGATAAATTTGTAGATAGGGGTTACCCTCGAGCAGTGGTAAAGAGGGCATATAAACGAGCTTCCCATAATCATCAGGAATGACTTTTTGCCCCTTTCTCTAGAATGGAGCCCAGTGCCCAGTCTGAACATTTTACTTATGTGGTACAATACTCTGCTTGTTCTTCGAAGAACATCACATAAATATGGCAACATTGGCCAGTATTGTCAGTATATTCAACTTTTGCGCATTTGCCCTAGAATTGCATATCAAAGAGGTCAAAACCTAAGCGATGTTCTCTGCCCTGCTGTTCCAAGGGTGCCTTTGATGGGTGTGGGAGGACATACACAATGTGGGCACTGTACATTTTGCCCTATAATGGATGAGATCAATACATTTACAGTATCTGGCCAAACTTTTTCTTTAAAGTGCAATACATCATGTACATGTTATTTATTTGATATGCAGTCCCTGTGATAAAATCTATATTGGTAAAACTACCAGACCTTTAAAAATGTGTCTTTCAAAGAATAAATACAGTTTATTGAAACAGCGGAAAGAAGCACCACTGGTTGAACGTTGTATTCAGCATATGCACGTGTTTGCGATTTGCACTGCTTGGCAATTGATCAAGCTCCATGCTCTTTGCGCGGTGCTGATCATGGGAAAATTCTGCTTCAGCATGAGAGGCGGTGGATTTTTCTTTTAAATGCTATGGAATCTGTTGGGTTAAATAACAACATAGATTGGAGCATTTTTTAGATCTTATTTTTATAGTGTTCTGTTTTTAGGGTAGTCCTTTTTTCTTTTTCCTCCTTCTTTGGATTAAGAAAACGCTGTGTGGCTCCGCCTACTTTTCCTTGATTGACTGTCTGAAGATTTAAAAATGTAGCAGTGAGGCAATTTCTTGCTGCTGGAGTGAATGCTGAGAACAAACATTTTGTGAGAATCACCCCTGATGAAGCCAGGAATGGTGAAACAGAGATCTTTGTTCGGTGACCATGTATGAGTTCTGCCTGAAGAGCTGACTGTTGCAAGCTAAGTACTTTTGAGCAATTGTTTATTGTCATTTGTTGCCCCCTCCAGTTAAGTCTGATATTTTGTGTTGCAGGAGAATTGGTACCATTAAGTGGTGGTGAAGTGATGGTGTTCACTCTTTTTTGTAGAAATGCTTTATTTTGATGAAGTTTACTTATTTTATTGAAATATACATAATTGATAAAAATTTGGTCTCCAAATTCAATAAAAAAAATTATATTGGAGATTTTTTCTGACTGGTGATGCTGAATGCATCCCTTTCGGGCAGGCTCCTGCCGTATAGAGGGAATGTGATAGAACTACTGAGGCCTTTTCTCTCCATTTAAAAAGATTTTAAAAACATTTTGAAACAGTTAGTCACAGGGCCGGCCCGTCCATTGAGCAAGAATGTTGTTTGCACAGGGCCCCACATTTCAGGGGGCCCTGCACAAACAACATTCTGCATTAAAACAACAAGAAAAAAACAAAACTGGCTGCTGCTGCTGCTGCCGCTATGGCAGTGGCAGAATCAAGTGTCCGGCGGCCCCCCCCCCCCCATACCTGCCCGGCACACCCCTCCCAGCATCAGCTCCATCAGCACCGGCTTTCAGAGCCGCGAAGAGAGAGTTTCTCTCTCGCGGCTCTGTTAAGCCCACTGGCGCTGATGGGAAACAGGCATTTCCTGTTTCCAATCAGCTCCAGCAGACTTAACAGAGCCGCAAGAGGGAAACACTTCGTGGCTCAAAAAGCCCGCGCTGATGGAGCTGATGCCAGGAGGGCTCTACCAGGCAGGCAGAACGTGGGGGGGGGGGGGCCGCGGGACACTTGATTCTGCTGCTGCCTCGGTGGCAGTGGCAGCAACAGCAGCCAGTTTTTTTTTTTAGTTTTAAATTTACCTGGGCTGATGGGGGAGGGGGAGGGGGTTAGGACTGGTAAGGGAGGGCTAAGACTGAAAATGTGGTGATGGGGGGTTAGGGATGGAAGTGGACTGATGGGGGTTAGGACTGGTAATGGGCTATGGGGGGCTAAGACTGAAAATGGAGTAATGGGGAGGTTAGGACTGGAAGTCAGCTGATGGGGGAATTAGGACTGGTAATGGGCTAAGACTGAAAATGGGGTGATGGGAGGGTTAGGAATGGAAGTGGGCTGTTGGAGTGCTTAGGACTAGTATGGGCTCAGTGGAAGGGGCTTGAACTGCAAATAGCTGATGGGGATGGGGGTTTGGAAGGGAAATGGGCTGTGAGGGGAGGGAGCTAGGACTGGAAATGGGCTGATGGAGGGGATAGGATAGGACTGGAAATGGGCTGTTGGGGGGTGCTAAGATTGGAAATGGGCTGTGGTGGGGGCTTGGATTGAAATGGACACATGGAGGGGCTAGAACTTGAAGTAGGCTCATGGGAGGCTTGGATTGGAAATGGGCTGAGTGGAGGGGAGCTAGGATTTGATATGGGCTGATGGTGGGGCTAGGAAAGGACCAGAAATGGGCTGATGGGGGGCTGGGATTGGAAATGAGCTGATGGAGGGACTCAGATAGGACTGGAAATGGATGGGGAGCTAGGATTGGAAATGGGCTGATAGTGAGGATAGGATAGGATTGGAAATGGGCTGATGGGGGGGCTAGGACTGGAAATGGGCTGATGGTGGGGCTAGGACTGGAAATGGGCTGATGCGAGGACTAGAAGGGAATGGATGTTGGGTGGGGCTGGAACTAGAAGGGAGATGAATTTGGGAAAAGATTAGAGTTGAATGGGGCTGGGAGAGCGAAATGGAGAGGGGGAAGATATTTTGTGTGGGAGGGAAGAAAAATCTACAATTGGCCAGGTATTGGGAGAGTAAGTGGGGATTGAGGATGGAGGGGTTAAAATTTGAGAAATGAAATAGGAATGAGGAAAGAGCAAAAGGAGAAAGATTAGTATGTTAAAGCAGATGTAGAGAGAGAATGGAAAAAAACTAGAAGAGAGAAGAAAGGACAAATGGACAGCAAATGATGGAGAGTTAGCAGAAGACACGAAGAAACCAGAAGAAAGTGGCTGGAGCAATTGCAACTGAAAAAAAAATGCACAAAAGGTAGAAAAATATCTCTTTATTTTGAATTTATTAACTGAAATATGTCAGCTCTGGGAAATATGCATCATTAACATCTGTGCTTTGTTTCCTACAAGAGGAAATTAATTTATAGTTTTATTTCTACAGTGTTGTTGTACATTCCAAGTTTGGCTTTTGGGGTTCCCAGTTTAATTATTGTCTTCCTGTTTCTAAATTGTGATTCCTTGTTTGGTGATGGTCTATGTTCTGCATGTGTAACTGAGCTGAGGTATTCTGTTTATGTAATTCCTATTTGACAGTGCCACTTGTTCTCTTTCCCACTAGGAGATATATTGGTATTCCCTGAGATGTATTGGTTTAATATTTGCAGTGTTGACTTTTGATATGTAGGGTCTGGTGCTTTGTGAGTCCTGGAAGGGCTGTTAGGATACGACGGGTTTGCTATGGGTTCTAAATGGGCAGTGTTTGTAGTAGTTCCTAATGTGCCTGGCGGTTGGCACTGGATTATAGTAGTGTAGAAATCTTTTAGTCTTTCTTTATCCATACACTCATTAAGAGGCATGTTTACTAAAAGTTAGTGTATGGTAACATTATGCAAATAATGCCCCTTATGCAAATGAAGCCCCACACCGAGTCTCTGCACATGGCCTGCACCCCCCTTGGGCCGCCCCTGGTTAGTCGTATATGTTGAATTAAGGTGGCTGTTCAGGCAGACTGATGAAATTGCTCAATGTTTAGGAGTATTAGGTTTGACCGTGATAATTTACTTTAGTTGATTGTTAGAGTGATAATTTATATGTATGAGACCCAGGGTTTTTTGGTTAGGGGGTTTTAGTACTACCAGGGTGGGATTTGTTTTGTATGCACAAAACTAACCCATTTGGAGAAATTGCCCTGAAACATCTTCTTAAAATAATTTCAATTAATGTAAGAAGCTATAACAAACACCAATAAAAATCTTAACTGCATTAATATTTCATATAGTACACATATCTTTATCAGTAGAAGAAAAACCAGCTAATAAAATCTAAGGTTTTTTTTTTTATATCTGCCAGTGATTAAATACCATCTATACCCAATTTTCTTTGATTAAATGAATCTAACAGTTTCTGCAGGTCATTTGTTACATCAGAAATTTCTACAATATGCCACATTATTTATGAAACTTGCAATATTCAGCAGAAGAGAGAAAAGGCAAGTAAACAGTTTGCTTTTCAAAACATTTCCAGTCGCCTAGGTGTTCAACAGCACCAGGTTAATATAATTTTTACCACAGTAAGATCTTTTCCCCAGCATCTAATTGCCTTTGAATACTCATTGCACATTCCCAGAAGAACAATCCCTGAAAGTAGCAGGGATATAAAACAGGAGCTGCTGATTTAGTCATGTGCTGGATAAATGTGGCAAGGTCACTGGAACTGTATCTATAAATCCTTCCCTCAAGAGACTAATGAATTTGAAGGGAAACCTTTGGCTGCCTTTCTCAGTGAGATTTAGAAATATAGTATAAATCATTACAAAATTTCTATTTGCAACATTTAGGAATCAATCCAGTCTCTCAAATGCATGGAAGTTTCCTATTGTATTCTGTCGATATGTGAAACCATGGTGAATAACCAAATGTTAAAACTTCCGTTTATGTTTGCATTTAGGGGATTTGCCTATAAAGTCATTTTCATGCTTATGTGCATTAAATACCAAAGGGCATGAAAGTGCTCACATTGGCATGCTGGTAGGTGTAGCAGGGATGCAATCTGGGTGGAGAATGGGCAGAGTTCACAAGTACGTGCATGGATTATGAAATATCTTGATCTACACATGTACTAGTGAACTTTATGCACATAATTTACATCTGCTATAGAGCAGGTGTTAAATGTAGGCACCTGCTTTTAAGGCATGATCTCTACCAGTTAGGCTAGTATTCTATAAAGACAAATAGGCACTTATATGAAAGTACCCTTTACAGGTCTTTCATGACGATGCTGAGGAAAAGATTTTGTATGTTATATGTATTTAGATTTCATAAAGCCTTTGACATCGTTCCACACAGGTGACTTATAAACAAACTGAGCACCCTAGGGATGAACCCTAAAGTTACTGCTTGGGTTAGAAATTGGTTGAGTGGGAGGAGACAAAGGGTACAAGTAAATGGAGCTCATTTTGAGGAGAAGGAGGTTACCAGTGACGTGCCCCAGTGATCTGTCCTTGATCCGATTCTTTTTAACAACTTTGTTAGTGATATTGTGGAAGGGCTGTCGGGTAAGATTTACCTCTTTGTGGATGATACCAAAATCTGTAATAGAGTAGACATCCAGGAAGGTGTAGATAACATGAGGCAGGATATAGCTAAGCTTGAAGAATGGTCTAGAATTTGGCAGCTGAGATTTAGGGGTATGTTTACTAAAAGGTGATAGCGTTCCCGGCGCTACGTGCAGCGATAATGTGAGGGATGCCATTATAAGGAAGTGGGCATTCCGGCGTCAAGGTAGCAATGGCTGCTTATCGCGCAATACAGGCCGCCTTGGCTCGTTATCACGCGGTAACCTTAATTTTGTGCCAGCGCTGTGGTCAAAGCTGTAGAGGTGTAGCACACTGGTTAATACAAAGAGTCAAGGTCATGGGTTTGATCCCTCAGAGGTCTCATCTAATAAGGCTGTCTGAGGCAATCTCTTTTCCTGCCTGTAACAGTCAGACACATCTCTACAATCTGTGCAGCAAAAACACCCTCACCTCAGTGCCTTAACCTAAGGCGCCCCATAGGGCACATTATAGGGCACATTATACAGCACCTTGGCTGACAAGGCACTTTATAATGTGCCCTATAGGTTATGGCATTGAGGTGAGGATGTTTCTGCTGGCAGCACAGATTGTTTGTGCCCCAGTTGGCCGATGCTCTAGGGCAGTGATGGCTAACCTTTTTGAGCCCGAGTGCCCAAACTGCCGCACAAAACCAAAGAATTTCCTCAAAGTGCCAGCACGTCAATTAAACCTCAGCTCAGTTACACATGCAGAACATAGACCATCACCAAACAAGGAATCACAATTTAGAAACAGGAAGGCAATAATTAAACTGGGAACCCCAAAAGCCAAACTTGGAATGTACAACACTGTAGAAATAAAACTATAAATTAATTTCCTCTTGTACCAAACAAAGCACAGACGTTAATGATGCACATTTCCCAGAGGTTTCATATTCCAGTTAATAAATTCAAAATAAAGAGATATCTTTCTACCTTTTGTGCATTTTTTTTCAGTTGCAATTGCTCCAGCCATTTCTTCTGGTTTCTTCATGTTTTCTGCTAACTCTCCATCGTCTGCTGTCCATTTGTTCTTTCTTCTCTCTTCTAGTCTTTTTTTCCATTCTCTCTCTCTCTACATCTGCTTTAACATACTAATCTTTCTCCTTTTGTTCTTTCCTCATTCCTATTTCATCCACACAAATTTTACCGCTCCATCCTCAATCCCCACTTACTCTCCCAATACCCGGCCAATTGTAGATTTTTCATTCCTCCCACACAAAATATTTTTCCCCTCTCCATTTTACTCTCCCAGCCCCATCCCATTCTAATCCTCCCCCAACATCAGCTCCCTTCTAGTTCCAGTCTCACCCAGCATCCATTCCTTTCTAGTCCCTTCATCAGCCCATTTCCAGTCCTAGCCCCCCATCAACCCATTTCCAGTCCTAGCTCCCCCATCCATTTTCAGTCTGAGTCCCTTCATCAGCTCATTTCCAATCCTAGCCCCCCATCAGCCCATTTCTAGTCATTTCCTAGCCCCATCATCAGCCCATGTCAAATCATAGCTCCCCTCCACTCAGTCCAATTCCAGTCCAAGCCCCCCCCATGAGCCTACTTCCAGTTCTAGCCCCTCCATGAGTCCATTTCAATTCAAGCCCCCACCACAGCCCATTTCCAATCTTAGCTCCCCCAACAGCCCATTTCCAGTCCTATCCTAGCTGCTCCATCAGCCCATTTTCAGTCCTAGCTCCCTTCCCTCACAGCCCATTTCCATTCCAAGCTCCCTCCCCATCAGCTATTTGCAGTTCAAGCCTCCCCTTCCACTCAGCCCATTTCCAGTCATAGCAACCCCCCAACCCATTACCAGTCCTAGCCCCCCATCAACCCACTTCCAGTCCTAAACCCCCATCACCCCATTTTCAGTTTAAGCCCCCCCTATAACCCATTACCAGTCCTAACCCCCATCACCCCATTTCCAGACATCCCCCATCAGCCCAAAGCCCATTACCAGTCTTAACCCCCCATAGCCCATTAGCAGTCCTAACCCCCCCATAGCCCATTACCAGTCCTAACCCCCCTCAGCCCACTTCCAGTCTTAACCCCATCAGCCCATTTCCAGTCAGCCCCCCACAGCCCATTGCCAGTCCTAAACCCCCCCCCCATCAGCCCACAGCCCATTACCAGTCCTTACCAAATCAGCCAACATCAAGTCCTAACCCCTCCCCATCAGTCCATTTCCTGTTCTAGCCCCCTCCCTTAGCCCATTATCTGTCCTATCCCCCCCCCCCCATAGCCCATTAGCAGTTCTAACCCCCATCACCTCATTTCCAGACAGCCCCCATCAGCCCACAGCCCATTACCAGTCTTAACCCCCCATAGCCCATTACTAGTCCTAACCCCCCCAACAGCCCACAGCCCATCCAGTCCTAACCCCTCCCCATCAGCCCATTTCCTGTCCTAGCCCCCCCCCATAGCACATTATCAGTCCTATCCGACATCACCCCATTTCCAGTCAGCCCCCATCAGCCCAAAGCCCATTAGCAGTCTTAACCCCCCATAGCCCATTACCAGTCCTAACCCCCATCACCCCATTTCCAGACAGCCCCCATCAGCCCACAGCCCATTAGCAGTCCTACCCCCCCTAGCCCATTAGCAGTCCTACCCCCCTTAGCCCATTAGCAGTCCTACCCCCCCAGCCCAGTAGCGGTCCTACCCGCTACCCCCTAGCCCATTAGCAGTCCTACCCCCCTAGCCCATTAGCAGTCCTCCCCCCCCACCCCATTAGCAGTCCTACACCCCCCCTATCCCATTAGCAGTCCTAACCCCCCCCCCCCATGGCATATTAAAAAAAAAAAAAACCTGGCTTTGGCTGCTGCCGCTGCTGCGGCAGCGGCAGAATGCAGTGTCCCGCGGGGCCCCCTCCGCCCGCTAAGCCCCTCTGCAAGGGCTTTCAGATTCACGAGGGAGAGCTTCTCCCTCGCGTCTCTGTTAAGCCCGCAGGGGCTAATGGGAAATTTCCCATCAGTCCCTCGCGTCTAAAGGGGCTGATGGGAAATTTCCCATTAGCCCCTGCGGGCTTAACAGAGACGCGAGGGAGACGCTCTCCCTCGCGAATCTGAAAGCCCTTGCAGAGGGGCTTAGCGGGCGGAGGGGGCCCCGCGGGACACTGCACTCTGCCGCTGCCGCGTCCGCGGCAGCAGCCAGAGCCAGCTTTTTCTTTTTTGCGGACCTACCCGCGTGCCAGCTGCAAGGCCTTCGCGTGCCACAGCTGGCACGCGTGCCATAGGTTCGCCATCGCTGCTCTAGGGGGAGTGCACATGTTTATGTTGCATGTGCTCTGTAGGGTAAAATATAGGAACATGGTCTGCAGGAGCCACAGCTGGGACTTGAACTTGTGGCTTTCTGCCTCTGAACACACTGGCTGTGTGTACTGCATGAAATCTTACCATAGAGGCAAGTCATTCCCTGGGGATACCATGACCGTTCTTCAGACAGACCTTGTCTGTTGCACTGCACACCACCCACCTAAACAAGGCTTGGCCTTGGTCTGCTGTGGGCAGATGCCAATGCCCCCTCCACCAGTAACACCCCTCCACTACCATGGTGACATGCCCTTATGCCAGTGATGCTGGTGGTGCACAGTCCCAGGCCATCCAGTGTACTGGTAGGTGGCTGCCTATGGTGTGGGGTCTGGGGTAGGGGTGCCTACATAGACATCCACGCTTCCCCCTGGCACCGCCTGCCAATGCTATGTGCCCTTTGTGGTACCTGCTGGGTACTGTCCCCTGGGACACTATGGGACACACACTTGAGGGCATGTTTGACCTTGGTCAGTTGCTGTCTTGCTGATTTTCAGTTTCTGCCTTCCCATGTGCCACCTAGGCATCTGCCTAGTCCACCCTGTGCCCCAGCTGCCCCACTGCATGTCCCGCCTGCAGCCCCCTGTACCCCATTTACAACATCACCATAGTGCCCTTTCTTACTTGGGCACTATGCTGTTGCTGCACATGTAGTACTACTAGCACTTTTCTTGGTCTCCCTGCCTTTGCTATACATTGCTCACTGAAATGTGCCTGTAACGCCAGGTTTTCACTCGTGGTAATGTTTGGGCCTTAAGATCCAGGGTTAATGTAGCAGGGGCCTCTCCCCACCAACCCCCTGCCCATTGACCCCTTCTCTCCGCCCTCTCTCCACCTTCTGTGTGACTTAACGCCGCCGGAGACGTTATCGCACGCGAAGTAATGTTATCGCGCAATAACGTTACTTTATTGCGCGATAACGTAGCCGCTGCTACGTTATCGCGCAATAAAGTAACGTAGCCGCTGCTATGTTATCGCAGTTTAGTAAACATACCCCTTAATGTTAAAAAATGCAAGGTCATGCATTTGGGCTGCAGCAATCCAAGGGAGCGATATGTAAAAGGGGGTGAAGCACTTCTGTTCACAGAAGAATAGTGGGACTTAGGTGTGATTGTGTCTGATGAGCTTAAAGTAGCTAAACAGGTAGAAAAGGTAACGGCAAAAACTAGAAGGATGATTGGTGCATAGGGAGGGGAATGGCCGACAGAAGAAAGGAGGTGATAGTTCCTCTGTATAAGTCTTTGGTGCGACCTCATTTGGATTATTGTGTGCAATTCTGGAAATTGCACCTTCCAAAGGATATAAACAGGTTATTTTATTTATTTTTATTTATTTATTTATTTATTTATTTAATTAATGTTTTTTCTATACCGCGCTATTTGTCATCAGTGCGGTTCACAAGTAACAAAATTGTTTAGTGTAGGAGGTCTACAATAAGCTTACAATAAATGGGGTATTTAACAGGGATAACAGGGATAACATGCGAACTATATACAATCGTCAGCCAAGATTGTAATTGCAGCCCGACATTATTTACAGGTTAAGCAACAACATGATTATATACAATCTAGGTGCAATTCGCATAGTGGGGACAACGCATCATTATATAGGTTATTGTCAGATATCAGAATTAGGTAACACATGACTAGATACATTCTAATTGCATGTCGCAAAGTAAGAACATATCATTGTTACATAGGTTTGTGTCATATATCACAGGGATGGCTACGGAATAGGGTTAGGCTACGGATGGCTATGGAGTAGGGTTAGGCTAGTTGATCTGAATGGGGTGTGAGGTGGGTGCTCTGGGGGTGCTGGTTTGGGCAAATGGTATGGATGGTTTTGTGGAGTCGTCTGAATTGATAAAGTACTGAAGAAACAGATGGTGCTTCAGTGCTTTTCGAAACTGGAGGAGGTTGTTGATGGCATGGATGTCTGGTGGCAGGGCATTCCAGCAGGAAGGTGCATAGATTGCAAAGGCGCGGTTACGCGTGGATTTGGAGCATTTGGTAAGTTCTTTCAAGAGAAGTAGAGTGTTGGTGGCTGCAGATCTTCTCATCCTGTTGGAGGGGGGGGGGGGTGGATGAGGTCTGAGAGGGGGATGGACGTGCACTTGTGGATAGCCTTAAAGGTCATTGTGAGGATCTTAAAGGAAATCCTGCATTGGACAGGGAGCCAGTGCAGGTGTTTTAGCACTGGGGTGATTTGATCCTTCCTAGATGCTCCATGAAGGATTCTGGCTGCAGTGTTCATAGCAAGCTGCAAGGGGTTTAGCGAGCTCTTAGGAAGACCATGCAGTATGGAATTAGAGTTAGGTTAGTGCAGTATGGAATTAGGTTAGAGTTGGTGCAGTATGGAATTAGGTTAGAGTTGGTGCAGAGGGTTGCTACTAAAATGGTTAGTGGTCTTCGTTATAAAGTATATGAGGACAGGCCTAAGGAGCTGAATATGTATATTTTAGAGGAAAGGCGGGATAGAGGTGATATGATTGAGACATTTAAATACCTCCATGGCATAAGTGCACAGGAGGAGAATCTCTTTCGATTGAAAGCAAGTTTGCATTTAGGGGATTCACCTATAAAGTCATTTTCATGCTTATGTATTCACATCTGTGCATTAAATACCAACGGGCATGAAAGTGCTCACATTGGCATGCTGGTAGATGTAGCCGGGATGCAATCTGGGTGGAGAATGGGCGGAATTAACAAGTATGTGCATGGATTATGAAATATCTTGATCTGCACATGTACTAGTTTACTTTATGCACATAATTTACATCTGCTATGTCATAGGATGAGGGTGAAAGGCGATAGACTCAAAAGTAATATGCAGAAATATTTCTTTACGGAAAGAGAGGAAGATGTGTGGAATAGTCTCCCAGTGCAGGTGGTAGAGATGAGGACAGTATCTGAATTCAAAAAAGCATGGGACAAACTCAGAGGATCTCTAAAGGAAAAAATGGGACTGTTGTAGTGGTTGATATGGAACAGCAGACTAGATAGGTCATGTGGTCTTTTTCTGCCATCATGTTTCTAATTTTCTATGGAAACAGCTGGGTACATTATATTTCAAGTTATTGTTATTGGCCTGATTTGAGATTTAGGAGTGAAACATTTTGGCTCCACAGAATGGATGTACATTGCAAAATTTGAATACTTTTGGTTCTTTTTTATTCTTTTCAACCTAACGGAAGTTGGAAAGAATTATATAAAAGGGGTTGAGAATGTTTGTCTCTCTGATTGAGGGAAAAATTATTCTTCAAAAATTTAACAGAACGAGATAAAATGTCACATGTGGGAAAAACTGTTAGAAAGACACATTGGGGTATGTTTACTAAACAGCGCTAACGTCGCAGCAGTGACGTTATCACGCGATAAGAAACCTTATCACACGATAGTAACATTACCGCGCGATAATATCACTTATCGCGCGATAACATCTCCGGCAGCGTTAAGGTGCAGAGAGGGTGGAGTAAGTCATTCCAGAGGGTGGGGAGAAGGGGTCAATGGGCGGAGAATGGGCGGGGAGAGGCTCCAGGCACAATAACGCTGTGAAATCAGGGTCTGAAAATTAACGTCAGTGAAAACCTTGCGTTAGAGGCACTTTTGCAGGAGAGAGAAACCATTTCAGTCAGCAATGTGCAGCAAAGGCATGGAGACCAAGAAAAGTGATAGAAGTGATACATGTGCAGCAACAGCATAGTGCCCAAGTACGAAAGGGCACTATGGTGAGGCTGCAAATGGGGTACAGGGGGCTGCAGGCAGGACATGCAGTGGGGCAGCTGGGGCACAGGGTGGACTAGGCAGATGCCTAGGTGACACATAGGAATGTAGAAACGGAAAACCAGCAAGATAGCAACTGACCAAGGGCAAACATGTCCACGAGTTTGTGTCCCATAGTGCCACAATGGACATTACCCAGCAAGTATTATTTATTTATTTATTTACATTCTCTTATATACCGCGCTATTCTGCATCATTGCGGTTTACATTGAACAAACTGAAATTACATTGAACAGGGCATTATAACTTGGAGATAACTATTTTACAGGGAACCCCAAAGGGCACATAACATTGGCAGGTAGTGCGGGGGGGAAGTGTGAATGTCTATGCAGGCACCCCTACCCTATATCACGCACCATAGGCAGCCGCCTACCGGCACACTGGATGGCCTGTGACTGCGCACCACTAGCACCACTGGCATAAGTGCATGTCACCATGGTGGCGGAGGGGTGCTGATGGTGGAGGGGGCAGTGGCATCTGCCCACAGCAGACCAAGGCCAAGCCCTGTTTAGGTGGGTGCCATGCACTGCAAAAGACAAGGTCTGTCTGACGAACAGTAATGGTATCCCCAGGGAATGACCTGCCTCTGCGGCAACTGTTTGGTGCAGTACACACAGCCAGTGTGTTCAGGGGCAGACGGTCACAGGTTCAGATCCCAGCTGTGGCTCCTGCAGATCATGTCCCTTTGTTTTATCCAGTACTAAACCATGGTAATAAAGAAGGAACCTCTATTGCAGTTAAAATAAACACGCCATAAATGCCTATATTTTAACCTAGAGCACATACACCATAGACATGTGCAGTCCCTACAGCAGAGGTTCCCAAATGCAGTCCTGGAGAGCCAACCACCATTCAGGTTTCATGCTGTCCCTAAGAAATATGCTTGAGATGCATTTGTATGCACTGCCCCCATTGTATGCAAATGTATCTCATGCATATTCATTAGGGACAGCATGAAAACCTCAATCATGTTAGGCCCACCAGGACAGGAGTTGGGAACCTTTGCCCTAGAGCATAGGCCAACAGGGGCACAAACACCTACACCCACAGGCTCCACTATCCAAAGCCTCATGGAGAGTCAGGCTGTTGGGCCCTGCGCGGAGCAGCATCTAGCAGTACTAGCACCTGCATACCTTAGCAATGCCATCATAAACATGGAAACACGTTCCACATATATCAAAAGTTTGCTATGATCAATGTCAGATAACAAGTCCTACATGAAACACAATTTGTTAACAGAGATTCATCATAGCAATCTTTTGATATATGTGGAGTGTGTTTCATATTTTGTTACTGACAGTGTATACCACCCCGGAGAGTGACCTAGCAGTATTGAGTATCATAGCAATGCCTGCACTGTGCCCAGGACTGGTGTGGCGGCCAGGGCTGCCAACCACTTCTCTCTTTGCACAATGCTGACATAGGTGTGGGAGTGTGCGTCTGTCTATCCAGTGTTTTGTGGCTGCCTACACCTTACTGAACCCACAATGCTTGCACTGTTTCCAGTGTTAGCCTGCCAATGTGCATAATGAGGAACAAGGTATTGTGGGTATGGCCCGGACAGGGCGGTCTGGGCAGGATGCATCTGCACAGGGCATAGGGCAATGACTGGGACATTGTAGTGCCCGACCACCACCTGCATGGACAGGGTGGTCACAGCATGTCATGCTGGGAGGCCACTCTCACCCTGACTGAGCAGTGACCATGGCATGTCCAGGTTCCCACATAGTGCTGCATGGTGTTTCTCTCAAGTGATATCTGGGAGTTCCCATTTCTGGGGTCCAATTGCTGGCATACCTGCTTGTTGTTTGTGCTTGTATCCCACTTCTGGGTGCACACAGTTTTTCCAGGAACATACATTATGTACTAGCTCATAGACTGTCTGTAGTTAGCTTGTGTATGGCTGGAACACTTCGCTGGGTGCAGTGGGTGAAGACTGACTGTGCCCCCTGCTCGTGAATGTCAGATTGTGGTGGGGGGCAGCTGAGCTTTTCCAGGCCTTCTGCCAGTGCCCTATGTGATACTACAGATCTGCAATGACTGCCCCAGAGGGTGCTCTTCCCCTGCAGGACTGGGGTTGATGGTCCCACAGCCTTTCATCGTGTCCCTCCACTGCCTCTATTGCAAAGATGTAGAGTGTGGTTCTGTTGGTGGCAGATTCTCGTCCCCACCTTGACCCTGAGAGGGCTGATTGGTAGGTGGTGCTACATAATCCACATGTGGGTCCAGACACCCCCCTGCTCTTATAACACATGATCATGGCAACCATACAGTATATGCGCTATTCTGGGTGCATCATAGTCCACAAGGGCTAGACATTACTGGGAGATACAGATGGCCACGGAGGTATCCTAGGTATGTTTGCAAGGACTACCTGTCACACACTGGCACTGATGGGGACCTGCAGCACAGCCTATCTCAGCCAACGCAGGTGCTGCAGAGCTGGTGCTAGGCGCCCCACCTCACCCTCAGGGTGAGCACAGGAACTGCGCAATGTCACGGTCTGTAGCTACTCTGTGCCAGTAACACACACAGTCAGTTCCCCCTACCAGGCCGAGGTGCTGTGGATGCGCATACCCCATCTTGTGATCAGAGATAGACTGCTGATCTGCATGTGCAGGGCATCATGTGTACGGGTGGGTTTACCCTCTCCTGGTAACCACAGCAGACAGTTTGTGTGGTGACCTGCAGTCTTTCTGTAGCCAGCCAGCGCTGTGTTTGAAGCTATTTATAGAGCGTCTTATGTGGCACCTTAGGTTACGGCACTGTGAGGGTGTTTTTGCTGGCAGCACTGATTTAAATTAAAAGGAAATCCCTCAGACAGCCTTATTAAATAACACCACTGCGGGATCAAACTCATGACCTCTGCCTCCACAATCATTGTAACAACCAGTGGGCCACATCTCTATAGCTTCTAACACAGTGCTGGCATGGACTTAAGGTTAACGCGCGTTAACGAGCCAAGGTGCCCTCTATCGTGCAATACAGATTCCTTGCTACCTTGCTGCTGGAACACCCACTACCTTCCATGGCAATCATCACATTAACGCTTCAACTAGCGCCGGTAACATTAGGACGGTTTAATAAACATACCCCATTGAGTTTGAAAATGGGCCATATCAGACCAGGGGTTCCAGAGAAATAAGCCCCCCAAAAAAGTAACCCAATGTATTTCTATGGGAGAAGGATTTCCAGATTCTGCAACATACTTACATACAGTGAAACATAGCAGTTAAGGAATTGTTCCTTTCAACCTCTTCCTGTTCTCTACTCTCTCAAACCGACAAAATGCCCTACCACCAAAAACTGACCCCCAAAATTGTCCCACCACCAAACACACTGCCCATTACCAAAATGTACTATCTCACAGGTGATCTACTCTCTCCAAATACTGCCATCACTAAAAAAAATACTACCCATAACTTCCTCTCCACCCTAATAACTACTCCACCTTCCAAAAATATATCCCCAACTGCCCCACTATACTACAAACTACCCTACTCCAAAAAATAGCTTTACCACCCTACAAACTGCACCACTCCTAAAAACTCCAACTCTGCAACTGTCCCATTTCTCTGCAAACTGCCCCACTCTCAAAAAACAACCTCCTGCAAATGCCCTACAGGGTAAAACTAACCTCTTCAGCAAGTGCCTTCCTGAAACCATTCCACTATCATACAAAATTCACCACCCCAAACACTACTCCGTCATAATTGCCCCATTTGCCCACAAACTACCCCACTCCCCAAACCACCTCCCAGAACTGCTGCACCACCACAAACTATCTCTATCTCAAAAAACTACCCTTTTCATCTGCCCCACCATTTCCAAAAATATCCCAGCACCAAAATCTGCCTTCACAGAAGTCCCACTCACCTGCAAATAACCCACACCCAAAATCTACCCCTGCAACTGCCCCACAAATGCCTCCTACCCTAAAAAATCATCTCCCTGTAACAATAATACTCTGCAACCTACACCCACCTCAAGAACTACCTCCCTGCATCTGTTCCTGCTCCTCCTAATCATCGCGGCTGCCTGGAGCTGACCCTGGAACCGGGTAGGCACGATCGCTTCTCCAAATGTCTCACACTTCTCCTCCTGACCCCAACCATCTCGCCAACACCACCTTCCTTCAAGCAACTTTCCTTGACTTGCTGCCCACGGCTGACATGGACCTTTCCTTCCATTATCCACACAATACTTGCTACCCATTGTCTGCTTAGTACTGTTACCTACTGCCTGCCTAGAGCTGCTAACCATTGTTCGCACTGAACCGCTACCCACTGTTTGCCTAAACCTGTTGCCCACTGCCTGCACTGAACTGCTACCCAGTACTTGCACAGAACTGCTGCTCATTGCCAGCACCCCAGCAGAACTGCTACCCAGTATTACTCTGAACGGCTACCCATTACTGCACAGAACTGCTACCCAGTGTTGCGTAGAACTGCTACCCAGTGTTGCTTATAGCTGCTACCTATTGTTGCGTGGATTGCTACCTATTAGTGCCTGAACTGCTACCTATTGTTACTTAGAGCTACCAGGGGCGGCCCAAGGGGGGGTGCGGGGCCATGTGCGGAGACTCGGCGCGGGGCCTCATTTGCATAAGTGGCCTTATTTGCATAATGTTACCATACACTAACTTTTAGTAAACACGTCTCTTAATGAATGTATGGATAAAGAATGACTAAAAGATTTCTACATTACTATAATCCAGTGCCAACCGCCAAGCACATTAGGAACTACTACAAACACTGCCCATTTAGAACCCATCAAACCCCCCCAAATTGGTAATAAATAAATAAATACAGAATCCACAAGAATCACCAAAAATACCTCCTAAAAAATTATTATTTATATCTTTTTTGTCGAATGTTACTGAAGAGGGCACACACTTTGATCTATGCCCACCACTCAGTTTCATCCCTTTTAATCAAAACTTAAACGTAGAATTGTTCAATTATTTAGCTCAATCAGAATTGTGGCTTCCAAGATGGTATGCGCAAAGTAGAATTGCTGCACAATGTAACTTAATCAGAATTGCGGGTTTCCAGACGCCACGCACAAAGTGGAATTGCTCCACTACTTAGCTTAATCAGAATTGCGGGTTTCCAGACGCCACGCACAAAGTAGAATTGCTCCACAACGTAACTTAATCAGAATTGCGGGTTTCCAGATGCCACGCATGAAGTGCACGTTTCGGAACTGGCTCCCTGTTTTAAGTGCTGTCATCGCAAGTTTTTCTCAACTGCCAATTTTCGTCTCATCATGCTTTTTGCACTTCCATTTCAGTTTGAGTTTGGCAGTCACTATGCTGTCATCTTTTTTCCCTTCAGATTTCCCTCGTACTCTTTCTTCTCTTTCTAGTCTGAGCTGTTCCTGGATCAGCTTCTGCTGCTCCTCCAGCTGGTGGGAACCTTCCTCTCTCAAGCGTGCAATTTCTTGTTCTAAGTTTCTGGTGATTTGGATTTCTTCCTCTTCACTCACTTGAGCATGAGCTTTACGTTCCCGTGCCTCAAGATCAAGCTTAACTTTCTTTCTTCTGTCATCAAGCTTTTGAGTCCTCTTTTCTGCAGCCTTCTTGGCTTTTCTCACCTTATTGTATGCAGCTTTCGCTGCTGCATCTGTGAGCACTTCTAATGCTTGAGACAGCTGGTGGAACAGCTCCGCTGCTCGAGGATTATCTGGGTTTTTGTCAGGGTGACAGCTCAGTGCCTTCTGTCTGTATGCTTTTTTAATCTCTTTCTCTGGGGCCTGCTCCCTGACCCCCAGCAGGGAGTACAGATCCAGCTGCAGTAATTCCTTGGTGGCTGCCATCACCTCAGTCTATTTATTATTCTGGGACAAATATTTCTCTTTCTCGCTACTTATTTCCGTAGCTTTCTCGCACCAAAAAAAATCTCCAAAATATTTTTCTTCCGCCTTTTCTGAGGCAGTTGAGAAAAACCTGTGATGACAGTACTTGAAACAGGGAGCCAGTCCCAAAATGTGCACGTCGTGCGTGGCATCTGGAAACCCGCAATTCTGATTAAGTTACATTGTGGAGCAATTCTTCTTTGCGCATACTATCTTGGAAGCCACAATTCTGATTGAGCTAAATAATTGAACAATTCTACGTTTAGGTTTTGATTAAAAGGCATGAAACTGAGTGGTGGGCATAGATCAAAATGTGTGCCCTCTTCAGTAACATCCGACAAAAAAGTTATAAATAATAATTTTTTAGGGGGTATTTTTGGTGATTCTTGTTGATTCTGCATTTAGAACCCATAACAAACCCGCCGTATCATAACAGCACTACCAGGACTCACAAAGCACCAGACTCTACCTATCAAAAGGCAACACTGCAAATATTAAACAAATACATTTTAGAGAACAACAATACATGACATACTGGGGAAAGAGAACAAGTGGCAATGTCAAATAGGAATTACAAAAACAGAATATCTCAGCTCAGTTACACATGCAGAACATAGACCATCACCAAACAAGGAATCACAATTTAGAAACAGGAAGGCAATAATTAAACTGGGAACCCCAAAAGCCAAACTTGGAATGTACAACACTGTAGAAATAACACTATAAATTAATTTCCTCTTGTACTAAACAAAGCGCAGACGTTAATGATGCACATTTCCCAGAGCTGACATATTCCAGGTAATAAATTCAAAATAAAGAAATATTTTTCTACCTTTTGTGCATTTTTTTTCAGTTGCAATTGCTCCAGCCACTTTCTTCTGGTTTCTTCGTGTCTTCTGCTAACTCTCCATCGTCTGCTGTCCATTTGTCCTTTCTTCTCTCTTCTAGGTTTTTTCCATTCTCTCTCTCTACATCTGCTTTAACATACTAATCTTTCTCCTTTTGCTCTTTCCTCATTCCTATTTCATCCACTCAAATTTTACCCCTCCATCCTCAATCCCCACTTACTCTCCCAATAGCCGGCCAATTGTAGATTTTTCATCCCTCCCACAAAAAATATTTTACCCCTCTCCATTTCACTCTCCCAGCCCCATCCCATTCTAATCCTCCCCAACATCATCTCCCTTCTAGTTCCAGCCTGACCCAGCATCTGCTCCCTTCTAGTCCCTGCATCAGCCCATTTCCAGTCCTAGCCCCCCATCAGCCCATTTCTAGTCCTAGCTCCCCATCCATTTCCAGTCCTATCCGAGTCCCACCATCAGCTCATTTCCAATCCGAGCCCCCGATCAGCACATTTCTAGTCCTTTCCTAGCCCCACCATCAGCCCATGTCAAATCCTAGCTCCCCTCTACTCAGCCCAATTCCAATCCAAGCCCCCCATGAGCCTACTTCCAGTTCTAGCACCTACATGAGTCCATTTCAATCCAAGCCCCCACCACAGCCCATTTCCAATCTTAGCTCCCCCAACAGCCCATTTCCAGTCCTATCCTAGCTGCTCCATCAGCCCATTTCCTGTCCTAGCTCCCTCCCCTCACAGCCCATTTCCATTCCAAGCCTCCTCCCCATCAGCTATTTGCAGTTCAAGCCCTCCCTTTCACTCAGCCTATTTCCATTCCAAGTCCCCGTCTCCATCAGCTATTTGCAGTTCAAGCCTCCCCTTCCACTCAGCCCATTTCCAGTCCTAGCAAACCCTCAACCCATTACCAGTCCTAGCCCCCCATCAACCCACTTCCAGTCCTAACCCCATCACCCCATTTTCAGTTTAAGCCCCCCCCATAGCCCATTACCAGTCCTAACCCCCCATCAGCCCATTTCCAGTCCTAACCCCATCAGCCCATTTCCAGTCTTAGCCCCCCCATAGCCCATTACCAGTCCTAACCCCCCA
Source organism: Ichthyophis bannanicus (assembly GCA_033557465.1). Classification (NCBI taxonomy): domain Eukaryota; kingdom Metazoa; phylum Chordata; class Amphibia; order Gymnophiona; family Ichthyophiidae; genus Ichthyophis; species Ichthyophis bannanicus. Next base: position 363,600,031 of record CM066032.1, on the reverse strand, counting down.
TCACCCCATTTCCAGACAGCCCCTTACTAGTCCTAACCCCCCCATCAGCGTACAGCCCATTACCAGTCCTAACCCCATCAGCCCACCTCCAGTCCTAACCCCCCCATCAGCCCATTTCCAGTCCTTGCCCCCCCATAGCCCATTTCCAGTCCTAACCCCCCCATCAGCCCACAGCCCATTACCTGTCCTACCCCCCCTCCCCCCCATCGCCCCCGGTAAATTTTTTTTAAAAAATGCTGGCGGCTGCCGCTGCCGCAGCAGCAGCAGCAGAATCGACTCTCCCATCAGCCCCATCAGCCCCTGCAGGCTTAACAGAGCCGCGAGGAGACACTCTCCCTTCGCGGATCTGAAAGCCATCGCGGAGAGGCTCAGCTGGGCAGGGAGGGCTCAGCCGGGTAAGGGGGGGCTCAGCCGGGCAGGGGGGGGGGGCCCCGCGGGACAGTGGATTCTGCTGATGCTGCTGCAGCAGCAGCAGCAGCCAGCTTTTTTTTTTTAATTTAATTTATTTTTAAAGCAGAATGTTCTTTGGGCAGGGCCCTGTGCAAAAAACATTCTTGCTCAATGGACGGGCCGGCCCTGAGTGGTACTACTTATCAAACTGTTACCCATTATTGTTGCTTAGAGCTACTACCTATCGAACTACTACCTACCTATTCTTGCTTGGAGCTACTACCTATTGAACTGTTACCCATTATTGCTTAGATCTACTACCCATTATTGCCTAGACCTGCTTCCCAGTGTTGCATAGAACTGCTACACACTATTGCTTAGAACTGCTACCTATTGTTGCTTAGAGCTGCTACCTATTGTTGCTTGAACCGCTACCTATTGTTGCTTAAAACTGCTACCCATTATTGCTACCTATTGTTGCTTAAAACTGCTATCCATTATTGCTTAGATCTGCTACCCATTATTGCCTAGAATTGCTACCCAGTGTTACTTAGGACTGCTACCCATTGTTGCTTAGAACTGCTACCTTTTGTTTGCTCAGACCTTGCTGCCTACCCCCATGGCCCCATATCTCATTGCCCTCCTCTCCCTTATCCTCCCCAACTGCCTCCCCTCCTACTAACACTCTCCCTCCTCTCCCCCTACTCTCTTCACTCCTCCCTCCACTCTTTCCCCTAACCTAGCATCTGCCTTACTCACTTCTCCCTCCACTCTCCCACCTAGCCTAGCATCTGCTTTCGAGCCTCTCCACACTATCCCCCGCACTTACCCAGCCCCCTCTCCACCTTCCTCACTTCTCCATCCATTCTGCCCCCAGCCTAGCACCTGCTTGAGCTTCTCCACATCATCCCCCGCATTCAACCTGTCCCCCCTCTCTTTAAGGCAACCCCACCCTTGCTTCTGCCGTACTATCTCCACTTTACCTCACTCTCTAATACTCATTCTCCTTCTCTCATCAGGTAATATCAATCCTAACCCTGGTCCCCCCCAATTTCTCTCCCACTCTAAAGATAGTTCCTCATGCACCCTATCTAATCTCATCCATATCCCGCTCCTCCCCCCTTCCACCCTCTCCCAGTCATCCCACAATCACTTACCCATAAATATCAACTCCACCCTACCCCTAAAAATAATCCCTCACATAACCTACCTGGCACCATCAAATTATCCCTTATTCCCCCCCCCCCCCCCTCATATCCCTCTCCGGGAGCACATACACCCAAACATACCCACCCTCACCCTTCTCCATCTAAAGCTCGCTACTACCCTAAAAATAGACCCCCACGCTATTCTAATAAGAAATCCGCACGTAACTTATCAAACCTTATCCATATCCCTCTCCTCCCCCCCTCCGTTCTCCCGTTTACTTGCGCCCTATGGAACGCATGCTCAGTCATTAAAAAAACCTCTTTTATTCACAATTTTTCATCTCTAATGCCCTACACCTCCTTGCCCTGACCGAGACCTGGCTCCCCCCAGATGACACCGCATCCATTGCCTCTCTCTGCTATGGGGCCTACCAATTCTCACATACACCTCGATCTACTGGTCACGGTGGTGGCGTTGGCCTCTTACTCTCTCTCTCTTGCCAATTTCAACCCCTCCTGCCACCCCAATCACACTCCCCCCTCTCCTTCGAAGTCCACTCCATTCGCCTCCTCACACCACTTCCCCTCCGAGTAGCGGTTATTTATCGCCCACCCGACTACTCCAAATCAACCTTCCTCACCGACTTTGACTCCTGGTTCTCTGCCTTTATGGATCCCTCCTCCCCCACTCTTATTCTTGGCGATTTCAACATTCACGTCGACAACCCCTCCAACCCCCATGCCTCAAAGTTCCTCACTCTTACCGCCTCATTTGACCTCCAACTTTGCTCCACTGCCCCCACACACCTATACGGCCACTGCCTTAACCTTATTCCTCTCCCTCAAACTTCCGCAAATCAATCCTTCCCTTATCTGACCAACACCTCTTAACCTTTACTCTTCAGCTCCTGCCATCCCAACCTCGTCCTGTCTCCTCCGTCCTATTTAGAAATCTTCATAATATTGATCCCCTGACTCTCTCCTCCACCATTTCTCCATCTCTTTCCTCCATTTTATCATCCGAGTCCGTTGACAAGGCACTATCCTCATACAATACTACAATATCCTCAGCCCTTGACACTCTTTCCCCTCCCACCTTATGTCCTGTTAAATGATTTACTCCCCAACCCTGGCTTTCACCCACAATCCGTTACCTACGCATCTGCGCCTGTTCTGCCGAACGAGCCTGGTCCAAATCCCGTTCCCACGAAGACCTTCTACATTTCAAATTCGTGCTTGGCTCCTTCCAGTTAGCCTTAGCACTTGCCAAACAAGATTATTACATCCACCTAATTCCCTTGCCTCTGATCCTCGCTGTCTCTTTAACACTCTCAATTCTCTCCTCGAGTTCCCCCCGCCCCCGACCCCACCCTCCCTCTCTTCCCAAACCCTAGCCAATTACTTACATGACAAAATCCTCAAAATTACTCTCCAATTCCCGTCCCCCTCATCTCCCCTCCCCCCATTTCTCCTCCCCATCCATACTCCCCCTGCCACCCTCTCTTCCTTCTCCCCGATCTCTGAAGAAAAAAACGCACTTCTTCTTTCCTCCTCCAAACCCACCATCTGTTCATCAGATCCTATCCCCACCTATCTCCTATGTTCCATCTCCCTCACCATTGCCCCCTCCATCACTCATATCCTCAACCTTTCACTCTCCACTGCAACTGTCCCCATTGACTTAAAACATGCTGTTGTCACACCCCTACTCAAGAAACCCTCACTTGATCCCACATGCCCTTCTAACTATCGACCCATCTCCCTCCTTCCCTTCATATCCAAACTGCTAGAATGAGCAGTCCACTGTCTCTGCCTCGACTTCCTCACCTCCCAGGCCCTCCTGGATCCACTACAATCAGGCTTCCACCCCCTACACTCCACCAAAACGGCACTCACAAAAGTCACCAACGACCTGTTCCTGGCTAAATCTAAGGGCCTCTTTTCTATCCTCATCCTTCTTGACCTTTCTGCTGCCTTCGACACCATTGACCACGACCTTCTCCTCACCACCCTCTCCTCACTTGGCTTCAAGGACTCCGTACGATCCTGGTTCTCTTCCTACCTCTCCCACCACTCATTCAGTGTATGCTCTGGAGGCTTCTCCTCCTCCCCTACCCCGCTCCAGGTAGGTGTATCCCAGGGATCTGTCCTGGGCCCCCTCCTTTTCTCTCTCTATACCCAAGGCTTTGGCGCGCTTATCTCTTCCCATGACTTTCAGTACCATCTCTATGTCGATGACTCCCAAATCTACCTCTCTACACCTAATATCTCTCTAGCAACCCAATCCAAGATCTCTGCTTGTCTTTCGGACATCGCTGCCTGGATGTCTCAAAGCCAATTGAAACTGAACATGGCCAAGACTGAACTCCTTATCTTTCCACCAAATTCCTCCCCCCCCCCACTTCCCCGTCTCTCAGTCCATGTGGATGGATCTACTATCCTTCCTGTTCCCTCGGCCCGCAATCTAGGGGTTATCTTTGACACCTCTCTCTCCTTCTACGCCCATATCCAGCTTGTAGCCAAGACCTGCCGATTTTTCCTCTACAACATCAGCAAGATCCACCCCTTCCTCTCTGAACACACTACCAAAATGCTTATCCACTCCTTAATCTCCTCTCGCCTCAATTACTGCAACCTACTCCTCGCTGGTCTCCCCGTGAGCCACCTCCTTCCCCTTCAATCTATACAAAATCACGCTGCTCGACTAATCATCTGTCAGCCTCGCCATGCCCACATTACTCCCCTCCTCAAGTCATTTCACTGGCTCCCTGTCCAATTCCGCATCCAATTCAAGCTTCTCCTGCTGACCTATAAATGCATTCACTCTATGGCCCCTCAATACCTCATATCCCTTATCTCTCCTTACGTCCCTTCTCGAAATTTGCGCTCCGCTAACAAATCGCTTCTTTCAATGCCTTTCACCCACACCGCAAACTCCCAACTGTGCTCTTTTCACCTTGCTGCGCCACATGCCTGGAACGGCCTACCTGCGTCTGTGCGCCAGGCGCCCTCCCTGGCCCTCTTCAAATCCAGGTTGAAGACCCACCTCTTCACCGTTGCATTCAAATCCTGACTTCCATACTCATCCTACCCTAACCCCCATCAAAGTTTTGACCAAACTATAGACCAAGCTGTACCAAACTGTACCACACCGTATCTTCCGCAGAACTGACTAGTGCTCTGTACTGTTCTAACTAGATTGTAATCTCCGATGAGCATGACTCTGATGGGCAGGGACTGTCTCTTGTTTGTTAGTCACCTCTAGTAGTGCGTGGCACTCTATAAGTGCTAAATAGTAGTAGCAGTAGTAGTGTTCCACCATCCCACAAACTATCTTACCCCAAAGCTTTCTCCCTGCATCTAACCTCACTCTTAAAACTATTCAACTCAGAAATGCCCCACCACCCTCCAACTACCCCGACCACAGACTCAGCACAAGCACAGCAGACACAGAATACACAACAGCAATAGAGAAATTACAAATAATCCCCTAGCTGGGATGTCCTGCATTTTAAATTATTCACATATATATTTCATTTTCTTTGCTATTATTTCTACTGCAAAAATTCACTGAATTTTACTGCATTCTTATTGGTTGCTAATTCTGTCATGGGCATAGCTAGATTAATCAACTGGCAAATTAGGAACATACCTAGGTCCCAAAATTTAGAGGGGCCCTGTAAAATGTGCTCTGTACTCAGGAGGTTAGGATTTACAACTGTCTGGGGTTTTTTTAGGATTCTACTGATTTTTACATTAATGTCTGGAGGCTAGAAAGAAGGATAACATGTCCGCATAGTTTTAATAGTTTAACCCCCTATTTGTAGTTCTCTAATCTTCTCTTCCCCCTGATCCGTGTGAGTGAGCCTGGCCTACTTGCTTCTAATGTAGGATCCTAGCAATGGGAAGGCTGTAGGGTTGGAACATTGGAATGTTGCTCTAGTCACAAGAAGGGTGTGAGATGGAAGAAAAATGAAGCCGTCTCCCTCCTTGAATAAAAAAGTACCTTGATGCATTTCTATAGGAAAAGCTGCTCCAACAGCTGCAGCATACAAGCACTGATTTACAGTAACATATTGATTATAGAATTGCACTTGTCAAATAGCGCTCCCCTCCATCTGCTCTCACGATCACAGAAACACAGAGAAACAACAGAGATATAAATACACATACATCTTCACGTGGAAACACATTCCAATGTGGCCATCCAGGCCTCTGTGCATCCGATCGGGATGCCCAGAGGTAGATCCGATTCTGATCTTGCAGGGGCTAGATGTGTCTGCGAGATCAGAATCGGGTCTAGGTCCTGAACATGCAGGCTGGGCTCCGATTCCGATCAGCCTGCATTTTCGGCTACCTTAGTCAGGCTCTTGAATGGAGCCGCAGTGCCATGGAGTCCTGTCGCCATGGCACCGCGGCTCCATTCAGGAGCCATGAATGCTGGCCGCTGTCGATTTACTTCTTTCCACACAACCTGGATCCTCGATCTGGCCTCCCATGGCCAGGGTCTGGCTGCGGGGAACTTCCTGCACGCCCCACCCTTTTGTTCCCGGCCCGGTGACAGGATCCCCCAACGTCCAGGGGGTCTTATTCCACCTCTGAATTGGCCCTGTACATCTGGGGTCATGGACCGCCCATGTCCCACCCTCTCTCTGCCTCTGGAACGCCCCCTCCTGTCCTCATCTAAGCCTCCCTGTAGAAATGCATTGTTTGTATGGGGAGGCTTTTGCCTGTGACAGCAGGGGGTGAATAGCGGGGATGGACGTCCTGACGGGGGACAGAATGACCCCCATAATTGACATGTACACACATGGACACATACATACATGTAAGCATGCACAAACACACAAATCAGCCCACAAACATAGAAAACAGAGATATGCACACACACACACACACACACGCGCACACACAGAGAGGCAAAGTAGATACAAACAGATGAGTGTGTACATGCACATATACATGTAGAGGGATTGGAAAGAATTCAATGAGCCATGTTCTGCATTCTTACCCCACTTGTTTTTAACAGAGTTGGTTCTAGAGATGTTTGTGACTATTGTTAGCTCAGGTTTATGATCATGATGTTGTATTGTTCTCCGAGCTTGATAGTTTGATTGTAGACGTTTCGTCACCATTTGAGGGGACATCATAAGTGCAGGGTTCCAGATGGTAATGTGCCTGAATGCTTGCGTTTGTACTTATATTAAGGTTGGTGGTAACTCAGCACTTTGGTCTTCAGGGATTGATTGGTTGATTTCCTTGGGGGTTGCTGGCGTATGGTTGCTGTTTCTGAGCCTTTTTGGTGATGACTCACCTCTTTGGTCTTCAGGGAAACCAAACAATCAATTCCTGCAGCAGTTTCACCTGCCTTGCTAGTGTGGTCCAAACTTGGAATTTGAACATAAGCTTTAGGAAATATGAAGTGCACATTCTGACCTGGCCATCCAGCCCCTTGTGTGGCCGATCATAAGTGGGATGCCCAAAGGTAGACCCAATTCTGATCCCGTGGGGGCTGATCCTGTGCCTGCAGGATCAGAATGTCAGAGGGGTGCTGGTGCTGTGGAAGTGTCAGTAAATAGGGCCTGTCCTTTGTGCTTCTGCCAGTTATTCGCTGTACTGAATGACCCCCATAAGGAATAATACAGGCAGATAGGAGATGTTAGTGGAATACACAGGCACCTGTGAGTGCACAACAGCAGCCTGATGCCACAGAATCAGGCCTGAAGGTCAGGTGTGACACTGCTGGAACAGTGGGCAAATATCCACAGACACAACAGCTGTCCTGACGGACCGCTGTTCATGTCTGCATATGCAATGGATAGATGTCAGAGGGCTGCTGGTGCTGTGTAAGTGTCAGGAAATAGGGCCTGTCCTCTGTGCTTCCGCCAGTACTGACCACAGAGCCAGAGTTGGAGCCAGCAGAGTACAGCAGGAAGTGGGGCATGCAAATTAGATGTGCTATTTACTAGCAATATGACGGTGCGGCATTAAAGATTGCCATAAGACTCCCACCTCCCTTGCATTGTGGGGGGGCATGGCAATGCATACATGCACTTGTGAAGCTCTACTACTGCCATGGGTCATGTCCTTGTGGGCAGACGCTCCCTTACCCTAAACAAGAAATGATATGGCTGAGGCCTACAGGCTCAGAGCAACCCTTGTAGTTCTTTTAGTCCTGAACATGGGTTTGCTTTGTTGGAGCTCATTGATCCATGTCTTCTCTCTGGCCCCCATGCCTTGGGGAGGACTTACAGAGCTCATGTGGGTTTTCAAGGCCTTGCACCCCTCATTGTAAATGTCAGGCTATAGGGACATAGCACAGACTTTCTACATGTATATGCTTTCCTGATTTGCATGCCCTGCCCTTTTGTATTTAGCCTCATTGCTCTAAACTGTGCAGTCAGTTGTGCCTATTGAGACATTTAAATTTCTCCATGGCATAAATGCACAGGGGGAGAGCCTCTTTTGATTGAAAGCAAGTTCTGCTATGAGGGGAGATGGGATGAGGGTGAAAGGGATGCTCAAAGGAGTGATATGCGGAAATATTTATTTAGGGAAAGAGTGGTGGATCCGTGGAATAGTCTCCTAGTGGAGGTGGTGGAGATGAGGACAGTATCTGAATTCAAAAAAGCATGGGACAAACACAGAGAAACTCTAAAAGGAAAAATGGTGACTGTTGTAGTTGTTGATATGGAAGGACAGACTAGATAGGCCATGTGGTCTTTTTCTGTCGTCATTTTTCTATGTTTCTATGTTTCTATTTATAACAGTATTTTTCTACTAGGGATTAGATATCCATATCGCTTTTAATTTTCCTTTAACACATTGGGGTATGTTTACTAAATGGTACTAATGGTGCAGCTGCGACGTTATCGCGTGATACATGATGTTATTGCATGAAAATGGCGCATTACCGTGCGAGAACATCACGTATCGTGTGATAACATCTCCGGCGGCGTTAAGGTGCGTAGAGGGTGGAGTAAGGCTCCCCAGAGGCAGAGATAAGGGGTCAATGGGCAGAGAGTGGGTGGGGAGAGGCCCCATGCACACTAACGCCGTGAAATGAAGGTCTGAAAATTAGCACCAGTGAAAACCTCGTGCTAGAGGCACATTGCAGGGGAGAGAGACCTTTTTAAGTCAGCAATGTGCAGCAAAGGCAGGGAAACCAAGAAAAGTGATAGTAGTGATACATGTGCAGCAACATCATAGTGCCAAGTACAGGGTGAACACAGAAACCGCACAATGTCACGGTCTGTAGCTACTCTGTGCCTGTACCACACACGGTCATTTCCCCCTATCAGGCCGGGGTGCTATAGAGGTGCATACCCCATCTTTTGAGCAGCTGTAGGCTGCTGATCTGCATGTGCAGTGCATCATGGGTACAGGTGGGTTTACCCTATCCTGGTAACCACAGCAGACAGTTTGTGTGGTGACCTGCAGTCTTTCTGTAGCCAGCCAGCGGCATGTTAGATGTTATAGGGATGTAGCCCACTGGTTACTTCAATGACTGTGGAAGCAGAGGTCATGGGTTTGATCCCACAGTCATGTTATTTAATAAGGCTGTCTGATGCATTTCCTTTTTTTAATTTAAATCAGTGCTGCCAGTAAAACCACCTTCACAGTGCCGTAGCCTACGGTGCCTCATAAGGCGCCCTATAGGGCGTCCTATAAGGCACCCTATAAAGTGCCTTATAGGGCACATTATAAGGTGTCTTGGCGGAGAGGGCACTTTACAATGTGCCCTATGGAGTGCCTTATAGGGCGCCTTATGCGACACCTTAGGTTATGGCACTGTGAGGGTGTTTTTGCTGGCAGCACTGATTTAAATTAACAAAAGGAAATGCCTCAGACAGCACTGATTTAACTTAAAAGGAACTGCCTCAGACAGCCTTCTAACATAACACTGCTGCAGAATCAAATCCATGACCTCTGCCTCTGCCATCATTGCAGTAACCAGTGGGCTACATCTTTATTGCTTATAGTACTGCACTGGCATGAACTTAGGGTTAACGCGTGTTAATGTGTTACGGCGACCACTATCGCGTGATACAGATTCTTGCTACCTTGCCGCCAGAACGGCCACTCCTTATATGGCATTCTTCACATTATTGCTGCAACTAGCGCCAGTAACATTAAGACGGTTTAGTAAACATACCCCATTGTATTTTATGTGTGGGCACTTATTATTATAGTAAAAGAAGACTATGGGGTATGTTTACCAAAGCACAGTAACGTAGCATCGGTAACGTTAATGTGTGTTAATGTCACCCAATGCAACATTATCGCATGTTAACGTTACCAGATGCAACGTTAAAGCGCGTTAATGTCCCCGGCCACAGTAACTCCTTCAGAGGGTGGAGAGAGGGTGGAGAGAAGGGGTCAATGGGTGGTGAGTGGGTGGGGAGTGGGCGGGAGTGGGCGGGGAGAGGCTCCTGCTACACTAATGAGGGGACATGAAGGGCGAGTGAAAACCTGTCGTTAGATGCACATTTGCAGGAGATTGAAACGATTTCAGTGTCAGCAATGTACAGCATAGGCAGGGAGCCCTAGAAAAGTGATAGTAGTGCTCCATTTGCAGCAACAGAATAGTGCCCAAGTATGAAAGGCCACTATGGTGATGGTGAAAATGGGGCACAGGGGGCTGCAGGTGGGACATGCAGTGGTGACAGCTGGGGCACAGGGTGGACTAGGCTGTCACCCAGGTGGCATATAGGAACACAGAACCTGGAAATCAGCATGACAGTGTCTGAGCAAGGTCGATATGCTCAGTACGCTGTGTACCACAGTGTCCCATCCAAGGGACATGTACACATCAGGTACTCCAAACACCACACAGGAACCACAGTGCCCGTAATGGGGCAAGCAGTGCACATCTGGGGACCATACTAACAAGGGTCTATGGACCTTCCCCAGGATAAGTCCCAAACTGTTTGTAAACCCAACAAAATGAACACCAATTATCACAGCCCCTGGTAAGGCAGTACAGGGTGTGACCACACATTGGGTGAAATATGCAAACACCCAGTAGCCCATAATGGAGACACCGGACCTGCATTGCATGTCCCAGCCTGACCACAGTCTGCTGGCAGAACACAATCAATCAAACATGTCCACCCTAGCCAATTGTTGCCAGATCACACACCGCACACCCCACAGCCATCTCACCCCCATGTGGAAGTGACAGAATAGTAGCAGGCAGTGATGGGGGGATGTGTGGATGTCCATGTATGCCACCGCACCCCAGACCCAGCACCTAGGCACCCGCCTACCTGTACAGTGGATGGCCTGAGGCTGCACACAAACAGCACAGACAGTATATGGGCATGTCAGCATGGCAGGGGGGTGCTGGCAGTGGTGGCACCTGCCTGCAACAGACCAAGGTCATGACCTGCCCCAGTGTGTCGTGTGCAGTGCAAGAAACAAGGTCTGTCGAAGAAAGAGCAAATGTAACCCCAGGGACTGCAGTGCTTGTGTGGTGCAGTACATATAGCCAGTGTGTCTTGGCACAGAGGGTCACAGGTTCACATCCCAGTTGTGGATCTTGCAATGTATGTCCCTACATTGCAGATACAACATCAACATGTGCAGTCCCTAAAGCTTCGCCCAACAGGAGTACAAACAACCACACACACAGGTCCCACTATCCAATGCTCCATGGAGAGTCAGGCTGTTTTCACCAGCTTACAGCAGCAGTTATCAACAGAGCCCACAAATAGCTCTTGCACCCCTTAGCAATGCCTGCACTGTGATTGGGACCAGTGTCATGGTCAGGTTTGCCAACCACCCCTATCTTTGCACAGTGCCGCAATAGGAGTGGGTGAGTGCATGTCCATCCATTGTGGTGTGGCGTCCTACTCTGCACTGGGCCCACAAAATGTACACTGCTGCCAGCGCCAGCCTGCAAATATGCATACTGAGGAGCAAGGTATTGTGAGTATGGCCCAGAGAGGGCGGACCAGGCAGGATGCAACTGTAGTGGTGGTAGGGCAATGGCTGGGACATTGTAGTGCCCAACCACCACCTGTATGGACAAGGTGGCCACAGCACGTCTTGCTGTTAGGACACTCTCACACTGACCGAACAGTGACCATGGCATAGCTATGTTCCCACATAGTGCTACACAGTATTCATTTCAGGTGATATATGTGCTCTCTTTTTTCTGGAGGGCCAATCACTGGGGTATCTGCTGGTGTCTGTGCTGTACAACACAGGTTTGGGTGAGTATAGTCCTTCTGTGAACATGCAATATAGGCTGGCTAGTGGACTGTCTGCAGTTAGCTTGTGCATGGCTGGAACTCCTGGCAGGGTGCAGCGGGTACAGTCTGACTGTGCCTGCTGCCGGTGAATGTCAGACCATGACTGGGGGCTGTGGAGGCTCCTAGTACTACTGTTGGTCTCCCAATGGCCTAGCAACTGGTCCAGATCTGGTCTGACCCCCTGAGGGCATCCACAACCTAAGGCACCTTAGGTCTAAAGTACCCCAAGGTCTGTAAGATGCAACAGGTTGACAGGCATGAGCTGGAAGGCAGAAAAAGCAGCTGTAACCCTGAAACTGGAGAGAGCACAGATGAAGGGCAATGGACAGGTAGCAAGGTGCCTCATCCTGTCTACTGTAGTGTGTGCAGTACTGTGGTGCTACACATGTCGTGGTGGCACAGACGTGCAGCGCTCACAATAACGCGTGTGACGTTTGTTTGGGTTGTGCGTTGTTACGTGCCATAACCTGCCCACATAACCTAAGGTGCCTAAACATATCTCATAAGGCAAGTAAGAATGTCTGTAATATCACGCGTGTTATTGCGCACGCTGCGCATCAGCGGCTCTGCAACCGGCGTATGGGCGTACGTGTGTTCTCTGCAACACATTTATGACACAACGCACGTATGCCGCAATACTGTGTCTTAACGAAACGCGTATAATATAGAAGATATGATGGCCACTTGGTGGAACATATTTGCATTGTGCTTGTTGTGGTTGTATGGGATAGTGGTTGCAGATGTGTGTTAAACTGCCATAGGTTGTGGGTTTGATTCCCAGAGGTTCCTTTCCTTTTGTTCTTCTCACCTTACCATACAATGGCAGCAGTTTCATCACTTCTCCACACGCCTTTAACTCTCTTCACTGTGCACTACAATGTGCCCTCCATGCAGCCTGTCCATCACAGATTAGCTGTTACATATGGTCCCTTTCTTTTGGCTATCTGCAAGGGCAGTTGGCTCAGTGGTTTGGTGTTGGTGTTGGTGTTGGTGAGCTGCGTTTGGATTTCTCAGTATACCAGTTCAATTCTCACATGCTCCTTTTTGAATCACTTCCCCATATTGCCCTTGTACACACACCATCCACACGGCTGGCCCTTCAGACCGGCCCCTGATGCCCTTTCAGTTAAATATGTTTACTCTTCTGCATGCTGTTTTCACTGCACAGCATTTCATGGTGTGTGTGCTTGTATTTCTATCTGGCTCACGTTCCACTTACAGACTGCGATATCAGCTGCCTGTGGTCTACGGCCTTACACCTACGGTTCCGTTTCTCATGTGGCACCATGTGTGCACATCCCTCAGCATGTCTTCTACTGTCTGCGCGCCTTTGATTGCAACCCCTTTGAACACGCTGCTGCTTCCCGTCGGCTGTGATGTTAACGTGCGGTGATCCAGGGAGCCCTGTACCGCACGTTACATGGCCAGGGCACCCTGTACCACGCGTTACCGGTCCAGGCTTGCCTTAACGCCGCACTGCCCACTTCTTTATATGGGCATCCGTAACATTACCGGGGCACTTAACGACGGTAACATTACCGCGCTTTAGTAAACATACCCCTATGTGGTGCTTGAAGCATGAGCAAGCATTATTGGCTTTTTGTTCATTTTTGTTTATGCCATCACAGTTGGAACATGTTTAGATCACTTACTTTGTCCAACTAAATATATTGGCAATACAATGAGCGTTATTATGAAATGAATAACAATGAAATTGATGGGGTATTTTCTGATTCAGAGTGAAGCCATGTAAATTAGAAAGTAAACAGTGTTTATTTGGGCTTCCTGAAATATATGTAGAACCACCAAGTTATGTATTTTTTAGCACAAGTTGCAATTCTTTTTCATTTAATGAAGTCAACAAAATGTGGCAATTTTTTGGTTAATCGAGCCCTATGTGAAATCCATCACTGATAAATGATTAATATAAAAAGTCATAACTTTATTATGTATAGCAAAACTCAGTAGTTCATATAATCTCTTAACAGTTAAAATGATCCCTTCTTTCTCTATTTATATGTTAATTGCCTTGTTGAATTATCTAGCAATAAATGTTTCCCCATTAATCTTTACTTTTTAATGAGTTTTTAAAAAATGTTTTTAGCTGTCTTGGTTAGCAAAATTATCCCAATGTCCTACATCCTGTAATTTTCACAGACAGTGAAAATAGCTGTTAATAAGGGCAAAAGTGATTTGCTGGAACTACCCTATAGCTAAATGTATTAAACAATCTGTTTGTAAGTTCAGTCCAGCAAATTTTTTCTTTACCAGCAAATGGGAAATGTATTAATTATGTGAGGGATAAGGGACATTGTAATTATTCATGCTTATAATTCAGAGGAAATATTCCCTTGAGTTAAATCTAGAATATTTTATAAAACAGCAACTGTAGAATAGATAAAAAAATAAGGCCATAGCTCCTCTGTGAATTGTGATATTTCCCTATATAATATTATATTTATTATGCTATCTCACATTCTTAATTGTTTAAACAGCACTATTCAAAAACTATCAAAAAGCTTTTATATAATTTTGCTATAGGCCTGAGTTACCACTGTGCAACCTTTAGTAGACTTCCTGGGGATTTCAGCATTTTTAAGCAGTTTTAATAAAACAAGAATTTAATTTCAGCTTTCTTTAACATTTAAATAAACAAACATGACACAATGAAATACAAACTTTGCAGCCTTCCAGCTATTAAAGGGAAATCATCTTTTACATTTGAAAATAAAAAAGGCAAACTGACACAAAGGACCTATCACGAGGGAAAAAAAGGTTCCTTCTGGGCCCTGTTTATTTAGGGGGTCATTCTATGCCACGAACAGCAGGGATGTACGTCCAGGCAGGACGTACATTTCCACTGCGTCCCCCGACTGCTCCTGGTGCAAAGGCTCCCCGTAGGAACAGCACTGTTGTACAGGGAGCCTTAGATAGAGCAGGGAGGGGGTGGTACAGAGGTAGAGCGAGGGCAAGGCATTGGTGGCAATGTCCCAGTTTTTATACTTTTTCCTACTTTTTCCTTTTTTAATTGGTCTTGTTTTATTTGATTCTTTATGTGTCAAATATGTGTGCATATACAGGGTGGCCCAAAAAAAGTGAGAGCATCTCGTAAATTAAAAGCTTAAATAGTTTACTTATTTACCTTTTTTAGCAATATAACGTCTTTATTTTGACAATTTACGGTCGCCATCTTTTTTTTAAATTTGTCAATCGTTTACATCTGTCTTTTTGAATTTTTAAATAACTTATATGCTACAAGATGTTCTCACTTTTTTTGGGCTACCCTGTATAGTCCAAAGCCATTTCACTGGCCACTTTTTTATAGGACATACTGGACCTTAAGGGGTTGAACTGCAAGGGTGCCAACAATGTTGACCACAACTGTATTTCTCGTCTCTCTGACTGTGGCCTTCGTGGAACTGTTCTTGCTTGAGCTATCTCATTCCTTCATTCTGACTCCTATCAGGTCTTTTTTCACAATTCCTATTCCTCCCGCTACTCCCTTCCTTGTGGTGTGCCTCAGGACTCTGCGCTCTCTTCCCTTCTTTTCAATGTGCTCGTGAGCTCCTTGGCATCCCTCATGCAGTCACTCGGCATTCTTTTTTATATCTATGCTGACGATATCCTTCTCATTTTTCCAATCAACAGTCTTCCTCCATATCTATCTATTGGGAATTCTGCCCTTTGAGTCATCTCCAACTGGCTATCCACTAATTCCCTCAAACCTAACCCTGTTAAGTCTATAACTACTTACTGGCTCGGAGGCCACCCGACCCTGGCATCAGTCTTGGACTAGTCCCCCATCTCTCTCTGTTTATCCTTCAAATATTTGGGGATCCACATCGATTCCACCTTTTCTTTTTCTCCCCAAGTTAGTACAGTTGTTAGATCTACTTTTGCAGCTCTACCCTGGTTTAGAACCTTACGTCCAGTGTTTGACTGGTCTGTACTTACTACTATTCTTCTTTCCACTGTTATATCATGTCTGGACTACTGTAATGTGGTCTATGCTAGTCTCCATCAATACCAGTTAAGAAATTGAAATCCATCCAGAACACTGCCATCCGTGTTCTTTCACATGCCCGCAAGTTTGATCACATTACCTCTCTTTTCATTCATCATCACTGATTCCCCCTCACCCAGTGGGTTCAAGTTAAGATCCTGTTATACATAAAATTCTGTCAGGCAATACTCCCCTCTGTCTCTTCACTCTCATCTCCTTATACAGTCCATCTCGTTTGAGGTCCTTTCTTGATCATAGGCCTGTTACCCCTTCCCCTTCTCATATCAAACATGAATTCATGAGATGTTCTGCCTTTATTTCCCTGGTGCCATCTCTTTGTAACTGCTTACTGGCCCATATTTGGTCAGAACCCTCTTTCCCAAAATTTAAATTGCTACAAAAAACTCACCTATTAGAACAGGTTTTTGATCTGGAGGTTCCTTAGACTGTAATCACAATTAGGTCTCTTTTTTTGCTTGCTGCCTTTGGTTCAAATGGTTTCTGCTGCATGTAGTCTATTGCCTTCTCTCCTATTTTATATTGTAGTTCCAGCTCTTTTACTGTTTTATGGCTCTATTACTTATTTTATTTTTTGTAAACCTCCCACAAAGGGCGGTATATCAAATGCCAAATAAACGATAAACAATATGTAGACAAAACCACCACAAACAAGGCCTTCTCCCTCTACACACCAGTCTTATGGAATGTATTACCAGATCACCTACATGAAATCACAGACCTAATGGAAAGTGAAGGATGTTAAAGACACCTATTCAAGAGACATTTTGGCAACAATGACTCCCATCCTTACTCTCCCCCTCCATCTTCCAGCCCTCTCTCCCCCACATCTACTCAAGCTGATCTCTAGGTTTAGTTTCACATTATCTTGTACAAAGTTCATTTGTGTTCAATTTTTGAGGTTCTTTCATGTATAAAGTTCACCTAAGTTTGATACTTGATATTCTATGTAACCTCATGTTATTTATTCCATGTAAACCGCCTTGGGTCTAAGATTAAGCAGTATATAAGCCACTTAAATAAATAAACGAAGACGTCTCTATAGACGTCCATATTGGGCACACTCACCTTTCTGAAATCATGCCCAAACTTGCACGTGCCTGCTTTTTTTTCAGTTGTTCTGGCTTTGCTGTCCCAGATTGCACTTGGATGTCCCCATTCTAAAATATGTCTTAAAGTCTCTGTGGGTAAGTGATCATTACTTTGCTGACAAACTTGGTAACTTAAAGCTTGGGATAAAGGAGAGATTATGGGTTTATTGGGAAACGTCTGTTTTTATTTAAGTAAAAATGCAAATCTACTGTAGTTTCAAGCTTGCTCTAGAGCAGTGGTTCTTAACCAGGAGTGCATGCACCCCTAGGGGTGTGAGACAATCATTTTGGGGGTGTGAGGTTATAGAAAATTTTACTGTGCTCTACAAGCACGAAGGTTGAGGGAGGCAAGGTGGCCGACTCAGATGGCACATTGGTAGAGGTGGCATTTCAAACAGTGGATTGCTTTCCCAGAAAATTCTAAGAAATTGCTGGTACATTTTTCAGAGAACGCAATAATATCATTTCCACATTAGAAGTTGCACTAGCTGACGTGTAGCTGCAACATTGTCATATTGCCAATCCTAGATAGTACTGCTAGAAAGATATGCTTCATTATTAAAGAACAAATCTTATCATTTTCTTAGAAATCGGGAATGCAAACTCATCGCACGCTGTGCTGAAATTCATGTTTCCGGTAGATTTCCTTACTGTTCTTATAAGTTAATGAAGTGTGGCTCTACTTTCGATTTCCTTAGTGTCCCTTGGTTGGTTGTGTGGTGTGTTTTCTTCTAGCACGTACTCTGCGCCAGTCAGTGACTCGCCTCCTTGACCTAATATTGCAAGTAAGTTTTCTTCCTTTGTTTAAAAGCATTCCACCATTCTAATAACATATTTTGTAGACACAGTTTACCTATGTAAAACGTTTATTCCACTTTGTAAATAGCCTTGAATTAATTTATTTACAAAATTTTGTTAACATGATCTGAAATTATAAATCATTTTTCCAGACCTTGAAATGTTGAAAAAGCATCTTAGGAATGATGATTATGTTCACTATGGCTTCACTTGTATGAAAGAAAAAAATGGAACCCAGTGACCACAATGTCTGCTATGCTGCGCAGTACTTTCAAATTCTAATCTTAAACTGATGAAACTCTTAGAACACTTCAACAAATAGAATGCTGGTGAAGCTGCGGGACATACTTTTAACATCTTAAAAAGTAAAAGGGCAAAATTTGATGCTGGAGGTACTATCACATCACATACATATTCAGCAATAGAGAAAGCGTCGTTACAAACCTAATTCCAAGGGGTATGTTTACTAAAGGGCGCTATTTCCGCTGCTGTCACGTTATCGGGCAATATGGCACGTTATCACGCGATAATGGTGCTTTACCGGGCGCAAAGGTACCTTAGCGCGCGATAACGCACGCAGCGGCGCAAATGAGCGCTGAAGGCGGAGAAAGGCTCCCGGAGGACGGAGGAAGGCTCCCTAGAGGCGGAGAGAGAGGGTCAATGGGTGGAGAGTGGGAGGGGAGAGGCTCCCTGCACACTAACGCTGTGGATTCCGGGGCTGAAAACTAACGCCAGTGAAACCCTGGCGTTAGAGCAGATTTAAAGGGAAAAGAAACCATTTCCGTCAGCAATGTACAGCAAAACCAGGGAAACCTACAAAAAGTGATAAGTGTGATACATGTGCACGGAACAAAAGGGCAAATAAACATTGAAAATGACCAGAAGAAAATGTAAAAAAAACAAAACCAAGCTGGCCAATAGTGATCTTAATGGGAAACATAAAAAAACACTACCAAAAAAGCTCCAAAATAAAGATATTAATTTTGGAAGGGTCTATGCTCTGTCCCCATACAAGGTGAATGATCCCACAGTGAAATAGCGCTGATCAGGGTTTGCCCTTTTGATTGGACAGATTTCCTATGGTGTGCACATGTTCCACAACAGCAGGGCAGGCATGTCGGAACGGAAAACTGGACAGATGCTGGAAAACGGGACACAGAGTGCTGCAGGCGACACATGCTGTGTTGCAGCTGGGCCACAGTGCAGACTAGGGTGATGCCTTGGTGGCCCATAGGAATGCTGAAACAGTAGAGCAGTCAGACAGCAACTGATGAGGGCCCAACATGGGCACGAGTGTGTTTCCCACAGTGTCACAGGGGATAGTACCCAGCAGGTACCCACAAGGGCACAGAACATTGGCAGGCGGTGCTGGGGGGAAGCGTGGACATCTATGCAGGCACCCCTACCCCAGAACCCACACCATAGGCAGCTGCCTACCAGCCCACTGGATGGCCTGAGACTGCGCACCACCAGCACCACCAGCAGAAGGGCATGTCAGCATGGTGGCAGAGGGGTACTGGTGGTGGAGGGGGCAATGGCAGCTGCCCAGAGCAGACCATGGCTTAGCCCTGTGTAGGTAGGTGCCATGCACTGCAACAGACAGGCCCTGTCTAACAAACAGTCATGCTATCCCCAGGGAATGCACTGTCTCTGTGGCAACACAGTGGTGCAGTACACATGGCCAGTGTGTTCAGGAGCAGAAGATCACAGGTTCAAGTCCCAGCCGTAGTTCCAACCCAGTCCCCATATTTTACCCACTACTAAAACGTGCTAATACAGACAGAACCTTTATTGCAGATAACGTAAACATCCCAAAACGCCTACATTTTACCCTACAGAGCACAGACACCATATACATGCGCATTACCTAGAACAGAGTCTCCCAAATGCAGTCCTGGAGGGCCAAACACCATTCAGGTTCCATACCGCCTCTAATAAATATGGCTGTGCTGCATTTCTATGCACCGCCCCCATGGTATGCAGATGCCTCCTGTGACACCTTGCTTTGAGTTCTAGCTGTTTATTAATTATTGATTGTTTGTCTAACTGTTTATTTAATTATTTATTGTTTGTCTTAGTGGTGTGCTAGTTCAGCCTTCTCAGTTATAACTTACCTTGCCTCTCTCAACTAACTGGGCTTTGTGTGGTAGCCAGGTTAACTGTTCATTTTACATTAAATCTCTCTCCCCAGAGCCTGCTCTGTGTTAAACTTTTTTTCCTGTCCTAGCCTGCCTGAGTGAATCCTCTCCCTCCCCCCCCCCTGCTGAGGTATTGTGTAGCCTTCTTCCTGTTTCCTCCACGTGTGCATAGTCTGTTTTAGTCTGCTTTTCTCTGATCAGAGAAGAGCAGTGCTTTTTACAGTGCTCTGCTAAAGAAGTGGATATTGCCTCCTGTGACACCTTGCTGTGAGTTCTAGCTGTTTATTAATTATTGATTGTTTGTCTAACTGTTTATTTAATTATTTATTGTTTGTCTTAGTGGTGTGCTAGTTCAGCCTTCTCAGTTATAACTTACCTTGCCTCTCTCAACTAACTGGGCTTTGTGTGGTACCCCCCTCCCCCTGCTGAGGGTTCAGGACAGGGTACCTTGTAACTGCCCTCTTTAATAGGACTTATCTCCCTCCCTCCCTCCCCGGCACCCACCCACCCCTGGGGTAATTGTAGTTTTATAGGTACTTGCACATCTTAGAGGAAAGGGGCTGCTCTCAGGTGCAGCTCGTTATCCAAATCAGTCATACACAGAGGACCTGAGATTAATTACTTAAGCTTCAGGTACACAAGGTGTATTAGGGGTATTAGATACACTTTTATTGGTATAAGCATCTACACCAATCCTTATTATATACAGAATTTAAAAGACCTAAACACAAGCTTTAAACTAAGATGCAGACAGAGGTCCAGCAACGAGATGGGGGTTCTCCAGTCTTTTGCATTGAGTGTCACATGTATGATTTTCTCCCAGTTGGTGAGAGGTCTTACGTATGCACTAAGTGCAAAGAACTCTTTGCTCTCAGGGAACGAGTCCGTTCTCTAGAGGCTAGAGTAGCAGACCTGGAAGACATAAGAAAGACAGAGAAGTACATGGACGAGACCTACAGGGATATAGTCCTGAAGTCCCACCTCCAGTCTGGCAGCATCCCTGTTGCCATGGAGGAGAGAGGTCACGTGACAGGAGAGCATCACCCTGGTGTGGCAGGAAGTGATCCTGTAACTAGGACCTGTCCTCCAGGTGATGTAAAACCCTCTCGCACCGAGGACGTTTCTCCAGGGCCATGTCCCCATGAGGGGAGGGTCAGGACAGCTGTTATAGTTGGTGATTCAATCATTAGGAATGCAGATAGCTGGGTGGCTGGTGGACGTGAGGATCGCCTGGTAACATGCCTGCCTGGTGCGAAGGTAGCGGACCTCACGCACCACCTAGATAGGATCATAGATAGTGCTGGGGAGGAGTCTGCTGTCTTGGTACATGTTGGTACCAATGACATAGGAAAATGTGGTAGGGAAGTTCTGGAGGCTAAATTTAAGCTTTTAGGTAGGAAGTTGAAATCCAGAACTTCCAGGATAGCGTTCTCCGAAATGCTTCCTGTTCCACGTGCAGGACCCAAAAGACAGGCAGAGCTCCAGAGTCTCAATGCGTGGATGAGACAATGGTGCAAGGATGAGGGTTTTGGATTTGTTAGGAACTGGGGAACATTCTGGGGAAAGGGGGGGCTCTTCCAAAGGGATGGGCTTCACCTTAATCAGGATGGGACCAGACTGCTGGCATTAACCTTTAAAAAAGAGATAGAGAAGCTTTTAAACTAGAAAATAGGGGAAAGCCGACAGTCACCCAGGAGTGCATGGTTCGGACGAAGGTATCCTTGAAGGATACTACCAAAAGCAGTGAGGTTCCAAAAGGGAGTATAGTAGCCCAAATGCCCTTGAGTAAGGAGCAGACAGAGCATAAAGATTCCAAATTACCCCTGCCTACCAATAGCCAGATTAATATGAATAAAATACAGTCTCTAAAATGCTTGTATGCCAATGCTAGAAGTCAAACAATAAGATGGGAGAGTTAGAATATATAGCACTAAATGAGAGGTTAGATATGATTGCACTCTCAGAGACATGGTGGAAGGAGGATAACCAGTGGGACACTGTGATACCTGGATACAAACTATATCGTAATGATAGAGCTGATCAAATTGGTGGAGGGGTTGCACTCTATGTTAGAGAGGGCATTGAGTCAGAAAGGATTAAAGTTTTGCAGGGAACAAAATTTGCTGTAGAATCTCTATGGATTGAAATTCCATTTATGAAGTGGAAGGTGATGGCAGTGGGAGTATACTATCGACCGCCTGGCCAGAATGAACAAATGGATGATGAAATGCTCAAAGAAATCAAGGAAGCTAACAAAAGTCACAACAGAGTAGTAATAATGGGTGATTTCAATTACCCCGGTATCGACTGGGTCAGTGTCACAGTAGGACAAGCTAAAGAGATAAAGTTTCTAGATGGAATAAATGACTGCTTCTTGGAGCAGCTGGTTCATGAACCGACCAGAGGGGAAGCCATACTGGACCTAGTCCTTAGTGGAACGCCAGATCTGGTGCAAGAAATAAGGGTGTTGGGACCACTTGGCAATAGTGATCATAGTATGATCATGTTTGATTTAATTAGTGGAGGACAGATAGTAAAGGCATCCACAGTACTACCTTTTAACTTTCGAAAGGGAGACTATAATAGAATGAGGAATATATTTAGGAAAAAACTAAAAGGAGCGGTTCCAAAGGTTAAAGACTTACAGCAAGCTTGGGTATTATTTAAAAATACTATCCTCGAAGCCCAGACCAGCTGTATTCCACGCATTAAGAAAAGTGGAAGAAAGTCCAAAAAACAGCCAGCATGGTTTAAAGGTGAGGTCAGAGAGGCTGTTGTTGCCAAAAAAGCATCTTTCAGGAAATGAAAAAAAGAGCCAAACAAAACCTAGAAACAGCACTAGCACTGGCAAATTAAATGCAAGGCATTGATAAAGCAGACAAAGGGAGGATTTGAGAAGAAGCTTGCTGCTGAAGCAAAAACATGTAATAAAGACTTTTTCAAGTACATTCGTAGCAAAAAACCTGTGAGAAAGTCAGTTGGTCCATTAGATGATAGAGGGGTTAAAGGGGCACTAAGAGGCGACAAGGTGATAGCTGAGAGACTGAATGAATTCTTTGCTTCGGTCTTTACTGAGGAAGATGTAGGGATGTTACCCAAGACTGAAGTGGTATTTAAAGGTGATACTGCAGAGGAATTGAGAGAAATATCTCTACACCGGGAAGATATATTACAACTATTTGATAAACTGAATAGTAGCAAATCACCTGGACCGGATGGTATACATCCGAGAGTGTTGAAAGAACTGAAATATGAGATTGCAGACCTGCTATTGGTAATCTGTGAACTTTCATTAAAATCATCTGTAATACCTGAAGATTGGAGGGTCGCCAACGTAACACCAATTTTTAAAAAGGGTTCCAGGGGTGACCCAGGAAATTACAGACCGGTGAGCCTGACGTCAGTACCAGGGAAAATGGTAGAAACCATCATAAAGAACAAAATTACACAGCATGTAGATAGTCATGGCCTAATGGGAGACAGCCAACATGGCTTTAGACAAGGAAGATCTTGTCTTACTAATCTGATTTTTTTTTTTTGAAGGTGTGCATAAACAGGTAGACAAAGGTGAGTCGGTTGATATAGTGTATCTGGACTTTCAGAAAGCTTTTGACAAAGTCCCCCATCAGAGACTTTTGGCGAAGCTAAAAAGTCATGGGATAGGAGGCAGTGTACTATTGTGGATCGGGAACTGGTTAAAAGATAGAAAGCAGAGGGTAGGGCTAAATGGCCAATATTCCCAATGGAAAAAGGTGAATAGTGGAGTACCCCAGGGATCTGTTCTGGGTCCGCTGCTTTTTGACATATTCATAAATGACCTGGAAAAGGGAATAACTAGTGAGGTTATCAAATTTGCAGATGACACAAAACTGTTTAAAGTTGTTAAAACCCAAGAGGATTGTGGAAAACTGCAGGAGGATCTGGATAAATTGGAAGACTGGGCATCCAAATGGCAGATGAAATTTAATGTGGACAAGTGCAAAGTTATGCACCTAGGAAAGAACAACCCACACTATAGTTACACGATGCAAGGCTCCACATTAGAAACCACCACCCAGGAAAAAGATTTAGGTGTCATTGTGGATAACATATTAAAACCCTCCGCCCAGTGTGCAGCGGCAGCCAAGAAAGCAAATAGAATGCTAGGTATCATAAGGAAAGGGATGGAGAACAAAACAAAGGATATTATAATGCCTCTGTATCGCTCCATGGTACGACCGCACCTTGAATATTGTGTGCAATTCTGGTCACCGTATCTTAAAAAGGACATAGCGTTATTAGAAAAAGTACAGAGAAGAGCCACCAAATTGGTGAAGGGGATGGAAGGCTACTCCTATGAAGACAGGCTAAGAAGGTTAGGGCTCTTTAGCCTGGAGAAGAGACGGCTGAGGGGAGATATGATAGAGGTCTATAAATTAATGAATGGAGTGGAACGGATAAACGTGGATCAATTGTTTACGCTATCAGAGTATAGAAAGACTAGGGGACATGTAATGAAGCTACAGGGTAAACTATTTAAGACAAATAAGAGAAAATATTTTTTCACTCAACGTGTAATCAAACTCTGGAATCTGTTACCGGAGGATGTAGTAAGGGCTGTTAGTATAGCTGGGTTTAAAAAAGGTTTGGACAAGTTCCTGGAGGAAAGATCCATAAACCACTATTAAAAAGGGACCCAGGATATCATTGCTTGACCCAGTACAAGCATTGTGGAACCTGTGTCTTTTGGGGATATTGCTAGGTACGTATAACCTAGATTGGCCACTGTTGGAAACAGGATACTGGGCTTGATGGACCTCGGTCTGACCCAGTATGGCATGTCTTATGTTCTTATGCATATTCATTAGGGACAGCATGAAAACCCGAACAGTGTTTGGCCCACCAGGACTGGAGTTGGGCACCTCTGCCCTAGAGCAGCGGCCAACAGGGGAAGACACACCCGCACCCACAGGCTCCATTATCCAAAGCCTCCTGGAGAGGCAAGATATTGGGCCCTGCGTGCATCTCCCAATACTAGCACTTGCATACCTTAGCATTGCCACCCTAAACCTGGGAATACGGTACACACCTATCAAACGGTTGCTATGATTACTGGCAGATAGCAATTCCTAAGTTAAGCACAGTCTGCTCATTGAGCTGTATCATACCAACCTCTCTGATGTCTGTGGAGTGTGTTTCAGGTCTGGTGTCTGACAGTGTTCACCACCCTGGAGATTAACCCCAACAGTATTGCGTATCATAGCCATGCCTGCACTGTGCCCAGCACTGGTCCGGTGGCCAGGGCTGCCAAGAGCATCTATATTTGCACAATGCTGGCATAGGTGTGGAAGTGTGTGTCTGTCTATCCAGTGTGTAGTGGCTGCCAACACCTTACTCAGCTGACACTGCTTGCACTGTTGCCAGTGTTAGCCTGCCAATGTGCATAATGAGGAGCAAGGTACTGTGGGTATAGCCTGGACAGTGTGGCCTGGCCTGGATGCATCTGCACAGGGCATAGGGCAATGGCTCGGACATTGTAGTGCCCGGCCACAACCTGCATGGACAGGGTGGCCACAGCATGTCCTGCTGGGAGGTCACTCTCACCCTGACTGAGCAGTGACCATGGCATGGCTAGGTTCCCCCATAGTGCTATATTGTATTTCTTTCAAATGATATATATGGGTTCTCTTTTCTGGGGCCACTGACTTATCTGCTTGGTGGGTGTGCTCACATCCCAATTTTGGGTGCACACATCTTCTCCAGGAACATGGACTAGCTAGCAGACTGTCTGCAGCTAGTATGTGTATGGCTAGAACACCTTGCAGGGTGCAGTGGCTGGAGACTCACTGTGCTTGCTGCTGGAGAATGTCAGATAGTGCTTTATGGATGTGAACAGATCTGCATTGACTGTCCTGTAGGGTGTCTCTTCCCCAGCAGGATTGGGGTTGATGGTCCCCTCTACTGCCACCATTGCGGGAATGTGGATCTGTTGGTGGGAGATCCTGTCCCCCACCCTGAGCCCCAAAGGGCAGGTTGGGTGGTACTACATAATCCGCCTATGGGTCCAAACACCACCCTGTCACTTAAATCATGTGACCATGGCACCCACACAAGATATGCACTATTCTGGGCACATCATAGTCCACAAGGGCTAGACGTGACTGGGAAATACAGATGGATGCAGGTGTACTGTATGTGTGTCTGCAAGGACTACCTATCACACACTGGCACTGATGGTAATCTACAGCATAGCTAGCTCAGCTAAGCCCAGTGCTGTGGACATGGTGCTGGTTGCCCCACCTCACCCTCAGGGTGAGCACAGTACCCACACAATGTGACGTCTGTAGCTACTCTGTGCCAGTAACACACACGGTCAGTTCCCCCTACCAGGCCGAGGTGCTGTGGGGGTGCATACCCCATCTTGTGATCATCTGTAGACTACTGATCTGCTTGTGCAGTGCATCATGGGTATGGGTGGGTTAACTCTATCCTGGTAACAAAAGCAGACAGTTTGCATGGTGACCTGCAGTCCCTCTGTACCTAGCCAAGGGTGTATTAGTAGCCCACTGGTTACTTCACTGTCTGTGGAGCCAGAGGTCATTGGTTTGATCCCCCAGTGGGGCTATTTGATAGGGCTGTCCAAGGTATTGTCTGCTTTAATGCAAATTAGTGCTGCCAGCAAAAACACCCTCACAGTGCTGTAACCTTAAGGTGCCTTATAGGGCGCCCTATAAAGCACATTATAAGGTGCCCTATAAAGCGCCTTATAAGGCATCCTATAGGGGACATTATAGGGTGCCTTGGCGGACAGTGCACTTTATAATGTGCCCTCTGGAGTGCCTTATAGGGCACCTTATGTGGCACCTTATGTTACGGAACTGTGAAGGTGTGTTTTCTGGCAGCACTAATTTAAATAAAAATAAAATGCCTCACAAAGCACTGCTTAAATGTAAAGGGTAACACATCAGCCAGCCTTATTTATTAGGCACACTGGGGGATCAAACCTATGACCCCTGTACCATCAGTCAGTGCATTAACCATTGTGCTACACCTCTGCTGCTCTGTTTGCCTGTCAGCGTGCCTACTTAAGATTAACGCATAGCTCAATCTTTCGCTTGATAATGTGCGCAGCGTTCGTTATCGCCCGATAATCCCGGTTTGCTACGTTTAGACCGGAACGCCCACTCCTTTTATGGCATCCTGCACACTATCGCCGGGCGCACGTTAAGACTGCTTAGTAAACATACCCCCAAGTTCCCTATGTATGTGGGAAAAATAAGAAACCTCAAACATTAGCTGAGGAGTTGGTAAACCCCGTGCACTGGAAATAGTAAAAACTGAGTTAGGCTCAGAGGCTTCCAAGAAAATTCAGCAGGTTCCCCTGTTGAATGATGTATTTTGGGAGAGGATTAATGATATGAATGAGGATATTTTACAACAAGTAATTAAAAATATCAGACAGCCTGTTGAGACTAGCTATCCAGACAGACGAGTCTACAGATGTAAGTAATTACAGTCAGTTGTTAGTGTTTGTGTCATGTAAAAGGGAAAGAAATTATTGAAGGTATCTTGTTTTGCAAATCTCTAGAATTGACAGAAACATAAGGGCAGAAAAAGACCCAATGTCCTATCTAGTCTGCCCTTCCATATCAGCTACTACAATAATCCCCCTTTTCTTTTTGAGAAACTCAGTATTTGTCCCATGTGTTTTTGAATTCAGATACTGTCCTCATCTGTACCACCTGCACTGGGAGACTATTCCATGCATATACCACTCTTTCTGTAAAGAAATATTTCCGTGTATTACTCCTGAGTCTATCTCCTTTCACTCTCATTTTATGTCCCCTCATAGCAGAGCTTGCTTTCAATCAAAAGAGACTCTCCTCCTATGCATTAATGCCACAGAGGTATTTAAATGCCTCTTCTAGCCTGCCTTTCCTCTAACATATACAAATTAAGATCCTTAAGTCTGTCCTCATATGTTTTATAATGAAGACCACTAACCATTTTAATAGCCACTCTCTGCACTGACTCCAACCTGCTTATATCCTTTTGAAGGTGCGGTTTGCACACAATACTCCAAATGAGGTTGCACCAAAGACTTATACAGAGACACTATCACCTCCTTTTTCCTGCTGGCCATTCCTCTTCCTATGCACCCAAGCATCCTTCTAGCTTTCACCGTCACCTTTTCTACCTGTTTAGCTACTTTAATATCCAGAGACACAATCACACTGAGGTCCTGTTCTTTAATGGACAGAAGTACTTCACCCCCTAAACTGTATGGCTCCCTTGGATTATTGAAGCCCAATTGAATGACCCTGCATTTTATTGGAATTACATCTCAGCTGCCAAATTCTCAACCATTCTTCAAGCTTAGCTAGGTCCCTCCTCTTGTTATCTACTTCTTCCTTTATGTCTACTCTATTGCAGATTTTGGTATCATCTGCAAAGAGGCAAATCTTACCCAACAGCCCTTCTACAATATCACTAACAAAGATGTTAAAAAGAGTCGAATCAAGGACAGATCCATGCTAAACATCACTGGTAACCTCCTTCTCCTCAGAGTGAGCTCTATTTACCTATAGCCTTTGTCGCCTCCCACTCAACCAATTTCCAAACCAATCAATAACTTTAGGGTCCATCCCTTGGGTACTCAGTTTATTTATAAGTTGCCTGTGCAGAAAGGTATCAAAAGCTTTACTGAAATCCAAGTACACCACATCTAGGGCTCTCCCTCGGTCCAACTCCCTGGTCACCCAGTCAAAGAAATCAATCAAATTTGTCTGACAAGACCTGCCACTGGTGAATTCATGCTGCCTCTGATCTTGTAATCCATTGGACTCCTGAAACCTCACTATTTTCTCTTTCAGCAGCGTTTCCAATATTTTAATCACCACAGAAGTTAGACTAACCAGCCTGTAGTTTTCAACAACATCTTTACTTCCACGTATGTTTAAAGGGACCATATGTGCCTCTCTCCAGTCCTCTGGCACCACTCCCGACTCCAAACATGCATTGGAAAGATCAGTCAGTGGAGCTGCTAGAACGTCCCCAAGTTCCTTCAATATTCTTGGATGTATCCCATCCAGTCCCATAGCTTTGTCTACTTTTAGTTTAGCTAGTTCCTCATAAACACAGAGTTCTGAAAATTGTTTGAGATTCCCATTGCTTCTGTTCCTGTTTGTGGGTGTTTTCTGAGGTCCTGCTCCTGGTCCTTCATCTTTGAACACAGAACAGAAATACTTGTCAAACCTTTTTGAAAAATATGAGGTATCAATGGATGTTATGGTATCAGTTTGTACTGATGATGCCCCTGCTATGTTGGGTAAAAATTCAGGATTTATTTCTTGAAAAAGGAAATACCAGACATAGGGGTATGTTTACTAAACTGAGGTAACGTAACAGCATCTACGTTAACGCACGTTAAGTAACGTTAACACATGTTAACATAACGTTAACGTTACCTAACGTGTTAACGTTACATAACATGCGTAAACCTTAACGGCTGCGTTAAGGACCGGTGAGGGGCGGAGAGAAGGGGTCAATGGGCAGGGAGTGGGCGGGGAGAGGCCCCTGCTACACTAACGCATTGATCTTAAGGCCAGAACATTACCGAGAGTGAAAACCTCATGTTAGAGGTACATTTGCATGAGAGAGAAACCATTTCAGTCAGCAATGTACAGCATAGGCAGGGAGCCCAAGAAAGGTGATGGTAGTGCTATCTGTGCAGCAGGTATGAAAGGCCACTATGGTGATGCCGCAAATGTGGCATATGGGGCTGCATTCAGGACAGGCAGTGGGTGCAGCCGGGGTGCAGAGGGGATTAGGCAGCCGCCTATGTGGCACATAGGAACACAGAAACAAACCAGTAGCAAGATAGCATTTGACCATGGCCAAACATGCACAGCAGTCTGTACTCTACAGGGTCGTATCCAGGGGACACATGGCCATTAGGTACCCCAAACGTCACACAGGAAGCACAATGCCTGTAATGAGGCAAGCAATGCACATCTGGGGATCACGCCTACAAGGGTCTCTGCACCTTCCACAGGCTACGTCAAAAATAGACCAGATACCCAACTAAACGAACACCCATTACTACAGCTCCTGGAGGGCAGTGCAGAGTGTGACCACACGGTCATCTGAAACAGATACACACCCAGTAGTCCAAACCGGGTATACCATACCCGCACTGCATGCCCTAGCCAGTCCATAATCTGCTGGCATAACACCAGCTATCTACCAGATCCACCCTAGCCAATAGCTGCAGGATCAACAACCTGACACCCAAAGCCAGCATCAGCCCAAGTGGAAGGGACATAACAGTGGCAGGTGGAGATGGGGGGGGGGATGTGGGGATGTACAGGTAGGCCCCACCACCCCAGAAGCCAGACACTAGGCACCCACCTACCTGTACAGTGGATGGCATGGGACAGCACACCACCATCACAAACAGCATATGGGCATGTCAGCATGGTGTGGGAGAGGGTGTTGGTGGTGATGGGGCAGTGACACCTGCCCTCAGGGGACCAAGGCCATGCCCTCCTCCAGGGCGTCATGGACAGTGCAACAGACAAGGTCTGAAAGATGAAAGGCAAAGGTATCCACTGGGATCACAGCCCTTCTGTGGCAGCAGGGTAGTGCAGTACACACAGACACTGTGTCCTGGAACAGAAGGTCACAGGTTCAAGTCCCAGCTGTGGCTTTCACACAGCATGCCCTCATGTTTTACCCTACAATGCAGTGAAACCATAAGAATGTGCAATCCCCAAAGCAGCAGCGAACAGGGCAACAAACACCCACTCACACAGCCTCCACTCTTCAAAGCATCATGGCGGTTCATGCTGTTGCCTACAGCACGGAGCTGCAGTTATCACCAGTGCACAACTACTACCTCCTGCATAGTTGAGCGAAGTCGGCACTGTGATCAGGACTAGTGTGCCTGGCAGCCTTGCCAACCACCCATATCTATGCACAATGATGCATTAGAAGAGTGTATATATGTATGTCCAGGCATTGCTTTGTGGCTGGCCACACCTCATAGGGCCCACAATGTCCCACTGTTATCAGCGCTAGGCTGAAAATGCACATAATGAGGAGCAAGGCATTGTGGGTATGGCACGGACAGGGCGGATTGGGCAGGAGGCATCTGCACACGGTGTAGGTCAATGGCTGGGACACTGTAGAGGCCGACCACTACCTGCATGGACAGTGAGGCCATAGCATGTCATGCTGTGAGGTAACTCTCACCCTGACTGAGCAGTGACCATGGGATGTCTATGTTCCCACATAGTGCTATACATCATGTGTCTTGTGTCATAACTGGGTGTTCCCAGTGCTGTTGGCAAGCACAGTGCTATCTGCTTGGTGCACATTATTCCTCTGTGATCATGCAATATGGCTTGGCTAGTGAACTGTCTGCAGCTAGTCTGTGCATGGCTGGACTTCCCTGAGGGTGTGGCAAGTACAGTCTGACTGTAGTCTGCTAGTGAATGGCAGACTACAGTGTGAGACATTACAGGCATGCACACAGCAGTACTGCTGGGGTGTCACTGGCCCAGTCACAGTTATGGCTGTGGGCTACAAACCCTGGAGTGCTGTCCATTGACAGCAGGGTGGGGTTTGCTGGTCATACAGCCATTGCTTCTCTCCCTCAACTGCCAAAAGGGTGCTATGGGTTATGTACTGTATACTACATCAACCTGTAGAGGCACGGCCACACAAACATGGTGTGTATCTAGACACCCTTCCACCCAAATAACAGGTGTCAATGGCAGCCATACCCTAACACTGGGTACACAATAATCTGGGTGGTGACTTTACCCAGATGGACACCAATTAACCTTCAGATGCACTGCAGGGACCACCTGGCAGTGATGGGAGGACATACAGCAGGACATGTGCTGCCGACCTAGTGCTGTGCGGCCATCCTATCACTCAGGGTGAACTCTGAATATGCACAATGCCCTGGTCTGTAGCTGCTCTGTGGCAGCATCACGCAGTGTCTGGTCTTTTTTCCAGGCTGAGGTACCAGAGAGATGCAGATCCCATTGGGTCATCAGCTGTATACAGCTAATCAGCATGTGCATTGCATCATGGGTACTATTTATTTATTTATTTTTTATTTATTTATTTATTTATCTATTTCTTCTATACCGCCCCTTCCAGAGATCAGGGGCGGTTTACATGGAACAATTGCATACATTTGCATAACATTACATAGAACAAGAACTTCTTAACTTTTTACATATAACAGAACAGTAAATTGTCAGAACTATTTACAGGGTGTATACTTTTGTATACTGCTGAATTTACAGGGGAATGTCAGCGAGCTGACATTGCTATTTATAGAAAATTATTTACAAGAATACATGATTCGCTATTCAGGTGTGTGTGAGTGTGTGTGTGTATGAGTGTGCGTGAGTTTGTGTGTGTATGTGAGTGGGTTTGTGTGTGATGGAATTTATTTCCACTTTTTTTTTTTTTTTTTCTTCGTGGGTTGTTTGGGGTGTCTTTGGGGGCTGTTAGAGGAGTTCAGTTAATTGTGTTTCTGCGGGTTTTTTTTTGTTTGTGTGTCTGTGGACGCTGTGTGTCTGGACTTGGAGGGTAGGGGATTCCGAAGTGCTCAGAGAATAGGTATGTCTTGAGTTCTTTCCTGAATTGGGAGAGGTCCTTTATGATTCGGATGTCTATTGGGAGGTCATTCCAAAGTGTGGGAGCGGTGAATGAGAAGGCTCTGGCACTGGTGGAGTTTTTGGTCCTCGTGAATGTTTTTGGCAGCTCTAGTGAGAGGGTTGCATTTAGTCTGCGGGCTCTTAATTCGTTTGGGACGTGAAGGAGTGTAGATAGATGTGAGGGGGCAATATCGTTTAGTAGTTTGAAGGTTGTTAGTAGTATTTTGTATTTGATTCGATAATTTATGGGGAGCCAGTGTAGCTCTAGCAGTATAGGGGTTACATGGTCTGTTAGGTGGGCTTTAGTGACTACTTTTGCACAAATGTTCTGTGCTCTTTGTAATAAGTAGATATTCTTTTGTGGGAGGCCGGTTAGGAGACTATTACAATAGTCAAAGTGAGGGGTTATGAGGGCACTAACGACTGATCTAAAGTCATGCGTGTCAAGGAGGAGCCTTAAGTGTTGAATAGTTTTGAGTTTGTAGAATATAGTTTTTACCGTCTGTTTTATGTGAGGTAGCATGGTGAGTGTGTGATCGATTATAACGCCTAGGTATTTTACCTCTTTTTTAACAGGTATCTATTGGGGATTAACTATTGGGGATTTAACTATTGGGGATTTAACTATTGGGGATTGCCCTATCCTGGCAGACAGCAGGCTTCTTGTGTGGTGCCCTGCAGTGTCCCTGTATGCAGCCTTTGCTGTGGTGCTCATGTTGGTGGTATAGCCTACAGGTTTGTGCATTGACGTTTGTGCTATTGGTCATGGGTTCGATTCCTCTCTGTTCTCTTTTAATTTTATGCCTGTCGTACACAACTACATTTCATTCCTGTGACAGTCATATCTGTGCAGATCTGTGCTGTTGCCACATTATACCCTCATCACAGTTGCCAACCATCCTTCTGTCTGTCTATATGTGTCTGCCAGCTGTGTGGCATCCTGCCCTAATGTGCAGGCTGCTACTCCATGACCTGAACTGTGACCCTTTTCTGCATTGAGGCTCATCATGCTTGCCTCTCCCGTGTCTGCTCTACATGGTACTGCTACTCCTCTGTCCTCCTGTCATTGCACTTATCCTGCCACCTCTACTTCCTCTGGTGGGCACGTATTCACATCTTCTGCCACACACTGTCATTGTTGCACTTTACAGTACCATCACCCCGTGCATCAGTACAGCTGCCCCCGTTATATTTGTCCACTTTACCAGCTACCACATGGCCATCATGCAGATATGGCAGGTCCTTCACCTCTCAGATTACTCCCTTATATCACTTGTTAATTGGCTTTCCTTGCTGCTCTGTGCAGTGTTAGAGTTACATTGTGTTTGGCCAATACATTTCATGCTTGTTACCTTGGTCCACCTTACTGCCCTTAGCCAACATTTCTTGGGTCACCTTAACATCCTTGGGCCATATTTAGTGTCAACTTCGGTTCAGCCAGCTTATGGGGCACGTTATATGCTGACTTGGGGGGTGCCACCCTTTTATGCCGCCCTCTGGGGCACATTGTGACCCACCTTGGATGACGTGGTGCTCTATGATGTGCCTTATAGTGTGCCCTAAAAGGTGCATTAGGTTACGGAACTGGGGTGAGGGTTTTTTTAGCTGGCAGTACAGGTTGTTGAGATGTGTCTGACTGTTACAGGCAGTAAAATTAATTGCCTTGGACAGCCTAATGAAATTTGCCCACTGAGGAATTGAACTCCTGCATTGTATTAACCAGTGTGCTACACCTCTATTTCTTTGATCTTACGCCACGGTGTGAAATTAAGGTTAACGCGTGATAATGCGCCACTGTGCCCTCTATAGCATGATAATGGCAAGGCGCCCTCTATCGCGCGATAAGCCGCCATTGCTACCTTACTGCAGAAACGCCCACTACCTTATATGGCATTCCTCATGTTATCGCTGTAACTAGCGCAGGTAACATTAAGATGGTTTAGTAAACATACCCCATAGTAGTTAATCACTATGCTACACTGACATGCACTTATGTCAAAAACTTTGCCATCAAATTTGAACAGTATGTTATCAAATGTAGTGAACACTGTAAATTACAGTATATCAGAGGAAGAGCACTTAATCATCAACTGTTTCATGCATTCTGAGAAAACTGGTTCTGTTCATATGGTTCTGCTTTTCCACACAGAAGTACGATGACTTTCTAAAGGTCAAATGCTCAGTGAAGAAATAATCCAGTTTCTCAAAAATCGAGAAAGTAGTTTTGTGGATAATTTTCAAACCAGGGATTCTATTCTTCGTTTGGCCTAATGAGCTGACATATTTACTCATCCTAAATGAATTAAATACATCTTTGCAAGGATATAATGCAACTATAATACAAAGCAAGGAAAAGCTTTCCACTTTCAGTGGCAAACTGCAAATTTGGATCAAACGAATGGAAAAAAGAAATTTTGCAAATTTTCCCTTGCTTGAAGAAACTTTTCTTTTGGAGGATGATTTGATTTCAATAGCATCTGATATGATAATTCATTTGCAGCAATTGAAAAATTTGTTTGTAGGATACTTCCCTACACATGATCTGAATGCAAATCAGACATAGATATTGAATCCATTTATTTTAAATCTCAACTCTATGGATGACAATGATTTAACAAAAGATGATATAAGCCAGCACTCATACCAAGATGCAATTAATCAATTGACCTTAGAACAATTTTGGTGTGCTCAATTACAGTCATATCCACATTTGGCAAAAATTGCATTGCAAGCTTTGCTATCACTTATCTATGAGAATCAGGATTCTCATCACTTCTCCATATAAAAAACAAAGCCAGAAACCATTTAAATGTGTTTGAAGACATTAGAGTGGCTCTTTCAAAGAAAGAGTCTCGCATAATGAATATTATTGAGAAAAAACCCCAGAAAAGTAATTGAATTTCTTTTAAAATGTGATTAAAATTATGATTAGGTATGTTGTTTTATGATCTGTGTTTTGGTTTCTAATTGTAAGATGTTTTTAAAACTTCATTTGCTCCTATTCTATCTTGAGAGATCTTTCAAGGAGTAATTGTAAGATCTATGCAGGTTTTTTCTGTATGACCCCTATCTAATAAATCAATTTTGTACAATGATTTTTTTTTCATTATCACTCAAGTCCACTTAAAATTCAATTATTTATTTAATTATTTATTTACATTCTCTTATATACCGCGCTATTCTGCATCAGTGCGGTTTACATTGAACAAACTGAAATTACATTGAACAGGGCATTATAACTTGGAGATAACTATTTTACAGGGAACATGGGCTATGGAGGGTTAAGTGGCTTGCCCAAGACCACAATTATAATTATAATTCAGAAAGATAAATTAGACGATCTTTATATCTTTATCTTTATCACAATTATAATTATTATTCAGAAAGATAAATTAGACGATATTTCTCCATTAACAGACAAAAATTTAATTTTTTTATGGAGGTGCGAAATCACAATTTCAAAGTTGAAAGGTGACCACCAAATAATGTTAACAACCACGGCTTTAGAGGTTTTAAATTCTGTATAGTATTAAGAGAGAGCAATCACATAGCAGCCTTTTTAGAGGTTCTACTGTACATTAATTTCTCTTAGATTTAGTTGTACTCTTAGCAGGCAAATAGCTAGCAGCTTGCTGTAGAGCACTTAAATGAATTTCTTTTCTTTCCACTCAATTTTTTTTTACATTTTCCAATAACAAAAATAAAATATATGAATCTTCACATCCAGGAAATAAGGGATTGCAGATAAGAATGAAAAAATAAAAATGATCCTAAAATTTAAAGTTAGAATTCTTAATTCAAAAAGGAAAAAAATGAAGAATGAGGCCGCGTGGCAGGGTCCCCGGGAGGCCGCCTCTTAACCGGGTGGATGGCCCGGTGCGGGGACCCTGCACGTGGCGGGAGGATAGCGCGTCGGGCTGTTGGGGCGGTGGCTTGCGGATGGCATTTTTTAAAGCCATTGGCTCCCCGGCGCGCGCGTGGGGAGCCAATAAGAGAAGGGAAGCTGCTGCCGTGGAGGCAGAGAAATGCTGGGCGACGGCGAACAGCTCATCGCTCTGGCTGCACCAGACCTGCCTGCATTGCTCCCTGTGCCGGCTTCCCATCCTCCCGCCCTTATTGCATTATGGGCGGTTGGTCAGAAGGGGGTGTTGCAGTGGGGGGGGGGGGGATCCCGGAGGTTTCTGGGGTCCGAAGACTTTG
The DNA here is from genome assembly GCA_033557465.1 of Ichthyophis bannanicus. Taxonomy (NCBI): domain Eukaryota; kingdom Metazoa; phylum Chordata; class Amphibia; order Gymnophiona; family Ichthyophiidae; genus Ichthyophis; species Ichthyophis bannanicus. The sequence continues at coordinate 363,563,333 of CM066032.1, read as the reverse complement.
GCCAATACTTAGTGCGGGGTTTGGATGCCCCTGACCCGGACAACCCCTGACTGGCCTTTGCTAATAATATGGCAAGGTCTGATGCAGGGGGATAGGTAAGCTTGCTGTTGGTTTATCCAAGGTGGAAGCGGAGACCATGTCACCTTGCTAATGGCATGGCAGGTGGAGGTATTGGTTCTGCTAGTTTGGTTATTATGACGATTGTTGTTGGATTATAATATGTTGATAAAGTTATGGATGATAATAAAGCTGCGACCAGTTTATTCCCAATGGCTATCTGGAATTTTTGTGTGACATGTGGGGGAGGGGAGGGGGACTGAAAAGGGGAGGGCTGAGTAGGATTGGGGGATTATTGGATGTATGAAAGGGGGAGCACCGGGTCCGGGCTACCTCGGTTAATGAGAGAAGAGGATTATATAAGGAATAAATCAAAGCAACAGTATAGTAGGAAATCCCTGCGCTTAATTCATGTATAAACCTAAATGCCCAAATTAATCCCTTTTCTGGCTGGGGATTAGGTCCTATCTCCAACATTTTCTTGTTCTTCCCTCAGGTGTTCCTGGCAACCAATAAATATTTTGAATTGTATTGGATCTATAAACATATATTCCTTTGCCTGACATTTCATAACGCATCTCCTAGGATATATCAGGAAAGATTTCATCCATAAAGCTAAAAGCCCTAGGCTTCAGCTGAAGGAACTTCCTTTTAACTTCCTGAGTGCTAGGAGATAAATCAGCAAACACATAATTCATGAGACCAGAACAGTGTTAGATGTTCTTTAAAATCCAAGGAAAAAGACTTTATCTCTTTCTGTGAGACTTCTGAAGGTAGTCACAGCTATATGACACTGGTTGGATTCCTAGTCAGATCACTTATATTAGGGTGTTCGGATCTAACAGGAAATATCATCTTAAGAGATGAAAGAACATAATAAGCTCTCTCAAGCAATGGTACAGAGTTATAACCGGGTAGCCAGACCCGGCGCTCACCCCTCTTGCATACAACCTTGCTTTCCACCCCCCCTCTGCCCCCTACCCCACCTTTCCAACAGCTTCCTCTATGCCCTTCCCAGAAATTACACCGATAGACAAGTGTGGTGAGAACTGGTCGCAGCTTTATTTCCAAAAACATCCAAACAATAACAAGAACAATGCTTCAACAATCCCCCCCCCCCCCGCAGCGGAGCGATGCATCACCAGCCATGCTACTAGCAAAGCGACCTCGCCTCCGCTGCAGCCATGGTCACACCACCGGCAACGTTCTGACCACCCCTATCCGACTTCGCCATATTACTAGCAAAAGTCTTCCAGGGGTAGTCCGGGTCGAGGGCACCCCGCCCCCGTCCTGAGTCGCCTAAGGCTCCGGACCCCGGAAACCTCCGGGATCCCGCCCCGACCCCCCCCAGCTGCGACACCCCAACACCAGCCCCGCATCGCAAAGGCTGGGTGGGTGGGTGGGCTGCCGAGCCTCCTGCCAAACTGCCTGTGCCCTGGCTAGCCACGCGCACGCCAGAGCACATGGCAGCCTGCGCCTTGATTGGCTCCGATCGCTCCCCTTCCCGAGCAGAGTCAATCAATTTAAATCCCGCACCGCATGCACGGCTCCCACGGCACCCATTCACCTCCCCCCCGTGCACGGGCAGGGTCCCACGCCGGGCAGAGCACCCGGTTACGAGCAGGCGCCGGGACCCTGCCCGTGCCTTTATTCTAACCGGGTAGCCAGACCCGGCGCTCATCCCTCTTGCATACAACCTTGCTTCCCCCCCCCGCCCCCTACCCCACCTTTCCAACAGCTTCCTCTTTGCCCTTCCCAGAAATTACACCGATAGCCAAGTGTGGTGAGAACTGGTCGCAGCTTTATTTCCAACAACATCCAAACAATAACAAGAACAATGCTTCAACAATCCCCCCCCCCCCCGCAGCGGAGCGACGCGTCACCAGCCATGCTACTAGCAAAGCGACCTCGCCTCCGCTGCAGCCATGGTCACACCACCGGCAACATTCCGACCACCCCTATCCGACTTCGCCATATTACTAGCAAAAGTCTTCCAGGGGTAGTCCGAGTCGAGGGCACCCCGCCCCCGTCCCGAGTCACCTAAGGCTCCGTACCCCGGAAACCTCCAGGATCCCGCCACCAGCACAGGCCCTTTACCTGTGCCGCCCCCCAACCTTTATAACAAGCTGCGACCAGTGAAGCCACCCTGAACGACCCTCTCCAGCACCTCCTGCCAGTCGTTCAAGAGCAAGTCCATTCCCACTGGCGAGAGGTGCACACCATCTGCCCTATACAACCCTGTACAGGCCACATCAACCCAGGCATGCTGCACCTGATACCCCCCTTTTTCGCAGACCCATCTCCCGATCTGCCGATTTATCTTGGTCAGTCCCCGGGACCATCGCCGCTGGCCCCAGGACGATGGCCTCGGGATAATGTCCAACCAAATCAAGATGACTCTGTCCAGCAAACGAAGCAGAGTCATAAAGTCCTTTTTCGCCGCCCGTATCAGCTGCTTGCAGGACCACTCCGTCAAATCGTTGCCTCCAAGATGAACCAGCACGACCGCTGTCCGCCCTCGAACCCGCAGATGATGACGAAGCAAGGGGAGCAGTTGAGACCACCTCAGCCCCCGCTCACCCAGCCATGAAATCGCCGCCTCAGCTGGGTCCAGCCCAAGATTCGTCCCAATCGGCCGCAGAGCTGCTCTCTGACCAGCCCAGAAGACAAAGGAGTGTCCCATCATCCAGCAGCCCCTCTCAATACGCCCCACACCTGCAAGAGAAAATAACAGCATTAGTAAACCCCCCCCAACCCTCAAGGGCGTCTCATAGTCGCACATAACCTTGAAACGCCTGAGATCGCCATCGGCCAATACTCTGGATCTGTTCCCCCGACAGACCCGCCGCCGCCGCACTGGTGGCAGCCCCAATGCGAAAAGAGTGAGCCGAAAACAACCCCGGCTCTTCACCAATTTTGCGCAGGGCCATGCGCAACACCGCCGTCACCTGATACCTGGTCACGAAGGAAGAGTTCGCTTGCACGAAAACCCCTTCGCCCCCACCCGGGCGTACACCCAGGTAGTCTTCGAGGGCGGAGAAAGGGCAAGTTGGTCCCCCGATCCTCCTTAGCACCACCCACAAATCCTTTCCTTTTTGGTCCGTTTTGGACCTGGCTAACAGCACACGAATGCGCCCCGGCTCCCTCCACATGTGCTGCAACCGCAAACAATTACCCAAACCCGCCTTAACCGAATCAGCCGCCAGCTCACCGACCCGAAAGGCCCCAAAAAACACCAAACAAAATACCGCCCGAAATAGAACCACCTCATAGGGCGATACCGCCACCCCCGACAACCCAAGACACAAGCGCTTCAACAAGTCATGGGTAATCGGGAGCCGCCGATCGCGCCGCCTAGGCAGCTCCCGCTCCCACCCTTGCATTAATCGCCGTGCCAGGCGCCCCCAAACTGCACCCAGCCAACTCACCGCCCTGGCAAAAAATTCAAACCCCGCCAGATGCCCCCGCACCGCCGATCTCATCTACCCCTTCTCCTTCGCCCACCCAACATACCCCCCCCAGCATAAACTCTGACACCCCACTCCCAACACACCCCCTTCCACGCAGATACTCCCACACTTGCGTACACCCCCGCCGATAAGCTTCCCACGTGCGCTCCGCTACCGAATTTCTTAAGAGGTTCTTCATCTCGGTAGGCCACAGCTCCACAATCTCCAAGGGACCCCGCACCCAATCTCGTCCGCCTCCGGCGCCAACTGCCAAAACTGCTCCCACTGCAAACGAGAAAGAGCATCAGCAATCTCATTAGTACAACCAGGAATATGGCGGGCCTTCAAATCCACGTTCAAACGCAAACGGGCTAGAATGACTTGGCGCATTAGTGCCTCTACCGTACTGCAGCATGGAGAATAACGATTCACGACGGACACCACCGCCTCGTTATCACACCACCACACCACCCTACGGTTAGCCAATCTGTCCGGCCATAACGCCAGCGCTACTAAAATTGGAAACAATTCTAGAAAGGTAATATTCTTCAAAAGTCCTTCAGCCTCCCATTCCGGCAGCCACCGTTCAGCACACCAAGCCCCGCCGAAATATATTCCCAGACCAACTCCACCCGCCGCATCCGAATACAGCTGCAAATCATTACTGGAGATCTCCGCTTCCCACAACACCGAAGTGCCATTAAAGTCCTGCAAAAAGAGATCCCAAATCCTCAAATCATCCTGCATCACTTTGGACACTCTTATACGATGATGAGGCTTCCGGACCCCCGCCGTCGCCGCCGCCAAGCGCCTAAGAAACACCCTCCCCATGGGAATAACCTTACAAGCAAAGTTCAGAGAGCCTATTAAGGCCTGCAGCTCCCGTAGATTCAACTTAGATGATGCCAAAGCATTCGCCACCAGCACCCTCAATTTTTCCACCTTCTCCCGCGGCAATCGAGCCTCCAAACTTTGCGAGTCCAATTCCACGCCTAAAAAGGTCAACCTTGTCATCGGGCCCACCGTCTTACTTTGTGCCAAGGGCACCCCCAGCTCGCGAGCTAAACTACCAAAACCAACTAACAGCTCGCTACACCCTAAGGACCCTGCCTCACCCACAAATAAAAAAATCATCCAGATAGTGGACCACCTCCCCCCGACCGACTCTCCGCACCAACAGCCAGTGCAAGAAGGAGCTGAACTTTTCAAAGTAAGCACAAGAGACCGAACACCCCATGGGCATACACTTATCAAAATAAAACTCCCCCTCGAACTGAAAACCCAACAACCGGAAAGAAGACGGATGAACCGGCAGTAGACGAAAAGCCGACTCGATATCAACCTTTGCCATCAAGGCCCCTCGCCCTGCTCTCCTGACTAACTCCACAGCCATGTCAAAAGACTCATAACGAACCGTGCACAACTCCTGCGGAATCAAATCATTCACGGAGGATCCAGACGGGGAAGACAAGTTGTGAATCAGCTGAAACTTCCCCTGCTCCTTCTTAGGGACAATGCCTAATGGCGATACCACAAAATCCAGGAACGGCGGGTGCCGAAAAGGCCCCGCTATCCTGCCCAACCGTAATTCCTCTGCTATTTTCCCCCGTGCTATCGCCCCCCAACGCCGCACACTGGGTGAATTTCGAGTCGAGGAAACCGCAACCACGCCATGCACCAGAACTACAAAACCCAAACTAAAGCCCAATTGCAACATTAACCCATCCGGCTCCGCAGATAAGAACGCAACCGCGAACACAAGAGCGGAACATGAATCGGCGACGGTGCGAGCTCGAATGGACCCCCCCTTACTTGAGCCCTGTCAGCGGTTGAGCCACGGGCCCTTTTTTAACACATTTGGCTGCCGCATGGGGGCCCCCACAGCTCGAGCACGCATGCCGGAATTTACAGTCTGGGAAGGGACACATCGGCCTATTAAACCTCCAGCAGACATCACCCCCTCCTCCGGGGGCCGGCCTAGCCTGCCCTGGGACGATTCCCCCCCGAAAGGAACGTGCCGCCCCCCCAGCAACCCCCGTCCCCACCTTTCCTCCGCTTCCACCACCCCCCCCGCCCTTAACCAACATCTGCGTTAACCAAAGGTTAATGTCTTGCGTGCCCCACGTTAGAAACTTATTCTCCTCCATTTTATCCCGGAATTTCTCATCGTAATTAAGCCACGACCATCCTTCATGCATCTGAGACGCTTCAAGAATCGAATCAGCATAGGATAACAACATTCCAGACTGGTGAGGAAAATGATGCCCCCACACACTTGCCAACCGCAAGAACGATCGTACCCAATTAACTATGTTCCGTGACACTTTCCGAAGCCGACCCGCCTTTTCGTCCTCCTTCTGTTTCTTCTTACTGTCCCCAGAACGCTTCCTTCCTTCCAGCAAACGAAAAATATCAATATATGTTCGCTTTCTAATCTTCCGCCTCAGCTTCTTGGGGACCCCCTCCCACAATTCCGACAGGGCAACCAAAGAAGCCGATCACCCACCCGATATACACCCCTCCCCCCACGGCCGGCCCATGCCCGCCTCCAACCGCCTCCGAAGCATCAGACGAATCCGACGACGAGGAGGAGGAAGACGAAGAGTTGCGCCGATAGCGACATCCACGCTTCTTTTTGCTGCGCGACTTGCCGGACCGCGACCCCCGCTCCAACGAATCGCCCCCGTCAGCCACTCTCAACTCACCAGGCGTGTCCTCGATGCCGCGGGCTTCTGACGAGAGGAGCCCCTCGCCTCCAGGCCCCGCCGGCCTCCGCAGCACCTCCGCCCCGGAAGCCGGTACGCTGACTCCGGCTGCTCCTGCCTCCGCGAGGGACCTCGAATCCATACTCCCCTCACTGCAGGATGTCACCGCCGATGGGCCTGTACTCGGCGCCGTCATATAGGGCACCTACGAAGACAAAATGGGAAAACCCAACGAAGACAAGCCAGGAGCACCCCTCGGGGACCATGCCCCAGTCCAATCCGACCTGGATGAACCCTGCCCCTCTCCTAACCAGTGCTCCCACCCTGCCCGGTGCCCCAACGGCCCATACCACCCAGAAGGGGACATACTCACTACCGGAGGAACCAAACCCCCAACCGGGGACATCCACCCCCAACCTTCACCCCCAGCCGCCCCGAAAACCTGCCTAGGTCCCCCCCCAATTGACCCAAGGGACCAACTCCCCACCCCTGCCCTTGCCCTTGATCCATTCTCTGATTCCCCCCGTCCAAGCACTCTGCCTGCCCCCCCCTGCAACCCATTACTCCTGCCTGGGACTCCGCTGTCCCTGCCTCTGAGGCCACTTCCAGCCTTTGAGGCCCCACACGCTCAGCCTGCCCTGTGGGACGTTCAACATGCCCTTCCCCATCCTAGGCCCTCTACGCCCCCTCCTTAAACCCCCAGCACCTCTCACCCCCCTTTTACCAACCCCAGTTTTACCTACATTCGCCGACCCCGAACGCCCTGCTCTGTCCAACCCCTGCCCCCTCTGCCCCCATCCTTGCCTCCCCCTGTCAGCTCGTCCCCCCCCCCCCTGGATGGCTGCTGTCCTGCCATCACGAGGAGAAAGCTGATGTCCTGTCAAGTCCTGCTTTATTAGCAGTGTCGTTGGTTTTTTTTTTTTTTTTTTTGCAGTAGTCCCGAAAAGCGTGGCCTGCTCCTGTAGCCCCAACTAAGCACTCCTCACCACCCCCCCACGATGTGCGGGCCCTACCCCCGCAGCCCGCCGGCCACTTGCCTGCTCTGCGGGCTTGTGCTCCACCGTGCCCGCTCCGCCGGACCGTCAAAAACACCGCTGCTGCAGAGCCGCTCTCCCACGTGTTTTTCACCCGCCGATCGTGCTCTGCTTTGGAACTCCGCCGCTGCCCTCTGATACGATCTTTGCTTTCAAACTCCGCCGCTGCCCTCCGATACGATCCTGCCGAGCCTCCCGCCAAACTGCCTGTGCCCTGGCTAGCCACGCGCACGCCAGAGCACATGATAGCCTGCGCCTTGATTGGCTCCGCTCGCTCCCCTTCCCGAGTGGAGCCAATCAATTTAAATCCCGCACCGCGTGCACGGCTCCCGCGGCACCCATTCACCTCCCCCCTGTGCACGGGCAGGGTCCCGCGCCGGGCAGAGCACCCGGTTACGAGCAGGCGCCGGGACCCTGCCTGCGCCTTTATTCAAATCTAAATGCAAAATGAAAAGAAAGTATTCCTTTAACATTTCAGATACCGATATTATAGAAAAATAAGGTAAATTTTTAAAAAATGCAAACAATAAGCCCGTTGAGAATTGTCCTACACTTTTAACATATTTTTTAATATTAGATTACCGTTAATTAAAGCAGTATTGGATATCCCAAGCACCTGAATTATCTTAGTGTGGTTCTCAGCTTCTCTTGAACATTGGCCATGCCCTTTCTTTAGGTCATCTAGTACTAAAACTGTCTCTTTAGAGAACTTGCAAATCTGCGTGAGACAACTGGTCAGAGTTGATGTCATCTTAGCTATCACACCCCAAATCTCTGAATTTGTAACTACTCCTGTTGGGGATGGTGGAAAACCTCCACCTAAACTGCTAGCATCTGTTAAAACCACATGGTTCATTGAAGGCTGAGAGCAGCTTTGTACTCATATCCTTATTGTCGAAGTGGAAGTAACTTCCACCAAAGGGTTTGACACAAAAGTTGGATTTGCTATCACCTCCAAGTCCTGTTCCTCCCTCAGATTAGAATCTGAAGTTCAGTGGCCCCCTCCAATGCTAAAACCATTAAGTTCAGAGGTGCTTAAATGCCCTAAGACATGAGCCGCAAGGAAGCTTCTTCAATTGATGTGTCCTCCAAATTTTCAATGACAATCTTTCTAATCTCTCACCCCACAAATGAGTTATATTGGACCCTAGGGAATTGACATTTTGACCCCTTTAGTTTCTATGGGCCTAAATCTTTGAAGGCATTTACATGCTATCAACGTATGTAAATTCTGTAAATAAACTGTAATTGATGTATATAGTTTCCCCCTGTTGAAACCCAAGTTAACTTCCTGTTCATTGTAAGTGCCTATAGTGAATCTATCTGGCACAAAACCGTTGTATGTAAACCGCGCTGATTTTTAAGAGTGTGGTATATAAGAACTATAAAATAAATAAATAAATAAGTGCCCTAGTTACCCATGTAAATGCCTAATCTGGGATTTTCGAAAGACACCTACACGGGTAGTGCCTTTCGAAAATCCCAGATAAGTCCCTAATGCACCAAAATGCTATGCGGTTAGCATTGGGGTGTGTTGGGGTGTTCTGGGGTTGAACAGGGGCAGAGGAAAGGGCTAAATGGGTAGCAGCAATTTTCGATGTTACCTATCTTTAAGGCGCAGAGGGCTAAGTGGGTAGCATCGAAAATCACTGCGACCATTTAGCCTCAGCGGCTGCCAACTCATCCAGAATAACCAAGATTTTCACTTCCGCTGCCATAGAAATGAAAATCCGGGTTAAGGGGTTCAGTGGACAGGCTATGCACCGATGTGGCGCATAGCCTACCTAACTCAAAATCATGCTGTATGTTTTTAGCTTTCTGCTTCCCCTTCTTAAATGTATGCCTAGAACAGTATCTGAGTCACTGATGACGTAATGGGTTAAATAAACATCCTCAGTTGCTCCTCAGGCAACTCCGAAGGGGTTCCTAAATTTGCTGTAACCTTTGGTCATGCCCTTTTGGGTACATGACTACAGGATATACATTGCAGCAGTGGCAGGTATAATATATTGTTCTCCTCGGACGGTACCGATGATGTCACTGTGTCATGCCAAGGCAGAGCACACAGGTTTTAGGTGCAGGGTGGTTGTCTTCTATGTACTGGGACAGCAAATACTTCCAATAATCCCCTGCACATTGGCAGAAGCCTGGTCCTCTCCTCCAGTGGCAGATGTTATATTCGGTTCTCCAGGGTAGTACTGATAATATCACTGGTGCGCCAAGACAGGGCTCATTGGTCTTAGTGTGAGGTGGTTGTTTTCAATGTACCAAGACAGAAATCTGCTTCTGAAAGTCCCCTGCACTCTAGCACATGCCTGTTCTTCTCCTCCCCTTAAATTAATTTCTGTTAGATTTAGGTACACTCTAAGCAGGCAAACAGCAGCATGCTGTAGAGGTTTTATATTAATTTCTTCAGATTTAGCTAGGCCTTTATAGCATTAAAAGAAAACAGGCAGCTAAATATTTTCCTACCCACTCCAGGAACATCCATTAATTTAAAGTTGATTATCTCAATTAAGAGAGAAAGTGAAATGTGACACCACAGTTTATTTTCATCTTGAAGTGATTAACCATAAACAGATAATTTGGACTTCATTGGAAAGCAAACAGAAATAATTGCATAAAATACACTAAACAATCCTAAAGTCCTTCATAATAGTTTAGGTATCCCTACTCCCTTATCAACTCTAAACAACTAAGTTCACCAATACAAAGCTGCATACAGCAGTCTAGCATTGAGATGTAGGCTCTCTAGTCTTTTGCACTGAAAGTAGCAGACTTGGAGTTGCTGAGGCAGACAGAGGAGCAGATAGAGGAGACCTATAGGAATATAGTAAAAAAAAGTATCCCCAGTCTAGCATATTCTGTGCTGCCTTGGAGGAGAGGGGTCACCTGGAAGGAGAGAATAACTTTGGTGTGGAAGGCAATGATTTGAATCCAGGACCTGCCCTACAGGGGATGCAATATCTTCTTGCACCAAAGAAGGGTCTACAGGGGTTTCTGCTCAGAAGGGAAGGGTTAGAATGGCTGTTTTAATTAGTGATTCAATCATTAGGCATGTAGATAGCTGGATAGCTGGTGAGTGGGGGAATCGCTTGGTCACTTGATCTGATGTGTACAGTAGGTGTCAAATCTCACACTTCACCTGGATAGCATTCCTGACAGTGCTGGGGAGCAGCCAATTGTCTTGGTACATGTGGGCACCAATGACATAAAGTATGAGAGGAAGGTTTTGGAAGCCAAATTTTGCTATTTAGATATTCAATTGAAATTCAGGAACTCTAGGGTAACCTTCTAAGAGATGATCCCTGTTTCACCCGCAGGACCCAAGAACAGGGCTGGTGTTAACATTAGACAAACTAGGTGGTCACCTAGAGCACTGGCCCTCTGGGGGCATCCATTGCTGCTGCTGTTGCCCCTCTCCAGGATCAACAGCAATGGCAATAACTGCATACAACCCCGTGGTGCTTACCTTCAGGCTTTGGCACCATGGAGATGCTTGCTTCTGCTCCTCTCTGACTCTTGATGCTGACTTCCTGTTTGCACGGGAAGTTGGCATCGGGTGTCAGAGAACGGTTGAAGCAAATAGCCCAGTGGTGCTGGAGCTTTAAAGTAAGTTCAACGGGGCTTTTTGCAGCTATTGACACTAATGTTGGTTCTGGAGAGTGGTGGCAGTGGTGGCAATGGGTACTGCGGGGGGGGGGGGGGAGAGGTGCAAGGGATGAAGTTCACCTAGGGCGCCGCATCTACTTGCATCAGGCCTGCCCAAGAGGCATGCACTGTTATGGAGTCTCAATGTGTAGATGAGGCAAAGGCACAGGGAAGAGGGCTTTGATTTGTCAGGAACTTGGTAACATTCTGGGGAAAAGGGGAGCATTTTCCAGAAGGATGGACTTCACACTGATCAGGGTGCAATGAGGCTGCTGGCACTAACCTTTAAAAAGAGATACAACTACAAGGTATGATACTGAGTCAGTGCTGATTCCTGGCAACCCAGCAGCCCCTGGGGTTTCTTAGCAAAATGTGACTGGAAGTAGATTGCTAGGCCTTTCTTCTGAGGCAATGGAGAATAAAGTGACTTGTGCAAGGTCACAAGGAGTGCCAATGGAATTTGAAGCCTGGCTTCTTGGTCACCAGACCATTGCTCTAACCTCGTCTACTCTTCCACTCCAAAAAGGAAATAGAGCAGATTTAAACAAGATATTGGGGGAAATCTGACAGTTTCCCTGGAGTGCATGGTTTGGAGTAATGTATCTGTGAAGGATAATATTGAAACAGGGAATTTAGGGCATCCCAATAGAGAGGTTGCAATAAAGGTAAAAGTAGTCCAAGATTCCTTAAGTAAACAGCAGAGAGAGTTGAAATATTCCAAATTACCCCTGTCAATTGCAAGGCAGGTTATCAACATGAACAAGAAAAATACTTTGAAATGCATGAATCCAAATGCTAGAAATCTAAAAGAATAAGATTGGAATGTTCAAATATATAGTACTGAATGAAAGGTTAGCATCTCAGTGACCTGGTAGAAGGAGGATAACCAATGGAACACTGTGATGCCAAGGTACAAATTATATCATAATGATAGGATAGATGAATCTGGTGGAAGGGTGGGGCTATTTGTTAAAGAGGGCATTGAAGCAGGATAAACATTTTGCAGGAAACAAAATGCACCGTGGAATCGTTATGGATTATGTATCAGCCTGGCCAGAATGAACACGCAGATGATGCAATGCTAACAGATATTAGGGAAGCTAACAAAATTGGCAACAAAGTGATAATGGATGATTTCAATTAGCCCCCATAATGACTGGCTGAATGTCACATCAGGATATGCTAGGGAAAAGAAATAAATGACTGCTTCATGGAGCAACTGATTTAGGAACTGATACAAGGGGGATCTAATCCTCAGTGAAACACAGGATCTGGTATGAAAGGTGATGGTGTTGGGACCACCTGGTAATAGTGATCATAACATGATGAAATTTGATTTAATAAAAGGAGATCTACTATGATAGTCTCTCTTTTGAAAGTTAAATACTATCATAAAATGAGGAAAATGTTCAATAAAAAAATAAAAGGCGCAGCTGTAAAAGTTTACAGTAGGGCTGGACATTGTTTGAAAGGTCTTGTAAGGAGTTTCAGCAGCCGAACAAAATAAGCTATGCTCAGTTATATCTAGGGGAAGACTGCTGTTTCCCTTCCTGTGGGTTTGGTGAGAATTTCTGGCAATGAGCCACGAAAGAGAGTAAAGTCCGTGTATATAAATCTATATATTTTGAGCCTGATATTCATTGCCAGCGGCTAGCGCTGCAAAAAAGACTAGCCATCAGCGCTGAACTTTAAACCCAGATATTCAATGCCAGGGCCATATCCGAGCTCTGGCATTGAATTTCTGGGCTTCCCAGATTGTCACGAAGTTGCTTGGAGGTCAGCAGGATCTTCTGTAGCAGGAATCCATTTTGTCATGTACAAACCTTTCGGATATGAGCCGGCAACAGGGTACCAGTTCTACAATCCATCATGAAAGCCTAGCCAGATGTATTCCATACTTTACAAAAAGATGGAAGGAAGGCCATTGACGCCAGCATGATTTAAAGGTGAAGTGAGAGAGGCTGTTATAGCCAAAAAAACCCATCTTTCGAAAAATGAATAAAAGATCTGAATGAAGAAAACAGGAAACAACATCAGGACTGGCAAGAAAAATTCAAAGCATTGATAAGGCAGACAAAGAGAGAATTTAAAAAAATGCTTGCAGGGGATGCAAAAACTCATAATAAAAACTATTTGAGGTACATTTCAAGCAAACGTTTTGTGAAGAAGTCAATTGGACCATTAGATGATAGAGGCAGGACCAGCATTAGAGGGTGGCAAACTGGGCAATTGCCCTGGGACCCCATGCCATAAGGGGCCCCAAGCCTATCGCAATATGGAGGAGAAATAATTTGAAAGTGTTCTTTGTAGCCCCCTCCACATTTTCTGCCCTGGTCCCTGTAAGTCTAACACCTGCCCTGGATAGAGGAATAAAAGGGGCACTAAGCAGGGACAAGATTATAGCAGAGAAATAAACGGATCATTTTAGAAGTTCTATTTGTGATGATTTGCATGTCAGAAAAAGTCAAATCACAAGAGTCATCTTAAGAAGACCTGAATTTGTACATGGACAGTATAATCACATCCATGTCACATGGGGGGCAATGTTCTTGCTAACCTGTGCTGGGTCCACCGCCAACATTCCTGCTGGCGGGGGGAGGGGGGGGGCTGCAGAGCGATCGACACTCTGCAGGTTAGCGGGAACAATGTCCCCCATGTGACATGGATGTGGCAGTGGTTTCCATTAAAGAGAACATTGCGAGGGTGCTGTGGCGTGTGTTAGACACAGGGTATAACACACGGCACAGCACCCTCGCAATGTTCTCTTTAATCTGCGTCGGGTCTGCCGCCAGCATTCCTGCCGGTGGGGGGGAGGGACAGAGCATCGATCGCTCTGCATCCCTCCTCCCCCCGCTGGCACAGGTTAGCGGGAACATTGATGGGGGGGTGTTGAAGGCATTTCTGGATTGACAACGAAAAGAGAATCACATGTATTTTAGATTTCACAATGGTGTCGCACATTTAAACTCACCAGTCTATATTACCTGAAGATAGGAGCGTGACCAATGTAATGCCAGTTTTTAAAAAGGGTTCCAAGGATGATCCAGAAAACTACAGACCGGTGAGCCCAACATCAATACTGGGCAAAATGGTAGAAACCATCATAAAGAACAAAATTACTGAACATATAGACAGACATAGTTTAATGGGACAAAGCCTACATGGATTTGACTAAAGGAAGTCTTGCCTCACTAATCTGCTATATTTTTTTGAAGATATGAATAAACAGGTCGATAAAGGTGAACTAGTGGATATAGGAGTGTGTCTACTAAACTGCAGTAACTTTACAGACTGCGCATTAGGTAACGTTACCGCGCGGTGCATAACGTTACCGCGCAATAATATTACAACCCGCATGGAAGCGTTCTGCGGCACGGTACACACCGCAGAGGGAGGAGAGAGGGTGGAGAGCAGGGGTCAATGGGCGGGGAAAGGCTCCCTGCACACTAACGCGCTGAAATGAAGGGCTGAATCCTACCGCAAATAAAAACCTGCCCTTAGATACACATTTGCAGGAGAGAGACACCATTTAAGTGTCAGCAATGTACAGCCTAGGCAGGGAGCCCAAGAAAGGTGATAGTAGTGCTCCATCTGCAGCAACAGTATAGTGGCCAAGAATGAAAGGCCACTATGGTGATGGTGCAAATGGGGCATAGGGGGACTGCAGGCGGGGCATGCAGTGGGGGCAGCTGGGCACAGGGTGAACTAGGCCATCGCCCAGGTGGCACATAGGAACATAGAAACTGGAAATCAGCAGGACAGCAGCTGATCAGGGTCAAACATGCCCAGTAGTCCGTGTTCCACAGTGTCCCATCCAGGGGACATTACCCAGCAAGTACCCCAAAAGTCACACAGGTACCACTATGCCTGTAATAGGGCAAGCAGTGCACATCTGGGGACCACACTAACAAAGGTCCATAGACCACACCCAGGATGGGTCCCAAACAGTTCGTAGACCCAGCTAACTGAACACATGGACAGGGCGGGTTGGCAGGATGCATCTGCACAGTTTGTAGGGCAATGGCTGGGACACTATAGTGCCCGACCACCACCTGCATGGACAGGGTGGCCACAGCATGGCATGCTGTAAGGTTACTCTCACCCTGACCGAGCAGTGACCATGGCATGTCTATGCTCCCACATAGTGCTCCACACTATTTGTCTTCAGTTATACCTGTGCGTTCCCAGTTCTGGGGTTCAATTTATTTTATTTTATTTATTTTAGTTTCTTATATACCGCACTATTTAGTATCAGCGCGGTTTACATGGAACAACGAACAATAATGAAACAAATGTTATGTTTTACAGAGAACAGGGAAATACAACTTGGATAACTTAGGGGAAACATGCACATCAACTATTTACATATGTAACAGTAAGCTTCTGAGAATGGATTATGAACCACCTATGGATAGATATTAAGAATAGGGACTGTGATACAAAGGTTTCTAGAGGAAGAGGTGTGGCTATGGTGGAGTATGGTTGATCTGGTAATGTTGTATAAATAAGTAGTGTTTGAGTGCCTTCCTGAATTGTGTGAGATCGGTAATGGCTCGGATTCCTGGTGGTAATGTGTTCCAACATTTGGGAGCATAAAGACTGAAAGCCCTGTTTGACGTTGTTAGTGTGCATTTTGTTGATGCACTTGGGATAATTAGAGTGTTTACTGATGTGGATCTTCTGGATCTGTTAGGCGGAGTGGGCTGGACTAGATTAACTAGTGATGAAGCAGTTATGCCGTTGATGGCTTTAAAGGTAAGTATCAGAGTCTTGAATAGTATTCTTCCGTGTGTTGGGAGCCAGTGGAGCTGCATTAAGATGGGCGTAATGTGGTCAAACCTCGATGCTCCAGATAGAACTCTAGCAGCGGCGTTCATGGCAAGTTGTAGAGGATTCAATGTAGACTGTGGGAGACCTTGGAGAATGGCATTGGCGAAATCAAAATGGGGAAGGATAAGAGCTTGGTATACAGTCCGGAAATCACTTGGGTCCAATAAGGATCGGAGGTGTTTGAGTGTCCGGATCTTGAAATATACGGCTCTGACAATGTAGGATATGTGTAGTTTCATGTCCAAACGTTGATCTAATGTGACTCCTAAGTATCAAATTGTAGATTTCGTTTGGAGTTCAGCTTCTCTCACTTTTATATGAGGTGGTGGGGTAAAATTCGGATTTTTTGTGATGAAGAGTACCTCCGTTTTCTTATGTTGAATACGGAGGTTTTGAGATAGAAACCATTCGGACACTGCATCAAAACATTCAATGAGAGGTGAGAGGTCCATTTGCTTTGTGGAGAATGGCATGTAGAGAAGGATGTCATCGGCGTATATCTGACATTGAACATTGAAAGATCTGATGATGTTACAGACAGGTTGTACGTAAATGTCAATCCAGAGATGCCTGCTTGGTGTCTGTGCTGCACATCCCATCTCTGGGTGCACGGGGTTCCCCGGTGAGCATGCACTATGGACTGGCTAGTGGACTGTCTGCAGTTAGTCTGTGCATGGTTGGTGCACCTTGTACGGTGCTGCAGGTGCAGTCTGACTGTGCCGTCTGCTGGTGAGTGGCAGACTGTGGTGTGGGGCAGGTGAGGTTTCCCCGGCTTATCCCAAGCATTACTGCTGGTCTGCCAGTCATAGGTATGGCTCTGGCCCACCAGCCCTGGAGGGCTGTCTTCTGCCATCAGGACTGTGGTTGCTTGTCCTACAGCCAGGGCTCAGACACCTGTCCCTCCACTCCCTCACCTACAAAATGGGTGATTGTGGGTCTTTTGGGGTATATAGTGTACACCATTTTGACCCGTAGAGACAGTGCTGCATCCACCTGATGTGAGTCTAGACACCCCTCTGCCCTGATAACAAGTGCCCATAGCAACCAGACCCTAACACTGGGTATACACTAATCTGGGTGGTGTCTGGCCCCACAGGGCCACATGTGACTGCAGAACACAGATGGACACAGAAGTATTTTCAGTTACACTGCTAGAAACACCTGGCACACACTGGCAGTGCTGGGGATGTGCAGCAGGACTTATCTCTAGCACCACATGTACTGCGGACCTAGTGCTGGGCGCCCATCCTAACCCTCAGGATGAACACAGAACCTGCACAATAGCATGGTCTGTAGCTAATCTGTGCCAGTATCACGCAGTGTCAGTCCGTCTTACCACGCTGCAGTACCAGAGAGGTGCAGACCCCATCTGGTGATCAGCTGTAGACCGCTGTTCTGCATGTGCATTGCATCATGGGTGCTGGGGGTTTACCTTATCCTGGCACACAGAGCAGACAGTTTGTGCAGTGACCAACAGTCCTTCTGTACCCAGCCATTGCCCATAGAGGTACAGCCTACTGGTTAGTACAATGATATTCTAAACAGCAGTCATGGGTTTGATTCCTCATTGTTCCCTCTTTTCATGCCTGTCCAACTCAGATATTTTGCATGCCTGTAACAATCATACCTATGCTGCCAGCCCATATTACCCTCACCACTGTTGCCAACAATCCTTCGGTCCATCTTTCTGCGTCTGTCAGCTGTGTAGAGTCCTGTCTTCCTGTGCAGGCTGCCACCCCATGTCCTGTGCTGGTACCCTTTCCTGCATTGCGCCTCTTTATGCTTGCCTTGCCTGTGCCTGATCTGCATGGTACCACCACTCCTCTGGTCACCCATCATTGTAACTATCCTGCCACCTCCGCCTCTATTGGGGGACACGTATTTCCATCGTCTGCCACCAACTGTCTTTCCAGTACTTTACATTGCCAACACCCTGTGCTGTGGTAGAGTTGCCCCCACCATGTTTGTCAACAGTACTGGCAGCCACGTGGGATGCCCGCAGATATGGCAGGTCCAGCGGCTCCCAGCTCTCCCTCCTTCACTCACCTGTTCATTGCCTTTCCTCAGTGCTCTATCTAGTGTTAGGGCTACATCTGTCTCTGTGCCTCACAGGTCATGCATGTCATCCTGAAGCACCTTGCAACCCTTAGGGCACACTAACCTAGGGCACCGTAACCTTGTTAGACCACCTTAACCAATGGTTCCATAGCCCAGGGTGCCTTCTACATTGCCTTGTCAAGGGGTGCCTAATACGGCACTTAGCCTAAGGAGCCCTATAGGGCACCTTACAAGGCGCCTTATGAGGCACCTTACAAGGCACCTTATCAGGCACCTAACAAGGCACCTTATAAGGTGCCTTGTTTATGTTATGTAATAAGGGTGCCTTATTTATGTTATTTATTTATTTAGACAGATTTGTATCCCACCTTATCCTTCAATCAAAGTGGTCACAATACAAATGGAAGGTTACAAATAACATAGGGTAGATAAGACATTAACAAACAAACTAAAGGAATTAATGTAATAAAATGGACCTATTGGTAAAAACTATTGATTATATATCAAATCATAAGTTTCAGCAAATAGCAGGGTCTTCAAGGCTTTGCAAAAATCTTTAATATCAGTCATAATTCTAAGGTCCATCGGGAGAGAGTTCCAAAGTTTGGAAGCCAGTAAGGAAGGAGCTCTTTTTGAAGTTGCCTGTTTAGTCCTACAGTAGCCAGCAGGGGTACCAATTATGTTGTCATTATTTGTGCTGCTTCTTCTTGGTCTATTGATAACATCTCTAGTTATAATATTTTGTAATGTATCTGCTGATAGGTGATTGTAAAATCTAAAGATAATTAAAAGTGTCTTGAATTTTGACCTGACACTTAACTGGAAGCCAGTGCAATTGTTGTAGGACAGGGGAGATATGATCCGTTTTCGCTGAACCAGTAATAATATATGCAGCAGTATTCTGAACCATCTGGAGAGGATGTAGAGTTAGCTGAGGGAGGCCTTGATAAAGCAGATTTCCGTAATCTAGGAGGGGGGGTGATGAGAGCCTGACAAACGGTACGGAAATGGTCTTGATGGAGTAATGGCTTTAGTTTTATCACAATCTTTAGACGATGATAGGCCTTGTTAGCAGTTTTAGCAATGTGAGATTTAAGGTTCAATGCCTTATCCAAAATTATGATATCTAGGGTTGCGCTCAAAAATAACAAAATAATACATTAATATATATCTCAGCTACTTAAGTGTTCACTTATCGTGTCTTCAGATTTCCAAAGGTCTCAGTTTCTAGCCAGCCGGGCTAATAGAGTATACTCTCCACAGCTGTAGCTGATAATCACATCAATGACCTCTTTATAGAAATCTATTTTTTAGAACATCCCCCACGGCGCTTTTTCAACAGCTGGTTAAACAAGTAAAGAGACGGAATAGAGGAAGACACGAAAGGTCGGCAGCATCATCTTGTACATGAACTTAAGGCAATGAGGTTCCCCTGATGAAACCACAGGCCGTGAAACGCCGCAGTGGGACCCCAATGAGAGCGTCAGGAACTCAGTGGAATTCAGTGGAATTAGCATACAGACTCCAATCTATGCAATACTTCCGAGAGCTTGGATTGCAACAGCCAAGTGCCAGTTAAGTGCCAGTTTTTTGGAACGTATGAATGATCCTGGCATATACGCTTTATGACATCAAGCCTTAAAGACTGATATTATCACTTTTAATAGTGCGGGGGATGTTCTAAAAAATAGATTTCTATAAAGAGGTCATTGAGGTGATTATCAGCTACAGCTGTGGAGAGTATACTCTATTAGCCCGGCTGGCTAGAAACTGAGACCTTTGGAAATCTGAAGACACGATAAGTGAACACTTAAGTAGCTGAGATATATATTAATGTATTATTTTGTTATTTTTGAGCGCAACCCTAGATATCATAATTAGATCGCTCAGTTAGAGACCTTGAATTTTTATCCAAAATTATGCCAAGGTATTTGATTTTGTTTTTAACTATGATGGGTCTACCGAGTAAATCAATAGTATTTGAAGGAATGAAAATAGGGTTCCTAGTAACAAACATTGCCTCAGTTGTGTCATAATTAAGTGTAAAGTTATTATTTAAAAGCCAGGTATTCATGTCTTGGAGATATCTAGAAATTGCTGAAAAATCAAGAGACTGTAAAAACAATTGGAGTATATACCATGATGTCATCAGCATAAAGGTGATATTGGAATTTGTGTAGTTTAATAATATTGCATAAAGGTTGGATATAAATGTTGAACAGAATAGAAGATAAAGCTGAACCTTGTGGCACTCCTTGAATGATTGGGAATTGCAAAGATTTTTTTTTATCACATTTGACTTGTTGCATACGACCTTCCTAGTAAGAGCTAAACCAATTTAGAATATTCTTTCGTAAACCTATGTGATGCAAACGGTGCTGTAGATTAGAATGAGATATTGTGTCAAAAGCAGCCGAAACATCCATGAATACTAGCAGGAATCCCTTCTTAATGTCATCTATACCTCTTAAAAGATTATCAGAGAGAGGTGAGCAAGGTTTCAACATTGTGTTGTGGTTTGACGCCATGCTGGTGAATGTCCAGTGATGCATGTAAGTCCAAGTGATCCTGAAGTTGGTTTTGTACTGACTTTTCAATGACTTTGGTAAGGAATGGTAAGCTGAAAATTGGACGGTAAGATTTCAGATCAGAAGGGTCTAGTGTGTTATTCTTAAGGATTGGCCAAATCATGGTTTGTTAATAATGACTGTGGTAAGTATCCTTGTTAGAGGGAGTTCTTAACAATCTTATGAATATAAGGTGAAAGCAGATGTTTTGTTGCTTTGATCCAAGACACTGGACATGGGTCTGAAGGTGATTTTGTAGTTTTAAATCCCTGTATTATGTCTTCAATTTGCTGGGGTGAAGGAATAGTGAAGTTCTCCCAAATGTGTTGGGAATCATTGATACTATGGTCATTTGTCAGTATAGAAGAAGGGCATGTACGAGTGGTGATATTTTTGGATCTTAGGTAATCTGCAAAAACCTGTGGGTCTATATGGTGGGCACGATGCTGCATAGAGTCTTTTGTGAGCTTCAAAACAATGGTAAACAGCTCCCTCGGTCTATTGATAGATTTCATAATTATATTGGTATGATAAAGTTGTTTACGTTCATGTATAAGATCGTTATATTCACGTTGTTTAACTCTGTATTGGGTCAGAAAGTCATGAGATTTAAATCTCCTCCATCTTCTTTCTAACCTTCGGAGAGTGCGTTTCATAATCCTGATATCACTCGAGTACCAAGGAGCATTAGATCTCCTACATGCTTTTGGTTGAGATTGAGTGAGAGCTGATGCTGCATTAGATAAAGTGTAATTCCAGTTGTCTATACTTTAATCAAGGGTATCAAGGCTTTGCTCTAATTGTGGAATGACTTCATTTATAAATGTATTTCTATCAAAGGTCTTGAAGTGTCTGGTTGTGCTCTCATAGACTAATTGTTGAAAGGAATTATTTAATGTCAGGGCAAATTCAATTAAGTGATGATCTGACCAGGAGACTGGAGCAATTGCTGTTATTAAAGTCTTATCATGCTTCATTAGTTGTCTAAGGCGCCTTGTAATGTGTGTTAGCTGATACGGTTTGCTGTAACAATGCACCGCCCACGCCTTTATGTGGGCATCGGTACCTTTACCACGGAACCTAACGCGGGTGACATTACCGCAGTTTAGTAAACATACCCCATAGTGTATCTGGATATTCATAAAAGACTCCTGAGGAAATTAAAATGTGATGGAGTAGGAGGCAATGTCCTGTTGTGGATTAGGAACTGGTTAAAAGATAGAAAATAAAGAGTAGGCATATCATAATGCTTCTGTATCGCTTCATGATGCAACTGCATCTTGACTATTGCATGCAGTTCTGGTCGCCACATCTAAAAAAAGAGATATACATAGCAGGAATGGAAAAAGTAAAATAAAGAGAAGGGCGACCAAAATGCTAAAGAGGATAGAAGGATAGACACATGAGGAAAGGATTAAAAGGTTAGGGATCTAAAACTTGGAGAACAGATGGCTGAGAGGAGATATGATAGAGTTCTATAAAATAATGATGTAGTGAAATGAGTAAATGTGAATCAGTTGTTTACTTCTTTGAAAAGTACAAAGACTAGGAGACAAGCAATGAAACTATAAAGTAGTACATTTAAGACTAATCAGAGAAAATATTTTTTTCACTCAAAGTGTAATTAAGCTCTTGAATTCCTTATTGCAGGATGTAGTAAAAGTTGTTAGTGTAGCTGAGTTTAAAAAAGGTTTGGACAACTTCCTGGAGGAAAATTCTGTAAACCATTATTAAAGAGGACCTTGGATAATCCACTGCTTATCCCTGGGACAAGCAGCATGGAATCTGTCTACTTTTGGGATCCTGCCAGGTACTTGTGGCCTGGATTGGCCACTATTGGAAACAGGATACTAGGCTAGATGGACCTACTACTACTACTACTACTTATTTGTATAACGCTACAAGGCATAAATAGCACTGTACAAGCACATGTGAAGGACAGTCCCTGCTCAATAGACCTCACAAAATATTCAGGATAGAAAAAAGCAACAAATAGGGGACTAGGGTAGAAGTGAGTGGAAATGGAATAGCATGCATACGTAGTAAAAAGGGGAATAAGGGGGAGTGGGTGGTGTCAAGATCCAAAAGCAGCCTTGAAAAGGTGGACCTTTAGCCTGGATTTCAATAGTATCAAAGATGGAGCCTGAGTCCTGACTCAGCTAAGAAGAAAGGCCTGGTAATTTACTTCAAGTAACACTGCCAAGAAAACTCAGGATCTACTAGGCCTCCAGAAACCAGCCTTTACTCAAAGGCACATAGAAACATGATGGCAGAAAAAGACCACATGATGTATCTAGTCTGCCCTTCCATATCAACTACAATAGTCCCCTTTTCACCTTTATAGATCATCTTTGTTTGTCCCATGCTTTTTTGAATTCAGATACTGTCCTCATCTCTACCACCTCCACTGGGAGACTATTCTACGCATCTACCGCTCTTTCCGTAAAGAAATATTTCCACATATTTCACCCTCATCCTATGTCCCCTCGTAGCAGAGCTTGCTTTCAATTATAAGACTCTCCTGTGCATTTATGCCACAGAGATATTTAAACATCTTTATCATATATCCTTTATCCTGCCTTTCCTCTAAAGTATATATATTAAGACCTTTAGGTTTGTCCTAATATGCTTTATAACAAAGACCATTAATCATTTTAGTAGCCATCCTCTGCACCAACTCCAACCTGTTTATATCCTTTTGAAGGAGCGGTCTCCAGAATTGCACACAATACTCCAAATGAGGTCGCACCAAAGACTTATACAGAGGCACTCTCACCTTTTTTCTGCTGGTCATTTCTCTCCCTATGCACCCAAGCATCCTTCTGGCTTTTGCCGTCAAGTTTTCTACCTGTTTAGCCACTTTAAGATTGTCAGACACAATCACGCCCAGGTCCCGCTCTTCTTTTGAGGTCAGAAATACTTCACCCCCTACACTGTACCGCTCCCATGGATTTTTGCAGCCCAACTGCATGACCCTGCAATGTTTAGCATTAAATCTCAGCTGCCAAATTCTAGACCATTCTTCAAGCTTAGCTAGATCCCTCTTCATTCTATATTCTTCTTCCTGGGTGTCTATTGCAGATTTTGGTATCATCCACAAACAGGCAAACCTTACCCGACAACCCTTCTGCAATATCACCAACAAAGATGTTAAAAAGAATCGGACCAAGGACAGATCTCTGCGGCACTCCACTGGTAACCTCCTTCTCCTCAGAGTGAGCTCCATTTATCTGTACTCTTTGCCACCACTGCATTTGTTTATCTATATCCATATCTATAGGTTCATTTTTTTCCATTAAGCGGGAATCTCTTTCTTCATAGGCAAACAGTACCTGCCAGCATTTTCATTTAACACCCAAACATGGCCCTTCATACGGTATACACAGAATGACAAGTTGGTATTGTATCCAGTCACTAATGCACAGCCCCTCAGCTGACTGCCAATGCCCAAGCAAAACTACTTTTCATCTTTCATTCATAGAAGGTGGCTTCACTCAATCCCTACATTCAACTCATAGAGGGTAATTTATGAAGTCATGCCTAGTTGACACACAGTTTAACATGTGTCTATAAAGTGAAGTACGTGCATGGTGGAATATGCATGGCAAATTTAGGCATGATCAGTTACACCAACTCTATGGCTAGCATAAATGCCTGTGCCTAGATGTTTCATGGAACATAGTTTACAGTTCCACCATTTTTCTTTCCTATCATTGTATCAATAGCTAAACATCTTAAATCATCAAATTTATGTTCTTGATTTACACAATGATCAACAAGGACCACCTCCATCTTTATCTTATTGAGACAACACTTATGTTCACTTATCCTTGTCCCTTGTGCCCTTTTCTTTATACCAACATACAACTTCTCACATGGGCATCTAACAACATAAATCTCATAAGTAGATGCACATATGGTAAATTACTTCAGTTCATAAATCTTCTCATCAAAGGGGTTTTCAGATTCCTTAATTGTTGCAGATAAGTCTCATTTTTTAATTTGCCTATTTCCAAGTTGACCACATTGCACTAATTGTGTATTATGCTGACTTTTGGTCATTTCAATGCTGTTATGCTGAGTGGAGGGGTAGCCTGGTGGTTAGAGCACTGTCTTAATAACCAAGAAACAAGAGTTTGATTCCCATTAGTACACCTTGGGCAAGTCTCTTAACCCTCCATTGTATTGGAAGAAAGGCCTAGTAGTCTGTTTTGTTTCACACTGCCATGGAAACCTTGGAGGTGCTGGGTCAGCACTGATTCAAAGGCTGGGTCAGCACTGATTCAAAGTGTTTCATGCTGCTTCTACAATGGGAGCTGTTTATATTAGGTTATACCTGCTCTATACCACCTTAGGTGAATTTATTCATAAAAGCGGTTAATAAACCAATAAATAAATTCTACATATCTTACACCTTCCATATTTATGTTATTCAACAGGAGTATTACTGTCAATCATCTTCAATTTTTTACTGTTTTATGACTAAATTTTGTACTTGAATTTCCTCAGACTATAATGGCCTATAGATTTCAATGACAAACAGAAGAAAAAGAAAATGAAACAAATATTTCATTGGTGCCTTTATTTTGTTTCATGTGAAAATGTTCCAAAATGAAACAGTCTGTTTCACTGGAATGCTTCATTTGTTTTGAAATGAAATCGCTTTCTTTCTGTTTAATTTCCTCTGTGGCATGTGCTTTTTCTTACTCCCCTCCCCATACCGACAAAACTATATACCCCATCATATAAAACATTACTCCAAAAGGATGATAGCATGGCCTAAATCTGTTTAAAATTCTAAACAAAATTGTGAAAGGGTTTCTATTGCAAGAAATGTAAGCCATGGGGAAGGGGGGGGGGGCATATTCAAAGGGAGTAACGTGGTTAGCACACCTGATAACCACATTACTACTGCTGAGTGGGATATTCAGGGGCACAAACCCAGGTTGATGCTGCTGAATATTTCCTCTTACTGCTGGTAAACACTCCAATACTAACCACTTGGCGTTGGGGCATTCCGGGGGCAAAGTGTGTGTTTGGGGGGGGGGGAGGGGACCAAGGGTTAGCCAGTCAGAAGCAATATAGAGTCGCATGCCAAAAAAAAAACTGTCCTAACTTTAGCCGGTTTAGCTGGTTTAGCAATCCGGCCAGCAGCTAAATATCATTGCTAACCAGATAGCTAATGTGCTCTCTGGGCAACCTAGATAGTCAATGGCACTGTCCAAATTTGGCACCAGTATTGAATATCCATGTATTATTTAAAGTGGTGACGGCCAGCCGGTTTAATCACACCAACTGCCACCGCTGACTATGTCCCCCCATGATTTCTAGTTTTGTCAGTCTACATTGTTACCATTGCTTTAGATTTTTATTTTTTTTATCTGTAATAAAGTACCGTATCATAAAGGGGTCTATTTACTACACCATGTTAGGTCTTTGGCATGAGTCTTGAACATAAAACTGTTAATGCTGAACTAAAATAAAACAGCTAATGTGCTGCATTATCAGTATGTATTAACTGCCGTATTAAACTCCTAATACGGAATTTCATATTAGGGTGCAAGAAAGGGGTGAGGAGTGTACCCTGCCATTAACATTAGTGTCATTAACGTGTTTAGTGCTAAGTAGAAAATAAAGCCGAAGAGTTAATTACACCTCCAGAGATGCAGTTAGCTGTATTATGCATTAATAGCCAAGCAGTTAATGCATGCTAAAGGCCATTTTCCTGCACTGGAGGCATGGATACCTTACTCCCCAAAATTACAGCAGAGGTTTTACAGATCGCTGCCATGTGTTAACTTGTGCTGACTGCAAATCACTGCAAATCTTTAATGCAGTTTAGAAAATAGGAGGCAAACTCTCTTTATAGGTGAGAGGATATAATAAAAATGTCTGGTCTTTTAGAATTGTTTTAACCTTGAGTTGTTTCTTATTTTGTTATTGTTATTCTTTTCGGTCTGCATGCTAGTCTGCTAGTCTTCCTTTTGTGGGGTCTTAAGAAAGATTTTGCATATGCGGGAGTTTTTTCTGATGTAAAAGTTGTTAAACATTTCTTTGATATCTTATGTTTGATTTTAGTAGCACGTTATTGTAATTAGTTGGCACATCTCTTTTTTGTGTGAAGTTTGATAATTCAATAGGTACTTCTAAAATGTATTCCGTATTTCTAAACATGACAAAAAACTGAGTTTTATGCGCCCACATTTCCTCAATGCAAAAAGAACTGGAAAGGAAGCCTCCTATTGGCATGGGACACAGGAAGGGTGATCCACGGAGCATACAATTGGCAGCTGTTTCTTCTGCACCTGCTAACTACAACTCCAAAAGAGGAAAGGTGCATAGGAGAGAAAAGCATGTGGTCTGTAACCCAGTGTCTGACCTCCAACACATGCAATTTTCAAATTCCAAAACTTCTGGAAACTCACAATGCCATTCTTTCTTTTTCTTCAGAAAGAGAGAATATCATGTGGAATACTTCAGTCTTCAATTTCATATATGGTTCAAGCAACAGGTTACAGTCAACATTATATAACATTCATCTATTTTATCAAGGTATAGCACTGCCTGTTTTTATTTTAACCATAGCTTTCAACCCTCAAATTATATCCACCCCTTCAAAAAGAAAATCACAAAATTGATACTCATCTTTTGCAGAGAAAAGCTGAATAATTATCCTTTTTGCTTATTTCTGCAGTCAAAGTAGCCAATTCTATTTTTTCCTAAATTTGCCTCATTCATTCAGAAGGATGGGGGATCCAGATTCTTCCATTTGTACAAAATTGTTTTTCTGCATGAATAAACTTATGGACCAATGTATTTCCTCAATATGTCAGAATGTAGTGCCCAAAAATAATCATTCTCGGACTCAGCAGTGTAGTCAAGCCAACAATAATCTTTATGAACAATCTACAGTAGCTACATTCCAGAAAGTTCTCTCTTTTGGGCACCAAAAAAATGATACTGTCCCATACTCACTGCAGTCTCTTGTCCAGCATTTTCATTTCTTTCTATCCAATATCCTCTTCTTCTTACCCTGTATGTCACTGTCCCTCATCTAATTTTTCAATATAATACCACTTCATTTTACTGTGGTAACCACAACCCTATGAAAGTTACTTCTAAAGCTTTGTTGGAGCTGGGGTATAATAAGATCTATTAACTAATAATATATATTATTATTCACACATCAAAGCTAAACAGCTGAATTCATATGCCATATGTAGCTCCTCTTCTAGATACTTCCCAAAGATAGAGGCTCAAAGCATTCTAGGGTGGAACGTCCCTGACCTATGGTGAAACATTGGTACAGATTCTATGATGGGGAGAAGGATCAATCCAGTAAAAGTTTTTTCTAAAAATTATTTTGCAGAACTCTTCCAGGCTACATGTTCCAATGGAGTATCACAGCATGTACAATAGAGCGAGATTTTTTTTTCCTTTTCCTTCTTAAATATCCTCCTGTATTCTCTTTGGACTTTGGGTTCCCTTCTGCCTTCCCCAGACTCCTAGATTTCCCATATTTTGCACCTGATACTTCAGTATTTGAATGTCTCCTCTGAAGTACCTCTCCTTTTCTCTTGGAATCCAGAGGATTCTGGATTCAATACTGAGTGAGTAGCTTTATCTGTTCTCCTTTTCTCGGACTGGAACAATAATAACAAATGGACAGACAGCAGCACCTCAGCCAGAATTTTTTGCTAGGCCCTCTTCTTCCGCAGACTCCAAACTCTCTTAGGAACAAGCAAGCCGACTGCTGCTCTGCATGCAAGGCACCAACTCCCTATGAGATGGAGGACTCCCTCCTCAAAGACTCAAACTCTGATGTACAGTGGAAAATGTTTCATTTTGTTTCTTTTTTGTATACTTTATGTTGATTTAAGACATGTTTTGTTTTGCATATTCTCTTCATCCTTAGTCTGCACCATCCTTCAGTAATGCACACTAAGAATAGTGCATGCTATGCAGGAATAGGTAGCTCTGCCTGAGAATTGGAGAGCGCGAAGACAGTATAAAATGGCTTCCCAGCAAAGAGGAGAAACAAAAAGGGAGATTAGAGCACAGGAAATGAACAGGCAGTCGCCAGGCTAAGGGAAGAGGCGGAGGGAAAGGCCAGGTTAGGAATAGAAACAGGAAGTAGCAGAGGAAGGGAGGGAAGCAGACAGGGTTATTAAAGTTAAGACAAGGCAGTAGTAGCTATTCTGATCGAGTCACATGATGGGAGCAACCAGGTTCATCAACCAAAGAACAGCAACAGTGAAAGCATTAATCAACACAGCAGAAAATTGAGAACCGCACTGTGGGAAAATTGCAGAAAGGGATCAGAAGTTACCTTGGTATGTGTGGCAGAGTGGGAACAAAGAACAAACTATAAGGAGGCTTGAGAAGGCATCAGGGCAAGCGGACAGAACTTGCATGAGCAAGTTGAATGCAGTATAATAAGTAAAAGCATAACTTGTGGGTAGGCTGAACGTGACTGTGCAAATATGTCACACAACCCAGACAAAAAATTCATAAAGTGCAGCAGTGGGAGATTTAGAACACAGTATTTGAACATGGAGTGGAGGAGTAGCCTAGTGGTATAGAGCAACTGCCTAGTACCCAGAAGATCAAGGATTTGATTCCCACTGACACTCCTTGTGACTTTGGGCAAGTCACTTTACCCTCCATTGCCTCGGAAGAAAAGGCTGGCAATACTTCCAGTGATACATTGCCAAGAAAACCCAGAGGTAGCTGGGTCACTATGAGTCAACACTGACTTGATGGCACTAAAAAAACAATTTGAATAAAATGCAAGTCAACTGTGATTGGGGACTTTGGCACGAATGGTTGCTTCACAAGGCTATGTTAGAGCTTTATGCAACCTACCCCTTTCAATTAGCAGGTCCATTCTTTAATGTGGGAGTTCCATATGCCCCTGATCTTCAAGCTCCACTAGATAAAAATTTAGGAAAAAACACTGTGGACTGCATTGAGGCTATCTGGACCTTTACTGCTCGTTGGACTCTGCTATTTCTTTCATGGTGGGGGAGGCTTGATACCATCAAAATGGTACTGGTCCCAAAGATCAACCATATTCTCAGTATGCTCCCTATCCTTTATCCCATATCCTTCTATAAGTGACTAAAAAAGAACTGGTGGCATTTTTATGGTTACGCAAAATGCCTTGAATAGCTACATAGAAATTGAAACTGTCTAAAACCGAAGAAGGCATATATAATCTCCTGATTTATGGTGGTACTACCTTGCATATATCCTCAGGAAGGGTGCCTGCTGGAGCACAGACAAGCTACCATTGGGTCCATCTTGAGGAATGCCTTGTGGCTCTCACACCCCTGTTACTATGGCTTGGAATGATGGATGCAGGTCTGGAAGACTCCCTGGTGATTATTCGCTCTACCCGACAAGCTTTCTCTATGTTTGCCTCAAAATCTCTGGAGTTTACCACCTTTTCCCAAAGTATGCCAAAATCCAGAACTGACCTTTAGTTGGCAATTGTGGCAGAAACATGGAATATGGATGCTTGGACATGTCCTATTCCACATTTCCTTTAAATCCTTTAGCAACCTCCAGACAGAGTTTGGTCTCCCCAGTCATTGTCTCTTTCAATGGTATCAAATGAAACACCGCCTTACCCAGGCTGGGGTCATTCTGTCCCAGTTCTGTGACACTTGGACCCTCCTGAACACATTTTTATCCTTGGCGCTTTCCAGTAAAGTAGTCTCCACCTCATATGCTGCCCTTCGGGAGGGTGTAAGCCATCAATGGTTAGGAACAGAGAAGATCTAAGAATCAGAGATAGGGGGCCAATCTCATGACAGCTATGAACCAAATTCTGGAGCCCTCTATTCGCTTGTCTAGGGCTGCCTCTTTCACGCAAACACTGTACTTTCTAGTGCACAGAGCATACATTATATCGGTAATCTTAACTTAATGGCACCCCTAACAAGGGAATCGCTGTTGGTCCTATGCTTTCTCACTAGGTACCTTAGCACACATGTTGTACAACTGCCCCAACGTGCAAAATTTCTGTCAATGTGTGTGGGCTCACATATCTAAGATCTTGAAATTAATTATACCCCCCTTACATTGCAGCTAGTCAAATTTAAGTTCTTAGTAACTTCTGCCTCTTTCAAAATGGAGTATTACTTCCTCTTAGATATCATGCTTAGCCTAGCACTCAAATTAGTAAGGTCCCACTGGAAGTTCTCTACGGTATTGGATGACAACCATTGGTGGAATCTGCTCTGTCTCTACTGCTCCTATGAGAATGTCTATTCAATAGTGGACCCATCATCACAAGCAAGAGCTCTGCAATGGAAAAGCCTTGATAACTTTACTGCTCAGAATGTCTTTTTTTAGTTTTGGTGCAAGGTGTTATGGCCTAGCAACTTTTATATACACATTACACTGAATTCCTATTAATTGATGGAATCAGGGACGGGGGTGGGGGAGGGGGTGGGGGGAGGTGGTATGGGGTTTCATATCTATGTCAGGTTTAGGATATTCTTGACTAGTTGATTGTATTTTGGTTGTTTGGTTTTTTAAAATGTGAAAATAAAGATTACAAAAAAAAAAAAAAGAACTTTATGCAACAAAAAGACAAAAACCCAATTGCCAGCAGTAACCCCAGTGCCATGCTGGGTAGGGGTGGCCTGGGAGCAGTGGGCAGGCCTCAGCATGAACATGTGCATCAACATCATTGTGCATGAAGACATGCTGATGTGGGCACATCAATGACTGCTCAACTGCAGCACCAAAAAGAATTCAAAATCAAACCTAAATGAAAGCAGAACGATTTAGAAAACGTATAGCAAAGGAATAAAAACTGGCATAAACCGGAGGAACAATACAAAAATGTTGAAAGAATCAGCCAACAGGCCGTGATGACAACAAAGTGTATAGCGCAAAGGCAGAAGCAATTGAAGGAGGGCTCAAGAGAGAGCAAGAAGCCAGTAACAGGTATAAAAAGGATGAGGGAAGAGGAGTAACAAGCACATGCACAAAATAAACCATCTTAAAAAGCCTGCAAAAGCAGATGGCAAGTTAAGAAAAGTCTACTGGAGGAGCAGTGCAAAACTAAAGAGGGGAGACTTTAAAAAGAGGAAAAGAGAACAGGAGGTACAAAACGAGGAATAGTGAACATAGGAGAACAAGAGGCACTGCACATCACTGGCTATGACACCAATAGTTAGAGTCCAGCATTCAAAGCCCACTGAGAAATGGTCTATAAAGAAGTGCACAGGACAGCACAAGATAATACATTACTTAGATGGCTTCCTTACAGTCAACAGCGATAGAATTTCATGTGAGAAGAGTTTAGCAACATTTCAATTTAAGGCAAGGAAACTGGGTGTCCCACTAGAGTAGAACAAGATGGAAGATCCCAAAAGTTGCCGTTCTTGGAAATCAAGACTGAAAATATGAAGATGGTGACACAAGAAAAAAATACTAGCATTCAGAGTTAATTAAACCTGCATATAGGGCAAAAACAATTACTTTTAAGCACCTTCAAGTACATTCATTCATCAGGAGATTGGCATAGACATCAAGAAGGTGTCAAGAAAGGACACCATGTTACTATATAAGGGTCAATGAGAATATGAAGGAGGGTCTAAATGTATGGGAGTATTTTCTAGGGTTTTAAACAAGAAAGAAGGAGGGAAAGGAAGATATCAAATGCAGAAATGGAATTATTCACTGATGTTGCTTGGATTTGGGAAATTTTTCAAAGGCAGGCGATGCAGAGAAAAAATGGTCTGCTGAATGGCACGCATGAGAGATAACCAAGGATATCACACTCCTGGAAATGTGTCCCATTTGGGTGGCATTAGAATTATGTGGACAGGATTTCATGAATAAGTGACAGCTGTTCAGGTCAGATAATGCAGCAGTGGTGTTCGCAATCAACAAGCAGACGGCCAGAAGAGAAAGAGCCTTGAATCTTATCAGAAGATTAGTGCCACTGGGGCTAGAGGTAAATGCAGTAATAAAAGCAAAAAATGTACCAGGGGAGAAAATGAAATTGTTGACATGCTTTCCGATTTTCAGAATTCATGATTCCAGCAGCTAGAACTGGGGGCCAAAACAGTAGCAATGAGAATCCTGAAATGGATGTGGAGCACTGAGTAGGAGAAACCTACGCTCTGCTGCATCAATTGATAGCACAAAACACATAGAGGACTTACCAGAGGGGTTGAGACACATTGAGGCAGTTCTTTAGATGGGCAGGAGTTGGGACAGAAGAAAACTCATCAGTTGTCTAGCTAGCAGGATCTATAAACTGGTTGAAAAGAGACAAAGTATCTAGGTCACAGACAGTGTTGTATTTGGCTGGAGTTGCATTATTCACTAGGTTAGCGGTGAACCCAGATAACACAAAAGCATTCCTCACAAGGAAGATGATGGAAGGATGAGCAAGAGAGAAACAGACAAAAAAAGATAAGAGAAAGACTGTCAGAAAAGAGGCCCTAAAGACAGTTTTGCGGATAATAAGGGATATTTTAAGAGATGACTTTGAGATAAAGTTATTTTAAGCAGCATTTATGCTATTGGCCAGAGTGTAACTGTGTGACTGTGATTGCGTTAGTGTATCAAAGAGTATAGATTGGAACTTTTAATTATCTTTTATTTTAATTAGGATAGGGAAAGTAAAAAAGCTAAATTCAATTTGAATTTAAATATAAAAAGATTGGAACTGCCTCAACTTTAGGTTAGAGCTTTTCCTTTTTAAGTCTATTGAGATAGAGAGTAGTAAAATAACTTTGCTGGGTGAGAAGAACTTCATGGGACCTGGAGGTGCTGAATTTATTTATTTAACATTTCTTATATACTGCCTTTCATGATATCAAGGTGGTTTACATTGAACAAGGCATTATAACTTGGGGATAGCTATTTATGGGGAACATGGCCAATGGAGGGTTAAGTGGCTTGCCCAAGACCACAAGGAGTGCCTGTGGGACTAGAAACACCAGTCCTTCTGGCCCAAGGTTGCTGTTCTCTAGTGGGATTTGAACCCTTGACTTTCTGGCCTGAGGTAACCTGCCCCAACCACTAGGCCACTACTCCTCCAATCTGGACCAGAGGAGTTGAACCAGGAGCAGCTGGACCAGAACTGGGCCCCATCTCAAGAAAGTGGTAAGAAAGAGAGAGGTCTATCCAGCCAATCACGCTTGGTTCCACCATCTAGGAAGTGATGCGGCCGTGCCAATCAAGATAATTTAGATGCCAATATCAGCAACATCTCAGCGACGTTCCATTGCTGTTTTATATTTATGCTGTCCTTCTGTCATGTTTTGAATTTTTCGAATGCTTCTGTGCTGATTATACTGTACTACTGTACTTTCAGGTCTATCCAGCCAATCACGCTTGGTCCCACTCTCCATATTCACGCTGCCATGCCAAACAAAGTAACTTGGATGCAAATATCAGCAAGATCTCAGTGGTGCGCTCCTTGGGGCAACTCCTGATGTAGCTCCACAAAGTCTCCTATCCCCATTCATCTCCTTAGCATCTCTGTGGTCATATCAACTAAACCGGTTGCTGTTTTACACTGTAAGTCTCTTTTTATTGTAACATTGCTTCTGACCTTCCTGTCTCTGTCTAACAGCTTGGACACTATAGGTCCGATTCTGAAACGCGGGTTATGGGGCTACACACCCCAGCAGGACATGCAGTCTTGCAAGTTGTAGGGGCCTGATTCCCCCTCCAGCTCTCCCTGTATGTCCTGTTCATCAGGATGGGGAGAGCCGGTGGGGGCAGAAGGAAGCTGGATCGGGGTGGAACAAGGGTGGGCCGGGCCAACCCGGCAGCACATATAGAATGTTGTGGGACAGAATGACCCCTATAGTATATAAAAATGACAAGGTACACCTAACAGAACATATATACAGTATCTTTAATGCAAACCTGCAGAGAACCATTGGCTCAGTACTATGAGGAGGGATGTCAGGACTTGCAAAGTGTTAACAGTCCCTTCCTAGTGATGGGGTAAAAAGGGCATAGTATCCCTGATGTTAAAAAGGGCACCTGAATCCATGCAAGAAGGGGTCCAGGTGTTAATATGGGGCATCTGGGCCAGAACTGGGAAACCAGGTTCCAAGGATTGGGGTGACGATGTCTAAATGCATGGGTCCCAGTCTCTCAAAGTAAGAAGCTGGGACAATAGCAAAGTTAAGATCAACCATGTTTGGGCTGAGGGGACTGACCAGAGCAGGATGCCTGCACAGAGTGGCTCCCACCATCAATAAGACAACTGCACAGAATGGCAGCTGAAAAATATGCCTGATGATCACAGAACGATTTCCAGGCAGGAAATGAGGTCATGGCATCTCCCTGGAAGGATATATATGAAGAGAGTATTCCCTCACCAGGTAAGAAAAAAAATGCTAAACAGTCTTTTGGTTAATTGGTTAATTAATTGTTAATTAATCTTTTATGGTCATGGCTCAGTTCACTTAATATAGTTAATGTATCATTTTAATGTATGAATAAAGCTGTGACCTGTTCTTTCCGCAAAAGCTAATGGTACAGCATCATCAGTAGGATAAAGCATGCTGCCTCAAATAGGAGGGGGGGGGGGGCAAAAGGAAGCCGCAGCACCAGAGACGGGGTGCAGTACATCTTATGTTAAATCACACTAAGTAAGAATAGTATGTACAGTGTAGTTGCTCACCTGTAACAGGTGATGTCCGGGAACAGCAGGAACTTAGTCTTCACATATGGATGACGTTGGCACCGACGGAGCCCATGTGGGAATGCTCCCCAGTGTCCAATTGGAAAGCTTTTGGAAGCACTCCACTGCGCTTGTGCAACTGCCTTCCCACCTTCCCAACTTCAGTTGAGTTTGTAGCTGAGAGGAAGAAGAAAATAAAAGAATCCTGCAACTCCTAGGAGAGGAGGGTGGGTTGTGAAGACTAAATCCCTGCTGTTCCCAGAGATCACCTGTTACAGGTGAGTAACTACACTATCTCCAGGAACAAACAGGAATGGCAGTATTCACATATGGGACTCCCTAGCTCCCAGATGTCAGATGAAATGACCTCAGAACCGGTGAAGGTTTGCCTCGGAATAGGATCAAAGAGGTCATGGATTCTACATGGATTTCTGGTATCGCCAAAGTCCAAGATGGAGAGTAGGAGTTGCATCTAAGACTGAAAGAGGTGCTGGAATACAGCTTGACCAAACATTGCATCCCAACGGGAGTCCTTGTCTGAGCAATAATGGGCAGTGAAGGTATGGACGGAAGACCAAGTTGCTGTTTTGCAAATTTCATCAATGGCGACCAAGCGTAGGTTTGCCATCGAGGTTGCCATGGCACGAATGTTGTGAGCAGTGACATGCCCTTTGCCCTTTGCCTGCTTTGTCATAGGCAAATTAAATGCAATCTGCTATCCATCTGGAGAGCGTACACTTAGATACAGATAAACCCAGGTGACTAGGGTCAAATGAAATGAACAACTGTAATGCTTTACAATGACCATGAGTCCTTTGGAGATAAAAAGCCAATGCAAGCTTGCAGTCAAGAGTATGCAGAGTTGCTTCTACTCGAGATGCATGCAGTTTGGGAAAGAAGGCTGGAAGGTTAATCGACTGCTTTAAATAAAAAAGAGACACCACCTTTGGAATAAAGTATGGGTGAGTTTGAAGGATGACTTTGTCATGGTGGAACTGGGTATAAGGGGGGATCTGCCACCAGAGCCTGAAGTTCACTAATGCATCTAGCTGAAATGAGGGCAATTAGGAAGATTACCTTTCAAGACAGGAACTTTAGGGAGGTCATGGCTAATGGTTCAAAGGAAGGCTTCATAAGCTGCACTACAATGATGTTGAGGTCCCCAGCCACTGGAGGTGGCTTGATGGGTGGTTTGGATAGCAGGAGACCTCTGATAAATGTGCTACTAGCGGATGTGAGGAAATGGGCTCTCCATCCAGTAGGTGGTGAGAGGCCGCAATGGCAATGAGGGATTCTCACTGAGTTGGTCTTTAGACCTGCCGAGAACAGGTGGATGAGGTATTGTAGGAGTGACTCCACTGGAGCAGAAAAGAGATTGAAATTTTTCTTGGAACAACAGTTAGAGTATCTATGCCACTTGAAAGTGTATAAACATCAGGTGGAGGGCTTTCTAAAAGCCAATAGAATCTACTTAACCTCTTGTGGAAGTCAATGCCCTGCAATGCTATGCTCTCAGCAGCTAAGCTATAAGGCAGAGAGACGGGATTGGGATAGAGTAGTGACCCATCGTCCTGGGAGAGAAGATCAGGTACTGATCCCAATTGCAGAGGCTGAATCTGAGTCATATGTAGTAGCAGTGGAAACCATGTTTGCTGTGCCCAATGAGAGGCTATGAGAATCATGGAGCCCTTGTCAGACTGAAGCTTGAAAAGCATCTTAGGAATGAGGGGTATAGGAGGGAAAGTATAATGCAGACCCTGCTCCCACTGTAGGTGGAAGGCATCCAATTGTTGGTTGCTGTATGTCAGGGACCTTGTGTAGAAGCGAGGGAGCATGGCTTTCTGTGGAGTAGCAAATAGATCTATGTCTGTGGTTCCCCAGATCTGGAAAATGTGAGACATTGTGTCCGGATGGAGAGACCATTTTTGGGGAAGAAGGATGCGACTCAGCTTTCCTGCCAAGTCATTAAGCTCCCCCACGATGTACACCGCTCACAGGTATATTTGATGAGAAATGGCAAAGGACCACAGGTGAAGAGTCTCCTCGCAGAGGGGCCATGGGCCTGTTCCTCCCTGTTTCTTCACATAGAACATGTGAACTGATTGTCCATCCTGATTAGGACCTATTGTGCCCTGAGGTGGTGTTGAAACACTTGGAGGGCATTTGAGATAGCACAAAGTTCCAGAAGATTGATTTGGAGGTGTGACTTGTGTATTGTCCACAGTCCCTGTGTCAACAGGTTGCCTAGGTGTGCTTCCCAACCTAGTTTGGAGGCATCCATTGTCAGGGTACATTGAAGTGGAGGCACCTGGAAAGGTGACCTGATGAGCAGATTTTCTGGAGAACACCTGTAGATGGGTAAAGCGGGGCTGGGGCAGAAATGCCCTTGACTGTTAGGTGTCCAGTAGGATAAACTCTAACTTTTGAGTTGGAGCGAGCTGGGATTTTAGAATATGATAAATTCCAAATGTAATAGTACAATGATGGTACAATGCATGGAAAGTTGTACCTCCTGGAAGGTGTTTGCTTTTATGAGCCTGTTGTCTAAGTAGGGGCAGACGAATATCCCCAGAGACTGTAGATATGCGGCCATGACTGCCATTCACTTTGTGAAGACTCTTGGAGCAGAGGCAAGTTCAAAGGGAAGTACTCTGTATTGGTAATGTGTTCCCTGAAAGGTGAAGCTTAGATACTTCCTGTGTCCTGGATGGATGAGGATATGTGTGCATGCTTCTTTTAGATCTAGAGAACAGAACCAGTCCTGACTCTGGAGATATGAAAGAAGAGTCTCGAGAGTCATCATCTTGAACTTTTCGCAGACTAGGAACTTGTTGAGGTTTCTGAGGTCCAGAATGGGCCTGTATCCCCCGTTTTCTTTGGAATGAGAAAGTATGGAGAGCAGAAACCCATTCCCTGTTGAGATGTTGGGACATTCTCTATGGCACCCTGAGACAGAAGATAAGACACCTTGTCCTGTAGGAGAGCAGTGAGTGGGGGTTGTGTTTGAAATTCCCCCGTGAAAGTGTTTGCAGATGAAGTCTGTATCCCTTCTGGACTATATTTAGTGTCCATTGCTCTGAGGTGATGAGGTGCCATCTGTGGGCGCAGTAACACAGTCTGCCACCCTGCCTCTGGAGGACCCCCCACCTTCTCCACATAGCAGGCAATGTTCTCTAGAAAAGAGTCAAAAACCAGGCACACACTGTGGCTGCGGAGCAGACAGTGGCTTCGCTGCTGCCTCTTCTGTGGGGCTTGACCTGGTACTGAGAAGCAGGAGGCTAAGAAAAGTAGAATCTCTTCTTATTATTGTAGAAAGACTTCTTTGCAGTTGTTTTTTTTTCTAGCAGGGTCAGCTGTTGTTCTAGAAGTCTCTTTAGAGTAGTGTTATCAGACTCTTAATTGACAGACCTTATATTGCTAGTCTTTGCCAAAAAGGTTTTCACCTTTGCAAGGTATGTTGCCAAGCTTATCTTGAACACGCTGTTCAAGATCTGAAGCTTGAAGTCATGCAGTTCTGTGGGCACCAATGCATATTGCTGAGGATCTGCTAGTGCATTCAAAAGCATCAAAGGTTGCCCTATTGACAAACTTTGATACATTTTGGGTATGTTTGACTAGGGTGAGATAGTCTGCCCTCTTGTCATCTGGGAGCAGAGGAGCAAAGGCCTCAAGAACCCTGGACACCTCTTTGGATATAGGACATAGGATATAGAAGTTGATTCTAGTGGAGAGTATGGATGCTTGGAAGCATTGGCATCCAAAGGCACCGAGGGTTCTCGATTTCCTACCTGGAGGGTTCAAATAGTGGGTCTTCCAGCTTTTGATTTGACGTATTGCTAATTCAATAATGGAATGGTGGGAAACTGTGTTTTTTTGGAAGATGGGACACTCCAGTACCTGATACATGGTACTGAGGCATTGACTGTGAGGGGAGACCATGAGAGGAGTCTCTCTCATTCGGAGCATAAGATCATGAAGGATACATTGCCTCTTTGGATGCTGTTGGGTATCGGCCTCAGTGAGCTGTTTGGGTTGGGTACTGATATCAGTGATAGTTTCAAGGGAGGGCATAGGTGGCAGTGATGTCAATGTCATCTGCAATAACCTTGATGTCATGCCAGCAACTGGTGTGGATGTTGATACCGGTACTGGTACCGGTATCATCAGGGTGGTGCCTGGAGCCAAGGGCTTTATAGGTGCCAAGGCTGCCAGGAGAGCTGCTAAGCTCCGGTCGATGGCCAGTATGTGCTGGTCTATCGAGGTTGCTGGTGCTTGGGTATCAGTCGCGGGTACTTGCGCTACTATCCCAGAGCATGGCATCAGTAGCTCTCCAGAGGGTAAGGCATCGGGATCATCCTGGAGCCCCTATATGGCTTTGAATTTCAGAATAAGGGAACCGGCAATGTCTTTGACGATGCCAGTGTCAAAGGGAAGGCAGAGGTGCTATCCACAAAAAGAGAATTTTTTTATGCAATGATAGGATTTGCTTCCTGC
Source organism: Ichthyophis bannanicus (assembly GCA_033557465.1). Lineage (NCBI taxonomy): Eukaryota > Metazoa > Chordata > Amphibia > Gymnophiona > Ichthyophiidae > Ichthyophis > Ichthyophis bannanicus. The sequence continues at coordinate 363,523,817 of CM066032.1, read as the reverse complement.
TGGCTCCACAGAAAATGAAGAACTGAAGCAACGGATTTGGGAAGGCGGGAAGGCAGTCACACAGGCACAGTAGAGTGTTCTGTAAAGCTTTCCAATTGGACACTGGGGAGCATTCCTCCACGGGCTCCATCGGTACCGACATCACCTGTATCTGAAGACTACATTCCTGCTGGTTCCTGAAGATTACTGATGACACAAAAAAAAAAATGAAATTTTGGGTTTTCTTTAACTCCATTTCGAAAACATCATGACACAACATAGGAAATGTCCCTGACATTTTCTATGTTTCAAATGACTGCACATCTTTATCAACCACTCCACCCAAAATCTATTTGAAATTTTATGGTTTATGGTTTATTATCACTTGCTATACCACCTCTCAAAACAGAAAGCAGTTTGCAATTATCTAATGGAAAAACAAAGCAGAACAAAGGCAGTTACATGGTTTACAGACCTGTAAACTGTGTAATTGTCTCTAAGCGAGATATTCAGTGGCACTAATATGGTTAGTGCCGCAGAATATCCCTGGATACTGCCGCTATATACTCCGATGCTATAGGGCTAGCATCAGAGCATTCTAGGGGTGGTGCCCATCGCTAACCGGTCAGCGACCCATGAGTAAAGGTAGGCGTGGTAAAAGCTAGACTATCTTTATCCACAGGAGCTAATCGGGCAGTAGCTCAATGTCGCCGCTGACCAGCTAGCTTCCAGGTTGTACAGCAAACCCAGGTATGCAATGCCAGGGGCTGGATATGGCCTTGGCATTGAATATCCGGGTTTAGCATTCAGCAGCGACAATGTTCCCTCTAATTTTCTGTAGGCTGTGTGCGCATAAAATATCAGCTGTGTGCAGCTTTTGAAGGAAGGTTAAATTTTTGTGCGCCACATAATGACACTCGGAGTTATATACTTTAAAATTTGATTACACGTCAGAATACAGTATGTACACCACATTGATTTTAATCAAATTAAATGAAAATAGACGATTACTACATGAAGCAGGAAATTTCTAGTAATTACAATCATAACTTTTAAATTTTAAGATGTCTGTGTTGTTTTCTATCAGAATCAGAGCCGTAATTTTTGTGCGCTCTGTTGTAAAGTATGTGCGCTCGCTCGGCAAGGTGTGTGCGCGCGCACACGCACACAGCTTAGAGGGAACAGTGAGCAGCGACAGCTAGGCACTGTCAGTAAGCATTCTAGCCACTGCTGCTGAATATCGGGCCCAGGACATCTAGATCAGAAAAGGCAGGTTCATGTTTAGATATTCAAAATTTCCCAGGCATTTTACAAAAGGCTGACTGAATGCAGAGCCTTTTGTACAATACCTATGAGGAAGTGCAAGAGTACACATGTACTGTATTTACTGACCTGTACAGTAAGAAAAAGCATTTAAGAAAAACAGATGCAAAAAATAGAACAGCGCCGCTTGGGGTGTTGCACATATAAGCATCGGCAAATGTATCTGTAAGTGCTGGATTTTGTAAAACTACATGTATAAGATGAGCCAATTAAGAAGCCAAGATTAACCTTCATCACACACGTTAAATTACCGACGACTTTACACACCTGGGGTCAAATTGACACCATCATTAAATGACCAGAAACCGTGAACAATTTTATCCACATAGGATTGGTATTTGAATGCATTTATTAAAAACAGTTCTCAGTTTTTGCTGTTTATAAATGTTCAGTGTTTATGATATAAAAGTAGTTTAACTATTAACTTCAGTTTAGCACTTAATTATAATTAAGTCTTGACACCCCTAGTATAATCATCTATCTAGGCGTCTTTTAGTCAGCACATTCATTGCATAACAGCTGGCAATGTTCTGGGCATATGGCTGTACCATATCGCTTGCAGTATTTTGATGTTTTCTTATCTGATGATCTGGTGCAAAGCTGGCAGCGTGATCGTGCCCCTCTGGATTCACAGCCTGTAGGACCAGGTAAGCTGAATCCAAGTAGTTGCATGCAGATCCGCCCCCTTTCTGAAGTGTTCTTGGGTTCTGCAATCACAATGTCTGCTGTGGCAGAACTAACTCCTTTACCAGTTCTGTTAGGAACAGTCACCGTTTGTGGGACACCTCTGTTTGCCATTCGGGTTTTTGCTGCACCCAAATTATGTAAGCTGCCACAGCAGCGACATCGAACATGTTCATTAGTAGGCATAATGACCATCTTCTAGTGCCACATTTGCATGTATATGTATGCACAAGCTTGACCTGGTTGTCTACTCCAGACTTAGTAGCATTATAGTGCAGAATCATTGCAGGCTTCTTTTCATCCTTTTCGTCTATCGTTTTGTCATGATGCATGCTGCTCAAAACAATGACCGTTTTGTTTTTCTTTGGAACATAACTCACTAGTGTGATCTCTTTGCAAAAAACAAACTGTGGTGAAAACAGTTCCTTGTTCTGCGAAATCAGCAGTTCACCTGGTATGTCCCTTTTGTTTTTTCTCACGGTGCCAACAACTGTAGTGTGTTGAATCAGAAGATCTTCAGCCAGTCCTACATCAGTAAAGAAATTATCACATGTAACATTGCGGCCAGTTTTCCACCAATGTCTAGTCATTCTTTTCACTACTTCAACACCTTTCTTCAGTTCGACCGCTGCTCCTGGTTGCTTCCCCAGATAAACTTCTCCTTTCAGTGGATAGCTGGTCTTTGCATCGCAGTTCCAGAATATCTTTATTCCATACTTTCCTGGCTTTATGGAAATATATTTTCGAAAGCTGCACTTGCCTCTGAAGCTGATCAGTTGCTCATCAACTGTCATATCCATTCCAGGTAAGTACATCATTGATAAGCATGCATTTAGCATGTCCCATATATCACGGATGGGTGCCAACCTACGCGTTCTGGACGAGTGCACGTTATCCATTCTCACAAACCGTAAAATATCCTGGAAATGATTTATGTTCATTACGGAGCGATAAAAAGGTTTTGAGTCGGGTGCAAACAATGATGTAATTGCTTCTTTTGATGATCTGTCTTTACCGGCATGCAGCAATATTCCAGTGGTTGCCTTTAGTTCAAGAATGCCAATATCTGTCCACTCTTTTATGTTGCCATCAATTTGTTCGGCTTGTGTGTGGTAGTAGTTCTTGGCATAACGATTAGTCTCTCTAAGAATGATGTCCAACATTGCATCGGTAACGAACAAAGAGAATGCCTCGCCTATCGACTGAACTTTGCCTGCCCTTGTAACGCCAGGCATCTGACGAAGCAGATTAGCTGCCATTGTACCCAATGCAGCATTAGGCTCGTCTTCTGACCATATGCGTCCACTCTTTGCCTCATAGATTTTACATGATTTCTTCTGTTTATAAAATCCTGAGTTTAATTTTTCTTTTCTTGCTTGGTTGTGGATCATCATCATCAGATGATGATGCACTGTCTTCATTCTCCGCAGTATAACTTGCCAGGTACTGTGCTTCCTGTCCCTCAATTTGATCGTCATAGTCACTAGTTTGTTCAACATTGTCTGGCTCACCATCAGAGTCTTCACCTTCTATTCCTGTTTCATCTTCTGATGATTTATTTTCAAGTTCAGCTAATACTGCCTGAAGTACAGCCTGGCTTGTTAGATGACGAGGACGACTACTGCTCATTTCACTCAGAATTCTTGGAACAATAAAATGACTGAAATCATAATAAATAACTGTTATTACCAATCAAATATATCTCAGAAAAAAGAAACAATGTTGGAGGCAAAGCACCATTACTTCTATATCAGCAATGAATAGGTCTATATGAACACATGCCTGGTATGAACGCAAATGCTAAAAAATGTCGCCTTAATTGCACATGAAGATCACAGTAGCCTACAGATGAAATAGCCTAGCAATGCCAAATTAACAATAATAACTACAACATGAACCTGAAACAGGAATTCTGACAACACTGATTTCGCTAAGCTGGGGTCAATTTGACCCCAGTTGTGTATAATAGGTATATACACCATAAAAATGTTAACAAAAAATTACTGTTCCGATTAAATGATAACACTCTACGGGAAATTCAATGGCTGTCAATATTGAGAAGCTACCAGAAGTTTTAAGTCATGGCTGAAATAAATAAGTAAGTAATTTGACATAACAAATGGCTTGGGGTCAAAATGACCCCACGTGTGTGGTGAAGGGTTAAACCTCCATTTTGTTTTGAGGTGGGCCAGAGAAATAAGCACAATTGCCCTCTCACTCATTCCTCAAGCTGCAGGTCCGAATGAGCAGTTAGCTTACACCTTTGCATGGTTCAGTGGGGTAAATGCCAATAGAGACATTTTTTGAAATATATATGTGTACTCCTCCTGTAAAATGGAAAGTACACATATATTTTAAGAAGGACATTTTCTAAAGGATTTTTTGAGCATTAAAGGCCTCTTATATAATTTCCGCAGGGGTTATACACATAAAACTGCGGGACGTTTACTAAGATTTGTGCTGGTAGCATATGTTCAGCCTTAAAAATGAACGCAGGGGGTAGGTCTCGACCCATGCTATAAAATGGAAGCATACCCAGCATGTCCCCATGTAGCTAGCATGCGTTTCACATCACTGCAATGCTCATTCAGTTTGGCGTTATCAGTGCAGAGCTTTTAATGCCACCCATTGAGCTGGTGGTAAATGCGTCCATGCTAAAATGTAACATTGCTGGTCAGTGTGCACCAAAAACATCCACTCTACCCGTGATGTGCACGCTCTGTTCCTGAACATCTTCATCTCTGTCCCAACAAGCCCCAACTATTCAGGTAGCATGGGATTTTTTGCATGGCCGCATTTTTAGCACACAATAAATTTTACTGTGATGCACTGGGTGTGCGCTGGACACCGAGCTACTTGGTAGCACAGTTTAGCAAACATGCCCCCTATGTGCAGTGCCAAAAAAATGCATACTTTAACATGACTTGCATTTAGGCATGTTCTGGGGTGGAATTTGGACAAAACATGAGCAAAGTCATGATTTACATGCATTTACAAATTATATGTGCAGGTAATTACTTTTACAACCCATCCTGGGCAGGCGTAAAATGGCTGTGGCTTCAATCTAGGTGCACTCTCAGCCACTTTTGCTCTTGTATTTTATAAAGACACATAGAAACCTATGAGACATCTTGACTAAAATGTGCTAAGGTTGTGTGCATTAAGCCCTTTATCACAGGAGACAGCATAGACCCACGTTAATTCTTAATAGCATGTTAAGCTTGTCCCCCTGCTGTTACCGTGTGGAGATGCACCTCCTTGTGCTAAATGGTCTGCACATCTAACATGGGGGCCTTTCAAGCTCATTCAGACCTGGAACTTGAGGAATGAGTGCCAATAAGGAGGTGGTAAGTGCACCTCTGCTAATGGCAGCAGTCACGGCACATGCCAGTAACAGCCACGCTAACTATAATATGCTGTCCAGGCCCACACTCTGCTTCACTCTCACTCAGCCACCACCCTTTCCCACGCTAATATCTCGCATGGGACTTTGACCATTCTGCCCCGAGCTGTCATCGCACAGTGAACCTCACACTAATCCTTGGCACACTTCAGCAAATATGCCTGTGTCTTTATTAAAATAATTTTAAAGTAGGTGGCTACTTAGCCTTCATTCATAAGCTGCCTGTTATAAAATTACCCCACCAGTCTACCTATTCCACGGCCAGAGCTTGCCCCCTTGAAATCAATGAATGTTGGGTATACACTGTATACATGTAAGCAGGAGCTTTTCTGAAATCACTGCTTTCAAGTGTATGCCATTTGCACTTGTAAACTAACTTTTTACACATGCAAATGCCACTTAAATATTCTAAAATGACCTCTTTAGACAGTTAAGACTTACCCTGAGCATACTGTGGAGACAAAAGTACGCTCAATAAATAATTGAGCAGAAGAGTGCAAAGAGGAGAGCCTGACCTGATTAATGAACTTATTATGCAAAAGCTTCCTAAGTGAAAGCAGAATTCTGGAAATTTTGTTTCCTGATTACCGCAGTGTAGTGTCAGAATTCTCTTCTACAGAATCACTAATAAGCCCTTTCCATTTCTAGTCTATGCATGTATTATTAATCTTAATATCACATCCATAATATTTTCATTTTAAAATTAAAAAAGAAGCGATTCTGGATATTTCTTTTTTCATGGGAAAAAACGAATATACACCGTTTATAAAAACTCATTAAATTGCCAGAAAATGTAAAACAAGATAACAGACATGTGAAGAGTATTTAAAAAGTTCTTTACTCACTGATTCCATAGAAATGTTAATGGTGAAATACAGTATTTTTATTTATTTATTTATTTACAGTCTCTTATATACCGCACTATTCATCATCAGCGCGGTTCACATGGAACAAAATGCTCAGTACATTTAACACGTATGAGTTTACAGGTAACAGGGCATAAATAACTTGGATAACCGGGGTAACTATTTACAAAACTTACTACATGGAATCATATGCACAGAGGTAGCCAAATACAGCCTACATACAGGTAGCCTACATACAGGTAGTATGTAGCCAAAGCATTAGCATTGTAGATGACTTGAAAGTTTAACTACCAGTTGCTTGGCAGTGAGCAGTACAATAGTAGATATTTATATAGAGTACCAATAGAAAAGATTATAAAAGTATGATTATGAGCAAACTTGGAGGAGTAGCCCAGCGGTCCAAGCAATCAACAGGATTCTAATCCAACTTTCTCCACTGAGAGATGCTGACATTGGCAAGTCATTTCACCCTTGATTTATTTATTTTGTTCAATTTATATATGGCAACTATTGCCAAGACTCAAGATGATTTACAAAATCATTAAAAATAAGACATATACATTACAATAAATTCAAAGCAGCCCAAATCCTACATACAATGAATAAAAATTAGGCCATACCAAGAACTATACCACATAACCACTCTTTAACTAATTTCTGAAAATGCAAATAGTCTCTCTCCGTACAAATGGATACCAGCAAATTATTTCAAATAATTGGCCCATTCACAGATAAAGACCTAATCAGCATCCACTGGTGCTGAATGTCACACACCTTAGACACCTCCAGCAACTCCTGTGACCAGAGTCATGGAAAGACAAATTGCCCACCAAATGAGGCAGGCTGAAATCATATACAGCCTTAGAAGACAGCATCAACAACTTAAACCAGCTCTGCTGGAAAACTGAAAACTAGTGAAGTTGTTGCAGCATGGGGGAGATATAATCATAACACCCCAGGCCACCCAACAAAACCAACGCCTGCAGCACACGCAGCTTAAGCTGCTTCACAAGTCGCAACTGATAAAAGGAAACTTGAACCATCTTCAAAATATGGTAATCAAAAGTTAAATCTGAATCCATCTAAAGGCCCAAGTTCCTCACCACAGAAGACAACTCAATTGGATGCCTGGCTATTGAAACAAGCACATCAGCATGGCCCTCATCTAACCACATAGCCATGAGTTCTTCACATTAATTTTCATCTTATTCTTCTCCTGCCACTAAACGACTTTAGACAGTTGGATATTAAAATTAGCCACCTCCGCCTGCCAATTTAAGCCAATAGCTGCATAAATTTGAAGAACATTAACAAAGAAAAAAAACACACAAACCCCAAGACTCCAATAAATCTCCTAAGGTCTGCAAATACAAGTTAAAGAGCACAGGAGAAAAATAGGTAGAAACTTATGACTAGATTTAGTAACCTACATTAAGTGACCTTTTTTACTAAAGTGTGCTGGGGTTTTGCAACTAATGCATAAGTAGTGCAAAAACTAATGTGCAGTATTTCCAATTGCAGTGCACTAACTACCAGGGATGTGTCCAGTATGTTCCCGGCAATTATCACACTGAATGATACCCTAAAGCAAGGCAGTAGCATGCACAAATTACCCTGGGTGCACATAACTCCACTTATTGAGGTGGCATTAGGTGAACCTACACTAATTGCATGGGTCGCAATTACTGCGTGGTGTTCACACCCATGCTAGAACTGTGCAGTGCTCATCATGTTCACTCTCCACCCCTAAGCTGCTCCTTACCACCCCAACATGTGGTTCACTGTTAGCATGGAAATGAGTCCGCGCTGTGTTGGCCCCATGCTACAGGTAGAGCCTCAGTGCCTACTTAATATGCACCAAAACCCTTGCTACCTTCATACCATACTTTAGTAAAAGGGCAACTAAGATGTTAGTTCATGCTACAGTGCATTAACATGCTCTCTAAATATATACGTACTTTAATAGTAAAAAGATTCTATTGCATATAATAGGGCCTACAGTAAATAATGTGTGGTAATGCAAATTAGCACAGATTAGTCAATCTAGCCCTTAGATTGTAAACCTTTGGGCCAGTGTACATGGCATTTTATCCATCTGCTAATACATCCAGCAGGAGCAGTGATCTCAGAAAAAAATGGATGCTGTAGAAAAGCATGCTCCATTTTGTATTGCTGCAGACAGGAATATTATGAGTTCCCGGTTGGCTCCAAGGTGAATCCTCTATTTCTAAAGTGGGCCAGTGGTGGGATAACTAATCCAACCTCTATCCTCTGACCCTCACTGAAACAAGTCATACCTAATCCCCACCCAGGGCCACCCAACACAAGCTATGCCCCCACGACATCCTTACCTCACGACATAAACCATACCCCAATGACATCCTGATCCTAGCCATATGTCCTGACATCCCAAGAACCACCTCACACACCTCTAAACCCACTGGCTCTTACCAGGGGTTTTCTTGAGATCTAGGGTCAGGCAGGAGCAATCCCTAGTTGCTCCTTTCCACTTGAGCTTCTAAATTCTAACCCATAGCGGTAGTCTCACAGTATTACTGCAAGGAGTGAAGCTGCTAAATAAGAAGTGCGAACCTTTATTTTTCAGCTTAACATCTAGCAGTAGTTACATAAGGACATAAAATTTATTTATTTATTTTATTTATTTAGCAAACACTTTTATACGGCATCCTCCCAAGGATCGGATGCGGTTTACAAAGAACAAGTGATGCAAGGCATGACAGATGTGCATGTCTAGTCTTAATACATGGAACATTTGGAAAGTAACTTTTTACATGTAACATAATAACTATATACAGACAGTACAAATTACATTCCATGTTACTTGCGTGGAAACTAATCTGAATTGGTTAATTTACAAGGGAGTGGAGTCACATCTATATACAGAGTGGGGTGTTTGTTAGTTACCGTGTTAGCTTGGACTCGCTTTTAGTTTCTTGTCCGTTATCTCTTGTCTATTTGTGTGTCAGTGTTAGTGTTATTCTGTGTGCCATAGTGTAACTTGTATAGATGTGTTTTACATTTTTTACGGAAGTCCCCAATATCTGTAAGTTGTCTGATGTCCTCTGGAAAATCATTCCAGAGAGTGGGGCTGAGTGTGAGAAAGCCCTATCATTGGTGAGTTTCTTAGCTTTTGTAAATCCTTTTGGTGTCTCTATTTTATTTGTGTTTTTACTCCTTTGGCTGCGTGTAGGTATTTCCTTGGAGACTAAAGTGTTTAGTATTGATGGTGCAAGGTTGTTTATTAGTTTGGATGTAGTTACTAGAATTTTATATTTTATCCTGCAGTAAATTGGGAGCCAGTGGAGCTTAGCTAGTATGGGCGTAATGTGTTCCATTGTTCGTGTCTTCATTATGGTTCTGGCTGCTACATTTTATTCCAGCTGGAGTCTTTTAAGAGTTTGTTTTGAGAAGCCTTGAAGGATTGTGTTGGCAAAGTCAAAGTGGTGCAATAATTGCATGGATTATTGTCATGAAATCATGTAGGTGAACCAGTGGGCGTAGTTGTTTCAGAGTCTTTAGTTTATAGTGTATTTTTTTTTTGTTGTGTTTCTGATGTGTGATTCCATACTGAGGTTCTTGTCGAGTATCACTCCTAGATACTTAATTTCTGTTTTTGTTTTGATCTCATGGTTCTGCAGGATGATTGAAGCTGGGGGGTTGTACGTTTTGTTCCTTGTGACGTATAGGACATCTGTTTTTGCATAGTTAATGTGTAGATTATGATTATTTAGCCATGTTGTGAGTTCGTTGAAGCACTCTGTTATTAATTGCATTGGTGGATTTGGGATCTTGAATATGCCATACTAGGTCAGACCAAGGTCCATCAAGCCCAGTATCCTGTTTCCAACAGTGGCCAATCTAGGTCATAAGTACCTAGCAGTTTTCCCAAAAGACACAGGTTCCTCAATGCTTGTATTGGGTCAAGCAGTGATATCCTGGGTCCCTTTTAACAATGGTTTATGGACCTTTCCTCAAGGAACTTGTCCAACCTTTTTTAAACCCAGATACACTAACAGCTTTTAGTACATCCTCCGGCAACAAATTCCAGAGTTTGATTACACGTTGAGTGAAAAAATATTCTCTCTTATTCCACAAGACCATCACAAGGAATCAGAAGCACTATTTTCAACCAAGGCACCCAAAAGGGCAAGAACAACTGAGGATAATATTGGTCCTGCTACTAGACCCAAGGGGAGCCCCCAGTAAGTGTGCGGGAGGGTACTGGGTGGGAGGTAGTTGTTGGGATGTCAAGGAGAATGGTTTTTGTCAGGAGATCAGGATGACAGTGTTGTATGGTTTGTGTCAGGGTGTTGGATGTTGAGTGGGGTATGGCTTGTGGGGGTCCAGATGTCAGAAAGGTTTTCTGGCCTTGGCACCTACCCTTTGTCTGAAACCTCAGATGTCACTTTGGAAATAGCACTTGTGCATCCCATGAGACAGGTGCAAACCTGATGTGCAAATATTTTTTATAGATATGACTTCCCCCTGTAAAATGGGAGTACATGAATATAACTTGCCTTAAGTGGCTGCTGAAGAAGGTCTGAGCTAAATCCACAAGTACATATCTGGTTTGAAGGCATACTCAAGTCCATAGAAGTGTGCACAGAAAAAAAACATTTCTGTTCATTTTTGAGTCATTTTCAGAGTTCTTTCCTGATTTTCAGACTTTCTCAATTTGCTTCAGATATTTGTTTTATTAAAAATTTCTTGCCACATTTTAGAACATTTTAACACGTTAATCAACTTAATAAATATTAATTAATAGGTTAGTATTCTCTAAAACTGATTTAGCGCACACTAATTTTTTTCAGGCTCACTATGTAAACTGAATGCATGCTATCAAATGCACATCCACAGGACTCAAAGGACACATGTAAGAGACATCGAAGAGCTTACTAGTAATTTGTTATGAAGAAAAAGCCTTATGAGATTGTGGTCCATAAAAATAAATAAGCCAATGCTGGCAGTTATAACAAATCAGAATATTCGACACCACTATCCACTTAGTGACTGACCGGATAATGCAATTATTTGTGCCATTATTCAGATAACAGCTACAGTGCCTTGTGAAAGTTTTCATTCCCTTGTTTTTTCTCCTGTTATGTCGCATTACAATCTGGAATGAAAATGGAGGTTGTAGTAAAAACTGTTTGTGTAGCTGGGTTTAAAGAAGATTTGGACAGGTTCCTGGAGGAATGGTCCATAAACCATTATTCAAGGGGACCTGGAAAATGCACTTCATGCCCCACTACAGGCATTGTGGAACCTGTGCATCTTTTAGTGAAACTGCTAGGTAATTGTGACCCAGAATGACCAATGTTGGGCACATAATATTGGCCTTGATGTACCTTGGTCAGACCCAGTATGGCATATCTTATAATCTTATGTTTTTATGTTCCTATGTGCCATCTGGGCAGCTGCCTGATCTGCCCTGTGCACCAGCAACCCCCACTGCATGACCCACCCAGTGGCCCATTTGCACCATCAGCATAGTGCCCTATCATATGTGGGAACATGCTGTTGCTGCTAATGGAGCATTACTAGCACTGTCTAGGGCTCCCCTGTCAGTGCATCACATTGCAAATGTTTAAATAGGCTCTCTCTGCTCATCAGAAACCCTTTCCATGATGTTTCACATGGCGGTAAGGTTACAGGCGTTAAGGGGCTCTAGGGGCTGTTTGAAAAACAGGCGTTAAAGGTACACACATTGTTACTACCCACTCTCCGCCCCATAGATGCCCACTATTTATTTATTTATTTAGCTGTATTTATATCCCGCTTTTCACTGGGTCAAAGCGGTCAATTGGGGGATACATTTAACACGAGGGGATATGAGACACATACGCTAATACTTACAGGGAACATGGGCAGTGGAGGGTTAAGTGGCTTGCCCAAGACCACAAGGAGTGCCTATAGGTCTAGAAATCCCAGTCCCTCCGGCCTGAGATTGCTGTCCCCAGGTGGGACTTGAACCCCTGGCCCTCTGGCCTGAAGTACCTTGTCCTAACCGCTATCCACCTTTTGTTCCCTTTACACTGCAGGAACCTTTTATGCTTGGAAACGCAACACTTTTGTGGCGTTAAGAGACCACGTGTGCCATAATCACGCATTGATGGCGCACTTGCTCCCTTACCGTTGTTTAGTAAACATACCCCTTAGTTGTGATTTGGATGGCCATATCACGAAGACATCCCTGGAACCATTTTAAAACTGGCTTTTAAAGATGTCTTCAGTATTGGGACATCCAAGTAGTCAGGGGGGTGGCAGAAGCATGTCTGGGGAGGTGCCATGGACTTAGATGTCCTTTCTCCATGTTTAGAAACCAGGCATAAATAGGCATCAGGGCTGTAAAACATCCAGAGGGTGTAGAGAAAATGGATAGCTAAGTGACTAGCCTAAGATCACAAAGAGAAGCACTGGGATTTGAACCCTAGCCACTCTGGTTCTAACCTGCTACTCTAACCATTAGACATCCCTGTAGATATCCCTATTGAGTATGTCCATATTTGTTAAGTCATGCCTGAACTTGGACACGCCTGCTATTTTTTCAGACGTTCTGGCTTGGATGTCCCAGATTTTTTTTTTAAATTGTTTATTTAAGCATTTTCTAAATACATAACCATACAAGAAAATGATAACAATACAAACATATTTGAAATCAAAATGAGTAGAAATTCAACAATACCACATTAAGGAAGAGAAAAACTATACAATGCATAGAAATGAGAAAGTAATTAAAGAGTATCAAAACCCCATAATAGGGAGCCAAAAATTTACGTCAATTCCCCCTCAAGATCTTCACCAACCTCCCTCTCACCAAGAAAAAGTTGTAAAGCTTTCACATCAGTATATACATATGTATGTCCCCCTAGAGTAACAATACAGCTGCAAGGGAACTTAAAAAAAAAAAAAAAAAGTAGCTCCCAATGCCACAACACGAGATTTCAAGGACAAAAACTGCTTGCGCCGTGACTGAGTACTTTGGCAGACATCAGGTAAAACCTGGAGTTTGGATCCGCAAAAGGCAACATCTTTTTACTTAAAGAAAGCTCTTTGTTATCTCCTGAAATATTACTGGGGAAATATGCTTCTGAAGTATTGCATTTAACAGGGGATTTGCAAGCTGTTCATATGTACTATCTTTTGGTGGTTTCTGCTCCTGCTAAACAAACTGAGGGAGCTTCGGCCCCCTCTGTTTGTTCTGTGGATCAGAATTTAACTGCCTTTCTGGAGGATACTTTGGATGTTATTTCTAAGCATAATACCTTGGTGGTAAGGTTTGGGTCTGAATTGGATGTCCCAGATTGTACTAGGGTGTCCTTTGTAAAATGTGCCTTCACATGACTAATTTAAGACATATTTTCTTCTGCACTAAGTTATCCAGATTACGGTACTGAATGTCACTGCTGTCTGGATAATTAACCACTCCTACCACGACCCATCCAGATAGTGCATCTGAATATCTTGCAGACTGCCTTGGCATTATCTGGATGGTGCCACTGAATATCACCAGATGGCCCAAGTCAACAGCACTTACTTGGATAACATGGAAGGCATTCAGGGATGTTGAAAATTTTCTTGGTAATTACAGGGCACCAAACTAGGTCCAGCTGGTTGATAACATGCTTGAAACATTCAAAACCATGAAGTACAACATGTCGCTGAAGATTCTTTTTCTGCAATCACACTTGAGCTTCTTTCCTGCTAATCTTGGTGCAGTCAACGACGGCATGGTGAAAGGTTCACCAGGACATTGTGATGACAGAAAAGCAATATCAGGGCAACTGGAACCCATCAATGCTGGCCATTGCTGTTGGACACTGAGACGAGAAACATCAAATGCTGAGTGCAAATGAAAATCAGGAGCAAAACATTTTATGCTCAGGTAAACTAATGCAAGGTGTCAGCATCATTGTGCGATTAAACATGCTAAATTCAATCAAAATTTAATTTTACATTTCGCCAAATTCCTACATAATACAGTCAATCTGAAATTGAAGTCGTCTGTTATAATTACCAAAGATTTTTCAGGAAGCAAAACTTTTGAACAAATTTGGTGTCCAGTGTATTCTGCAGTCAAGCTAGACTGTTTTAATGACTCTGAATAGCAAGGGGACAATCTAGTCCAGGGGTCACCAACCTGCGGCCCGCGAGGTCCCTTCGTGCGGCCCGCGAGGCTCTACTCCGGTGCGGCCCGCCAAGGATTTATTTACACGATGGGGAGCGAGGAGGAGCTTACCTTCCTGTTCCCTGCAGGTCTCGTCATCAGTCCAGTGGACCTTACCTTCCCCCTCCCTGCAGGTCTTGTGGATCAGTTCACCTAAACTGAAGTTGGGAGGCACCTGAGAGCAGGGAGCTGCAATATTTATTACAAAGGAGTAAATCAAGATTTGAGGACCTGGTTGCAGCAGTTTTGCCTTCATCACTTTTAAAATACAGGTTAGAGCTGATTTGATAATCATTATAATTCATGGTGTAATTATTCCCGTGAGCATTGGTTTTTTTTGCGGGGGCGGGGAGAAGGGGGTGCGGCCCGCGAGGCTCCCGGTAGTCGGCTGTGCGGCCCGCGGCCCTCTGGAGGTTGGTGACCCCTGATCTAGTCCATGAGAAGGTCTTATGGCATAATGGGTCTATCTTGTCCAAAGTTCACTGGAATGTTCCCTGCCACTAGTTGACCATGTCCTCCAAGATCTTGGCCTCTAAATATAAAGGGTCAAGAGTGAAAGAAGAGAAAGGTTGTTGCGGGTTAATTTTCCCCTTAGCTGTTTCAAGTTTATTGAACTCCAAATGCAACTAAATGGTGAATGGACCAGGGAACAGGGATGCAGGACTTGACATTCAGAAGAGCTTCACTATTCATATGAATTGTACACAAAAAAAAGTCAAATTTATGACCAGCAGAGTGCATGGGGCCATCTAAGATTTTCTTTAATCCAGATTCTAAAGAGTAAATCAGTTTAATACATTTCCAACAACTCTGAAATTGAAAAGGAAATAAGAAAACAGAAGTACCTTAGAAATATTAGTCCAGTTTCATATTTTACTGGAATGGTGATGTTTTTGTGTTGTCTGACAGGGTTTCATATGGTTCCTCACTGTCACTAGAAAAATGACAGCACACGACTTAGTTAATTTCATAGATCCTGCAGTCTTACAGTGTTTAATAGCAGAACTGCACTAAAAGTATTTTCCAATTGCAGAAGAACAAAAAAACGATCTGTAAAAACTGCTCAGTTTCCAATCCTGTTCAACTTGCATTAGAAATTATTTGATTATAAAACTTAATATGCCACAATGAAGAAAATCCTGTTTCACAGCACCAAAGGGAAGAATGGAGAAAGTCTTAAAATCCAAATGGTGCAAGTCAGTTTTTCATTTGCTTATGGACATTGTGTAATTCCTTATACAACTTTTCAGTTGTAAAATGTTCTCTCTCCGAACATCCATGTAACCTTCACAAGTAACAAAGAAAGTTAAGCAGGTAAAATAAGAATAACCTGGAGGAGCAGAATGACTTTTACATACGACACACATAGAATGGTCAATTTAACAGTTTGCAAGACATTTGAAAACATTGTTTGAAGAACATGTATTGAAGGAATAAATGCATGCCTTCTATGGTTTCAAAAATAGAAGCTCCCATATCCTAATTCACAACAACAATAACAAAAAAACGCCACATTTATAAAGTCAGCAGCTAAGAAGCACTTATTTAATTACATTGTTTCTTTCTCTGCTAGGGAAAGTGAACAGCTACAGCAGGATGAACGTTTTAATGTAAGCATTGGTACCAATGCGTAAAATACTCATATCATTAGAGATAACAAAGAATCAGTAGCAAAGCTTATTTTATTTATTTATTTATTTATTTCAACTTCTTATATACCGCACTCTTTGACATCAGCGCGGTTTACAAATAACAGAAAGGAACCAGAACAACAGGCTGTTTGGTATTACATATAACAGGAGTATCAACTTGGATAACATGGGAGAACTATTTACATGGAGTATATAATCTATTAGCTAGATAGCATGCTCAAACTATTTACATAAAATTAGCAGTGATGCTTGGAACAAGAGGGATATTGTGGATTATACTAGGGTGAGGCTGTTATGTTACGGTTCATGTAGGGTAGTATTTGATGAAAAGGTGCAGTTTAAGGGCCTTTCTGAACTGGGTTAGGTTGGTTATGGCGCGGAGATCAGGTGGGAGAGCATTCCAGTATTTTGGTGCGCTAAACATGAAGGCTCTGTTTGATGTTGATAGGCTGCACGTTGTTATAGCCTTTGGGGTTGTTAGTGAGTTTAATGCTGCATGTCTCCTATTTCTATTTGATGGGACGGATTGGATGAGTTTGGTAAGTGATGTGGACGATAAACCATTTAAGGCCTTAAATGTGAGAGTGAGGGTTTTGAATGTAAGTCTTCCGTGTATAGGGAGCCAATGGAGCTCTTTGAGGATAGGTGTGATGTGTTCACTTCTGGCCGCTCCTAGAAGAACCCTGGCAGCGGTGTTCATTGCGAGTTGCAAGGAGCTTATGGTGGATTGTGGGAGTCCTTGTAGAATGGAATTGGCGAAATCGAAGTGCGGCAGTATCAGTGCTTGGTAGATGGTTCTGAAGTCTTCGTGGTCTAGTAGGGGACGCAGGTGTCTAAGAGTGCGTATTTTGAAGTATACAGATTTTACGATATTGTTTATGTGTGATTTCATGTCAAGCCTATGGTCTAGTGTGACTCCGAGGTATTTTATTGTATCCTTGGTGCCTAGGTCAGCTCCCTTGACACTTATATGTGGTGGTGGGGTGAAGTTGGGGTCTCTTGTGATAAAGAGAACCTCAGTTTTCTTATGCTGAATGCGGAGGTTCTGTGACAGGAGCCATTGTGAGACTGCATCGAAGCAGTTTGTTATAGGCAGTAAATCCATTTGCATTGTGGAAAATGGCATGTAGAGTAGGATATCGTCGGCGTATATCATACATTTCACATTGAAGGACCTGATGATATCGCAGATAGGCTGCATATAGACGTTGAACAAGAGGGATGAGAGTGAGGACCCCTGCGGAACGCCTTGTCTTTGATGGAAGAGTTTTGATTCTCCTGTTGCGGATTTGACGTATTGCATTCTGGTGTCGAGGTATGATTTACACCATTCAAGTGCTGAGTTGCAGATGCCTTTTCCTTCCAGTCGACCGAGGAGAATCTCGTGATTTACCGAGTCAAACGCTGCTGCTATATCCAAGAAGATTAGCACGACGCCTTGTCGGATGTTGTCTATGGTATTGAGAATATCATTGAAGAGGGTGGTAAGCAGTGTCTCGACGCCGTGGAATTCTCTGAAACCGTGTTGAGAATAGTCTAGGGGGGCTGCGGAGTCGATGTGGTCTTGGATTTGGCGCTGTGCCTCTTTCTCAAAGATCTTTGCTAAGAGGGGGATACTGGCTATTGGCCTGTAGGAGTCTGGCCGTTTTGGATCCAGTTTAGCGTTTTTTAGTAGTGGCCTGATGGATGTGAGTTTTAAAGCAGATGGGAAGGCGCCAGTAGTGAAAGAGAGGTTCATGATTCTTGCAATGAAGGTGCTAAAGTCACACCGCAGATCCTTTATCCAAAAGGCTGGGCAGGGATCGGTTTGCGCAGTGGTTGTGTTGAGTGAGGAGATGGTGTCTTCAATGTGTTTAGAAGAAGGCGTGTGAAGTGCGGATAGGGATGTTGGGCAGGTCGTTTCTTGTATATTGTTTTTTGAGAGTTCATCTGTCTGTAGGAGTTTTGATTGCAAGTAATCAGCGAATTCTTGCGGGTGGATATCATTATTTTGTTCAGAAGATGGTTCCTTTGATAGTGACTTAACCAGGTTGAAAAGGTCACGAGGTTTGTTCAATGATCTCTTGAGCATATCTGAGTGGTATTGCTTCTTTCTGGCTGCGATTGCCTCGCGGTGAGTTGAGAGGTGAAGAATGTAGGCTTCGTGGTCATCGGTAGCTAGTGAGCGGCGCCAGCATTTTTCTAGCCTTCGTAGGTGCGTAAGAGAGGCCCGTAGTTCCGGGGAAAACCATGGTGCAGAGGTTCTTTTCCCTGATAAGGTCTTTTTGTTTGGTAGCTGAGCAACAGCGTTGAGGCTGTCGTTCCAGGCAGCGATTGACTCGTCGAGGTTGAGTGATGTGTTGTTGAGGATTGGTTGGGTACTTGACAGAATAAGTTCTCTGTTGAAAGGTCGAAAGCCCCGTGTTACTCTGGATGTATTGGCGAGTTTGCTGGTGTTCAAATTATGACTGTTGTTCAGAGGGATTCGTAGGTTTATGAGTTTATGGTCAGACCATGGGACATCGGTGACCGATGTTACAATGTTGCTGTTTTGCTCGGCGACATGGTGTGGGGCAAATACCATGTCAAGAATGTTTCCTTTGGAATGAGTGGGTTCAGTGATCATTTGTTTATAACCAAGATTTTCGATGGCATTGAGGAGTGAGGAGGATTGGTTTTGTTGTAGTGATGGGAGGTTCAAGTCTCCCATAATCCAGTTGGGAGTGTTGGGGTTGCTGGTGTCAGCGGCCAGATCCAATATAGTGGGCAGATCGTCTGGGGAGCTCGAGGGGGCTCTGTAGACCAGGTTCATGGAGCATTGTTTATTGGCTATGGTGATTATGTCCAGATTGTTTGTGCTATGGGAGTTAGTCATGTTGAAGAGGAGTTCAGACTTGGTGAGTATGAGTGCTCCTCCTCCCTTCTTGTTTTCTCTGTGGGTTGTGTGTATAGTGAAGTTTGGTGGAATGAGTTGGTTGATAAGGACATTGTCTTCTTTAGATAGCCAGGTTTCGGTGATCATGAGAGCATCAAGATCATAGAGAGTAACTATGTCTAGGATTACAGGCCATTTTTTTCGAATTGATCGAGCATTTATAAGGGCACATTTTAGGTTTTTTGAGGGCGATGGTTTGTGTTGCTTCAGGTTGCTGGATTGCTGTATTGCAATGTGGATCAGGTGGGAGTGTCGGATATGCGCTTCCCTAGTCGGATACTGGAAAGGGTTGCCTGCCCATTGCTTTCCGTGGTTTTTGAGGATGGGGATAAGACTGTAGGTGGGGGAGTAGGCAATGGTGGTTCCGAGCCAATCTGTGAGAAGATAGAAACTGAGGAGAGTAATGAGGTGGAGAGACATTTTGGTTTCTGGGATATAGTATGAAGGGGTAATTGAGTTTTGGGTGGTAAGAATACACAATACAGTATACAGGTAATTTCACAGTACAGTATACAGACTATGAGGTGGTAGCAAAGGTATCACTGATTGAGGTGTATGTTACAAGGCTAGTAATGGCTATAGCAAAATATAACAGGTGTCGTGTGTGCGCGTGTGTGAATGCTATACAGACAACTGTAAGAGTAAGACCAATGAAGAGAGTCAGGTGTGAGAGTATGTGAATACAGGCAACTGTAAGAGTCAGGCTGATGAGGAGAGTCAGGTGTGAGGGTATGTGAGTGCAATACAGGCAACTGTAAGAGTCAGGCAAATATAACAGGTGTCAGGTGTGTGTGTGTGAATGCTATACAGACAACTGTAAGAGTAAGACCAATGAAGAGAGTCAGGTGTGAGGGTATGCGAGTACAGGCAACTGTAAGAGCCAGGCAAATATAACAGGTGTCAGGTGTGTGTGTGTGAATGCTATACAGACAACTGTAAGAGTAAGACCAATGAAGAGAGTCAGGTGTGAGGGTATGCGAGTACAGGCAACTGTAAGAGTCAGGCAAATATAACAGGTGTCAGGTGTTTGCTGTGTGAATGCGATACAGACAACTATAAGAGTCAGGTTGATGAAGACAGTTGTTGTTTGTGAGTGGTGTTGCTTAGTGAGGGTGAAGTGGGAGATCAGTTGGGAGTGAATACTGACAGTATAAGACAGCATATGACAACATAAGACAGCAGAATCTTGATGGTTACTGACAACAGTATGGGACTAGTCAGGAGTATAGGCAGTCCGTTGGATCTTAGGGTGTATATTCAAGGGACAGTCATGAAATGCTATAAGTGGCAGTATGTGGGATTGCTTTGAACTGCTGAGTGAATTTCTTGGTTAGAGAGTTGAAGTATACTTGCTGTGAGGTCGGACAACTCGCTGTAGATGACTGAGGGTTCCAGTTGGGGGTCGGGTGTGGTTGCAGACTTCTTGGCTTGGCTGTTACTCGGTGTCATCTGAGAGTGCCTTTGCCTAAGGGCCGTGCCAAAGGGCCCTCTGGCGAGGCCCTCAGGCGCGGGCCCGACAGGCGCGGGCCCGACTGACGGCGGCTGCTTTTCCTGGGCAAGGCTCCGCCTCCCACAGCCCCGATTGGACCGGAGGTCTCCTGAGCAGGCTAAGATGGCTGCTGCCTGCTCAGGCGTGCTCTACCCCAATCGGGGAGCACAGAGCCGGTTGGGAGCTGAAGAGAGGTTGCTTTCCTGATGCGGCTGCTTTTCCGGGGCAAGGCTCCGCCTCCCTCAGCCC
Source organism: Ichthyophis bannanicus (assembly GCA_033557465.1). NCBI lineage: Eukaryota > Metazoa > Chordata > Amphibia > Gymnophiona > Ichthyophiidae > Ichthyophis > Ichthyophis bannanicus. The sequence continues at coordinate 363,503,070 of CM066032.1, read as the reverse complement.
CGATTGGACCGGAGGTCTCCTGAGCAGGCTAAGATGGCTGCTGCCTGCTCAGGCGTGCTTTACCCCGATCGGGGAGCACAGAGCATGCTATCTAGCTAATAGATTATATACTCCATGTAAATAGTTCTCCCATGTTATCCAAGTTGATACTCCTGTTATATGTAATACCAAACAGCCTGTTGTTCTGGTTCCTTTCTGTTATTTGTAAACCGCGCTGATGTCAAAGAGTGCGGTATATAAGAAGTTGAAATAAATAAATAAATAAATAAACAGGTACTGCTATCCAAATAATACAATGTGTGCCTTCACATCAATACTCACTCCTGGCAACTCAGCAGCTCCTGGGTTTTCTTGGCAGTATGACTGCAAGTAGATTGCTAGACCTTTCTTCTGACATCATAAATTTTAAAATTCACCATAAACTCCCCAAATTTCTTTCCATATTTTGTCTTTAGTTGCTTTTTAATCTATTTATGTCGGAGCGTGCTGAGGGAGGGTAAGAATGCAATATCTAACCCACTCCAGACGACAGCCTACTTTTTATTCTTTAAGGTTCCCCACCTTAAAACATATATTAAAAACGAAACTTATCTGAAAATGTCCTAAAGCCCGTTGCTGTTAATTCACACCATTGTCTTTGTTTCAAATGCTCCACACGACGTGCACGTTTCGGGAAAAATCCCTGTATCAAGTGCTTTCACCAAAATATAAAGTACAAGAACAACTGTGACTAGAATGCCGTCCCGCAGCTTGGGGTTAACCGTTATTGAAATAGGCTGAATAGATGCATTTTAAAGGGAAACCAGCCAAAGAATACTAGAATCACCCCACTGTTAGAGGAATCCTTAGTATAATTGGCTATAAACAGACAGAAAACCATCATGTGATCAGAATGCATCATAGCAAACTGAGCCAATCGATCTCACGATTTAGACCCGTGGGAGACACTGTGTTCAGTTTAAAGATCCACCATTGTTCACGCCACTGGAGCTTCATTAGCCGATCACCTCTCCGAGGATCTAAAGAGATGTGATCTATGATTGTCCAACGAAACTTCTCAAAAGAATGTCGGTAAGTTGTGCTATGAGCAGCTACTGGCGCTGTTTGTAATTGTTGGCGTATTCTAGATGCATGTTCTGCCAATCTTTTCTTCATCGGGCGTGAAGTCCTGCCCACATATAATAAACCACTGTCTATGTGTGGGCATTGTAGCATATAAACTACATAAGACATGCATGTGGTATTCCACCAACGTTTGTACACACGAAGTGTCCCCGGATGTTGCCAGACCAGTCCTGACATTGTCGTAGAACAATAATTACAATTCATGCAAGGTTCATGACTAGCCCCCATAGGCATCAGGATAGGTCTATCTAGTAGTGATGTTGTTTTTACCAACCTATCACTTAGGGGTATGTTTACTAAAACCCCGTTAGGTGCGCGCCGCGCTAGTGTGCGGGATGCCATATAAAGAGTGGGCGTTTCAGTCTGAAAAAAGCAAACCGGGATTAATCATGCGCTAATGTGCGCTGTGTGCTCATGTGCGCTGCGCACATTAGCGCATGAGAAACTTGCGCGGGAAGCATATGTGGCGCGCTGATGTGCAAGGACAGGAACAGAGCCACAGTACAATGGTTAAGACACTGACCGATAGTGCAGAGATCATGGGTTCAGTCCCCCACTGTGCCCAATGAAGGAATGCTGGCTGAGGCATTACCTGTTATAGGTAATATTGCAGTCTGAGGCCTATTAATTTTATTTTAATTACTGCTACTAGCAAACACACTCTGAAAGCACTGTAACATAAGGCGCCCCATAAGGTACCCCAGAGGCCACATTTTAAAGTGCACTGTCTGCCAAGGCACCCTAGAATGTTGCTTATATGGCGCTTTATAGGGTGCCGTATGAGGCACCGCAAGGTCACAGCACTGTTTTTGATGGCAGCACTGTGCAGTTTAACGAATGAAAATCATAAGTAGGTGTGCTGACATGCAAGGAGAAGCAGCAGTGTAGCACAATGGTTAAGACACTGACCAATAATGCAGGAGTTATGGGTTCAATCCCCCACTGTGCCCAATAAAGAAGGCTGGCTGAGGCCTTACCTGTTATAGGTGATATTGCTTTAGGAGGCATTTTATTTTTATATTAATTAGTGCTGCCAGCAAACACACCCTCAAAGTATTGTAACATAAGGTGCTGCATAAGGCGCCTCATAAGGTACCCCAGAGGGCACATTTTAAAGTGCACTGTAAGCCACGGCACCTTACAATGTTGCTGAAAGGGTGGCCTATAGGGCACCATATAGGGTGCCCTATGAAGCACAGCAAGGTCATAGCACTGTGTTTGATGGCAGCACTGTGCATTTAAATGCATGGAAGTCTGAAGTAGGTGCGCTAACATACAAGAAGGAGTAGCAGTGTAGCACAATGGTTAAGGCACTGACTACTGATACAAGGGTCATGAGTTTGATCCCCAGTGTGCCTAATACTTAAGGCTGGCTGAACCATCAGCTTTGACATGTATGCATTGTTTCCTGCAGCACTTTATTTGTATTTTATTAATTGCTGCCAGCAAACATGCCCTCACGTGCCGTAACTGAAGGTGCCGCATAAGGCACCCTATAAGGCACTCCATAGGGCACATTATAAAGTGCACTGTCCGCCACGGAACGCTATAATGTCCCCTATAGGGCACCCTATAAGTTGCTCCACAGGATAACGTATAGTGCATCTTATATGGATGGTAACCATAAGGTGCCCTATAGGGCGCCCTATAAAGTGCCCTCTGAGGCACCTTATGGGTACAGTACGCTGAGGGTGTTTTTGCTGGCAGCAATAATGGTCATTAAAAAGAGATAATGCCTTGGGCAGCCCTATCAAACAACCCCACTGAGGGTTTGGAACCCATGACCTCTGGTTCCACAGGCAGTGAAGTAACCAGTGGGCTACAGCTGCTAGCAAGCCCCTGGCTGGCTGCAGAGGGACTGCACATCACCACACAGACAGTCTGCTGTGGTCACCAGGATAGGGTTAGCCCACCCGTACCCATGATGCACTGCACATGCAAATCAGCTGTCTACAGATGAACACAAGATGGGGTATGCACCCCCACAGCACCTCGGCCTGGTAGGGGGAACTGACCATGTGTGTTACAGACACAGAGTAGCTACACACCATCACATTGTGCGGGTACTGTGCTCACCCTGAGTGTGCGGTGGGGCACCCAGCTCCAGGTCCACAGCACCTTCCATGGCAAAAATAGGCCATGCTGCAGGTCCCCAGCAGTGCTAATGTGTGAGATAGGTAGTTTCTGCAGACACACCTTGGATTTATCTGTATGTCTCAGTCAGGTGTAGCCCCTATGGACCCCTAGGAGGATTATGTACCACCACCCTCCTCCTACAGGGCTGAGGGTGGCAAACAGGGTCTCCCATCAACAGATCCACATTCTACCTCCCTGCAATGGTGGCAGTAGAGGGGACCATCAACCCCAGTCCTGCTGGGGAACAGACACCTACAGGGCAGTCAATGCAGCTCTGTACACATCCATAACGCAATAGCAAACAGACATTAGGCCTGGATATGCTAAGCTGCACCCCACCACTCCTGCAGCAAGCCTTCAGCCGCTGCACCCTGCAAGGCACTCCATCAAGACACATACCAGCTGCAAACAGTCTGCTAGCTAGTCCATAGTGCATGTTCCTGGTGGAAATGCTTGCACCCAGAACTGGGATGTCAGCATACACAACAAGCAGATAGGTCAGTGCCTGGGCCCCAAAAGGAAACCCATAAATATCACATGAGAGAAATACTATATAGCACTATGGGGGTGCCTAGCCATGCCGTGGTCACTGCACAGTCAGGGTGAGAGTGATCTCCCAGCAGGACATGCTGTGGCCACCCTGTCTGTGTAGGTGGTGGCCGGGCACTACAATGTCCCAGCCATTGCCCTATGCCCTGTGCAGATGCATCCTGGCCAGGCCACCCTGTCCGGGCTATACCCATGGTACCTTGCTCCTCATTATGCACATTGGCAGGCCAATACTGGCAACAGTGCTGGCAGTGTGGGCTGTGGAGGGTGTTTGCAGCCACCACACACTGGATAGACAGACACACACTCCCACACCTATGCCAGCATTGTGCTACTATAGAGGAGTCTAGCAGCCCTGGCCACCACACCAGTCCTGGGCACAGTACAGGCATGGATATGGTACACAATACAGTTGGGGGTCACTCCCCAGGGTGGTAAATACTGTCAGAGACCAGACCTGAAGCACACACCACAGACATCAGAAAGATTGTTATGATGGAGCTCAATCAGCAAACTGTGCTTAACGTAGGAATTGCTATCTGCCAGTAATCATAGTAAACATTTGATAGCTGTGTACCGTATACCCAGGTGTAGGGTGGCATTGCTAAGGTATGCAAGTGCTAGTATTGGGAGATGCAAGCAGGGCCCAATGTCCTGCCTCTCCAGGAGGCATTTGCTAATGGGGCCTGTGGGTGTGGGTGTGGATGTGTCTGCCCCTGTTGGCTGCTGCTTTACGGCAGAGGTTCCCAACTCCAGTCCTGGTGTGCCAAACACTGTTCGGGTTTTCATGCTGTCCCTCATGAATATGCATGAGATACATCTGCATACCATGGAGGTGGTGCATAGATATGCAGCACAGGCATCTTTATTAGAGGCAGCATGGAACCTGAATGGTGTTTGGCCCTCCAAGACTGCATTTGGGAGAATCTGCTCTAGGTAATACCCCTGTTTATGGTGTCTGTGCTCGGTGGGGTAAAATAGAGGTGTATTAACCATGGGTATGTTCTCTGCAATAAAGGTTTGTCCTTACTATTACGGTTTAGTTGTGGGAAAAATAAGTGGACTGGCAGTAGCCCCAGCTGCGCTTTGAACCTGTGACCTTCTGTTCTTGCATACACACTGTCTGTGTACACTTCACCACTGTGTTGCCACAGATATGCTGCATTCCCTGGGGAGTCCATGACTGTACATCCGACAGGGCCTGTTTGTTGCAGTGCACGGCACCCACCTGGACAGGGCTAGGCCATGGTCTGCTGTGGCCACCAGCTGCTGCCACCTCCACCACCAGTACCGCTCCATCCTTAGATTGGAGACAGCATAAACCCTGAAGGATTTGTGGCCCTCCAGGACTGCATTTGGGGGAATCTGCTCTAGGTAATGTGCATGTTTCTGGTGTCTGTGCTCTGTAGGGTAAAATAGAGGTGCTTGAGCCATGCTTATGTTCTCTGCAATAAAGTTTCATCTTTACTATCACGATTTAGTTGTGGGTAAAATATGGGGACTGGATTGGCAGGAGCCCTAGCTGAGGCTTGAACCTGAGACCTTCTGTCTCCAAACACGCTGGTTGTGTGCACTGCACCACCATGTTGCCACCAAGACAGTGCATTCCCTGATGATACCATGACTGTTTGTCTGGCAGGGCCTGTCTGTTGCAGTGCATTGCACCCACCTACACAGGGCTAGGCCATGGTCTGCTCTGGGCAGCTGCCACTGCCCCCCTCCACCTCCAGTACCCCTGTGCCACCCTGCTGACATGCCCTTCTGCTGGTGGTGCTGGTGGTACGCAGTCTCAGGCCATCATGTGTGTGGGTAGGCGGCTGCCTATGGTGCGGGCTCTGGGGTAGGGGTGCCTGCATATCTGTCCGCACGTCCCCCAATCACCGCCTGCCAATGTTCTGTGCCCTTGGGGGTACCTGCTGGGTACTATCCCCTGTGACACTGTGCTAAACACTCTCATGCCCATGTAGGGCCCTCATCAGTTGCTGTCTGGCTGCTGTTCAGTTTAAGCATTCCTAAGTGCCATCTAGGCATCTGCCTAGTCCGCACTGTGCCCCAGCTGCTCCACAGCATGTGCTGCCTGCAACCCTCTGTATCCCCTTTCCCAGCATCTGTCCAGTTGTCCATTCCGACCTGCCCGCCCTGCTGTTGTGGAACATGTGCATGCCATAGGTAACCTGTCCAATGGAGAGGGAAACCCTGATCAGTGCTATTTCACTGTGGGATCATTCACCTTGTATGGGGATGGAGCGTAGACCCTTCTAAAATTCATATTTATTTTTTGGGGCTTTCTTGGGAGTGTTTTTTGATGTTTCCCATTACTATCACTAATGCCCAGCTTGATTATAATTTTATTTTATTTTGTTGGGGTCATTTTCAATGTTTATTTGCACTTTTGTTCCGTGCACATGTCTCACACTTATCAGTGTTTTGTAGGTTTCCCTGGTTTTGCTGTACATTGCTGACAGAAATGGTTTCTCTTCCCTTTAAATTGGCTCTACCGCGAGGTTTTCACTCGCGGTATTTTTTGCCTTGAATTTCAGCCTCGCTCATGTGCGGGGAGCCTCTCCCCTCCCACTCTCTACTCATTGACCCCGTCTCTCCGCCCCTGGGGAGCCTTCCTCCACCCTCCGGGAGCCTTTTCATGCCTTTATCCCACATTAGCGCGCCGCACACATGAGCGTGCACTTTAGTGCGCCGCGCACCTGTGCGGGGCACATTTGTGCCCCGTAACGCGACATTAGCGTGCGCTAAGGTACCTTAGCGCACGCTAATGTGCGCCGCGCACATTAGTGCAGTTTAGTAAACATACCCCTTAGATTTGAGACCCTTGAATAGACAATACGTAAAGGTTTATCAAAACATTCATGTAATCGTAGCATTTGCCAGTGTGTATGAAGGATCCGCAAGACCTCTGAGCTTCATTCCATAAAAGGTAAAACCCCCCCCTATAACATCCGAAGATTGGGAGGGTGATGATGTATATTGTGGATCCAAAAGCCATTCTCTATGAACATGATAAGCCTGGCAATAAGCTCTTTGTACCACTGAAAGAGGGTAGCCCCTGCATAAGAGTCGTTGTCTCAGATCCATGGCATATCGTTTAAATTCTTCTAACGAATGACAGAGCCTGCGTAGCCTTAAAAATTGGCCGAATGGCAGGCCCCTACAAAGAGGACCCGGGTGAAAACTCTGGTAGTGTAACAAACTGTTACGTTGAACTGGTTTGCAAAATAAGGTAGTCACCACTCGCTGCCCCTCTATGTATACTTCCATATCCAAAAATTCGATCTTATGAAGGTCGATATGTTCCGTAAACTTTATGTTCATTCTCAATGATTTAAGCCTAGTTATAAATTCACAAAGGGATAGTAAATCAGACGTCCAGATGAAAAATGCGTCATCTAGGAATCTCTTCCACAAGAGAATGTTAGTGAATAATGGAGATAGTCTAATTTGTTTATCCTCCATTTCTGCCATATAAAGTGTGGCTATCGAGGGTGCCACCATAGCCCCCATTGCTATACCTGAGATCTGTTGATAAAAAAATCCCTTCAGATAGAAAATAATTCCTAGTCAAAACTAGCCTAATAAGTTGTAACAAAAAAGAACGAGGGAGGCGCTAATGAAGCTCCAGTGCCGTGAACAAAGGTGGATCTTTAAACTGAACACAATGTCTCCCACGGGTCTAAATCGTGAGATCGATTGGCTCCATTTGCTATGACGCATTCTGATCACATGATGGTTTTCTGTCTGTTTATAGCCAATTATACTAGGGATTCCTCTAACAGTGGGGTGATCCCAGTATTCATTGGCTGGTTTCCCTTTAAAATGCATCTATTCAGCCTATTTCAACAATGGTTAACCCCAAGCTGCGGGACGGCGTTCTAGTCACAGTTGTTCTTGTACTTTATATTTTGGTGAAAGCACTTGATACAGGGATTTTTCCCAAAACGTGCACATCGTGTGGAGCATTTGAAACAAAGACAACGGTGTGAATTAACAGCAATGGGCTTTAGGACATTTTCAGATAAGTTTTGTTCTTAATATATGTTTTCAGGTGGGGAACCTTAAAGAATAAAAAGTAGCCTGTCATCTGGAGTGAGTTAGATATTACATTCTTACCCTCCCTCGGCACGCTCCAACATAACTATATTAAAAAGCAACAAAAGACAAAATATGGAAAGAAATTTGGGGAGTTTATGGTGAATTATAAAATTTATGATGTCACTATTTATTCACTAATATTGGGTTTGAGTTAGTAGATCTTTCTTCTGAGGCAATGGAGGGTTAAGTGACTTTCCCAAGGCCACAAGGAGTGCTAGTGGGAATCAAATCCTGGTCTCTTGGTTACCAAGGCAGTGCTATAACCATTAGGGTACTCTCCACTCTCCAGTGCTTCTAAATATTTACTGCAAATTATTCCCATGGGGGGCCAATATTCAACGGTGGCAGCCAGCTGAGTAAAGGGGCTGGCCATCACCATTTTAAATAAGACCTGGATATTCAATGCCGGTCATTGGCATTGAATATTCAGTATGCCCGGATAGTGCTTTAACTAACCGGGCAGCGGAGCTCTTCAGCCGCCGCCCGATTAACTAAACTGGCTAAAGTTAGGCCAATCTTTTGTGTGCCTAACCTTAGCTGTTTATGTTAACCAGCCAGAGGCTGAATATCACTGCCAACAGTTAATGCGAGTGCCGTCCCCATAACCGCTCCAATGCTACGTGGATATCATCAGAACGTGCAGCAGCGCTAGGAGGGAATTTTCAGCGGCACAAAAATGGCTAGGTGTCGCTGAATATCCCACTCACAGGGGATATTCCTGTTGAATATATCTCCCATTATATTTAGTAATATGTTTATATGAACATTTAAGAAAGTACAATAAAATTACCATTATCTGGCACTTAAGTATTCGGGACCCTCGAGTAACCAGCCTTTTTCTCTGCTTTGCTTTGTGCTGTCTAGTCCAGCGTTACCCCTCACTTCCCTGTACACTGAAGCCGGAAGCAGAGGCTCTCAGATAAACAGCATATTTGATTAACTGGCAGCAGGTCTTTCCCATGCATGCTGGATATGGGCCTTTTACTGTAAAGAGCACCAAGCGATATAACATAAATCCAGCAATTGCCTCCTAGCTGATTGTATTTCTTGCAAAATAGCAGTGCATGTAATTGCATTGGCAAATGTTTCCTCTTGCTAGTTACCATCTTTCCACACATAATTCTGCATTTCCAAACCCATTTATTACATTATACAAAAAACGCTAATGAAGTGAAGAATCATGAAAATCAGCACATTAGCAATTTTGCTGAAGCAGAATTACACATGCAAAATTGCACAGAAGCATTTCTGTGAAACTTAAACACTTCTCTGAGGGTTGAAATTAAGATTTTCTGAGTTCTGAGTTTCTGTGGTTTTGTGAGGACTTTATGGCCAAACAATTCATGCAAAATCATTTCTAATAATATGAGAATGAGATGATACCACAAAAAAATTACCTGGTATCAGTTCATTCCAGAGTTGCCAAGTTACCCAGTTCCAGGAGTGAGATTTGAAGCCAGTCCTGGATTTCTGACCAGCTGATTCTGATGCATTATGGGACTTGAAGCACTGATTCCAATGGACAAAATCAGGGACTACAAATATCATGCTGCATTGCAATGAGATTTTAAAGACAGAACTGGCAAAAAATTTCACTCCTGTAACTGGCTAACTTGGCAACTCGGTCATTCCCATAAATCCACCTGCTAGTTTTTACAGTAGATCTGTCCTTAGATCTAAGGTCAAAGATATAAGCAGAGTTGCTATATTTTTTACCTATCCTACATAGGTTTTCAATAGCGCAGAAAGACTCATACTTTCTAAGGAAACTAACATCTTCTACGTCCCCCCCCCAACCACACACACACACACACATCACACACATGGTCAGGCAGATACATACATGCAATTTCTAAGTTACTGCTTGGGTTAGAAATTGGTTGGGTGGGAGGTGACAAAGAGTACAGGTAAATGGAGCTCACTCTGAGGAGAAGGATGTTACCAGTGGTGTGCCCCAGGGATCTGTCCTTGGTCCGATTCTTTTTAACATCTTTGTTAGTGATATAGCGGAAGGGCTGTCGGGTAAGATTTGCCTTTTTGCGGATGATACCAAAATCTGCAATAGAGTAGACACCCAGAAAGGTGTAGATAACATGAGGAGGGATCTAGCTAAGCTTGAAGAATGGTCTAGAATTTGGCAGCTGGGATTTAATGTTAAAAAATGTAAGGTCATGGCTATGGGCTGCAACAATCCAAGAGAGCAATATAGTATAGGGGGTGATGTACTTTTGTCCACTAAAGAAGAGCGGGACCTAGGCGTGGTTGTATCTGATGATCTTAAAGTAGCTAAACAGGTTGAAAAGGCGATGGCAAAAGCTGGAAGAATGCTTGGGTGCATACAGAGAGGAATGGCTAGCAGAAAAAAGGAGGTGATAGTGCCTCTGTATAAGTCTTTGGTGCAACCTCATTTGGAGTATAGTATGCAATTCTGGAGACCGCACCTTCAAAAGGATGTGAACAGGATGGAGTCGGTGCAGAGGGTGGCTACTAAAATGGTTAGTGGTCTTCATTATAAAGCATATGAGAACAGACTTAAGGATCTTAATATGTACATCTTAGAGGAAAGGCGGGATAGAGGTGATATGATTGAGATGTTTAAATACCTCCATGGCATAAATGTTCAGGGGGGTGGAGCCTCTTTCAATTGAAAGCAAGTTCTGCTATGAAGGGACATGGGATGACAGTGAAGGGGGGATAGATTCAGGAGTGATATGCGGAAATATTTCTTTACGGAAAGAGTGGTGGATCCATGGAATAGTCTCCCAGTGGAGGTGGTAGAGATGAGGACAGTAACTGAATTCAAAAAAGCATGGGACCAACACAGAGGATCTCTAAAGGAAAAAAGGGGACTGTTGTAGTTGTTGATATGGAAGGACAGACTAGATAGGCCATGTGGTCTTTTTCTGTCATCATATTTCTATGTTTCTATGTTTCTATACAGCTAGGAATGAAAATGCAGATAGAAATTAAAAGCCTGATCCTTGAACTTAGTCCCTACATTAAGGGAAAACTTGCTGATAAAATATTCTCCATTACTACAATAATTCACCATAGTTCCCTAGTGGAACCCATTCTAGGCTGGGACCCAGGACTGGATCAAGCCTGTCGGGTGCATCTGGAGCCAGCTGGCAACCCTAATCAACACTGGGGTCATTATGACTCTTGAGGAGCTGACTCAGTGTTCCCATAACTATCCCTTCCACCTCTTTAACAACTAGTGAGTTCTGCATCTCTCGATATACTAGTTCCAGCTTTTCCTGCTAGCTGTGAAATGTTATGTAGCTAAGTATATCGGGTAGGCCTCAGTGAAGGTGGAGTTGGGGATGCATTTGCGACAGTAGCGCTGCAGGCCCAACAATAAACATTCACCCCACAATCTCAATCATAGGCCACCAACTAGTTTATAAATTGTAAATGCATTTAAAATGCAAATAACTTAGCTGGTAATGAACGATGCCCTGGTAGAAGGACGCGGAAGCTCTTAAACAATGCCCAAAGCTCAGGGTGCAAACTCCTCCTCTTTGTCTCGCCAGCTGAATGGCTTAAATCTCTGTCTAAATTTTTAGACTATTTTTTGTAACCTTTTGTTCCACAATCAAGATCTTACATTTGTGATACTTCTCACTTTTTGCAAAGATTATCTCAGCAATCTACATGGCCTGATATCATCATTTTAGCCACATTTGATATAGTGGCACTATATACTAATATTCCACAAGCTCGGAGTTTGTCTGTAGTGCAGCAGGTATTGATGCAGTGTTCCAGTACTGAGCGCATATCCACTTCTTTTTTGCTGGCTATTGCGGAAGTAATATTGACAAGAAATTATTTTCATTTTGCGACAAATTTTTATCTATAAATCCATGGTATAACTATGGGGGCCCCATAGTTATAGCGAATGTGGCCCCCAGTATATAGCTAGTTTATATGTAACATCTTTTGAAGAGACCTATCTTTATCCATTGGAATGGTACCAACATATTGGCCTCTGGGTACATTTTATAGATGATATTTTTTATATATGGTTAGACTCTGTTGACACTTTGGAGTCATTTGCATCTTGGCTAAATACGCATGACCCATGTCTTCAGTTTACTATGTCTAAATCTACTGTGCACCTTCCTTTTTTGGATGTGTTGGTCAGAAATGATGGAGGTGTTTTATCTATCACATTATATCATAAACAAGTAGATCGTAACAAGTTGCTTCATTTTTCTAGTCATCATCCCTTCAAGTGGAAGAAGGCTCTCCGTATTGGCAGGATCAAAAAATAGTGTCTAGTATTTTTAAACACTGGCATATTTTAGTCTTGCATTCTGTATTTCAAACTGGCCTGTGTATAGCGTTTACTCGGGTTCGCAACCTGGGGGATTTATTGGTCTCTTCTAATTTTTTGGGCATGGGACATTGACTAGATCCACAGGTCACCATGGCCCTTGTGGCTATTGTTGGATGTGCACTTCTTCATTGGACTTTGATGTTTGGTGTGACCCTATTTGTGGCCAGTATTAATCTTTGCAATATATTACATATTTTTATGTTATTATTTGTCCCTACCCACTAATATACGTAGGAAGAACTTGTCGTCCAGTCAAAACCTGCCTTATTGAACACAGATCCAGATTGAATAACACTGTATTAACAGCGCCTATTGTCCAACACTGCATACATTATCAACTTCACTGGAAAAATTTAAAATGGTTAGTTAGTGATGTAATTGCAGAATTACAAGCAGGACAAGCTGATCATCGTCTGGCATGGCTTAAACAAAAATGGATATTTAAATTGAAGGTGGTTCAACCCACAGGTCTCAACGACTCACTGGAGTGGATGTGGGCTATTTGACCTGCTCATCTCTATTCATCTTGATGATGTCAGCTCCCACGTGAATGTTTCACATGGTTAGTGAGTTCCCGATTGGCTTGTTTGTTTGTGTGCCTTTGGCTTCGTTCTTTTAAAAGCCCTGTGGTGGTATCATTGAAAAGGGGATCTGCTTGTCTAAGTATACTGCATCCTGAGGCAGCCTTTAAGAAACAGGCAAAACTCGAGTCAATGAGATTTAAGCCATTCAGTTGGCGAGACAAACAGGAGGAGCTTGCATCCTGAGCTTTGGGCGTTGTTTAAGAGCTTCTGTATCCTTCTACCAGGGCATCGTTCATTACCAGCTAAGTGGTTTGCATTTTAAATGCATTTAAAATTTATAAACTAGTTGGTGGCCTATGATTGAGAATGTGGGATGAATATTGTCGCAGTGCTATTGTCGCAAGTGCATGCCCATAAGAACATAAGAACATAAGACATGCCATACTGGGTCAGACCGAGGTCCATCAAGCCCAGTATCCTGTTTCCAACAGTGGCCAATCTAGGTCATACGTACCTAGCAATATCCCCAAAAGACACAGGTTCCACAATGCTTGTACTGGGTCAAGCATTGATATCCTGGGTCCCTTTCTAATAGTGGTTTATGGACCTTTCCTCCAGGAACTTGTCCAAACCTTTTTTAAACCCAGCTATACTAACAGCCCTTACTACATCCTCCGGTAACAGATTCCAGAGTTTGATTACACGTTGAGTGAAAAAATATTTTCTCTTATTTGTCTTAAATAGTTTACCCTGTAGCTTCATTACCCTCCCTTCACTCAGGCCTACCCAGTATACTCGGGAGTTATTAGAGTTCCCCGTTTACTTTAATTTCATATTAAGTAGTGAGATTGTTTAACACTTTGGATCATATTTTGTTGCTTCTGTGTGAGAGCCATAACGTGTTTTTTCTTGGTTGGTATTGAAATGTTATGTGGCATGCATGACCGATTCATTTTCCTACATTGTAGATTTGTTTTCAGCTTGCGTAGGGTGATTCTTTCTGCACCTCTCTCAACTGAGTTCATGAGTGTGCAGTGTCAGGACAACACCAAGTTAAGAAAGGCTTCTGGCAAATGCAGCAGAATTCTGTGCCAAGGCTCAATATTTTATGTAGACTCAGAAAAATTGCTGGTTCTTTCCCATCTATCCATCCTCCAATAGCCCTACCAGTAGATGTCAAAGCAACAGAGAACAACTATATTATATAGGGTATCCCTCTAATGAAATTAATCAAAGCCAGTGTAGCAGAATCCACAAGGTACAATTAGAAACCTCTTATTAATATGCCAATTATTATTTAACCACTGGTCTCAGCCTATAGCGTGCACTGCTCAGGATACATATCGCAAGAGCTACGTGCTACAATAACATCAATGACCAGGTATAATTTTTAGAGTGTGGCTTAAAAAGTGTCATGTACCAAATTTTGGGATTCTCAAAGAAAACCAGACTTATCTTAAATATTGATCCAGTTTCAGTTTTTGCCAATATTGCAGTTGCAGTTGCAAAAACTGAAACTGGATCAATATTTAAGATAAGTCTGGTTTTCTTTGAGAATCCCAAAATTTGGTACATGACACTTTCTAAGCCACACTCTAAAAATTATACCTGGTCATTGATGTTATTGTAGCACGTAGCTCTTGCGATATGTATCCTGAGCAGTGCACGCTATAGGCTGAGACCAGTGGTTAAATAATAATTGGCATATTAATAAGAGGTTTCTAATTGCACCTTGTGGATTCTGCTACACTGGCTTTGATTAATTTCATTAGAGGGATACCCTATATAATATAGTTGTTCTATAACTACCCTCTGTAAACAGACCAAACACTTTCAAAGCAACAGAGAAGCCAACAAAGATCCTTCCATTGGATTAAGGATGTGTGTTGGAAGCTCAGTACGATATGTTTTCACCTTTTCCATCCTTTTAACATTTGTTGGGTAAAAATAGATGAAATAGCAGGTGAGCATGCAAAGAACTCTCTCTGTTCTGCTCCCACAGCTTGTGTATGGATTTTTACATTCAGTATGTATTGTACTGACTTCCTGTTCAAGCCATGGATCCGTGAATCCCCTTGGCGCCTAACCCAGATATTCAATGCCATCACCTCGGCATTGAATATCTGGGTTTAGAAGTCAGTGGGAAGGGCTATGCGCCAACACAGCGCATAGCCCACCCAACAGACAATTGGCCCCTATATGTTTTCGGCATGTTTTCTAAGAAAGTGATTGCTGAGTTTGTATGCCTTTTTGTACATAGTTACCAGGTGTATATAGAAGAGGAACAAGAGAGCAAGTAGGCCCAGATTTAGGCATAGACAACACAGGCAACTGTCCAAGGTGCCAAATTTTGAAGGCACCAAATGCCTGAATTAAATGAGAGCCTGATTCCACTTGCTTTAGGACTACTTTCTATGATTTCTGGGGAGAAAGTTCCTTTCTCCACTGCTTTCTAGTTCTGCCTGTGGGCACCAGTCTCTTAAAACCAGCCCCGAGTGCAAGTGCTTGTTGCTCTGGATATCTGCATGACTGGTAATCTCTCAGCATCCCTCACCCCCATGGAAATGTGTGAGAGTCTGGAAGAAAAATTCTCTGAGGGAAATGGAGGAGTTCTGGAAGTACGAAATAAATGGCACAGACCTAAGACCCAGACCTGCTGTGTCTCTATGTGCATGTGAGAGAGCGAGAGAGAGATTGAGAGCAAGCTTAAACTCGCCTGAATTGTTCATGGAGGCCATCATTCACTCATTTCATTCTGTGGAAAATCAGATGGAGGCATAGAGGCATGAACACCAAAACATGGAGAGATGAATGTGCTTATGTACATTTAAATGAAGAAACACAGCGATGTGCACCTGTCTTCAAATCACATCACCTTTATGCTTAGAAATTTTTCATATCTGTTAGATATGAAGACATTATTAGCTTGTGCAGCAGTGGAATGACATGCTTCTTAAACACTCATTTTTCACCATTAGGAATGCTTATCATCTCTGTTGCAGATTTTTCTTCTCTTTCTATTTAAAGCAGGTACCTATCTCTAGCCAGCATTACTGACAAAATTACATTGAAGCAGATGAACTATTAACAATGAGATCATATGCAGATAACAGGAAATGACAAGCTTTAATTGTCCCATTGCAAGCACCTAGAAATGCTGAACTTCCCTTTATCTGTGCCTAGATTTACCTCATTGTGTCGGAATCTGTGAAACGCCTTTCCTAGTCTAATCATTTGACAGCGCCAAGAGTAAACCAACATACTCAGTTTTAGCCTGTCTTTGCAAGATGGAGAAATTTTATGGAAATATTATACAGGATTTCAGAAATTAGCATAAACACTGTTAGGGTTTTGCTGAATGGGAAACATTCTTCTAAAGGGTATTATTAGAATTAAAAGATCTCCAAGTGAATGGAGGATAGCTCTAATCTACTTGATTATTGTTCATGCTGTTTGATTTTGTTACCTCTTTGTTCAAAATAAAATATAATACAAGTTGAAAAGTGCACACTTATAGATGTCAAAACAGCACATTTCACCTTCCTCCATTAGCAAACTCATGCATTTCTGGGGGGGGGGGGTGTCTTTATAATTATGCTATTTGTGTCTATCTTCAGATGTCTGTCTGTGTGTGGTTTGGGGCTGGGGTGCCTGTCTCCGTGTACTGTGGAGATGGGGTGCCACTGTCTGTGTGTGTGTGTGTTTGTGTGGAGAGGAAGGGCAGTGCCTGTGTGTGTGCGTGTGTATGGTGCCTGTGTGGTGAGGCACTGAGGTGCCTGTCTATGCATGTGTGGTCATGATTCCTGTGTGGTTTGGAAGTGAGGTGCCTCTTTGTGTGTGTGTGGTGGGAGTGTGGGGTGCCTGAGCGTGTATGGTGGAGGTGCACCTTTTGCCATATACTTAATGTGCCCTTTTCTCCCCATTCATCTCTTCAACCTCCAACCCCTTGCATTCTTCCCTCCCCCAATCCATCTCCTGCTGCCCCACTCACACTGTAATTATAATGGCACTTATATATGCCAGTTTTGCACCTGTATCTATATAGATATTTATGTATTTCTGTGTCTATATCTTATTGTGGTAGTGTGGTGTGCGATGGGAAGGGGGTTTCATTAAAACACAGAACAAGTAGCAGTTAACGGAAAATAAAATCAGCTTTTATTCTGTCCCAGCTTGTTATCCCGGCCCTTCCTCCAGCCCCATAGTTCCTACCTCAGAATTCCATTGCACAGCTTGCCTTGGAAGGACTCTCCCTCCTGCAGCCTGCTGGATTCTTAACTTCACTTTGTGAGCCACGTCCTCCCAGCCCTGAACTCTGGGCTGCAGACTCTCTTAAAAGGGGCAGTTGATAATCCCTTTGGAGAGGGATGGATAGAAATCTATATAAGCCATCACACATTCCCCCCCCTCAGCTCAACATGCCCTGTTGAGCTCCTACCTCACCTGGGACTCCCACCCAAGAAAGGAAGTCTGTGTTTAGGTAATCCAACCAGCCCTTTGTTGGACCTAGTAGGGTTGGAGACTCAAAAGCCACCACATAATATGGCCATTGGACTCCTTATGTTGAAACAACCACTTGAGGGATTGGTGGTCCATTATTAGCATAAATGGATAGCTGAGCAGATAGTATTTGAAGATTCCAAGCACCCGCTTGACAGCCAGAGCCTCCATGATCACTGCATAATGTTTCTCCCAAGGAAGCAGTTTCCTGCTGATGAATGCTATGGGATGTTCTTCACCCCTGACTTCCTGGGCCAGAATGGCTCCTAGGCCTAATTCTGAGGCATCAGTTTGCACAATAAATGGTAAAGAAAAATCAGAGCTAATCAGGATGGGTTTAGAGCACATAGCATTCTTAAGACATTGAAAGGACATGTCCAGGTCCAGTGACCACTGAATCTGTTCAGGAGCTCTCTTCCGGAGGAGATTGGTTAACAGCTCTGCCACCTCTGCAAAATTAGGAATTAACTGGTAGTAATGGAAGCTGTAAAACTAGAGGGCATAACATGAAGCTGCAAGGGGGTAAATTGAAAGGCAATATCAGGAAATAGTTTTTCACTGAAAGGGTGGTAGATGCTTGGAATGCCCTCATGATGGAAGTGGTGGGGGCAAATACAGTGACAGAATTCAAAATGGAATGGGACAGACACAGTGGATCCCTTTACAGCAAAAGGATAAAATCAAAATAAACTTAACTATCTAATTTCTCAATATACAGGGGTGTCCTATATGGAGCGGTGGGTTCACCCCTAAAACAAAGACATGGGGAGGGGTGGCTTGCATGGAGCAGCAGGTGCACCTACTCTTGCCATCTTACTGGTCAGACTAGATGGACCATACTGGTCTCTATCTGTCATCATTTTCTATGTTACTATGTAATAGCCAATAAATCCAAGGAAGGCACAAACCTCTTTCTTCAATTATGGAGTGGGGACCTGGGCAATGGCATCCACCTTCCATAGTTTAGGTCATATATGCCCATTCCCAATTAAATATCACAGGTATTGAACATCACAATCTCCCATAAAACATTTCTTGGGATTGGCCTTCAACCTGGCTTTCCACAGGCTGGTCAACATGATTTGTACTTGAGTTAGATAGGTGGTGCAGTCTTTGCTGTAGATGATGCTATTATCAAGGTATGCAGCTGCATACACCTTGTGTGATCTCAGCAGGCAGTTAACTGGGCATTTAAACATGGTATGAGCCCCATGTAATCTAAAGGGCAGTACTGTAAACTGGAACAGACCTTGCGGTGTTGAAAAAGCAGTCTTTTTCTTGGCAGAGTAAAGGGCATCTGCCAGTATCCCTTGGTCAAATTCAAGTTTGATATAAAGGGTGCTCCACTGAGTCGCTTGGTTTGCTCATCTACTCTGGGCATGGGATGTGCTTCCAGTTTAGAAGCTGCATTGACTCTTCCATCAGGTTTAGGAACCAAGTCGATGGGGGGCGGCCAGTCACTCATGGCCTCTTTCATAACTCCCAGGTTAAGCATCTCGTCCATCTCCTTGGGACCAGCGTGTCACCAGGCCTCTGGAATCTGATAACCACCCCAGGGTCAGTAACAATATCATGACAAATGAGGGAAGTTTGTCCTGGTGGGTGGAGAACACCTTTAGGATCTGGTGGATCAAACCTTTTAGATCTCTTTTCTGGGCATCAGTGAGCTGGTCTCCAATTGGGACTAGAGCTGAATCCAACACAGCCAAAATTTCTGGCCCAAAATCATCTCCCTGTACTACCAAAGCCGTCATGGGAGTCCATTTTTTTCAATAGGTTAATGTGGCAAATTTCTTCCATTTATTGTATCTGACTGGGCAATCTTGTACTTAACAGGCCCTACTTTCTCTTCCACCTCATACAGAGTAACTTGTACTCGGATGAGGGCAGCAAGACTAAAATTCTGTCTCCTAGCTGGAAAGTAGGGTACATGGCTGCCTGATTGTAGGCCTTGTCTTGCTCAGCTTGGGTTTTATCCAGACTGAGTTTGGCCTCCTCTCCGACTTTCCTTAGCCGGTCTTGCATTTCTATAACATACTTCACCAAATTACGCCCAACACGGGGTTCTACTTCCCAGGTTTTTCTTACCACATCTAATATGCCTCTTGGCCATCTTCCGAAGAACAACTCAAAAGGTAAAAATTCCGTGCAACTCTGAGGTACCGCACAGATGGAAAACATCAAGTAAGGTAAAAGAATAGCCCATTTCTTCCCGTCCTCCTGCATGAACTTTTTAAACATCTGTATCAGTGTTTTATTGAGCTGTATGATGATGTTCGCAGCATCTTGACCTTCACCAAGGCACACACTTGCTTCATCACCTTGGATACAAAGGGTGTTTCTTGATTTGTGAGGATCTTATTGAGTATTGCTACCCACGAGAATTTTTCACAGAGAGCATTTGTGATTGTAGTAGTCTTCATATTCCTTAGAGTAATGGCTTCTGAGTATCAGATAGCGTAGTCTTGTATAACTAGAATATACTTGTTATTTTGGGTAGTTTGCTCCAAGGGTTCTACCGGGTCCATGACTACTCTTTCAAATGGGGTTTCAAAGATAGGCATAGGTACTAGAGGGGCAGGTCAGACTCTGGCAGGGTTATGAAGCCAGCAGATGGATCATGACTGGCAACACAATTGCACCTGTTTGTGGACCCCAGGCTAGGAAAATCAAACCAAAACATGCTCCAGTGTTTTCTCCACCCTCAAATGTCTCCCTAATAAATGGCTATGGGCCAAAGATAACATCTGCTGGTGACAGGGTCGGGGAACTATCAGTTGTTCTACCTCTTCCCCCTCTAGGGCACCCTCAGCCACTCTGTATAACAAATCTCCCTTTAGCACAAAATAGGGAAAGATTCTTACAGGGGGCTCTCTGTTACCTACTGGAACCCCATACACCTCCAAAACCCACTCTTGGGCATATTTAAGGGACTCATCCTCTTGCTGGGCCCTCCTGAAACTCCCTGGGTCTTTCCCCAGCCCCCATCCTGGGAAGGAGACAATTGTATTTGGGTCACTATCGCTGAGCCCTGAGCTATCCCCAGGAGTTTCCTTCATAGGTTCTGCCTTCCTGGATCTCTCCTCCATAGCCGTGCCCACATTCTGTTGGTAGTGTAGCTTACTACTACTACTACTACTACTACTGAGCATTTGTATAGCACTACAAGTCATACACAGCACAGCACAGACATGTAAGGGACAGTCCCTGCTCATCAGAGCTTACAATCTAGTCAAGACAGACAACACAGAAGGTGTAGAGAGGGATAAAACAAGGGGGAAAGGTAAAGAAACAAGGAGGTCAGTTGAGTCAAGATCCAAAAGCAGCAGCAAAGAGGTGAGTTTTCAGCCTGGATTTGAAAAGGGTCAGAGAAGGTGCCTGGCGTACAGACACAGGTAGTTTGTTCCAGGAGTAAGGTGCAGCAAGATGAAAGGAGCAATTTCTGGAGTTAGCAATAGAAGTGAAGGGCACAGATAGAAGCAGTTTGCCAGAAGAGCAGAGTTCCCGGGGGGGGGGGGGGGGGGGTGGGGGGGGTAAGGAGAGATAAGAGAAGAGAGGTAGTGAGGAGCTGCAGAGTGAGTGCATTTATAGGTCAGCAGGAGAAGTTTGAACGGGATATGGAAATGGATAGGGAGCCAATGAAGTGACTTGAGAAGAGGGGTAATATGGGTATGACGAGACTGGCGGAAGATTAGCCATGCAGCAGAGTGTTGAACAGATTGAAGGCGAGAGAAATGATTCAAAGGGAGACCAGCAAGGAGTAGGTTACAGTAGTCAAGACGGGAGGTGATTAAGGTGTGGATAAGCATCTTAGTAGTGTGTTCAGAAAGGAATGGGTGGATTTTGTTGATATTATAGAGAAAGAAACGGCAGATTTTAGCTATCAGATGAATGTGTGTGGAGAAGGAGAGAGAGGAGTCAGAGACACCCCCAAGGTTGCGAGCCGAGGAAACAGGAAGGAGTAGAGAGTTATCCACAGAGACTGAGAAAGGAGGAAGAGGAGAGGAGGTTTTAGGGGGAAAGATAAGAAGTTCAGTCTTGGCCATGTTCAATTTCAAGTGGCAGTGAGACATCCAAGCAGCAGTGTCAGAAAGGCAGACAGAGATCTGGGTATGGATTGCCAGAGAGATTTCAGGTGGAGAGAGGTGTATCTGGGAGTCATCAACATAAAGATAGTACTGAAAGCCATGGGAAGAGATGAGTGCACCAAGGGACTGGGTATAGAGAGAGAAAAGGAGTGGACCTGACAGATCCTTGGGGCACACCAACTGGGAGCGGGATAGCAGAAGAGGAGAAGCCACCAGAACTAACACTGAAAGAAAGGAGGAGAACCAGGATAGTACAGAACCCTTAAAACCAAGTGAGGACAGGGTATCAAGGAGAAAGTTGTGGTCAACAGTGTCAAAAGCAGCAGAGAGGTCAAGAAGGATGAGGACAGAGTAAAGGCCCTTTGATTTTGCCAGGAACAAGTCACTGGAGACTTTGGCAAGAGCCATTTCAGTAGAGTGTAAAGGAAGAAAACCAGACTGTAAAGGATCCAGGAGGGCATGAGAGGAGAGGACGTTGAGGCAGCTGCAGTGAACCACATGTTCAAGTAGTTTAGAAACAAAGGGAAGGAGGGAGATGGGTCGATAATTAGAGACGACAGGCCGGATTAAGTGAGGGTTTCTTGAGGAGACGTGTGACCACAGCATGCTTGAAGGCTGCAGGGACAGTTGCAGTGGAGAGTGATAGGTTCAGAATATGAGAGATAGAAGGGACGACAGTGGAGGAGATGGAACTTAGGAGATGGGTGGGGATAGGATCAGAGGAGCATGTGGTGAGTTTGGAGGAAGAAAGAAGGTGCGCAGTTTCCTCTTCAGAGATCACAGGGAAGGAAGGGAGGGTAGATTTTCCTGGCAGCTCCAACTCTGGGACTTAGCAGGCTTGGGCTTCTTGACATATATATTCACATCCATCTACTAAGCTTTATCTCTTCCACTGTCATCCCTTCCATCTATCATGTCCTCAACCTATCACTTTCCAATGAAAGCCTACAAACATGCTATGGTTACACCTTTCTGCAAGAAAATCTTCACTAGATCCTACCTGTCCCTCTAATTATTGGCCTATATCCCTCTCCCCCTTTGCTTCTAAACTACTCAAGTATGTGGTTTACTGCTGCTGTCTTAGCTTTCTTTCCTTTCAAGCCCTTCTGGATCCACTGTAATTTGTCTTTTGTCTTTTACATTCAATAGAAATGACTCTTGCCAAATTATCCAGTGACTTATTTCTCGCCAAATCCAAGGACTTTTACTCAATCATCATCCTTCTTGATCTTTCTGCTGCTTTTGACACTGTTGATCGCCACCTTCTCATTCACACACCATTCTCACTTGGGTTTAGGGGCTCTGTTCTGTCCTGGTTTTATTTATTTATTTATCTATATTTTTCTATACCGCCCCTTCCAGCGATCAAGGGCGGTTTACAAGGAACATTTTAACAATTGTACACAGATGTATACATTTACATTGAACAATCAGATTCAACTATTTACAATGAACGGTTAAGTTTAACTATTTACATTGAACAAAACTTCAACTTCAAGATGTATTAGTAATACAAACAACCATTAAATTATTTACATTGGATATTTACAGTGGTTGTGTGTTGTGTCTATTTTGGGATTTATTTTATTTTCTTCTTATCTTTGGTGATTCAATCCCTACTGCCATCCCACTTTCACTTAATGTACCTCAGGGGTCTTTCTTGGGAGTCTTTCTTGGGATCTCTCTTTTTCTTTTTCTACACTCATTCCTTTGATGCACTTATCTCCTCCCATGGTTTTCAATGCCATCTTTACGTACAATGATGATTCACAGATCTACCTTGTTGCACCTGAAATCTATCCAGGAATCCAGGCCTGTATCTGATAGTGCTGCCTATCTGATATTGCTACCTGGATATCCCACTGCCTTTGAAACTCAACATGGCCAAAACCAAACTCCTTATCTTTCCTCCTAAACTCACATCCCCCCTTTCTCCTTTCTCTGTTTTGTGGATAACACTATACCCCTCCCTGTTTCCTCAGCTCTTAACCTTGGGGCCACCTTTAATTCCTCTCTTTCTCTGCACATATCCAACAGATACATAAAACCAGTTGTTTTGTTCTCTATAACATCAGCAAAATTTGCCCCTTCCTTTCTGAGCACACTACTAAGACTCTTACCCACTCTCTTTTCACCTCCCATCTAGACTATTGCAATCTGTGCCTCACTGGTCTCCCCCTGAATCATCTCTGTCCTTCAATCTGTTCAAAACTCAGCTGCATGGCTAATTTCTGCCTTTGTCACTGTGCTCATATAATCCCTCTTCTCAAGTCACTTCATTGGCTCCGTCTCTGTTTCCGCATCCAGTTCAAACTTATCCTACTGACCTATAAGTGTATTCAGTCTGCTGCTCCTCACTAGCATTCCTCTCTTATCTCTCCCTACATCCCTCCTCAGAAACTCTACTCTTCTGGCAGATCCGTTTTATCAGTGCCCTTCTCCGCAACTGCCAACTCGACTTTGTTCATTCCACCTAGCTGCTTCATATGCCTGGGACAAACTACCTGAGTCAGTACATCAGGCTTCATCTCTGGTTCTATTCAATTCCAGGCTAAAACCCATCTCTTCAAGGCTGCTTTTGGATCTCAATCCCTTAACTCCCTGCTCACCATCTATGTGTATCTTTTTAATTCCCCTAGATTTATTCTAGTTCCTGGTTTGTTGTGTTGTCTGTCTTGAATAGATTGTAAGCTCTATAAAGCAGTGACTTCAGAATTGCCAGGTTACCTAGAAACACAAAAACATGATGGCAGAAAAAGACCATATGGCCTATCTAGTCTACCCTTCCATAATCAACTATAATAGTCCCCTTTTTTCCTTTTGAGATCTTCTCTGTTTGTCCCATGCTTTTTTGAATTGAGACTATTCAACACATCTACCACTCTTTCCGTAAAGACATATTTCCACATATTATTCCTGAGTCTATATCCCCTTTCACCCTCATCTTATGTCCCCTCTTAGCAGAGTTTGTTTTCAATCAAAAGAGGCTCTCTTCTTCTGCATTTATGCCATGGAGATACTTAAATATGATTTCTTATCTCCTCTATTGTGCCATTCCTCTAACATAAATTCAGCAAAAAAGTACATGGTGATGGCAGCACTTGAAACAGGGCTACAGACCCGAAACATGCATGTCGTGCCTGAGAATTTTGAGTTTCGTCGTTCCTAATCCAGCTAAGTAGTGGAATTTCTTTGATTTTATAAATCTTGATTAAAAGGATGTAACTGAGTGGTGGACATAGTTTTAATACATGTTCCTTTCCTGTAACATCCGACAAAAAATATTTTTGAATGTTTTCACAGGGATGTTTTGGTGTTTTTTTGCTGAATTTATGATAGTTACCACTGAATTGGGGGTTTGTTGAGTTATTCCTCTAACATATACATATTAAGATCTTTAAGTCTTTGCTTATATCCTTTATAACAAAGACCAGTACCATTTTAGGAGCCATCCTCTACACCGACTCTATCCTGTTTATATCCTTTTGAAGGTGTGGTCTCCAGAATTGCACACAGTACTCCAAACAAGGTCACACCAGAGACTTATGCTTTCACCTCTTTTTTTCTGCTGGCCATTCTTCTCCCTATGCACGCAAGCATTCTTATGGCTTTTGCCATTGCCTTTTCTACCTGTTTAGCCACTTTAAGATTATCAGAAACAATCACACCCAGAGGATCCAAGATGGCGGCATGCTGAGCTATTTGGTCCAGCGGTTTTCCTGATGTGTAAAAAGAGAAAGGTGAGGTAGGGCAAGCTTCCCCAGGCTACCCTGTCTACCTCTTCTGTGGTTACCTTTAGTCCTCTGGATTCTTTTCTCTTCCATGAGCAGCAACCGGCAGCACAGTTGGGAGTGGTTGGCTCGACTGTGGGACTGTTGGAGTGGAGTGGCTGCCAGTTTCCTTCTGGCAGTGATCTCATGCCCCCATACACGTGGAGACCCTCTAAACAGACTTGCTCTGGTGCAAGTCAGGCTGGCTTGGTGGGCACTGGATCCCCTGACGTTGGAGTTGTCAGGGGATCCAGCACCCACCAAGCCAGCCTGGATGCACCCCTCTGCCTGGGGTGCCTGCTGGAAGCGACGTAGAGGTTTGTTCTGCTCTGCAGGGTTTGCTAGCAGGAGCGCTGTCTGAGAGAAGCAGTTCACCTGTGGCTGCTGAACTAGCTTCCTGGTCATGTCTCATGAATCCCACAGTCTCTCCTGAGGCCATATATATTTTATTTATTTTTTATACTGCACTATTTAGAATCAGTGCGGTTTACATGTATATTAATAGGTACTTTTTATTCCTTTGTCCCCAAAGGGCTCACAATCTAAGTGTACCTGAGGCAATGGAGGGTTAAGTGGCTTGCCTAAGGTCACAAGTAGTGGCCATGGGAGTAGAGACCCCAGTCCCTCTGGCCTGAAGTTGCTTGACCCCATGCGGGAATTGAACCCCTGGCCTTCCGGCCTGAGGTAACCTGTCCCAACCACTGAGCCACTCCTCCTTCATTGTGCAGGGTAATTTGGTCTTTTCCTTTCTTCTTCAGCGACCAGCTCAGATTACCTTTGAATCAATATGGACCGCTATTAAGCAGCTTGGAGAAGCCTTTACCCCTCAGGTCCAGATGTTGCAAGTTAAGGTGCAGCAAAGCTTTGACACTTGAACTAACAACGCTGAGATGTTTGAATCTTTCAAGACTTGAGTGGATGATTTAACATCCCATATTGATCATTTGGAATTACATTCTGAAGCCTTTATAAAGGGTAATAATAATTTCAAGACAAGGCTGGAACAGTTGGACATTGATAGCCATTTGACTAATCTTTAATTAATTTCCCTAAATACCCCAATGTATCAGCTAGAGATGTTCAAGCTATATTTATCTGGGTGTTCCATCAGAGTGTGGTCCGCCTTTGGTAAAGGCTTATTATCTTCCAATTGGCCAGAACGTTTCTGCTGCTGTTGAGATACCTGACCCCCAAATGGCTGATGTTTTGAATATTTCTGGGTTATTATAAACTTCATATTTAGAAGCGATTACTCCTGCTATGTTATTGATTACCTTAGATGTTATCTCAGACCAGGAGTGGCTACTCAAGATGTTTTTTAGGAAGAGGAATGTATCTTCCAAGGGCTGTCTGGTACTAGAAACCAATAGAAATTTAGTTCTGAAGCCTTTTTTCCTCAGAAAGAGATTCTGTTCTGTGGTCAAAGAATCAACTCGTATCTTCCCCAATGTATCTCAGGTCACTCAAGCTAAATATAAGGCTTTTCTTGTTTTAAGGCTGCACGTTTTGGCTTTGTGAGCTTAATTTTATTTGAAGTTCCCATGTAAGTGCCTTGTGATTCATCGTGGGAAGAGTTATTGCTTCTTTGACCATTCACATTTAATTGATTTTCTAAATTCCGGATTAGGTCTTGAAAATTTGTATAAATGGTTTGTTCAATTGTTGGACCAGCTTCTTCTTTTCATTAATGTGTTTAATGTTTGTCTGAACTATATTAAAGGTATCCATTTCTCCTCAATGATGTGGACTAGAGGAGTTGAATGTGTATACATTTGCTTTATGGGGACGTTTCGTCCTTGCTTGTTTTTCCTCTCATGCTGTAATTATTTATGTCTGTAATAGTTGAAAATTACAATAAAAAATAAATAAATAAGAAAATAAATTAATTAATTTTTAAAAAATCACGGGGCCCGATATTCTGCAGCACATAGCCATCGCTGCGGAACCTTAAACCCAGATATTCAATGTCGGAGCCATATCTGGCAGCAGCTAACCAGGCAGCGAGGATATTGAGCTGCTGACCAGTTAACTCCCATGGGTAAAAATAGGCCATCTTTTCCCATGCCTATCTTTACCCATGGGTCACGAGCCGGGCAGCAGTTCAATATAGTCGCTGCCCAGTTAGGAATGGGCACTGCATCTTCTCCATCCCAGAATGCCCACAACACACGGCGATGCTTGCTACGTGGTTAGCATCGGGACGTGCAGCTATGGCACCCGCAGATATCAGACATGCCAAGTCGCATTTATTAGGAATGTGACACACACATTTGGTCCCGCTCACGTGCGCATATGCTCTTTGTCTAGTGCATATTTCCTCTGCCATGCTGCTCAGTCTTTAAAAGTGTTTTCGCATTGTTCAGCTTCCTCCCCCCGCCACCACTGCCACTTGTCAAGACTTGCAAAATACCAATAAAACACAGAGGAACACCCGAGCCTGCAAGTCAAGCGCTGCTGACAGCTCTGCCGATCTCACCTCTTCTGATGGAAACTTCTTCTTTCTGAGGGGCGGGACCATAAGCGGCGCTATGACTTGCAGGCTCCGGTGTTCTTTTGTGTTGTATTGCCGCTATCGCATGTCCTGACAAGCAGCAGCAGTAGCAGCAGAGATGTTTACTTTGGCAGTGGGGTCAAGGGACGAAGGAGCTGAGCAGTGCATCACTGGGGTAGAGGAAATGCTGGATCGGAGGGGAGAAGATGGTGGACATGGAAGAGGGTGAAGGCGATAGAAGGGATATTCTGGCTCGTCCTGGGGAGGGGAAAGAATACAGACACAAAGAAGATGATGCTGGACATGAAGAGGAGTACTGAAAAGAGCAGAAATAGGGGACAGAGGAGATGTTGGACATCAATGAACAGGGAGATGGGGGGAATGGATGCTGAACATGTATGGGGGAATTAGGTAATAGGGAGATTGCGGCATGTGCAGCTGGAGGAATAGGGACAAAGAAGGCAGATGCTGGACATCAGATAGAAAGGGAATGCTGAATATATGGGGGGGGGGATAGGGTGATGGGGCAGATGCTGGATGCAGGGGGGAGTAGGGACAGAGAGGGGAGTTGTTGGAGAGAGGAAGGGGGCATAAGGAAGCACAGGTGGATGCTGGACATGGGGGAGGTGGAGTAGGAATATAGAGGGAAGCATAGGAGGGGTAGGGGCACAGAGGGAGGATGTGAGCATGGAAGGAATAAGAAGACAGATAGGAAATGCTAGACAGAGGAGGGGAGGGAGAGAAGAAATGCTTTATTAAGGGAGGCAAAGAGAGAGAGGAGATACTGAAAGAAGGGGGGGAAGTGAGATGAGATGCTGGAATGAGAGGTGGGGGACAGAATGAGCAAAAGAGATGGAAAGCTATAGATAGATATAGTACAAAAAAGAAGCTTGAAGAGGGGATTATAAAATGGAATGAAATCTGAGTAGATAGAGAGCAAAATAAATAGAAGAAAGCTGAAAGTAACAGATTAATGTCAGCGATCAATATAGAGGAAGAAATGAAGAAAACAGGATGAAAAGGAAGTGGGTAAATGGATTGGAGACCCTCTAGACAAAGTTAAGAGAAGACAGGGGAAAGCAAGTTCCAGAGACTCAGACCCACACATGATTAAAAAATTAAAATGGCCAGACAACAGAGGTAGAAAAAATTTATTTTTTTAAATTTCTTGAATGGAATATGTCATTTTTTGGAATTTATGTCATCTGCTATTTTATATTTGGCACAATATGGGAGGAAATGCATTGCTTTTTCTCTTTCTCTGTTGCACTGCAGGAAGAGTCTGGCTTATTAGTGTTTCAGTTTAATTTTTGTCTACATATTTCTATTGTCAGTCTGTGATAATTTGTTTTGTACTTGATGAGGGTCTCTCTATGTTTAGAATGTGTGACTAAGGCCAAGTATTCTGTTAGCAACGAGAGTCTTGTTTAATTTTCCCAAAAAGTACTACTAATGAATGTATAGTGCTGCCTTTTCCTGGTTAGGTCCTCATTAGTGCTATTATGGAATGTTAGATATGTTCTCACAGATGGCCCAAAGGTTTCTGCAGCCCTAGGCAGACCCTCCATGCCACCCCCCCCCCCCGAAGATTGCAGCGCCGCCTGACCCAACATGGTGACCCTCCCCCAGCATCTATCCTCTCATGTGGGGAAAGGGGGCAGCATGGTGATGCCTCCACTGCACTGGGCTTTAAAATGCCCACTCTAGTGCACTCACAGCCTGCCGCTCCTGCCCTTCTCTGATGCAACTTCCTGTTGTAGGGGGCAGTAGTGGCAGGAAGTTGCATCAAAGGGAGGCAGGAGTAGCAGGCCATGAGCACATTAGCATGGGTGCTTTAAAGCCAAACACAGTGGAGGCATCGCTGTGCTACCCCTTCTCCCCCAGGTGAGAAGATGGATGCTAGGAAGGGGGCGGCATCGCAGGCTGGGTGGTAATGAACTGCCAATTTGTTTAGAGGAGGGGGAGCCTGTGCTGCCCACCAGGGCCTGCCGCCTTACGCAACCGCCTAATTTGGCTAGTGGCCGGACTGGCCCTAAATGTTCTATCCAGACCGACTTTCATAGGGTTTTGTCTACTTCACAATACTCCTGGTACTGAAGAAGGATTATGCTATTTTTACTGCCAGACTTTTTTTTTGTATGGCGAATTCTACAGGGAAATGTCCTAGTTCTGTTCTGCAGGGAGGGAATCAAATTTATAAGTTAAATTAAAACTATATGAAGCTGAATAACATTTTGTGGTGCTCCTTTCAGGTGCAAAGCAACACAACGTGCACATCTTTCCAAATTTGTACTGTAAACCGTGTAAATGCCTTGGAATATTGGGCCCATGGATTTTACTGCAGCTTAATTTACCATGAGAGTTACTAACCTAAGGTAAATCAGTTCTTCAAGTTAATGACTCTATAGTAAGGGAATAATGCAGTTTGCGGTAATCACGGCAAGCTGCATTATTACAAATGATAAATAATGTGAGCCCAGAGCCAGCATTACTTTTCCTCTGATAGCATTGGACTGATAACACATTTTAAGAACATTAGAACATAAGAAATGCCTTACTGGGCCAGACCAAAAGAGTGGGACAAACACCAAAAAGCACACAAACCCACAAAAAAGACCTTGCTGTTCTTATCTTTCTGTCTCCATCCCATTTCTATCTGTTCACAGTCACCTTGATTTACAGTCTAGTGGAAAAAGCCTAATTTTTAGCTACAGGTTTAGGAATATTTAGATTGCCTGCATTCATTGCATAGCCTTTAAATCACATATTTGAGTGTGCCCTCAGTTCATATAAGGTCTACTGGCCAGGGACACTTTTGATATATAGCTACTTGGAATTGAAGTACATATTTATGTTTAGATTTGCAGAGACCTGGTCTTCTCCTTAAATCTCCTACTTAATTTTGCAGCAAAGGTATACATTTTTAAGGTTATAGGGTCCTTTGCATAGTGAGCTGATACATACAAGTAAGATTTCATTTTGAACGTTTCAGTTTCCATTGTTCTGTTACAAGCCTGCTTCACAGGGTGTGGTTAAATCAAACAAGTGGTTGGGGCAAGGTACTTCAGGCCAGAAGGTCAGGGGTTCAAATCCCACTAGAGGACAGCAACCTTGTGCCGGAAGGACTGGGGTTTCTAGTCCCACAGGTGCTCCTTGTGGTCTTGGGCAAGCCACTTAACCCTCCATAGCCCATGTTCCTTGTAAAATAGTTATCTCCAAGTTATAATGCCCTGTTCAATGTAATTTCAGTTTGTTCAATGTAAACCGCACTGATGCAGAATAGCGCGGTATATAAGAGAATGTAAATAAATAAATAAATAAATAAAATAAATCAGCTCTGCAGCCTGAGCAAGCTACCTGATCCAGCTCTGGTCATCACAGTTTCAAGAGACTCTACACAAAGCTAAACTTTCAGACTTTACAATTGCCTGTTTTTTAATATAAATTTTCCTTGCCAATTTATTACCAGTTTTGTTCTCTTAGAAGACTACTTAGGCACTGCTGTGTGTTAGGGTAACTTCACCAAGGGAGTGGGACAAACACCAAAAAGAAAAAAAAAAGAAAAAAATACTTTGATCTTCCTATCTTTATGTCTCAATCCCATTTCTGTCTGTACACAGCCACCTTGATCTGCAGTCTAGTGGCAAACAGCCTAACCTTTGGTTGTAAGTTTAGGAATATTTAGATTGCTTACATTCCTTGCATAGCCTTTAAATCAGATATCCGAGTATGCCCTCAGTTCATATAAGGTCTACTGGCTAGGGGCACTTAACGTCCCACCCATCCTACCCCTCACTTCACCCGCCCCAGAGTTGCATTGTCTATATAGTCATCATATACATTGACATCTGTCCTTTAATTAGGTGTTACACACACCTCTTCTCCTTCTTCTAGGACACTTTATAACAGTCTTAATGAGAATGTCATGTATTCAATGCAATAATTGTAGTGCTTTCATTCTAAGATGAATCATTTGGAGACTAAGAGCTTGCCCTATATGCCTCAAGTTATCTGCTATCCATATCTACTAAGGGAAGAATTAGTTGCAATTAAATACATTAGGGTACAAACTGAACAAAATCCACTACTGCTCCCACAAAGAATCAAACAGCCCAGGAACCAATGGATTGCAGTGGGCTCTGGTAGGTTGTGAACCTGTAACATGGAGACACCCTCTATATCCCTGCATAACGCCTTCTCTGCCTTGGATAATGAGGGTGCCCAATCCGTGGAAACTGAAGTGCCCTTAAATGGTAAAGTCAATTCCCAGTCTACTGATCATGCACCAAATATGAAGAAAAAAATCACAAAACAGAAAACTGGTACTACTTAAAGATTCCATCATCAGAGGCACCAACTTGGGAACACAGTTCAAAGGAGAGAAGATGGTCAAATGCCTCCCAGGCTCTTCAGGAATATGAACCAAATTGTTAGTATAGTTAGTGCAGAAAATGAGCACTCCAAAATTGATGTTGTCATCCACTTGGGTACAAATGGCCTTACTAGAAACAGCGCCTCTGCAGTTCAAAGGGACTTCCAGACTCCGGAAGAGAAACTCAAGCCTATGTTTAACACCATAGCATTCTTAGAAGTTCTACCTGTTCTTGGTAAGGGGACAGAAAGGTTGCATCACACAAACAATTTTAATACATGGCTCCAAACCTGGTGCAAACAAGAAGGATTTAGATATATAGGCGACTGGGGAAACAGATGGATCATCAAGAGACTATACTGTGCTGATAGACTACATCTCACTGTCACAGGGAAAAGGATCCAAAGTGAAAAATTCAGGCAGTGTGTGGACAGGCATTTAAACTAGGGAATGGGGGTGATGGATGGAGAAGGACAAGTTCAGGATGTCACTCCCAGCAAAAGCATAATAACATTGGAATCAGCCACACTTTTAAATGACATATCAATGGCAAGTGGGAAGAGGAGTGCAGAACAAAATCCTTGCAAAATGCAGGCAAGCCAGTCAACAAATGCTGGAGAGCAATGAGCACAAATGCTCACAGTTTAGCCAACAAAGTTCCTGACCTGGAAGTCCTACTGGTGGAAATG